>CM060934.1:602056789-604556789 GCA_030765085.1 Allium cepa | reverse complement strand
ATCTTCAACTCTGTTACAGTTTGTATTCAGCATCTGAATTATCTGCAAAATAAACACTCACGCAGTAAAATAGAAAAAAAAATTGCAGTGCAAAATGAAGTGTGTTTTGAAAATTTTATTTGCTTCCGTTATTTGGGTTGTTCGCCATTATTTTTGTTAATTCATCTGACACGAACAACTTGTGACATGCACAGTGTATCACCGAACATGCCACAAGGTCGTGCACACCGATATACACTTGCTCGTTAAAACTGCAGGGACATGTAAGCACAAGGTCAAACCCAAGCCTAAGCTGGATTCAACTCAAGTGCACTTATCAGAAGCAGCAAAAGAAAGCCCACTAATATACATATGTATATAACAATATATTCAAACGCACACAAATGTCTGGACTCAAGGCAGTGACATGTATATAAGCAAAATCTGAAAACAAGATATGCAACCATGTATAAAGCAACCGAAAGCATGACAATACATATGGCACCAGAGCGATGCAATGACCAAAGGCAACAACACCCCACACGACCAGACTCGAGTGAACCAGACTAGATGCAAACGCAAACACTCACAACAAAAAAGGCAACAGATTCAATGACACATGAAGGCTCATAATTGAATCAGACTTAAATGAACATACAAAACAAGACAGAAAATGTATCAAGCACATATGGTGAAGTGCAATACTACAGTAACATGAAATGGCTCAAACAAGAACAGAACAGCAATTCAACAAGCGTAAGTACAAGAATGCAAACCATGGAACAAAAAGCAAATGAAGACCAACAGACTCGAGCATAACAACACAATGAGGCATGGATTCAAAAAAACAAATCAGTGCAACAAGATATAGATGCAAAGACATCAAGACGACCTAGTTCACATGAAAACACAAGACCGACAGAAAAATGAAAGTGCAGACTTAAAATGAAAACAACACGACAACATAAAAACAACATGCAACATGAGGAACTGGACATTTAACTCAAAGCAACATGCAATTCAACTCGAAGCAATGCAAGGGAATCACACGTGGAAGCAAGCACTCGAGTAATAGAGCAGTGGACACAACAAACAACGCAGCCTTAACATTCAAATGAGGTAACAACAAATATGGTCGGGAGCACATGAATCAAGCTATATGAAAGACTGCAACTACATAGTTGTGAACATAAAAAGTAGATCATTTAGATCAATATGAAGTGCAGACTTAGGCAACATACAACACACACATGAAAACAAGCCTGAACACAAAATGTACAAAGACACATGTATGCATATATGCAAATATATACATACACATGTACCAGTTCAGAACTGAGGTAAACTAAACCAAAACCAAACCAGACCACCAATTGATATAAGAGCATCAACACATGCAACCATATTCAAAGCAACTCAGTTCAAAGGAAAGCAGGAGTTTAAATACAAGAAAGCACATATGGTCAGGGGCAATGCATATGGTTAGAGAACACAATGGCACAAGTACATGGAGTACACAAGCATTCAAATGGAACCAGTCACAATGGAGACCTCAATGAGACTAGGACACACATATATACATACATGTATATGTTTATAGTAAAAACAGTTGCAAGTCACAGTTCAAGTAAAGAAGTAGTTTTTGGAAAGAAATGATCAATCCGTGGATAACTATTAGCTATAAGTTGATTAAAGTCACTGATATTGCAATGAATTCAATCAGAGGTCACATGTTTATAACGCTATGAACAAGTCATAGTAGAAAGGAACGGAACCAAGTCAGCTTATCTCAAACTTGAAAGTGTCGAAGTTATAGGAGCAAAAAAAAAACGAAATCGACTCAAAGAAATTCAAGCAACGTCAAGTAATGAACAAGTCAATTTCAACACATCATTCGATCAAAAAACGTATGGCCAAACAAAGAAATGGACAAATTCAAACAGAAATACACGAACGAGAATTAAGGGTTTTGATCCCTATAAAAACTCAGTTCATCGTTGGCATATTCACAGTCGAGTTCAAGCATATCAAACAGAGAAATAAAAATAAAAATCACATACCAGTTTAATTCGTACTCGAAACAATTGGAGTAGCGGCAAGTCAATCTAAGCCTAGAGACGATTGACGAAGCAGAGCAAAGCAAAATTAATTACTTCAATCGATCGACATTCAAACGGCGACTTCAATTTGGAAAAACCCTAGCTCTTGAAAAGTAATGAAGATACAAAAGGGATTGACTAATAATACAAAAGAAAGTGAGACGACCTTACTTTTACTTGAGTTATAATTTAAGTGGACCGGTCCTATTTTAATTATATTGGGCTTAGAGTTTTAATTAAATAGGGTTTTGTTTAGTTTTTTTAATTTTATTTTGTAATTTTATTTTATATATTGTGTAACTCTCTAATCGTGTGACTAGATACAAATTACAGGGCGTAGTTTGAGAATTCGCAACTCCGTGGCTGAGTTGTGGCAGAGTTTTGAGCGTAGAGTTAGGTTAGTCAAGTAGCGGGTGCCGCAAGTTTACGTGTGTAAGCGTCTGACTACTTAATTTCTATTAGAAACCTTGAGGGAAGCACGTAGGCAGGGTTTTGCCGAAGCTGGGTAAATTTGTGCGTGATCTCTTCTAATTTACTTATTATTATTATTATTTTTATTTCCGTATTAATTTTTATTATTATTAGTATCACCCTATTCACCCCCTCTCTAGGGTGAAAACGATCTTACAAGTGGTATCAGAGCTAGAACAAAACCCCTTTTTTTATGTTTAAAAATTTGATTTTTTTCAATGGCTTCTTTTAATAATGCTTTTGCTAAAGGTCGGTCCATAGTTAGACCATCCATGTTTAATGATGAATATGCTTATTGAAAAAATAGAATGAAATTTTTATGAAAACCATAAATGCATGGAATATTGTTGAAACGGGATATAGAACACCAACAATAATGGTAGATAATCAAGAAGTTGAAAAACCTATGGATCAATGGACAAATCTTGAAAATAAATTAAAAAATACTAATGCTAAAGATATGAATTCTATTATTTGTTCATTAGATCAAATTGAATTTAATCGTGTCTCACATTGTCTAACTGCGTAGGAAATTTGGCACACGCTTGATGTGACTCGTGAAGGAACCTCTCAGGTTAAAGAATCTCGCTTTGCCATGCTTAGTAACGAGTACGAGAACTTCATAATGAAAAAGGATGAAAGTGTCAAAGAAATGTATAGACGACTTTCTAATCTTGTATACAAATCAAAATCCTTAGGAAGGCCATACACAAAACTGGAAATAGTTCGAAAAATCCTCAAAATTCTTACATGAAATTTTGAAGCAAAGGGAACTGCCATCCAAGAAACAAAAGATCTGAAACAAGTTAAAGTTGAAGAACTCATCGGAAATCTCACTACCTCTGAGCTAGAAATCAAATTCAAAAAAGAACGTGAACGAGGAGATAAGTGAAAGAAATCAATAGCTCTCAAAGGAACAACGGAAAGCGAAGATGATGATGATGATTGAGCAGTTTAATTGACACTAATAATAAAGAGATTCAAAAGGTGGAACTGCAAATATGGAAATCCTACCCTAAATCAACAACTGAAGAACAGAATCGCCAAAGTTCTAAACAACTCAGAAGCATTTGTCACAAATGCAATAAACTTGGTCATATCAAGCCAAATTGTCCTCAAAATCAATCCAGCAAAGGAAAGAAACCGAAAAGAAGAAGTTTTTCATCTACTTGGGATAAAAGTGAAGAAGATGATAAAAGCACTGGCAGTGAGAGCGAAAGAGAAAATCCATGTTTTTCAGGAGAAACAAGTGACAACGATGATGACGAGCTAAGCAAGGTAGCAAAACTTACTCACTCTTAATTACTTATATATTTTTATGAAATAAATGGCTGTTTCGAAAGACTTAAGGAGAAGTACGCTAAAATTGAATCACAAAAAGATAGTATGATTGAACTAAGTAAGCAGCTTGATCAGTTGGTTAAAATCCATCGAAATAAGAGCCCTAAGAGTGATAAGTGTCCATCATTTGAAGAGGAAATAAAAAATAATAAATTAAAATTAAATCACTTGAAAATGAAATTCTGATTTTGAAAGAAAGTGAAAATACTAGGAGAGAAAATTCTATTAAAAAGTGCACGTTGTTATTGAATGAAAATAAATCTCTCAAAACCCAAGTCCAACAACTGTCTACAACTTTAGGAAAATTCTCCAAATGGGAAAGATCACTAAATATGCTATTAGGAAAATAAACTTTTAATATTGTTCGACAAGGACTGGGGTATACTCAATCTGACAGAGTTAAAAGTGAAATTAACTATGTAAACTTCAAGTGCATGATTTGTAGAAAAATTAGACACAATCACAACAATTGCTGGTATAGAGCCAAACACACAAAAACCATACCAATTTGGGTTCTTAAAGGCACAAATGTAAAATCCCTTAAAGTCAAACAAATCTTGGTGCCAAAAGGATCAAACATAGACTGTCTTGGTTCTACACAAACTTAATTTTCAACATCTTCTGTAATCAACAATCATGGACCTATAAAAACAAAAGGTCACAAAAATCTTTTCTCATGTAGGTGTGTTGGAAGGCTTAGGAACAACAACAGTGGTACTTGGATTCTGGCTGTTCCAGGCACACAACGGACGACAAATCAAAGTTCTAAAGCATAGAAAAATACAAAGGTGGCAGAGTCAAAATGAGCAACAAACGATGTATTATATGTTGAAAATATGCACCATAATCAGATTTCAATCAGCCAGTGATCAGTTGAGAAAATTTGAGCACCACAATTAAATTTGACAATGATGAAAAAGGTAAGGTTGTTGATCAAAAGAAATATCAAGGTATGATTGAACACTTCTTCATCTTACTGCTTCTAGACATTATGTTCTCTGATTGCTTGTGTACACTGTTTCAATCAAATCCAAAAGAATCTCAATTTAAAAGCTGTAAAAGGATTATAAGGTATCTGTTGTGCACACCATGAGTTGGTCTATGGTATCCAACTTATGAAAACTTTGATTTAAAGGGGTATTCAGATGCAGATTATGCTGGTAGTCCAGTTGATAGAAAAATTACTAGAGGAATGTGTTTTATATAGGGACATTCATTAGTTGCATCACTTTCACAAAGAAAATATCTGCATAAATTACATTTCAACTGATTTCAATTAGTAGTCATTTTTACAAAACCCCTTCCAAAAAATAGTTTTTGTCGACTGCATCTCAATTTAGGTATTTTAGAAGTTTGATTTTATATTTTTGGATTTGATCTTAAATGTCTATGTTAACTAATCTGACTCTCTACAGATTATCGAAAATGAAAATAGTGATTGGAAAATTTTGATGAGTGTTGATATTTATCATACATTATGACTTGAAATAGTATATTTAGTAAATTTCTTTATAAATTTAAACAAAATTTGTAATAACTTTTGTTGGTAAAAATTCCATGACCATCTCTATTTCTATCATATTTCTAACGACCATCACTCATTAAAAATCAATATAATATGTCAAAATGTAGTATCTAAACAGGAAATTATTCCTTTTTTAATTAACTAACAATAAATTATCCAAAAGTACTCACTCTCATTTAAAAGTCCTCACGGTTATGCATAGGTGAAGTACTTGAAATCTTTGATTATATGTGCTTTCATGCTCATTTAAAAGTCCTCACGGTTATGCATGTACCGAACACATATTAAAATTGATTATTAAATATGCGAGTTGATTCTAATTCCATAAAATTTCTCATGGTTATGCATAGTTATAAGTTGCTTGAAATTCATGTTCTAATAAAAAATTGGCAATACTACTAATCTCATTTAAAAGTCTTAACGGTTATGCATGGTTGGTAAGTATTCAAATTCTTTTATAAATATACCACAAATGAACACGACTACATAGGTTTCTATGCCGACATCACCCCTATCACTCTAAAGTGGAATATGCGCCTAACAGAGTATTTATGATTTTTGTTTGATTTTTTATTGAAATTTGATATTTAAACTCGATTAAGTATTAATGTTGTATTAATGTATACCACTTTATTTCTATTTTTCTAACGCTATTACTCTTATGCTGATAATAAAAGGGAGTAGTTAAGATTTTCATGCATATTTTTTATTTGCATATTTTTTTTTCATGCATATGTGAAGGGGAGCTTTGTTGTATGGGGAACATTCAAATAAGGGGTGCAAATAGATTTCATCAAGATCAAATACATTTAATAAAGTCAAAATCTTAATATATGTTTGTTATCATAAAAAGGGGGAGATTGTAGAATATGCTTGTATATGATTTTTGTTTGATTATAATAAACATATATATATATATATATATATATATATTCGTTTAAATGTATTTGTTATTGTATTATTTTATTTTTTGCATAACTAAATAAATATTTGTTGAACAAAATAAATAACTCAAAATTCATATTCAAACAAACATTTTATTCAAACAAATATTTTATTCAAACAAATATTTTATTACAAATTCAAATAGTACAAATTTGAGCTCTCACTATATATATACATTTTTAATTACAATACAATTTCAATTACAACACATCTTTCAGTTTACAACTTTCACCTCACTACATATTCACTCTCACTCGTATTTTATCTTCAACTCTGTTCCAGTTTGTATCCAACATCTGAATTATCTGCAAAATAAACACTCACGCAGTAAAATTAAAAAAGAAATATTTTGCAGTGCAAAATGAAGTGTGTGTTTTGAAAATTTTATTTGCCTCAATTATTTGGGTTGTTCGTCATCATTTTTGTTAATTCATCTTACATGAACAACTTATGACACACAATATATCATTGAACATGCCATAAGGTCGTGCACACCGATACACGCTTGCTCGTTAAAACTATAGGTACAGGTGAACACAAGGACAAACCCAAGTCTAAGCTGGATCCAACTCAAGTGATGAATGTAAATTTTATTATCTGTGGATCTGTGTATAGAGGATAAGCGTTATAGAGATATACCGCTTATTGATATTGATATGATTGAACCTGTGATGTTTGATGATGTTGCACTATTTGCGTAAAACCCCTGGACTACACTACACACACAAATATGGACTGCACAAGGAAATTGGTTAAGTCATATATTTTTGAAATGATTTTAAAATTGAATTTTGAATCCAAATGATTTTGGAAATAGAATTGGGTTAAATATGAGAACTTTTGAAAAGAAGTTTTAAAAGATACAAGTTATTTTGAATAACTTGATAAAGTTTTAAAATTTAAATAATTTGATTTAAATTTGAATTCAAGATTTGAATTCAAGATTTGAAATTGAATTTTATATTTGGAAATTATGGTTTAAAAAGGCTATACAAGTTATAAAGGTGTTTATATGGGTTTTAAAATCATTTAAAAGTATTGGTTTGGGAATTTGAATTTAATTCAAGTTTATACTTAAAAAGCTTTAACTCGTGCAAATGTAATCGGATTTTTTCCGAACGATAACTATTTGTTTTCAAATAATAATAGCTTTCATATAAAAAAAGGATTTCAAATTTGTATTGAAAGATTTCAAGTTGAAATAAAATTGAAATTGTTTTGAAAGCTATGAATAAAAATCTATGAAAAATGATTTAACTTTGTTTGAAATTGAAGTGAATTTTAAATGATGTATCTTTTGTATAAAAGATTTAGAAGGGAAATTGTTTTGAAAGCGATGAATTGAATCTTTGATTTAAAGATTAGATTAGTTAATCCATTTTGGAAAGGAAACTGTTTTAAAAAGATGTGAATGAATCATTGTGAGAAATGGGTGAACTTTGTGAAATGAATCTTTTTGTTTAAAAGATTGGAAATGGTAATTTCTTTAAACCATTTGAAAGAAAGGTTTTGGACTTTAAGTTGCGACTTAACTGAGATCCCATTATCCATATGTTTTTAAATATTGCGCTCATTATTTGGTTTAGTCGGGAGGGGACCTTGTGTCATACAACCCATTACGAATAATGATACGACGATATGGATAGCACTTGAAGACCGGTGGTGAAGACCGTGTATTTTTGAGAACGAAAGGATAACCCGTCGATTGTCTTTGCACCGAGTCGCGCCGGTATAGAGAACTCATATATGATGGGGTGTCTAATCGGGATTGTGAATACCTGGATTTGTTAGGTCTTCTTTCGAAGTGCCTTTGGTTCTGTTCGAACCCGGAACATACTTATATGGATGTGTGTCTGACATTACACCTTGAGATGTAAAGCTGGTTTCTATCAAATACATTTCTGTTTGGTGGCGGAGATTTATTCCCTTAGCTTAACACCCTTCTCTGAGACGTACGAGCTCAGAGGTTATGTAGTTAATGGTTCTAGTGATACATTCTCAATTTGGTAATGTGGCATACGAAGTGCTGCTGAACATTTGTTGATCAAAGCATGACTTTGTGAAAAAAGTGTAGCTTTTTGGACGTGACTTCGTCGAGCCTTACAACCCGGTAATGACCAAAACATGAATCATGGCAGCAAGGTTATTTGAGGGTAGCTCCCCCTAAGGGTATGACCATTTCCTTCTGGATAAAAAGT
Source organism: Allium cepa (assembly GCA_030765085.1). Classification (NCBI taxonomy): domain Eukaryota; kingdom Viridiplantae; phylum Streptophyta; class Magnoliopsida; order Asparagales; family Amaryllidaceae; genus Allium; species Allium cepa. The sequence continues at coordinate 604,548,231 of CM060934.1, read as the reverse complement.
AGTATCATGGTATGGAGCCCAGATATTTACTTATGTTGATTTTGAAAGTGGTATCATGGCATGGAGCCTAGATACTTTACTACGTGGTTGTTGGTAACGAGGCCTCGGATAAAGGTCGGTAACGACCGAGGGATGACATACTCGTGTCAACATGTACTTCAGGGCAAGGGTAACCCGACCTTGTGTAGTAGAGATCCGGTTAGGTTCTCGGGGACGTCCCTCCAGGGGCGTTCCATTTTTTGTGGGAAGTTCCTTTGCCTGACCATTTGTTGGAAATCCAAACAAAACAATGCGAGCCCTGTACGGTTTTAGTTGTATAACCAGCCATGAAATGTGGCGGTATCCTACTATTGAACATGGTAGCTATATTAGGCATACAATAATGGTTGTATGATGGCTAAGATTAATATTATACTTTCGAAATATTTTTCTGCACTATGCACTAGTAATAATATAAAAAGGATTTTGTGTATCAAGCATGTTTGACTATCATAAGGAGCAATCTCCTCCAAGTCTGTGTTTGCATTGTATGTGCGGTGGAAGGCCTTATGGTAGTTTCATTTTCCAAAAAACATTGCGGATTTCAATTTTAAAATCTTTTGTTGTTTGTTTTAACGATAAAACTTTTTTTTTGCTCATACTTGTCTCATGACTGACTTGGAGTTTATTGTTCCTTTCCTAAACTATGGGTGCCCACAATTTTCCACACGGGCAGTATAGAGTTGGGTTTTTTAGAGAATCGAGTAGTAGTTGTAGATTCGGTAGCTTTCAGTCTTTGGGAATCTTCTTCAGTCTTTGGATGACTGACCTTGCTTAGTACAACTTGATGGGGGTTCGAGCTAGCTTTGGATTGGAGATGGAGTTTTTAGAGTTTGGCATTGAAGACATTGTCTTTCCGCTGTTGTTGTCTCTGTTATTGTCTTGTATCTATCTTTGATATATTGATAGTCAGATGTATCAAATGTGTTGTATCAAATACTATTGTATATCAATGATATATTCATATATTCATTTTCTTCCGCTATGTTATTATACTTAATGTGTTATAAGCTCCGACGAGCCAGATTCGACGTTTGAATTTGCGGCATTCGAGTACAAGTGAAGTACGAATGCCGATTTTCGAAGGTCGAGTCTGGGTCGTTACAATTGGTATCAGAGCTGAAGGTTAAAAATTTAGCTCAGGAGTATAACACATTAGGTAACTCATTAGAGATAGGGTGAAGTATACCCTAGAATGAGTATATCCCTAAGATATCCATTCGTATGCCTTAGTAAATTCTCTTAATATCCACTGATAGTGAGTATGAGTGCAAGAAGAGGACGAGATATGGGACATGGAGTGACACTACAAATGGTCAATACCCTGAAAACGACAACGGAAATAACTTTTCTCTATCAATTTCCTTTGATTCGATTTCAATTCTTTGATGGCTTAGTGGCAACTGCAAGGAGAAGCTTTGGCGTGATGGTGGCACTACGAATCGTTGAAGATAAGTTTCTATTTCGTATTCTCTTCGTCAAATTTCTATCAGCTTTTCATTTTTAACTTCAATGAATTTGAAATTTTATTAGGATAAATTGGTAAATTAAAGTTAAATATGAAGATTTTTATTGATAAAACAATTTCGATTAAAACCAAATTTGAAATCCTATTGTAATTTTTGGTGAGCGTCAAAGTCTGAAGAGGGACAAGCTGGTGTAAACTTTGGAGTATTCCGACCTGAGTTTGGAGTTTATACCAAGTGTTTGAAAATTATGGAAGATCAAATCCATGTATATATTGTCTGGGTCTTGATATATTCTGCGAGTGGTTAGTTATCCCTTCGAACTAACCAGTGCCCTACATATTTCGTAGATATGATGACCCGAGTATCTTGTGAAATGTTGAATGAGTTCGTTCTCATACTTATTGATGATATTCTGATTTGGTAAGCCAAATGTAGAATAAATATTCAGTTGACCTGGAAAACTGTTTCTCTATCTTTGTGTGTTCATCTATTTTTCTTGTCTCCTTGGCAAATTTCGGGGACGAAATTTTCTTAAGGGGGAATTTGTGACATTCCCGAATTTTTGCTAAAAATAATTTGATAATTAATTTAATCTTTGAAATTAAATTTTGAAATAATTGGTCATTAATATAAAATCTTGGATTTAGTTGTGAAATTAATATGAAATTCCGGAATAAAGAAAATATGTATTCTAAAATAGAATATTTGGAAATAAAATTTTATTGTAAATAGAATGTTGAATTGGAAATCAACATAAGTATTTTATAAAATTGTATTTGAATTTTCCAAATTTAATAAGATGTGTATTTATCTATTTATATAAATAGATTATATGACATAATTTGAATTTGATTTAAATATAGAAAGATAAATAAATTTTTTTTTCTAATTTTAATATATGAAAGTTATATTTTGAAATAATATAGTAAAAGTTGTGTAAAGCTAAAATTCATATTATCTAATATATATATGTATACCTATTTTGAAATTAATGTATATAGATAATATTTGTTTAAATATATAATAGTTTCAATTTAAATAAGATTTACAAAAGCTTTATAAACCGAGAAATATATATATGCATGATTAATTTTGAGTGTGCAAATTATTTTTTTATCCATTTCTGTTTAAAAGTTGTAAAAGTAAAACAAATACAAATGTATGTAAATAATTTTTATAAACATGTAAACATAAGAGAATAAAGGTTAAAACAGAATTTATAAAATGATTTAAAAGAGGGATATAAACATAAATTTGACATCTTTAACATTTGTAAGCAATTTACACAAAGGGATGGACAAGTGTTAACATGAATTAAACAAGTGGCATTTGAGTTTTCTTTAAAATTTAATTTTTATGAACATGTATTAAGGAAAAGAAAAAGGGATGTTCAGTTTAACGTCTCAAACTGAAACAAGAAAGAAAAGAAAAAATAAAACAAATTCAAGATCAGAATTAATGCAATTTGAATCAAGTCTGGAAACCAAATTCAACAAGCTCATCCCAAAATCAAAGTTTGAAACAACTAAACCAGAGAAATTCAAGAATAATTTAAACTCAACAGCAAAACACAAATAAGATTCAACCTGGAACTGCAGATTACAAACAAACCTGAAATCAAAGCTAAAACAATTGAAATAAATCAGAGAAACAGATCAGAAATTAAGATGCCTGGAAGTTCAAGTTTAAGTTCAACCTGGATCAAAGTATTCAGCTTTAAATACACTTCAAATTCAAGTTCCAGGCTTTGCTTCTTCTCTGTCAAACAACTCAGGTGAGCAAACTACATCCCAAAATTTTAAATCTATTTCACATTTTTATCTGCATGCAATAATCTTGAAAGTGTGAATATGAATGTATGTGTATCTGTGAATGGATGTGTTTGCCTGTGTATGTATAGATGTTCCTCTGTTTAGTCACAGGTTAATCCAATTCAAGAGAAATTCAATCTCTTTATTCAAACAAATCTAGGCTACGATTTCTAAATGGAAATTGTTTATAACAATATAAACCCATTTTTAAGAAATGTTTCAAGAAGAGTGACTTAGAAAACATATCAAAAAAATTTAATATCACAGTGAAATCTCCTTTAAACAGAAAAATAAATGAAAACAATTTCAGGTTTGGATTATATATCCGAATTCGTATTGGTAAAACATGATTTTTAATATAGATTTTAGAATTTTTAAGTGCGTGAGTAAAGAGGATTTGTTAGATGATCAGAAAATGTACACTGTCAAACGGTGAGATCGGATTCTTCGAGTTTTGGTCAGATGATGGATTGAGCATCAATGATGATGGGAAAAATACTCGTGGATTTTTCAGAAGATCGTGGTGGTTTGGCGAGATCATTTTAGTGTTTAAGATTTTTTTTTGGGTAAGCTTGTTCTCAGAAGATCTGCGACATCGTCAAGATGTTTCATGAGATCGGACCAAGGGGAGAAGATTCATGGGTGAGTGGAAGAGCTTTGGTCAAGCTCGCATGGCCTCTGATGGTTGTTCGTGTCGTCGGTGAAGGAATTGTTGATCGAGAAATTTCTTGATAGTGTCGAGAATTTGTTCGAATTCGATTTATGGTCGATTTGAAAATCTGGGTGTTCGAGTTGATTGAGTTGGTCGCCGATGATGATTTGGAAGTTGCGGCGTTGATTGAAGACGACAAGTTCACCTATGCATGTACACAGGATATCGGTCGTATCAGTTGATCATGGTTTGGGAAAGACGAGAAGTAACTCAGGGCAAACTCGAGAAATTCGTGAAAATACTCGATGTGAAATGGATGTGAGTTAACTCAGGGTCAGGCTCGGGAAAAACGAGAATTTGCTCAGGGTTATTGATTTGGTGTTAAAATAGTTTTAAACCTTAACGAAAAATCAAGTTTTATTGAAACAATTTTGTTACAAACCAATTCTTTTGTAAATATTAAATGTTATCCAAGTTTTAAATTGGTTAACAGGGTTTTTTTAATAAAATTATTTCTAATTAACCGAGATGAAAATGTTAAGATACGTATAACTTTATTTTAAAGTTTATTTTAAATAAACTCAATAATATTAAAGAAAGTAATTAAGAAGAAGTGTTTGAATTGTTAACTAACTTGAAAATTTTAAATTAATTTATTTAATAAATTTTAAGGTTTATTAAATAAAGATTGTTAATGATAATTTGTTAAGACAAATGGATTATCTTTTAATTTATTGAAGTCTTAAGTGATTCGAGATTATTACTTAATTAATGTAATTAAAAGATAATTACTTAATGAAAGTAATTTGAAAGGATAGTCACACAATGTAATTAAAGGGATTAATTAGTAAGGTGATTAATTAATATGATTTACTTAAAAGATAATTACTTAATTTAAAAGTAATTATTTAATGATTAAAGTTGATTAAGTGATTAAGAATAATCACCTATTGTAATTTTATTAATTAAATGGTAATTAAGGATTAATTAATTATGTAATTAACTTAAGGTTAATTAATTATTGTAATTAATTTAGGATAATTAATTTAATGGTAAAGATTAATTAATTTATTAATTAAGGAAAATTTGTTTAAAGGATAATTAAATAATTAAAGGCTAATTATTTAATGATTAAAGAATGATTAGATTATTAATTAAAGGTTAATTAATTAATAATTAAAGGATAATTAATTTACATGGATTGTAATTAACTAATGTTAATCAACCTTGGTTAGTGATTAGTCTGGTTCCAATAAACCAGGTAATTAATTTATCTTCCTTATGGATGACTATAAATTGTTTGATATCTCTACCGTGTGATCCTTTGTGATGTGAATTATTTTAATTCAAGATGTGATTTATTTATTTATCTGTGATGAATGTAAATTATATTATCTATGGATCTGTGTATAGAGGATAAGCGTTATAGAGATATACCGCTTATCGATATTGATATGATTGAATCTGTGATGTTTGATGATGTTGCACTATTTGTGTAAAACCCCTGGACTACACTGTACACACACAAATATGGATTGCACAAGGAAATTGGTTAAGTCACAGATTTTTGAAATGGTTTTAAGATTGAATTTTGAATCCAAACGATTTTAGAAATAGAATTGGGTTAAAAATGAAAAGCTTTTGAAAAGAAGTTTTAAAGGATACAAGTTATTTTGAATAACTTGATAAAGTTTTGAAATTTAATAATTTGATTTAAATTTGAATTCAAGATTTGAAATTGAATTTTATATTTGGAAATTATGGTTTAAGAAGGCTATACAAGTTATAAAGGTGTTTATATGGGTTTTAAAACCATTTTAAAAGTATTGATTTGGGAATTTGACTTTAACTCAAGTTTATACTTAAAATGCTTTAACTCGGGCAAATGTAATCGGATTTTTCCAAAACGAAAACTATTTGTTTTCAAATAATAATATCTTTCATAAAAAAGGATTTCAATTTTGTATTGAAAGATTTCAAGTTGAAATAGAATTGAAATTGTTTTGAAAGCTATGATAAATCTTTGTGAAAAATGGTTTGACTTTGTTTGAAATTGAAGTGAATTTTAAATGATGTATCTTTTGTATAAAAGATTTAGAAGGGAAATTGTTTTGAAAGCGATGAATTGAATCTTTGATTTAAAGATTCAATGAGTTAATCCATTTTGGAAAGGAAACTGTTTTAAAAAGATGTGAATGAATCATTGTGAGAAATGGGTGAACTTTGTGAAATGAATCTTTTTGTTTAAAAGATTGGAAATGGTAATTTGTTTAAACCATTTGAAAGAAAGGTTTTGGACTTTAAGTCGTTACTTAACCGAGATCCCATTATCCATATGTTTTTAAATATTGCGCTCATTATTCGGTTTAACCGGGAGAGGACCTTGTGTCATATAACCCATTCCGAATAATGACACGACGATATGGATAGCATTTGAAGACCGGTGGTGAAGACTAGGTATTTTCGAGAATGGAAGGATAACCCGTCGATTGTCTCTGCATTGAGTCGCGTCGGTATAGAGATCTCCATATGTGATGGGGAGTCGATCGGGATTGTGAATACCTGGATTTGCAAGGGCTTCTTTGGAAGTGCCTTCGGTTCTGTTCGAACCCAGAAAAGACTTGTATGGATGTGTGTATGACATTACACCTTGAGATGTAAAGCTGGTTTCTATCAAATACATTTCTGTTTGGTGGTGGAGATTTATTCTCTTAGCTTAACACCCTTCTCTGAGACATACGAGCTCAGAGGTTATATAGTTGATGGTTACTAGTGATACATTCCAAATTTGGTAATGTGGCATACGAAGTGCTGCTGATCATTTGTTGATCGGAGAATGACTTTGTGGAAAAAGTGTAGCTTTGTAGACGTGACTTCGTCGAGCCTCACAACCCGGTAATGGTCGAAACAGGAATCGTGGCAGCAAGGTTATTTGAAGGTAGCTCCCCCTAAGGGTATGATTATTTCCTTCTGGATAAAAAGTAGCATCATGGTATGGAGCCTGGATATTTACTTTTGTTGATTTCGAAAGTGGTATCATGGTATGGAGCCTAGATACTTTACTGTGTGGTTGTTGGTGTCGAGGCCTCGGATAAAGGTCGGTAACGACCAAGGGATGGCATACTCGTGTCAGTAGTTACTTCCGGGCAGGGGTAACCCGGCCTTGTGTAGCAGAGATCCGGTTAGGTTCTCGAGGACGTCCCTCCAGAGGCATTTCATTTTGTGTGGGAAGTTCCTTTGCCTGACCATTTGTTGGAAATCCAAACAAAACAATGCAAGCCCTGTACGGTTTTAGTTGTATAACCTGCCATGGACTGTGGCGATAACCTGATATTGAACATGGTAGCTATAGCAGGCATACAATAATGGTTGTATGCTGGCTAAGATTAATATTGTACTTTCGAAAGATTTTTCTGCACTATGCACTAGTAATAATATAAAAAGGATTTTGCATATCAAGCATGTTTGACTATCATAAGGAGAAATCTCCTCCAAGTCCGCGTTGCATTGTGTGTGCGGTAGGAGGCCTTATGATAGTTTCATTTTCCAAAAAGCATTGCGTATTTCAATTTTAAAATCTTTTGTTGTTTGTTTTAAAGACAAAACTGTTTTGTTTGCTCATACCAGTCCCATGACTGACCCGGAGTTTATTGTCCCTTTCCTAAACTCTGGGTGCCCACAATTTTCCACACGGATAGTCTAGAGTTGGGTTTTTCAGTTATTCGAGTAGTAGGTGTAGATTCGGTAGCATTCGGTCTTTGGGAATCTTCTTCAGCCTTTGGATGACTGACCTTGCTTAATACAACTTGATGGGGGTTCGAGCTAGCTTTGGATTAGAGATGGAGTTTTTGGAGTTTGGCATTGAAGAAATTGTCTTTCCACTGCTGTTGTCTCTCTTATTGTCTTGTATCTATCTTTGATATATTGATAGTCAGATGTATCAAATGTGTTGTATCAAATACTTTTGTATATCAATGATATATTCATTTATTCATTTTTTTCTGCTGTGTTGTTATACTTAATGTGTTATAAGCTCCGACGAGCCAGATTCGACGTTTGAATTTGCGGCATTCGAGTACAAGTGAAGTACGGATGCCGATTTTCGAAGGTCGAGTCTGGGTCGTTACAATTTGCCTTTCCCTCTTTGAGGTCATTCAGTTCTTGCAAGATAAAACAATAATCAACTTTCATATCTAACTTTTCGGTCTTCACTAATAGCATGCTCTCCTCGAGCTTATATTTTTCTGTGTCAAGCTTTTGGATCATGGCTGCTAGCTCTTTAATGATTTTGTCCTTAGCACGGATGGTTTCATGTTTTGCGGTAAGGGCCAGGCATGGTTGGAAATTTGCATTTTCAGAGCAGTCTTCATGTGCAATTTTTAGCAGATTTTCTAATACAAGTTCTACGCTAGTATGGGCGTTCCTCGTCTCATCTATCAGGCATATAGCCTTAGACTCGGATTTTAAAGTAGCGTTTTTCTCTGCCTTTAGCTTCTCTAATTCTCCCTTGTACCCGTCCATAAGGCCATCATAGGTCTTTTTCTCGATTTGAGTGAACGAATGCTCGTATAGTTGATCTAATTGTCCAATTGACCATAGAGAGGGCATAATAGAGCTTTTTCCACTCATAACCCTAGTTGATGAGAATTTAAACGCGTTGGAAATCTTGGGCTGCTTCTTCTTTCGGAACGCTTTTGATGTCATAGTCAAACATGACATTAGTCAAGAAAAGGTCAGGAAAAGTAATCTACAGGCAAGGCGATATAGCGGGAATAGAAGTTAGAGGAACAAAAATTCCTTTGGAACGAGGGGAACGATTGTGGTTAAGGAGCGATGGGTGGAAGTTAGTTGACATGTTGGAATTTTTGGCTCAGAGCGGGGTAAAGGAATGTTAGAAGAGGAGTCACGAAGATCATGCGAGCCCTTTTGTCGCTTTCTATGATCATAGGGATGCTTTTATTCGGCTTGTCCCTTCTTTCTTTCTTCTTTAGCCTCATGGTTTTCCTCCACTATTTGCTCTCATTCTTTACAACGACCTCTCTCTCCTTTAGTCTCTGACTCTTTGTGGTGGCTAGGACGAGATGAATATGGGTTAGGAGTCCATACTCTCGATTCTCCAATGCCATATTGGAGGTTGCTGTATCTATCTCTTGCCATGGTACACAAAATGAGAAGGGAGCTTGTATAGGTTTTGGAATGAAAACGAATTCAGGATGTGTGTTCGTCATCCTAGTGAAGTGTGTAAAGTGCCGCTGTCCTCCCTAAGTACTCTACGGACCGTATTTCAAAGCAAGTAATGATGGAGTCTCATCACCTTTAATACAGATACCCTTAGATCGAAAGCTGAAGCCTTTAGATCGATCCTTGATAAGATTGACAATCGAAATATCAAAGTCAAACAATGAAGTGAAGATATCGTTAAAAGAGCTCGTATGGGGGATTAGCTTGGCTGATGGCGACATGCTTGGTTATGCTGGATTTTTAGGAGAGTTGATGATTATAAATTTCAGATTGGGCAAGCCAGGAATTTCGATGACTTCAGGAGATGTATCGCCGCACGACTCGTCTCCCTCTTGACTAGCATCGTAATCTCTATCGACTTCCTAGCACTTTCTTCTTCCTTTTCCTTCTTGCTCATTTCTTATTTCCCTTCTCTTCTTCCTTCATCTTCACTTTCTTCTAAAATTATTTACATGCCAGATCCTCTATCTCTTTTTCCTAAAATCTCACCGGTGATAGGTTCTTTCACGGCCTTATCAACAAGCTCATCCATATGTGCAGTACCTGATGGACCTTTAACTTCCCCTTAAAGGTTGTCAGTAGAGCCGTGGTAAGCGGCTGAAAATAGAGTAGGCATTCTGGAACTGCTAGGCGAGGTTGTTGCCCTAATAATGGGGCGACCAACAAGTAGTAGACCGCATTGGCAAAGATTTTCATTGGTAGAAGGTGTGCGGTGATGTAGTAAAGGAAGTTAACTCCTTTCAAAATATCTAGAGTTGTTGCATGCTCTTTATTTGAGTCTCGGGCTGGAATATCTACATTTGAACTAAAAGTTAGACACTTGGATAGTGTAAATCCAAGTACATGAAGGAGGAGAGAAAAAGAAACTCACTGCCAGAAATCCATGGCTATCTGTATGTGCAGTGAATGAAGAAATATTCATTCTTGAAGTATGAGTGCTTGTTATGTAGTTTTTCGATGATCGTGCATCTACACCAGGCCTTGGTAATCAAATAGGATGGTGAGTCACACCTTTTCTTGAAGTTCATGAGATAAGTAAGCTCGTTGCAAGCTGGAGGTAGTTGGAAGTGGTTCATGAATAGCACATACAAGGAGCTTAGGAGAGCATATCAATTGGGATGAACTTGAGGCAGAGCTAGCCCAAGTTCTTGGAGAATCGTGTATAAGAATGGATTGAATGGTAGAATGGCACTACCAGGCATATATATCGATTGCATATTGTATAACCCATTGAAGGGTTGTGCGCTCATTGGATTTGAGTAAGGAGAAGCATGTCGACTTTGGGAATTACTATTGTGTGCATATAGTCTAGAGACCTTGGCAGTTAGGATGTTTAGCACTTGTTTAAGCAGATCAATAAGAACTCGTAAGCTAAGTAATTCATTCAAAGGGGAAGGCTACTCTTGGATTGACTAAGTCATTATGACCATTCTCTAAAGATTGATGGTGATTGATCCCCTAGACATAGAAGGTGTGGAGCTAGAAGTTTGAGCCATAGTGGACCTAGCTTCGGTAGGAATAGACGACCCAACATCAGTATTAAAGTGAGGTGGTTGAAGAGTCATTTTGAATAGGAAAAATTATCATTTAATATGGTTAGGAATGTGTTATTTTGGAATTCTATTTCAATTTTAAACCCGTGTGACCGACACCCAGGGTTCTGCAGATGTTGACATGTGTTGACCAATCGGACTGAATGTTAATCGGAGTATTGAAAGTGTTAATCTATACAGTGTGAGTCCCATGTCTCGTACATAATGAATAGACCATCCTATGTAGATAGCTCGCTCATGTTAGAAAAACAAGCCACACTGCATGACAGAACTATGCATAGCATTTTACCTGATATCATCAGAAAATTAATAATAGAGCTATCGTCTAAAGCAACACAGAAGTTTTTATTTTGTAGGAAAATGGAGAGTGTAGGAATTAGGAATACAATGTAGTGGAATCACTCAGTACGACCGTTCTTTGGAAAAGAACCACCCTATTGATGTTTGGATGATAATAGATGATCGGTCAAGCATTGGTCGAAGCAAATCGAAGGACTTTGTAATGTGAGAACTTGAGTGGTGGAATTTGGTCGATTCCCCCAAGCATATATTAGGTCAACGCCGAGCATAAGTTTGGGAGAATCTTGGAATTGCTCCGACCTAACACAACCATTCTTGTCACCAACATTAGCCATGGCAACCCAAAAGCATCGTTAATGGCAGCCAACATTGTCGACAAACCCTCCTCGGATCAAGTTTAGATCTAGACAAAGTGCATTTGGAGTCGAGCACTTTTGCAAATGGTAGGAGTCAAGGGTGATATCTCATGGTTGACGAGGGTGTCCTATTGGTGATGACGTCTTTATGAGGATAGCGACAATGATATGGGAGAACGACAATCGATTTCAAATAAAGAAGCAAAGCTTTCAAGTGATCAGTATAGGCAAGGAATTCGAGGAGAAAAATTTCTAAGTCCCTAAAATTTGTCGATGGCGAAGAAATCTACTCAGTACCAAGAAGATCTATTCGATACTGACCTGAAATTTTGAACCAAAAATTGAGAAAAAACTAGGGGGAAGGAAGAGCATCCCTGGCTAAGGCATGTTATGATCTCCAGAGCGTGGATCTTTTCCTAAGAATGGAGAATGGAGTTTCTACTATGTAAAGAGGTTGAAGGATATCCTCAGAACAGAGACAATGCTTCGAAATAACTCTTGGATAACCAACAAACATACGTGGATAATAGTAAATGCTTGTCTTACTCCAGAGCAAGCTTTATTCCCAATGAAAGCATATTCTAAGGGTAAGTGTTAACAGGCTTTTTGACAAAGCAATTTTTCACTAGAATCCAGATGTTAGAATTAAGACGAAATTATTTAGGGACTTAAGAACATGATTAGAAGATCAAGAGGAGTAGACACAATAAGTCACAAAGGAGTTGGAACTAAAGAGACCACTTGGTACCGAGCACTTTTGCTTAGTATATACAACTTTTTGGGCCCATTTTTGGGTCGTTCAAAGCTATGAGACATGGAAGATGTCTTGTATGACCGTCATGGGGTGCTTTTCATATGGAATAGGTGAGCAACTCTAAAGGAATTATGGATGACATGAAACAAGTGCAAGTGTATCAGAAACTCTCAAAAATAACACAAACTTCAAGGAAAAGTGCTTAGAACACAATGGATCAAGGAGAGAAGATTAGTGGAAAGAAGTGGAGGAGGTTTCTCCCTAAATAACCAGGCCGATACCGACCACTTCCGGTTGGTAACAAGTTGATTTTCTTGCTTAGTAGACCCGGTTACCTACTCTTACAAACTTGAATCTGGATTTGGACATGGTACTTTATGGGTCTCCGACACTGCTAGGCGATTTCCCTGTAAATACATAACCTATAACAAATAGAGAATGACTTTTTTGGCTCATTGTCTTCTTCATCTTCTATCTCTCCTCACCATAGTCAATAAGGCAGATGTTATTGGCAGTTTTAGGGTGTAAGAACCTGTCAAACCCTTGTACTAGTGACTCTCAAATCTATAATCAATAAAAAAACAATGGCCATAGGTCAAAAATTTTCGAACCTATTTAAAAACCTTGTTGATCTTGCAGTTTTTCATTTTTTTCTAGATCTTAATATTTCTATAAGACTTTGGGTATTGTACCATTTTTGTATCAACATATACCATGTAACACTTTTTAGTGGACCATCTATAAAAAACATTTTCATAAATATACCGAATATTATTTATGAAATAATAATTATTTTTAGTGTTGAGTGAAAATAAACATAGTTTTATTCAAAATAAATATTATGAATATTCCTTGAAAGATAAAACCATAATAATGTCATTCGTTTTCATAACTAAAGTGATGCAATCGAAAATATAAAAGTATCTGAAAATTTTCACTTATTTTGAAATTGTGGACTAAGCCATGGCTAGAGAAATAACTGTTGACTCATATGATTATGAACCATGTGGTACAAGTGAATTATATCTTAAATGATTAAAGGTAAAGCACCCATTCGGTGGAAGCGACATAAGAGTTGATGAACTCTTCAGATTGATACATATTGATATATGCAATCGTAAGTCTAATGATTCTTAATACTTTGCTAAATTCACCAATGAACTATCACGGATATGAACATGTGTATTTGATACACATGGAGTACATCTAAGATAAGTTTATAGAAAATAAAAGGAAATAAAGACATAATATGCAAAGTGAATAAAATTAGATTTGATCAAATATGTGAATATATTGAAATGCGTTTTAAAAGTACCTAAAAATGAATAAATATTCAATCTCAAAAATCCTCCTTCCTATGATACATAATTATGTATTGATAAAGAGTAACCAACAAAGTATGATTGATAATGAGTAAAGTTGAGTTAACTTCTTTTTGTAAAGTTGTATACATAAGAATAAGTGCATAAGACAAATTCATTTCATATAAAACATATTTTACAAGATCCTAAAGAGTTGATAACAAACCTATATATATATATATCCAAGGTCAATGAGTTGATAGGTTGTGTGAGTCAAGATGCAGCACGTAATACTTGTTTGTAAGGGATCTTGTGTGGACCATAAAGGAGTTTGGCACTAACCAATTTTAATTGATCAACTTATGTTATGAACATATGTAAATACGAAATTAAGTCAGTTTTATATACAGGTAATTCAAAAAATGTTTATGATTTCCCATTTTAATGCACTGAGAAATAATTATTGTTTCAAGAAACACCAACTTCGTAGCAACGATTTTTTTTTTTAAATTATTGGTAGTAAATGGATTTGGATATGATCCAAAGATAAAAGTAATTACAAGGTTGAAATGAAATTTACCAAACCTAAATGAACATTGTATATTAGAATTTCTATTGAGTATCCTCGCACATTAAAGAGAAACTATGAGTTTCTTTCAATCTTGAAAATAGAATATCCTCGATTGCCATTGGAACCATTAAATGTATTGACTCTACCGTATGGTATTGTTGGTGATATTTTTCATCTTAGAAATACCCCAGTAATTTTTGACGAAGTAATCACAACGATGAATGCTTTCATGATTAGGAATAAACAGAATTAAGTATTGTAATCTTTCCTTCAAGAGGGATAGTTATATTACTTTAACGCTTACATAATAATAGGGGAGATATTTTTTAAGTACCAAGAATCAATCCATTATCTCGATGCTAATGTATACAAAATAAAAGTAGTAAAGTAAAGACTGGAGATAATAAAAGACATAGATAATTTACGTGAGTTGCATGTTAAAGAATTCTACGTCCATGGGTAAAATGTCATTATCTTCCTTGATTCTTAGTACAAACAAAAATGGCAGAGAGTATAAGTTCTTCATTTTATGTGACCAAAAATAGTAAAGTCAAAATTCCTCCCTTTTTGCTATAGTAACTTATTCATTTATAGAATTAGAGATTCACGTGGATAGCCAACATCATCCTCTGCTCTCATGACTCTTGGATTATGCCATGTGTTGAACATCCATTACACTTATTCGAGATGCCTGGATTGTTAATGTGGCCTTTGGCAAGAACATGTGATTTAAGTAGTTGGAATTTGAACTTTGGCGGGAAACTTGAATTGAGCAGGAATGCTTGGAGCCGAGGCGGGAAAACTCAAATTTGAATGGATTGTGCCTTAAGAAAGTGGTAGACTCATAAACTGCACATGAGTATAGATGTGGTTGCTATGGGGGATTTCCTTCCCTTTTTAGGAGAGTTATGCCACCATCAGTACTTTAGAACTTCACTTTGCTTTGTTGTGAGTTGTGCCCTCAATATGCCTGGGTATTGATGGTGTATAGCCGTCAAATTGCATCTATATAATTGATGCTACACTCCACTGTCCAATTTAGGATGTTAGTATGGTACAGTGTTGGGGGCGGTTTGCATTACTTCGTTTAGTAACATAAATATGGCTGCTATTTTGAAGGGCGATTGCCCTATTTGAACCTATTCTGAGTTGCTCTCTCTGTTAGTGGACTATGCCCTTGCCTTTATCTTTGAGCTGGGCTCAACAATTTTAAGGATAATGCTAGGATCTTCTATAGGAGTAAGATTTGGTTCTTAAATGTAAAGCAGTCTTCATCCATCGCCTCATTCATTGAGTCATTATGCTTACGGTCAATGTTTCTAGGATTGCGCTGCTATTTTGTCATAACAACAAATGGCTATGCATTCTCTATTCATTTCAGATCAATATAGGACTGCGGCGATGTTCTGTTACATCAAGATCAAATGGCGGCGCATCCTTATTGCATTTTGATACAAAGTTGCGGTGCTAACCTTCCATCTTTTCAGATGTTAGTTTAAGATTGCAGCACATCCCTATTTGCATACAGTTGCTTTGGGGGATGTGTTGCAGTCATGTACTATTATTATGGCTTTTAGGGCCATGATAGAGTTCATATATATCATTGTTTCTTACAAGCTGTGTCGTATTTCTAGTTGTCGAAGCAAGTATAAAGGTTGCATATCGGCTCCTGCATCTTGTAGTAGTTTCAAATTATAACATCGACGCTTTATTGAATGAGCGGGTGCAGTCTCTACATTTTGTCATGGCTTCTATTATTTTGGCGGAGTATCATTTTGATTTCATCTTTTTTTCTTTTCCTTATTACAACTCTTATGATAGGAGGAGTTATTTTGACTCAGTAGTTGTATCAGGTCTCCTTTGATGGCATCTTGAAAATATGGATGTAACACTTGACTCCCATGTCTAGCAATCGTAGATGGGTATAGAATTTTCTTTGTTCTTGTATTTTCCCCGCAACCCATCATGTTTACTTCTTCTCTCCCTTCTTTTCAAAAAGAAATAAAGGAGCCTTTATAGTCGTTCACGTTTAATGCTCAAGTACACGTATTGTCCCTTTATTGGTCAATCCTCTGGAAAGCTATACATTTAACGTTTTTGTTTCCCATGAAAATTTGCCTTGGTCCTTGTGCTAATTTTCCTTATCATTAATCAACCGATGTTTGGGTTTTTTCAGCATTACTATTGTGCGGCTAGAGATTTATCGAGATGAGTATATATATTTTCTCTTTTCCCTCCCCATTCTTTACATGCTTACGAATACAAAGAGAGAATCCTAATTAATAATTTCATATTCTCCAAGAATTGTTCCTTTTTTGAACAAAAGAAAAGGTATATTTCTTCTTCTTTCTATTTAATTTTATTTTCGGTAATTAACTCAGTCATTTTTACATGGCATCCATTTCCTCTCTCCTTTATATTTGCCATCTAAGGTGATGGAACTAAGGGAAGTAGAGGATGTTTTAGGAAATTTTGGGTTCGAGGGTTATGTCAGTAGGGTTCCTGAACCTCACATTCGCATTTACGTGCTCCAGATGGTTTCATTTCTATCATCCTTGAATATATTCGATGCAGACTTTACATTCTCCTCAAAAAATTCTTTGTAAATGGTTTACAGCTGTTGGTATTGTCCCTATTCAGCTTTCTCCTCTTTCTTACACTCTTTTGATCACTACATTCATTCTTTATGCTAAGAGAAGCATACCTTTTTCATGCGAAGAGCTCCAATTTTATCTTACAACCATAAAATCCCTTTCCGAGGGTGATTTCGGGTTTTTTATGCTCGAGTGAAAAAATCGGTCCTTACACATGTTCCTTGTAAGACCCAAAAATGGCACGATCAATACTTCTTTATCTTAAATCTTGACAACTTTCCCTCTTCTTTCAAATCACGTCCCATTGATTCTATCTTTTTTGACTCTACCATCAGTTTTTATGTATCTCGTAGGGGACATCCTTAGCCTAGGTGAAGGCGAGAGAAGAATAAAATTACTTTTTATTGAGCCGTTGCTGCAGAGATACAATTTCTTGTACCCTAGGCACAAATTCTCTCGTTTTATTTGTAAATTTACTTCAGATGTTGAAAAAGCTAGGTGTATAATTCAACAAATCGGACAACAAAATCCTATTCCTGTTCCTAACATTGGTGAGGTATTTTGCTAAACCTAATTTTTTTTGATGTATAGATGAAATAACTGGCAATTTTTTGACGCAATCATTGGTTGTCCCCCATCAAAATGTGAGTCAAAGGAGAAGAAAAGGGGAAGAAAGAAAAGGAAGAGTGACACTGAGACTTCCGACCAACCCTTTAAGAAACCGCGCATGCCTTCTCCCCCTCCGTCTCCTTCTCCTGAAGCTTTTCCTATCCCCTACCATTTTTGATTCTTCATGACCCTTGCATTCGCTACTTGCCCTTGCTCGAGGGTGTTGTTACTGATCTTGTTGAAAGACCAGGGCGTGTCATTTTATACAATCTATCAACATTGCTTCTGCTCCACGATCTTATCCTCTTGCCATTCCTCTTCCCGCGCTCCTATTTTTCGAGCTTGCTGCTAAGGTTGAGAAATATTGGACTTACGTAAGTAGTTTCTTCTCCTCTCCTTGTGGTTTACTTGATGAAGCCTTAATCGATTTTTCCATGTTTTTTTATAGATAAAGGCCTTAACAATTGAAGTGTGGAAGAGGGGAGAAGATGATCAAGTCATATCCACTACCCGTATTGCTAGGCTTGAGGAAAACTTTGTTGTGGCTGCTTTCAAGAATACTAAAACCGAGGAAGAGCTTAGGTCCTAGTAAGTAAAACTTGAAAAGGTAGAGGAAATGACAAAGGTGGAAGGGTTGAGAGTTGGGTGAGAATGATAGATTATTGGGGAAGAAGAAAAAAACATTGGGGGAGAAAGAGAAGCTGCTGGAGGTGGCTAAGGATAGGCTTTCCCAAAAGTCCCAACGGGCTCTTTATAAGATGTACGCTATCATGTGGTGCCATTTTTTTTCTAACCGTTGGGATGATGATTCTGCCGAGATCAATTTTAGTTTCTTAAGGGACACTAATAAAATTAAAGATGCCCTTATCTATTACAGGGCGGCGTGGGCTAAGGAGATGGAGAAGAAGAAAGCCTCCTCTTTTGCCTCCCAAGAGACTTCTTTTTAATAGGATGACGAGACTGCGATGTCTAAGGAGATTGAAATCACCTCGACCTCTCAAGGCAATGTAACTACCCAGCTTTTGTAAATGAATTTTTCTTTTTGGTGTTATTGTTGTTTAAACTTCTTCATCGTGTAATAAAAGGGATTCATTACCGAATCTTGTCATGATCGACTTCTTTAATTGTCGTATTGTTTTGTTACTATGTCACGAATGACCATGTCATCTTTGTCCATTTGCTCTTTATAATAATATTCAGAGAATATAGGATTCAAATATTAAGAAGAATTAAGGATCAAAAAATGAATTCATGAATTTTTTAGAAGCCATTGATTTCTATATAGGTTTTTATAGATGAAGATACACAGATATATATAAGCATGTACACATTTTAGGAAAGTATAAACTAGACTGGAGAGTTGGGCTTCGGGCTTGATGCACTTGAACTCTAACCTAAACCAGTCTTCAACCAGGACCAGCAACACTAACAAGTAAACCTTAATCAATTTAAACATTCGAATTCAGGAATAGAATTAGATTATTATTCATAATACTCCTCCTCAAGTTGGGTTATATATATATATTTAGTAAACTCAACTTGCTTCCTAAATATCTAATTCTATTCCCATTCAATGCTTTAGTAAGCATGTCAGCTGGTTGATCTTCAGTCTGAATATCATGAGTAGTGATTCCACCATCTTGTATTTTATCATGAATAAAGTGGCAATCAACTTCTATATGCTTTGTTCTCTCATGAAATATAGGATTTGACGCAACGTAAATAGTTGCCTTTTATCACACCAGAGTTTTGCTAGTTTCTCAAATTCCAGTTTACACTCTTTCAAAAGATCCTTAATCCACATTACTTCACAAACTGCCTTGGACATTGCTCGATATTCAGACTCTGCGCTTGACCGTGATGCTATATGTTGCTTCTTGCTTTTCCAAGATACCAAATTTCCTCCAATATATACAAAAACCAGTAGTTGACCTTCTATCATCTTTGGATCCAGCCCAATCTGCATCAACAAAGCTTTCAACTCTCATATGCCCATGATTTGCATACATAATGCCTTGTCCAAAAGTACGTTTCAAGTAACCCAGAATATGTTCAAGTGTAGACCAATGTTGCTTAGTGGGTGAAGCCATATATTGACTCACTATACTGACAGCAAATGAAACATCACGCCTTGTTATAGTTAAGTAATTAAGTTTACCAACCAGCCTTCTATACTTCTCAGGGTCACATAATAATTCTCCTTCTGATGTCAGATTGCTATTTGGGATGATAGGTGTACTCTGAGGCTTAACACCAAGCTTACAATGGTTTCTTTTAATAAATCCAATATGTATTTTCTTTGACATAGGAAAATTCCTTTATTGCTTCGTATAACTTCCACACCCAATAAATATTTCAGTTCTCCTAGATCTTTTGTTTGAAAACAATCATGAATAAAAGTTTTGAGAGAAGAAATACCTTTGTCATCATTACCATTTATTATTATATCATCTATTTATACTACTAACAGAATAATACCTTGTTCAGATGATTTGTGAAAGACTGATTGATCACTTTTACATTTTACTATCCCAAATTTCTCAAGTGTTTGGCTAAACTTCCCGAACCAGGCCCTTGGACTTTGCTTCAGGCCATATAGAGTTTTTCTGAGCTTGCATACTAATCCACTTTCCCCTTGTGCAGTAAAACTAGGAGGTTGAACCATATATATCTCATCGTTGAGATCACCATGGAGAAATGCATTCTGTATGTCTAACTGATGAAGTTTCCAACTAAATCTAGCTGCTAAAGCAATACATAATCTGATGGATGTCATCTTGGAAACTGGAGAAAAGGTTTCTGAATAGTCCATACCATATACTTGTGCATAACCCTTGGCTACAGTTCCAGTTTTAAATCTTACCACAGTTCCATTTGGATTCATTTTAATAGAATACACATATCTGCATCCAATGGCTTTCTTATTATTTGGTAGCTTAACTAGATCCCAAGTATTGTTTGTTTCTAGAGCATTCACTTCTTCAATCATTTCCTTTCTCCATTCTGATTTGGATAAAGCTTCAGTAACTGTTCTAGGGATATTAATTGAGTATAGTGCAGACATAAAGGAATATGTAGAGCCACATACATTTTCATATGACACGTAGGTAGAAATAGGATAAGTGCACTGTCTCCTTTCTTTGCGGAGAGCAATAGGAAGATCAAGACTAGGATCAAGAGTGGGCCTTGTTTCAGTGATACTAGGTGTTTCTAATTCTTGAGGTGATACAGTAGAATAAATTAAAAATTCATCATTCTCCTCCTGAATTGGTACATGAGATAAAAACCATCATTCTCCTCCTGAATTGCTACATGAGATTTCTGATAGAATAGCTTATCTTCCATAAAATTCACATCTATAGATACTAGATATTTATTTAAGCTAGGACAAAAACACTTATATCCTTTCTGCAATCTTGAATAACCAATAAATATACATTTCAAGGATTTGGGATCTAGCTTACTCAATTGAGGATTTACGTCTCTAACAAAACATGTACACCCAAAAATTCTAGGTTTAATAGGGTATAGTTGTTTTTCAGGGCATAAGACTTTGTATGCGATATTGAAATCAAGGATTGTAGGTGGCATTTGATTAATAATAAAGCATGTAGTTAATACAGCATCTGCCCAAAACACATTTGGGACATTCATCTGAAATAGCAATGCTCGTGTGGTCTCCAGGAGGTGTCTATTCTTCCTCTCAGCAACTCCATTTTGAGGAGCAGTGTCCACACATGAAGTTTCATGCAAGATGCCATGTTGGATTAAGTAAGAGCTGAAGGTATGAGAGGTATATTCCTTAGCATTATCACTCCTTAGGGTTTGGATAGATGTTTTGAACTGATTTTGAATTTCAGCGTGAAAGTCACAAAAAATAGAAAACAACTCAGATCTATTTTTCATTAAGAATAGCCAAATAACTCGAGAGTAAACATCTACAAATGTTACAAAGTATTTATAGCCAAATTTAGAGACAACAGATGATGGTCCCCATACATCAGAATGTACAAGTTTAAATGGTGCACTTGCACGTTTATTTATTCTTGGCTTTAAACTACTATGATGAAGTTTAGCATATTGACATGATTCACAGTCAAGAGTAGTAATATGGTTATATTGTGGACAAAGTTGTTTAAAAAGAGTAAGAGAGGGATGACTAAGTTGTTGATGAACTTTGATTGCTGAATCTATACTAGAACAAGCCATTGGTAAAGTATTCAGAATATAAAGACCCCCGGATTCATAGCCTTTACTAATAATCTCCTTCGTTGTAAGATCCTGGAAAATACAAGCTTCAGGAGAGAAAGATACACTGCAACTCAAGTGTTTGGTAAGTTGACTGACAGATAAAAGATTATATGATAAGGAGGGTATCAATAGTACATACTTTAATGGTGGTGAAGTATTTAGGTTACCAGATCCTTAAATGTTGGATTGAGTCCCATCTGGTAAAGTGACAGCTTGACTATATTCATGTATTTTAAGATCTGTAAACAATTTAGGGTTACCTGACATGTGATCAGTACCCCCTGAGTCAATGATCCATTTTGATGCTTGCTTTTCCACATTAGCCATAGTAGATATAGATGATGATGGATTACTAGCTGAGTTCTGTAAGGATTGTTGATACATTTTGTATTTGTCAAATTCTTCTGTGGTCATCAACACAGTCTTATTAGAAGTATTAACAGCTCCTTGATTTTTGTTTTGGTTATTATATTGAAGTTTTCTACATTCAGAAATCAAATGCCCAGGCTCCTTACAATATGAACACATTTTATTACTTGGTCTCCATGCAGTCCTTTGTGGTCTTAAGAATGGGGATGATGATGGTCTCCAAGGGTTAGGTTGTTGTGACTGGTTCCATGGTGGTCTAAAATCAGTTGGTGGTCTCCATGAATTAGTATATGAAGTATGATTAGTATTAGTACTAATCAGGGCACTGCTGTTAGCATGAGATGAAGCAGTTGAAATTTCAGTTCTAAGAACACGACTAAATACTTCCTGTAGTGAAGTTATCGATGATCCAGACATAATTTGAGCCTTAGTCGAATCAAACTCTGATGGTAAGCCAACCAGAAAACTCATAATTGCCATTAGCCCTCTCAGATCTTGTTGAACTTTCATATCTATACTCGTAGGCAACAAAATATTAAACTCTTCATATGTTCTTTTAAAATTCATAAAATAAGTAGTGAGAGATTGATCTTGTTTTTCCGCTCTGTAAAAAGACTTGCACACATCAAACATTCTGGTTAGATTGCCCTTTCCAGAATATAAAAATTCGAGATATTCCATCAATTCTTTCACGAATTCGTAGTGGTTGATTAGATTGATAACTTCATTATCAATTGAATTTTGTATTTGTAAGAATAGTCGAGCATCTTCTCTTAACCAGATCTGATCCGCTTGCTCTGTGGATGTTGGTGTATCTTTGATTAAGTGATCATCCTTATCCATGCTCCTGAGATACAATCGAATTGTTTTACTCCACTCCAGATAATTTGTGCCTGTTAATTTCCGATCCGTTATTTTAGGCATCATCGGCATCACATCAATCATTGACGAACTTTTACTTTCAGCCATTATTTCTAGCAGGAGAGATAGATCTGAATCTTAATTTGAATGGAAACCCTAGATCGGTGCGCAATGCTCTGATACCATATAATAATACTCTGTAAATATAGGATTCAAATATTAAGAAGAATTCAAGATCAAAATATGAATTCATGAATTTTTAAGAAGCCATTGATTTCTATACAGGTTTTTATAAATGAAGATACACAGATATATATAAGCATGTACACATTTTAGGCAAGTATAAACTGGACTGGAGAGTTGGGCTTCGGGCTTGATGCACTTGAACTCTAACCTGAACCAGCAACACTAATCAGTAAACCTTAATCAATTTAAACATTCGAATTTAGGAATAGAATTAGATTATTATTCATAATACTATTTATATTTTTCTTAGGAAGTGACATTTGCTAAATTCATGAAGGAAATTTTGGAGAATCTCCAAACCCAAACCATAGATCATCTTGGTCCTAGCACATTCGCAAGCATGAAAAGAAGTTAGATAAATCACTCATACAACTTAAAGAGGAAACCTAAGGTTTGCTTTCCAAAATAGATTGAGTGATTAAAGAGAAAGAATCCCATAGTGACTTTGCATTACGCCGATGGCAATATATTTTAGAGATTGGTTACTTCCCACTTAATAGTCCTCATTTGGAATGGTTTAGGCGTAGGCTTAGTAACTTAGCTAAGAAATAAGCAATATGAATTTTATTATTTTTGTACATGAAGTAGTTAT
Organism: Allium cepa; assembly: GCA_030765085.1. Classification (NCBI taxonomy): domain Eukaryota; kingdom Viridiplantae; phylum Streptophyta; class Magnoliopsida; order Asparagales; family Amaryllidaceae; genus Allium; species Allium cepa. Next base: position 604,524,662 of record CM060934.1, on the reverse strand, counting down.
GTTCTTTATCTATAAAATGGATTTTTGTGATACGTTTTCTTTGGACCTAGCTTAGTGTAATTTGATTTCCTTAGAAATAAACTCCTACTAAAACCAACTAGGTTGATCTTCATGAGCCTCTTCCTAAGTCTACTAGAGGATTTGAATCCAATGAACCTTCGATTACCACCATATATGGTCTAGGTGATATAGGTATGAGTGAGTCTGAAGTTGCGGCTTGCGAATTTTACTGAGGCCTTAGAGGAAGAAAATATCAATTTAACAATCAGTAATGAAGGACTTGATAGAGATTCGAAGAATTACCTTTTAAACTTAAGGAAGCTAAAGATGCCCTTGAATTCCAATACTAACATAATGTCAAATGATGCACCGAGCTCGAGGCTGCAAATTTAAAGGTGGCTAATCTACAACAATCTTTGAAGGAAGGTGAAGTGCTTTACGGGATTGTCTATGAAGCTGAGATTAAAGATTTGAAGAAAACTATAGAGAGTTTGTCTTTTTAGGCCGCCTAACAATACGAAGAGAAGGAAGGTGGTGAAGGAGAAAAGGGGGCAAAAGGGTTAAGCTCAGACGCGGCCCTTACCCCCTTGCAGGTACGGATCTCTCATCGGCGGACGAGTGGAGGAAGAAATTCGAAGTACGTTTTTAGGGGAAACTTAAAGAGATGGAAGTTCACTACAGGAAGCAAATGGAGTGACAAGGGACGAAGGTGCTTCCACATTCAAAGAGGAAAGGATGGGAGGCTGATGCTTTTAAATACTTTGGTGGCATTTCTTGGAACACAAAGAAGACTAGAGTTGAACTAATTAATACTTTAGTGAAAACAAGAAAGGATGTCGTACTCAGGATCTACGAGCTTGAGGATATGCTACGAGAAACTCAAGCTACCACTAGTGTTGTTGCAGCACCAATTAATATGCCTGGGGAAGGATCAGATTACCAATTTCGTGAAGAAGCTCAGAAGGGAGAAGGTCAGAAACAAGATAGGGAAAATCTCTTTAGAATGCACCGTTGACATTTTTTGCTATCTCTACCTTACTCTTGATATGTCCTTCCTAATAAAGAAGGTTTTGAAATGACTATGGAGGGTTCGATAAACTATTGGGCAGGTACTAATTATGATCCAAAGAGGACCTCTCACATTAGAACAAACCTTTCTTTTGCCAGTATGCCTTAGATTTGATGTTATGTAGTTAGCACAACATTTTAGGATCCTATAATTAAGGATGTTTTTGTGAGATCATATTGCAAAATGTTTTTGATTATGCAAATACACACAAGGGTGCTGCAATATATATATATATGAAAGGAATGTAAATCACTTGTGAATTTTTATTGAAACGCACTCTCCTTTCCTTTTTTAACTTTATTTGCCTAGCTTCGTTCGATTTTTTAGCCTTGCAACACTGGGAAACATTCGAAGACAGCTGATTTATGGAAGAAGCTCAAATCTGCCTTAATTTAAAGTGTTGAATTTGAGGGATTATTGAAAGGCACCAAAAGTTGCCCATGTGTTTCTCTATGAAAACAATATCAAATTGTTGAATGATGACCTTGAGGAGTTGTCTCTTCAGATCACTAAGCAAGCTAGTGCAGGAGATGATCCTATTACATTCTTGGCTTTCGATGTTGTAGCAATGCGTGGTGGTACTCCTTCGCTTCCGTCAAAAGCTGATCTTGGCATTATTTTCCGAAGGAGGATTTGATGAAGGATTACGAGGCTAAATTTCATGAGTTGATGGATTACAATTGAAGGGGCTCATTTCCAGCTTGTCAGATGAGTATAATCGATTTCTCTAAGGGTAGGTTAAAACCATAAAGTGGTTTATTTTGCCATAAACTAAAGCTTTGGACTTAATTTTTGATGTGATTTTATGTGATAATAATATTACTTTTACTTGTGATGTGTGCGCTAATGTTCGAAATTATAAAGATATGAGTAAAACTTAGTAAATACAAGTAAGTCTTAGTTTGTTAATATTTAATTTCACAATTTATGTGTTTTCTAGAATCATACCCAATTTATAGGTTGCACCACATTCCACGCATGATCTTACTTTGCCATAATTGATCAATTCTTTGCATGGTTCATGCTTTATAAAACTTAGTCTCTGATGTTCATGCCTTGTCAAGCATTTAGCTAGTCTGCCTCGCTATTGGGAGCAGACTATCTATTTTTTATGCGCTTTGCACGATCTGCCCCATTATTTAGGATGGACTATGTTTTGACTATGAGTTCAGGTCGTATTTTTTACTACCTTTTTATTCATGCACATGGTTTTTTGTACCAGTTCAGGCTGCCTAATATCCTTACATCCAGTGTAACTATTTGGTTGAGGAGCCGGGTAGTGTGTTATAAAACCCGACATCATTAGCTATGTTAGTAAAAATAATACGAAAAGATTTTTATACTGGATCGGGCCATCTAATATCCCTACGTCTAGTTCATTGTATTACCATTTTTCAAAATAATTACAATATTTGTTCTACAAGTAACACTGATTATACAAAATAAGGCCCGAGTTGCTCTAAATTCCATGTTCTTGGAACTAGATTTCCATTAGGTTTTGATAGCCGGTATGCCCCGTTATCCAAGACTTTTGCTATAGCCAATGGACCTTCCCAATTTGGGCCCAGAACCCTATCTGCTGAGTCCTTGGTGTTGTCTATTACTCTTTGTAGAACTAGGTATCCCTTGTAGAAATTTCTCTTCCTAAGCCTAGTATTGTAGTTTCTTGCCATTCTTTGTTGGAATGCGGCAGATAAAACTACTGCCTCGTCTCTTTTTTCTTGAATAAGATGAAGGTAGCTTATTTTGATTCCTTGTTCCGCCTTTTTGCATATGATATTTTCAATGTAACGGGACCTCTACTTCAATGGGGACCTCAAATCGAGTGATTATGTTTCTTGTCACAAAAGTAACTATCTTCTTTGCGGCGATTGTAGTTTGGGTTTCGACATCTACTCATTTGGTGAAGTAGTCTATTGCCGCTATAGCATAACTCGCCCCTTCCTTTGACATAGGAAGTGAGCTTGTCAAATTTATACCCTACATGTCGAATGGCCATGGGCTGGCTAATGGAATGAGCTCATGGGAAGGCTACCTTGGGATACTTGCAAACCATTGACGTCTGTCATGCCTTATTACGTATTCCTTTGCATCTTGAAGCACCATAGGCTGGTAATAACCATGCCTCAATACCTTCTTATCTACTTTGTCCCTTTTGGAATGATCCCTGCACTGCCCTTCATGTACTTCGCTCATGACCCTTATCCCTTCGTCTTTGGAAACACATTTGAGAAAAGGGGTAGAGTACCATCTTTTGTATAATATGCCATCAAAGAAGAAGTAATATGTGGCCTAATATCTTATTTTTTGGGTTTCGTTGCTATTTTGGGGTAGGATTCCATCTACTAAAAATTGTTTGGTGGGGGCCATCCATGAGTTTTCTTCTGTTTATTGAGGTGTAGGCTCAGTCGGAGGCTGCTCTCGACTTTCCTCTATTTCTTTGTCCTAAGCTTCCCATATAGTTTCTCTATTGGGCTCTTATTTGGACTAATATTTGGTTAGCTTTAATTATGCTTAGTTCAGCTTGATGCCCTAGTGGAATAGCTTTCATTTTGTTTGCTACTTTTGTGCTTGCAAGCTTGAGTAATGAGTCGGTAAAGAGTTGTTCTCACATGGAATTTTCTCTACATCAAACTATTTCAAATGCTCTAATAATTTTTTTGGAAAGTTCCACATATTTATCTAAAGTTAGCTCCTTCATGTGGTAATTACCCTGCACTTGGGTTACAACTAATTAGGAATCACTGTGAATTTTAACATTGGTTACCTTCATTAATTAAGCCATCCTTAAGCCTGCGAAGAGAACCTTATATTCTGCCACGTTGTTGGTACCTTTGAATCCAAGCTGTATTGCTTCATATAATTTTTTCTTGTCAGGAGCAATAAGCATGTATCCAATCCCTACCCCTTGTTCGTTTGATGCTCCATCCATAAATAATTGCCAAAACCACAGAGTGGGTTCTTCTTTCTCAAATTGAGGCTCGGTAGGTAATATGCATTCCACGATGAAATCTACTAGTGCTTGACCTTTGATTACCATTCTCAAACAATAAAAGATGTCGTACTGGCTGAGCTCCATTGCCTACTTTAGCAAGCGACCCGATGTTTTTGGTTTCTATAGTATTGCCTTAGAAAATTGTCTATGAGGACTTTGATGGGATATTCTTGAAAGTAGGGCCAAATCTTTCTTGCTGTAAAAAGCAGGCTGCAAGCTAACTTTCAATGATTGAATAGTTGAGCTCTACTCCTGACAAATGCTTGCTTGTGAAGTAGACTGGCCTCTGGATCTCTTCATCTTCTTTAACAACTACAACACTAACATCTTTATTAGTTATAGCTAAATATACATACAACTCCTCACCTGTTACCGGTTTCAATAGGATAAGGGTGCTAATCATACGGTCCTTTAGATTCTAGAATATGAATTGGCATTCCTCAATCCAATTGAAATTACGCCCCTTCTTTGTTTGGTCGAAGAATGATATGCCCTTATCGGTTGCCTTATAAATAAACCTTGTTAGAGCAGCCACCCTACCATTTATGCTCATGATGTCATTCGGTTTCTTGAAGACTCCTATATTCTTTATGGCCTAAATTTGCTCTGGGTTTGCTTCAATGTCGTGAGCGCTCACGATGTATCCCAGGAACTTCCCTGACTGAATAGCAATGGTGCATTTCAATGGATTCAACTTCATATTATACAGCCTTAAGACGGCAAACGTTTTCTTTAGATCTTATACATGACTCGATGTTGCTTTCAACTTGACTAGCATGTCGTCCATACATACTTTAAAATAAATTCTGATTTGATCTTAGAACATCATATTAACCAACTTGTAGTAGGTTTCCCCAGCATTTTTGAGTTCGAATAGCATGACGTGGTAGCAATATAAGCATTTGTCCATTGCGAAATTGGTATGCTCCTGATCTGGTTCCAACATAGCTATTTGATTATAGCCTGAGTATGTATCTATGAATGAGAGCAGTTCGTGTTCACTTATTGCATCTACTAGTTGGTCAATCCTGGGTAGGGGAAATTTGTACTTTGGCAGGCCTTGTTAAGGTTAGTTTGGTCTATGTAGGTCCTCCATTTCCTATTGGGCTTTTTTATAAGAATAGGGTTGACGATCCACTTCGAGTAGGATGCTTGTCTGAAGAATTCATTTGCTTTTAGCTTTTTGACTTCTTCATGCAGAGCATTGTGTCTTTGCTGATCTAGGGTCCTATGCTTTTACCTAACTGGATGAGCATTGAGGTCGATGTTGAATGCATGGTAGATGATGGCCGGATCTATTCTTACCATGTGTGAATGTGCCCTAGAAAATACTCTGTCGTTTCTTCATATCAATTCAATTCTTTCTTCTACACTGAAATTTTTATCCTTTCTTGCGAACCTTCGTGAGGGTCCTTAGTATCTATTTGCGCATCCTCTTGATCGTTTACTGGCCTTAACTCTCTCCTTATTGCCCCTAATCGTGGGTAAATCTCACTTTCCTCTTTTTCTTCAGCTTGAGAGGCAGTGGAGGATTATCTGTTCCTGGGCATCTTTAGAAAAATACTATGCATATATTGAGTTATATTTGTTAGTGCCAATCATATGCATATACTTTCCCTTTTCTCTCTTTGTCGATGCCATTGTTGTAGAATGACCTGCTTTAGCATCAGTCTTTATATCTTATACCGATGTAGTTCATATAACTGGCTTAATTTCTTTTTTATAGCATCATCGTAATGAAAATGTGTACGTGCTAATATAGTACACACGGATCGTGTAATCTGATGTATAACACACAAAAATATGACTAATCACAGATAATAGAAAATTCAGTAAAATAGAAAAAGCACACCAGAGATTTTTATACTGGTTCGGAGCACCGTCCGACGTCCAGTCCCAGACTTCTATCTGGATTTTCACTACCAACTATCTTGCTTCACCCGGAGGAACAGGTTTACAACACCCGAGCAGACGAACGGGATTTCACGCCTCTAATACACTGAGGACTTCAACACTTGCCTCTTACAACATCAAGGACTTCAACACTTGCCTCTTACAACACCGAGGACTTCAACACTTGCCTCTTACAACACCGAGGACTTCAACAAAGATGAAAATAATTGTTTGTTGACGGTATGTGTTCTTGCTAACACTATTTTGTCACTTGTAGTACAAACTTCCTATAATCTTATCCTCAAATAGAATATTTGTATATATGAAGATTTGGAAGTGGATATCGTATTGAATCAAAAGAATGTTAAATAAATTTCAGGATTCAAAAACGATATATGATAGAATATGAGCAATTTGAGTGCTTGAAAGTATAAGATTGAGATCAATAGAATAGAGATTAGAATAATAGAACTGATTAATTGGAATAATGATTTCATGATGTTTATATAAGAAATAAACAGTTGTAACCCTTTGTGAAAAGGTACAAACAAAGGTCATGATCATTGGTGAAGAGAAAAAGAAGCAACCGTTGAAGAAAAGGAAGTGTCTATACGAAAGGTTGCTTTCTGTTTGAAATTGGTCGACAGGTCAAAAAGGACCAGTAGAAAGGAATTTGAATATATATACGTTATGCACACTTGTGCACGTTAACTGAGCATTCTGGGCAGAAACGGTCGACTGCCTTGTTTTAACCGGTCGACCGGTTTAGCCCAGATTGCACAGTTAATGTGCATTCATTCATATATATATATATATATATATATATATATATATATATTCAAAGATTGAAGGTATAAGATTATTTGAGGATAGATTTTAACATAAATAAAATTACTAACACACCAAATAATCAACCTCTAACATATGGAGCTCTTTCTGTCTCTTTAATGAATAACTTCTTTTTGTCGATCACGGCTTATCCCTTTGTCTTGTCGATCACGGCTTATCCCTTTGTCAGAAATCAAAACTCTATAAAAATCTTGACTCAACATTCTCCCCCTTTTTGATTGATGACAACATAGTTATGAATCTCCCCATGTATATGATATCCCTCTGAGATTGTGTCCTGCATATATACTGTTAGCACAATTTTCTCCCCCTTTGTCATCGACGAAAAGGAGTTGTTAAATGGAGGATGTAAATGAGATTATAAGCAACATAAAACTACTACCATAGATCAAGAGTAACATTCACACAAGATGATAATACACACAAGTCTAGTACGAATTAAAACACGATACTATTTAGTACAAGTGCCAGATAATGTCATAAGAACGCAAAAAAAAATAAAAAAAAAATAAACAAACTAAAAGAGACTTAATCTGACTCCGTCTCACCCTCTTCTTCTTCTTCTCCTTCTTCTTCAACAAGCTGAGATTTTCCGTGTCCACCTTCATGACTAGTTCCCGAGCTTGTACCCTCCTCCGAAGATGTCCAAGCAAAAGTAGGAGGAGCTGGGCGCTTGCCAAGGTCTGGAGCTTGCATTGATGAAGATGATGCACCACATGATATTGCTTCCCATATAGAAACGAAGAAAGACTTAAGTTTGTTAAAGCGTTTATCCATTTTTGTATTCATGCGCTTAAGTCGTGCTTCGAGAAGGAATTGATTTCGAGCAATAGTGTCAAGTGATTCTTTTGTTGAGGAAGATGGTCGTAAAAGTTTAACTTCCTCAGGTTTAGGGCGGGATGATCGTGATGAAGCTTCTTTATATCCTTATTCTTTCCATTGTTCAAAAGGCATAATATTAAAGTATGGAGCGGGAAGCTTCATTCTTTTAATCGATGCTTTGTTGATGACTTTTGGTTTGGAAATTGAAGACTTGGGAGGTTCAATGCCACAATCAAGCAAGAGACGCATAATATACTCGTTATAGAACAAGTGTGGCCTAGAGCAATCATTTACTTTCAAGATCTCATCAAAGGTCATACCAATCCAATTTATACGAATACCCCCATAGATTGAGTATAATACCTTGAAATTTTCTTTATAGACGGCATCAAAATTTCCTATTCTCGGTAATAGAGAGTGCATAAGAGTATGATGAAGAATTCTTACAGAAGGCCGTAAACCAATAGACTTAGTGCTATCCTTGTCATCTTCAATAAATTGATGGCTAATTTGATTACGGACATGAACATTGCAAAAATTACTTGAGAATTTTTCACCGATAAACGAAGAACCAAGAACGGTTGCCATCCTATCACATGAGATAAACACTTCTTTGCCACAAACAACGGACCAAAGACAATAATTAGGATTCTCTGGCTTGTTTTTCTCTAAATTTAGGTTAGCATAGAATAATTTGATCATTACATGGTTAATTTCCACATTGTTTTGATCAAAGTCAATTAGGTTTTCAATGTCGGCATCCTTTGCTTAGCCAAGAATACGATAACTAGAGAAATCTGAAAATTTAACAAAAGAACCTGGATGGATTGTAAAATCCTTCATCTCATTCCACCTTTTGACTGCGATTGGATCCACAAGCCACTTCCTGACAGAGAGATCGATTGGTTGAGTTACGGAGGTAGAAGCTTGCTTTAATTTCTTTTGTGGAGGAGCCATTTGGGTGAGATTGGTAGAAGAATTTAGTTCTAGGGTTATGAGAGTTTGTTGAAAAAAAAATGAAGAGATAGAGTGAAAAAAATAATAACCGTATGTGCCTTTAAAAAAAACAAAACTGCTCGAAACCAGTCGACCGCCCTGAAATCATCGGTCGACCGTTTTCATACAGAAGCAAAAAACGATCGACCGGTGGTATCGGCCGGTCGACTGGTTTGCCTGTGAGTTGTCTTTCCTTCTTCTTGCTTGTAATTCTGAGTGTTAACGGTCCATATAATATTGAGTTTATTCAAAACATGATATATATACATATATATCGGTTTATAAAAAACAAATACGAGAATACAATCATAATATTGAAACAAATTTAATGAGAGGTAGAGGAATTATGGTCGGAAGTCTCTTCTTTGACATCGGTAATGCGTGGTTTCCATGGCGACCATTTTTCTTTTGCTCCTTCATTCTGAGCATAGTTTTTATCCCATGAATTTGGGCTTCTAGAGGATGAAGGTGCATGAGGCATTGGCTCGTATACGCCATGTTTGTTTGAACCACAAAAGAATGATGCCATTCTTCCTAGAAGAGATAGTCGTTCCGAAGTCAGTTGTTGCTCATAATGCAGCTGTCTTTGAAGATTGATTTGATGTTTTTGATAATGATGAATCTCATTGATCTTCTCTCTGGTACGGGGTGAACAAAACAACACCTTCTTTGCTCGTTTCGAAGTTGGCGTATTGCCAGGAGTATGAATGCATTGGTGATGACACTTTGATTTGTGTTTTGGAGTTTCAGGAGAGTAATATTCTTCTGGCTCAGAACTTGTGACCGAAATATGGGACTTTTGAGCACACTCATCACAAATATGTGCCATAATGAACTATATGTATAAATTTTTAAGCTTAGATAGGAAGTGATAAAAAAAATATTTTTTGTCAAGCTTATAAAAAATTCTTATATATAAGCTTGTGGATGAGAATTGTCATGCAAACTTGGCCGTAGAAAAAATTAGAATCTCATATTCAATTTCCTAATATAGCAATAGCAAAAATAATACGAAAAGAACTTAAGAATATAACATTAGTGATTACTTATCAAGTTCTTTTCTAGAAATTAAACCAAGTTCTCTATGAAATTTAATGAAACTAGACTCAAGTAGAGGCTTAGTAAAAATGTCCGCTAGTTGACTATCAGTTTGGACATATTCGAGACATATATTTCCTTTTTCAATATTGTCTCTAAGGAAATGATGACGGATATCAATGTGTTTGGTTCTGGAGTGATTCACTGGATTCTTAGAAAGATTTATAGCACTTGTGTTATCACAGTATATAATAGAATTTGATAAATGAATATCAAAATCTTGAAGTGTTTGTTGCATGTATATTACTTGAGTTCAAGCGAGAGCCACTGATATATATTCAGCTTCACATGTTGATAGTGAAACACAATTTTGTTTCTTACTAAACCAAGAGACAAGTGATTTTCCAATAAAATGGCACGTACCACTTGTACTCTTTCTATCCGTTCGAGAGCCTCCAAAATCAACATCACTATATGATACTAACTCAAAAGGACATTCTTTTGGATAAAAAAGACCGAAATTGTTGGTATTATTAAGATAACGACTTATACGTTTCACTGCTCGTAGATGTGATTCCTTTGGATCTGCTTGAAAGCGTGCACATAGACAAACACACATCATTATATCTGGACGACTTGCAGTAAGATAAAGAAGAGAACCAATCATGCTTTGATATAGTTTCTGGTCAATATTCTTACCATTTTTATCTTTTTCAAGATGTGTAGTTGTACTCATAGGAGTAGGTTTACCAGATGTGTTATTTAACCCGAAGCGTTTGATAAGATTTCCACAGTATTTTTCTTGATTAATAAAGATACCATTCGGAAGTTGTTTGATTTGAAGTCCAAGAAAATATGACAGTTCTCCCATATGAGACATTTCGAATTCTTTGGTCATAATATTTGCAAATTCCTTGCAGAGTTTATCGTTTGTTGAACCAAAGATGATATCGTCTACATATATCTGAATAACTAGAATATCCTTTTGAGAATGTTTGATAAACAAAGTTTGATCGACTTTGCCTATTTGAAATTGTAACGACCCTGAATTTTGGCCCCGTTTATTTTAATAAATATTTAATATGATTAGATAAAATATGAACTAATTATTTTCAAATGAATATGATTTTGGAATAATTGTCAATTGTTTATGTAAATTTGTATTTCTTTTTTTTTTTTAAAAAAAAGGGATTTGATCCTAGAAATTTAAATAAAATTTCTTAACAATATTTACCTTATATAGTTGAATTAAAATACTGTACTTTGTTTACATTTGGAAATATACATATGTATGATAATGTTTAAATTTAAAATCTAATTCTAACAAAATAAAATATAAATGTAAAATATAAATGTAAAACATAAATCAAATATGTGTATATAACTTAATTTAAATAAGTAATAGTAAAGTACAAATGGATAATGAATACAAATATAAGTGAGAATCATTTTGAATATGACTTGAACATTGATAGTTAAATATAAAGTATTAATGTAAAATTTAAAATAAGAATTAATTAATTAAGAATTCTTACAACATAACTTAACAACTTGTAAACAAGACTAAAATATGAAACAAGGTATAAGAACTCAAAGTATAAAGTAAAACAAAATCAAATCTAAAACCAAACTAAAACATCTATATATATAACTTATATAAATTAGAAGATAACTAAACAAGATATTTTCTTATACAAACTGACAACAACTATATGTGTATTAATTATTCAAGCTGGGAATAATGATACAAATGTTTTCAAAGCAAACCAATAAGTGAATGGACCTGACACATATGGTTTGATACAAGTATCTTCAGTAAATGGCTTTCTTGAAAATGTACTTTTCATATCCAATCTATATTCTCAGTAAACATATGTATTATTCAAATAAGCAATAAAATAACTTACCTTCCTATGCAAGCCTTTAGCTACTTGCTGAGTACATAATGCATACCAAATCTGTATACTCAGTAAACATAATTATGTAAATCAAGATTTAGCAACACAATCATTCAATGCTCCTCTGATTCAAGCACATCTTTGTGTTCATTTATAACATGCAAATCTTTATTTTGCAGTAATGAATCTGATTTACATGATTGAATAGCAGTGAGTTAAGTGTATAAAAAAATATAACAGGCTTGATAATATATGAAACCTGTAGGAGATTATGCAGACAAGATTAATAAGATATTTATGTACTAATAGAATTAAGAGTAGGCAATAAGTACAAGAGCATTTAATGTTTCATTCTCTCAGCAAAGCTTTGGGCCGAATTCAGGATCATATATAAAAAAAAAAGAGAAGCTTGCCTGATAAAACAAAAGTTGAAACAGTGTATTAACAGATAACACCTAACCTGGATGAAACATATTTCTTTCATAACTTCTTATATTCTATATATATAGATGTTCATCTTTTATTTAGTTTAGTCAGTAACATAACTATACCTGAAAGAAGGAAAAATAAAAATATAAAGAGGAAAACAGAAAAAAAAGGGAAATTTGCAAACAAACTCAACAGCAAAACATAAAAGAGCTTCAGGAAATTCGAACTGCAGTTCTTCGACAAATCTTTGCTTTTTGTTTCAACTACTTTCTGGTGAGTAAACAAGAATTTCAAGCTTTAAGTTATTTTAAAATGGTTCAAGATTATTGAATATTCTGGATATATTTATATATTTTCAGTTGTATGACTGTTATAATACTCTGTTCACTACTGGAATTGATCCAGGGTGTGATACTTTCCTTCAAATTCAATTTGCTCTCTCTCAAGATTATTATAAGCTTTAAACTTTTCACATAAACAAGATGTTGAAACTTAAGATTTTAATTTCTAAAAGCCGATTAAGCTTAATTGTAAAACATAATGACTGTAATTCAGTTTACAGGTATCAAGTGATAACTTGATAAAAATTTATTTATTTTTATTTTTTGTAAAGCATTAATTCAAGATTGTATGTTGAATTCTATAATAAATTATGAAATTTTAAAAACAAACATGAAGCTTTTTAGCTCTGAGTCCTAAGAGTAGTTTGATTGTGAACAAGAAATGGGTCTTTGCCAAATCCATAAAATCTAAATTGATTTAAATGTTGTAACTGGGTTAGGTGGTAGTATTAACTACTAGGATCCTAAGAAAAATGTTATTTAATTTTTCTATTGTGTAAATTGCGAGCACAAGTTCGTTTTAGGGCTTGGGTACAGTTTTCTTTCCATTTCTGTATCATCGAGTTTTCGGCCTCAATAGGCGATCGAGCCGTACGAACTCTTGGAGAATGACGTTATAGCACATTGTTGTAGTGTGGGCGAAGTGTCGGCAACTCCGGTGGTCACGGCGGCGATTGCGAGGCGTTTATATGGATGGTTGGGTTTCCAGTTTTTCAACTCAATGGCAAGTTTTTGATTTCGATTTTTATATGGTAATTGGAGATTCGATTTTGTGTCATTGGGTGAATCGTGGTTTGCCGAAAGGGTTGGGGTTCGCCGCAGCGTGGCTGAGGAGTTGTGCACGTGCACGACGTGGGGGTGGATGGCGGCATCGTGTCAGAGAGTTTGTCTCGAGTCGTGCGCGAGCTTCTTGAACGATTTCTTCGGGTTAGTGATGAGTGGGTAGGTGCGTGAGTTAAGTTCCTAGAGCTGTAGCTTTTAGTGTAGTTTAAACTTTTTTAAAAAAAAAAGAAGAAGAAGAAGAAGGGGTTTGTACAGGGGAGTCTCGGGGAAACATGGTGAAGACTCGAAGTGCACGCGGAATTTTAAAATGGGGGACTCGGGTACCTTCCAACAGCAGTATTTTATAAAATATAAATCTTAACTTAAAAGGATTTTAACAGTTTTTAGTTAAAACTTAGATACAAGGTTTAGATATTTAGTTAGTACTTAACAAATGTGATTAACACTTGATTATTATTTTTCTTAATTAAGCAATTGATGTAAGTTAAGAATAAAGTTAATCAACATTTAAGAATTCAAACTTAAGAAAATTCTTTCAAATGTTAATTAAAACCAATTGTAATTTACTATCAATTTTAGGAATAATTAAAAATGATTACTTTATAATTTTATTTAAAGATCGAATAATAATTAAGAAACAAGTTAATTTGTAATTAACTACTTAGGTAAATTAATGTACAATTAATAGTTAATTAATCAAGAAATTTAAATAAGAATTAAGAAATAATCAATGAAGCAATCAACAATTAAAAACTTGTTAATCAAGTTATTTGATTTATAATTAAGGTTTTCAACAAATGATTTAGGAAAAGCTAATTAAGTAATTAAGGTTAAACAAATTGATTTAAGTGGATTACTTGAGTAATTAAGGAATTAATTACTTATTGTAATTAATGAAGTTTAAAATGAATTGTTTAAGTTAATTAATCAAGTTTAATTGATTTAAATGATTATTTGATGATATGATGAATATAATTACTTGGAGAAGTAATTAATGATAATGACTAGAAGAAGTTGATTAAGAATGATAATGGAAGTAATTTGAGTATAATTACTTTGTGCAAATTTAATCAAGGGATTGATTAAAGGAAATCAGTTGAGGAGTAATTAGTGATGTGATAAGAGTAATTAAAGGTGATTGATTACTGAATAGTATTAATCAGGGGTGATTAATAAATATAGTTTAATTGAAGATTTAATTACTTAAGGTAATTAATTTAACACAAGATAATGAAATGAAATGTAATTAGCAATCATTAAATAATGAAATGAATAATGAAAGATTAAAGAATAATTAATTGGTGAAATTTAGAAGTAATGTAATGTATGTAATTAAAGGTTAATTTCTAAATTTGGATAAGATAAATAATTTGGAAATAATTAAGAATGATTACTTGAATTTAATGTTAATTAATCAAAGTAGGATTAAGTGAAATGGATTTATAAATTGATTGATAATTGGTTAATAGTTATATAAGCAAGAATTATAATGGTTAAGTAATTAATTTAATTTACTTTAAATTAATTAGAGATGCAAGTAATTAATTTAATTCATTTTAAATTAATTATAGCTGATATGATTGCTTATATATGGATGGATGATATTGTTTACTGTGAATGGTTTGAAATTCCTAGCATGAGATAAATGATGCTGTGTGAAATGTATGCTTGATTGTAGTATGATAATAATATGGATTATCTGTTATGATTGCTTATCTGTTATGGTGATAATGTTGATTATCTATTGTGATACTATGAATTATCTATCTGTGTGTATATGGATAATTGAGATTGAATTGTTTTAAACTTTAAAACAACTTGGCCCTAAAAGACACGTTTTGGATTTCGATGAGACCGGGATCGGGTTTCCACATTTGGAATATCCGAAAACCACATCGATCCAAATTAACGTTAGGTCGTTAATCTAAAGTGAAGATGAAGATTCAGAATGCAAGGGTTGTCGTCGTTAACTCTGAGGGTGATTTCAAAATGAGTGTAACGAGATAATGCCTTCAGTTTCGTTCGAACCCGGAACGAACTTGTATGGATTGAATGCTTTCAACACATCGTCAGGTGGGCGATGAGCATTCTAAGAAAATATGTTCTTTAAAGGTAATCGTAGCCTCAAGCCTCATCAACCGGGAATGGCTAAAACAGGGGAGATGCAGCAATGTTAGGTGGGTCATGCCCAAGCAGGACAAGATATTTCCCCTGTCTAGATGTCCCTTTTTATTCGGCTTAGTGGGTGGTTGGGCGCGCCAACCACGGGGTTTATCTTGTTCGGGACTGTTCAGTAAGGAATGGTTCCGGCCTTGTGTTGCAGGGGATGAAGGAAGTAATCCTCGGTACGGTGATCTAGGCCCCGTACTGTGACGGACGGTACCCCAGTAGCCCTGCCATTGTATGGAATCCATTTTCCAATAAGTGCCCACGGTTTTGATTGTATTACCCACTTTTGTGGCTAGTAGCTGGAATTTAATCATGTAACAATTTCGGCTATTTTCTATTTACGTGAAAACCCTAGACACTATTATAATATCACAGAATTTCCTATGAAATGATTTGGTTAGCGTAAGGTAAAAACTTACCCATATTTATTTGTGGGGAGTCTTACGTGATACCTTTATTTTCAAATGTTTTCGAAGTTAAACAACTTTAACCGTTTACTCATACCAGACCCATGTCTGACCCGGAGTTTATTTTTGTTTTTCATAAACTCTCGGGTACCCAAATTTTTACGGGTAGTCAAGGGATTCAGGTTAGCTTTGACGAATTCTGGAGGAGCAATGGAGCAGGAGGCTTCAGCGTTGTAGATATCTATCTAGTTCCGCTGTGTTAGTTAAAGTATGTTGTATTTGAGATCTATGTAGTGACTGATGTATATAAAATGGTCAAATGAAAAATATGGTATAACTCTGATATATGTAAGCTCTGTAATTGTTTATGTGATGTATTATATTTTATTCCATTCCGCTGTGAAATTCTGATGTTGTTGTTCTTTCTTTCTCTTTCTTTTCTATTTCTATCTCTTTCTTTCTTAATGATGATACGTCTTTCTGGTAGTAGAAGGGCGGGTCGTCACAGAAATCCTGAGTTAATAAGATAGCTACATAGTCGTTCATACCAAGCCCGAGGTGCTTGTTTTAAACCATACAGAGCTTTCTTAAGTTTGAACACATGGTCAGGATATTTTTCATGTACGAACAAAGGAGGTTGTTCGACATATACATTCTCTTTGATAAATCCATTGAGAAATGCACTTTTGACATCCATCTGATAAAGTTTGAAATTATGGTGACAAGCAAAAGATAATAGGATTCTAATAGCTTCTAATCGAGCAACTGGTGCAAAAGTTTCTTCATAATCGATACCTTCTTTCTGATTATACCCTTATGCTACTAATCTTGCTTTATTTCTGGTGATATTTCCTTGTTCGTCAGCCTTATTTTTATAAAACCATTTAGTACCAATAACTGACTGATTAGTTAGTCTTGGAACAAGTTCCCAAAAGTCATTGCGCTTGAACTGATTTAGTTCTTCCTGCATGGCAATGATCCAGTAATCGTCTACAGCAGCTTCTTTTGGATTCTTAGGTTCGATATTTGAGAGAAAAGCGACATGACCCATTTGGTTGAGTTGACTCCTTGTTCTGACATGTGATGTTACTTCACCGATTATATTTTGGGCCGGATGGTCTCTTAATATCCTTGGTGGTGATTGTAACTCACATATTTGAGGAATATTCTCAATAATTATTTCCGACTCAGAATCAACATTTGTGATGATTGGATTATCAGTGACTATTGTTTCGTCATCATCTGATATATTTTGAGGATGCTGATAGAATTCATCGAAAGAGACATGAAGTGATTCTTCAATAGTTTTGGTTTGTTTATTAAATATACGATAGGCCTTGCTTCGTTTCGAATAACCGACAAATATTCCTTCATCGGCTTTTGGATCGAATTTGCCAAGCTGGTCTTTCGTATTTAAAATAAAGCACTTGGAACCAAAAACTTTGAAGTATGCGATTTTAGGCTTTCTTTTGTTAAATAATTCATAAGGAGTATTCTTGGTAAGAGGTCTTATGGACACACGATTTAAAACATAACAGGCAGTTGCGACGGCTTCTGCCCAGAAATGTTTTGGTAAGGTGGTTCCATTCAATAATGTTCTTGCACATTCTTGTAAAGTTCGGTTCTTCCGTTCTACAACTCCGTTTTGTTGTGGAGTTATGGGAAACGAAAAATTATGATATATACCTTTCTTTGTACAAAAATGTTCAAATTCATTATTTTCAAACTCTCCGTCATGATCACTTCTTATATTTTTAACTTTAATCCCTTTTGATTTTTGAATTCTTTTGACGAAAGATTTGAAATGATCGAAAGTGTCACTTTTGTTTTTTAAGAAAATTGTCCATGTGTAACGGGAGAAATCATCAACAATTACAAGCACATATCGACTGTGATTTATTGACTGAACCCTAGTAGGTCCAAATAAATCCATATGTAGTAACTCAAGTGGTTGTAATGTTGATATGACTTTCTTGGATTTAAAAGATGATTTGGTCAATTTTCCTAATTGGCATGCGTCACAGATGTTGTTAACCTTAAAACTTATTTTGGGTAGTCCTCTAACTAGATCGTTTTTGGCTAGCTTGTCAATAGTTTTGAAGTTTATATGACAGAAGCGTTTGTGCCATAACCATGGATCATTATCATTAGCCACAAGACACATATCTGAATTATGATTAATATTCATATTCAGAATATATATATTTATGTCTCTATAACCTTCGAAAGCTAAATTATGGTCTTTATCTAAATACTACACTTATTATCCGGAAAGGAAATTGTAAAACCCTTGTCACATAACTGACTAATACTAAGTAAATTGTGTTTCAAATTTCTAACTAGCATGACATTAGTAATGAGAGGTAAGTTAGATGTACCGCAATTGCTCACATCGCCTTTGTCGATGATATAGCCTTTTGAATTATCTCCAAAAGTGACGGAGCCACCATCTGAGCATGTAATATTTGTCAATAAGCTCTTGTCTCCAGTCATGTGCTTCGAGCAACAACTATCCAATATCCACTTTCCTCTTTTCTTAAGTGGGACCTGCAAAAAATAAAATTAGGTCCATGGTACCCACTTTTTATGGGGTCCAAAGAGTTCGGTCTTAGGAGTCCAAACCCATACGGGTCCGGTATCCCCTTTATATATATAATTTGTATTAAGATGCACAGTATTCATGAAATTCTGAATATATTTGTTCCTAATCAAATTGTTATTTGTTTTAGGAACCCATATTTTGATAGTCTTGACATTTTTCTTCTGAAATTTCACAACTGGTTTTGGTTTGGAATATAATAAGCTAAGATTTTTCTTAGCTTCAATCTTTTGTACTTTCTTCTTCCTTTCATTACCAAGATGTTTCTTGGTTTATTGTTTCTTATATCCCAAACCTTGTTTATTTGAAACAGATTGTGAACTTTCAATGATTTTTGTCAAATTTTCTCGTCCTTTGTTAAAGTTAGAAACATTTTGAGTAATGTTATCTAACTTAGTTTGTAAACTAGCCTTTTCTAGGTCCAGAATTTTGACTTTTGCCTTAAGCTCATGATTTTTAGTAGTGAGAGCATCATTTTTCTCTTTTTGAGTTTCAATTTCTTGACTCAAAAGAGATAATTGAGAGTCAACATTAGATGATGATTCTTGAAGTTTTTCAAGTTCTTCTTCTAATATTTTCTTCTCGTCTTTTAACATATCTCGTTCAAATTCTGCTCTACTCAAATCTGCTTTGGCTTCTTTTAGCTGTCGTTTTATGTCTTTATATTTGACTATCAACTCAGCATTAATATCAAGTACTTCATCAAATGTAGGAATTTGCACCTCATCTTCTGTTGCCATGAAACAGACATTTGCTTGTTCATCTTCCGTATCATTATCACTTTCTGATGAGTCTGTATCATCCCACGTTACCGAGAATGCTCGTTTCTTTGATTTGTCCTTCTTATATTTTAATTTGTCATTTTCTGACTTCTTCTTTTGCTCCGGACAATCCTTGTGCATGTGCCCCTTTTTGTGACAGTTGAAGCATTCTATAGCGGATGATGTTGGTTTATTTGATCCAGATTTCTTTCTGTTATAACGACTGGCTTTTCGCTGTTTTAGGAATTTTTTGAAACCTTTTGCTATGAATGCCAGATCTTCATCTTCAGACTTTGATTCATTTTCATCTTTTTCAGCATGGAATGCCATGTTCTTCTTTTCTTCTTTTTGTTCCTTCCTAGTCTACAAGTTAGCTTCATAGGACATTAGATTTCCTATCAATTCATCTGGCTTCATGACGGAAAGGTCATTAGCTTCTTCAATTGCTAATACTTTTCCTTCCCATTCACTAGTCAGAGAATGTAGGACTGTTGAAACAACATCAAAATCAGAATACTTTGGTCCTAAGCCAATAAGTGCATGGTGGATAGTTTGAAAACGTGAATTCATATCATTGATTGTCTCATTTGGTTTCATTTTGAAATTTTGAAATTGACTTTTCAGCATGGCTATTTTGGCTTGTTTAACCTTGTTAGTACCTTCATGAGTGGTTTTCAGCGTTTGCTAAATTTGATATGCAGTAGTGCAGATACTAATACGGTTATATTCATTTTGGTCTAATGCACAAAACAACATATTTATTGCTTTTGCATTTACGGCTGCTGCCGTTTTCTCAGCCGCTGTCCATTCTGAATAATCAGTTGTTGGATTCACTATTTCTTTTTGAGTAGCATTCCAGGCATCATAACTGTTTGATTGCATAAAGAATGACATACGTGTTGCCCAATAGCTATAGTCAAGACCATTGAAAAATGGAGGTCTTTGTGTCGATTGACCTTCCGTGTAAGTGGTGTTTTGAGTGCTAGTACTTGCGTTATTTGCCATATTACAATAATATACCAAATAATTGTGTTACGGTTATATGTTGACCGTGCTCTGATACCAAATGAAAATGTGTACGTGCTAATATAGTACACACGGATCGTGTAATATGATGTATAACACACAAAAATATGACTAATCACAGATAATAGAAAATTCAGTAAAATAGAAAAGCACACCAGAGATTTTTATACTGGTTCGGAGCACCGTCCTACGTCCAGTCCTAGACTTCTATCTGGATTTTCACTACCAACTACCTCGCTTCACCCGGAGGAACAGGTTTACAACACCCGAGCAGACGAACGGGATTTCACGCCTCTAATACACTGAGGACCTCAACACTTGCCTCTTACAACACCGAGGACTTCAACACTTGCCTCTTACAACATCGAGGACTTCAACAAAGATGAAAATAATTGTTTGTTGACGGTATGTGTTCTTGCTAACACTATTTTGTCACTTGTAGTACAAACTTCCTATAATCTTATCCTCAAATAGAATATTTGTATATATGAAGATTTGGAAGTGGATATCGTATTGAATCAAAAGAATGTTAAATAAATTTCAGGATTCAAAAACGATATATGATAGAATATGAGCAATTTGAGCACTTGAAAGTATAAGATTGAGATCAATAGAATAGAGATTAGAATAATAGAATTGGTTAATTGGAATAATGATTTCATGATGTTTATATAAGAAATAAACAGTTGTAACCCTTTGTGAAAAGGTACAAACAAAGGTCATGATCATTGGTGAAGAGAAAAAGAAGCAACCGTTGAAGAAAAGGAAGTGTCTATACAAAAGGTTGCTTTCTGTTTGAAAACGGTCGACAGGTCAAAAAGGACCGGTAGAAAGGAATTTGAATATATATACGTTATGTACACTTGTGCACGTTAACTGAGCATTCTGGGCAGAAACGCTCGACTGCCTTGTTTTAACCGGTCGACCGGTTTAGCCCGGATTGCACAGTTAATGTGCACTCATATATATATATATATATATATATATATATATATATATATATATATATATTCAAAGATTGAAGGTATAAGATTATTTGAGGATAGATTTTAACATAAATAACATTACTAACATACCAAATAATCAACCTCTAACATATGGAGCTCTTTGTGTCTCTTTAATGAATAATTTCTTTTTGTCGATCATGGCTTATCCCTTTGTCAGAAATCAAAACTCTATAAAAATCTTGACTCAACACGTAATTATTAGTAAAGAGGATGGAATAGTTTTAAACAATTTTACTGGAAGGATTGAGATTTACATTATCTATTTCTTTAGCCAACAACTATTCTCGCTGATTGATCCTATCCTGGTAGGGGCATGAAACTTCATGAGCAGGTCCTTCTCAGATATGACTGCCACCGAATTAATTAGTGAGGGTCTTCCCAAAATTATATTATATGCTGATGGCTGATCGATGATCAGGAAGATCACAAGTAGTATTTGTGAAGGGTAGTAGTTCTGGTAATGATAAGTAAACATGCTGATCCAACATGAATGGTTGCAATGTTGTTGAAGTCGTAGATTGGTTTCGGGCCGTGCTTCACTATTTTAGTCGGAAGCTTCATTTTGTCAAATGTAGATTTGAAGATAATGTTCACTGAGTTTTTAGAGTCAACAGAGACTTTTACATCATGCAATTTGAGATCTGCACCGTGGTAATAAGCGGATTCTAATGCAGGAGGACTACTCCAGTGGCATTAGCTGCTATGATGACTACATCCTATGATGGCTTTTGCTTAACATGAAAAATGGATTTCTGCTCCACTCTCGATTCCTGCATATATTATTCTTGTACCTTCCTACTTTTTCCTACTAGATGTGGTCCTTTATGAATTGAGGTTATGTGGTTAAAGGGATTTCCTGTCAATTTTTCATTCGGGTCTGGTGTGAGTTTTCATGTCCTTTTATCGTTGTTTTATTTTTGGAAGCTGCCTAAGTATCTTTTCTGAATCAACCTCTCTATTACATTCTTCAGGGGCTAGCAATTGTTAGTGTGGTACTCATTTTCTCTATATAAGTGGCAATATGCTTTGCCTCTCTTCTGCTCTGCCTTTTTCCCTTTTTTTGGAACATTATAAGCTAGATCGGACCTGGTCATTTCGTATATTTTCCCAGGAGTATGAGTGAAGGGAGTTTTTGTTATGAGGTTAAATTCCCTATGTCACTTTGCTGGTAGATGTCACCCTTTTGCTTCCCTTTTCTTCTCATTATTCGAAACAGAAGCTCTCCCAGGTTGTACATTGGACCTGGCCTCTTCCAATCTGATATAGTCGCTTGTCCTTTCATAGAAGGCCTTCGTACCATGACACAACTTTCGACTGGTCTTCTCCTACTTGGCAGCATCCCTTCTAACCTGGAATATGCTGCCATTAATAATGCCTCTTCACAAGTTACCCAAATCCGAAGTGCTTCAGATTGGAAATGTTTGATGAAGTTGTAAACACTCTTATTTTCACCTGCTTAATTCCATATATGGTGTTTAAATCTGGGGAAGCCCTCCTTCCTGAGTTGAACTATCTTAGAAAATCAGTAGATAACTACCGCCAAGAACGATCCTGGTTCGTACCTCCTAAACCATCTGGAGGCTACACTGACAAGATAAACTAAAAAGAATTTGCATTGAGCCATTCTCCCCACATTTAAAATGTCCATATAGTACTCAATGTTGTAGATGCAGTCATTTGGGTTTGTGGTTTCATATCAATCGACAGAGCTTTGAAGTTGTCAGGAAAATCCGCTTTTATGATGGTTTCACTAAACGGGAAGAACCTTCCTCCCTTAATTTTTCTCTGTAATTTTAACTGTAGAGTTTTGCCAACTACTCTATACGTTCTTTTTGCCATCAGATCTCATCTTCCTTAGGATCCATTTGAATTGAACCATCCTTGCAAAGTGAGGTGACTTCATCATCATTGAGAGCAATTCATGGTTGCTTCTTCAACAATAGTGGACTGATGTTAACTGGCTTTATTTTGATCTAAGGGTTGACCTGGATATTGGCTTTTATCTTGGCATCAGTTTTGGGGCCAGCTTCATTGTTCTCATGTCCGAGAGTGTCGTTGTCACTCACACGCTGCATCGCTTGCATAGTCATTGAGTGATGATAGTGAGCTATGGATGGTTAATGTGAGTTCAGCCTTAGGGCAACACGTTGAGCCATAGATCTCTCTAATTTTTCCATGCATTTGTTCGTTTGGGTTATAAAGGCTTGAAGAGTTGTAGAGATAGGGTCTGAGGTAGTCTCTAAAGAGGCTCCTGCCTTGGATTGGGTATGGTAAGGGTGGGCACGGGTCGATTTAGTGTGGTTTGTAGCCCAAACCGCTTTTGCACCACATCAAATGGTTAATTAGAAATATAAACCTTTATATTAATATTTTAAACAGTTCAATTTAATGTAATACGGTCCAGTTTTCATCCGGTCAGGTTTAAACCCATATCAAATATGAAATAAGAGAATAACTTCCATCAACAATCAATTTACAAAGGCAACTATGTGAAGCTTTTGCACTTAAAGCTTAGAACACAATGTTATATTGAAATAAAAGATTAGTTCTTAATTATATGAATATTTCAATTTGACATTTAACTACAAGTGAGTTTTTCAGTAGATTTACCAACCATCAACGTTAATCGATGTATAATTATTAATTAAAATGACTAGAATAAGATTATAATTAGCATTTATCCAAAAAAATAAAATAAAAAATATTATACTAGAATTATAATTTCTTCGTTTATGGTAATGATTATTATTAATATAAGCTGAAAATAGAATATACATCATTAGAATATAAAATGAGATAGTAGTTGCTTATATTTTTATGATAAGATTATTCCTGTAAATATTCGGTTTGTTCTAGTTTAATTTGGTCGGTTCAATCATCCAAACCGCAATCAGACCGTATCAACATAGGTCGGTATTGTTTGGGGTATTTACTTTGGTTAGAAGATTCGATGTGGGTTTCCACATCGTTTTTGCAGTCCGGTATGGGAGGTTTCTATATAGCGGTGCAATTCATGCCCACGCAATATGTTATGGAGGTGAGGAGTGGTTTTTAGACATTTTTGAAGTACGGTGAAGCTGTTCTTAAGGAAGAGGAGTGGAATTTATGGGATTCATGGTATTGTAATGGTATTTTAAAGAAAGTATAGGTAATTTTTGCCCAAGAGGGAAATCAAGCCCTCCTTCTAGCGCCAAAAATGTTGGTGAGATTTTTCATCCCAAAAGCACCCAAGTAATTTTCTATGAAGTAATCACGAAACTAAATGCTTTTGTGATTAGGAATCAACAAAATTAAGTAATGTTAGTCTTGCCTTAAAAAGAGATAATTATATTACTCTGATACTTGCGTAATAAAAAAGGGGGTATATTTGAAGTACTAGGAATCAATTTGTTATCTCAATGCTCATGTTGACAAAATAAAAGTAGTAAAATAAAGTACTAGAAATAATAAAAGACACAGGGAATTTATGTAGTTTGGATGTTTAAGAATCCTGCGTCTCCGAGTAAAATGTCACTATTTTCCTTTTTAGGTTCTTAGTACAAATAAAAATAGAAGAGAGTGCAATTTTTTTGTTTTGTGTTATAAAAATAAGTAATGTCAAAATTCCCCCTTATTTTGCTACAGTACCCTATTTATTTATAGTACTTAGAGATTCACGTGGATTGCCAACATCATCCTTCCCCACTTATGACTTTTGCCATTGGATTGTGCCCTGATTGAACATCGATTACACTTATTTGAGATGTTTATATTATTAACGAAGCCTTTGGTAGGAACTTGTGATTTAAGCGGTTGGAATTTGAAATTTGGTGGGAAACTTGAAATTGAAGCGTGTATGCTTGGAATTGAGGTAGGAAAACTCAAATTTGAATAGATAATGCCTTTTTTATTCTACGAAGTGATAGAACACATGGACTACACATGCATGTGGGTGAAGTTGCGATAGGGGACTGCCTTTCTTTTTAGGGAGAGCTATATCACTATTGGTGCTTTACTTTGCTTTTACTGTGAGTTGTGCCCCCAACATTCCCGAGGTAGTGATGGTGTATAGCCTTTCAATAGTGCCCATACTATTGAAGCTATACCGCACTGTCCAATTTGCAATGTTAGTGTAGTGAAGTGTTAGGGATAGTTTGAGTTACTTGGTTTAGTAAACTAAATAAGGTTTCTATTCTAAAGGGTGATTGCCCTATTTGAACCTGTCCTGAGCTGCTCACTCCGTTAGTGGACTGCACCCTTTCCTTTGTATTTGAGCTAGGTTTAACAATTTTGGGGATAATGCTAGGATCTTATGATTTTCCTTTGGAGGGGGGAGGTTCAATTCTTGGTTGTGGAGCGGCTTCTTCCATTGCCTCATCCTTTGAGTCTTTATGCTTGCGGTCAATGTTTCAAGGATTGCAACGCTGTTTTTGAAGGAACTACGCCAGCCCGCAGAGGAAGAAATGGGTGAATTTCAAAAAAATAAATCCATTTTGGATCTTTAATGGGCCTACAAAGTATAAATTTCATTTAGAACTTTTATAAATTTGATTGAAGTAAAATTTTGTATTCTATTTAAAATAGTTAAAGGGAAGTTTAAATAAATTTAATTTATAATGTATAGTATACCAAATACACCTAACATTTATTTATAAGTGTTAATGTATAAGGAATGAAACCTTTCATTTCTTTCTCTAAAATAAGAATTAATTGAGAGCATTAATTGTATTAAGTGGATAGAGAAACCTATCATCTTTTCTCTTTAATTTGAATTGATTGATTCATTAAATGCCATTATCAATAAGTTATTCATGGCAATATTTATTACTATGTACATATGTATTCTATCTATACAATTTGTAGTTTGATATTTATTTAATTTTATTTAATTTATTTATAAAAGTGTGTGTGTGTGTGTATCATATATGTCTATACGTATATACATACATATGTATGTGTGTGTACATGTGTAACATCATAATCCGTGAATGGTATAATGTGCTCGTATGTAGATGTTGGGATTTATATCGCATTGGACACATAGCTCATTTTATGTGTACTATAGTTTTTCCAAATATGTGCTTGTATAATATATCAAAACAAAATACTAATATATGTATGTATGTGTATAATTTATTGAATAAAACAGGCATAACAAATTAATGTAAAACAATTTATTCATAATAATATAGGTTTTTAAAATTTTACAAAATCTAGAAACACATTTTGGCTTAAGATTAATTTATTAAATTTTTTCAGTTAAAATAATATTTGTTATTAAATAATTGATAATAGCATGTAATCAAATTAATTCTTAAAAATAGGAAATCAAGTGGAAAAATTCTAAAAAATTACTTGAAGGTATGTAACACATATTTTTGGCTTAGAAATTTTTTTTAGTATTATGTTAACTAAAATTATATTTATAATTAAATAACTAGTTGCATTTCAAAATTAAAATAATTTAAAAAGTTAATAAACTAAGTTATAAAAATTTGAAACTTTTTCTAAAGGTTCCAAAAATATATTTAAGCCTTAAGAATTTTTTTTAGAATTTTCTCAATTAAAATTATATTTTTAATTAAATAATTGATTGTAGAGTGAAAGTAAATTAATTTTTAAAAATAATAAATTAAGTTAAAAAATATGATATTTTTATTATAATCTTATTACATGGTGCAGCAAATATAAAAAGTATAAAATTTAAATTTAAACAATTAGTTATTTTATTCATAATAAACAACTCACAAAATCATTAAATAATAATAAAATATGTATATACATATCTAATAAAATACTTTTATATTTTATGATTCATAATAGGTACAAATCATCACAAGAAAATTCTAAGATTAAATATATATGATATATAAATACATATATAATTATACATATTCATAATTTGCAGATTTGTACACATCTAATCTATATATGTGTGTGTGTGTTAATATAAATCAAAATTAAAACCTTTTTTCAAAAATTGATTCAACAATAAATCAATAAACAAAATATTATAACAATCACATAACCAATCTAATTGTAACAAATACATGTACCCATTAAAATCCTACCTAATCTAAAGAATAAACAAACCTGGATACAAATAGAAGATTTGGATATAAATCAACTTTATATGATAAATTTAAAATCAAAAAATATAACAAATAAAAGTGCACCTCCTAATGTAGCCTTTGAGTCCACGTTGAACAATGATTTCTCTTCTAAGAAAAGATTACAATCCGTCAGGTTGCTAATCCGGTATTGGAGACCTTCTAATACAAATTAGTATTTTGAATTTTTAATTGGATTTGAGAATACTAGAGACGATTTAGAGGAAAGTTGCTGCCATTAAAATGAGAAAGAGGAAGAAGAAAGTGGCGGCTCAAAAATGAATTAGCTTGTAGTTAGAGTTTTGAGATTGACTTTTATATAGATGGACAAGAGAGCAAACAATGATCTTAACCACACATCTCAAAACCTAATCATACATGTTGTAGCCATCTCTTATCTTTCTCCATACCAACGCCCATCCTCTCCAAATCTCGTGGGTTGTGAGCCTTTTAACCCAAATTAAATATGTACAATCATATTTAACATATTTTGTTATCGATATCTCATATCAATCAATATATTCGTAACTTTTTGAAATATATGCAACAATTTTATTTCTCAAATCACATTCAAAATTCATATTTAATATTTCATAAATATTAATTTATTTATTAATTTATAATAATTATAAACTAATTAAATTTTTTGGTCTAAAAAAAATTCATTATTTTAGTTATGTGACTCTTGGGTGCAAATTCGGTCAACGATTAAAGTCGAACTATTCGAACGTTAACATCGCACTTCACTTAGCAGGCGGTGTGATATTATGGCCAAAATATATCGCTTGCTCATTTTAAAAAAAATATCATTTTAATTTAATAAGCGTTATCCGGTTGTGATAATTATTTACACCAATTTTCTTCGTCAAAACAATATCACTTTGGACTTGGTGAAGTTGGTGATGGGTAAAATTCCAACATCATCCATATTCAACTCTATAATCTAAATACAAAGTCCTTAGTTCAATAATAACAATTATTATCAACCAAACTAATCTGGCCAGAGATTTAGACTTTGGGTTAACTTGAGTTGACCGTGATACTAACCCCGTAACTAAGGAAACGAATCCTCTCTTGAATAGTGCTTCACTTCCAATACTTCTACTCGACCCAACTATAGTCACTCGATGGACGTCATGCCATAATTTGGCTATAGTCAAAGCGAAGCTTTCATATTGAAGATTCACAATATTCTCAAGTTAAAAGAACTGTGTAAATTAGTCACATCGATATTTTTTGTTTGACCTTAATTATAACAACAAACAGAAAACTACCAAGTGAGTCATTCAATAGTTCCAATAACTATTAGTACGTAAACTCTATGTGCCCTCAGCAGTCATGAGTAACGGACTGCCCAACATTTGGAGAGCATTACGTAATCTAGTCTCAACAGATATGTTGGTATCCAGTCTTGATGCATCTTGGCTGGGAACATTTAAAATAATATATTTGTTTCATTGTGATAAATTACTTACGGCTACAACACTTTGTAACTATTATCACAAACATACAATTTATGAATTTTCTATTAAATATACTTTTAATTAACTTAATTATTTAATGTAATCATATTATATCAAGTATATAATAGAAAGAAAAAACCTTTATTTCGAACAAGATTGGTCAACACGTTAGATATATGTAAAAAATTACATAATTGCCCCCTAAGGCATACCCGTAACTCTATCAATCTCCCACTTGCACTTGGGGTCAATTATGGAATCTTATTCCAACATCTCTAATCGGTTTTCTCAAAACTAATTAGGTCTGTCCCCTTGTGAACGGGCATGCTATTTTGTTTCAATTATCTACTTTGTCAATCAACTCTCTCCGATGGTGATATACTATTTTATCATGTTGAACAATTCAGAGTATGTCTCTCGACTTCTAGTAAGCTTTAATTCTATTATGAACTATATCGCAACATTGTTATCATATAACAATGTTATGAGATTCTCAATATTTGGAATCAGCTTAGTTATAAATTTGTGCACTTAGATATTTATATACATTGTTTTTATTGCGGTGCTATTCAAGAAAATGTACTTAGCCTTTTTCATTGCACGGCTACGTCTTTCATTTGGAACATTTCCAACTTAAAGATTCTTAACTTGAATTTGTTATTGGCATATTATACTCAATATTACTTATGATGTTTGAGTCCGAACACTCCTTCATAATGAGTTTTTGTTTATGTAAATAATTCCCTAGTACTTCATAAATACACGAGAACACTTCAAACAACCATTTCGTGACATCAATTTGGATTTGATATTTGCTTCATTGTCACATGTTTCGTATCAAACAATCTAATAATGTGTATTTACATATTGATTTGGAACGTTCCTAATCTCTTTATACCCACTATAAAAGACATCATTTACAATCCAAAGTTGAGTTTTAAAACAACTAAGGTTTATTTCAACATAAGTACACTGTTAAAATCAACAATATGTTGTTCACTTATAGTTTAGAAATATCAATGTGCCTTTTAATGTCTTTTCTTATAAACACGCGCTTCCTCTGCACTTTGGTCGGAAATCAAGCTATATGATTTCTATCCAAATATTTGTTCAATATTGATGCTTATAAAATGATTCTTTCATATCATTTCTTGGATCATATCCAAAGACTCTCAAACTCAATATTGCTCCCACTGACTTTGAGACATTTTGGTAAATACGTGTAACCAGCTTATTCTAAATCATTATTTACAATTTTCTCTTTCAATATATATGTACCAAAACACTAAGTCATATCAAGTGATGATTTTGTGAGTAAATCCGAATTAACTTGAGAATGTTGAACGCCAAATCTATTATGCTAATTTCAACAATTGAAATTCATGATATTATTCTTATCAACATTGCTCAATTAATTGCAACTACATTCTCATAAAGACACAATCTCGGTCGATGGATCACATCCCTTCAGTTATGACCACCAAAATCATATTTTGATAGCTTGCTTGGAATTCTTTCAAATTTGCGCATCATACCATATAGAGTCGACACTCTTAATGGTTTAATTAAACAACCGAGGATTATATAGTTTTAACATTAATAAGAAACTTTTAGTTTCTCTTTGAGTACGATGATACTTATTAGACATTCTAATGCTATGTGTTCATTTTGGTTAGTTAATTTCATTTCATCCCATATAATCAGTTCTATCTATGGATCATATCCAATTCCATTTAACTACCAATAATTCCTCAAAGAAATTCTGTCACAATGAAGTTGGTATATCTTGAAACAATAATTGTTTCTCGGTGTAAATAGAAAAGGGATTCATAAACGCTTTATGAATTTCTTTATTTATAAAACTAAGTTGGTATTATTTTATAAAAATTAAGTTCAAAACATAAATATGTCATTCAATGACAGTCCTTTCCAAAATCCTTTTGGGAAGATCCATATAAGAACCCTTATAAACAATTACTATTCACAATATTTCGACTCGCATAACTTGCCAACCCCTTAGCCTAAAATATATTGGAGCTTCTAATAAACCCTTATCTTGTAAGAAAACACCTTTATTTTGAACATTTGGAGAGTATTGCATACTCTACTCTCAATGGATACATCGATATCCAGTCTCAATGTATCTTGACTAGGAACATTTAAAATGATATATTTGTTTCGTTGTGATAAATTACTCACGGTTATAACACTTTCTAACTACTATCACAAAACATACCATTTATGGATTTTCTATTAAATATATTTTTGATTAAATTAATTAATTAATATTAATAGAAATAAAACACCTTTATTTCGAACAATATTGGTCAACAAGTTAGATATATGTAACAAATTACATAATTGCCCCCTTAGGGCATACCCTTAACTCTATCAGTTCTGTCACATCAACATTAAATGGCGGTGCATTATCTATTCGTTTGGTATTGATATAGGATTGCAGAGCTATTTTGTTACCTCAACATCACATGGCAGCACATCCTTATAGCTTTTTGATATAAAGTCCTGGCGCAGACCTACACTTTTTTAGATGTTAGTTTAAGATTGCGGCATATCCCTATTTGTATATAGCTGCTTTGTGGGATGTGTTGCACCCATGTATTGTTATTGTGGATTTTGGGGATTAAAAACTATGTCGTATTTCTACCCATCGAAGAAAGTATAAAGGCTGTAGATCAGTTTATGCATCTTGTAGTCATTTCAGATTATAACGTCGACGCTCTATTAAATGAGTGGGTGCAGTCCCTGCATTTTGTTCTAGTTTAGTTTTATTTTAGCGTAGTACCATCGGGATTTCATCTTTGTTTCTTTTTTTGTTCTAAATCTTATCATGGGAGTAGCTTTTTTGACTCGGTATTTGTATCAGGTCTCCTTTGATGTCGTCCAAAAATATGGGTGTAACAGTTATGATGGAAAAATGATGAATAGATTCCAAGAATAATATCAAAATATCATTTTGATAGTTTTACTCATATGGATTATGATCTATCGATTGCAAATGTGTTTGCAAGAAGACGACTAATGTAGTTGGAATATAGTAACAATATTGATAAGAAGTACATCGTAAATTTTAATTGTCGAATTAGCGTAGCATATCCCTTGTTCAACATGTTTATGTTAAGTCGAATTTTTTTTGAAAAATTACTACCAATACGATTTTATGTTTTTGTACTTACATATTGAAGTAGAAAATTTTAAATAGTGATTTAGAATAGACTATTTGCACATAACAATCAAAGTTTCTCAAAGTCAATGCGAGCGATACCAATTGGTGGGTTTCAGATATGATCCAAGAACTGTTATAGAAGTATAGTTCAATAAGCATCAAACTTGAACAAGTCTTTTGACAAAAATATCAAATTGTTTGATTTTTGGTCAAATGCAAAAGAAGCGTGTGTTAGTAAGAAAGAACTATAAAGGTACTAAATATTTCTAAAACTATAAGTAATTAATAAAACTATTATTATTGATGATATACTTGTATTAGAATCATTTTAGTTTGGTTTTGTAATTGCTTATATTATATTTGAAAATGACATCTTTTATATTCAATATAAAGGGATATTAGGATAGTCCCTGATCGCACCAAAAATGGCACAATCACCGAATTGAAAATTAGATTTGAGAAATATAAAATAAAAGAAAGAAATAAAAATGAAAGAACAAAATATTTTAATAGTGGTTTGGTGAATACTCCGGCCTATGTCCACTTAGTCGATTTGTATTGATCATTCTCTGTTTTTCACAAAGCTGTTTTTACAACTTGGTGGCCACAACATAGTAGGAATCATCTTGGTAATTTTTAAAGTGGTTTGAATTCATTTTTCCATTGTTTATTAGTTATTTTCGATTGTTTGAGTTCGTTTGAAGACTGTGGAAAATTCGACCATAACAGTCTCATATGATGTACATAGACACCATATTAAAATGTTTAATATATAGCATATAAAATGGATACCCTATGCATTGGAAAATGGAATTATCATGTATACCGTGTAATAAACTATATCACATTTTTCATATATCTTCATACATTGCTCAAGTATCAAATTCAAATTAAGACTGCTAAATAATAGTTTAGAGTGTTCTTGAGTAATTAGGAAATATTAGAGAATTATTTATAGAAACAACGAGCTCTTTATAAAGAAATACTCTAACTCAAACTTCATAAGTGATATCGAGCATAGTATGTCGATAGTAAAATCATATTCAGCCTTAAATTAAGAATTTTAAATCGAAAATGTTCCAAACAATAAGTAGTGGCCTAGGTAGTTATGTAATTTGTTATATATATATATATATATATATATATATATAACCTGATAACCAACTTGTTCACAATGAAGGTAAATGATTTCTAATATATACTTTATTATATAGTGATGTTGAATTAGGAAATTTTTATAGTCAAAACAAAGTATTATTATTTTGTATGAGCAAATTGGTTATATAGTGGTCATACTACTGTACGAATTATAATAAGTGAGAGGAAAAACTGCCACAACAACTATGGATTAATACATCAACTAGCTATAACACATGATATAGGCAATGTAACATCCCATAAAATGAACCATAAATAAATGAAGTAAATTAAAATAATTGTTATGGGGTAGAAAATGAAAATTTTATAAAAGTTGGAATTTGACCACAAAAGCTATACCGTGCATTCATGGTAAAATTCTGATTAATTTCCATAAAAATGGAGCTCAAATGAAGAATTTGTGAGCGTTTGAAGTTTTCATACTTTAAGTAATTTGAATAGGATTCAAATAAATAATTAATTCCCTAATTTGAAATTTGAAATTAATTGTGATTAAACTTGTGGGTTAGGTAACATTAAAAATCTGTTAAAAGTTAATTAAGGTATGAAATCAATAATTAATAAAGCAACGATAAAATAAAATAAATACCTCCCAAAATAAGAGAAGAAGTCGACCCAGCACCTCAAGGGGTCGACCTAGAGGTCGATCGTTTGGAGCATGGAGGTCGACCACTTCCTTGTTGTGAGCCTATTTTGAAGAGTTGTACGTTCTAGATTTATCCATTTTTAATCTATTCGCATCCAATGGTTCTGATGTGTTTCCAACAACTATAAATTAGACCCTAGACCTTTCACTTTTATCCATAAATATTTTGGGAATAATAGCGAAACTATACCATTGTTATCTCTCCAAATTAGATTTACTAACTCCATAGAGAATCCAGGTAAGAATCCAATCTATTTTCTGTTTATTTCTTCTTCCTCCAACCTATTCTTATCCTATTCTCCTCCGAATATTCTGAATTTATTAAATATATATACCTCTTCCCTATTGTGTGTGTATATATCATAAGAGAGATTCTGAAAGAGATTGTGAGGCATGCAAATCCAAGGAAGGCAAAGCTAAGGCTATAATGTGAGTGGAAACCTTATTATTTCTTTTCAGCAATTGTTTAGTGTATTTCTTTTTGGATTTGAATATGCCTTAGAGATTTTGGGATGTCGAAAATACGATAAATAAAATCCTCCAAAATTCCATTTTATTTCGGTATGTCAATTCAACATTGAGATTCCTAATTATTTACATCAATTTGATGGAATTTATTTCGTTTATGCAATGTTTGATAATTTCATAATCTATTCCACTTCTCCTTCTTTGTTGGGTCAAACAGTAATTCTTCAATCAAATATGGGGTTTAGATTATGAATTCTATTCGTAGTTTATACCACTTATTCTTCTCTATTTTTATTAAAAGAGAGGAGTTGAATAGATTATGGAGTTTAGATTGCAATTATTATTGTTTAAGATATTCCATTGAATTAATGTAATAAACTCAGTTTCTATGTTATTTACAAGCCTGTTATTGCAGTTTCGTCATGATTGTGACATAGGATTCTACAAACCTACTCCAGGAAATGGAAGGTATTAAATGGTTGGACCCACCTCCTTTCCTTATGAAGAAGTATCAAACGATTTGAATGGTTTATGTTCGTAGACATTATTATTTTGAAATACACTGCCAAAGTACTAAAAAGATAAGACTCAAGGTTTTTATTAACCAAACACTTGTTATTCTGACTACCTCCTTATTACAACATTGATTAAGGACGTAGTGATGGCGGTGATGATGCTTAGAGATGGAGAAGCTTAGCTTGTTGCGATATTTGTTATTATTACTTACTTTTATGTGTACCCTTATATTTAGACAATTGTTATAATGGATATTATGTTATGGTTTTTATGGAATTTTTTATTGTGATATTTTTATGGTTTTGAAAAAAATGGGTTCACTTTGCGATAATATTTTATTTTATCTGCTGTGAGTTGAAAGTTTAGTTATGGCTCTGTACTATTATTTTCCTAGTTCTACCAACAGCTTACCTTAGAATGGATCTAAGTTTCAATGGGCCTTTTCTAGATCGAAATTTAGGCATGTTCTAGGGTGGGTTGTTACATTTGGTTTCATAGTCCGGCTTACCCGATCAGCATGGCAAGTATACTATGCGTATGAGTGGTGTACATGTTATTTTTGAAAAGGTATTTCAAATAATTTTATGAAAACTCATACTATATATATATATATATATATATATATATACTTATTTTGAATTTAGCTTAACTCTATTAATTATGACTATAGAAGTAGTTGCTGCCATATTCCGAAAGGATGGATGAAGCAACTATGAGTTGGAAAGTAAATAGTTAAATTTATACTTCTTTGTAGGACCTAGACATGCTTATCATTGTAAGCCCTATAAGTATTAAGGCAAGAGGGATAAAAACTGTAGATGGAAAGGTTGATAAGAAATAAATGACCTTAAGGAAATGTTCGTTAGGCTGACAATTAATGCAAACAAATTAACATTTATGGAGTTACCAAATGAAGGTGTTATGTATTAATAAAATATAGAAGTAAGGAGAGGAGAAAACATCCGTAAAAAGAAATACATTTATCACCATAAGAAGAAATTAGATTTTTAAAGGGTAGAGTACAATGATTTAAAAGAAAGAACAAATTTTAATCTTACCTATTGGGACATAATTTGATAAAAAGGTTTCTCTGAAAACCCCCTGAAATTTTTGAAAGTGCCTTTCAAAAATTTTGAAATGAAAATCTTATAAGTTAGCATTTTTTGATAAAAAGTGATTTTAGATGACTTTTAAATTATACCACCATTTGATTTGTAAAGTGTTTAAAAAGAGGTTGTAAAATTAAAAAAGGTGGTGAAATATTTTGGTAGGTAATTTTAATTTACAAATTTGGTGACTTGAGAAGTTGAAAAAAAGTTTCCATTTATTAACTTATCAACCTAAAATTTTATTGGATTAGAAAGGCTTTGAAATTCCATTTTTTTGTACTCTTCTATTTTTCTATGTTATATTTCCTATGCAATAAATTTGAAATTTCCTCCCTCTACAACTTCTTAAAATCTATCTAAGTTAGAAATTTTTCGAAATATAAATATGGTTTTAGACAGCTTTGGAAATATACTACCATTAATTTTAGAAAAGTTTGAAAAGGTAATGCAATTTTTAAAAGAAGTGAATTTCTTTAAGACAAAATGGTGGATGGTTTTAATCGTAAATTAATGAATTGAAAATTTTTCATTTGTTAACCTTTTTAATTTGATTAAAAAGATTTCAATTTTTTGTTCTTTGATCCTTCTATTTTTTCTTGTTTATAAACCTAAAAGTTCTTTCTTCAGAACTCTTTTTAGAGGTTTATAAATAGAAATAACACCTATTTTTGGATAGAGAAATAGAAAATAGAAAGAAATGATTGTCCAATAGTATAGGAATGAGAGCATTCTCATATAAGGTGATGAAGAGAATAATGGATGGAATTTAGGTAATAATATAATTGTGAATTGTGGTAGATGACATATTGAAAGGAGTAATAGAGTAAGATAGAAGTTATCTTTGTCTACTCCATCTATTTTTCTATCGTATAAAGTTATAAAAGGCATCTTTGACCATTGATTGAATTTAAATGATGATTGATAAATAAGTTAGAAGTTTTTGTACAAGGAGAAGCATTTATGTAAAGAAGAGAATTTCATATGTTTTTATAAATTTGAATACAAAAGTTATTTGAATAATAATAATATTGGATTTGGTAAAGAAAAGTGTTGCTAGAGATTTTAGAAGTTTTTGAGCAAAGTTACGAGATATATTTCATCAAATAGTAGTGTATTTTGAGTAGTAAGGTAGAAGATATTATTTTGTGCTTTAGAAGGAAATAACTGTTATTTTGAAATGGTTATTGTGAAAAATTTACTATTTTGTAATTGATAAATCTTGTAGCTAGAAAACTCTTTGAAACAAAAAATGGTCTAACATATTATTTTAGAAAGATAATTAAGTTTTGAATCTTTTATGTTAAAAATGCTATTTTCAAAAAGGATTAAATCTTTATTTTAGCAAGCTATTGAAAAGAAAGTTTTTCATAAGTTCCTTTTTGAAAAACCAAGAAAATTTTAAATGCCATAAATTAGAAAGTCTAACTTTTAAGGAAAAAAAAGATTGATAATGAAAGTTTAAAAAAGGGAGATTATTTTATTTCTGTTTGGGAATAATAGAATTTTGAGTCTTTGATAAAGGTTTTTATAAAAATTTAAATTTTCAAAGATGGAGATATTGAATTTGATACTTCATGCTCTAAGTATTGCAAGAAATAAAGTAATAAATGCTTATTTTTAAATAAGTTATTTGTACGAAGATATTTTATTTCGTGTGCAAAAGTTATGATTTTATAAAAATTTATGGAGTAGACACGGATCATGACCTAAGAGGATAGACTAAGTTTTTTTTATGATATGAGTAAAATAGAAATAGAATGTACAACATTGATTTGGATATTTGAAGTCAGTCCCAAACCTCTATTTTTCAATTTTGGAGAAACTTCTATTAAATTTTTATAAATTATTCAATTTCCAAAAATTTGTATAAAAGTGCATTGTTTGAAGTAACAAGGACTGGAAAGGAAAGAAATGTGTAAGAGATGAATATTCTTGTAGCAACCCTGACTCGACCTTCGAAAATCGACACCGAATACGATACTCGTATTCAAATGCCGCAGATCCAAACGTCGAATCTGGTTCGCCGGAGCTTATAATACATTAAGTATAACAACACAGCGGAAGAAAAGAAATGAATATCATATACAACTCCAATGATATAATATCCAAATATACAACAACAATATGAATACCAGAGACAATAAACAACAGTGGAAAATGAATAGCAAAAGAGATAACCCCAATAATCAAACTGCAACTCCAAACCTAAAACTCCAAACCACAAGCTCGAACCACCATTACATTGCACAAAGCTAAGCAAGTCTGATCCGTCGTCCCAACCAAATACTTCAATATCCAAAGTCTTCAAAGAAAACCAAAGAGAAAGCCGAAAGCTACCGAATCGATATCTATATCTACTATCTAAAAAACCCAACTCTAGACTGCCTGTGTGGAAAATTGTGGGCACTCAGAGTTTAGGAAAGGACAATAAACTCTGGGTCAGTCATGGGACTGGTATGAGCAAACAAAAATAGTTTTATCTTTAAAAACAAACAAAATAAATTTTAAGTTGAAATCCGCAATGCTTTTTGGAAAATGAAACTACCATAAGGCCTCCCGGCACACACACCATGCAATCGCACACTTGGGGGAGATTTCTCCTTATGATAGTCAAAAATGCTTACTATGCAAAATCCTCTTTTGATATTATTATTAGTACATAGTGGAAAATATTTCGAAAGTATAATATTAATCTTAGCCAGCATACGTACCATTATCGTATGCCTACTATAGCTACCATGTTAGATGGCAGGTTTTACAACTAAAACCGTACAAGGCACGTATTGGATGATTGGATTTCCAACAAATGGTCAGGTCAAGGAACTTCCCATTGCCACATGGGTACGCCTCTAGAGGGACGCCCCGAGAACCTAACCGGATCTCTGCCAACACAAGGCTGGATTACCTCTGTAACTAGGTAACTACTGACACGAGTATGTCATCCCCCGGTTGTAACCGACCTTTATCCCGGGATTCACCAACAACCACAAAGTAATAAATTTGCAGCAACCACATAGGTTAAGTATCTGGGCTCCATATCATGATACCACCTCTATCCAGAAGGAAATGAACATACCCTCAGGGGGCGCTACCCCAAATAACCTTGCTGCATTCTTCCTGTTTCGACCATTCCGGATTGTGAAGTTGAACGAAGTCTCATCCACAAAGCTACACTTTTTAAAAAGCCATGTTTTGATCAACAAATGATCAGCAGCACTTCGTATGTCACATTACCAAATTGGGAATGTATCACTAGTAACCATCAACTACATAACCTCTGAGCTCATACGTCTCAGAGCAGGATGTTAAGCTAAGAGAATAAATCTCCGCCACCAAACAAAAATGTATTTAATAGAAACCGGTTTTACATTTCAAAGTGTAATGTCAGACACACATCCATACAAGTCTGTTGCGGGTTCGAATAGAACCGAAGGCACTTCAAAATAAGCCCTTGCAATCCGGATAATCCCTAATCACGTCCAGACTCCCCATCACAAAGGGTGATCAAATCTCTATGCTGGGGACCAGTCGGTGCAGAGACATTCGATAGGTTATCCTTTCGTTTTCGGAAATATCCGGTCATCACCACCGGTCTTCAAATGCTATCCATATCATCGTATCATTATTCGAAATGGGTTATATGACACAAGATCCTCTCCCGGCTAAACCGAATAATGAGCACAATATTTAAAAACATATGGATAATGGGATTTCGGTTAAGTCACAACTTTAAAACCCAAAAATTTTCTTTTAAATGGTTTAAACGAATTACCATTTACAAATCTTTTAAACAAAAAGATTTACTTCCAGAAACCTTTCAATGGTTCAAACAATTTCCACACTTCAATTTTTTAAACAAAAGATTCACTTTTAAAACCACTTTTTAATTTCAAAACAAGGTTCGCTAATCTTTAACAAAGATTCATTTATAGCCTTTCAAAACAATTCCATTTCAAGTTGGATTAACTCATCCGGTCTTCAAATCAAAGACTCATTTCATAGCTTTCAAAAATCATTTTATTTCAAACTTGAAATCTTTTCAACAGAAATTGGAAATGCTTCCTTATATGAAAGCTATTATTATTTGAAAACAAACAGTTTTTGGGAAAATCTGATTACATTTTCTCAAGTTCAAGTCTTTCTAAAACTTCGGTTAAATTCTAATTACCAAAACAATACTTTTAAAATGGTTTAAAACCTTATAAACACATTTATAACTTATATAACCTTTTTAAACCCTAATTACCAAATATAGAATTCAATTTCAAAATTTTGAATTCAAATTTAAATCAAATTATTTAAATTTCAAAACTTTACCAAGTTATTCAAAAATAACTTTTATCTTTAAACTCCTTTTCAAAAGCCTTTGTCAAATCTAACCTAAATCCATTTTCAAAACCATTTGGATTCAAAACTCAACTTTTAAAACAATTTTGAATTAATTTCAAAAATCTGTGACTTAACCGATTTCCTCATGCAATCCATATTTGTGTGTGTATGGTGCAGTCCAGGGGTTTTACACAATAATAGTGCAACATCATTAATCATCACAGATTTAATCATACCAATATCGATAAGCGGTATAATTTATAACGCTTATCTTCATTCACAGATTCACAGATAAAGTAAATTTATCAATCACAAAGATTCACCATTACGATTCGATGTGGGTTTCGGATAACCAACTGGAATCGAACTCCCTATCGCATCGAAATTCAAATGCCGTTTTACGGGCCAAGGGAATTTCATATTCACATAGCAGTATATTCATCACAGATATCACAGCTCAGCACAAAGCAATTCATATTACATAGCATCACAATCACATAACAGAGATATCAATCCAATACACAGCATTCAATAAAAATCAAACATCTTCAATTAAGATGAATAAATCGTGTGGTTTAAATTAATTAACCACATAATTACCTTCATTAATTATCTTTAATCAATAAATTAATTATCATTAATTACTATTGATTAAGCCTTAATCACCATCATTAATTAAATCATTTCTTAATTAATTATCTTAATTAATTTATCGTTAATTACATTAATTAATTAACCCTTAATTGTTATACAATTAAATCTTAATTACTTTTATTAATTAATTATTCGTTAATTAATTAACCTTAATTATTTATTAAATAAATCTTTAATATTTAATGATCAATTAAGTAATTACCTTTTAAATTAATTATATTAACAAATCATTAATTGTTTAATAAACCGAGAGATGATTTAATTACTTTGATTTTTCTTTTAAACCTTGTTAAATAAATAAACTTTATCACATTACTTATTTTAAAAGGTTGAGATTTAGTTTAAACAACATTTAATCTTATTTACCCCTTTTTAATTACATTATTTATTAAATATAAATAACTTTATAAAATAATGTGTCCAATTTAAATAAGTTAAAATTTTAATTATTTTGAAATATATTTTACTTAAATCCTTGATTCATTCAAACTTTAATCAAAACATCATTTTGAAAATATGGGTTTTAAAAAGTTAAAAAGTTTGATTTTTTTTTAAAGTAAAAACTGTTTTACAGATTAACTCGAGACCCGCTTCGAGTCACCCCCGAGCACTTTGCTTGTTTACTTTGGGTTATATTAAAAATCAACCCATGCTCTAATTTTTCTTCAAACTTAAAATTTCCTTAAGTACTAACCCAACCCATCAATAATTCTACTCGAGACCAGACTCGAGTTATCACAGGTTCCTCCCCGATACTTGCTTCGACATGAACCCTTCTTCCCCAACCTTTCCCCCACTTACACCAATCACTTACTGTGCACATGCACAAACGAGATCGCCGTCGTTTGTCGAAGCTCCAGCCACCATCAACTTGACGACCATTCCCTTGAACCCTTCGAGTACCCAGAAACCCATCACTTGGACGATCTCTCAAAAGAGTCATCTGACTCAAGTCTGGATCGAAGCTCGTCCTACAAAAACACCTCGTATCGACGCCAAACATCACCAGAGGCCACGCGCCTTTGCCATGAGCTTCCCCTGTCGACCACGCACCTCCTCCAAACATTCTCGTCCAGTCCGATGCAGCCTTGACCACGAAATTGGTCAATTTCCGATCAATGCAGAAGCATGAGCTAAAACCCTAGTTTGATCTTAACAACCTTCCTCATCCACTTATAAAATTGATGATCATTTATCCGTTAATCCCCGAGTCCTCCTCCACCTTCACGAACATCCCCGACGTAGCCACTGCATCAATGATCGACAATGGCCAAAAACCCAATATTGTTCATTTCTGCTTATCTCAGTAATTACTGATTTAAAATTTATGATTTTGCTTTCAAAAATCATTATTTCCTAAAGCATTTCAATTAATATAACTGAAATAAAAGAATAGGATAATCAAATTTTCAACATGCTTAGTTTTGCCTGTAAATTCAAATTTTTAGAAAATTCTTGCATTTGATTTGCTTAAAATTATTTTTATAACTTGAATTATACCTAAACAAACAACTTTTGTTTAGATCATATGTTTAAATATTTATCGAAAATGAAGAAATCAGAATTTTGATCATACTTGGGCCTGTCAACCTGGGACAGAACCACTCTTTCAAGTGCACAGACATGCACACTCAAATTTTTACGTATTTATATGCATGCAACTCACATTTTCAATTTAAACTTCCATATTTTCACAACAACAAGATTTAATTCAAATTTAAAAACGAGTTTACTCATAGGCATTTCAAAATAAAGGAGGTGAAGTTTGCTCATGTGAAAAATTGAAGACAGAGGAAAGAACATGCTTTTGTGGTTTAGGTCTGGAAATTGTTTTCAAGTTTGAAAATATGAAATTGATCTTGCTCTCAGGTTTGAATTATGTTGAAGGTGTTTGAGTTGCTGGAATTTTGCTACAGACTTTAAAACTTGAGTTTAGATCCCATGTTTGCTTGCCTTCAAGTTCTTTTTTTTTCTTTTTCTGT
Organism: Allium cepa; assembly: GCA_030765085.1. NCBI lineage: Eukaryota > Viridiplantae > Streptophyta > Magnoliopsida > Asparagales > Amaryllidaceae > Allium > Allium cepa. The sequence continues at coordinate 604,481,982 of CM060934.1, read as the reverse complement.
TTTGACTTGAGTTTGATTTTCAGATTTCTTGAACAAGCTTTGATTTTGAACTTGCTTCAGTTTGGAACTGAAGTTGTTGTTGTATCTGATTTTGTTTGCTTTGGTTTTTCTCTTTATTTTCAGGTTTTCAGGTTTTGATCTTCTTTTCTTTAATCTGCTTTGTTATTGTGATTTTCAGGTTTTACTTCTTTGTTTTGTTCAGGGTTGAAAGAGACCGAGAAACCTGATTTTTTTTCTTTTTCATACATTTTTGATTTACATTATTAAGAAATTTAGAGAATAGGGTTTGCCACTTGTAAATACAACTAACACATGTTAACACTTATCTTTAAACATGGACACTTGTTAAAATATAAATTTTTTATGTTTAAATCCTTTTGTTAAATTAAATTATAATTTTTTTTAACCCTATCATTTTATAAATTACTTTATATTTACATATGTATATTCTCAAATTTATTTACAAATTTGTTTTAAACCTTATTTTATTTAATATTGACAAACTTATATCAGGAATCATATTTTAAAATGGTTCAATTCCAATTTATACTAATTATGGGTTTAAGTGTTATGTTTATCTATTTTTTTCCTTACATTCTGTTTTGTACTAATACAATTTAAAACAAATGATTTGAAAAGTTATTCATTACAAATAAATATTATATATATATCCATATATATTAGTCCTTTGGAAATATAAAATTAATAAATCCAATTTTATTTCTAAAATACTTTTAAATTTCCAAATTCAAAATTTAATATACAATCAATTTGTACTTATAAATGAATAAATAATCAAATACCTTTTTGTAAATATATTTTTATATTCCATTTATCATCTATTTCTTTTAAAGTTCAAATCAAATTCTTATTTATAACCAACATATCCTATTTATCTTTGAAATATAAAGTTTGATATATCCAATATTTATTTATAAAAACTTATTCTTAAATTCCAAATCAAATTCTATTTATAATCCATTGGATTTCAAATCAATTAATTTTATTTACAATCTTTTGATATATTTATTCAAATCTTCAAATTAATCCACAATTAAATTTGTAATTAAAATGTTATTTTATTTTGGAAAACTCTATTTAATTCACAAATTAATTTCAAATATTAATTCAATTATCAAATTAGACAGGGCTAAAATCTGAGGATGTTACAGATTCCGCCCTAAGAAAATTTCGTCCTTGAAATTTGAAAGGGAGAGAAAAAAGGGTGGATACACAAAGACAGAGAGACAGTTTCCAAATCAAACTACATATCTATTCTACATTTGGCTTACCAAATCATAATATCAATAATAATTGTGGGAATGAACTCATTCAATACAAGACAATCGGGTCACCAGATCTACGAATACACAGGGGTATTGGTTAGTTCAAAAGATAACTAACCACTCGTTGAATATACCTCTGGACCCAATAGAATAAACAGATATATGGATACAATCCCGAAACTTTTAGTTTAACCAACCAAAATATATCTATCAACCATAGCAACCAAAGCAAACAATTCATTCAAACAAACAATTCTAACCCATCTGGAGTTTGTGTCCCATGCAAATATTTCAAAGCTTCTTCCTGGAACTTCCAGGAACCATCAAAGAATTGAAAAGACGAATCAAATGAGATTGATAGAGAAAGTTGTTTCCGCTATTGCAGGGTACTGATCAATTGTAGTGGTACTCCCCTATCCCCTATCTCCTCCTCTTCTTGCACTCATACTCACTATCAATGAATAGTAAGAGAATTTACTGAGGCATAGGGACGGATATCTTAGGGATTACTGATTCTAGGATATACTTCACCCTATCTCTAATGAGTTATATAATGTGTTATACTCCTGAGCTAAAGTTTTTAACCTTCAGCTCTGATACCAAATGTAGAGACCCTGACTCGACCTTAGAAAATCGACACCGAATACGACACTCGTATTCAAATGCCGCAGATCCAAACGTCGAATCTAGTTTGCCGGAGCTTATAACACATTAAATATAACAACACAGCGGAAGAAAAGAAATGAATATCATATACAACTCCAATGATATAATATCCAAATATACAACAATGATATGAATATCAGAGATAAGAAACAACAGCGGAAAATGAATAGCAAAAGAGATAACCCCAATAATCAAACTGCAACTCCAAAGCTAAAACTCCAAACCACAAGCTCGAACCACCATCACGTTGCACAAAGCAAAGCAAGTCTGATCCGTCATCCCAACCAAATACTTCAATATCCAAAGTCTTCAAAGAATACCAAAGAGAAAGCCGAAAGCTACCGAATCGATATCTATATCTACTATCTGAAAAACCCAACTATAGACTGCCCGTGTGGAAAATTGTGGGCACCCAGAGTTTAGAAAAGGAAAAATAGACTCCGAGTCAGTCATGGGACTGGTATGAGCAAACAAAAATAGTTTTATCTTTAAAAACAAACAAAAGAAATGTTAAGTTGAAATCCGCAATGCGTTTTGGAAAATGAAACTACCATAAGGCCTCCCGGCACACACACACACCATGCAATCGCACACTTGGGGGAGATTTCTCCTTATGATAGTCAAAAATGCTTACTACGCAAAATCCTCTTTTGATATTATTATTAGTGCATAGTGGAAAACATTTCGAAAGTATAATATTAATCTTAGCCAGCATACGTATCATTATAGTATGCCTACTATAGCTACCATGTTAGATGGCAGGTTTTACAACTAAAACCGTACAAGGCGCATATTGGATGATTGGATTTTCAACAAATGGTCAGGCCAAGGAACTTCCCATTGCCACATGGATATGCCTCTGGAGGGACGCCCCGAGAACCTAACCGGATCTCTGCCAACACGAGGCCGGGTTACCTCTGTAACTAGGTAACTACTGACACGAGTATGCTATCCCCTGGTCGTAACCGACCTTTATCTCGGGATTCACCAACAAGCAAAAAGTAATAAATTTGCAGCAACCACATAGGTTAAGCATCTGGGCTCCATACCATGATACCACCTTTATCCAGAAGGAAATGAACATACCCTCAGGGGGCGCTACCCCTAAATAACCTTGCTGCATTCTTCCTGTTTCGACCATTCCGGGTTGTGAAGTTCGAGAAGTCTCATCCACAAAGCTACGTTTTTAAAAAGCCATGCTTTGATCAACAAATGATCAGCAGCACTTTGTATGTCACATTACCAAATTGGGAATGTATCACTAGTAACCATCAACTACTTAACCTCTGAGCTCATACGTCTCAGAGTAGGGTGTTAAGCTAAGAGAATAAATCTCCGCCACCAAACAGAAATGTATTTGATAGAAACCGGTTTTACATTTCAAAGTGTAATGTCAGAAACACATCCATACAAGTCTTCTCGGGTTCGAACAGAACAGAAGGCACTTCAAAAGAAGCCCTTGCACTCCAGATAATCCTTAATCACGTCCAGACTCCCCATCACAAAGTGTGATCGAATCTCTATACCGGGGACCAGTCGGTGCAGAGACATTCGACGGGTTACCCTTTCATTTTTGAAAATATTCGGTCTTCACCACCGGTCTTCAAATGCTATCCATATCGTCGTATCATTATTCGGAATGGGTTATATGACACAAGGTCCTCTCCCGGCTAAACCGAATAATGAGCGCAATATTTAAAAACATATGGATAATGGGATTTCAGTTAAGTCACAACTTTAAAACCCAAAACTTTTCTTTCAAATGGTTTAAACGAATTACCATTTACAAATCTTTTAAACAAAAAGATTTACTTCCTGAAACCTTTCAATGGTTCAAACAATTTCCACGCTTTAATCTTTTAAACAAAAGATTCACTTTTAAAACCCCTTTTTAATTTAAAAACAAGGTTCGCTAATCTTTAACAAAGATTCATTTATAGCCTTTCAAAACAATTCCATTTCAAGTTGGATTAACTCATCCGGTCTTTAAATCAAAGACTCATTTCATAGCTTTCAAAAATCATTTTATTTCAAACTTGAAATATTTTCAACACAAATTGGAAATGCTTCCTTATATGAAAGCTATTATTATTTAAAAACAAACAGTTTTTGTTTCGGGAAAATCTGATTACATTTTCTCAAGTTCAAGCCTTTCAAAAACTTGGGTTAAATTCCAATTACCAAAACAATACTTTTAAAATGGTTTAAAACCTTATAAACACATTTATAACTTATATAACCTTTTTAAACCCTAATTACCAAATATAGAATTCAATTTCAAAATTTTGAATTCAAATTTGAATCAAATTATTTAAATTTCAAAACTTTACCAAGTTATTCAAAAATAACTTTTATCTTTAAACACCTTTTCAAAAGCCTTTGTCAAATCTAACCCAAATCCATTTTCAAAACCATTTGGATTCAAAACTCAACTTTTAAAACTATTTTGAATTAATTTCAAAAATTTGTGACTTAACCGATTTCCTCGTGCAATCCATATTTGTGTCTGTATGGGGTAGTCCAGGGGTTTTACACAATAGTAGTGCAACATCATTAATCATCACAGATTTAATCTTACCAATATCGATAAGCGGTATAATCTATAACGCTTATCTTCATTCATAGATTCACAGAGAAAGTAAATTTATCAATCACAAAGATTCACCATTACGATTCGATGTGGGTTTCGGATAACCAACTGGAATCCGACTCCATGTCGCATCGAAATTAAAATGCCGTTTTACGGGCCAAGGGGTTTCATATTCACACAGCAGTATATTCATCACAGATATCACAGCTCAGCATAAAGCAATTCATATTACATAGCATCACAATCACATAACAGAGATATCAATCCAATACACAGCATTCAATAAAAATCAAACATCTCCAATTAAGATGAATAAATCGTGTGGTTTAAATTAATTAACCACATAATTACCTTCATTAATTATCCTTAATCAATAAATTAATTATCATTAATTACTATTGATTTAGTCTTAATCACCATCATTAATTAAATCATTTCTTAACTAATTATCTTAATTAATTTATCCTTAATTACATTAATTAATTAACGCTTAATTGTTAAAAAATTAAATCTTAATTACTTTTATTAATTATTCCTTAATTAATTAATAATTAATTAACCTTAATTATTTATTAAATAAATCTTTAATATTTAATGATCAATTAAGTAATTACCTTTTAAATTAATTATATTAACAAATCATTAATTATTTGATAAACGGAGAGATGATTTAATTACTTTTATTTTTCTTTTAAACCTTGTTAACTAAATCAACTTTATCACATTATTTATTTTAAAAGGTTGAGATTTAGTTTAAACAACATTTTATCTTATTTACCCCTTTTTAATTACATTATTTATTAAATATAAATAACTTTATAAAATAATGTGTCCAATTTAAATAAATTAAAATTTTAATTATTTTGAAATATATTTCACTTAAATCTTTGATTTATTCAAACTTTAATCAAAACATCATTTTGAAAACATCGGTTTTAAAAAGTTAAAAAGTTTGAATTTTTTTTAAAGTAAAAACTGTTTTACAGATTAACTCGAGACCCAGTTCGAGTCAACCCCGAGCATTTTACTTGTTTACTTCAGGTTATATCAAAAATCAACCCGTGCTCCAGTTTTTCTTCAAACTTAAAATTTCCTTAAGTACTAACCCAACGCATCAATAATTCTACTCGAGACCAGACTCGAGTTATCACAGGTTCCTCCCCGATACTTGCTTTGAGATGAACCCTTCTTCCCCAACCTTTCCCCCACTGACACCAATCACTTACTGTGCACATGCACGAACGAGATCGTAGCCGTTTGTCGAAGCTCCAGCCACCATCAAGTCGACGACCATTTCCTTGAACCCTTTCGTACCCAGAAACCCATCACTTCGATGATCTCTCAAAAGAGTCATCTGACTCAAGTCTGGGTCGAAGCTCGTCCCATAAAAACACCTTCTATTGACGCCAAACATCGCTATAGGCCACGCGCCTTTGCCATGAGCTTCCCCTGTCGACCACGCACCTCCTCCAGTCCGATGCAGCCTTGACCACGAAATTGGTCAATTTTCGATCAATGCAGAAGCATGAGCTAAAACCCTAGTTTGATCTTGACAACCTTCCACATCCACTTATAAAATCGATGAGCATTTTTCCGTTAACTCCCCGAGTCCTCTTCCACCTTCAAGAACAACCCCGACCGTAGCCATCGCATCAATGATCGACAATGGCCGAAAACCCCAATATTGTTCATTTCTGATTATCTCAGTAATTACTGATTTAAAAATTATGATTTTTCTTTCAAAAATCATTATTTCCTAAAGCATTTCAATTAATATAACTGAAATCAAAGAATAGGATAATCAAATTTTCAACAGGTTTAGTTATGCTTGTGAATTCAAATTTTCAGAAAATTCTTGCATTTGATTTACTTAAAATTATTTTTAGAACTTGAATTATACCTAAACAAACAACTTTTGTTTAGATCATATGTTCAAATATTTATCGAAAATGAAGAAATCAGAATTTTGATCATATTTGGGCCTGTCAACCTAGGACAGAACCACTCTTTCAAGTGCACAGACATGCACACTCAAATTTTTATGTATTTATATGCATGCAACTCACATTTTCAATTTAAACTTCCATATTTTCACAACAATAAGATTCAATTCAAATTTAAAAACGAGTTTACTCACTGGCATTTCAAAATAAAGGAGGTGAAGTTTGCACACCTGAAAAAATTGAAGAAAGAGGAAAGAACATGCTTTTATGGTTTAGGTCTGGAAATTGTTTTCAAGTTTGAAAATCTGAAATTGATCTTGCTCTCAGGTTTGAATTATGTTGAAGGTGTTTGAGTTGCTGGAATTTTGCTACAGACTTTAAAACTTGAGTTTAGATCCCATGTTTTCTTGCCTTCTGGTTCTTTTTTTTCTTTTTCTGTTTTGACTTGAGTTTGATTTTTAGATTTCTTGATCAAGCTTTGATTTTGAACTTGCTTCAATTTGGAACTGAAGTTGTTGTTGTATCTGATTTTGTATGCTTTGCTTTTCCTCTTTATTTTCAGGTTTTCATGTTTTGATCTTCTTTTCTTTAATCTGCTTTGTTATTGTGATTTTCAGGTTTTACTTCTTTGTTTTGTTCAGGGTTGAAAGAGATTGAGAAACCTGATTTTTTTTCTTTTTCATACATTTTTGATTTACATTATTAAGAAATTTAGAGAATAGGGTTTGCCACTTGTAAATACAACTAACACTTGTTAACACTTATCTTTAAACATGGACACTTGTTAAAATATAAATTTTTTATGTTTAAATCCTTTTGTTAAATTAAATTATAATTTTTTTAACTCTATCATTTTATAAATTACTTTATATTTACATATGTATATTCTCAAATTTATTTACAAATTTATTTAAACCTTATTTTATTTAGTATTTACAAACTTATATTAGGAATCATATTTTAAAATGATTCAATTCCAATTTATACTAATTATGGGTTTAAGTGTTATGTTTATCTATTTTGTTTCCTTACATTCTATTTTGTACTAATACAATTTAAAACAAATGATTTGAAAAGTTATTCATTACAAATAAATAATTATATATATATATATATATATCCATATATATTAGTCCTTCGGAAATATAAAATCAATAAGTCCAATTTTATTTCTAAAATATCTTTAAATTTCCAAATTCAAAATTTATTATACAATCAATTTGTACTTATAAATGAATAAATAATCAAATACCTTTTTGTAAATATTTTTATATTCCATTCATCGTCTATTTCTTTTAAAGTTCAAATCAAATTCTTATTTATAACAAACACATATCCTGTTTATCTTTGAAATATAAAGTTTGATATATCCAATATTTATTTATAAAAACTTATTCTTAAATTCCAAATCAAATTCTATTTATAATCCATTAGATTTCAAATCAATTAATTTTATTTACAATCTTTTGATATATTTATTCAAATCTTCAAATTAATCCACAATTAAATTTGTAATTAAAATATTATTTTATTTTGAAAAACTCTATTTAATTCATAAATTAATTTCAAAAATTAATTCAATTATCAAATTAGACTGGGCTAAAATCTGGGGATGTTACAATTCTTTTCCATAATTTACACTGCCTATTTCAACAAAAAGAAAAACAAATAGTTCCTTGTAATTTCAAACAAAGCAAAATCTTCACTTGCGGTTAATTTATGAGAAATTATAGTGGTAATCTTTTTGGAAGGATAGCTTCGATAAATTAAAATATCGAAATGAGTATTCTAGTTGTAGAACTAGTAGTTAGATATAGATGTCGTATGGCTACGTTAAACAACTAGAATACATAAAAGTAGCATAGATTATGACTATATGTGTATTAGTTAGTAATTGACGGATTTGGATTTATGGATGTTAATTACAAATTTAACGGGTAATAAATTTGTAATTAATAAGAGGAAAAGTAATCCAATAAGGACCGATTAAGGAAACTTGATATTGCATTGAGGAAGAAAGAATTTTGAGTAATGAATGGATTCTGAAAACCTGAAGAAGGTTAAAATATTGAAGAAGGATTAATTGAAAATGGTCCCATTTTGACCATAATGATCAGCTGTTGTGGATATTAATAAAAGCAATAAATGGATCGCATTTATTAAAAAAGGAAAAAAGGAGAAAATGGGTAGCAATGGAATGAAATATTAAAGGTATCCCATCTTAATTTAGTAAGGAGTGATAGGACATCAATACCATTTATTTAAATGATAAATGGCAACTTCCAGTAATTTTTTTCCAGAGTTCTTGGATTATAGTCGCTAGTTGTCTTCCTTAGTTACTGAAAAGTGGATGATGTGGTATAAGATATATTCCTATTTTATTCATGTGTAGACTTTATAGGATTAAACCACTCGATATATGTTAGAAAGCAAAGTAAATAAGAAAATTTTATGGGAACGCTTTACTAGCGATAGACCATAGGTAAAACTGGAGGTTATGGAGGAAATTAGGTTAACGGCCTAAAGTGTGTAAATGTTTCAATCTCAAAACTTTAGATTTTGGGAAACATAAGGAATTTTGCTCACAAAATGCCACCATGCAAGGAAAAGAGAAAATACATAGGAATGAGAATGGAATTTCCTATTGATCAAGGATTAAAAAGAAGGTGGCAGACATTTTCCGTTAGAAACAGTGGAACCGCGCACTCTAACATAGCTTTGTGGAGTTGCGCTTTTCATCGTTAGTGATAGGGGCCCTTAGTTTACTAGCAAATTTGGATTGGTTTGCTAGTAGCTTTTGGATCTTTGTTGAATCGCGGCATTGGTTATCGATTAAAGACTGACGGAAAAACTGAAGGAATGGATAGGAACTTGGAGGATTTGTTGAGAGCTTGCATCTTAAACACTGGAGGACCTTAGGAGTAGCGCTTACCCTTAGTAGAATTTGGAAGGATTGTAGTCATCAATAAACGATTGATATGGCACCCTAAAAGCATTTTTAGAGGTTATGCAAATCACCAAATTATGGATGGAAAGATTCTATTCGGACCAGACTTGTATCACCGATTTGAAGCACTTAAATCAAATTAAACATCATTGTTAAATTTCAAGATCCAAACTTTAAAATAATTCGGTTTTTTGAATTAAAGTTAAATATCAATTATAACTTTGCATTTCCAATTCAATTCTTAAAACAATTTCTTTAACCAAATACAATTTGAACATTTCAAAGCTTAATTCAGAAATAATTCAGCTCATAAAAATCCACAATTTATTTTCTTTAAAATAAAATACTTTAATCAAATCCAAATTCAAGATTTTAAAACCATTTAATTTAACAAATCCGATGTCTGTATATAATTTTCCACCTTATGGCCAAGTGATCAGTTATTTCAATTTTAGTTACATGGATATATATATATATATATATATATCATTTCAATCCAAATCAAAGTGTCATAGGTATATATCATTTCAACATACTTCTTAATTTATTTGAAATAATTCAAACTAATTTATTAAAAATAATTCAAATAACAGTTTATATGCTGTCACTTAATATACAGATTGATAACAGAGATATATAAAAATAAATAAATATCTAATCATCCAAAATGTCAAAAAATAAACATTCATCATAATTAACATCCAAATAAGCCAATAATTCACAACAATTAACTGGTTATCAATATCAGGTATTTAACTAGCAATTCAATTTCAATATTAATTTAAATGGAAATTTAATTCAATAAATTCAATTTCGATTAAAATGTCAATTTAAACTACCAAACAACAACTAATAAAAGTCTAATCACTTCATAAATTTAATTTACAAACATAAGAATATTTAGTATTGCATGAGTGGGTTAAATCACTCAACTTTGATTTAAAGCCGATTAAAAATTCAATAAAAGTCCAAATTAGAACAATCTCCAAATTCAACCAAACTAGTTCCATATTTTTCGGAATTTCAATACGAACCTAGCGGAAGAAACCGCGTGCGAATTCGAGTTCGTATGCAAAAGTTATGAGGATTAGAAATTTGAAGTTCAAATTTAAATTAAAAATAAATGAACGGCAATTAATTAAATTATACGTCACCTTCTCAAACACGGCTTTAACGAAGCAGGAACTAATAGATCCAAAACTACCGACATCATCTCCAAAATCACGACGCCATGTGCCACGTGACCAAGATCCAAAGCCACCCTCAAGCTCGCCACTTCCGGCCGACTATCTCCACCACAAGCGACGCCCACTACCGTCCCCAGGCGAGCTCCACCGACGCCGCCTTCTTCCATGCTTTTTGGCGAATCCAAGCATGCTGGAGATGAATGGAGACCATAGATGTACTCCACTCGACCTCCTCTACACACTGCAACTTCCCAACCAACGAATCATTGCAAATCCAACGTTGATCGTGAAACCCTAGGATGAATGGCCGAAAAAGATAGCCAATTTCTAGAAAAATGATGCCTCTAACCAAAAAAACAAATTGTAGGAACAGATTATACTCATCAAGAGCTTCGCGATGATATATTATATGATACGGTTTGAGCAGTTTGAATTTTGAAGTTTGATTTGGAATCGGGAATTAGGGTTTGAGATGTTTGCCATTAAGAAGGAACAAAGAATGGAACATATGGATAGAAATTGTACGTACAAAAAATGAAAATGGAAAGCAGTTAGGGTTTATAAAGTCTAAATATAGACAAAGCTGGATAAGAACGGATGGAACGGATCGAATGTGTCGGTGGTCTAATAAAACCCGAAAAGCACGTTTCATTCCTGAAACGAAAGTAGGTCATCCAATATTTCGAAATACAGGTTTTTAATATTTTAAAGCTCAGTGAAACTAGTTTCAAACGCTAATTCTATCACATAGAAGTTAGCTTTTAAAATCAAATTATATTCATTTAAATTCCTTTAATTGATTTCTACGCATTTTGAGCTCGCACGATCAAATGACAAGTCCAATCGCTACGAAACTTGAAATCCTATAATAATTCACTATTATGGATCCGATAAAATTGGTTTCGTCGAAATCCAAGACCGTGTCCAAAAAGACCAAATTTTGCAGGTTAATTCAATGAATTATTATTTTTAAAATCAATTTAATCACTTTTAAATTAAAATTTAAAAATTAACAATTTTCATCATTTCCGATTACACAGAATTTAATAATACTTTTAAAATTAAAATTTCCATGTTAAAGTCAAGATTTAGATATGACATTAATTTCGGCATTCAATTACAACTGTAATAAATCCAATCATCATAATTTAAATTCCAAACAAATTGTTTTATTTTGATTTAAATTCTTATATTAAATCAACTATTACCTTATAAATTTTATTAAAAATAAGTTTCCACCTTATTATTCTCATTATTCTACAGTTACAGTCTTTTCCTATATTAACTACAATATTTAATTACATCAATTTCATTGATTTTCAACTAATTTTAAACAGATTAAATAAAAAGGTGATAAATAAACAATCGTTATATATTAGTAATATAAACACATTTCTAGATTTATTGTTTACAAACAAAAGCTAATAAATTTACGTACTAATTAATTGATTCATATTCTATAATAACCTATTAATAACAAATGATTTCACCATTAAATCCAACAGTTAATTTATTCCTTATTTATAATAATAACCAAATTAACTTTACAATTATTTCAATTGATTGAAACTACATTAAAATATCGTCAATAACATTCAAACAACATTATTAAATTATATTCTAATTATTTTCTCCATTTATAAATCATAAAATTTAATTTCTCAAAATATTAAATTCCAAAAATCTTATTAAATTTTGTATTTTTAATCATTAAAAATACGGGTCGTTACAATCTCTCCCACTCAAAACTTTTAGTCCATGAAATGGAATAAGAAGGAATCAAAATATTTGATATATTTTTATTCAAAATAATCAATTTATAAACAGTTAAACCTACATATTTTAGTCTAATAAAATTTTGAAAATAACTCAACTTCTGTGGAAAATTTTCTAAGTCCTAAATTTACGGAAAATTTCGGCAAAGTCTCTTTTGCACGGATAGGTCCGAGAAAATAATTATATCAATAATTACACACACAATATATCATATTTAAAAAATAAAACATCTCAAACCATGGGAAAAACAATAAAATATCGTTCCAAAAACCGTAATCCATAAACGTACCTATTTGTCGGGCAAATAAACTTTATTTATGAAACCAAAAGCAACAACTATTGCTTACATAACCTGTATTTCATTTATATAATCCAAAAGAGTTAAAATTATGCAAAAAGTGTAATACTGAGTTTCTTCAATTAATAATGCAAACAACATAATATAAATAATAATCATATGCAAACAAAAGCAATACGATCATTATATGCAACCAAAGAATCCATCACACAACCATAGCAACCAAAACTAATGGTTTGTTCAGTTTTAGAAACTTTTCATCGTACAAGGGTGATAAATAAACTACCAAGTGTACCTTATGCCCAACAGCCTTCTATAATTGCTTAATAGATTATTCATACAACCTTAAAAAATTTAAAGTATCATTTTTCAAATTTCCCATAAGCCAACAACATGGAATTTAAATATTATTTAAATTTGCACGAGGTACATAAATCTTTTCTACACAATATCAATTCTAATCGCTTGCTTGAATACACACATTTCACTTTTGAACTAGTTTGTTAACCCGACCACTCTAGTGCGGACTCTGATCCGTTTTCTTGATTAGAAATTTTTGTTTTCCTTACACAGCTATAAACTACGATACAAAACTTCAAAATCATATCAAAAATTCATATCAAATGTTCACCATCAAGAGTCGAGTGAAAAATCCTAATTCGCACTAGTGTGAATTTCACAAATCATGTATTCAAATCCGGATCAAACTGTTATGCGAATAAAATGGTCTACGCACAACTGACATATTTTATTCTATTGATTTCTTTTCGCATCATTTTTAATTCACATTTATTATTTTCTTCCCTTAATATTAACATTCATTAGTGAAGCATTATTTAAGTTCCTCTAAATTAATTCCCATTTATTCCTTTATATATAGTGTCATTTAATAGTTAATCTATTTATGAATCATTAAAGCATTTTATTAAGTTTATAATCATTAGTTTAGATAGTATTCACTTTTTACTATTCAATTTAATTATTAGCATTTCAAAACATTAACTTATGTTTATACATTTCTTGTACTCTTAATTCTTCATTTATAAATATATGTTTATTTTGATGCATTTTTGTTATTAAGCTTTTACTTGTATAATATTCTATCATATATTCATACTTAACATTTCAACTTTTTAAACATTTCTGGTAAGTTTTATGTACGTTTTTAGCATGAAATTGAATGTTATACAAATTTATCTTATTCAGTTTAGTTAACAAAAATGTTCAATAGTTTACATCTTCTTAATTTTCATTATCTTTTAATTTACAAGTGATGGATCTCCAATTTCTTTATGGTTTCATTAAATATTTAGCTTAAATTTCTTATTTCTTATTTTAGAAGCTTCCAACTAATAAAATTTCAATTATTTCTACATCAGGAAATCATTAATTAATAGGAACTTAAGAATTCAAAAATTGGGTTCACTTCAAATCATTTTGAAATAATATATATTCATACCTCTTACATATATCGAATCATGTTTAGAAATTTTAAATAAAAATATATTTCACCAAACAACTGTGTAGCAAAGCTACTATAGTGCTCTTCCCACTTTGAAACTCGATGATGTCGCGATCATCACTGAAATTATTTTCCAGCAACCAAAAAAGGGAGAACAGAACTTATTTTCTTTTGAAATTCTTTTTAAATTTTTTCGTTCAAGTACCCTTTGAAAACATTTTGAAACATTTCTATTTGCAAATACTTCCAAATAATGATAATATTATTATTTTTTCAAATCTTTGAAATAAATTTCAAAACACCGGAATTTAAGTTCTCAAATTTTCAATTTATATGCATTTTACTTGTAAATCATATTTTATAAACCATATTTATAAAATTACACTTCTTATAACATACATTAGTTAATGGTTTTAAGAACTTTGACAAACCAACAATAAATAACAATAATTGAATATTATCATTTACTAACATCCAACACAACAATAATAACAAAATCAATTTATGAAAAATTGTATATACATAAAATTTTGATATACACAAAATAAAGTTACTAGGTAAAATTATTTCATTTGCCTATTTTGAAAATAATATTGTGTCCGTCTACCCTGTTCAGGTTTTTAGAAACCTTCTATCGATGCCATAGCGTACTATGTACCGATTGAAATTCATAAATACTTAACAGAACAAATGAACACGATACAAAACATTTTTATAACACTAACATATACGCTCCCTCATATATATACACTCAAACTCGTTTTAGGGTATTAATAACCCTATCTTTAATGAGTTTAAACCCTTTAAACTAAATCTCCGATACCAACTGCGACGACCCACCTTTTTCGACAGTTTAAATCGACAATAAATCACACATGTGTTAGTCAAACCATTCAAAGGGAGGATTGCCAATGGGGTAAATAAAAAAATAAGAGAAAAGAAGGGAAACACATCTCACAGCGAAATTGACCAAAATATATAATAATAAAATAAACAGTTTATGAAGCATTTTTACAATATACATTTGATTACACAATTTTACAGCAAAATTAGAGCACAAAAAACAACATACCGATAATGATGCAGCGGAATAGTTCTAATAATATAATATATGTTTAATGAGGAATTTTCTATCAAGTTAGAAATCATTGATAAATTTCAAATTAAAATAATCGCAAGCGCATGACATACAAATGTTAGTACGGGGCGAGTATGGGTGGATTCGTAGGGAATTGTTAGATTTTAAAAATCTATTCAATCAAATTAACCAAGACTAGAGAGTGTGTTTAAGCTAGAAAATGAGAAAACTAACAAACTAGCAAATTAAAAGTGATAAAAATATGATAGTAGAAAAATAATTTAGAGATAAATCCACTCTTTAGATCACATAGTTCAACAAATTACGAAACCATGAATCTCTCTTTTCTTGTCATTAGTATAATTATTTAATGTGCTTATCATAAGTATGGTATATTTGTGCTATTAATTAGCCCAATATAAACCATCAAAATATAACATAACCACTAATGCACATTTAATTCTCATGTATAATGACAATGAAGTTGCAAATGAAATCTATTTTAAACATGGCCTATTAACTATTGATTATATATATAGAACGTCAAATTTTAGTTTTAAAATCACTTCACTACCATAATCATATGTAAATGAAGAGGTAACTTTTGTTTGTGATTGTTTAAGCATAGTCTATTTGTTATGAACAAAATAGACTATCAAATTCAACATGAAACAATAAATCACATCAACATTCATTTTCCATTAAGCACAAAGAGAGAGCAATAATTATCAAAGTGTTGAAACTACATAATTAAAGAGCATCATTACCCCTAAATTGAAGGGGTTTAGCCTCTTACATTAGTTATCAAATCAACAAATGTAGCTTACAACATGAATGGAAAAAAGAGAAAAAGAGAGCTAACTAACAAGAAATAAAACTAATCTACATGCGTTAAATTAAACTATACTACTAGCATGAAAGGACATAAACAAGAAAAGAGCAATGTACTAAAGATGCATAAAAAAATTACATAAAAGAAATGGCTAAGTGGCCATGAAACGAAAAGGGAATCTTTCTTTTATATATGAACCTAAACTAAACTAAAGAGAAGAGAACCTAAGAGAGACTAAGGGAAGAGAGGGTTACATGAAACATAAGGGGTATTTATAGAAGTTTAAAACCATAATTCACTTTTATGAGAACTACCCAAAATACCATCTTAAGAAGTGTGGTGGCCAAGTTATCATTAACTTCAAATAATCATCCATTAAGTGTGCATGAAGATTTAATGGCCTTTTCACATGTGTATTAGCTCCTAAGTGTACATTAAGGTAGGTGGGTAAGTGGGGTCCTCCATGATCATGACTTTGAATTATTTCTACCTCCATTCCTTTGTATTCACTCTTGTGCATTCATATATCTTCATGAAGCCACTCGTATACGAAGCCAAATTCCTACAAAATAATATAGAAATAACCAATCAAATTTTCTCAAATTAATATATGCACAAAAATGACCATTTTGCCTTTATAAGGAGATGAATATATGACAATTTCAATTTGAATTTTGGTTTAAGCAAGTTAAAATACCCAATATAATCATTTATTTAAATTTAATTAGATTAAATATGGTGGTAAATATGCACATTTACGTGCACATCAAATAACCCCACACTTATCTTTTTATTCGTCCTCGAATAAAGAAAAAAACTAAGATAAACCCATTTTCATAGGAAACACGATTGCATTAAGCGTATGCAACAAGTCATTAAACCTTTGGGTGTCCCTAGCAGAACGATTATTGTCTCGTGAGGGTTTTCAGCCGATACTACCCACAAAATCCAAATGCAATATGAAAATATTTAGAAAATGCAAGATTTATTTACAAAGAGATGAATGCGAGTTTTTGAAAATATTTACAATGAAGGATTTATTTTTAAATCGACACAAATAAGTTAAATATAGGTTTTGGTAATTATTAAGAAATTTAAGACCTTTTACTTGTCAAAATTTCCAACAAAAATAAAGTTATCATAGCAAATA
Source organism: Allium cepa (assembly GCA_030765085.1). Lineage (NCBI taxonomy): Eukaryota > Viridiplantae > Streptophyta > Magnoliopsida > Asparagales > Amaryllidaceae > Allium > Allium cepa. Next base: position 604,464,767 of record CM060934.1, on the reverse strand, counting down.
GATTATAGTTTAACTCGTTGTTTTGGTTGATAACACAGTAAAATTATGACATGGATCCTAGTTGATTATCCAAGTTTTTCAAAGTGGTATTTTCATTTCTTTTCAATAACAAGTCAACAAGTTAAAATAGTGCTTGGATTTCATTTGCTTACTCTCTCTATTTCTTTTTGAAAATTTTATTTATATTTACAATATTTACATATGCCTAACTCAAAAAACTGATCCCTGATATATTACCTATGCACTACCTTTCAGACTGATGTAGGGGAATACAGAGCGTGGCGAGTGAACACACAAGTGTGAACACTTATCGACCGTAGACGTTATTAATAGAAGAATTTTTCTATACATACACCTAACTCAGATAACCTGAGGCCAGATATACTGATCGTGCACTGCCTTTCGGACTTACGTGAGAAGGGTACAAAGCATGGCGAGTGAAACACACGAGTGTCAACACATGACTCTAGGTGCTTGCTAAGCAAAATATATACATATATGCAAGAAATATTTTTTTTCTTTTGTTTTTTTATTGAGAGAGTTTTGCAAAATCATCTTAGCATCATTTAACTTAGAAGACAAAAAAATATTATATCTTTTACTTTAAATCAACGACTTTTTAAAACAAAGATTTTTCAACTAGGATATATTTCATAATTATCACATATGAACCTTCCGATATACTAGTTACTATCATTATTTGTAATCAAACTCCATTTTTATTTTGGTTAAGACAAATAAATTTTCAAAAATTTTAATTTGATTAACCAAAACCTTATACTTATACTAGTGTTTCTTTAAAAATAAATCAAAATTCTTAAATAATTTAATTTTGTTTGGAGATTCTTTTTCTAATTTTTTTTGAGTTTTTCCTTATTTTTGGAAAAAGAATGCAAAAATAAACCATGAAAAATTGAAAATGAAAATGATGAGACTCCCACCCACACTTGATTTTGGACGTGTTCCCAAAGTCAACCCAAGTGAAAGGAGAAAAAGAAAATAAAAATAAAAAGATGATCTATGTTTACATAAAAATGAAAAAATATATTATTTACAAGAGTTCAAAAAGTATATCGTCAAAAAGTAAATGAAACGGTCTTCCAACGACCGATTCATTTGTCTCGTCAAGTATATGAGACACAACTTAAGCTTGGAAAACTAAACCATAAAAGATTTCGAAGTTGAATGCTGATTTGGAAAAACGGATGTAGTTTTAAAAATCATATGAGTTGTTTTATTTTCTATGATTTCCGGGGTTGATAAAACAATTGATTGAAATTCAAGTTTATTTTCACAAAATTGAAAGTCAAGCTCGTCATCAACAAATTTTTCTAAATTATTGACTTCAAAATTGAAATGGTGATTTAAATTTTCCCCTTCGGAATTTAACAACTCATTTTTGATATGTCCAAAGAAATTGTGTTCATTGAATTCACCTTCCTTTGATGGGTTATCAACAACTTCATTGCATATATCATTTTCAAAAGTATTAAAATTTCAAAATCGGGAAAAGGAAGATCAAATTTTAAATCAAGTTTAACACCTTCAAATGAATTGAAATCCAACTCAATTACCTTTTTTCAACAACTTCATTAAGATTATCATCTTTTTCATTTTCAAAAGTTGTTGTTTGAAAATCATCGATTTGGGTAAAAGGTGGATATTACATGACTCGTCACACATTGGGATTTGATTTTTTTATCATCTTGTTTCATATATGTTTCGAACAACAAATCCATATGTTCATCATAAATTTAGTCCATTTGCTCAACAAAATCCAATTTATAGTTATTAACATAAGGATATTCACTTTGAAATTGTTGAGAAAAAAGATTTTCAATCGTAACGTGGTTAAGACTATTCTCATTGACAAACTCAATTGAAAAGTTGTTTCCATTTTCATTTTGAGTTTGAAATTCATTTTGGAGTTCGAAATTAAATTGGCATGGGTTATAATCGAAACCATTTGAATATTGAATTGAATTCAAATTTTGAAATCCTTGACTCGAGTTATTACATATATATGAATTACATAAATCATTTATACTTTGATTTTATTGTCTAGAGAATTCAAGTAAAGATGAAATGCTATTTTCAAGAGTCGAGGATTGTTCATTATTTTGAAAATTTTGTGGTTCAAAATTTGAATTATTTAGACAAAATTTGTTGTTGAAATATCCATAAGAATTTGAAGTGAAATTATACGGATTATATTGATTTTCATAACTATCATAAAATTCATGTGAATGTGGAAATTCAGACAATTTCAAGTATGTTTTTTTTGGATTTTTTAATAAAAGAAAACTATTTTCCAAAAGGAATTTATTTTTCAAAAGGAAAATTTGATTTTTATTTTTGTATTTGGATTTTCCATTTTTTTTTGCTTTTTTGGAAAGGTTTTATGTATTTTTTAAAAAACTAACTCAATATTTATTTTTGATTGAAAAATAAATTTCAAAAGAATGGATAAAAAAAACTAAGTTAAAAAATATTTACAGTTTTTTTTAGTTTTGAATTTTGATTTTTTTTAAATATGCATGAACTAGTGCAACTAAATGAATGCAAGGGTTAATTACAGATTTTCTATCATAAGTTAACCCAAAATTGTATAATCACACATTGTCTTAAATCAACAAGATAGTTCACAGCTGTCACGACCCGTCTTTCTTAGCTCAGAAAGACATATCATGATATAAGAAAGAAAGGGATAGAAGAAGAAAAGATAGGAAAGAAGAAACTCAACAACACTAGATACTTATAGCGGAATGAATGAAATATAATATATCACATAAGATATTACATAGTATCATATACATCAGAGTTACACAACTTATACATCTCATATTAGACAGTTATAAACACATGTCTATTATACAACTCAAGTACATCACAAAGATACAGACACAAACACTAGCACAACAGAACCATAACATATCTACACGTTGAAGCCTCCTGCTTCAAATCTCCTCCAGAATTCGTCAAAGCTATCCTGAGTTCCCTTGGCTACTCGTAAATATTTGAGTACCCAAGAGTTTAATAAAATAGAAAATAAACACTTGGGTAAAACATGGGTCTGGGGTGAGTAAATGGGTTAAAGCTGCTTAACTTTGAAAAACATTTGGAAGAAAAGGTATCTCGTAAGACTTACCACACATAGACATGAATTTTTTTTACCTTACGATAACCAAAACATTTGATAGGAAATCCAGTTATATTATAATAGGGTCTAGGGTTTTCAAGTAAAATACAGAAATAGCTCGAATGCATACATCTCACATTCCAACATAGTTGGGCACAATCAAAACGTACGGCACTTATTGGAGATTGGATTCCATAAATGGCAGGGCTACTGGGGTACCACCCGTCACAGTACCTGGTGTAGATCAGAGTACCGAGGATCCACCCTAAATCCCCTACAACACAAGGCCGAAACCATCCCTTACTGGATAGTCCCGAACAAGACAACCCCGTGGTTGGCGCGACCAACCACACACTAAGCTGAATAAAAAAGAACCTCTAGACAGGGGAAAATCTCGTCCTACTTGGGTGCTACCCACTTAGCCTTGCTGCACCTCCCCTGTTTTAGCCATTCCCGTTTGATGAGACAGCGATTACCTTTATAGAACACATCTATCTTAGAATGCCCATCATCCTCCATTGATGATGTTCTGAAAGCATTCAATCCATACAAGTTCGTTCCGGGTTCGAACGAAACCGAAGGCACTATCTCGTTACAATCGTTTTGGAATCACCCTCAGAGTTAACGACCATAGCCCTTGCACTTTGAATCTCCATCTCGAACCTGAAAGTACTGTCTCCGTCAAACTCATCTTAGAATCACCCTTAGAGTTTTAATGACAAATAGTTCTTACACTTCGAGTCTTCACCTTGGTCTTCACTTTGATTCACGACCTAACGTTTAATTAGGATCGATGTGGTTTTCGGATATCCAAATTTGGAATCCAATGCCGGTCTCACCGAAATCCAAAATGCCATTTTAAAGTCCAAGTTGTTTAAGGGTTTAAACATTTAGACTTATATTCAGAATAACATATACAGATAAATGATTCACATTATCACAGATAGATAATTCATATCAACCAACATCTCACAAAGCAGCACATATCACATAACAGAGATATCACATACAAATCATCCAATATCATTCAATCATCCATAAGCAGGTTTGATTCACTCTTAATCAATTTAATATATTCCCTAATTAAATTAATTACTAACTTTTAATCACTTGGATTACCTTAATCCTATTTACTTATCATTAATTAATTACAAATTAATTAATTAATCATCTCTTAATGATCTACCTTAATTAATCTTCCTAATTATTCTTTAATTACATTAAGCAATTAGCCTTTAATTAATTACACAAATTAATTATCCTTAACCATTTACAGTAATTAACCTTTAATTACTTTCATTAATTACATTAATTAATGACCCTCCATTTACTTCCATTAATTAATTAACTATAATTAATTACATAGATCCTTAATTAATTACATTAATTAATTATACTTTAATTAATCACTTTCTTTGATCAACCTTAATTAATCATAAGCAGTAATTAACTATCCTGTAATTACTTACCTTAATTAATTATTTCCGTAATTAATTATATTAATCCTTTGATTAATTACACAGAGTAATTAATCCTTAATTACTTCCATTAATTAATTACATTAATTAATAATCCTTAATTAATTACTTTCATTAATTAATCACACTATTTATTAATTACATTTAGTAATTAATCTTAAATTTATCACATTTATTAATTAATCTTAATTAATTACATTAATTAACTTAAATTAATCACATTAATTAATTAACTCAATTAATTACACTAGGTAATTAATCCTTAATTATTTCCATTAAGTAATTATCCTCTAACTACTTCATTAACTAATTTCTCTTTAATTAATTACATTCAGTAATAATCTATTAATTACTTCACTAAGTAATTATATTTAATTAATTTATAATTAAGTGATTATCTTCAATTAAACAAACTAATTAATTCCTTTAGTTAACTATTTTAACTTAATCATTTAAAATTAATTAAATAATTACTTAACCCCTTATATTAAAAGACCTTAATTAATTAAGAAAATCACTTATCTTAATTAAACCCTTATTTACCAATAACCATTTACATTAACTAACTATTCTTTTTATCATTAACAATAATTGATTAACCTTTATTATCTTCACAAATTAATTATCTTAAATTAATCAAAATCTTAATTACTTAAGATAAACTCTTTGTTATAATTGATTTACTTAATTGTATCATTAAACCTTATTTAAAATAAAACATTTAGAAAACAATTATAATTAAAAATAATTTAAACATCTAATTTAATCTTTTAAATCTTTTCCAAGTTGTTTAATAAATTTTAATAAATAGTTGTTTTGGAAACTTAATTTTCATATCTTTTAAAACTTATCTACTTAAATATATTTTTTTAAAAATATTAAACATTTCATTTTTTGAAACTAAAATAATATCCATAACTTTAAAAACTTAACTTACTTTGTTTTAAAATTTTAAAACTTGATTTCTTTTACAAAATTTTGCTTAATAAAAAACCAGAGAATCACCTCAAGCAAAATCCGAGTCAAACACTAAAAAAAGCCATGCCAGCCTCGAGAACACCTGCCAAACTTACCTACTTCGAGTCGCACATCAATTTGCACGAGCACAACACCGAGTAGACCTCGTCTTCCCAAAACAACGATCAACTCAGATACACAAACATGCACGTTGCACTTGCACGGCGACTTCACGTCACTCTAACCGACCACGATGGCTCCAATATCTCGCCACCGACTTCCCCCGTCCTTACGACAACCCAGATCGGCGAATACGCGAGCAAAACAAAATCGAACACTTCGATACCAATGTCAGAAGCTAACCCTATCGCAAATCCATCCATCGTCGAAGAACCCAACCACGATAAACCCCGCCATCCTCACTGAAGCATCGCCTCGAACTCCAGCAACTTTCCCCTTATCGCGATCATCTACGACGCGCCACCGACGCCACATTCATATCGTCAACAACGACGAACCAAACCCAAACAAAACCATAGATCAACGCTGCCCGACCACCATGGCCATCAGAAAAATATAAAACTATTTTTCCTACAATCGACAACCCTCCAGCTAGCTTCGACCATGATCTCGACTCCATCCACCGTACAGATCAATGGCAATCAACCTAAATGCCCAAACATTCAACTCGCAAATTCCAATTGAATATCAAACTAAAAATCATGATATTCATATTAAAATTCATGATTTCCTACTACAAATTCATTCATGCAAACCAAACCTAAAATTGAATTCATTGATTTTGATCCAAATATATAAATTACTATTATTTAGGATTTTAGAGGTAAATATTTAAGATAAATTCCTGGAATTATTTTCAGTAGTGATATTTCACAATTTCAAACATTTGTCATTTGCAAATCAAAAGCTGATAATGATTTTGTAATGAGATATTGGATTTATTTAGGAATTGAAACCTGTAAACACACAACAGAGCCTTTCTATGTATATGCAAACAACACACAAGCATTATACACATGCATGCATTCATCATCTCAAACATTTGCAAACTATATCACTACATACATCATCACATATATCCAGGTGTAATCACAGGTTTTAAATCTGTTTTAGAAAAAAGATTTACTCACCTGAATTTTAAATAGAGGAACAGGTTTCCATTTCTTATAACCTGGCACCTTGCATTTGAACTGAAGTTGATCTTTGAATTTTCTGAGATGACCTTTACAGTTGATGTTGAGTTGAATACTAGCTTGATTACAGGTTGAATTTGAAATTGATGTTGTTGTTGTCTTTCATTGATTTTTCTTTGATTTTTATTTTTAGCTTTTAGAAGGATAAAACATAGAGAAGGAAAAAATTTAACTGAAAAAAATGAAAAACCAGTTTACTTCTCTAAACATATATTTGTTTATAAATAATAAAAAAACAATAGTGCCATTTGTTATTCAATTGATACAAATGTCATTGCATGCTTTACTTATGTTACAAATGTTTAAGAGCTATTTTTAATTGTTTACAAGTGTTTCAAACTCTTAATTAAATATAAATTTTGTTAATTGCTTATGATTTATATATATAAATATGTTTATATTTTAAATCTTTTTATATATTACAAATTATTTTTATACAAGTGTAATTTTTAAAAGAAACAGTATACATCTTTTATTTAAAATTTTCTTATAACTTATGTATTATGTTTTATTTGTTTATAAATAAACAAATCACATTTACACATGTTAAATTTTAAAAAGAAAGGATATAAAATCTTTTAATTAAATTCTATTTCAGACTTGAGCTAATATACTTGAATTGATAATTATAAATAAATACTAGTGTTAAAAGTGTTCAATTTAAATTTTAAATTAACTTTTGAAAATCAAATATTGGATTTTTTTAAAACAAGCTTCCACATCCCAATATATATATACATATATATTTTGATTTGAAAACATTTTATTAAATTCTAAACCAAAATCTCATATTCACAGTGTATATACATTTATATATATATATATATATATTATAAATAGAATACAATTTTTAATAGCATTGAAAGACAAATCTTAAATATTTATAAAAGAAGATTATTAAACTAATTTATTAGCTTTTAAAAGAGTAAACTTACCAATTTAAATTATTATAAAAGAAAATTATCAAGCCAATTTAAATATTAATAAAGATTATTAAATCAATTTAAATACTTATTTACAAAGATTATTAAATTGCTATTGCCCAAAGTTCTGGGTCATCACATTCCTCCCCCTTTAAAAGAATTTCGTCCCCGAAATTTAAAAGCAAAGATAATTTAATAATCCAGCAAAAAATTTAATTTTAAACAACAAGCATATATATATATATACATACACCAATCATACACTAATAATCATAGCAACCAATAAAATCAAACAACCAAATTAAACTAACTATCCTGACACAATTCTGGATAGGCCTTCCTTATACTATCTAGAGTTTCCCAGATACAATAGCTGGGATACTCGCTCTACAGAACCTAACTAGCTATACTACTATTATTCCAAGCTCCTTCTCCTCTAGATTTACAAATCTGAACAAGCTATCAGACCACACTCAAGTCCAGCTCAACTACCAGATCCTTCTAAACTGCAGATTCTATAACCAGTAATGGATCATACACGTATTTCCTCAGAGATATGTAAAATATAATGTGAATTCCAACCATCTGAACTGGAAATTCAATTTTGTAGACAAAAGAACTTATCCTATCAAGATCACAGAAAGATCCAATATACTTCGGATCTAGCTTTCCAATCTTATCCAATCTCACTACTCTCTTAACCAGAGAAACCTTAATAACAACAAAGTCTCCAATCTTGGATTCCAAATTCATCCATCTTATCCACATAACTCCTTCTGACGATCCTGGGCTGCCTTCCTAATCCTAATCATCTCAACCTTCGCTGATGCTTCTAGAAACAAACTGGAACCAAAACAAACCAATTTCTGGATCCTACTCAACAAAATGATTCTTCCAAGATCCATCAACATTAAGAACACAAGCTCTACTTCACAAGCATCAGTAGACTTTGAACCTACTTCTCCCATCCAGAATAACAAAAATAGGTACACTCAACAACCCAACCCTCAAATCCTGAAGAACCTCTTCATACTTAGGGATCCACCTGAATTTCCTGTAGAAATCCTTTAATCCAGGAGAAATTACAACTTTCGGTTGCTTCTATTCTAGAACAGCTGTTACCTCGCTTCCGCTTCTCAACTCTGATTCTAGAATAGATGAGAATACTGTTGATGAATACGAGCACAAACTTATCAACATATCCCGGAAACTCTGTTCATCAAATCCACAAAATTTTAGTGATCCATATGACTCGATCACACAACCCTACAGCAGAATCCAAACTTGAAAACTAGATCTGACCAATCCATTTCCAAAAATTCCTGAGCTGCTATACCAACTCTTCTCTCTTTCTAATAACCATCCTACTACCAGGCTAACCATCGGTATCACTTTTGAAACCAAGTCGATACTGAACTCAAACACCAGATGCAGACATACTTCTGACTTTCTCGATGACATCCGGGAAAATCTATGATCACTCTAATAGCTCCTACTCCCTCATGAGAAGTCTCAATCTCAAGCAAAAGATTACCCTAGATGAACCCCTAAACTAATCGCAAGTCACTTTTGCGATCCTACCTAATTCGGATTCCAAAGAAACTGTTCTCTCTTCACTAATTAGACCGGCTTTTCCACACAAAGTTAACCCTTCAAGAATGCCTTATCTACCAGAAAAACTGATGGTTCACCTTCAAAACAAATATCCTGCTCTACCGAGCTTCTAGAAGAAATGGACAAGCCTTCACCATCTTCCCGGACTGCTGATAATAAAACCACAAAGATTTCTGAATCTTCGAAGAAACGGTTCCACACTGCTGCTTCGAAAGTCCACCTCGATGATACTGCTAAGCTAGAAGACCTTCTTGTCGGCACACAAAACACTCCGAGCTGCACTGCTTTCACAGATGCCAAGGACTTCTAATCCATAAGCTCCATGAATCACAAGGCTATATCAACCAACTCCACAAAAGACCCTTCAAGATGAGCAAACATCCTCTAAAGAAACTCGAGCTCCAAACCAAGCATCAACATTTTTCTCTCCTTAAGGGGTGAAAATGAGACCATGCTATAGCGAGGGAACTAATAGACCTTAGTCTCATACTCCAAAACAGTCAACCTCCTTGCTAGAGATCCAGATAACTTCTACACAGACGAGTCTTCCCTGCGGCAGGTAAAGACTGTTCCCCGAATGCTTCCTTAATTTGCTCCATGACAAATCACCTTCAAGAACATCCTTGGATATTGTGTCTCACCATGCAGCTGCTCCTTCCTGAAGATGCCAAGATACCATCACTCGCCTCTACACATCCGACAGATCCAAACTCTTGAAAATCCGCTCATACGAGCGCAACCATACTTACACTTCAAAGATGGGCTCCGAACCTTTAAAAGGTTTCCTTCAGAGATTTGTGAAATCCTTACACAATGCTGCCAATCCTACTCGAGACGGTATTGGGTCTACAGTCTCGATAGATACACCTCCAATCTCAACATATGGACCTCTTCTATTAGTGGTAGTTGTATTACACAAACCACTACCCCATCTATCTTTAGAACTCATGTTGGAAACCCGGACAGGTAACCCAATATATTAGGTAGATAATAGATTTATCATATATATATATATATATATATATATATATATATATATATAAATACAAGTACGCTCTCTCAAGAAAGATATCATTCCAAAGCCTAGGTATTCACTCAACCTAGCGCTCTGATACCAACTGTCACGGCCCGTCTTTCTTAGCTCAGAAAGACACATCATGATATAAGAAAGAAATGGATAGAAGAAGAAAAGATAGGAAAGAAGAAACTCAACAACACTAGATACTCACAGCGGAACGAATGAAATATAATATATCACATAAGATATTACATAGTATCATATACATCAGAGTTACACAACTTATACATATCATACTAGACAGTTATAAACACCTGTCTATTATACAACTCACGTACATCACAGAGATACAGACACAAACACTAGTACAGCGGAACCATAATATATCTACACGCTGAAGCCTCCTGCTCCAAATCTCCTCCAGAATTCATCAAATCTATCCTGAATTCCCTTGGCTACTCGTAAAAATTTCAGTATCCAAGAGTTTAATGAAACAGAAAATAAACACTTGGGTCAGATGTGGGTCTGGTGTAAGTAAACGGATTAAAGTTGCTTAACTTTAACAAACATTTGGAAGAAAAGGTATCTCGTAAGATTCCCACACATAAACATGGAAAAAAAATTTACCTTACGATAACCAAAACATTTGATAGGAAATCCAGTTATATTACAATAGGGTCTAGGGTTTTCAAGCAAAATACAGAAATAGCTAGAATGCTTACATCTCATGTTCCAACATAGTTGGGCACAATCAAAACGTATGACACTTATTGGAGATTGGATTTCATACAATGGCAGAGCTATTGGGGTACCGCTCGTCACAGTACCTGGTCTAGATCAGAGTACCAAGGATCCACCATAAATCCCGTGCAACACAAGGCTGGAACCATCCCTTACTGGATAGTCTCAAACAAGACAACCCCATGGTTGGCGCGGCCAACCACACACTAAGCCGAATAAAAAGGAACCTCTAGACAGATGAAAATCTCGTCCTACTTGGGTGCTACCCACTTAGCCTTGCTGCACCTCCCCTGTTTTAGCCATTTCCAGTTGATGAGGCTTGAGGATACAATTACCTTTATAGAACACATCTATCTTAGAATGCTCATCGTCCTCCATTGACGATGTTCTGAAAGCATTCAATCCATACAAGTTCGTTTCGGGTTCGAACGAAACCGAAGGCACTATCTCGTTACACTCATTTTGGAATCACTTTCAGAGTTAACGACCATAGCTCTTGCACTCTGAATCTCCATCTCGAACCTGAAAGTACTATCTCCGTCAAACTCATCTTGGAATCACCCTCAGAGTTTTAATGACGAACAGTTCTTACACTTCGAGTCTACACCTTGATCTTCACTTTGATTCACGACCTAACATTTAATTTGGCTCGATGTGGTTTTCGGATATCCAAATTTCCAAATCCGATCCCGGACTCCCCGAAATCCAAAATGCCATTTTAAAGTCCAAGTTATTTAAGGTTTAAACATTTAAACTTATATTCAGAATAACATATACAGATAGATGATTCACATTATCACAGATAGATAATTCATATCAACCAACATCTCACAAAATAGCACATATCACATATCAAAGATATCACATCCAAATCATCTAATATCATTCAATCATCCGTAAGCAGGTTTGATTCAATCTTAATCAATATAATTTAATCTCTAATTAAATTAATTACAAACTTTTAATCACTTGGATTACCTTAATCCGACTTAATTAACATTAATTAATTACAAATTAATTAATTAATCATCTCTTAATGGTCTACCTTAATTAATCTTCTGTGATTAATTTTTTTAAATTACATTAAGTAATTAGCCTTTAATTAATTATACAAATTAATTATCCTTAACCATTTGTAGTAATTAACCTTTAATTACTTTCATTAATCACATTAATTAACGACCCTCCATTTACTTCCATTAATTAATTAACTATAATTAATTACATTGATCCTTAATTAATTACATTAATTAATTATACTTTAATTAATCACTTTCTTTAATCAACCTTAATTAATCATAAACATTAATTAACTATCCTGTAATTACTTACCTTAATTAATTAATTCCTTAATTAATAATATTAATCCTTTGATTAATTACACTGATTAATTAACCCTTAGTTACTTCCATTAATTAATTATATTAATTAATAATCCTTAATTAATTACTTTCATTAATTAATCACACTTTTAATTAATACATTTAGTAATTAATCTTAAATTTATCATATTCATTAATTAATCTTAATTAATCACATTAATTAACTTAAATTAATCACATTAATTAATTAATCCTTAATTATTTCCATTAAGTAATTATCCTCTAATTACTTCATTAAGTAATTTCTCTTTAATTAATTACATTTAGTAACCATCCATTAATTACTTCACTAAGTAATTATACTTAATTAATTCACAATTAAGTGATTATCTTTAATTAATCAAACTAATTAATTCCTTTAGTTAATTATTTTAACTTAATCATTTAAAATTAATTAAATATTACTTAACCCCTTATATTAAAAAGACCTTAATCAATTAAGTAAATCACTTATCTTATTTAAACTCTTATTTATCAATAATCACTTACATTAACTGACTATTCTTTAATCATTAAAAATAATTGATTAACCTTTATTATCTTCACAAATTAATTATCTTAAATTAATCAAAATCTTAATTACTTAAAGATAAACTCTTTATTATAATACTTAATTATATCATTAAACCTTATTTAAAATAAAACATTTAGAAATCAATTATAATTAAAAACAATTTGAACATCTAATTTAATATTTTAAATCTTTGAAATCTTTTCAAAGTTGTTTAATAAATTTAATACATAGTTGTTTTGAAAACTTAATTTTCATATCTTTTAAAACTTATCTACTTAAATATATATTTTAAAACTTATTAAACATTTCTTTTTTTGAAACTAAAATAATATCCATAATTTTAAAAAATTAACTTACTTTGTTTTAAAATTTTAAAACTTGATTTCTTTTACAAAATTTTGCTTAATAAAAAGCCAGAGAATCACCTTAGGCAAAACCCGAGTCAAGCACTAAAAAAAACCCATGCCAGCCTCGAGGACACCTGCCAAACTTACCTACTTCGAGTCGCAAATCAATTTGCACGAGCACAACACCGAGTAGAACTCATCTTCCTAAAACAACGATCAACTCAGATACACGAACGTGCATGGTGCACTTGCACGTCGACTTCACGTCGCTCCGACCAACCACGATGGCTCCAACATCTCGTCGTCGACTTTCCCAGTCCTTACGACAACCCAGATCGACGAATACGCAAGCAAAACAAAATCGAACACTTCGATCCCAATGTCAGAAGCTAACCCTATCGGAAATCCATCCATCGTCGACGAACCCAGCCATGATAAACCTTGCCATCCTCACCGAAGCATCGCCTCGAACTCCAGCAACTTTTTCCCCTATCGCGATCATCTACGGCGCGCCACCGACGCCACATTCATCTCGTCAACAACGACGAACCAAACCTAAACTAAACCCTAGGTCAACTCGGCCCGGCCACCATGGCCATGAGAAAAATATAAAACTATGTTTCCTACAATCGGCAACCCTCCAGCTAGCTTCGACCATGATCTCGACTCTATCCACCATACCAATCAACGACAATCAACCCAAATGCCCAAAACATTCAACTCGTAAATTCCAATTGAATATCAAACTAAAAATCATGATATTCATATTAAAATTCATGATTTCCTACTACAAATTCATTTATGCAATCTAAACCTAAAATTGAATTCGTTGATTTTTGACCCAAATATATAAATTACCGTTATTTAGGATTTTAGAGGTAAATATTTAATATAAATTCCTGGAATTATTTTTAGTAGTGATATTGCACAATTTCAAACATTTTTCATTTGCAAATCAAAAGCTAATAATGATTTTGTAATGAGATATTGGATTTATTTAGGAATTGAAACCTGTAAACACACAACAGAGCCTTTCTATGTATATGCAAACAACACACAAGCATTATACACATACATGCATTCATATTCTCAAACATTTGCAAACTATATCACTACATACATCATCACATATATCCTAGTCTAATCCTAGGTTTTAAATCTATTTTTTTTTAAAATTACTCATCTGAATTTTTAATAGAGGAACATGTTTCCATTTCTTATAACCTGGAACCTTGCATTTGAACTGAAGTTGATCTTTGAATTTTCTGAGATGATCTTTACAGTTGATGCTGAGTTGAATACTAGCTTGATTACAGGTTGAATTTGAAACTGATGTTGCTGTTGTCTTTAATTGATTTTTCTTTGATTTTTATTTTTAGTTTTTAGAAGAATAAAACATAGAGAAGGAAAAATTTTAACTGAAAAAATGAAAAACCAGTTACTTCTCTAAACATATATTTGTTTATAAAAAATAAAAAAACAATGGTGCCATTTGTTATTTAATTGATACAAATGTCATTGCATGCTTTACTTATGTTGCAAATGTTTAAAAGCTATTTTTAAATGTTTGCAAGTGTTTCAAACTCTTAAATTAAATATAAATTTTGTTAATTACTTATGTTTTATATATATAAATATATTTATGTTTTTAAATCTTTTTATATGTTACAAATTATTTTTATAAAAGTGTAACTTTTAAAAGAAAAAGTGTGCATCTTTTATTTAAATTTTTCTTATAACTTATGTGTAAATGTGATTTGTTTATAAATAAACAAATCACATTTACTCATATTAAATTTTAAAAAGAAAGGATACCAAATCTTTTAATTAAATTCTATTTCAAACTTGAGCTAATATACTTGAATTGAAAATTATAAATAAATACTAGTGTTAAAAGTGTTCAATTTAAATTTTAAATTAACTTTTGAAAATCAAATATTGGATTTTTTTTAAAACAAGCTTCCACATCCCAATATATATACATATATATATTTTGATTTGAAAACATTTTATTAAATTCAAAACCAAAATCTCCTATTCACAATGTATATACATACACACACACACAGAGATATATATATACATATATACATATATATATATATTATAAATAGAATACAATTTTTAATAGCATTTCGAAAGATAAATCTTAAATATTTATAAAAAAGATTATTAAACTAATTTATTAGCTTTTAAAAGAATAAACTTACCAATTTAAATTATTATAAAAGAAAATTATCAAGCCAATTTAATTATTAATAAAGATTATTAAATCAATTTAAATACTTATTAACAAAGATTATTAAATTGTTATTGCCTAAAATTCCGGGTCATCACAACAGCCAGGTAACGGGCATGGTTTATCGGTGCACCACGAATCACTGTAGCAATGCAGCCGAAGGTTTAAGTACCTTCAGAGAAACAACCGCTATAATATTTACGAATTACTATAATATTTATAAATGGTTATTGCTCTACCGTGGCCTAGACACCAAGAATTACATTGTTCAAAGAAGACAACTTGTCAATACACAATTAAGTATTATCGATGTCTAACTGTTATTATTAGTCAAATTTCTAAGATGAAATGCAAAGTAGAAATTAAATATGTGTAACGACCCGCTATTTTGGACCAGTCAAATCGACAATAAAACATACATATCCGACTTGAATAATTCAAAATACCGAATTGATAATTAAAATTTGGCAAAACTTAAAATATACAGTAAATAAATCAATCACAGATCACAGAGTAATATAATGCAGCGGAATAGATAAAGAATAGTAGTTCATGAAGTTACTATATACATCAGAGTTAGAAAAATACAACTGAATAGTTCAAATGCAGTGAAGTCTCCAATGCAACAGATGACTTCTCTGAACCAATCAACTGGAAAGGCTGGAATCTGAATCGATAGTTAGATTTCCAAATGAAGTTCCGAACTCCAAAGACGAGTCTCAAATGCTGTATCACTCAGTCTGACCCGAGCGTAAAGCAAAACACAAAACACTCGAGTCAAGATTAACATTCTTATATCAATAAATCCAACTCAATTGAAATATCAACTGAAATACAAATAACTTAAAGGATGTTTGGGATAACCATCCTCTAAGGGTCCATGGAACTTTCTACATGGTAGAAATATACACTATAACACCGTGGTCATTTCAGCTTAATTTATACTTCAAAACCAAATCTCATTTTCACTTCAAATATCTCTATATTTCCCAAAATAGTATTTATATATATTAAATAATTTATACAGTAAAGTATTTTCAATTTCCTCAACTTAACAAAATCAACCCGACCTTCCCATTCAAATTAAATTCAATCTCAATTTATCAATTTAAATTCAACTCAATTTCTAAAATAACCACTTAAATTTTATCGATCTCAAATTCGGATTTATAATCACAAATACCCCTTTATATTTCCATATATTTCAAAACTTTAAGTATTCAGCGTTTCATCTAAATTTTCATTCAATTTAGTTTTCTAAATAATAAATTCAAATTTAGTTCAACCTAAATTTTCATTTCAATTCAATTTAGTTGCTAAATAACAAATTCAACTACGTTGATTTCAAATACAGATCTGAATCTCAACATAAACCATTTAAATTCCAATATAGTTCAAGGCTTTAATATTTAAATGTTCTATATAACAGTTTCATATAGATCTCGATTTAACCTTATTATTATTTAGTCTTGAAATACTCCCTTATTAGATTCAATATCATTTAAGTAACCTTAAATTACATTTTACTCAATATTTTCTTTAATTTATTTAAACGTGAAATATTCATTAAATAACTTAAATCAAAAATCCAGTTATAAAATCATACCCTTTAAATTTCCCATTCAAAAATTTCAAATCGATTTAATTAAATAAATCCTTATTTAAATACCATTTTTATAAACCCAAATTTATCTCCCAATCTTAATTATTCAATTTATCACAAGAGAATCTATTTGAAGTATAGATTTACATAAATACTTAACCATATTATATGCATTAAATCAATCTAATTTAAATCAAATATTACTACTAAATCTATATATACAATTTTCATTTATCTTAAGAATCAAATTTATTAAACCATATATTTCTTTCCAAAATTATAGAATTATTTTCAAAATATTTATATGGACCAACGGTGTATGTATATATTTCCTATCATATAATCAAGTGCTACGGATATTTATCATTTCAATCCGTATACTAAATATGTACGGGTGGATATCAATTCAACCCGTAATCCCAAATTCAATTAAATGAAAATCGCTTGGGTTTATCATTTCAACCCATAACGATTTTCTCATATTCTAAAGTCTGTTCGGGTATGTATTATTTCAACCCATAGTGATTTCTAAACTACAGGGAACTTGCAGAGTGATAACAGAAAATACAATAAAATAACAGGCATATATCATCAATAACAATATAATATAAACAATAGGATATGGTGTCATGTCCCACAGGTGAACAGCTACAGATAATAGCATATATAACAAATTTAAATAACTACAGCAGCATATTTCAATTCTCGTTTCAATTGAAATCAAATTTAATGAATAAAAGAATGTTAATCGTAAGTGATTACTCACTTTTCGAGGCTAGAGAATATAGAAGGAGACACGGATACGCACACTGATACAGACATTGAAATTAAATTTCAAATCCAAGCAAAGCAAAATTGGCACGAATTCAACGATCCAAGCTGATTGGCTCGAATTGATGAAACAGATCAGATCAGAATTGGAACGATGAAGATAAATGGTATAAGCGAACTTTTATAACCACCTATTACTATATATACACATATGAAATTTATATTCTAAGTTCAAACATCACAAATTTAACTTACATATTTTTCAAACATATAAATAAATAAATAAATCAAGCTTACATTTTTTTTAAATCAACATACACTTAAAAAAAATATACTAACACCTTTATACCAAACTTATATAACTACTATATATATATATATATATATATATATATATATATATATTCTCAAACAGATAAAATAAATGTTTAAATATGAATACCTAAAAGAAAACATTTTTTTATATATAACTATTTCTATATATATTAAATGTTATATATATATAATTTAAATCCATCTATATTTTTACATTCAATAACATATTATATTCAACCTATATAAATTTCCAAATTATATATGTGTATTAAAATAACTTATAAAGTAGAGTATTTATAGAATCATCTTAAATCCAAAATAGTATAAATATAATACTGTACATAACCTATGTCAACCAAAAAGAACAAAAGTTGACTATTGTTTCTAAAATATGGGCATAAACACAGACTGCTCATGTATAAACTGAACTAATTCGTATATAACCAGAAACATATTATAGTTATAAATATACATATATATTCATACGTGCTTAACAAAAAATTTCAAAACGTCAATAAAACTAACTACTGACTCACAACATCCTATACAACCAGTTGTATAACAAATATATAATATATACTCATCTTAAAATAGTAAAATATAGAACGACAAAACAAAACAGCCTGGATATAATATATATATATGTGACGCACCAGATGTTCAAAATACAGCTATCTTAAACTCATATAATATAAACTTTACATATATAATAACTCGTATTAACATATATCATAAAATTTTATATAAACCTTATAGTATATAAAAACTTACTTTATATACTAAATAGAACCTATGCAGTTAAAATATGTAAGCTAATATAGGTTGCGGCCATTTTAAAAAAAAATCAAAATACATTATATACTTAAACAACAATAAATTATGTACACAGTACATATTAAAAATTAACTTAGTCTTATTTTACATATCATATAATAATAATATATATAAAACAAAAACTGATTTATATAAACAGACATATTGAAGAATAACATATCAAACTTATGTAAACTTAATATATACACAAAATGTCATTTCTACTAACATATATACATTGTCAAACTCATATATTACTAACATTTACATTGGAAAACTGACATAAATCATTTATACCAAAAATCCTTTTTTTCATAACATATTTTATAAACATAACATACCAAGCTCTTAATAAAACATATTTTGTATAAATATATACTCTTCCAAAATATATAATAATACTATCAAAGCTATATATTTTATATGCTCCATATAGCTTACATTTACCTAACACAAACAACTAATATATATAATAATTTGTACAACATAAACTTATCCAAATGTGCAGAAATCATATATACATACCGAAAAATAAATGTGTTATCAAAATCTATTTCAAACATATAAATAAAACTTAAAATAACCAAGCAGATTATATATACACGCTCTAAAACCAACTTACCAGGATACTTGAAATCTTGTATAAAATAAAATATACATATAAATCTATGTTTTAACAAACCTTTCGTATGCTTGAATATATATATATATATAAAGCTGCAAGTATAAGAAATAGATATAATATATGAAGAAACAATTACATATAAAGAATGGAAGAAGAGAGGAGACGGTTGTGGGTAATCGAGCATGTAGTGAACGCGTGGAGCAAAGAGGAATGAAGGGAAGGGTTTTTTTCCAGAGAATGAAAAGAAGAAGGAGAGATATGCTTATCATGGGCAATATATATATGCGTTGTTCTTATATTTTTTTTTCATATAGTCAGTACAAGATACGCTAAATTTATACAAAAAGTAACGTATCTAAATTTGTACGTTACTTATTTATTCTCTACCTATAAATTTATATGTTGCTTATTTATTCTCTACCTATTTATTTATACGTTACTACCTATTAATTTATACGTTTTAGTCTCTACCTATTAATTTATACGTTTTAGTCTCTACCTATTAATTTATACTATTTATTCTCTACCTATTAATTTATACGTTTTATTCTCTACCTATTAATTTATACGTTTTATTCTCTACTTATTAATTTATACGTTTTATTCTCTACCTATTTGTTTATACGTTTTATTCTCTACCTATTTGTTTATACGTTTTATTCTCTACCTATTTGTTTATACGTTTTATTCTCTACCTATTAATTTATACGTTTTATTCTCTACCTATTAATTTATACGTTTTGTTCTCTACCTATTAATTTATTAAAAATTATTAAAATTTTATGGGCCGTTACACTCTCCCCCACTCAAAACTTTTCGTCCCCGAAAAGGAATGAGGTAGGAGAATAGAACAACCAGAAATAAAAATAGATTGAAAGTCAGGGGTAAATAATTGATTTAACTATATAAATTTTACTTGAGATATTCATACTTTTCAAAACCCATTTGTAAAACTTCTTGCTTCCTTTATAAATACCATTTATATGTTTAAATAACACCTTTATAAGTATATGAAAACTATTTGAAAACAATTATTTACATCATTAGTTATATTTAAAGAAGCTATTTGAAAACATTAAATCCATAACTCATGAAAATTTTAATTTATCTCAAGATACTTTTCAAATATTATCAATAAATTGATAATCATTTTCTTTAAATATGTTTTATTTAACTAATAACTTCAAAAATATTTATAACACTAAAAATTTCTATTAAACAATGTATTGTACAAATAAGCAATATTTAAAAAGGATATATTCAACAAGGAAGGAAGGTAGATTTGGAAAACAGAATCAAGGTGAATAACTAAACTGAGCAGATAAGGTAGATGCAAGGAATAGTATCGGGCACGAATAATTAATCTAGAACCATAAGAATTTAAATTTCAAATATTAATTCAAAATTTCTTTGTTGGGAAAAATACTTTTATAATAAATACCTTTATAATAAAATACTATTATATCGAAATAGATTTTTCTTTCGAAAATACTTTTATAATTCGATGTTTCAACAAGTTTATCCTCGTTCTTGCAGGCTCTGGCCATGCGTTGATCAGACGCAAAGCTAGAATTCTTCAAGTACTTAGTAGACTTGTTTCAACACCCAGTGAAAATACTTCAAAAACCTTTAAAACAGATATGGAAAGTACAATCCAAACAAAACAACCAAACCAAAACCTTTGTCCGACCATGGTTCGCAGATACACAATGGTTACGCCTGGATCCTCCAGGAAACAATCCGTATCCATAAGCTTTCTCAGCCCTGCGAGTTACGCCATGATGACTAGTAGAGTGCAGGTTACACAATGGTTACGCCTGGGTCCCCCAGGAAACAATCCGTACCCCTAGGCTGTCTCAGCCAGGCAGTTTCGCTACTATTCGCGACCTACACAGATTGCAAGATGCACAATGGTTACGCCTGAATCCCCCAGGAAACAATCCGTACCCCTAGGCCAGACTCAGCCAGGCAATTGCGCTATGCAATCGCGAGAGAAAAAAAACCCATGGGTTATGCCATGGTGGGAACACTCGAGTATTACATTCGGAAAACAAAAAACAGAGAGAATAATATCGATAGAATGAATCCACGATGTGGCCACAAAGCGGATATCAAGCAGAAGGCACTTTCCATATCTTTACTTCGAAAATATATATCATATAGTACCTTTTCAAATCACTTTCAAATATCGTACTTATATAAAGTCCATATATATAGGATTCCATTTTTCCCAAATCGAATACTTTCCAAAATCAATAGTAGATCAAATCATACTTATATAGACTTTGATTATATAAAATCTCTTTCCAAATTGAGTACCTTTCAAATCAATAGATTTCAAATCAACTTCCTACTTATACAATCCATTTTATATAAGTTCGACCACTCCCAAATCAAGTGCTTAATAATATAAGGTTCTCAAATTTCAAATCATTTCAATATCAATTCAGTTTCAAAATCATATATGATTTCACCAAATTTTCTTCCAAATTAAATATCTAAATTTCAAAGTTCCCAAAATAATAGGTTTAGGAAATTATCCCATTTTCCAAATTAAAATAATTCAAGTCAAACAAATTCATTTCCAAAAATCACCATATAAGTAATGGTTTTTAATTCCAATTTAATTTCAAAACCAAATTTTTTCCCAAAATCAATTATACTCAAAATGGTTTCCAAATTTATAATTATCCCTTTTTTTAAAACTTTTAAACTATCTATTTCTATGTGAAATATCCAATTTACCTTTCTGAAAACCATTATTCAACTATTTTTTTTTCAAAACATTTCAAAACTAAATTTATATTCTTTATCAAACATTTTATACTCTTCGAAATTTCTTAGCTTTGAAAATTTAATCTCGATTTGGAAGTGTTCGAACATTCAAAATAGTTAGGGAAATCAAAATTTGAATTCAAGAGTTGAAAATCAACAATAAATCAATAAATCAATTATTAAATCCGAAACTCGAGGACTGAACACCGGTCTCATTTTAAATTGTTTCAAATATATACTTATATCTTTCTAAAATATCAAATTATACTTCGGAATTTGAAATCAAAAATGGTTTTACAAAATCACTTGCATAGCGAAGCTATTAAAGTGGTCTTTCCCCCACTCTGAAACTCGAAAATCAATGTCGATGATGCGTGCACTCATCACCGAAATTATTTTCCTGCGACATAAGTGAGTTCTGGACTTCTATTTTCTTGAAAACTTCTTTGAAATTTCTTCAAAATTATTGGAATTCATTTGAACTCGTTTGAAACATTTCTTATTTGAAAAATTACTTTTAAATCGTATTATTTTTATATATCTTAAAACCAATTTCAAAGTACCGGAATTCAATTCTCGAATTTCAAATTTAACTCTACAGTTATAAATCATTTTTATATAAATCAATTTCTTATAATTTTTCAAAATTTCAAATCCTTTCAAAACCTTTTTATATAGAATAACATTTCTTATTTTCTTTATATATATAGGTATATAATCCTTATCGAAAACATTTTCACTTTTATATATATAAAAAAAATCATAGTTATCAAAATAAAATTTCGGTATAAACAATTCCAAAAATACAAACAAAACCCGATTTTCAAAGGATGATTCAAGAATGGATTTCAAAACAAAGATAGCGATTTAATTTAGAGGAACTCCAATCAATAGAATCCTGATTCGAAGATAGACTCGATCAAAGATGAGATAATTAAATTACAAAATAGAAGATGGATATACTTTTATAAATCGCGGGCGACCTTTACCGGTCAACCGTGATTCCAAAATTAGATCGGTGTAGAATTCTGAGGCAATTCGACATTCGATCGCCAGAGATATAGAATTCGGCATAGCAGCATCGTAAACCGAGGATACAGAAATCTTCGGTGAGTCAATGCCAATTGAAAAGGAGTTTTCACCCCCTTTACAAATAATTCAGTGGAGTTATGGGATACTCCAGAATCAAACGAATATAAATAGGGAGAGACAAAATGAATTTCGGAACCGAGGGACATTCCAAAATTCAAAGGAAATCGAGTCAAAAGGAAGAGATTCAACTCGAGCGAAAGTGATTCTGTAAATAAATTTACCATATATGCTAAGTTTTGCCTAGAGCCAAAGCTCTGATACTAATTGTAACGACCCGCTATTTTGGACCATTCAAATTGACAATAAAACCATACATATCCAACTTGAATAATTCGAAATACCGAATTGTTAATTAAAATTTGGAAAAACTTAAAATATACAGTAAATAAATCAATCACAGATCACAGAGTAATATAATGCAGCGGAGTAGATAAAGAATATTAGTTCATGAAGTTACTATATACATCAGAGTTAGAAAAATACAACCGAATAGTTCAAATGCAGTGAAGTCTCCAATGCAACAGATGACTTCTCTGAACTAATCAACTGGAAAGGCTGGAATCTGAATCGATGGTTAGATTTCCAAATGAAGCTCCGAACTCCAAAGGTGAGTCTCAAATGCTGTATCACTCAGTCTGACCCGAGCGTAAAGCAAAACACAAAACACTCGAGTCAGGATTAACATTCTTATATCAATAAATCCACTCAAGTGAAATATCAACTGAAATACAAATAACTTAAAGGATGTTTGGGATAACCATCCTCTAAGGGTCCATGGAACTTTCTACAAGGTAGAAATATACACTATAACACCGTGGTCATTTCAGCTTAATTTATACTTCAAAACCAAATCTCATTTTCACTTCAAATATCTCTATATTTCCCAAAATAGTATTTATATATATTAAATAATTTATACAGTAAAGTATTTTCAATTTCCTCAACTTAACAAATCGTTCCAAAATCAACCCGACCTTCCCATTCAAATTAAATTCAATCTCAATTTATCAATTTAAATTCAACTCAATTTCTAAAATAACCACTTAAATTTTATCGATCTCAAATTCGGATTTATAATCACAAATACCCCTTTATATTTCCATATATTTCAAAACTTTAAGTATTCAGCGTTTCATCTAAATTTTCATTCAATTTAGTTTTCTAAATAATAAATTCAAATTTAGTTCAACCTAAATTTTCATTTCAATTTAATTTAGTTGCTAAATAACAAATTCAACTACGTTGATTTCAAATACAGATCCGAATCTCAACATAAACCATTTAAATTCCAATATAGTTCAAGGCTTTAATATTTAAATGTTCTATATAACAGTTTCATATAGATCTCGATTTAACCTCATTATTATTTAGTCTTGAAATACTCCCTTATTAGATTCAATATCATTTAAGTAACCTTAAATTACATTTTACTCAATATTTTCTTTAATTTATTTAAACGTGAAATATTCATTAAATAACTTAAATCAAAAATCCAGTTATAAAATCATACCCTTTAAATTTCCCATTCAAAAATTTCAAATCGATTTAATTAAATAAATCCTTATTTAAATACCATTTTTATAAACCAAAATTTATCTCCCAATCTTAATTATTCAATTTATCACAAGAGAATCTATTTGAAGTATAGATTTACATAAATACTTAACCATATTATATGCATTAAATCAATCTACTTTAAATCAAATATTACTACTAAATCTATATATACAATTTTCACTTATCTTAAGAATCAAATTTATTAAACCATATATTTCTTTCCAAAATTATAGAAATTATTTTCAAAATATTTATATGGAACAACGGTTTCTGTATATATTTCCTATCATATAGTCAAGTGCTACAGATATTTATCATTTCAATCCGTATACTAAATATATACGGGTGGATATCATTTCAACCCGTAATCCCAAATTCAATTAAATGAAAATCGCTTGGGTTTATCATTTCAACCCATAACGATTTTCTCCTATTCTAAAGTCTGTTCGGGTATGTATCATTTCAGCCCATAGTGATTTCTAAACTACAGGGAACTTGCAGAGTGATAACAGAAAATATAATAAAATAACAGGCATATATCATCAATAACAATATAATATAAACAACAGGATATGGTGTCATATCCCGCAGGTGAACAGTTACAGATAATAGCATATATAAAAAATTAAAATAACTACAGCAGCATATTTCAATTGTCATTTCAATTGAAATCAAATTTAATGAATAAAAGAATGTTAATCGTGAGTGATTACTCACCTTTCGAGGCTAGAGAATGTAGAAGGAGACACGGATACGCACACTGATACAGACACTGAAATTAAATTTCAAATCCAAGCAAAGCAAAATCGGCATGAATTCAACGATCAAAGCTGATTGGCTCGAATTGATGAAATGGATCAGATCAGAACTGGAATGATGAAGATAAATGGTATAAGCGATCTTTTATAACCACCTATTACTATATATACACATATGAAATTTATATTCTAAGTTCAAACATCACAAATTTAATTTACATGTTTTTCAAACATATAAATAAATAAATAAATCAAGCTTACATTTTTTTTAAATCAACATACACTTAATATATATATATATATATATATATATATATACATACTAACACCTTTATACCAAACTTATATAACTAGTATATATATTCTCAAACGGATAAAATAAATGTTTAAATATGAATACCTAAAAGAAAACTTTTTTTATATATAACTATTTATATATATATATATATATATATATATTAAATGTTATATATATATATATATAATTTAAATCCATCCATATTTTTACATTCAATAACATATTATATTCAACCTATATAAATTTTCAAATTATATATGTGTATTAAAATAATTTATAAAGTAGAGTATTTATAGAATCATCTTAAATCCAAAATAGTATAAATATAATACTGTACATAACCTATATCAACCAAAAAGAACAAAAGTTGATTATTGTTTCTAAAATATGGGCATAAACACAGACTGCTCATGTATAAACTGAACTAATTCTTATATAACCAGAAACATATTATAGTTATAAATATACATATATATTCATACGTGCTTAACAAAAAATTTCGAAACGTCAATAAAACTAACTAATGACTCACAACATCCTATACAACCAGTTGTATAACAAATATATGATATATACTCATCTTAAAATAGTAAAATATAGAATGACAAAACAAAGCAGCCTGGATATAATATATATATGTGACGCACCAGATGTTCAAAATATAGCTATCTTAAACTCATATAATATAAACTTTACATATATAATAACTCGTATTAACATATATCATAAAATTTTATATAAACCTTATAGTATATAAAAACTTACTTTATATACTAAATAGAACCTATGCAAGTTAAAATATGTAAGCTAATATAGGCTGCGGCCGTTTTTAAAAAAAATCAAAATACATTATATACTTAAACAACAATAAATTATGTACACAGTACATATTAAAAATTAACTTAGTCTTACTATACATATCATATAATAATAATAATATATATAAAACAAAAACCGATTTATATAAACAGACATATTGAAGAATAACATATCAAACTTATGTAAACTTAATATATACACAAAATGTCATTCCTACTAACATATATGCATTGTCAAACTCATATATTACTAGCATTTACATTGGAAAACTGACATAAATCATTTATACCAAAAATCCTTTTTTTTCA
Source organism: Allium cepa (assembly GCA_030765085.1). NCBI lineage: Eukaryota > Viridiplantae > Streptophyta > Magnoliopsida > Asparagales > Amaryllidaceae > Allium > Allium cepa. The sequence goes on along the minus strand of CM060934.1, from coordinate 604,437,467 downwards.
TAACATATTTTATAAACATAACATACCAAGCTGTTAATAAAACATAATTTGTATAAATATATACTCTTCCAAAATATATAATAATACTATAAAAGCTATATATTTTATATGCCCCATATAGCCTGCATTTACCTAACACAAACAACTAATATATATAATAATTTGTACAACATAAACTTATCCAAATGTGCAGAAATCATATATACCTACCGAAAAATAAATGTGTTATGAAAATCTATTTCAAACTTATAAATAAAACTTAAAATAACCAAGCAGATTATATATATATGCTCTAAAACCAACTTACCAGGATAATTGAAATCTTGTATAAAATAAAATATACATATAAATCTATGTTTTAACAAACCTTTCGTATGCTTGAATATATATAAAGCTGCAACTATAAGAAATAGATATAATACATAAAGGAATACTTACATATAAAGAATGGAAGAAGAGAGGAAACGGTTGTGGGTAATCGAGCATGTGGTGAACGCGTGGAGCAAAGAGGAATGAGGGGAAGAGTTTTTTCCAGAGAATGAAAAGAATAAGGAGAGATATGCTTATCATGGGCACTATATATATGCGTTGTTCTTATTTTTTTTTCATATAGTCAGTACAAGATACGCTAAATTTATACAAAAAGTAACGTATCTAAATTTGTACGTTACTTATTTATTCTCTACCCATAAATTTATACGTTACTTATTTATTCTCTACCTATTTATTTATACGTTACTTATTTATTCTCTACCTATTTATTTATACGTTACTTATTTATTCTCTACCTATTAATTTATACGTTTTATTCTCTACCTATTAATTTATACGTTTTATTCTCTATCTGTTAATTTATTCGTTTTATTCTCTACCTGTTAATTTATAAGTTTTATTCTCTACCTATTTGTTTATACGTTTTATTCTCTACCTATTAATTTATACGTTTTGTTCTCTACCTATTAATTTATACGTTTTATTTTTTACCTATTAATTTATTAAAAATTATTAAAATTTTATGGGTCGTTACTATATGTATTAACAATGCAACTACGAATGCATTTTTGTTTTTGATTTTTTTAAATGTAAGCAAACAACAATGCAATTCATATAAAACTAAAGACGAAAGCAGCAATTTTTTTAGATAAGCAATTTATTTGGCAAGCAGAGCGGTATTTTTTAGCAAACTATTATTTATTTTGCGATTTTCTGCTCTGGCAACGTGAAAACAAGATATATATATTTATAGTTTTTTTTTCTTTTTTTATTAAGAAAGAAACTAAAACAAGGAAATATCAAAACGAATGACAGAAAAAAGACAAAACAAAAGAAAGAATCGTACTATTTTTTTCAATTAAGAAATAAAGCAAAACAAAACTAATTTTTTTTTAAATGAGAAAAGGAAATTAAAAGAAGTCATCCACAACTCAAAACAAAAACAACATACAAGATACTTCCAAGCAAGAGCTCTTTTTTCTTTTTTTAATATATTTTTGTTTCTTTTTGTTTATGAATTTTTTTTGAAAGATAAAACAAGGCAAAATAAAAGAAATAATAAAATTACAAATAAAATAAAAATAAAAAAAGGAAACAACTAGAAATAATAAAAGAGACTCGCCCGGGCCCACTAACAAAATAAACAAATTCAAAAATCTTCGCCTATCCCGGGCCAAAGAAAACAAAGGTGTTGTCTCGTTCTTTTTTAGAAGCAAACAAAATTCCTAAATTCAAAGGTATATCAAAATCTTGAAATCCAATCTACTCTGCTAATAAAACTTTGTACTTCAGGAAAGTTCGATCTCGGGTTGCAGCGGCTTCGCATTCAAGTTCGAGTTCAATTGGGGATCGCGCGACTTGTTTCAGGTTCAGGCGAGTTGATATTGGAGGGGCGAAGTGGCGATGGTGTGGTTGCTAAATTTGGGTGCGTGTTCATCGATTGATGGTTATTGGGGATTTGCGTTGTGGATTTTGGTCGTGGTTTGTATTCTGGGTTGTTTGCAGTTTAGTAGGGGATCGCAATTGATTGCAGGTGGTTTAAAGAGTGTCGACGATTGGTAATTCAGGTGGTTGAATTGTTTTGGTTGGTTCATGGTTGATGTGATGTGGTTCAATTTGGGAAGATGGTGGTAGTCAGGTTGCAGAGGGTCAAGTTTTGTTTTCTTTTGTCGAGTCTGCGTGATGGCAGCAGAAGTTGATGCCAAGCAGGGTGATGGCTTGTACTGTCGAACTGCACTATGGCAGTGGGCTGTGGTAAGGTGATGTTGCAAATGGTTCTTGGTAGGGTTAGTTAGCAATGGTGGTTATGGATTGTGATTTGAGAATACAAGCAGCAGTGTTCGTTTGAGTATGGTAATGATGGTGAAATGATATGGCAAAGGGTGATGAAGCAGTAGCAAAATATAGTGTTGGGTTTGGAATTATAGAACTAGTGAAGAATGCTTTGGTGAAGTGAATTGCACTGTGATGGTAGAAGATGCAGTGCTGTGTTGTTGGTAAAGTTGAATGGTTTTGTGGTGATGGTTGCAGATTGGTAGTGTTGTGTGTTGTTTATATAGTTTTTGAATGTTGATGGGTGGAAATGAAGTTGACGCAGCTGTTGTCGAACAATGGTTTGTGAAGGCTGATGGCAAGTGGCTAGTCAGTGGCGAATTTTGTGTTGCTGGACGTATATATGATGTTGCAGTGAACTTTGTGGTGACCAGTTGTGAAGGCACTGTGGTGATTGTTTAGTGAGAGGAGATTTCTTTATATATGGTGATGTATGAGGAATGAAGACAGTGAAGCAGTTGACTGATGTTCAGGGTAGCAGCACTTTGGCGTCGTGGCAGTAGTTACGGGTGGTAAGGAGGAAAATTTGATGTGCACAGAATGATGAGTGCAGCAGTTTGGTTTGATGTGCACTGCACAGTGACGTATATGATGAGTGCAGCAGTGATGATCTAATGAACAGTGTAATTGAAAATTGAAAATGCCAAAGGGTATAAAAAAAATGTACGAAAATAATGAAATGCAAGTTGTAACTGAAAAAGAAATAGAACTTTTTTTTTGTTTTGAAATTGTGTATTTTTTTTAAAGAAATGCATATGCAATTGAAATTAGAAATACAAGCACACCACAATTTAAAACACAAATAAAACGTAAAACACACACAAAATATATTATTTTCTTTCATTACAAACACACAAAAATCAAACGTAAATTATTCTAAGAATAGAAAATTGAAATTAAAACAAATCCCCAGCAACGACGCCAAAAACTTGTTTAACGACGAATTTTCTATCGAGTTAGAAAAGCACCGATAAATTTCAAATTAAAATAACCGCAAGTACACGGCGTACAAATGTTAGTACGTGACGAGTACGGGTCGATCCGCAAAGAATTGTTAGATTTTAAAAATCTATTCAACCAAATTAACCAAGATTAGAGAGTGTGTTTAAGCTATAAAATGAGAAAATTAACAAATTAGCAAATTAAAAGTGATAAAAATATGACAGTAGAAAGACTCTTTAGAGATAAATCCACTCTCTAGATCGTATAGTTCAACAATTTAAGAAATTATGATCTTTGTTTTCTTGTTGTTAGTACAACTAGTTGATGTGTTTATCATAAATATGGTATATTTGTGCTATTAATTAGCCTAATATAAACCATCAAACTATAACACAACTACTAATACACATTTAATTCTCATGAAAAATGATAACGAAGTTCAAAATGAATTCTATTTTAAGCATTGTCTATTAATTATTGATTAAAAATATAGACCATCAAATTTTAATTTTAAAATCACTTTGTTACCATAATCATATGTAAATGAAGAGCTAACTTTTTTTTGTGATTGTTTAAACATAGCCCATACGTTATGAACAAAATAGATTATCAAATTCAACATGAAACAATAAATCACATCGACATTCATTTTCCATTACGCACAAAGAGAGAGAGCAATAATTATCAAAGTGTTGAAACTACATAATCAGAGAGCATCATTACCCTAAATTGAAGGGGTTTTTGTTATCAAATCAACAAACGTAGATTGCAACATGAATGAAAAAGAAGAGGAAAAGAGAGCTAGTTAACAAGAAATAAAACTAATCTATTTGCATTAAAATCAAACTACGCTATTAGCATGAAGGAAAATAAATAAGAAAAGAAAAGAGCAATGTACTCAAGTTTCATAGAAAAAATTACATAAAAGAAACAGCTAAGTAGCCATGAAAAGAAAATAGAAGCTTTTTTTATTTATGAACCTAAACTAAATTAAACAGAACAGAACCTAAGAGAGACTAATGGAAGAGAGGGTTGCATGAAACATAAGGGGTATTTATACAAGTTTAAAATCCTAATTCACTTTTAGGAAACTACCCAAAATACTCTCTTAGGAAGTGTGGTGGCCAAGTTATCATTAACTTCAAATAATCATCCATTAAGTGTGCATGAAGATTTAATGGTCTTTTAGCATGTGCATTAGCTCCTAAGTGTACATTAAGGTAGGTGGGTAAGTAAGGTCCTCCATTATCATAGCTTTGAATTATTCATATCTCCATTCCTTTGTATTTACTCTTGTGCATCCATATATCTTCATAAAGCCACTTGTATATGAAGCCAAATTCCTCCAAAATGATATAGAAATTTCCAACTAAATTTTCTCAAATTGACATATGCGCAAAAATGACCATTTTGCCCTTATATGGAGATGAATATATGATGATTTGAATATAATTTGAATTTTGGTTTAAACAAGTTAAAATACACAATTTGATCATTTATTTAATTTAATTAGATTAAATATGGTGGTAAAAATATGCACATTTATGTGCACATCAATATACCAAACTCCGTCCTCGTCCTCTAGAAATAATGTCTTCAAATATTGAAAAGCTTAGTCTGACACAAGCATAATGAAAAGACAAAACACTCGAGTCAGAACCAACGGTTCTTATGTACGTTAAATCAACAAGTAAATATGAGTGTAATAGCTTCAGAGATGTACATCTCTTATTCAGTGTATAACGTGCGTGCAATAACGTAAGAGATGTTACGAGATTTTCCATCTCCTAAGGATCCGTCAAACTATCTATATGTAGTAAGGTACACTATATATGTAGTGTCTATCAGTAAAGTAAAGTATTAAAATAACGTTAAGGCTTTACATTGATCCCCCTTAACACATTTTAAGCATTGTTCTACAGTTTGCCATAGTAGCATCACCAATAATATCGGTAGTCAGAGAGGCGCCATGATAAGGCAACACTAAAACAAAGTTGTAGTGGTCGCATATAAGGATAAAATTATGACAAGACACGTAAGGAAATGCCTAAGGTAGAATACTACCAGTTCAGGTCGTAGGGCTGGTGGTAATGCATCGTAGCCACGACCGCCTACTGCGTCCAACACCCCCAAAATCAAATGAAGGTGCACCGATCAAACCAACATCAATAAAGTAATACGAAGAGGTGTGTCCGCTAAGAGTAGCTAGCCTACTTGGCCTTGACAAGCCATCCTGTTTTAGTCATTTCAAATTGGCACAAGTGCGGGGGTCATCCATCATCGTTCTCTTTCTTCAAATCCAACAAACGTTCACCAAATCCAACCACTTCATTCTGGGTCATCCACCACATACATAGTTGTTAAAGTGGTTCCAATATTGACAGAGAGTATGCCAATAAGAACCCCGGTCTCTTTAACAGCCAAACGTCATTTTCACACTGATTGGTTCTTTTACATTCAAAACGATTCATATTTGATGTCAAAATACAATATTTACTTCAAAAATATCACTTCATTTCAAAATACCATATTTGCTCAAAATATGAAATTTTCACTTGAAAATATCATTTCAAATTCCAACTTATAACTTCATTTAACCACATTCGTAAATCAATGATTTAAATAAAAACATTCCAACTTTCAAATCAAACTGTTTCTTCCCATTTCAACAAATCTAGGCCCATGCCCAAATTTCAAATCAACACAACTCAAATTTAAATCTTTTAATTCAATTGACCCAATTTTGATTTAATGTCAAATCAATTTGATTTTAATTTCAATCGAATTAACTTCAATTTTCGGAACGCTCATTTTTAACTTCAAATTCAATTCAACAATCCAATTCAATGATTTAAATTTCTATTCAATTCTTATTTTAAACCATTTCAATTCATATAGATTTCCAATCCAATTTCAATTTACGATTTGAAGCACTTAAATCAAATTAAACTTCATCGTTCAATTTCAAGATCCAAACTTTAAAATAGTTCAGTTTTCCGAATTAAAGTCAAATATCAATTATAACTTTACATTTCCAATTCAATTCCTAAAACAATTTCTTTTAACCAAATTCAATTTCAACATTTCAAAGCTTAATTCGGAAATAATTCAATTCACAAAAATTCACATTTATTTTCTTTAATACAAAATCCATTAATCAAATCCTAATTCAAGACTTTAAAACCATTTAATTTAACCAATCCGGTTTTCGTATATAATTTTCCTATGGCCAAGTGATCAGTTATTTCAATTTTAACTACACGGATGGATATACATATCATTTCAATCCAAATCGAAGTGTCATAGGTAGATATCATTTCAACCTATTTCTTAATTTTTTAAAATAATTCAAATAACAATTTATATGTTGTCACTTAATATATAGAGTGATAATAGAGATATATAAAAATAAATAAACATCAAATCATCCAAAATGTCAACAAATAAACATTCATCATAATCAACATCCAAATCATCCAATAATTCACAACAATTAACTTGTTGTCAATATTAGGTATTTATCTAGCAATTCAATTTCAATATTAACTTAAAAGGCAATTTAATTCAATAAAATTCAATTTCGATTAAAATGTCAATTTAAACTACCAAAAAGCAACCGATAACAATCTAATCACTTCATAAATTTAATTCACAAACATAAGAATATTTAGTATTGCATGATTTGATTAAATCACTCATCTTTTATTTAAAGCCGATTAAAATTCCAATAAAAGCCCAAAATTTGAACAATCTCCAAATTCAATCAAACTAATTTCAGATTTTCTGGAATTTCGATGTTAACTCAAAGGAAGAAACTGTGCACGAATCCGAGTTCATATGCAAAAGCTATGAGGATTAGAAATTTGAAGTTCAAATTTAAATTAAAAATAAATGAAGGGAAATTAAGTAAATTATACGTCACCTTATCAAACACGGCTTTAATGAAGTAGGAACTAACAGATCCAAAACCACCAACATCACCTCCAAAATCACGACGCCCTATGCCATGTGACCAAGATCCAAAGCCACCCTCGAGCCCGCCACCTCTGGCCGACCGTCTCCACCACAAGCGACACCCACCGCCGTCCCCAAGCGAGCTCCGCCATCGCCACCTTCTTCCACGCTTTATGGAAAATCCGAGCACGCTGGAGATGAACAAAGACCATAGGATGCACTCCACTTGACCTCCTCTACATGCTGCAGCTTCCCAATCGACGAATCGTTGTAAACCCACCGTTGATCGTGAAACCCTGGAATGAACGGTTGAGAAAGACCGCCAATTTTTGGACAAACGAAGCTTCCAACTAAGAAAAAAATTGCAGATAGATAACATTCATCAAGAGCTTCGAGATGATATATTATATGATGGGGTTTGAGCGGTTTGAATTTTGGAGTTTGATTTGGAATAGGGAATTAGGGTTTAAGATGTCTGCCATTGTGAAGGAACAGTTAATGGAACAGATGGATAGAAATTGTACATACAGAAAATGAAAATAAAAAGATGCTAGAGTTTATAACAGTCTAAATATGAACAAAGCTGGATAAGAATGGATGGAACAGATCGAATGGGTCGATGCGCTAACAAAGACCTGAAAAGCCCGTTTCGTTCTCGAAACGAAAGTAGGTCATCCAATATATCGAAATATAGGTTTTCAATACTTTTAAACTCAATGAAACTAGTTTCAAACCCTAATTCTATCATATATGAAGTTAGCTTTTGAAATCAAATATATTCAGTTAAATTCCTTTAATTGGTTTCTACGCATTTCGAGCTCGCACGATCAAACGACAAGTCCGATCGCTAGGAAACTTAAAATCCTAAAATAATTCACTATTACAGTTCCAGTGAAAATGGTTTCATTCAAAATCCGAGAGATTGCCCAGAAAGACCAAATTTTGCACTTTAATTAAATGAATTATTATTTTAAAAATCAATTTATCACTTTTAAATTCAAATTTAAAAGTTGACAATTTTCATCATTCCTGATTACACAGAATTTAATAATATTTTTAAAATTAAAATTTCCATGTTAAATTCAAGATTTACATATTACACTAATTTCAGCGTTCAATTACAACTGTAATGAATCCATTCATTATAATTTAAATTCCAAGCAAATTCTTTTATTTTGATTTAAATTCTTATATTAAATCAACCATTACCTTATGAATTTTATCAAACATAAGTTTTCATCTTATTATTCTTATTATTCTACATTTACCATCTTTTTCTATATTAACTGCAATATTTAATTACATCAAATTTCATTGATTTCCAACTATTTTTAAACGGATTAAATAATAAGGTGATAAATAAAACAACTGTTATATATTAGTAATCTAAACACATTTCTAAATTTATTGTTTACAAATAAAACCTAATAAATTTACGTACTAATTAATTAATTCATATTCTGCAATAACCTATTTCAATTAATAACATATGATTTCACCATTAAATCCAACATTTAATTTATTCCTTATTTATAATTATTACCAAAAATAAATTTACAATTATTTCAATTGATTGAAATTACATTAAAATAGTTGTCAATAACATTCTAACAAGATTGTTAAATTATATTCTAATTATTTTCTCTATTTATAAATCATAAATTTTAATTTCTCGCAATATTAAATTCCAAAAACCTTATTAAATTTAATATTTTTAATTATTAAAAGTATGGGTTGTTAAAGTAGTTCGAGTACAATGGTAGGAAAATCTGATGGAAGGCATGAGGACTCTTCATCCTAAACCTTTCTTTGCAAAAATTTCTCTCAAAAGTTTGGATTTTGGTTGCATCGTGGTCGCTAGATTGGATGGTAGGAGATGGTTGCAATATTCTTTCATAACCACTTTACAATCCTGTAGAAATTTTATGCATGTTTAGGGTATTTGCATACATACTTTCATGACACGATTACACACTAGGATTGACTAGGATTCAGCTTATTTTAGCATGTATGCAGTATATAATCACATTGTACTATTGGTTGAATAGATGGTTGTGTACATAAGTTGTTTGTATAACATGGATGTTATTGTGCATTACACTGATCGCCCCTTGAAAGATTTAGGGACGAAATCCTTTTTAATGGGGGAAGAATGTAACACCTTATAAAATGAACCATAAATAAGTGAAGTAAATTAAATTAAATGTGATAAGGTAGAAAATGAAAATTTTATAAAAGTTGGAATTAGATCACAAAAGCTATATCTTGCATTTCTGGTGAAGTTCTTATTATTTTCCATATATAATATGTTGAAAACAGAGCTCGAACGAAGAAGTTATCAACGTTTAAAGTTTTCATATTTAATGTAATTTGAATAGGATTCAAATAAACAATTAATTCCCTAATTTGAAATTAATTGTGATTAGACTTGGGGTTTAAGTAGCATTAAAAATTAGCAGTTAATGTTCAAAGTTATTTAGGGTATGAAATCAATAAATAATCAAGCAACGGTAAAATAAAACAAATACCTTCCCAAAATAAGGGAAGAAGTCGACCCCGCATATCAAGGGGTCGACCTAGAGGCCGACCATAGGAGTTGACCACTTGGAGCATGGGGTCGACCACTTCCTTGTTGTGGAGCCTATTTTGATGAGTTGTATGTTCCAGATTTATTTGCTTTTAATATATTCTCATTCAACGGTTCTGGTGCCTTTCCAACCACTATAAATTAGGCCCTAGACCTTTCACTTTTATCCACATATATTTTAGGAACAATAGCGAAAATATGCCATTGTTATCTCTCCAAATTAGATTCAAAAGCTCCATAGAGAATTCAAGAAAGAATCCAATCTATTTTCTATTTATTTCTTCTTCCTTCAACCAATTCTTATTCTGTTCTCCTCTAACTATTATGAATCAGATAAGTTTATATACCTCTTCCCTATTGTGTGTGTGTGTGTTTCAAAAGGGAGAGATGCTGAAAGTGTTTGTGAGGCATGCAAATGAAAGGAAGGTGAAGCTAAGGCTACTCTATAAGTGGAAATTTTAGTATTTCTTTTTAGCAATTATTTAATGTATTTCTTTTTGGATTTGAATGTGCCTTAGGGATTTTGAGATTTCGAAAATATAATGGATAAAATGCCCTAAAATTATTTTTTATTTCGATATATCAATTATATGCTGATACTCCCAATTATTTACATCAATTTGATGGAGTTTGTTTCGTTTGTGCACTTTTTGATAATTTCATAGTCTATTCCACTTCTCCTTCTTCGTTAGATCAAGTGGTGATTTTTTAATCAAATAAGCGGTTTAGATTTTGAATTCTATTCATAGTTTACACCATTTATTCTTATCTATTTCATTATAAAAGTGATGAGTTGAATAGAATATGGGGTTTAGATTGGAATTCTTATTATTTAAGATATTCCATTGAATTGGTGTAATAAACTAAGTTTCTATTTATTTACAAGTTTGTTATTGCAGTTTTGGTTATGAATATTTATTTCCTACTTTGGATATTAGAATCCCACGAAATCTTGGGAATTTGAAGAAAAAGGATTTGTAATAATATTTGGTTAGAGAATTGACATTTAACACTAATTTAGAGCACAAAATTCATGCGTTTAGAACTTATTAGGCACGAATATTTATTTATCTCCATTTGCGTAATTAACGTATAATTACTATGTATATAGTTAATTAGGCATTCATTTTCATTTATTTCCTCTATTAGGAAGGTAATTGATTTTGAGGCGAAAATAAGTGGAAATTCTTATAGAGCCTAATTATTATTCTAAGAAGTAATAAGGAAGATTCCTTATAAGGCCTTATCTATGAAATGGTGAGATGAGTGTGTGTGTGTGTGTGTTTGTACATACATTCATACATACATACATACATACATACATATGGAGATTAATTGAAGTATGGTTAAGTCATAGGGATGCGAGATCAGTAAAGTTACATGACAGAAGTCTGCCCTTCACTTTGAGGCTATCAGCAGTTGTGTACATTTGATTAATACGAGATATCCTTATGATTAATATTTGTAATGATGCGAGGTTGGTCCCAAATTCTGTAAGGGAAATCTACCCAGCTAATTTGGCTACCAGTTCCTATGAATAACGGACTAATGTGAGACGTCATTATGAGTATTGTCTATTAGACGAAGAGCCTGCTTTGGGGTTTTGAGGTGTTAAGTGGTTGGACCTGCCTCTTTTCCCCAAATGAAGTATTAAATGGCTAAGGGGACGTGTTAAGTGGTATCTCTACAGGGGGTCCGCTACTGAAAATAGGTCTTAAATGATGGGATTTTCCTTAATTAAGGTCTTAAATGATCGGAGCCTGCCTCTTTTCCACTTGGAAATATTAAGTGGCTTTTGAGATTCCATATGATGTTAGCTAGATAGTACCATTGAATAGCTCTTAATTAATGGGATCTTCATTAATCAAGATCTTAAATAACCAGAGCCTACCTATTTTTCAACAAAAGGTATTAAGTGGCTTGGGTGCCATTCTTAATATTATTAGCTATCTATGATGTATGATTAAGATATGAGATTCTAGAAACTTGCTTTTGAAAATGGAAGGTATTAAGTGGTTGGACCTGCCTCTTTTCCTTATAAAGGAGTATTAAATGGATTTAATGGTTTTATATTTGTAGACATATTCTTATTTTGAAATATACTATTCAAGTACTAGAAAGTAAAACTCGATTTTTTTATTCACCGGACACTTGTTATTCTGACTCCCTCCTTATTACAACATAGGTTAAGTACGAAGTGATGGCGGCGACAATGCTTAGGGATGGAGAAGCTTGGCTTGTGGTAGTATTTGTTATTATTACTTGCTTTTATGTTTAACCATGTATTTGGACAATTGTTGTAACAGATATTATGATATGGGTTTTATGGAATTTTGTATTATAACATTTTTATGATTTTGAAATAAATAGGTACACTTTGCTATTATGTTTTGTTCCATCTGTTATGATTTCTTAAAGTTTAGTTATGGATTTGTACTGTTATTTCTTAGTTCTACCACCTGCTTATCTTAGAATGGATCTAAGTTTCGATGGGCTTTTTCTGGGTCGAAATTTAGGCCTATTTTGGGGTGGGTTGTTCAGGTAACATGACTAAACTACTCATCAGGCACCACGCAGGGTGCATACATTTAATACTATGCTGCACAAGCAAACACGATACTAAATAAGCACCACGCAGAGTGCAAACTGGCAAACTACAAAAGGCAGATACATAGACCACATTCTCATTTGCACAAGGCAAGGACTCACACGTACTAAATCTGAATACACATAGACATGTGCAACCAAATAAACACGGGTAGAAAGGCCAATTGCTTCCAACCATTCATTTAATTCCAACGTCCAAGTAGATCAAGTAATTTAACTTGTAGAAAAGGACCAGAAATTGCAAGAAACATATTACATCAAGTAGCTACAACACGTAGAGCGAAGATGGACCGGTGACAAGTCCATGGAGATTCAATTACACCAGCAATATGAAAACAATTCCAACCAAAAACCAAAACCTTAAACCAATATAAGCAAATGCTTCATTCATGTTTGACAGGGAAGACATCAAATTCCTAGACCGAAAGGACCAATTTACAAACATAGCATAACGAAGCGAAGGACATTACCATAAGACCCATAATTGCAATGACCATGTAGTTAATAGCCAAAAAAGAGACTATAAGAAAGGTGAAGGACAATAAGAACAGAATTCCAACCTAAATGATAAATTGAGGCACAACAACCATCAACAAATGAATGGACCCCGATGCAAGCAATCAATAAGGTTGCCATAAGTGATGCAGTGAAGAAGGCAAGGCATGGTAGCTGACCTACATCCCAAAAACCTTTGTACAAGTGTTGATTTGGCATCATGAACATAGGCCAAAACATGGAATCTAACAACCAAAATAAAGAAATACAGTTCAAAAGCACAAACCACCATAATTAAGACAACAAGCTAATGAAGCACATGCCGCTGCTTTAAAAGAAAAGTTCAGATCCAACCGAAAGATTTCAAAATACCGAAAGAAAGATAAGGCAGAAGGGCTGATGCCTAAACTTGAAGAATGAAAGCAGCGCAACAGATCTGAAACAAAATACTTGACTTTGGTGCACGAGATAAGAGACTGAGGTAAACCTACAGTGATGGGGAAAGATGTGCTTGGGGAATGGAAAGAGCGAAGAGAGGAAGAGAGAGTGAGAAGAAGCCAGATGGAGGTAACTGAAATAAGGGGATGGCGGTTGAAAAGAAAAAAGAAAAAACCTAGACCCCATTTATGTAGATATTTTCTGCATTTAAGCTTCACATCAAATTAGTTAATTAATTTAAATTATATTGATTATGTATATGATAATCGTTACAAAGAGTTGCAATCATGAGAAAATTAACATAATATTGAATAACATATTATTTTAAATATTCTTCGTCAAGATGCTTTGAGAAAGGATATCGATGAATCCATTGAGACCAAAGTGCGTAACACTCTCAGAATGTTGGGCATTATATTACTTATGAATGCTGGGGGCACCAAGGGGTTACAAACCTATATTTATTAGATAATTATTGAATGACTTGTCTAAGAGTTTCCTATCGGTTAATAACAACTAGGTCAAACAAGAAATCTTGAGCGATAATATTACATAGTTCTCTCGATTTGCGAATGCTGTTAAATTTCAATATGGAGGCTCCACTTTGATTATTGTTAAATTACAGCATGGCATCCATTGAATGACTATAGTCAACTTTGAGTTGAATCATTAGAAGTAAAACACTATTCAATAAAGAATTGTCTCCCTAGTTTTATGAGGTTAGTATCATGATCAACTCTAGTCAACTCAAAATCAAAATCTCTAACCATAGTAGAACAGTTAATAATCGTTACTAAAAGGTACCACTTGAATTTGTAAAATCAAATTTAATCGATGACACTTATAAGCAATGAATTAAGTCAAATTGTCACACCAATAGCTATGGTGACGTGTGAACATTAGTATTTAAATTGTTTAAATATCAATCATTGGTTAAATTCGCACATGTGAGTGCACAACTGAATCTATTCAGTCTTTAAAATACTACTTGATTTGATTGATTTATGATAGTTATAAAATAATTGAACTAATTAATATTTGCGAAATATTAATTATTATTTTATTTATTATATATGGTATATTTAGTAAAATGAAGTGGCTTATAGAATTGTTCAGGATGTTGGTAGTAATTTGTTGGGTGCATATAAAAAAGTTATATATGTGCATATCGGTAAATAATATTGATAGGAAGTTCAATTTGATTTAAATTAAATAAATTATTGATGGGTTTGGTAGGGTTTTTGGTCCACTATGGACCCTTTTTTAGCCAGCCTAAAAGGGAAATAATGGTCTTGGGCATTTTAATTAGTAAGAGATAAAATATAGATAATTTGACGCTGACTGTTATAAATTTAAATCAAAGGCTTTTCTTTTTTTCTTATTGTTCTTGGTTCCTCACCTAGTTGTGGCCGAAAATGAAAGACCCTTAACCTACTACCATTTCTACTTCATTCAACTCCAATCAATAATTATTATATAAATATGGCATGTGCATGCCTGTCTCTTACAATGAAGGGTGCAACTCTGAGAGATCAAAGTACTTAGATCGATGTGTGAATTATTGGTTATATCTTATGAGATACATCTTAGATTTTGATTTCATACATATATGATATGAATGGTGTCGATTATATATACTTATGCTTAATTATAACCACTGATATATGTATGATGTTGCCATGATATACTTTTTATCTATGGATAATTAATCATTATGTTCTTCGTATTTGTTACAATAATTAAAAAAAATCACTTTTTTGATTTTTGTCATATACTTTCAACCTATATATATATATATATATATATTAAATACATTTATATATATGAATGAATTTAAATTGTAATTATATTTCGAAAAAATGTTTAGTTATTTGTTTTAACTATATACCCATTGTAGATAAACTATAAATGTATATATAAATAAACGCCTTTTAATTTCGGCGATAAAAAAGGATTTTTTTGTTACTAATTTATAATCGATTTAAAGTTTCTAATTATATATAAATATATATTTATTTCATGTTTGCATGTGTATATGTAATATTATGCATATTTCCAATATTATATTTCTGGATTTTAATTTTTCTAATTATTTTATTATTATTTTAAACCTTCTAATAGACATACACAAATATTGAGTTTTATGTTTAAATATATATATGTATGTATGTATGTATGTATGTATGTATGTATGTATGTATGTATGTATGTATGTATATGTGTTTTTAATACACTACAACAAAAATACCCTATTACAACGTCTTTTTACAACGGACTTTGAATGTCTGTTGTAATAGAAACCAATAAAAAGATTATTTCAGGTCTGTTGTAATAGATACCACTTTTCAACAACTCTTTTACTTTGCACGTTGTAATAGACACATATTACAACGTTTTTAATTTGGTTATTGTAATATATGACTATTACAATGGTTTTTTGCCCGTTGTAATAGATACCGGTTTTCATCCCTGTTTGCCCATCGTAATAGATACCTATCACATCTATTTTCTTTTGCCCTGGCAGTACAGTACACTGAACACGCGCCTGGATTCCCTCTTAGCCATCTTCAGTTGGGTCATTTGGACCGAACGAAATGCCCTTATATTCAACAAACCAACCAGCACACCTTTTAAATTATGTTGTAAAATTTCTAATATTTTTGCATATTGGTCAGGCTCCTCATCCGCCGCGCCTTTCAGACTTCGCCTTCCTGCACCTCGATCTCCCTCAGAAGAATCTGCTGGTAGCGATTCATCGTCAGCTTCGGGGGACAGTCATGGATTAGTGAACCTGTGCTAGTAACCTCGTGAATCACTCTTGACAGTAGTCTCTTTATTTTTCTTGCTGATCTACTTAGGGTTCACTGTGTTTATATTAACAAACTCTGGGATGACTTTTTGTTGTTGGCAAACTGTTTTGTTGTAAGTATAACTTGGTAAACACTGATTCCGCTATCGACCAGGCTTGTTGGTCGACCTACTTACATACATATATATATTATCTTAATCGGCTGTGTAGTTCCACGCTATACACCCATTCTCCTAAAAAAAAAACTATTTTCTTTTGCCGTTGTAATAGATTGCTGATTTCACAACGTCCACAAAATTCCTATTGTAATAAATGCCCATTGCTAATTTTTGATAATTAATAATTACAATGCTTTCTTCAAAAATATTAATTATTATCAATTATTAATATTTAATAACTAGTTATTAATAATATTAATATTAATCATCATTATCTTCGATTATTTATACATACTTACTTAGTAATTTATAAACGATAATTTATAATTAATAATTATAAATGATAACGTGCACAGGTCATTATTTATAATTTATCACAATTAATGATTACTATAATTAATAAATACATTTATTAATAATTAGTAAATTACATTTATTATCTATTAATTACATTTAATAATTAATAAATATAATTAATAATTAATATTAAATAATTAATATTAAAAATTACTATTAAATAATTAATAATTAACTTTTAATAATAAATTATTTAATAATCAAATTTTAATATTTTATATTTAATCAATTTATAATTTTAATAATTATTACTTAATAGTTTACTATAGTTTAATAATTAATAATTAATAATTAATAATCAATATTATTGATTAATTTACTATTTATTAATATATTATTAATTAATAATTACTATTGCTTATTAATAATATATACATAATAACTAGTATTTAATTATTAATATTCGATTATAATCAAGAAGTAAAATATCCAAAACTAATCAACCAAACTTTATTTTATTTTAACATGTCCCCCATCCCTCACCCCTCCAACTAACAAACAACTTTCCCTTTATACTTCATTTCCCTCCACTTTTTCCTTTATTCCCGCCGATATTTTTTTCCCAAATCAATTTTTGTGTTCCTCAACTAAAGAAACCCTAATCCCTAAATCAGAACAGGATGGACCGCATCTCCAAGCACTCCATGAGATTCGCTGCTTACAGCTCCTCCACTGCAAGCTACTCCACGAGAGCCACCATTCCCGTATAAGACATGCAACTGCTTTCTTTGCCCTAATTATTGGCAATATGGTAACTCCATTTAATTGTTCTCTTTCATTTGCCTCAATATGGTAACACCCTTTTCAGCGTTTCACTTTTTTTTACAAATTTGTTAATTATCTCTCCTCAATTCTTAATTGGTTTAATTTCACCGACTCTGTTAACTATTTCGACATGTTACATATAATTATACGTTGCATTTAAATCCTAATTATTATGTATTTTATGAGATCAAGGATAGGAAAATCTTGGATTTTGAAGGAAAGTATGAATTGTCATATGGTACTTTGCATCTTTCCATAAGAATTAACATGCTATTTTTTAATCTTGTCTCAAAATGAATCTTATGGGTTGGCTTAGAATTTGAGGACGGAACTTTAAGATTTTATTATGGTGATGGTCGACTTTTTAGTTTTATTAAGATTATGTGATTTATGAATATGAAAATTAATGATCTTTAGTTTACAATAGTAATATTTTTTAGGCATTAATTACAATTTTCTTCCTATAAGTCCATTACCCTCAAAAGAACTAAGGTCATTTGATTTCTACTAACGTAAAAATCGAATTGTTAAATGCAACTGAGAGCTACTGGGAGAAGTTTGGAGATTATTTGTATAATGTTCGATTATGAAGACTGAGACTTTTTCTCATTTTTTAGTTATTTTGGGTTTTCATGCGGACATAATATCACATTTCCCTCCTCCCTCTTAAGTGTAATCAAGGATGATTTTTTAACTGAAATAATTTATCAATAAATTAATTGAAGTTTGATGAATAATTATTTAGAGCATACCAGTATTTCAATAATTTATAAAGTATTATTTACGTATTATTTTTTTAGCTAATATTGATTAGATTATTGTGTTAGTATTTGGCAAGATTTATTGTTTGCTTCAATTTAATTATTCCTCTAAAGCCTGTCTTGATTGTATTTATATGTGTGTCCTGAGCCTCCATTTTTCAAAAACTATTCTAAATGTACCAGAATGCCAAAGTATTTGAAGGGAATGTTCAGCAAGATTCCAATTAGAAAGTCATTAATTTGAATCTATTTATTTAGTCCCTTTTTTAATTAAATGACACCTCTATAGTTAAAAACTTTTGTCAATGCATGCATCAAGCATGTAAGTAAGTTAATGATACTGTTATTTCTGTTTAACATGATATCTCTTAATGTGACAAGAAAAAAAACTCAAATCAATCCTTTTCTAAATAATGCTTCTCTGTAAACATATACTTTATTATATGCGGATAACATATTAAAATATTCATTGTTAAAATGTTCACGAACAAACAAATAGTTCATATTCATTTTGTTCCCAACAAATCATATATTTTTTTATAGGTGCAGAGCACATGATGCATTTATCATTGATGTCATTTTGCATCAAAAGAAAGTAACTCACTCATTAAACATTATGGTTACCAGTAGCTGCTCGCTGCATACATAACTTGCTTGAGAATTGCTATTCCGGTGGATCAGCTATTGAGGATCGATGCCCAGCTAGCGTAGAATAAGTGTGTCGTTGCCAAGTAGTTTAATTAATGGAGCTGATAATAAGGAGCTTGATTAATTCATGGTGCATCAATTTTTTTCCTATTGTTATGTTGGCATAAATTTTCTTTAATTAATGATGCATCTGTTATTCATGTTTATGGAAACAAACTCTGATATGTTATGTTCTTTATTTCATAAAACAAGTTGTATGTGGAACTCTCTTGAAAGCACTTCAAACAAGTTATTTCACAAAACAAATCTTTGCTAAGTGAAGACAAAAGTCCCTGAACTATCAACTTAGCACCAGTAGCTGTTGGTCCATTCAGCTCTTAGTACATACATTCAAAGTCATGGTTTTTTCGTAGTTATATTAAAATTGTAGCTACCCACAATTTAGTGCTTTTCCTATGTTTTGGAGTTGTGTTCCCACCATACATGACATATTAAAATTGTAACAGAAATAATAGTTAGGTGACTTAGTGGTTTAAGCCTTGTAATATTTGTGAATAATTGATCAAAAATTTCCGTTAAGCTGTTGGTTGAAATGTCCTGTAGCTTAACTGTAGTTCATTTATGGTGGATTGCCACAACTTGTTTGAGTATGGAAGATAAAGAAAATGTGGTATGTGTCTTCATTTTCATAAAGGTATGGACTACACTTAGGGTCCATTATGTTGTCCACTCCATCACCTTTTCTTTTGTATTTAATTTATTTAACCCAGCTAACAAAGCACATAATGACATCTTTGAGGCACAATTGTTATTCCACCATGCTTACACTATCATACTCACTATGTTTTAATCAGATGGTTTCCCATGCTGATTTGAAAGAAAAGTTTCATTTGCACTTGGATTCCAATACCGATAGTCTTTATTTGAATTGTTATTAATTAGAGCATTACTGATATGATGACATGTATGGGTAGACAAATAGGAATTGAGTATTTCCATTCTCTATTTTGTATGAGAGAGGAAATATTCCTGTTGGGTCACAATTGGCATTCACAATTTTCCCAAAAACATAATTTTCCTATCTTTGAATGTTAAAACCGCTTCTCCTATTTTCTGTAACTCCAAGTCTACTCCTAAAACTCAACAAAGAAACCTACGTCTCCTTTAGAATTAACATATGCTATGAGTTGGGTTGGATCAGTGAGATTATCCCAACTCTCACTAGATCTGAAGCTGTTACATCGAGAAAACCTTAAACTAGTGGCATGGTGACCCTTAGAACCTCTTTGCTTTGTATATCCATTATAGATATGTTATTTCCTTTAATTTGCTTCGATTTTTCATGAGAAAGTTGACTATTATATAGATCTTACAATGAATTTTGTTAACAAGGTAGTAGTTGCCTACTGGACCTACTCACATGCTTTATCGCTTTAGATTTAGGTATAATTTAATCTCTTATAATGTCATTTATGTAATTGAAATAAAATGTAATTAATACAGGAAAAAAAATCACCTGTAGAGGCAAGGTGTTGACGGTTATTCCAATTGCCTAGCAATTCGTATAATAGATAACCACCTGAATAGGGTGGTTTAGGGAGCGGACTGTATCAATGCATGAGTGTTGAGTGCGAAAGTGAATAAAAAGAGAAGAAGCGGAGTATGAATCGCAACTTATAGTAAGTATCTCCCACTCACATTTATGTCCTAATGTATGTATTTAATTGTGTTGCTTGAGTTATGTTCTGTAATTTTCTTATAAGTTTTCAAAGTTGGAAATTGAAATGTTTGAGGCAAGTGAAATATCACCAGAATTTGGTGATCTATTAAGCTAAAACCCACTTAGACTGGTCCATCTTTTGAACTGTTTAGTGTGTGAATTTATGTGGGTTGGTGTGTGCTTCTCTGGCTGCATGTGTCTATAAGCTTAGTGTGTGTGTTGAATATCCATATAAATTGTCGTCTCCCATTTCTTTATGCATGAGTGTGTTGCTGCCAGAGGGAAGTTGAGATCCTATTTCTTATGTACGAGCGTTATGACATTCCTAACTTATATTCTCTCTAATGAATATTAATTTTGCAATCAACTTAAGTTATCTCTGTAAATAAGTATGATGCTTCAAATTGATGCTTTTTGTTGCAGGTGATACATGCATATATATACTTTATCCTGTCTATTGTCTCACTAATTAAAAAAAGAACACTATACATTTGTATTTTGAACTCATACGTACTAAAATATCCTAAAACTAAAAGTAACACTATGTTGCAGGTGTTATGATAGGTAATGCAACAAATAGGCTATTAAGAAAGGCTCATGCAAACTACAGGCTGAAGCATGATTGTGAGTGTTCGTACCGAGACATGTTGATGAAGTGAGAAGAGTTGTGTACCAGATTGAAGTGCATAGATCTGAAGTATGTTATAGCCTATGCTGACGAGATTAAACATTGCATGCGGACGCTTATGAGTTGCTTCAGATTTTTAATGCATAATTGGTTTATGGTATAATCATGTAACTGTCGTTTAAGTTCTTTTACAATTCTGTTGAAAGAGCTGATGCGGGGGTTTATGCTGTTAAGTTCAAGGGTCAAGGCATACACATTTAGATGAATCATATGTTCATTATATTTCCATTGTTTTGGTAGATATATATATTTCTTCTATAGCAACTGTATTATAAAAGACCAAAAATACATGAATCATAGGGCTAAAAGAACAAAAAAAATCTCGATGGTGTAACAAAATGTCTCTCATTTCCAACTTGATTCAAGCAAATGCGCATTCTCCACTTTTTTTGGATCGAATGGACAAAACATTTTTTTTCGTTTTTATAGCTTTTAGAGATATAAATCTTTTTTGTTATTTTTAAAAGATACGAATGAATATGTTTGTTATTGGTATAATATTTTGGTTTTAATGGCATATTAATTTAAATTTGTGAGTGTAATGTAATAGTATTTACATATTTTTCCTTATTTGAATTCTTTAATAATGGACAAAAAATATTGTAAAAGACCATATTGCAACATGCAAAAATAGTTGTTAATGATGCTATTGCAACGGGCAAAAACAATTGTAAATGATGCTATTGCAACTTCTGCGGACCTTGTAAAAAAGTTTACTACAACGGGCTTTTACAACGGTTTCGAACTGTTGTAAAATCTTTTGGGTCTATTACAACATCGCTAAATAAGACGAATATTGGCCCGTTGCAAAACCACTATCATAATAAGCATTGCCCGTAAAAGGGTATTTTTGTTGTAGTGATATAATATGCACATATTCAATATTATATTTTTGGATTTTAAATTTTAGAAAACTTCGGTCGAAATGATATTGTGCACATATATAAACATTTTATAATATTGAACAATTTATAAAATGTTTTAACATTAAATATATTATATATCTATTATTATGATTATTTTTGACTTATATATATATATATATATATAGACACATACACACGATATTTTATACATTTTTTTTGTTTTATAATGACTGAAGTCAACTTTAAGATATTTGAAAACCTATAAATGTGGATCACAGATCTAATTTCAAATTTGAATTCTTTATACTTATTCAAACTAGATATTTAATAAATAATCCAAATTTAAAATTTAACTTATTCAAAATTATAAATTATTTTCTAGGTGCTATTTTATATCTTTAAATTATATTTTGACTTTTATATGTATATCTTATATATAAATTATAATTTGGCAAATAACACACATATACACACACACACACATACACATACACATATACATAAACAGTGCCAAGTATATTCATAGTTGATGTAAATCCCAACATCTATCTATGTATATATTTAACCATGTGCACCTTAAGATATGTTGGTCTACACACATGACCATATATTGATATGCTTATAAACTATATATGAATTATATTTAATTAAATTCATCAACTAGATAAATTATAAAAACCAAATGAAATATGATTTATTTAAATTTTTTAGATTTGATCTAATAAACCATTTAGACGATATAGGCCCCAACCAAGATCTAAAAATAAAAATAAAAACTGAAGTTCGCTAAACTGTGGTTCGACCCAGTTTCTTTAATGACCAGCCATACCATCGTTACTTTTATATGCAGTGATATATGAAGTCATATTAACAACTTTGGATTTAATGTGCCCCTCATCTGAATCTGGTAGATAAGGAGAAAACAACTGAAATCGCTCATAGTCATTATCGAATGGTCATCATGTAAATGTTAATCAAGGTCAACCCTAACACAAAATGTAGAAAATAGATTTTATAGAGGTTGGACCGCCATCCCTGTACTAGGGCATACAAAAAACATCAATTATATGGTTAACATGACCTATTTTGAAGAAAACATGCAAATGAAGCAGTTTGTGTTCTATCTATAATGGTCCAAGGGAGTGCATGATTACCTTTAGTGTCTTATGTCAACTAGCATGACTCATTGTATGTTATATAATACATAATATTTCATCGTTGATATTTTTTTAAAGCAAGAGTGGCATGCATATTTTTATGTCTCGAGGTGGGAATCCATGACCTTTAAAATCCAAGTACGGAGTGTCATACCACCTGTCACTTAAGCTAGTGGTACTAGACATTTCTACAATATTTGACAAAAAGGAATATACTAACATTTCTACAATATATGATGGTTAATATATTCATATAGCACTTTTTAAAAATTTAAGAGTTTATTTTTCATTGTTAATAACACTTCTTACAATTTCTATATTGGTTATAAGTAGTGGATATAAAATCCGCCCCTTATTTTCAAACTTAATACTTAAAAAAACCATTCTTAAAAACAAATTTTATGAAACATACATCAATATTGTAATGACCCAAAATTCTAGTTAGTTGATTTTGAATATTTAATTAATTTTTAATATTAAATAAATAGTTTTAATGGTTTTCAACTTGAATTCAAATACATAGATTATTTATAATATTTTAATTTGTGAATTTATGTACATAGTGATTCAAATATCTGAACTTTAAATTAAGTATTAATATAATGGATTAAATAGCTTTATTTAACTCCTTTTTATTATCAAATAACAACGATGAATTCAATTTGTAAATTTATTTGCAATAATAATTAGTTTGAATAAACAATAAGTAAATTTATTTTTATTTTTACGACTGATTTCTATTGATGTATTTTTAATTTATTTTATTTGATTTTTCTATAGTTTTTAATTTGAAAAATATTTAAATTATCGTTTGACGATTTTTTGACAAATGACGGTATTTTGGTGATTTTATAAAATTAGTAAACCAGTGTATATTATTATTGTTTTGGGGTTGCATCGCTATTCTGAACAGCCGTATTTTTGATTTATCATTTAGGGTTCATATGCGAACAAATTGCTGTGTGACGAAATGGTGGAAAAACTAAAATATAATATCTCGATACTTATCTCAAAATCACTATCCTCTTTCCAAAAATTGTACTGTTCCATTGGGTAAAAAGAAGAAATAAAAATAAACATAGATCCACTTCTTCAAAATTCAATAACAAATCAAAGAAAAATCTAAAAAATAGAAATGGGGTATTTTTAATCTTGTTTAAGGTAGATCTATAAGATGATATGCATTTTAAAGGGTACAGCTTCATTTTCTTGCCTTCGATAGTTTAACATTGGAGGATTTTTAGTGCATAGTGAACTAGGGTTTAAGTTTTGTCGAAATTGGTGAGGCAACATGTGATGGCGCTAGTTGCTTTGAGTTCATGAAGTCGTTTAGCACTTGGGAGCCGAGATTTGGATGGTGTAGCATTGTAGGGCAAAATGCGACTTTTTGCAGTGATGTACGAGCGATCTAGTCGTGATGGAGGGTGGGGCTTTGGCCGTGATGAGGTGTTGTATATCGGATTGTGGGCGAGTAGACGAGTTGATTATTGTTGGTTTGGGACAATTTCGTTAAGAGACGAGTGAGGTGGAGGAAGGATAGGTCATGGTGAAGTGAGAAGCATGTTTAGACGGGAAGACTATGAATGGGGAAGAAGAATTAAGTGGGTGATTAGGGTTTTAATTTGTAATTAAGTATTTAATTATTGTTAATTAAAATCAAAATCTTATAAAATTAATATCTCTCTCGTACGAGGTCCAATTGAGACAAAACTTCTTGCGTTGCACTCATAGTGGCGAAAAGCTTTGTGATGGAACTGGTTTGGTCCAATTAGAAGCAAGTTGAAATTTGTGCTAAAATAGTTCATCGTTCGACGGAACTTCTTATTTTATTCCTTTCTACTATATATAATTAAGTAAATGTTTTAAATAATTATTTTGGGAAGTATTGGATTTTTTAAATATTATTATAATAATAAATATTTATTTATTTTTAAAAGAAAAATTAAAAAGGATTATCTTTACTTTAAAAGGGGGGATTTGCGGTTTAAAAGGAGAAATAAATATTTGGAATAATATTTATGAATCGTTTGTATAAATGTGATATAAATGGATAGTTTTATAAATATTATTTTATAAGTGAATGGTAGTTCTGTAAATAATGTTTTATAAACAAACGGAAATGGTTTTATAAGTAATTTCTATAAAATGAAAATCAATTTCATTTTGATAAATGGGAGGAATAAATGCCATTTGCGAATTTATTGAAATATATAAATTGATCGTATTATGGAAACTATACGAGTTTTATAATTATATTTTGGAATTGTTTGGTATTTGACTTTGGGAATTATATATGGTTTTATTTTAAAAAGAGGTTTGTGATTATATTTAGAAAATTTGTAGTAGAATTTTATAAATGAATTTGGGATTTTATGAAAAACTTGCAATTAGGTCAGGTATTTATAGAATAAGTTTATAAATGGTATTTTATAAAAAGAAGTCCTATAAGGGATTTTCTAAATAATATAAGAGTTGTTTATAATGAAGATATTAATTTAATTTGGGAACTTATAAAAGGAAGATGTAATGATGTTATAAATATTTATAAAGGAATTTATAAATAATATTTTATGGAGAAAATTTTAAAATGAATTTAGAGCAATGTTTATAAAATGGAATTTTATAAAAGAGTTGTTTCATAATAGAGATTTGATTTCCCAGATTGACCTTCTTAATTATGGTGGTAGGGAGTATTCTTTTCCCCACCTAACACTGATGAAATAGTGTTTAGGTTATTATTAACACTATTATAAATGACTCGGTTTTAATCCAATCTTAAGTGTAGTTTTGAAATAAAATCTTTCTTAAGGTTTATAAATATACTTATACAGTTGAGATGAGTATATGAGCATATTTTCTAAGTATTGAAAATATAGTGACTGCGAACATATTTGTATTGTTAAAACAAGTATATGGGAAGATTTTCTCGAGTTTTTAAAATGCGATGGCAATTGAGATAAGTATATGAATATTTTCAAATATCAAAAGTGTAGGGAAGGGCTTGTGAAATATATATCTTTGTGAAAGTATTTTTATACAAGAATTTACAAAGTAGTTAAATTAATGAAAAGGTTAATTTAAAAGGCCTAGAGTTGCTTTGTGCTTAAGTTGTGTTATTTATTCTAGGGATCGGTAATCTATATTTGGATTGTTTGTTTACTGGATAGTTAAATAGAAAACTATCAAATCTTGGCCAAAAATATAACTCTAGAAATATCTAGAAGAAATATATGAGTTATATGGCACACTCGTCTTCGACGATGCTGTACTATACATATAAATATTGTCTCGCTCTCCTAGGACAAAATGATAAGGAGATCCATCCACTTAAATGGAAAGAGGTGATCCCCGCTCTTATCTTGTCTGTTTATTTCTGAAAGAACCAGAATTGAGTTCACCGAAAACTATCGAATGTTATTTCGAAGAGACCGAGATCGGATAAATATGAATTATTTAAAAACCACTTCAATCCAACTTAAGCGTCGTATTGAAGACATCTTGAAGATGATGGGATCGAAGTTGGCGCTTTTGACATGCAAGAGTTACTTGCTACTAATCCTGAGGGTGATTTCAAAATGGATGTAGTAGAAGTAGTGTCTTCGGTTTTTTCATATCCTAAACAACTTATATGGATGAATATTGGCACTACATTGCTGCTTGGAGGGTAGTGTTGGCATTCCAAGTGGGTTTGCTATATAAAAGGTAAAACGTAGTCTCTAGCCTCATCAACTGGGAATGACTAAAACATGAGATATGTAGCAGAGCTAAGTTGATCACTCCCATTAGGGTGTATCATCACCTTTCTTGATATGCATTCATTTTATGGATTGGTTGTGCATGAGCGCTCTCGATAAATGTTGCTAAAAAAACCATGGTGATGATATATTCAATACTATCCAAGAAGTGGTAGGCTGGCTCTATGTAGTAGGGATGCAAGATGTTCTTATTTACCTCGGTACATTTTTATAGAGATGTACTATGACAAGCGGTACCCAAGTAGCTTTGTCATTGATGGAATCCATTTTCTAATAAGCGCCATACGGACTTAATTTGTGCCTAACTATGCTGGAACGTGAGATGCAAGCATTTCAGCTATATTCATAGTTTACTTTAAACCCAAAAAATTATTATAATATCATTAGATGTTCTATAAAATGGGTTGGTTACCACAAGGTAAACACTCATCCGTGTTTATTTGCACCATGGTCATACGAGATACCCTTTGTTTAAAAGGTCTTTATAACTTTAAAATCTATTTGGGTGTGTTTCTCATGCCGATTTACCAGACTGATCCGAGCGTTATTTTCCTTTTAATGCTCAGATCAGACCGAGCATATTTACAGATCTAGATTGATGCTTGAAGTTTCAAGAGACGAGTTGGATGCTTCCAAGACATACTCACATATATTTTTTCCACTGCAAATCGATAGTTGTTTATTTATCAGCATTTGTGAGGACATGTGTTATAACTGTCCAGGCTGGTGGTTAGTTAGTTTACTCTAATTGATGTATATATGTATATTACAGTTTCTTTTGTGAAGATATGTGGTGTATTATATTTTACTCATCATGTTGTGAGACTCTGTTCTGTTTTTTCTTTCTTTTTTCCCAACAATCCGTGTTTCGATACTTGGATGCTTGACACATGAATATCGTGGATGTATTAATGTCAACTTCTGAGGATCGAAATGACGGATGGTTACAAATATTTTGAGTGACAATTTGCAGTGTAGGCTGCAAATATAGCAATGTAGAGTGTAAATATTTGTAGTTCAATCTGTGTATATTTGTAAAATAAATATTTGTAGCGTATTACCGCAAATATATGCAGTGTAGAATGTAAATACTTGCACCATATACTATAAATATATTTAATATAGACTGCAAATATACAATGTAGACCGTATATTTTCACCAAAAACACTGACGGGGTATT
Organism: Allium cepa; assembly: GCA_030765085.1. Lineage (NCBI taxonomy): Eukaryota > Viridiplantae > Streptophyta > Magnoliopsida > Asparagales > Amaryllidaceae > Allium > Allium cepa. The sequence goes on along the minus strand of CM060934.1, from coordinate 604,409,254 downwards.
CCATGAAATCTGGTTTTGACGCAGCGGAAGTGAAATTTTTAAAAAAACACGTCCCTTGTAATTTCTATTTCATAGTTATTGATATTTTCGTATCAACGACTTTATGCACTAGTGTACCAAAAGAATATGTGATGGGTGCTTATAGCCGTCCCAGCTTGAATATCTATCTGATAACTTATGTAGAACGCAACGATCACAGACCATCGTAACTATTTTTAGCATGGATTGGGTTAGACTGCCTGATTGAATACACACGTATATTTTACCAACTTTGATCATAAAAGCGGCACTTTAGTGCTCCTTGTGATAAACAAAAGCCAAAAGATGGTGGAAAATAAGGTGGAAAAGAGGGAAAACTTCTATTTAAAGTGGTAGGCTATTTTGTAGCCACTTGTTAGTTAGGCGGTACAAAGTTTGTAACTGCCTACAAGCAGACGGCTAAAGATAGCCGTTGCTTGTTGGAGTTCCTTTAGGTTCGTAATATAATGACACATAAGGTATTATGGAAAGTAAATTATTGTGGATGACTTCAATTCTCCTATCTACAGAAATTACATGGTTTAATATGCCAAATATATCAGATCAATTAATTTATCAAATAATTAAAAATAAATTAAATAATAAATGCAATTTGATGGATATGATGTGTGGGATGTATTGATGTGTAAAATGAAACGGGTATTTGAAAGGATAGAAATTGCTTTGTTATTACTAATTATATTGTTAATATATTTGAAAGGAGTATTAATAGACACGGGGAAGAGGCGTATGTATTGGTCATTACCATTATCGTCTGATCCATTTGACGCTAACATAACAATTTCACCAGTTCACTCTAATAGTGCATACCGGTGGATCATGGCAATGATGATGGACGCAATGGGAATTCCATTGGGTAAAAAGGGTAGGAACGAGCTAGTAATCGGAAAAGTGGCACTTAAAAAATGAGAGAAGGGGAATTGATATGGTTAGAGATGGCCTTAGATAGTTATATATAAATCCAGTTAATAAAATTTAATGTTAAATCAGTCATTTATGGCCTTAGATATGGTAAGTGATAGCATTTCACATTGATATATAAACATTAAATCCTCAAATCAAAGTACAATAGATCAATACAAGTGCCTCTTTTTATTTGTCTATTTAAGAGGTTGCTTGTGGATGGCTAAGCATACATTTACATTGTATGTTACTAAAAGCATCCATGAAAGTGCTTCCTAATACCATTACTAAAGAATACCGTAATTATTTAAAATATATTCTATATGATACCATACAATTAAAAAAAAGCATCCAAGCTCTAATTTCTTCTTGCTTCTATAATTGACTCATTGTTATACTCCATTGTTTTCTCACTGCTCGTGTAAAAAACCTAATAACCAAGTCAATCCATAAAATTAAAAATATTAATTGTGTCCATGTGTAATCTACTTATAACATTAAACCAACAAATGGAAAAAAAATTAAAATATACTTACATAATAAGGTTCAATCTCTACATCATTAATCTTCACATCATCGATTTTTTTATACCCAATAAATTCATTAAGAAAGGCCTACAAAATTAATTTTCTATTAAATTCTTCAAATGAATGATACAAATTCAAATACTTAACTATGAATACATACTGCATTTAGATCATTGGAGTTTTCATCCTCCTTTTCTTTATTTGAATTCACAAAAAACAATATATCCCATCAATCAATTGAGAAAATTAATATCAATGCGCTACTCCTCATTTCTAAATACCACAATAGAACACCTCTAAACAAATACATGTTGCAAATAATATTGAAAGCCTACAAAATTAATGTATATCAAAATCACCTCATTTCCTTTCTTAGAACGTTGACTATTATCTAAATCACCTTCTTCCTTGAACTTCAATGGTTAGCAATTCAAAGTAGAAAATTTATCAACTATGGATGATAAAATGAAGAGAGTGGCCGCAAACCCTAACTTATCTTTACTTCAGTGGATATTTGGTTGTGGTCATCAGTTGCAACCTACCCGATCAAAGGCATACGAGAATGCATTATCATCTTGGTCTGTGCACTTCAATTTACTTTCATCCCATTATCTTAGTATTATTCTTTTTCATTCTTTCTTCACTTTGTTGCTTATATAAAATCAAACAATTGTATCAAACTGTAATACAATAATCTAGAAAATTTCATTCATCAATTCTCTTGCTCTCAAATATCAAAAGTAATAACAAAACTGCAAGATCGGTTTTTAACATAGTATTAGAGCCTATCATTGCTTAACAGCATATTTGATTGGCATTTTAAATCTGAATAATCATTAGATTAGATTTCATCATCTGATTTTTAGATCTTCCCTCAGAGATAAACTCATCATTTGGTTTTTTCTTGTTTGAAAAATAAAATAGCCAGTGCCATACCAGAAGATCGAAGATCTTGGTTGCAACAGAGCTTATTTGGATAAAGAGTCATCTAAAAACCAAAATCAGAGCCAAGAAAATCGTCAAGAAGCAGTAAGACAGTCATTACCTCGCTAGGAACTCATCAGCCAAAGGTCTTCATACAAGATCTGGCTGTAACCGATCAGATCTTCACCCATTTGATTATTTTTCTGACATTGTAAGTTTTCTTCATCTCAAGATTCAGATCATATTTTCCTTTCAGACGTTATGGCAGGAGACAATGACAGCTCTGCCACCTCTGCAACATCATCCAACCCACATCAAGTTGCCACTGAGAATCTTGCAAAAACTATTGTAAGTCCTCAAAGTCAATTGATTACTGCACATCTTGAAGAAGATAAATATCTTCTTTGGAAAGTTCAAGTGAAAACTACCGTCAGAGGCTATGATCTTGAAGGATTTCTCCTTAGCACCATTCCAATACCACCCATGTTCATAAAAGTAATGACCCGGAAATTTCGAAGCCGAAATTTCCAGATAGTTAGAGAAAAGAAGAAAGAGATAGAAGAAGAGCAGAAAAGAAACACACAAACTCACATTCGCAGCGGATAAAATATAATATCAAATATAATAGCAGTTATACAAAGAAAACTATATTTGTTAATTTACATTTAAATACATCAGAGTTACACATATACATAAACACTGGACAAACAATCATGTCCAAATACTACAATATCACAGCGGATAAACACTCTATACGTTCCTATCCTTTAGCTCTCCTCCTGAGCTCCAGAACGTCCTTACCTGCAAATCTGTAATACTCGGTCTGACCCGAGCATTACATCAAAGTAACACCCGGGTCAGGCTGGAAACCAGCGTGAGTAAACTCATCTAACAGGGAATACAAAAGCATACAACTGATATGAACCCGGGGTAACTGATATCAATTTACAAGTTCACAAGTCGTTAAAGACATTACTCATCTCACACATCAATTTCTGAGTACCAAAACCTTATATTAAATGGTTCAATTCTCTTAAATCATTTCTTTTCAGTATATTGATTTCACATAGCAATTTATAAAGAATCGAAGCGGTTTCGGGTATTTACTAATACCCGACTCCGGTCTCTTCATAATCTATATCAACTTAACTTATTATTCAAGTGAAATACAACTCAATTTTAAATACAGGATGTCACCTAATTCATCAACAATAGATAACCACATCATCACAGTTTAAATCAACATATCTTATCACATAGCATCACGAACCATATATTAGGGATAACAATTAATCAAAGGCTTCCAATATCATCCTATTTATCCCTTAGTTAATTTCACAAATTAATTTATCTTTAACCAAATACAGTAATTAACCTTTAATTACTTCATTGAATAAATTAATTCTTAATTTATTCTCTGATTAATCCCATGATTAATCCCATTCAGTAATTAACTACACTTAATTACTCATTCCTTAAATTAGTTACCCTTAATTAATCATCTCAATTAATCCCTTGATTAATCCCAAAGTAATTATATCCAAATTACTTTATCACTAAACATCTTTAATTACCTTCAGTAATTATCAATTAATTACTTCCCTAAGTAATTACACTTCCATTAATTAAATTAAGTAATTATTCATCAATCATCAAGTGTTTAAATTAATTAAACTTAATTAATTAATCTAAACTAATCACATTAACCCAATTAATTACATCAAGTAGTTAATTCATTTATTACTTCTATTAAGTAATTAAACATAAAAAATTTCATAAATGATTATTATTAATTAATTAATCTAATTAATTATCAAAATTTATCTCATTAATTTATTGTTAAATAATCTTAAGTTAATGACATTCATTAACAATTCTTTAATTACTTCTCTTAAGTAATTAACTCAGATTAACCATCATTAACTACAAATTAATTAATATTTAATTACCAATTAATTACTAATTGTTAAATTAATTAAGTGTTAACTACAACTTAATCAAGCCTTAATTACTCGATTAATTAATCTTTAATCATTAATTAAAATTTAATTAATAATCCCTAATTACAGATTAATTAACCTTAATTAATTAATCTTAATTATTTAGTTAATCAATTTAAAAACTCCTAATTATTTAATTAATCATCCTTATTATTAATTAATTAAATAATTAATTACCTATTTAAATTATCCTAATAATTTAGATGAATCCAAATTCTTAAATTCTAACTTAATTTAAGAAAACATTCCTTACTTATTTAAAATATTTAAAAATACTTGTTTCAAATTTACTTTAAATTTCACTTTAAATTTCATTTTAAACTTAAGATACAATTTTAGCTTAAACAAGGTTTTAAAAATAATTCAAAACATTTTTATCTCATATGTTAAAAGAACATCCAATTTATAAAATACGTTTAAAGAATTTAAATCCAAATTTAATTTAAATTCAAATCAATTAAAATCACACTTAGACATTCCAAGTCATTAAAACAAATTTAATTCAAAAGAATTTCTTTAATTTAAAAATTGAAATACAGATTTAAACCTCATTCCAGTTTTTAACTTAAATTTTTAAAAGCTTTTCTTACATTCTACATCTTCATTTTAAGTTCAAATCATTTAACCATTTCAACGTAATTTAAACAATTTAAATTTAAACTTTATTCTATTTTAAAAACTGAATCTCAACACAAGTCCCAGATTTAAAATCTCAGGTTCAAACTTATTTTGAAGATTATATTTTACAAATTAAACTTTCCAGTTTAAATTCAAACCAATATTCTTTTATACCTTAAAAATTGTTAAAATGAAATTTAAATTTCAAAATTTAAATTATTTCAAACTCAAATTCAAACTTCCTGAATTCAGATTGAAATTCAGGTTTAAATCTAGTTTAAATTTTTAGTTTGCATTTTAAAACTTACTTTTAATTTTAAAATCTAAAACAGGTTTTTGTTTTCTGTTTTAAAAACCTGAAACAACTTTTACTCGGGCCTACCCTACCTTAACTTCGAGTTCAAACCTAATCTTCTTCGAGTCCTACACCCGAATAACCCTAGAAAACTCGAGGCAATTGAAACCCACAGACAAAAGTCCTCCAACAAAACAACCCGTCCACCGTGCACATGCACAGCGACGCCGTCCACCTTCGCCCATATCTGACAATCTCCACACGTCGCCAATCATAATATCACCTGACCATGATCATCAGATCGTCCAAATTTCAATTCGGATACAAATTCGAGTTCAAAACCCAAAACATGGAACAGGCAAATCCACTACAATCCAAAAACCTGTCAACGCCGTGTTTCGGAAGCTCCGACCACCGATGCCCCTTAGACTCCGACGAAGCCTTCGACAACCCACCATCTACCATTACCCAAGAAATAGTTAAATGCGATCAACTATGCATGCCGAACAGAACACTCCTTCCCTAACCCAGAAAACTAGGGTTCTAGCCTTCAAATCACAATCTCCTCTTCCAAGATGAAATACACCATAAACTGATATTTTTTTCCTCACCCTTGATCGTTCCCCCACCTCCAGGAGGAATTTCAACCAATCCGAGCTCATAGATTATCAGTTAGAGCTCAAAAATAAAAATACAATTAAATTAGATCTGCTCCCAAATTCTAGTACTGAAAATTATGATGCAAATCTTAAAATTCATGGATTTTCATGATGATTAAGATCATATAAGTGAAACATAGAATTATGGTTCTTGAATTTTAACAGATCTTCAATTCTATTGTAAATTCCTTGATTTACAGTAATAAAACTTGTTTTACTTAAATAATATATATTTTTATCCTAATTCATGTTCAAACAATCCTATTCTGCTTGAAAATCAAAGACGTTCAGAATCAGTTAAAGAGAAAAGTGAATTTATTTACTTGCTCTAAAATTCTATAATCCTGGAACAGAATAACTCGAACAAAATAGACATGCACCACTTATATCTGCATGTTTTAAACATGCAGGCTAGAATTTCATCCATGCAATCCATTTTCCACATCACCTAACTAAACACATTCATCTTGAGCAGCAAATTAATCAAGAGTTAGATTTTCCTACTCACCTTTATATAGTTTGAACAGAAAAACAAAGAGCTCTGATCTGAATTATCTCTTGTGAAAAACTGAAACTTATATGATTTGCTTGATGTTGTTCTTCCAGGTTGCATGCTTGAGGGAATTACAGTTTGATATTGGAAAGGTTACAGTTTTGAAAAGATTCGCAGAGCTTTAGCTTTTGTTTGAGGAAGTGACAACAGAATTGCTTGCAAATCTCAGGTTTAAAACTGTTTTACAGGGTTGAATTGTTTGAGGGGTTTTCATGTTTATCAAACTTTGATTTAAGAATGGTTTCAGATTTGATTTTGGCTTTGGAAGAATGGTTTAACAAAGTGGAGTTCTCTCATTTTTTTTAGAAGTTGAGAAGAAAAAAAATGGAAAAGTGAAGGCGATAGTTTATATAGATGTGAATTGGAATTTATTTAGAATTAAGAAAAACAAAAATAATTTAACACTTGTCTCAATTTCTAACACTTGTCATTTCTAGTTTTTAATTAATTTACATTTTTTTTATCATGGTTTAAAGAGTTACACTTGTATTATCTTTATTTCATTTATTTTTAAAAAAAAATTTTCTCTAATTAATTGTAAATTAATAAATCCTTTTCTAAATTTATGTATATATTTTGAATTCAATTTAACACAAATATATATAATATCAAATTTATTTGTTCAATCTATAGATTAGTATTTTCGATATTTTAAATCAGATAATTATACAATTATCCGATGCCAAAGAAAATCCGGGTTATCACATTCCTCCCCCCTTTGAATCTTTTCGTCCTCGAAAAGGAACGAAGCCAGAATTTATTAAAATGCTTAAGATCAGATAAATTATTCTTTGACCATTTTAAAAACACTTTGAAAATCTATATAATATTATAAAATAGTTTTTTATAAAAATACTTTTTATAACTTGATGTTTTAACCAGTCCATCATTGTTCTCACAGAAATTCAGTCATACGACTGAAAATCTATAAGTTCTTAGCAGACCCGTTTTCAACATCCAGTGAAAATATTTGAAAAATAATTTTATTGAAAATATAGAAAACAGTTTTTGAAAATAGAGGATATATCTTTAGTGAGGATGCTCTGGAAATCATCACCCCCATCCATGGTCGCAGTTAACCCGATGGTTACGTTGTCATCCCGGCAAAATCCATAGATAACTGTAGGCCTCCGCGCCCCTTGATTACACCATGGAACCCGCTCCAGATCGCAGCTACAACTGGGGTTACGTAGCTATCACAGCAAAAACCCATATAACTGTAGGCATCAGTGCCCTCGAATTTCACTGCCAAAAGAATTAAACTTCTCCACTCCACTCGACCATAGATCGCAGTCTACCAATGTTGCGTTGCCTTCCCGGCAAAATCAAGTGTAGACCGTTGACACTCATCCTCCACACGATTTTCGCTATGATCCCCATAGTAGATCGCAGTGACATCGAGTTACACTGTCGTCACAGCATAACCCAAATGCCCCTGTAGGCATCAGTGCCCTTGACTTTCTCTACCCAATAATCCTCAGGAACTAGTTTGTCCGGACTCCTCACATGATCAACTTTAAAAAAACCCCTTCGGGCTCAAGGTAGCACCACCCGGTGGTACTCCTGAGAAGTCCATTCCAAGGGAGCGCCTTTTTCCCCAGAGCCATCATCAAAACACTTTATACTATACATATATAGTATCTTTAAATCATACACCTAGTATGATCTCATACAAAGCTCCTTTACACAAAATCGATTATTCCAAAATCGATAATTCTCAAACTAGGCTTTCCAAATTTAATATTGATTTTATCCAAAAATCAAAAGCCCTTCCAAATCCATAGGTTCCCAAAACCTTTTTTCCAAAATCCTCATATGATCCTTTACATATATATATACAGATATATATAATTTTTAAAACTTTAGATCATTTCAAACTTGTATAAAACTCCTTTATACTTCAAACACCTCCAAAAACCATTTTCTTCCGGCAAAAGATTCATCAAGGAGAGTTTTATCTTATATAACAAAGATATATAACTTTGTTTATTCAAAATCAAATATTCAAATTTGATTACTCTTTTCAATATAAATTTCACTCAAATTCGTACGATGTACACATATCATTCGTATGCCATACCAATCTGATCACTCATTCGATCACACAATATCACTTCCGAACTAGTATCATCTACCCGACTTCCTAGTGCGGACATAGATCTGGTTTCCTGATCAGAAACCGTCATTTTCCTTGCATAGTCATAACTATGATAGAGAATATCCAGAACCAATCAACAATCCATATCCAGGTACGTCGTCGAAAATCGAGTGAAAAATCCCACTCGGATCGATATAACTATCTCTAAATTCTGTGTTCGAATCTGGATCAAATCACTATGCGAATAGAATAATATACGTATATCCTACGTATTTATCTTCATTGATTATCAACTAAATCAATTTCTCTTATCTAATCACATTTCCCTTAATTTCTATCCACATTCACTTACTCACAATTGCTTCAATCCATTTAGATTATCACCTCTATTCTTATCTCGATTGGGTATTTAACCAATAACAGTTTGAACTCCGACCAGTTTATTTAGAAAATAGCTTGAAAATTTTAAAAATAGATAAGTAGTTGGAAAATAATTACTAGTTTATAAAATAGGTGTAAAATAGTTTAGAAAATAGTTAAAATAATTATATAAATTTTAAATAATTGCAAAATAATAGTAAGATAATAATTAGTTTATAAAACAGTTGGAAAATTGTTAAACAGTTTCAAAAATAATTGTAAACAAGTATAAGATAATTTGGCTTTTAAAAGAAAGGTTGTATATATAATGAATAGCTTGGAAAAATAGGTTTATATTAAAACAATTTACATTAAAAATAGTCCAGAGTTAAAACTGTTCACTTCCCAATCTTCATTCTCAATCAATTCAATTTAAATTTCCTCTTCCATTTAAATTGACCCAATTCCAATTTTAAATAACTCCAATTTCCATTGGACTTGATTTATTCCCAATTCAAGTTGAATTAATTCTCAATTCCTTTTCAATTTAAATCAAATTCCATTTGATTTTAAACATATTCAACTTTAATTACAATCCCACGTTATACCAATCATTTTGGACTAATATCCATTAAATTGAACCCACTTCAATTCCAATCCATTTCAACTCCAGTTTGAATTAATTCCAATTTCAAATTCCATTTCCAAATCAAGTTGAATTATTCTTGATTTCCTCCCAAATTAAATTCAAATTCCATTTGAATTTGAAACTATTCAATTTTAATTACAACTCCCAATTATTCAAATCAATCCAATTCAAATTTTCCATTTGAATCTTATACTCATACATCTTCAATCACAATGTTAATCAATTCAAATCAAATTCAATTTGAACTAATTTCAAATTTCAAATTTAAACCATCTCCAATTATATAAATTCGAGTTAATACTTCAAATGTTGATTTAATTCCTTTAAATCAATTTACCCTTTTATCCCAATAATGGATTACCATATTCCATTTCTCATTCATTTACACAAATCCAATTCACAACTTAAAGATTTTTAACAACAATAGGATGATATTAACTAATTTATTTTAAAACATCCATTCATTTTAAATTTCTAGATCTCAAACCCAATTTGAGATCCCTCAAACTCTCAATTACAATCAACCATTTAACTCTCCAAGTTAAACCCCAATTTCATCTTGAAATTTCCAAATCATGTTGATCATTCCAACTTATTTAACTTTTTTCCAAGTTAAACTCAATTCACTTAATCAGTCAAATTCACACAATTTGAATTCCTATTCAAATTTCAAAATTCTTTCCCATCTATAAGTTCAAAAACTTATCACTTTGAGTTTTCACATCTCATTCCCAATTTAAAACTCAATATTTAGAGTTTATCTCAAACCATTTTTGATATTATGTATATCCACATGTATACATATTAATTTCTTTCACATACCAAGTTATAATTTAAAAATTTAAACCACCTTTGGTTTTAATTCAAAACAAATTTCTTTTAAATTTTCAAACAACTCTTGTTTGAAATAGGACCATTTCATTCAAACGCATTAAATAATATTACTTGTTATTTCTTTAAATTAATTACATCATTAATTAATCACATTCGGTAATTAACTTATTTCTTAATTACCTTCATTAAGTAATTGTCCCTTAAATTACTTACCTCTAGTTACTTCATTAAGTAACTCCCTCTTATTTATTAATTCCAATTATTATCCATTAATTAATCTCATCAAATAAAGTTTAATAAATTAATTGATTATCCTTATCGTGAAACCTTTCCCAAATTCAAGATTTAATTTTCATTTTGGTTGTATTTCTATTACTTCTTAATTTAATTCCAATAATTTAACAACCAATTCCTTTAATATTCATTAGAAAGAAATATTGCTTTATATATCAAAATATAATCTTATATAAAACCATTTAAAATCTTTATATAAGAAAATAACAAGTACGCTCTCTCATATATATATATATATATATATATATATATATATATATATTCAACTCATTCTAGGGTACCATTGACCCTATCCCTAATGAGTAATCCCAACAGAGCCAAGGTTGTCGGTTAACCTTCTGCTCTGATACCAAAAGTAACGACCCGGAAATTTCGAACCCGAAATTTCCAGATAGTTAGAGAAAAGAAGAAAGAGATAGAAGAAGAACAGAAAAGAAACACACAAACTCACATTCGCAGTGGATAAAATATAATATCAAATAAAATAGCAGTTATACAAAGAAAACTATATCTGTTAATTTACATTTAAATACATCAAGTTACACATATACATAAACACTGGACAAACAATCATGTCCAGATACTACAATATCACAGCGGATAAACACTCTATACGTTCCTGTCCTTTAGCTCTCCTCTTGAGCTCCAGAACGTCCTTACCTGCAAATCTGTAATACTCGGTCTGACCCGGGCATTACATCAAAGTAACACCCGGGTCAGGCTGGAAACCAGCGTGAGTAAACTCATCTAACAGGGAATACAAAAGCATACAACTGATATGAACCCGGGGTAACTGATATCAATTTACAAGTTCACAAGTCGTTAAAGACATTACTCATCTCACACATCAATTTCTGAGTACCAAAACCTTATATTAAATGGTTCAATTCTCTTAAATCATTTCTTTTCAGTATATTGATTTCACATAACAATTTATAAAGAATCGAAGCGGTTTCGGGTATTTACTAATACCCGACTCCGGTCTCTTCATAATCTATATCAACTTTACTTATTATTCAAGTGAAATACAACTCAATTTTAAATACAGGATGTCACCTAATTCATCAACAATAGATAACCACATCATCACAGTTTAAATCAACATATCTTATCACATAGCATCACGAACCATATATTAGGGATAACAATTAATCAAAGGCTTCCAATATCATCCTATTTATCCCTTAGTTAATTTCACAAATTAATTTATCTTTAACCAAATACAGTAATTAACCTTTAATTACTTCATTGAATAAATTAATTCTTAATTTATTCTCTGATTAATCCCTTGATTAATCCCATTCAGTAATTAACTACCCTTAATTACTCATTCCTTAAATTAATTACCCTTAATTAATCATCTCAATTAATCCCTTGATTAATCCCAAAGTAATTATATCCAAATTACTTTATCATTAAGCATCTTTAATTACGTTCAGTAATTATCAATTAATTACTTCCCTAAGTAATTACACTTCCATTAATTAAATTAAGTAATTATTCATCAATCATCAAGTGTTTAAATTAATTAAACTTAATTAATTAATCTAAACTAATCACATTAACCCAATTAATTACATCAAGTAATTAATTCATTAATTACTTCTATTAAGTAATTAAACATAAAAAAATCATAAATGATTATTATTAATTAATTAATTTAATTAATTATCAAAATTTATCTCATTAATAAATTGTTAAATAATCTTAAGTTAATGACATTCATTAACAATTCTTTAATTACTTCTCTTAAGTAATTAACTCAGATTAACAATCATTAACTACAAATTAATTAATATTTAATTTCCAATTAATTACTAATTATTAAATTAATTAAGTGTTAACTACAACTTAATGAAGCCTTAATTACTCGATTAATTAATCTTTAATCATTAAATAAAATTTAATTAGTAATCCCTAATTACAGATTAATTAACCTTAATTAAATTATCTTAATTCTTTAGTTAATCAATTTAAAAACTCTTAATTATTTAATTAATCATCCTTATTATTAATTAATTAAATAATTAATTACCTATTTAAATTATCCTAATAATTTAGATGAATCCAAATTCTTAAATTCTAACTTAATTTAAGAAAACATTCCTTACTTATTTAAAATATTTAAAAATACTCGTTTCAAATTTACTTTAAATTTCACTTTAAATTTCATTTTAAACTTAAGATACAATTTTAGCTTAAACAAGGTTTTAAAAATAATTCAAAACATTTTTATCTCATATGTTAAAAGAACATCCAATTTATAAAATAAGTATAAAGAATTTAAATCCAAATTTAATTTAAATTCAAATCAATTAAAATCACACTTAGACATTCCAAGTCATTAAAACAAATTTAATTCAAAAGAATTTCTTTAATTTAAAAATTGAAATACAGATTTAAACCTCATTCCAGTTTTTTAACTTAAATTTTTAAAAGCTTTTCTTACATTCTACATCTTCATTTTAAGTTCAAATCATTTAACCATTTCAAAGTAATTTAAACAATTTAAATTTAAACTTTATTCTATTTTAAAAACTGAATCTCAACACAAGTCCCAGATTTAAAACTCAGGTTCAAACTTATTTTGAAGATTATATTTTACAAATTAAACTTTCCAGTTTAAATTCAAACCAATATTCTTTTATACCTTAAAAATTGTTAAAATGAAATTTAAATTTCAAAATTTAAATTATTTCAAACTCAAATTCAAACTTCCTGAATTCAGATTGAAATTCAGGTTTAAATCTAGTTTAAATTTTTAGTTTGCATTTTAAAACTTACTTTTAATTTTAAAATCTAAAACAGGTTTTTGTTTTCTGTTTTAAAAACCTGAAACAACTTTTACTCGGGCCTACCCTACCTTAACTTCGAGTTCAAACCTAATCTTCTTCGAGTCCTACACCCGAATAACCCTAGAAAACTCGAGGCAATTGAAACCCACAGAAAAAAGTCCTCCAACAAAACAACCCGTCCACCGTGCACATGCACAGCGACGCCGTCCACCTTCGCCCATATCTGACAATCTCCACACATCGCCAATCATAATATCACCTGACCACGATCATCAGATCGTCCAAATTTCAATTCGGATACAAATTCGAGTTCAAAACCTAAAACATGGAACAGGCAAATCCACTACAATCCAAAAACCTGTCAACGCCGCGTTTCGGAAGCTCCGACCACCGATGCCCCTTAGACTCCGACGAAGCCTTCGACAACCCACCATCTACCATTACCCAAGAAATAGTTGAATGCGATCAACTATGCATGCCTAACAGAACACTCCTTCCCTAACCCAGAAAACTAGGGTTCTAGCCTTTAAATCACAATCTCCTCTTCCAAGATGAAATACACCATAAACTGATATTTTTTTCCTCACCCTCGATCGTTCCCCCACCTCCAGGAGGAATTTCAACCAATCCGAGCTCATAGATTATCAGTTAGAGCTCAAAAATAAAAATACAATTAAATTAGATCTGCTCCCAAATTCAAGTACTGAAAATTATGATGCAAATCTTAAAATTCATGGATTTTCATGATGATTAAGATCATATAAGTGAAACATAGAATTATGGTTCTTGAATTTTAACAGATCTTCAATTCTATTGTAAATTCCTTGATTTACAGTAATAAAACTTGTTTTACTTAAATAATATATATTTTTATCCTAATTCATGTTCAAACAATCCTATTCTGCTTGAAAATCAAAGACGTTCAGAATCAGTTAAAGAGAAAAGTGAATTTATTTACTTGCTCTAAAATTCTATAATCCTGGAACAGAATAACTCGAACAAAACAGACATGCACCACTTATATCTGCATGTTTTAAACATGCAGGCTAGAATTTCATCCATGCAATCCATTTTCCACATCACCTAACTAAATACATTCATCTTGAGCAGCAAATTAATCAAGAGTTAGATTTTCCTACTCACCTTTATATAGTTTGAACAGAAAAACAAAGAGCTCTGATCTGAATTATCTCTTGTGCAAAACTGAAACTTATATGACTTGCTTGATGTTGTTCTTCCAGGTTGCATGCTTGAGGGAATTACAGTTTGATATTGGAAAGGTTACAGTTTTGAAAAGATTCGCAGAGCTTTAGCTTTTGTTTGAGGAAGTGACAACAGAATTGCTTGCAAATCTCAGGTTTAAAACTGTTTTACAGGGTTGAATTGTTTGAGGGGTTTTCATGTTTATCAAACTTTGATTTAAGAATGGTTTCAGATTTGATTTTGGCTTTGGAAGAATGGTTTAACAAAGTGGAGTTCTCTCATTTTTTTTTAGAAGTTGAGAAGAAAAAATAATGGAAAAGTGAAGGCGATAGTTTATATAGATGTGAATTGGAATTTATTTAGAATTAAGAAAAACAAAAATAATTTAACACTTGTCTCAATTTCTAACACTTGTCATTTCTAGTTTTTAATTAATTTACATTTTTTTATCATGGTTTAAAGAGTTACACTTGTATTATCTTTATTTCATTTATTTTTAAAAGATTTTTTTCTCTAATTAATTGTAAATTAATAAATCCTTTTCTAAATTTATGTATAAATTTTGAATTCAATTTAGCACAAATATATATAATATCAAATTTATTTGTTTAATCTATAAATTAGTATTTTCGATATTTTAAATCAGATAATTATACAATTATCCGATGCCAAAGAAAATCCGGGTTATCACATTCCTCCCCCCTTTGAATCTTTTCGTCCTCGAAAAGGAACGAAGCCAGAATTTATTAAAATGCTTAAGATCAGATAAATTATTCTTTGACCATTTTAAAAACACTTTGAAAATCTATATAATATTATAAAATAGTTTTTTATAAAAATACTTTTTATAACTTGATGTTTTAACCAGTCCATCCTTGTTCTCACAGAAATTCAGTCATACGACTGAAAATCTATAAGTTCTTAGCAGACCCGTTTTCAACATCCAGTGAAAATATTTGAAAAATAATTTTATTGAAAATATAGAAAACAGTTTTTGAAAATAGAGGATATATCTTTAGTGAGGATGCTCTGGAAATCATCACCCCCATCCATGGTCGCAGTTAACCCGATGGTTACGTTGCCATCCCGGCAAAATCCATAGATAACTGTAGGCCTCCGCGCCCCTTGATTACACCATGGAACCCACTGCAGATCGCAGCTACAACTGGGGTTACGTAGCTATCACAGCAAAAACCCATATAACTGTAGGCATCAGTGCCCTCGAATTTCACTGCCAAAAGAATGAAATTTCTCCACTCCACTCGACCATAGATCGCAGTCTACCAATGTTGCGTTGCCTTCCCGGCAAAATCAAGTGTAGACCGTTGACACTCATCCTCCACAGGATTTTCGCTATGGTCCCCATAGTAGATCGCAGTGACATCGAGTTACACTGTCGTCACAGCATAACCCAAATGCCCCTGTAGGCATCAGCGCCCTTGACTTTCTCTACCCAATAATCCTCAAGAACTAGTTTGTCCGGACTCCTCACATGATCAACTTTAAAAAAACCCCTTCGGGCTCAAGGTAGCACCACCCGGTGGTACTCCTGAGAAGTCCATTCCAAGGGAGCGCCTTTTTCCCCAGAGCCATCATCAAAACACTTTATACTATACATATATAGTATCTTTAAATCATACACCTAGTATGATCTCATACAAAGCTCCTTTACACAAAATCGATTATTCCAAAATCGATAATTCTCAAACTAGGCTTTCCAAATTTAATATTGATTTTATCCAAAAATCAAAAGCCCTTCCAAATCCATAGGTTCCCAAAACCTTTTTTCCAAAATCCTCATATGATCCTTTACATATATATATATACAGATATATATAATTTTTAAAACTTTAGATCATTTCAAACTTGTATAAAACTCCTTTATACTTCAAACACCTCCAAAAACCATTTTCTTCCGGCAAAAGATTCATCAAGGAGAGTTTTATCTTATATAACAAAGATATATAACTTTGTTTATTCAAAATCAAATATTCAAATTTGATTACTCTTTTCAATATAAATTTCACTCAAATCGTACGATGTACACATATCATTCGTACGCCATACCAATCTGATCGCTCATTCGATCACACAATATCACTTCCGAACTAGTATCGTCCACTCGACTTCCTAGTGCGGACATAGATCTGGTTTCCTGATCAGAAACCGTCATTTTCCTTGCATAGTCATAACTATGATAGAGAATATCCAGAACCAATCAACAATCCATATACAGGTTCGCCGTCGAAAATCGAGTGAAAAATCCCACTCGGATCGATATAACTATCTCTAAATTCTGTGTTCGAATCTGGATCAAATCACTATGCGAATAGAATAATATACGTATATCCAACGTAATTATCTTCATTGATTATCAACTAAATCAATTTCTCTTATCTAATCACATTTCCCTTAATTTCTATCCACATTCACTTACTCACAATTGCTTCAATCCATTTAGATTATCACCTCTATTCTTATCTCGATTGGGTATTTAACCAATAACAGTTTGAACTCCGACCAGTTTATTTAGAAAATAGCTTGAAAATTTTAAAAATAGATAAGTAGTTGGAAAATAATTACTAGTTTATAAAATAGGTGTAAAATAGTTTAGAAAATAGTTAAAATAATTATATAAATTTTAAATAATTGCAAAATAATAGTAAGATAATAATTAGTTTATAAAACAGTTGGAAAATTGTTAAACAGTTTCAAAAATAATTGTAAACAAGTATAAGATAATTTGGCTTTTAAAAGAAAGGTTGTATATATAATGAATAGCTTGGAAAAATAGGTTTATATTAAAACAATTTACATTAAAAATAGTCCAGAGTTAAAACTGTTCACTTCCCAATCTTCATTCTCAATCAATTCAATTTAAATTTCCTCTTCCATTTAAATTGACCCAATTCCAATTTTAAATAACTCCAATTTCCATTGGACTTGATTTATTCCCAATTCAAGTTGAATTAATTCTCAATTCCTTTTCAATTTAAATCAAATTCCATTTGATTTTAAACATATTCAACTTTAATTACAATCCCACGTTATACCAATCATTTTGGACTAATATCCATTAAATTGAACCCACTTCAATTCTAATCCATTTCAACTCCAGTTTGAATTAATTCCAATTTCAAATTCCATTTCTAAATCAAGTTGAATTATTCTTGATTTCCTCCCAAATTAAATTCAAATTCCATTTGAATTTGAAACTATTCAATTTTAATTACAACTCCCAATTATTCAAATCAATCCAATTCAAATTTTCCATTTGAATCTTATACTCATACATCTTCAATCACAATGCTAATCAATTCAAATCAAATTCAATTTGAACTAATTTCAAATTTCAAATTTAAACCATCTCGAATTATATAAATTCGAGTTAATACTTCAAATGTTGATTTAATTCCTTTAAATCAATTTACCCTTTTATCCCAATAATGGATTACCATATTCCATTTCTCATTCATTTACACAAATCCAATTCACAACTTAAAGATTTTTAACAACAATAGGATGATATTAACTAATTTATTTTAAAACATCCATTCATTTTAAATTTCTAGATCTCAAACCCAATTTGAGATCCCTCAAACTCTCAATTACAATCAACCATTTAACTCTCCAAGTTAAACCCCAATTTCATCTTGAAATTTCCAAATCATGTTGATCATTCCAACTTATTTAACTTTTTCCCAAGTTAAACTCAATTCACTTAATCAGTCAAATTCACACAATTTGAATTCCTATTCAAATTTCAAAATTCTTTCCCATCTATAAGTTCAAAAACTTATCACTTTGAGTTTTCATATCTCATTCCCAATTTAAAACTCAATATTTAGAGTTTATCTCAAACCATTTTTGATATTATGTATATCCACATGTATACATATTAATTTCTTTCACATACCAAGTTATACTTTAAAAATTTAAACCACCTTTGGTTTTAATTCAAAACAAATTTCTTTTAAATTTTCAAACAACTCTTGTTTGAAATAGGACCATTTCATTCAAACGCATTAAATAATATTACTTGTTATTTCTTTAAATTAATTACATCATTAATTAATCACATTCGGTAATTAACTTATTTCTTAATTACCTTCATTAAGTAATTGTCCCTTAAATTACTTACCTCTAGTTACTTCATTAAGTAACTCCCTCTTATTTATTAATTCCAATTATTATCCATTAATTAATCTCATCAAATAAAGTTTAATAAATTAATTGATTATCCTTATCCTGAAACCTTTCCCAAATTCAAGATTTAATTTTCATTTTGGTTGTATTTCTATTACTTCTTAATTTAATTCTAATAATTTAACAACCAATTCCTTTAATATTCATTAGAAAGAAATATTGCTTTATATATCAAAATATAATCTTATATAAAACCATTTAAAATCTTTATATAAGAAAATAACAAGTACGCTCTCTCATATATATATATATATATATATATATATATATATATTCAACTCATTCTAGGGTACTATTGACCCTATCCCTAATGAGTAATCCCAACAGAGCCAAGGTTGTCGGTTAACCTTCTGCTCTGATACCAAAAGTAACGACCCGGAAATTTCGAACCCGAAATTTCCAGATAGTTAGAGAAAAGAAGAAAGAGATAGAAGAAGAACAGAAAAGAAACACATAAACTCACATTCGCAGTGGATAAAATATAATATCAAATAAAATAGCAGTTATACAAAGAAAACTATATCTGTTAATTTACATTTAAATACATCAAGTTACACATATACATAAACACTGGACAAACAATCATGTCCATATACTACAATATCACAGCGGATAAACACTCTATACGTTCCTGTCCTTTAGCTCTCCTCCTGAGCTCCAGAACGTCCTTACCTGCAAATCTGTAATACTCGGTCTGACCCGAGCATTACATCAAAGTAACACCCGGGTCAGGCTGGAAACCAGCGTGAGTAAACTCATCTAACAGGGAATACAAAAGCATACAACTGATATGAACCCGGGGTAACTGATATCAATTTACAAGTTCACAAGTCGTTAAAGACATTACTCATCTCACACATCAATTTCTGAGTACCAAAACCTTATATTAAATGGTTCAATTCTCTTAAATCATTTCTTTTCAGTATATTGATTTCACATAGCAATTTATAAAGAATCGAAGCGGTTTCGGGTATTTACTAATACCCGACTCCGGTCTCTTCATAATCTATATCAACTTAACTTATTATTCAAGTGAAATACAACTCAATTTTAAATACAGGATGTCACCTAATTCATCAACAATAGATAACCACATCATCACAGTTTAAATCAACATATCTTATCACATAGCATCACGAACCATATATTAGGGATAACAATTAATCAAAGGCTTCCAATATCATCCTATTTATCCCTTAGTTAATTTCACAAATTAATTTATCTTTAACCAAATACAGTAATTAACCTTTAATTACTTCATTGAATAAATTAATTCTTAATTTATTCTCTGATTAATCCCTTGATTAATCCCATTCAGTAATTAACTACACTTAATTACTCATTCCTTAAATTAATTACCCTTAATTAATCATCTCAATTAATCCCTTGATTAATCCCAAAGTAATTATATCCAAATTACTTTATCATTAAACATCTTTAATTACCTTCAGTAATTATCAATTAATTACTTCCCTAAGTAATTACACTTCCATTAATTAAATTAAGTAATTATTCATCAATCATCAAGTGTTTAAATTAATTAAACTTAATTAATTAATCTAAACTAATCACATTAACCCAATTAATTACATCAAGTAGTTAATTCATTTATTACTTCTATTAAGTAATTAAACATAAAAAATTTCATAAATGATTATTATTAATTAATTAATCTAATTAATTATCAAAATTTATCTCATTAATAAATTGTTAAATAATCTTAAGTTAATGACATTCATTAACAATTCTTTAATTACTTCTCTTAAGTAATTAACTCAGATTAACCATCATTAACTACAAATTAATTAATATTTAATTACCAATTAATTACTAATTATTAAATTAATTAAGTGTTAACTACAACTTAATCAAACCTTAATTACTTGATTAATTAATCTTTAATCATTAATTAAAATTTAATTAATAATCCCTAATTACAGATTAATCAACCTTAATTAATTAATCTTAAGTCTTTAATTAATCAATTTAAAAACTCCTAATTATTTAATTAATCATCCTTATTATTAATTAATTAAATAATTAATTACCTATTTAAATTATCCTAATAATTTAAATGAATCCAAATTCTTAAATTCTAACTTAATTTAAGAAAACATTCCTTACTTATTTAAAATATTTAAAAATACTTGTTTCAAAGTTACTTTAAATTTCATTTTAAACTTAAGATACAATTTTAGCTTAAACAAGGTTTTAAAAATAATTCAAAACATTTTTATCTCATATGTTAAAAGAACATCCAATTTATAAAATAAGTTTAAAGAATTTAAATCCCAATTTAATTTAAATTCAAATCAATTAAAATCACACTTAGACATTCCAAGTCATTAAAACAAATTTAATTCAAAAGAATTTCTTCAATTTAAAAATTGAAATACAGATTTAAACCTCATTCCAGTTTTTAACTTAAATTTTTAAAAGCTTTTCTTACATTCTACATCTTCATTTTAAATTCAAATCATTTAACCATTTCAAAGTAATTTAAACAATTTAAATTTAAACTTTATTCTGTTTTAAAAACTGAATCTCAACACAAGTCCAGATTTAAAACCTCAGGTTCAAACTTATTTTAAAGATTATATTTTACAAATTAAACTTTCCAGTTTAAATTCAAACCAATATTCTTTTATACCTTAAAAATTGTTAAAATGAAATTTAAATTTCAAAATTTAAATTATTTCAAACTCAAATTCAAACTTCCTGAATTCAGATTCAAATTCAGGTTTAAACCTAGTTTAAATTTTTAGTTTGCATTTTAAAACTTACTTTTAATTTTAAAATCTAAAACAGGTTTTTGTTTTCTGTTTTAAAAACCTGAAACAACTTTTACTCGGGCCTACCGTACCTTAACTTCGAGTTTAAACCTAATCTTCTTCGAGTCCTACACTCGAATAACCCTAGAAAACTCGAGGCAATTGAAACCCACAGACAAAACTCCTCCAACAAAACAACCCGTCCACCGTGCACATGCACGGCGACGCCGTCCACCTTCGCCCATCTCTGACAATCTCCACACGTCGCCAATCATAATATCACCTGACCACGATCATCAGATTGTCCAAATTTCAATTCGAATACAAATTCGAGTTCAAGACCCAATACGTGGAAAAGGCAAATCCACTACAATCCAAAAACCTGTCAACGCCGCGTTTCTGAAGCTCCGACCACCGTTGCCCCTTGAACTCGGACGAAGCCTTCGACAACCCACCATCTACCATTACCCAAGAAATAGTTGAACGCGATCAACTATGCATGCTGAACAGAACACTCCTTCCCTAACCCAAAAAACTAGGGTTCTAACCTTCAAATCACAGTCTCCTCTTCCAAGATGAAATACACCATGAACTGATATTTTTTTCCCTCACCCTTGATCGTTCTCCCACCTCCAGGAGGAATTTCAACCAATCCGAGCTCATAGATCATCAGTTAGAGCTCAAAAAGAAAAATACAATTAAACTAGTTCTGCTCCCAAATTCTAATACTGAAAATTATGATGCAAATCTTAAAATTCATGGATTTTCATGATGATTAAGATCATATAAGTGAAACATAGAATTATGGTTCTTGAATTTTAACAGATCTTCAATTCTACTGTAAATTCCTTGATTTACAGTAATAAAACTTGTTTTACTTAAATAATTTTTTTTTGTCCTAATTCATGTTCAAACAATCCTATTCTGCTTGAAAATCAAAGACTTTCAGAATCAGTTAAAGAGAAAAGTGAATTTATTTACTCGCTCTAAAATTCTGTAATCCTGGAACAGAATAACTCAAACAAAACAGACATGCACCACTTATATCTGCATGTTTTAAACATGCAGGCTAGAATTTCATCCATGCAACCCATTTTCCACATCACCTAACTAAAGACATTCATCTTGAGCAGCAAATTAATCAAGAGTTTGATTTTCCTATTCACCTTTATACATTTGAACAGAAAAACAAAGAGCTCTGATCTGAATTATCTCTTGTGCAAAACTGAAACTTATATGATTTGCTTGATGTTGTTCTTCCAGGTTGCATGCTTGAGGGAATTACAGTTTGATATTGGAAAGGTTACAGTTTTGAAAAGATTCGCAGAGCTTTAGCTTTTGTTTGAGGAAGTGACAACAGAATTGCTTGCAAATCTCAGGTTTAAACTGTTTTACAGGGTTGAATTGTTTGAGGGGTTTTCATGTTTATCAAACTTTGATTTAAGAATGGTTTCAGATTTGATTTTGGCTTTGGAAGAATGGTTTAACAAAGTGGAGTTCTCTCGTTTTTTTAGAAGTTGAGAAGAGAAAAATAAAATGGAAAAGTGAAGGAGATAGTTTATATAGATGTGAATTGGAATTTATTTAGAATTAAGAAAAACAAAATAATTTAACACTTGTCTCAATTTCTAACACTTGTCGTTTCTAGTTTTTAATTAATTTACATTTTTTTTATCATGGTTTAAAGAGTTACACTTGTATTATCTTTATTTCATTTATTTTTAAAAGATTTTTTTCTCTCTAATTAATTGTAAATTAATAAATCCTTTTCTAAATTTATGTATAAATTTTGAATTCAATTTAACACAAATATATATAATATCAAATTTATTTGTTTAATCTATAAATTAGTATTTTCAATATTTTAAATCAGATAATTATACAATTATCTAATGCTAAAGAAAATCCGGGTTATCACAATAAATGACCAAGGAAATAAGACAGATAGCAATAAAGAATTCATAAGACACCAAAGGCCATATAGTTTAATCTATTCATGGCTACTATCCTCTATAAGTGTCAAGATATTGCCTAAAGTAATTGGAAGTAAAACTGCAAATGGAATCTGGACAACAGTGGAAAGAATATTTAATTCTCAATCTGCTGCCATAGTCACGCATCATAAGAGACAAGTGCATAGTATCAGAAAGGATAATCTATCCATGGGAGAAGATCTAACAAGAATCAAAACAATATGTGGCTTACTTGAAGCAGTAGGACATAAGATTTCAAATACTGAACAAGTCCTAATCATTTAAAATGGTTTAAGTGAAGAATATGAGGCAGTAGTGACTGTTATATCATCTCAAAGAACCACACCATAAATAGAAGATGTACATTCAATTCTTCTTGCACATGAAGGAAGAATTGATTACAAAAAGCCTATTGAATCAGATATGTCAGTTAATTATGCATCAAGTTACAGGGGCAGAAATCAGTATAACAACAAATCAGGTCATCTACAAAGAGGCAATTAGTCATCAAGAGGAAGAGGCAGATCAAGATGGTATAACAATAACAAACAAAGATGCCAAATTTGTGA
This sequence comes from Allium cepa, assembly GCA_030765085.1. Classification (NCBI taxonomy): domain Eukaryota; kingdom Viridiplantae; phylum Streptophyta; class Magnoliopsida; order Asparagales; family Amaryllidaceae; genus Allium; species Allium cepa. Next base: position 604,384,984 of record CM060934.1, on the reverse strand, counting down.
AAAAATAGGTCATACGGCCCTAAAGTTCTATTTCAATTTAAACTTAAACTATGTGCCATGGCAGAATACAAACAATAAGAGAAATACCAGTTTGAGTGCAAATATAGCTCAAGTGCAACAAGACTCAAATGATCAAATAGAAAGCAGCGGAAACCAAATTGGAAAATTAGAACACATTCAAGATGAAGCATGGTATCCTAATTCAGAAGCAACTAACCACTTAACAAGCAATCTTGACAATCTTAATCTTGGAAATAAAGAGTTCAAAGGTAAACAGTCAATTTACATGGGCAATGGTGAGTCTATTAGAATTACTCATGCTGGTAAAGCTTACATTAAAGGTGCAAGACAATTATTTTTAAACAATTTGTTAAGAGTACAAAAAATTAAAAAGAATCTTATTAGCGTCTCTCAATTTGCTAAAGACAACAATGTTTATTTTGAATTTTATCCTAAGTACTGCTTAGTTAAAGACATACTAACTAAGGAAACTCTTTTGTAGGGTGATGCAAAAAAGGCCTTTATAGATTCAATCTTGTTAATTCTACCAGTAGTGTAAAAGAACAAAAACGTTGTAATCTGTCTGAGGTTATTCAAACAGAAAAAAATAAAAGTACATTTGATCCGTGACACTACAAACTTAGGCACCCAAATGTAAATGTTGTTAAACAAGTACTTTGTGAGAACAAAATTTGTTTTGGAAATATTCCCGTACCATATATTTGTACTTACTGTCAGATGGGTAAAAGTCACAAATTAGCTTTTAATGATTCTCTTACTTTGTATTCAAATCCTTTGGAATTGATTGCTACAGATTTTTAGAGGCCAGCCCTAGTATGTTTAGATTATGGTTAAAGGTACTACACATCATTTATTGATGCATATTCTAAACACACTTGGATTTACTTCTTGAAAGCCAAGTCTGAAACATATAATACCGTACTGCATTTCATATCATTAATTGAAAAACAAACTGCGTTTCAAGTCAAGGTTATACAGACTGATGGGGGCATTGAATATAAAACCCTTACTTATTTCTTTAATAATAAGGGAATATTTCATAGAACTACATATCTATACACATCTAAGCAAAATGGTTTGATTGAGAGAAAACATAGACATATTGTGGAGTCAGGCCTTACTCTTATAGCTCACTTCTCCCTACCACTAAAATTTTGGCCTGACTCATTCAATACAGTAGTGTATTTAATCAATAGATTACCAACAAGAGTGCTAAAAGGAGTAAGTCCTATAGAAAAACTGTTTAGAGTTAAACCTGACTATCACACTTAGAAAAACTTTTGGATGTCTATGTTTTCCTCATCTAAGATAGTACAACTCTAATAAACTAGATTTCAGATCGAAACCATGTACTTGCTTAGGGTATTCTACTAATCAGAAAGGGTACAAATGTCTGGTTAACAATGGAAGAATTTTTATTAGCAGACATGTTTTTGATGAACATGTCTTTCTATTTAGCAATTCAGATATGAAGACAACCAAGAAGACATACAATCCAAAAGTGTCTATACCTGATTTACCTGTATACCCCAATACTTGGCCATAAAAAGAGTCCGAGAGGACTACAGGAGCTAATGATTTACAACTTGGAATGCCTGATCAGTAAAGCTATGAACCAGTAGATGAATCTAGCTATCTTAATTAGTTTCACACCTGCACAAACAATCAGACTCGACAAATTAGTAATGAGTCTACAGACATTCAGCAAAGTCAGCTCAGTAACAATTCTGATCAAGTAAACACTAAAGGAAATCATGTGAGATCAGGTCATCCAGTGACCACAAGGTAAAAAAGTGGTATTTTTAAACCAAAAATTTATGCTACTTTCATAACAACAGAAGAGCCAAAAACTTTTGAACAAGCCACAAAGGACAAGCACTGGAAAGCTGCTATGGATGAGGAGTACAATGCTCTTATCAAAAATAAAACATGGGAACTTGTCAGCCCTCTAGATAATAAAAATATTATTGGCTGCAAATGGACCTATAAATTAAAGAAAAACCCAGATGGAACAGTAGCTAGATATAAAGCTAAACTGGTAGCCAAAGGGTATACATAGCAGTAAGGATTTGATTTTAATGAAACTTACTTCACAGTGGTTAAACCAACAACCATTAGAGTGATTCTTACTATTGCTCTACATAAACAATGGAATATCGGACAACTTGATTTCAACAATGCATTTCTGAATTGGATATTACAAGAAGAAATTTACATGGAATAGCCACAGGATAGAATCAAATTTCAGATCATGTGTGCAAACTAAACAAGGCAATATATGGCCTTAAACAAGCATCAATGGTCTGGTTTGATAGACTGAAAACCACACTAGTGAGAACGGGTTATCAGTCTACTAAATCAGACAACACTTTATTCTAATATATGTTGATGATTTAATTATCACATGTAATGATGATGCTGCAATCAATGGTCTTATTTAGTATCTAGACAGGCGGTTTTCTGTTAAAGATCTTGGAAATCCAAGCTACTTCTTAGGCATAGAAACTATCAGGAAATCAAGTTCAGAAATAATTTTAAGTCAGAGGAAGTACATTAATGAAATTCTTCATAAGTTAAAAATGGATGGAGCTAATCCACAACCAACACCTATGATATGTAATCAACGGCTTTCAAAAAACAAAGTAGAACCAATATTTAATGTCAAACAATATATAAGTGTTATGGGAGCATTGCAATATGCTACCATAACTACACCAGACATAGCATTCAGTATTAACAAAGTGTCTCAATTTATGAAGGAACCACTAAGCGAGCATTGGAAAGCTGTAAAACAGATCTTAAGATATCTGAAAGGGACGACTACATATGGCTTATCACTAAAAACTGGCAAAAATCTCAATGTGACAGGAGTTGCTGATGCTGATTGGACAACAGACCATGATGATAGAAAATCTGTTTTAGGACACTACATCTATGTTGGGAATAATCCTGTATCATGGTGTTCGAAGAAGCAATCAACTATATCTAGATCTGGTACCGAAACTGAGTATAGGAGTGTGGCTAGTGCAACTGCTGAAATTATGTGGATACAATCCTTGCTTGGTGAACCAAAAATTAAACTGATCTTAAACCAACACTATGGTGTGACAATAAAAGTATTGTATACATGTTAGCAAACTCAGTCTTGCATTCTAGGAGAAAGCACATTGAAATTGACATATACTTTGTTCGAGAGCAACTTAAGGGTCAGCTACAAGTCAATCACATACCTTGGACTTACCAAAGGGCAGACATTCTTACTAAAGCCTTGTCGGCCAGAAACTTCACAAGGTTTAGAGACGATCTTAAGGTGAAGCTTATCTCCATTCATGCCAAAGAGGAAAATCAGGCTCCTCTTGAAGCTGCCTCAAAGACCGTGGCCTCAAATCGAAGTCAATGGAAAAAAAGACTTGAAACTCAAACAGACTTCGAAAATCAAATCTTCGGTGCCTAATCAAGCCACGAGTAGTTATGCAGTAATTACTAAATGATTTTTGAAGTAAATGTATCGATTTGAGAAAAATCAATCAATTTGATGAACTTCGCCAAACCCTAGTTTACGGTTTGGGGGGGGGGGGGGGGATAAAATGAAGAGAGTGGCCGCTAACCCTAACTTATCTTTACTTCAGTGGATATTTGGTTGTGGTCATCAGTTGCAACTCGATCCAAGGCATACGAGAATACATGCTGCTTTATCAGTTTGGGCCGTGCGCTTCAATTTACTTTCAGCCCATTATATTTGTATTATTCTTTTTCATTTTTTCTGCACTTTGTTGCTTATATAAAAGCAAACAATTGTATCAAACTGTAATACAATAATCTGATAAAATTTCGTTCATCGATTCTCTTGCTCTCAAATATCAAAAGCAATAATAAAACTACAAGATCAGTTTTTAGAAACGGAGACTTTAGGTTTAATAACATGAGGAAGAATAAGAAAGTTGGATATTAGAGTTTTGGAACTTACGTGATGAAGAAGAAAGAGAAAGTGGGAGCTTAGGGTTTTGGAATTTACATGATGAAGAACAAGAAGAAAAAAGTTTAGAAAAGGAAAGTGCTTACTTTAGGTAATCAATAACTAATTGGAGAAATAAGTATAGTATCAAGGAGCACATGAATTAATTAAGATGAATTAATTTTTTTTAATGGTATTAATAAGCACTTTCTGTGGTGCTTTTAGCATCATGCTTTAGATTTGTCTCTTTAAAAGGTCGTCCGCGCTTCTTTGTTAAACTTGTGTTTAACTCACATTCATATATTGAATTTGAACAGACATAAGTGAAAAATCTAATGGATGCCTAGCTGTATATTTTACCTGAACAGGAGAAGAAAAAAAGGGTGAATATAGCTAAATTTCCTTGGTATTATATTAATTACTATAAATCACCATCATTAGGTTTGCAGTATATAACAATGATTGATAATGAAGTTGATCTCAATAAATGAATTACGTGGGTCCTCTACTATATATATCACAATCTATGTTCAAGTATGAAATTTCCAGGATCACACATTTGCAGAGAGTGGTCCTCCTGCATTTTATTTTTATAGAGATCACCATCTTATTTCTTCAACCATTTTCTCCATGACGGAGTGGGACTAACGAGTTTGATGCTTCAGTAACGTAATAAAGACACAAACTCATCATATCAATATATATACAACTGGCATAAATCCTCTGAAAACCACAGCCTTGTTTTAACATTAGGCTTTATGTAGGTTTTAACCACATTGGAAAGCAATATAATATCCACAGTAATCATATCAACAAGCTAAGACTGACAAGTGGGTACTGAGATATTATTTAGATACAGCACATGAAGTATAGATTGCAAGTCCAAACATATGCATAGGCCAATAAATACCACCCCATGCATGCTTCTTATGCCAAAGTTTTCATATAGGGTGCATACAATTTCAACATTTATTATTATCCCACACCGTCATATGATAGCAAAGCAGCATGGGCACAAACAATTAGATAATGTAGAATGGTTAATTTAGGCAGTGAAAGCATTAGCTGATCGCGCCGTGTGTCATTTGGTAGACTAAGAAGTGATATTTCATAAGATGCATGTACGTACGTGCAATGATAACACAGTACACAAATTAATGTGACTGTGTGAGTACCCTACAAGCGTGTGTTTTTATGTCAAACTTGGCGGTTGTTTATTCCTGTATTGGGAAAGTCCAAAGGTATATGAGTGTGATAAACTGAAACTTCCTTGTCATATATGTGTGTGCATATGTCCCTACTTATATCTTCATGTGGCTTAAGCACTTCTGCTTTTGTATTTTTATTTCCTTTTCAAACGACTGTTCACCAACTACATAATCCATCACAATAGAATTAGCTGTGCTGGGGTACACAGCATAAAAAACTGTTTTCTCTTTTCATCCCGTTTCCATCAGAATGCATAAGATTCTACATATCACAAAGAAAACATGCTAGTTTGAAAGGTTGCAGGAATAGTTTTATGTATATGATATTCGATATATGTTGTTTGCACCTGATTATTATACAAATAAATTTCCAGATTGGTTAGAGCTGCGTCTGTCCAGATATATATTGCAGAAACTAAAACTCAACATGTCTTGGTAAATCCATATTTAGTGGATGTTTCATGCGTTATAAAATGGTTGCACTTTTTTCTTTTAATAAAAATGTATAACTTGAACTGTTATGGTCTCCACCATCGTCTCTTTGAGATTTGGTTCTTAATGCACATGAGATTCTGTCGTTCGCAAAGCAGTACTGGGCCAAAAGGGCATAATTGTTTCTAATATGTCGAAGGTAATACATCGAAAATTGACTAACAAGGAACATTTGTGTGTCTATGCTACAACTACTCAAATATTATGACTTTTAATGTTGATTTTTAAACTTTGGGACGCTAGACTGTAAACTTCTGACTGAGTGTGGAGTATAATTTCTAGACTTTAGTCCTTCTTATATAATAAACTTCAAAATTCCTTTAATATATTTTTATTTCTTCAAATATCTCAAAACATCGTACTTTAAATCAAAATAGTATTCTACATCAAGTTACCTTTCAAAATAAAAAATAAATAGTATTATTATTTTATGTCAAAATAATAGTATTTGGTAAAATCGCCTTAGTAGTTTCCAAACTTAATGTTGGAATTCCTAAATACAAAGTGTAAATGAAATAATTGTCACACATCGCCAAATATAAAAACAAAGCTAAGTATATTAAAAGCTTTCTAATAAAAGGGTTGGGGCCTTGGGGCACCCAAATGTTTGCTTCGTTGTGAGGATGAAGATCATGCATTATCACCACACACGCGCAACGCTGCCGTTCGACCAGGCCGGGTTTGAGTCTAAATGATCCTATTTTTACTGCAAAACTGGGCACTGAAGAAGCTCCTGATCACATTCTCATTCAATTCCAATTCTAATTTCTTCTTTTCTGCTGCTCTATACAGTATATCATAGAGTTGACATACTCATTACAATCTAATGCAGATTACGTCTGTTGTATCCTGGGAGACTTAAATAAAGTCTTAAGGAAATTGTTACGGCAAGCCTCGGACGAAATTTCCTTCTTCAAATCGGTTAGGTTTTTAATTGATTTATATGTTTATTTATATATATCATTTTCGTTTCTATGTTATACTAATTTTTTTAAATACTATAACGTTTAATCTATCGCTATAGTTATTATTACTATAGTTGTTAGTTTGTGGTTGTAATTTAATTACGGCATACATATTGCTTAATTTAGCTAATACAGACTTCCAAAGTAGTGGAAATCTGATTGATAAACTTATGAGACAAGTTTATAATTGATTATTCTCTGTTTTAGTATACTAGACTTATAACATCTTAAGAATTTCCTATTTTAACAAAAACAGAGACGACAACAGTAAAGCTCACAACAAAGGCTACTACACACAATATGCCCGATCCTTTTAAAGGAGATGGTGACGACTTTCTAACATGGCAGAATCAGATGTCTTTTTATCTCACCACACTCGGTCTGCAACGGTATCTCAAGGAGGAAGAACCAATTCCTGCACCAGGCAAGGAATTAGATGTTGATATGTGGAAGCATTCCGATTTTCTATGTAGAAACTATATTCTAAATTGTCTCGACAATGTGCTATACAAAGTATATCAGCCTCTAAAGACAACAAAAGCACTATGGAATGCACTTGCCATGAAGTATAAGACGTAGAATATCAGTCTTAAGAAATTCATTGTAGACAAATTCATGGACTACAAAATGGTTGATTCCAAACCGGTGACTGCTCAACTGCATGAACTGCAAATCTTTATTTATGAACTCGAAGTAGAAGGTCATATGGTTGGAGAATCGTTTTTTGTTGAAGGCATCACGGGAAAACTGCCGCCGTCATGGAGAGATTACCGCAACTGTCTAAAGCATAAGAAAAAGGAAATCTCTTTACAGGATCTCATAGTCCGACTGAAAATTGAGGCAGATAACCGTGGAGTTACAAAACCAAGCGAGGAGACATTTGTGACTGAAGCTTCAAAGACCAAAAATAAAAAGAAGAATTTCCAGAAGAAAAGGAAAGCTCCAGACAACAAACCAAAAGACAACAAACAAAACAAAAGTTTTAATGGCGAATGTTGGGTTTGTGAAAAAGTTGGACATGCCGCTAGAGATTGCAGACACAAAAAGGAATACAACATAGAGGCAAATATAGCAGACAACATGGAAGTAGACGAGTCCAATTTCTCGACAATTGTATCTGAATGCAATTTGGTTTAGAATCCTCACCAATGATGGGTAGACACAGGCGCTATTCGTCATTTTTGCTCTGACAAGTCCATGTTTTCTACATATCAAAATTCGACCACGAAGAAAAACTTTATATGGGTAATTCTATAGTATCCATGATCGAAGGCAGTGACACAGTAATCCTCAAGTTTACTTCTGGAAAAACTGTCAAGTTGAATGACGTGCTCCACGTTCCAGACATACGCAAGAATCTCATCTCTGGTGCAGTACTATCAAAGAAAGGATTCAAAATGGTATTCGAGTCAGACAAGATGGTTTTGTCCAAAGCTGGAATATATATCGAAAGGGGATATTTATGTGATGGCCTATTTAAGGAAAATGTAGCCGTTATCGGCAATAAAACTATGTATTCTGATTGTGCAATTAATAAAATTGAAGTTTCTTACTTACTTGAGCACGAAATTTCACTATGGCATTATAGATTGGGACACATAAATTTTCGAAAAATGAAAACATTATCAAACTTGGGACTAATTCCAAAATTTCAAGTAGATAAGAACTACAAATGTGAGATATGTGCAAAAGGAAAAATTGTTAAAAAACAATTTCAATCTATTGATAGAAGCACCGAACCACTAGGTTTGGTTCATACAGATTTATATGATTTTAAATCATTACCTATAAGAGGTGGAAAAAAGTACTTTATCACTTTTATTGATGATTATACATGATATTGCTATGTATATCTTTTAAATAATAAGGATGAAGTAATTACATCGTTTATGAAGTACAAAGCTGGGGTAGAAAACCAGTTAAATAAAAAGATCAAGATATTGAGATCTGATCGAGGTGGAGAATATGAATCACCATTTGAACAGTTCTGCGCCGAAAATGGTATAATACATCAAACAACGGCTCCATATTCACCATAAAAAAATGGTGTAGTCGAGAGGAAAAACAGAACGTTAAAAGACATGATTAATGCCATGCTTTTAACCTCTAGTTTACCGACGAACTTGTAGGGGAAAGTCTTAAATATGTCTAATCACATATTAAACAAAGTCCCTCACAATAAAATAGGAACAATTCCATATGAGTTATGTAAAGGACATAAACTAAGTTTTAAATACCTCAAAGTGTGGGGGGGTGCTTGGCAAAAGTTCTAGTTACGCCTCTCAAGAAAGTCAAACTTGGACCAAAAACAGCAGATTCTTACTATTCAGTGCCAGCCCAAAGTAGTAGTGCCTACATATTTTTGGTATTCAAGTATGATATAGCTGATATTCATGTAAATACAATCATGGAATCTAGAGATGCCTCATTCTTTGAAGATGTGTTTCCATACAAAAGGAATGAAGGGAATAATGTCCCTAAAAGGACAAGAGAAGAATCAAGCAATTCACATGATGGTGAAACTCATTATGAGATTGAGGAAGTTGAACCAAGAAGAAGCGTAAGGGCTAGGACTTCCAAGACATTTGGTTCAGATTTTTCACATATGTGTTAAAACACGAACCTCAAACGTACAAGGAAGCAATGTCATCTTCTGAATCTTCATGTTGGAAGGAAGCAATCCAAAGTGAGATTAATTCAATTCTAAGTAAAATAAACTTGGGAAATTGTTGATATTCCACCTGGAATAAAACCTATTAGTTGTAAATGGATTTTCAAGAAGAAAATGAAAGCAGATGGCTCTATCAACAAGTATAAAGCCAGATTAGTAGCCAAAGTATATCGTCAAAAAGAAGGAGTAGACTTCTTTGATACATATTCGTCGATAGCACGAATAACCTCTATAAGAATGCTAATAGCAATTGCATCGATCTATAAGCTAGAAATTCATCAAATGGATGTAAAGACAGCATTCATAAATGGAGATCTCGTTGAGGAGATCTACATGGAGAAACCTAAAGGTTTTCTTTCCAAAGGAAATGAAAACAAAATCTATAGATTAGTAAAATCATTATACAGATTAAAACAAGCTCCAAAACAATGGCACGCAAAATTTGATAGTGTCATGATGAGAAATGGTTTTCATATAAATGAATGTGATAAGTGCATTTATTATAAACAAATTGGACAATCATATGTGATGATTTGTTTATATGTAGACAATATGTTAATATTTGGTCCAAATACTTAGGTAATAGAGACCATAAAGAAGATGTTAATTAGCAATTTCGATATGAAAAATTTAGGAGCTGCAGACGTTATTTTGGAAATTAAAATAATAAGAACACCTAATGGAATTGAATTATCTCAGCCACATTATGTAGACAAAGTGATTGAATTTTTTTAAAATTTTGGAATTAAAGAAGTAAGAACACCTTTTAATCCATCATAAGTATTGCATAAAGACACTAATGAGAGTGTAATGCAATTGGAATACTCCCGTGTAATAGGATGTCTCATGTATCTCATGAATTGCATAATACCAGATATAGCTTATGCAGTAAGTAGACTGAGCAGATATACAAGCAATCCAGGAAAAGAACACTGGAAAGCACTAATGAGAGTGCTTGGATATTTAAAAAAGCCACAAATTATTCCTTACATTATGGAAAATATCCTACCATCTTAGAAGGATATAGTGATGCAAACTGGATTGCTGATTCAGAGGAATCAAAATCAACGAGTGATTATGTATTTACCTTAGCAGGGGCAGCAGTGTCATGGAAATCAACTAAACAAATATGCATAGCTCGGTCCACTATGGAATCAGAGTTCATCGCTTTAGATAAAGCAGGCGAAGAAGCAAAATGGCTTCGTCAGTTTTGAGAAGATGTTCCATTTTGGCCTAAACCTGTACCGGCCATATGCATACACTGTGGTAACCAAGCTATGCTAAGCAGAGCGCACAACTTTGTGTATAATGGAAAGTCATGACACATTCGCCGACGCCATAAAAAAGTTAGGCAATTACTTTAAAATGTGACTATTTCCATAAATTATGTGAGAACAAATGATAACCTAGCGGATCCATTTACAAAAGTTTTATCAAGAGAGAAAATTGACTGTGTATCGAGGGGAATGGGTTTAAAAGCCTAAACCATCAAGAGTTATCTTATACGGAAACCTATCCTAGCGACTGGAGATCCGAGGACTAGGATCAATAGGCAAACTAGTTCTGAGTAACTCAAGGCGTAATGCATTTGCGTGGATATAGTCCAACTCCATTCCTATGATGTACAATATAAATGCATGCCTACAGAAGTATTTAAAGGTCAAAACTATGTTTTTTAATGATGACCATATCTTGGAAATAACAAGTGGGGTATATGTAGGATACTCTTAATGGTTGCGATCACCTATGTTAGTGTGAGCTGGGTCGATTCTATGAGAATATTAAAGGCTTATATTTTCTATAAACACTCACAGAACCAAAAATTGTTCAGGACCAAAATGAACACAACCAAGAGATTGGATGAGAAGGGAATCTCTGGATATACAATAAAGGCCGGCAGTTCAGGATGAAATAATTCACTGATTAGCTAAGTAGATCTGATAAGTTTTAACTAGGGAAAGTTCAAAGTGAAATATCTACTTATCCATGAAAAAGCACGATTCCATATGTACTATGTGATATTTCGCTTTGTGTGCGGGAAAAGTATATTATCATTTATGTAGGGGATTGTTGGAATTCCTAAGTACAAAGTGTAAATGAAATACACTTGTCTCACATCGCCAAATATAAAAACAAAGCTAAGTAAATTAATAGCTTTCTAATGAAGGGGTTGGGGCCTTGGGGCACCCAAATGTTTGATTCGTTGTGATGAGGGAGATCATTCATCACCACTACACACGTACGCGCGCCGCCGTCGCCGTCTGTCCGACCGAACCGGGCCGGGCTCGGGTTTGGGTCTAAGCGATCCTATTTTTACTACAAAACTCGACACTGAAGAACAGCGGGAGAACAGAAGCAGTGCGACGCTAACGGATGCGAGAAGCAGGCGGGTGCGACCCGTTAACGAATAGTAGCGGTTCAAAAGGCAACAGGTGTGACCCGTCAAGCGGACGCGACTGTTTGAAGGGATGCGGATAAAATTATAAATAGGAGAGAATCCTGATCACATTCTCATTCAATTCCATTTCTAATTTCTTCTACTTCTTCTTTTTTGCTGCTCTATACAATATATCACAGAGTTGACATACTCATTACAATCTCGTACAAATTATGTCTGTTGTATCTTGGGAGACTTTAAATAAAGTCTTAAGGAAATTGTTACGACAAGCCTCAGACGGAATTTCCTTCTTCAAACCGGTTAAGTTTTTAATTGATTTATATATTTATTTATATATATCATTTCCGTTTCTACATTATACTATTTTTTTTTAAATACTGTAACGTTTGATCTATCGCTATAGTTATTATTACTATAGTTGTCAGTTTGTGATTGTAATTTAATTACGACATACCTATTGCTTAATTTAGCCAATACAGACTTCCAGAGTAGTGGAAATCTGATTAATAAACTTGTGAGACAAGTTTATAATGGATTATTCTCTGTTTTGGTATACTAGACTTATAACATTTAATTTGTACTAGTTATCTCAATATTAATATTTTGTTTTAAACCTAATTTTTTTTTAATTCCATTCATCTCAAAATAATATTAATTTAACCTATACACTTTTTGAAACATATTATTATTTTTAGTATTATTATTATTATTATTATGAAATGGCCTTTATTTTATTACTCAAAGAATAATAATAACACCACCTACTTTAAATACCGTAAAATTAATTATTTTGTCATTTACTTCAAACATGAAATCTTACAAAAGCTATGCTATTATCTATAAAGCCTTACCTTATTTTATAAATAATAATATTTTCCAAAATCTCAATCTAAAATGGATTTTTTGTTTTATTTATGAATTTTCCTAGAAATTCATAAACAATAACCTTATTAAATTCCCTACTTCAATTACAATTTAATTCATTAAATTACCGTTATTTACAAATATCATCCAAAGTTTATAAATAAACTTATTTATCATTTATTTTTCCAACCTTTTCATTGTTACTCAATTTTATCCATTTTATTTCATAATAAAAAATTAGTAATAATTAAACACTCAAAAATATTACAATCAACTATAAATTATCCAATCAAGACAAAATACATCCAACATGTCATAATAACGAAATAGTTATTCAAATAACACAACATATATGATAAATATAACTCTTCATTGATGGATATGTATTTTATATTTTAAAATTCAACTAACTAAATTGAATAAACCATACCTACGCATCTTTACAAACTACTCCCAAATTTTGCAAATAAGTCCAAATAGTTCGGAATTTCACTGCGAGTCTAAGGAACAACTGCACATGAAGCAGTGTTCGTATGCAAAAGATATGAGGGCTAGATGATTTAATGTTATTTATGCAATTTTTAAATTTACGAGTTTTAATCATTTCCACTTCGACGTCACCAGCGCCGCCACCTTCAAAGCCCAACTGTCGCCACTACAAGCAGAGATAGGTCATGCTGCCACCTTTCTTTGAACTCGCCTTAAAGTGCTCCGCCTCCTTGAACTACCGTGACAACCATTACCAAATGTCAGAAATTTCCGCCATCGCAACCCATAATGCCACCGCTTTTTCCAATTCCAATGAATCCAGACACCTACACCCAAATCGAACACCATTGATGTGCTCCCCTTGCCAACGCTAACCCAACCCTACCAACGATGAACACTAATTTAAGATTTGCATAACCATAAATCAACGCCTACATCTGTTCATCCATTTCTGGCCAAATGGTGCGTCGATTTGGAAAATGGCTTTTAGACATTCCTTCGGCTCTTCGAGACGTTTGACTTGTTGTACGATATGTAGGGATTTGGAACCATAAATCATTGGTGTTAATTTTTGTGATTAAGAGGTCTAATATACATTAAAGAGAAGAAATTAGGCATAAGAAGAAGAAGAGACTAGAAATGAAGAAGAATATTAGTGGCGCCTGCTATGGTTTAATCATAATAGTCTATTTATAGGCAAAAAAGAGATGGGTTGTGTAGCAACCTCGATTTTCGACCCTCGAAAATCGACACTAATACATCTAATGTATCGCATGTCGAATATTCAAGTGCCGGAAAAACCGATTATTAAGGGTAAAAAATAAAGATCGAAAAGAATCTCACATGAATGGAAAAACTTATAATATCAATAATCTTTACAGCGGAAAATTTGAAGGTACATATATCAGAGTATAACCTAAGCTCAACATGGACAGTTATAAATCTCTGTCCTTACAATTACTAAAAAACCAAAACAATGAAACTAAGGCAGCAGGAATATAACCTACGTCCGTACATTGATGAAGATCTCCAGCTCTTCTCTGGAAACTCCAAGCGTCTTCAACAAAACCTGAACCTACTCGAATCTGTCTCGAGTATTAAAAAATACCCGGATCAATCTTTGTAAACCAGCATGAGAAACTTGAACCGTAATCATATGATGGAGTCATAGAGCGGATCGACTCAAAACAACCTTTTTGAAAAGAAAATGGTATCTCATAAGACCACGTCGCACATAAATACAGATGGTTTTTTACCTTACGATGACCAAAATAGTTTATACTGAAACTATTCGATGTTATTATTAATCACATTGGTTTGAAAACACTTTTCAAATAAATATGTACACACACACACAAAGTAGGTATCAATACTTAAACAATGTCAAACGATGTATATGATACCAAAGGGGTAGCTGAAATGTTTGCAAAGCATTACAGCTATTTTCAAAATACAGCCAAAGCCATTTAGCTCGTATTGGAATTGAATTTCCAACATGATAGGAAACCAGTGGCCATTTTCTCTGATGCGAAATCCATGCATAATAATCCTAGTTTCGGTGACTATTCACTTATCTCAAGCAAGCCTTTGTATTACATTATTACAATACTATAGAACATTGTATCGCAGTGGCTTTGTTATATCTCAATCAAGCCTCCAATACATATCCATTTAAACTTTTGAGGGTTCAGATACTGGACTTCTCTATCCACCATAAAACGAATAGCTCAAAATATGTCCTGCAGACCACATATTTACCCATATCATCTCCGAGGCATGAGGCTCGTGCGGCTACACTCTATTTTCCACAAAGTCATGCTTTGCTTTTCAGGAAGAAAATTCCACTTAGAATGCCACAATGTTATTTCTAACAACACATTATTGATTTCCATAAAAGCACAACCTCCGATTTTATATGGCTCACGGAAGAGTGTTAAGTATAAAAGGGTTTACCTCCTACATCACCAAACAGATGTACATCTATAAGAACCAATGTACATGCTCATAGAAATGCAATATCATACATTCATCCATACAAGTTGTCCAAGTGAAGGACAAACCGAAGGCACTCATTTATTCAATCATGTTTGGGAATTACCCTTAGGATTAGCAACAAGCTATCCTTGCCAATCGAATATTTTCAGAATGAAGGCGCTACTGTCGACATATTAGATAGGAACTACCCCAGAGGTTAGTGGTAAGCAACCTTACATTATGAAGATCTCCATCTTCAAAAATCATCATCTTCAACATGTCTTCACTTTCGAATGCATATATTGGCTAAAGGTGGTTTTTGGATAAGAATCATCCAAATCCGATCCTAGTCTCTGCGAACTATACAACGAAAAAAAGATGTCAAGTATATAGGTGATTATCAAACACATCCAATCAATTTATCTTTTTATCAAATCAAATATCATTTAGTGATATATTCTTTTAAATTAATCCTTTATCTTTTCAAGAGTATATGGAATCACTAAGTCTATTTTATCAAATCCTTAGGTAAATTAAAACCCCTTTTCATCTTTGGAAATACCAAAGCATATTTATTTAATTACTTAAAAAAAATATTTGCATATTCTATTATTAGTATAATTCAAATCTTAATGAAGATTTTACATTTCCAAAAAATATCATTAATGAGTCAAAAACAATATTATTTAAGACATCGTTTATTATAAACCCAAACCACATAGTATTGAGTAAAAAGGGATCGTAGAAATTAGACTAATTAAACTCAATACTAATTTCCGTATTCAATCCGTACTATTCGTCGAATAATGGCGAAACCGCCTTTTAAATTCACATGGGTAGTACTAGTGCCCTCCGCTATTATTTTAAAATCTTGTTAATCCCTTGAAAAACTCCAAATCTCTTTTTCTCTTATCTTAGGAAGATGCGGTCTGAGTAAATCCAACTAGCTATCCCCTCCATCGGGCCAGTTTGAATAGCTAGGGAAAGCAGGAAACAGGTTTTCCAAACTCAAGCTTAGAGACCATCTCTCTATCACTCATAAGACGGTCAAGTTATTTGATTGAATCTGACCTTAATATTTTTAAAACTTCTTTAGAATACTTGATTTATTGTTTGAAAAACATTCCCAGGAGATTTGGGAAGAAAAACCCAAGTTTTGTAAACAATTTTCCTTTTAACCAATTATTTTAAACTCCTTCAAAATTATTGTAAAACTTCCAAATCATCTTCAAAATACTTAATTATTCATTTGAAAAAATTATTAAAAAGAGTGGGAAGCTAAACCCTGATTTTCAAAGATTACCAAAAACCGTCGCAAAAACTACTGTGAATGGTGTTTTTAAAGCCTCTTTGATCAAACTTTTCCATTTCATATAAGTCTGTTTTTATAACTTAAATCCCTTTTAAAACATTTTAAAATATTTATGGAATTTGTCTCATATTTTTTAAGTTTAAAAATATCCATTTTTAAGAATTTACCACTTTGCTTTCCGATTTGTCAAAATGACGTTTTTGAAAACTTTATTTGGACATATCTAAAACTCTACTAAATGAAATCTCGATTTTCTTTTTCATTTGAAAAGTGTAACAACAAGGGTCTGGAAAATACTTACTACAAAAAAATTTGACATATAATCCACCCAACACATTCGTTTAGCTTTTTGGGTTACGAAATCGTGAACTATCGAAACGCAATGGCTTATTTTTATCACTTTAGTCAAATTTTATGAAACTTGTCTGAAACATTTTTAAACTATTTGAGATCATAATAGATCCATTTAAACTATTTTTGGACAATATTTTTCATATTAAAACTCAAATTCACTTTTATTCCATATTGTAATATTATTTTATTATAATATTCAATTTACTATCGTTTTGTTTGAAAATCCATTTATAAAAATTCTCATATGATATACTATGTGAAATTTCAACTTTTCAAATTCTCATTTTCAAATCAAACATTGTATTTTATTTTTTCAAAATAAAGCAAAACTCATCTTTTTAAATAGATTTCAAAGTGATATCTTTTCCATTTTAAACCTTTCAAATAATTTTTCTTTCTTGATCAAATCCACCATACACACATTAAAATGTGATAAATTATCTTTACAAAATATCTATGGCTAGTTAATTAGCCATCACTATCTTGATAAATCTTATTTTCATATCATCAGTAATAGTAATTCACAATCAAGTTATCAGCCAATATTCATCCATTTAACATCCATATTTTCCATCAAAACTAATTAATGATCTTGTTAACAGACTTGAAATAATTATAGATATTATCTAACAATTATAAACATCAAGTACCCACTATCATATCCACTCCTCCTGGTAGTTCTTTGAAATTATACTAGTGATATTCCGGTAGCATTTCTCACCACAATCTCCATTCCGAAGCTTCCCGAATCTTCCTACTTTCTTCTTGCATGCTTGGCCATGGCCCTCTTGATGGTGTTAGCTTGGTCAAGGGTGAATGTGGTGGTGGCTATAGGTTTCAGGAGGGTAGAGGAGTGCGTTAACCGGGTTTTTAACCCATCAGAATTCAATAGGATTTAGAACTTCCAGATTAAGCATGAATGACTTGAACATGACTAAAGCAATTAAAAGAGTAAGAGGTTGGCCCTCAAGACTCGCTATAAAATAAGCAATCTATTCGGATCGGGACCGATCCGATCCAATTGGGTTGGTACCGATCGAATTTCTAAATCATAGGATCTCTAAACCTTTTGCATCGCAACCTTATGCCTCTACTATGATCGCCTATGAAGTTTGGTAACATTCCAAGCAACCTAATTCTAGAAATATAGACTTATCCGATCCACTCAAATATTTACCTGCTTTTGGACCAGAGCAACTTAAACTGGACATACAAAACTTATACCGACTAAGATAGACTTGAAATTTAGAAGGAACGCTTAGAAGATATAAAAGAATCCCAACACCAAAAATCAATTCAATTAGCCAAGCAAATTTGGTCGGTTCCTATCCAAAGTTTGGATCGAATCCGACCTTACTAAGTGGGCCCGACCACCTGAGATTCATTATGTGGGTCCTACTTTCCATCTAGAAGGTACCTGTAAAGTGTCATCTGATTCCAATAAGTATAGAGCGAGTTATGGATGGATCTCCTCCAAATTAAGCTAGTTTGGCGGATCAGATCCAGCTCACCTAAGATGGGACCCACCTCATGAGATCTGATTTGGAGGCTCTCCTACTTATGTAAATTGAATGTATGAAGTTTCATATCATTTGGTTGAGTATTGAGTGAGTTATGGATGGATCTCCTACAAATGGATTGATTGGATGATCTATGAAAACAGATGATCAAACAAACTCCAAAAAACTTGATATGTGGAAAAGGCAGTCAATTATAGGATAGGAAGACTACCAAACTCAAAAGACTCAAAAATTCACCAAGTATTCAGATAAGTACCATTCTGATCTCATTGGATAGGTGCCAACCCGAATACTTAGCTCAGATCACCACTAACATTTTTGGTTCCTTCCGCATGATGAATACAGGCTCCTAGAAAAGTGATCCTAGCCCAAATGCTCTTTTAATCCTATAAATACCATCCCATCTGCAATAGAAAAAGGATCTGCTCTGAACTAACTAATGGAACTCTATCATTATTTCTTCACTCTTCTTCTCCCTCAGTACAGGCATTAAAGGGAAAATGAGATTCTTCTGGTTGTCTCTAATAATGGTGGCTTGATCTAACTTAAGAAAGAAGAATCACATTGTAATCCAAACTCCTTTGTAATAGTAGTTGATCAATAAAAGCTATAAAGTGGACGTAGGCATTGTTAACAACCAAACCATTGTAAAAATCACTTTTCTTTTTTACCTTTTCTACGATTTACTATTGTTTTTCCTATTTTATTTACCTGCACAGGGTTGGTGCTTTCGCACTCAATCCAGGGTATTGATCCCTTTTTTTGGTAACATTTTGGTGCTTTTATTGAGAATTGACTTTAGGCTTAGATCTAATTTTCCTCTTTGGATCCACCAGATCCAATCCAGAAGTTAGATCTGCAAAATCAACTTTAGGAAGTTGGAGAACTTACCATTGAAGACTAATGGAAGGAATAAAAAGGACTACATCCAGAAGACCCATAGAAACCATTGTCGCTGAAGAAGAGGAAAATTCTCAGCAATATGAATTTAAAAATATCGACAACTTGATAACAAGGGCCAGCACGAGGAATAATACCGGAGATCAAGCATCAAAATCCTCTACTCAACATGAGGTTGTTACCTATGGGGTAATTGAATAAGGTGGTTGATGAAATTAACCAAAAAATGAAAAACAGTGTAAAAGCTCTTATGGACAAGATAAATGCTCTCATATCGCTCAAACTCCTAACTACCGCAGAACGAAACCTGAGGACCTAGTGTCAGGAATTGAGATGTTAGTTTTGATGACAACAACCTTTTTAACTTATCTTATTATAAAATATATACTAACATTGTTGTCTAGATAGATATGTATATGCAAGATATATATATATATATATATATATATATATACAAGTATTGATTACTGAAGACTGATCAGTATAAAGACTCAAGACTCAAGATTGAAGACTCTAGAGTATTAAGATCAAGATTTTAAGATATGTGTCTATTTTTTGTTAAAACATCATAATAGCACGGAAATCTTCATTTCGAATTTCATTAGGGATGGAACCCATTTCTACTTCTTAGTGGCTTACAAACCCACGACAAGTAGCTTACAAACCTACGATAAGTGGCTTACAAACCCACGAACACCTTGGTTTTGTACAAGTTCTTGAGTCCTGATATGATGAGATATTCTGCAGGAAGAAGCTTGCAAAATTACTTCAAAATGATTTTTAAACTGTTTTTAAAAATATTTTAGCCTTAAAATTATCTTTTCAAAAGATTTTCAAAAAGATGTTTTAGCCTTAAAATATTCTTTGCTTATGTTTTGAAATAAACTCTTGTTTTAAACTTTTTTTTTACTCCAGAGTCGTTTTATCTTTTTTCCTTTTTAATACCATTTTCAAAACAAATTTTACATTATTTTTTAACATAGGGATGTCGACATTATGGGATACCCCATGTCGACATGGTGGCCGTTGAATTCAAAAGTTTCAATTTTCAAAAGAAGTGTCTATTCGTTTAAATCTCTTCACGAATGGTTATGACCATTGGTGCTTAATAAATAGCCTTCACAAATGAATTTTTTAACCAACTAATTTCATATTTTCTTCACTTCTTCTTCTCCACAAATCCACATTCTATAATTTTCATATTTTCGCCAAAATTCTATCGAATTCTTAAGTGAATCAAATTAGAATCTCATTCTTGTTTAATTCTCTGCCCTCTCTCAAAGATCAAAGTGCTACTCATAGTTATAGGATCAATTTGTAATCAAAAGTTTATCGATTCTCTCTATAAGGTGTGGTTGTGCTTGGAAATTAATTGGGTAGTCTTGAGTCCCGTAAATCAAAAGTGTTTGCCCTGGACTCGTGAGACAGGAGGGTAACTCAAGGCCTTTAGAAATTGAGGATTGTAATCTCGACATTGGTATAATTAAAATCTGTATGAGGTGGTTTGCCTTGGTACAGGACTATATGTGGGGTAACTCAGAACCAGTATAAAATCCGGTGTGTTCTTTCCCTTTACTGTTTTTTATTTACTTTCTGCATCTGTGTTTGATTCTATAACCGTTCTGTGATTAAGTTCTGTATTTGTTTATATCATAATTTTAAATTAGTCCGTATAAGTCATAGAATTTATTAAACACTATTCACCCCTCCTGTAGTGTTAAGTTAGCCTTAAGATCTTTAATCCGCACTCCCTTTCAATTGGTATCAGAGCATAGGTTTTCATAGTTTTCATAATCTGAAACTTGAAAATGGTTTTAGTGGCTACCAACACTGGTAATATCAACTCTAGTGCTAGTTCTATTATTCATAACACTAGTTCATTTATAGAAGGTCAATGTACTGTCAGATCACCGTTTTTCAATGGCAGTAATTATGCATATTAGGCTTGTACAAATGAAAATTTATTTACAATCAGTAGGATTAGACACTTGGAATATCACACAAACTGAGTATATTGAACCAATTACTGATTTTTCCCAGTGGACTGCTGAGCAAAAGGATGTTGCAAAAATAACTCAAAGGCAATGAATATATTATTTTGTTCATTAGATAGGAATGGGTGTAATAGAGTGTCTGTTTGTAAGTCTGCATTTGAAATCTGAAAAACTTTGCAACTTACTTATGAAGGAACAAGCAAAGTTAAACAGACTAAAATTCCCATATTAACTAATCAGTTTCAATTGTTTAAAATGCATGCAAATGAGTCCTTTTTCGATATGTATTGTTGATTTCAAGATATTGTTCATTCACTAATTGCACCGGGGAAAAGCTTTTCTGAGGAAGACCAAGTCAGAAAAATTCTAAATTCACTCACTCCAGAATGAAATCAAAAGACACTTGCAATCAAAGAAGCAAATGATATCAGTCTAATGAAAACAGAAGAATTAATTGGGAATCTGATGTCTTATGAAGTTCAACTACAAGGAAGAAGAGAAAACCAGACTACATAAAAGAAGTCATTAGCATTTAATGCAACAACTGAAGATTCGGAACCAGACAGTGATGAGGAGATTGCCTTCATGACAAGAAACTTTCGAAAATTCTTAAAATATAGAAAAATGAGTAATTACAAAAGAAATGATCAAAAGAATGTCAGAAATAATACGGAGAAGGTCAACAATGATAGATGCTACAATTGCAATAAGGTCGGGTATCACAGAAAAGATTGTCCATATCCAGATAAACAGTTGCTCCCTCCAAATAATGATTTGTCAAGGAAAAGAAAGAAAGCGTACACAGCAACTCTTGATGACTCAGACTCATCATCTAGTGACGATGAAAAGCGGATAATTCAAATCTATTTTTCACTACTATTCATGAATCAGATGACGATGGGAGTATGGATTTAAAAATAGATACACATTTACATTATTTTTAATTTTTCTTATTTGAATGGATGCTTGTTTGTTTTCTTGATTTTTTAAATTCCTTGAATTTCAAATTCAAATTTATCCCTTGAAATTTGAATTTTAAATTCAAAAATAATATTATTTTAATAATATTTTAAATACTATTTTAATAATAATTTAAATGTTAAATTATTAATATTTAAGTATTATTATATTTAATGTTATTGCAGGAATTATATATTAGAATATAGGATATAATACATACATACATACATACATACATACATATATATATATATATATTTATTAGAAATGAAGAATAGAAACTTGTTTTTTGATTCAGTAGGCACATGTTGACATACCTGGATACCCCATGTCAACATGCCCCTCGGAATTTGATTTCAAACTTTTGAATTTCCCTCCACTTTTCCGCAACTTCAATGCTCTGAAAAGATGCCTCTTGACCAGAGAACATGTCTATAGAATCTCTATTTATCTCATTCTCTTTGTCATTATTTTTCACTTTTATTTCGAATTTCAAATTTATCTACATTATATTCTACTCCTCTCAAACTTCTTCAATGGCCTCTTCAAGCACTCCTACACCATTAAGCTTGCAAAATCTGTCGAAAACTTTCTTTTTGATGACCTGAAAGCTATCAAAGCTTACATCAAATATGTTAGCTTTGGTAAAATTCATACGAGGAAATTTGCTATTTTTGAAGATTTTTCTTCTTATGAAATTGAAAATATTTTTCAACAATGTTCAATTCTTTGTTTAGTTGATAACAAACAAAATGATTTTGTATGTTATCCAAATCTTTTTTAAATGTTTTATGCAAATTTGGATCGTGGTTTTATGATGGGGAAGAAGGACAAATTTAGAGTAGTGTTAAAGGAACACAAATTGTTTTGGATTGTAAAATTTTGGAAAATATTTTAGGATGCAAGTATACCGGAATGAATCTCTCAGAATTTCAAATCAATGAAAATGATCGAAAGACATTCCACCACATCTTTGAAGGGGATGACAATTTTGAATTCAAAAATAGTTATTTTCATCCAAAAGCAAGAATTGTTAACCTTCTTATCCAACACACTCGTATACCAAGATCGGGAAATTACAACAACCCGACTTTAAAAGTTTGCAAAGATCTTTTGAAATTTTTGGAAATTATGATATTAATTGGGCTCAAGTTATTTTGGATGAGCTAAGGTCCAAGAATTTTACTATGGGAGAAACTACACTATATCATGGAATTTATCTTACTTGAATTTTTACTTACTTTGGAGTTGATTTCAAAAGGGAAGAATTATAACTAGAAAAGTGTTCAACCATGGAAATATTTTCCTTATGAAAATTCCATCAGTGTTTCTACCATATGAAACACTTACAAAAAAAGAAGAAAGGCTCGCTCACAAAGAGTTGGAAGAAATGGAGGAAGAAGAAGAAGGAGAAGAGGAAGGAATGGAAATTGAAGAGGAGGAAGAGGAAGATCAAGAAAATTCCTTAGAGAGTATTGAATACCCTACTAATCCTGCTAATCCATCCAACAAGACCATTCTCAATAATCAAAGAATTATAATGGAAAATCAAAAGACACTTAAAAGATCAACGAGTAAGAAAATGGATAAGATTTCCACTAAAATCGACAAGTTCTTATAGAAAATTAGTAGAAAGCTTGGACTATCATCTTTTTCATCTTCATCTAACTAGTTTTAGTTCATATTATCTTAAGTTCTATCTTTGTATTTCCTTTATTTTAGTTAATATTATATTATCTTATGTAATGCTGACTAGAATTATTAATGGAATTTTTCATTTCCCGTTATTCAAATTCACTTGTCTCTTAATTGCTTGTTTTTATATTATACAAATTTTAGTTTAACAGATTTGTTCATATATTCAAAACAAAGCTAAATGTCACTTTAGGCAGAGGCATGTCAACATATACCATCACCTCATGTCAACATACAACGGGCAAAAAATAGTTACACTTTCAAATTTTAATTTCATGTAATTAACTTGTGTCTATTCATTTCAAACAACTTTCTACCCCTATTTATATCTATTTCTTCCAAAATAAATTATCAAACTTCATCTCTAATCACTCTCTTTCATAGTTCTTCTTATTTCTTGAATTATGGCTTCTCTGATTAAGAATCTAAGTGATAATCTTTAAGAAACTCTCACTTCCTTCGAAAATATTCTTACATTCATACTTTGTCATCAGCGTCACATAGAATTGAGTCAAATTCAAATGATCAAGGAGCAAGAGAGACATTTCGATGCCTTTCGTTGGATGATCTCATCCCTTAATAAGGATGATCTCGAAGGAAATCCACCAGTCACT
Source organism: Allium cepa (assembly GCA_030765085.1). NCBI lineage: Eukaryota > Viridiplantae > Streptophyta > Magnoliopsida > Asparagales > Amaryllidaceae > Allium > Allium cepa. The sequence goes on along the minus strand of CM060934.1, from coordinate 604,360,598 downwards.
CTCGACAAAGATATAGAAGAATGGGATGTCATCAAAGCAGACCCCATCTTTGGAGAAGATGGATGGGTTGAAGTACCAAGGAATGTCTAGTCATTCTGTATGTTATTTGTTTTGATTGGTGTGTTTTAAACTTGATTGACCTGACTTATTTGGTATGGTTTCTACATGTGTTTGGATTGAATAATTACTGTAAATATGATTGGCTGATGATTGATTTACTTTTTGGATTACACTTATGATCACATTTCATACTTGTGATCACACTTAGCACGTATTACACTTATATATGGATTACTCTATTTTATTATGGTTGATTATCTTATATCAAGTACATGGAATTTATTAGTTAGAAGTTTTTGTTGATGACAAAGGGGGAGAAGGTATAAAATAGTACTTGGCTTGGAGTAAGGGAGAGTTATGGAGTAAGGGGGAGTTATGATAAGGTTATGGAGTAAGGGGGAGTTATGATAGAAGTTATGGTATGATAAGTATATTTTATAAATACAGGTTGTCATCATCAAAAAATGGGAGATTGTTAGGAACTGAGATGTTGGTTTTGATGACAATGACCTTTTTAACTTATCTTATTATAAAATATATTCTAACATTGTTGTATGTATATATATATATAGGATACACACACACACACACACATATATATATACATAGGTATTGATTACTAAAGACTGATTAGTATAAAGATTCAAGACTCAAGATTGAAGACTCTAGAGTATCAAGATCAAGATTTCAAGATATGTGACTATTTGTTAAAACTTCATAATAGCACGGAAACCTTCATTCCGAATTTCATTTGGGATGGAACCCATTTCTACCGTCTTAATGGCTTATAAACCTACGACAAGTAGCTTAAAAACCTACGATAAGTGGCTTACAGACCCACGAACATCCTGATTTGTACAAGTTCTCGAGCCTTGATGTGATGAGATATTATGCAAGAAGAAGCTTGCAAAACTACTTTAAAATGGTTTTTCAAAATGATTTTTAAAATGGTTTTTCAATATATTTTAGGCTTAAAATTATCTTTTCGAAAGATTTTCAAAAAGATGTTTTTGCCTTAAAATATCCATTATTTTTGTTTTTAAATAAACTCTTGTTTTAAACTTCTTTTTTTTACTCTAGAGTCGTTTTATCTTGTTTTCCTTTTAATACCATTTCCAAAACAAATTTTACATTGTTTTTAAATAAGGATTTCGACATCATGGGATACCCCATGTCGACATGGTGGCCGCTGAATTTAAAAGTTTCAATTTTCAAAAGAAGTGTCTATCCATTTAAATCTCTTTACAAATGGTCATGACCGTTGGTGCTTTATAAATAGTCTTCACAAACGAAATTTTTAGCCAACTAATTTCATATTTTCTTCATTTCTTCTTCTCTACAAATCCACATTCTATAATTTTCATATTTTTAAGAACACGCCGAAATTCTGTCGAATACTTAGGTAAATCAAATTAGAATCTCATTCTTGTTTGATTCTCTGCCCTCTCTCGAAGATCAAAGTGCTATTCAGAGCTATAAGATCAATTTGTAATCAAAAGTTTATCGAGTCTCTCTATAAGGTGTGGTTGTTCCTGGAAATCAATTGGATAGTCTTGAGTCCCGTAAATTAAGAGAGTTTGCCCCGAACTCGTGAGGTAAGAGGGTACGTCAGGGCCTTTAGAAATTGAGGATTGTAATCTCGATTGGCATAATAAAAATCTGCATGAGTTAGTACAGGACTAGATGTAGGGTAACTCCGAACCAGTATAAAATCCAGTGTATTCTTTCCATTTATTGTTTTTTGATTTACTTTCTACATCTTGTTTGATTCTGTAATTGTTCCGTGGTTAAGTTCTGCATTTGTTTATATCATAATTTCAAATTAGTCCATATAAGTCTTAGAATTTATTAAACAATTTTTACCCCCCCCTCTAGTGTTAAGTAAGCCTTAAGATCCTTAATCCGCACTTCCTTTCACTAGCTGTTGCGGAGCAAGAGAATTTCTCTATTTCTGGCTTGAATGGAAGAAACAGAAACATAAGAAAAAAGAGTGATGGACGGAACTGCTGGAATTGTCATAGAAGAAAATGCAAAAGCTCCACCTGTTACAAACCCAAATCTAGGAGTGAAAACTCCATAGGAAAACCTAGCTATGAATGTTTAGGATTCTGAAAATGACTTAAATCTTGACGAAGATGACTTGAATTTGGACGTTAACGTCCAGAGTACCGGAAGTGAACTTCAAAATTCTCCTATAATGCCGACGTAGTCCAAAATACCAAAAGTGTAGGAATGGCACTCCCGAAGAACGGAGAGCCTAGGCTTCAGCTAGCCAACCGAGGCCGTTTGCGAAGTCGAACAGTTGGCACAACTACTGACAGTCGACTTGTGGGTGACCGAACTAGTAAGGCATACATCGCAGATGATGTCAGGCACTTGATATAAAAAACAACCATCATTCAACATTTTGTGATTTAAGTCATTATAAATAACTCATGTCATACAATGATTTCATCTCAAGCCATCATATCTCATTGCAGAGATCAACTCACCATCTACTTTGGGTTGTATTATCCATGAGATAAGATCCAAATTTCTATTTACAAAGTTTCCTACTCTATTCAAACTTGGAAAAAGCTTACAAGGAAACTAACTACAAAGCCTACTAGGAAGGAAAATGCCATTACTACCTCCTCGCAACATACTGATAAAGCAGTAGAGAACACAGAGATCAGTTATAAACAATGGGTCGGACTATTCACTAGGAGTGCTCCTTCACTTGAAACCGTGTAGTAGCGTAGTGCAAAGTAATGTATGAGGAACTACTACTCAAACGGTACTCTCAGAGGCAGGAAAACTAACGTGATATGACATAAATTGGGATTAATATCCTGACTAAACTCCAGTTGTCGATTGCGATCACTCTCAACTGACTAGCCTTCAATCCAATCATGTAACTCCCATTAAGTGGTCGTCGTCGAATATCATCAAAAAATCGTCAAAGAGGTCGATGAAAAGTTCACTTCAAAGTCGATTCGAAGTCGAAATCGAGTAATCATCCATTTGACTCGAAGCGAACGCAGGAAATTCTGGCCCAAAATCCGACTCGGGTAAAACCAATAATTTCTCCAAGTAGATATGCAAATGACTCCAAGCACAATTAGTCACCAAGCCAGCACTTCAAATGCCGTGATTCCAAGTGAACCATGTGCTGACTTTAAGCAAATGGCAAATTTCCTCGGGTCGGACTCTAAGTAAAATACCACTGATCAATCAAAGCAGATCCATCTACTTTTGTCCATAACTCAACCATACGAACTCCAAATGCCTTGAAATTTGACACAAAGCCTGATGAGGCCTTCCTTATCATCCCATACAGATATCACCCAGTTAGAAAAAAATTTAGGGAACGTCACTGACCCATGACCCCATCCTAACTAATTTGCCATTCGAACGACATTTCCTATCATTCAAGCTTTGGACAGCCATGCATATATCATTAGTATGATTGGCATATGGACGAAGCAGGGCAACTGATGCAATCTACTACAGGGACCTCGGGAATCATTAAAGGCTGAAACAACCTACTACTCTAGTAGAATTCTATGGGAAGGAAAACAAGTTCTAGAGACTGGAGGTAGTGCAATTGGTCGAAGGTAAACCTGGCAATTTGCTAAAGTACGCACCAAATGGTGAAGGAGCTATAGGACCTCAGGGACCTTCTACTTAAGCAAGGCCACCAAGACCCAACAGAGAAGCGCTATTGCTAACTGATGAAAGGATGATTATCAAATGACACTTTGGCTACCTATCTACTAAGGAATGGGGCAATGACCTAAGCGATGCCTTCTCAACCATCCCCATCTACTTTCCATTCCAAATGAGCCTTGTTGGAAACTAGGGGCATTAGAGAAAGCATGGAAAAGGAAACATTTCTATGCTCTTGAACTATGAACGAAAAGCACAGGCTTACTAACTGCCGGATCGATGGGTCATATCGATCCCTCCTTTTAAGAACTGGCATTGCTTCGGTAGTGTCGAGATGGCTTATTCAAAGGATCATCGAGCAAATAGATCCAACCTTCTATTCTCCAGGAACCGAAAAACCTATGTTCCCACGAGCCAAGCCTTGAATCTCTTCTTGGAGTCGACAAATCATCGTTTGGTCGCTGGACATCCGACCAAAATTCCTCTTGAAGTCGATGAACCATCGCTCCAAGGCCGTCTGGTCATCGGACATCCGACCGAAATTCCTCTTAGAGTCAATGAATTATCGCCCCAAGGCATATGGACGTCGGTTCTCCAGCCAAAATTCCTTCTGGTGTCGATAAATTATCGCTCCAAGGCCGTCTGGTCGCTGGACATCCGACCATAAAAACCCTTTGTGAACATAAAGGTCCTTTACGAACTAAAGCATCTTAAAGGCGAACCAGCATGTTGGTGGTCATCTGATCCAGAACTCCTTAAAGCTAGTGAAACCACGCTCCGAGGCTATGAATTAGAAATTACACCAATCACTCCGTAGAATCACTAAAATCGCTTCCAACGACTAAAGAAGCAAATATTGTTGAATTCCGTAGCTTCGAAGTCGCTCAAAGAAACTAAATCAGAACTGAATCGACCTAATGATTAATCAGAGACCCACTCAAATCAAGCCAAGATTCAGCGTCCGGGAGAACCAAGAATCTTGGAACCCCAACATATATCTCCAAAGATAGAGGCATTCCTATGCTTTAATCAAATAGGAGGCACAACCGCACTCACTAGGCTAGGGGCAACCAAACAAGTTATGGAGAAACACTATGTATAGTTCAAACGTGCAAACAGCCCTACTGCATAGGGGTACTGTATATACTTGAATAGCCACAAGGAAGGCCAAGACTAATCATATCACAGTTCTGTTATGCCCGATCAAAAATTCTGGCATTCTGACAACTACGAACTTAACGACCTAGCTAGTGCAACAAATAGAATACTAGCATAATACTTACATACTTCTTCCCAACTCCTACTTTACCACCCTTGACGACCCGTTCCTCTTCCTTTTAGATTGTATGCCAGTTGAAGACCCATTCTCTAAAGGCATTTTGGACCAAGAGCTAAGAGTCTTGCCCTGAACTCCCACAGGCTCTTTCTTCATATTCATCTTCATGCGGTCAGTTGTAGATCTCTCCATCATGGCAACCTAATTTTTTTGGACATGCACATCTTCTCAAAACATGGAAGGATCATCTAAGCCATGGTTACCCGAACCAAAAAATGCTTAGCTTCTTGAACCAATAAAACTGTGTTCATGCAAGCGACCTACTGAGTCGACGGGGTCAAATCGACTAGAAAATCATTGTTTAGTTGCTAGGACTAGTCAAACCACGCCCAAATATGCTCCATCTACTCGCCGAGTCTAAGAAAGTGAATTAATTCAATTCGTCATATCGATGGGAAATCTCGATCCCAGCCTTCTAAGAATTGGTGTTTCTCCAATAACATCGTGAAGGCCCAAACCCTCGCGCATCACTTCTTAAGCCATGGAACCATGCTCTTGAAGCACGAACTCCTCACATCACCTGAAGATTGGAAATGTCGAGAAGTTCCAAACCATTTCGGATCGACAGGTCGTATCGATCCCAAAAGTCACGCTCCCCTAATAGCTGCACATCTCATAAATCGTGCACTCTCATAAGCCATGCCACCCATAAACCGTGTATCACTTCTTTAGCCATTTAACCATGCTCTTGAAGCACGAAATTCTCACATTACCCAAAAATTGGCAATGTCAAGAAGTTCCAAACCGTCTTGGATCGATGGGTCATATCGATCCTATAAGTTGTGCATCTCGTAAGCCACGCACTCCCAGAGGTCGCGCATCTTCTAATCCACTCACTCTCATAAACCATGCATCTCATAAGCTTCGCAAACACTGCTCAATGATGCTCCAACACCATCACTGGATCGTAAAAATTCTCTAAGTATCGGCGTTGTCTTGGCAACACTAGGAAACTTGTTCATTACAGGATTAATAAAAATCGATCCATACCACCTAAAAATACCGATATTGCTCAGACAATGCTGCAAAGTTCCCAAACCAAGATTTCGACAAAGAATTCAAATCTTTGACCAAATGTCTAAAGTTAAGACCTTCAAGTCATGAGCTCCCAAAGATAGGAGCTGCGATTGACTAGGGCCGCCCAAAACATCAAGTCTCACATCAAGTATTCAAAGTAATCAAAATCGTGGATCAGGGACACATAATACACTAACAATTGGTCGGGACAAAAAATCACTCCATGTTCTGTTATGTTGAACAGAGAATTTTGGCAAGCGCAAGAGAATTAAGCAGTATAGTATTGTAACAACCCGATTCCAATGGGTCCAGATTTTTCACAAAAATGCTACAACCCAAGCCAACTGAAAACCGAGTTGTGAATCTGGTATCCTGCAAATAGGCAAAGACAAATATATCAGGACTTAATTAAATTTTTTAGAGTGGAATTGACTAAAATATAATAGTAAGTAAATACTCACCAATATAATAACACTTTCTAAACAAGTGTCTTAAAGCTGGGAAGTATCTATCATCTACCTAACATGTAGGATGTTATGAGGAGGGAGTCAGAACAAAAGTTCTGGTGAATGGATAAATTATCAAATTTTAAGCTTAATTATACATATCTCATTCTATTTACTGTTATATTAAGTTCAATAAGTTTATCATACTCTTGCCTCTATGCGCGAATCATACCCATCTATTCCTTAGTAGATTAAAGCCTAATAACTGATAAATATATGTAGTTATAAGCCCAATGACCATATTGATCTTAGGTACCACTTATGGTACCTTCCGTATCCTCCTCGAAAAGGACTCCATCATCTTGCTTCGAGAGTATTCCGTAACTACATCTATAAAGGACTACTTCATAAAGCCTACAATACAGATGCTCCATCGTCTTGCTCCGTAGCTATATCTATAAAGCACTGCTTCGTAAGGCCTACAATACAGATACTCCATCGTCTTTCTCTGCGAGCATTCCATAGCTCTGTAAAGGATTTCTTCGTAAGGCCTACAATACAGATGCTCCACTACTTAATATGAAAATGTAAATCGCGTCTGCACTTGTCTATACCAGTGCTCGGACATCCACAATGTATCACCCAGTGCGTACATTGAGGGCTATGTAACCGTTCTGTCTACTATCTGAATCCCGCCAACAAAGTCTACCTTGTACGGAATTAAGTTGGGGATTTTATAATTCTATAAAGGACTGCTTTGTTAGTCCTACAATACAGATATTCTAATTGGTTTGTATCTTTTTCATCGTGGATATGGCCCTACACAGCCACTCCTCAACTAACCAAAAGATTTCAAAAGAGCTAAGTGGCTGTGCCCTACTGCAAGCAATCTAACATCCAAATGGAGGTGCCCTACATCCAATGTATCAATAGTGAAAGAATTATTGGCATGTTGGTTTAACTCTAGTCATTCTCGAAATTGATCTTGGTCTTGATGCTGGCCGATATCCGCATGCTACTGTCCCTAAATTTACTTGTGAGTACTGGACATACGAATACCCTACTCCAAACACCAATCCCTTTTGACTGCCTGCAAAAGTCTACTTCGTTATGTCTACAATGCAAATGCAGTCAAGGCATACTCTCTTTATGGAATACCTATAGATTTGCCTCCGAGGATGCAACTTCATTAGACCTGCCCAGAGGGCCATCCTAGAGTATCCCCATGTCCCATTGAAGTCTCGTACTTCCTTATTGTCCAAAATAACTAAGTTGGACATGCTTCTTTTTTACTAAAATCTGTGACGAACCACTTCGTTAGGCTCTTCATCCTTTGGGCTACTCCAAACACATCTCACTCTTTTCTTAGACCCTATGTCTAATCTTTTAATTTGCATTTAGTTTACTTTTCTTATTCTAATGACCACTTATTTACTCTAATTAGCATATTTTTTCCCTCGTCTCACCTCTATTTATTGTGAGATTTCCATTTATTTAATAGGGAATGTTGTTAGTATGAGCCACATTCATTATCTTGCTTATTTAACTTAATATAAATCTTTAGTTCGTCAAGCCTCTTTTGTAATTCCTGCTTTATTTGCTTATTGACTTAATATAAATTTTTTAAATAAGCTTCGACCATTATTATTGCTCATTAATTTATCTAAATGGGAATTTAACGATAATATATCATAAACTTAAAAGATATACAAATAAATCCACACACATTGCTAGCTATCCAAATCTCCCTATTTTTATTTCGGATTTACCCCTAACATCTATATTCACCTCCCTTGTGATCCCTATTTGGAACTACAAACGATATATTTACAGATTTATAATATTTGAAAGAGAATAGGTAGAGATTTGGATTAGAAATAGCAAATAAAACTCAGATATAAGGTTTTACCTTTGACATCCTTCTGATTTGAACCAATTCATAAGTCCCTAATTAATTCTATTCTCATTCTGTTTAGATCTAAATTCTTGTGAATTAGATCTAAATTTTTGTTATTACGAAAGTGTAGAAGAGATAGAAAGAGGGCAGAGCTTCTGTAGGCAAGAGAAAAATAATGAGAATATAAATGAGGCTTATAGTGGTTCAAATCAGTGCTAACCATTAGATATAAAACCCTAAAATCTAAAGCTTACACTCAGTCTATGGACATTAAATTAATATGTTATCTTCTGCGTTTGTTTTTATTTCAAATTAGTTCTACACTAATCTTTTCATTAATCACTTTCCCCTTCTCTCTTGCAATCTATAGAAACATATATTTTTAAATGTAACATTTCTTTTAAATAAGATTCCCTTATTAATCACCCAGTTAATAGATTTCATATATACATAGAATTAATAAACTATCCAATTAATCCGTGCCTGCACTGTGATTTCTTACCAAATTAATATGTCAATCCACACCATATTAATTCGTCATATATATGCATATTAATTTATTTTATTCCCATAATTATTGCATGCATATATTCTACAATTGAATTTTGAATCACAAATTTAATTATATATGTTACCATAAGTCTCCATGTTTATTAATTGACAATTGATTACTTGCATAAATTACTCTTCCTTTATTTTATTCTCTTGCATTAACATATATGTTTTCGAACATATCAATTAGTTGCAACAATATATGTTTCCTTTCTTGTCAATTCCTATCAATTCTACTAATTAGTTGAATATTAATTTTCCTTTTAAACAAACATGGTCAATTAATCTTCCCTATTAATTGATTTTATATATTTATTAGTTACATAAATATATATGTATTCCAAATAATATTAATTAGTTGCCCCATTTACAAACATTTCTTTATTTTAGAATTTCAAACGTATATAACTTAATTAAATTATTTGCATATATAATCGTAATTTAAAGCGGGGTGTTACATTCACCCCCCTTAGGAAATTTCATCCCCGAAATTTGATAAGGATTCAATTATGTAATTTTTCTTATTAATCACATCCATTTTGTATACATCCAATTTTTCAACAATCCATGCATAGTGCAAAGTACAATACATCATAAAATATGTACATGTACAAGAATTTCTATGCGGTACCTCCTATATGAATGCTTTTTCTTTTAAAAATTCCTTTTAAAACATGATGTACACGTCCTAAATATACTTGCAATTTCTATATGAATGCAATCTTTTGAAAACTCAAAACATATTTCTTTTAATTTTTCCCGCAGTCCTACTGAATAAGAGCATAGTTCAATAATTTTTTACGTCCAAACCTACCACACCACTATTAATTTTTGAATTTCAAAAAATTCTAATTTTCCAAATTCGATTTCTTATGTTATAAAGAAGGTGGAAAACGGAAAAACTTCATATTTCTTCGATTTTCTTTTGCGCACATCTTCCTTCATACTTGGGATAGAGGCTGCTATTCTAAAAAAAATATTTACTTCCTAAGCATAGTTTACACAAGAAAATATCTCTTTTTAAAATTTTCAGTTGATGTTTCTGTCGCTTTCTTTAAATTTCCTTTTAGTTATCTTATCTGATTTTTCTCTCTTTTTTTTACAGCAACTAAACAGAGCTTTCATCTAGGGCAGGGTGGTCTAGGGCCATGTCCAATTTGACATAGAAAGGTCATACTCTAGGAATCCAAGTAACTCATATGCTCATCCTACCGTCTATTACTTGTTACCAACTTACGTTGTATTACTAATGACGAATAAGATATATTCATCTCTTCTATTACATGCTCAAAAAGGAATAACTATGTCTCATTTACTACAATGGATAATGGTTTCAATTTATACAGTCTCTATTTAAAAAGACAACTAAGCTTGGGAATTTTTTTTATTTACCTATCATTTTTCCCCAACCTATCCCAACCACGTGTGTCTTATCATCTTACTAATATCATTTCACTATTCTTCTATAGTCTACACATATGAAGCAACATTTCTCGTTTTCACTAGTGTCCTATACACCTTATGGGAACTTTTATTATTACTAAGAGTAATTACTGCCATAACCTTGTACTTTTCTCGTTATACATAGGAAATGATTCCTATCTACTCTATATTTAAAAGTTTGATTTAGTTTGGTATTTATTAATTTTTCTTCAAAAATCAAAACTTCTAAAAAAATTTCTTTTCAAAAACTTATTTACTTTTCCACCAAACCATTTTCTTTAAACATGTCTTGCTTGTTCTTGAAACATTTTTCTTTTTTCTTGACTTCAAAAAAATGTCCTCACGTGTTTTCAAAATATCCTTCTTTTTTTATATAGATTTTCAAATTTACTAAAACTTGGGTAAATAAGAATAATTATTTTATCAAAAATCTCTTAACTTTCCTACTCTTACAATTACTTAACCTTAAAGGAGTTACTAACTTACTACACTTAATGGATTTATACCTTAATGTATTGGAATTATTTTCTCTTATGAGAAACCATTAACGCTAAAATCTTCTATGAATCCTTTAAAGAAGGATTTCATGTTTATGTTAAATTATATGGAATTTATTTTATATTTTATCGAAATAGGCTATAAAAAATATGGTGTTTTCCATACCTTGTACATCTCTTTCATGTATTCCTTATAGCTTGTACAAAACATCTTTATTTATGATTCATAGAAAAATTTATCATTATTCATTTCATTCCAATAGATTGAAGTATGTTTACTCTATATTTACTTACATAAGATATTTCCTACTAAATTCATTAATTTATAGTACATTATTTTTCAAAAGATCATTTTTAAAACTTCTTTATAACTAGAAAATATTTTCATGTGCTTATTTAAATAATAAGTGTACATACAAACCACTTTAGAAAGTATCTCCAAAACTCATTTGGGTCAAAACAGATGTTGCGTAAAACACCATTACTATAACCCAAATATACTAATATATGGATTGAATTAAATAAATATTAATAAATCTCGTATGCCATGTAAAAACATTTACTTTGGGAGCCACCTACTATAATAATAGTGTCATAGTCTATGCTTATTTTTATTGAAAACATTTATTACAACAATAAATATTGTAACCTACTTTTTCGATACATAACGCTCTCTAGGTTTTTATATTTAAAATCATTGTTTACCTACAAAGAAACTAGCGAGCTATACATGCTCTATAATTCTTCAAAAAGAATTTCACTTTTAACAAAATTTACATCATATAAAACCAATTTAAATTTCATACCACTTATTTTTTTTCAAAAACTCAATATCTACTTCCTCAAATATATTAACAATTATATTTTTCAACATTTTTAGTTCAAAAGTTTCATTTTTGTTGGGCTAGATATAAAGTGGATTTTCTTCTTACTAAACTTCTTATTCTTCCCGAAATAAAAACACTTTATCTATTATGCCTAAGGAACTTTCCTACTTCCTAAAACATATGGATACAAATTTTCTCTCAAAACATGGCTTATTTATATGCTATAAATTGGTAATAACATCGGGCTCTACATACTTGGCTCATCCTAAACCCAAGTAGCAAACTATGCACAAATATACTTCTAAAAGCTTTCTATATGTTAAAATCTATAATTGGGGACTATTTGGATTTTAGTACATAATATATTTATATTTTATTCAAAAATAGAAATACGTTCATTCACTATCTACCTAAGAATCCTAAACTTAGGCTCTGATACCAAATGTAACAACCCGAATTGTAGTGGGTCTGGATTTTATGCAAAAATGTTAAATTCAAAGCCCACTGAAACCCGAGTTGGGAATCTGGTATCCTGCAAATAGGCAAAGAAAAATATATAGCTCAATTAAATATCTCACAACGGAATTGACTAAAATATAGCAGTAAGTAAATGCTCACCAATATAATAACATTTTCTAAACAAATGTCTTAAAGATGGAAAGTCTCTTTCGTCTACCTAACATATAGGATGTTATAAGGAGGTGAAGTTCTAATGAATGGATAAATTATACACTTTTAAGCTTAATTCTACATATACCGTTCCACTTACTGTTATATTAGGTTCACTAGGTTTATCATACTCTCGCCTCTGTGCATGAATCGTATAAATCTACTCCTTAGTAGATTAAAACCTAATAAATGATAATATATATAGCTATATGCCCAGTGACCATATTGATCCTAAGTACCACCCATGGTACCTTCCATATCCTCCTCGAAAAGGCCTCCATCATCATACTTCGAGAGCATTTCGTAACTACATCTTTAAAGGACTGCTTCGTGAGGCCTACAATATAGATGCTCTATCGTCTTGTTCCGTAGCTATATCTGTAAAGGACTGCTTCGTAAGGCCTACAATACCGATACTCCATCATCTTGCTCCGCGATCATTCTGTAGCTACATCTGTAAAGGATTGCTTCATAAGGCCTACATTACAGATGCTTCACTACTTATATGAAAATGTAAATCGCGTCCGCACTAGTCTATGCCAATGCTCGAACATCCACAATGTACGACCTAGTGCGTACGTTGAGGACCACGTAGCCAGTCTTCCTACTATCTAAATCTCGCCATTAAGGTCTACCTTATATGAAATTCGGTTGGGGATTTCTATATCTGTAAAGGACTGCTTCGTTAGGCCTATAATACAGATATTCTAGTTGGTATGTCTCTTTTTCATCATGGCTATGGCCCCACGCAGTTACCCCTCAACTAACTGAAAGACTTCTAAAAAGTTAAGTGGTTGTGCCCTACTGCAAACAATGTAACATCCAAATGGCGCTGCCCCACATCCAATGTCTCGAAAGTGAAAGAATCATTGGCCTGTTGGTTTAACTTTAGTCTTTCCCGAAATCACTCTTGGTCTTGATGTTGGCTGATATCCACATGCGACTATCCTTAAACTTAATTGCGAGTACTGGACTTACGAATACCCTACTCCGAACACCAAGCCCTTCTGACTGCCTACAAAGGTCTGCTTCGCTAGACCTACAATGTAAATGCAATCAAGGCATACTCTCTTGATGGAACACCTACAGACATTCCTCCAGGGATGCATCTTCGTTAGGCCTACCCAGAGGGCCTTCCTAGAGTATCCTAACAACCCGTTGAAGTCTTGTACTTCCTTCTAGCCCAAAATAGCTAAGTACGACGTGCTTCTCCTTTGCTGAAATCCATGATGAACCGCTTCTTTAGGCTCTTCATCCTTTGGGCAACACCAAACACATCTCACTCTTTTGTTAGACCCTAAGTCTAATTTTTTAATTTGCGTTTAGTTTACTTTTCTTATTCTGTTGGCTACCTATTTACCCTAATTAGCATATTCTTTCCTTCGTCTCACCTCTATCTATTGCGAGATTTAAATTTATTTAATAGGGAATGCTGTTGGTATGAGCCACATTCATTATCTTGCTTATTTAACTTAATATAAATCTTAAGTTCATTAAAATAAGCCTCTTTTATCATTCCTGCATTATTTGCTTATTGACTTAATATAATTATTTAAACAAGATTCTAACATTATTATTGCTCATTAATTTATTCGGTGTCTCAAAAAGCTTTTCCGTTCTTATTACTTAATTATAACCTATGTTATAATTCTACCTGTAATTGTCATTTTCTCTTTCTTTATAGTCCGTACATAATTCCAGCATTTCTTTTCTATTCTAATCTGCCTTCTTTTATTATGATATTGAATATTCTTTTATTCTCTTATATTATATAATTCACTTATCGTAATAATTACCTTCATAAGTAGTCTGCGCAGTGATTGCAGACCTAGGTTCATTATCGTTTACATCTTCAAGTTCTTATCTAATAATTTACTTGATTCATGTCATATTTTGCTTAATTGCCTTTTATTCTATTAAGTAATTCTATTTATTTGGTTGGTTGTGAAAACTATATTTAAAAATCCATTTCCATATTTTAATATTAAATAATATTATAAAGAATAATCCGTAACCGCTAGATATTTCTTTTACTATTTTGGAATAGTGTAAAATACAGTGGTTTCCCTATTTTACACTAATTCTCTATTTCTTTCTTTTATTCTAGCAATTACGTTCATTGTTCTCTTTTAAACATTAAATTACAGAAATGTATCCTATTATCTAAACCAGCCAATTAATCTTTTAGTTATTCCCAAATCCAGTTATTAGATTAATTAAGTTTTCTCATTTTAACATAATCTATTACAGTAATTCCATCCTCAAACTTTCATTACTTTATATCTTATATCTTCATTTCAATATTCTTAATTATTTAAGCCATATTTACGTTTAATCTATTCTAATACATACGCGAAAAAAGAGAAGAAAATAGAAGAAGAATGACGCTTGCATTGAAATCCAAAACGTAGAAACTGATGTAAATAAATACTAATACTGTAAATAAACTATAAATTCCTTATAGTTCATCATAACTTAATTAATAGGATTAATTATAGAATTAAATTACCTGAACGGGAATTTAACGATAATATACCTTAAACTTAAAAAGATATATCAATAAATCCACTCACATTGCTAGCTTTCTACATCTCCCTGTTTTTATTTCGGATCTGTCCCTAACATCTATATTCACATCCCTTGTAATCTCTATTTGAAACTACAAATAATAAATTTACTGATCTATAAAATTTGAAAGAGAAAAGGAAGAGATTTGGATTAGAAATAGCAATAAAACTCAGATCTAGGGTTTTACCTTTGACATAGGCTTCTGATTTGAACCAATTCCTAATTCCCTGATTAATTCTATTCTCTTTCTATTTAGATCTAAACTCGTGTGAGTTAGATCTAAAATTTTGTTATTAAGAAAGTGTAGAAGAGATAGAAAATGGCAGAGCTTCTGTAGGCAAGAGAAAAATAGTGAGAATAAAAATAAGGCTCTGCACCTATATTTATAGTGGTTCAAATTAGTGCTAACTATTAGATATAAAAACCTAAAATCTAAAGCATGTACTCAGTCTATGGACATTAAATTAATATGTTTTCTTATGCGTTTGTTTTTATTTCAAGTTGATTCTCCAACAATCTTTTCGTTAATCACTTTCTCCTTCTCTCTCACAATCTATGGAAATGTATATTTTTAAATGTGACGTTTCTTTTAAATAAGATTCTCTTATTAATCAACCAATTAATATATTTCATATATACCTAGAATTAATTTACTATCCAATTGATCCCTGCATGCACTGTGATTTCTTACCAAATTAATACGCCAATCAACATCATATTAATTGGTCACATTTGTGCATATTAATTTATTTTATTCCCATAATCATTGCATGCATATATTATACAATTGAATTTTGAATCACTATCTTAATTATATATGTTACCATAAGTCTCCATGTTTATTAATTGACAATTGATTGCTTGCATAAATTACTCTTTCTCCATTATATTCTCTTGCACTAACATATACATTTCTAATCATATCAATTAGTTGCTACAATATATGTTCCCTTTCTTGTCAATTTCTGTAAATTCTACTAATTAATTGAATATTAGTTTCCATTTTAAACAAACACCGTCAATTAATCTTCCCTATTAATTGATTTTATATAATTTGTCTCTTTAATTTATTTGTTATACAAATATATATGTATTCCAAGTAATATTAATTAGTTGCCCCATTTACAAACATTTCTTTGTTTTAAAATTTCAAACGTATATAACTTAATTAAGTTGTGTGCATATATAATTGTAATTTAACAAGGGGTGTTACAAGTATATTGAACCACTGCAGAATTAAAAGGGAAACTACTCCAGCCTGCTAGACATCGATATTGCGTTAGCAACATCAAGAACTCCAGATTGTCATATCAATAAGAAAATCGAACTCCTTAAAATTCAACGTCGCTTGGAAATAGGTTATAAAAAGAGGACCTTACCGTCTACCAAGGATAGACGATGACGGAAGATGTTTCCAAAATCAAGTCATTGACACACTGGCTTCTAAAGAGTCAAGCAGGTGCTTGACGACGTACTCAAACCCCACCTTGCCAAAATCCAGTGTAGCCTAAAGATTGGCAACGCCCGAAGGGAATGGCTTATATTTCATCTATGTGACACTGCTGAAAGACTAGCAATGTCAGAAAAGATAACTCCCAATCATTATAGATTCATCATGGCCTGGACATTAGCCTCGCTTGGTGTAATCAACTATGAAGGGACCGATCAGATACCTTGACTCCTACTAGCGGAAAAGCAGCTATGGTCTAAAGACAAATAACGACAAGGAGAGAACACTTAGAATCGAGAAACTAAACCATTGATTCATGAATATTGGAACCAATGAATAAGGTTGATATCCGCAACAACGTCAATGCCCTAGCAGAGCACATATGCCATGGAACAAGCGAAGTTAATTGTCATAGACTCAAGATAAACATTACCGAACTCTTCCTATCCACGATTATGATGGGAAGAGTGCAAGCATAATGGGGGGAAATGTAACGACTTGCCTCACAACATCTAATCTTCTATACATGCTTGGAATTTAGCATTTGGGAATAACGGGTTCCACAAATGGAAGTCATTTTGCAACAAAAATCGACTGAAGGAAATTTGACCCTACATAAGAAAAACCATGGAATTGGTTAAACAATGACCTTGTACCGCCAAAGGGAGAACTTGATGGTTATAAACAAAGCAAAGTAACGATGATACCTAGGACTCTCATACTTCTAGAAAACAACATATCCTAGAGTTAAGCAACGTTAAGAAAATAGCCATAGTGGGCTAAAAGGAATCTACTCCACTCTACAGTATTTGATGATTTAATCCTTACCAACATGATTTTGACACTGCCCGAAGATAGGCAGTACTAAGAAAAGACTTCTATAATCCAATCATCAAAATACTAGTTTTCGAAGATCGAAACCAGTACCTAACTGGATTAAAAGCACCAAGGGAAAACTCGATCCCAACCTCCTGAGTATCGGTGTTTCCCTACAACACCAAGGTCTTTTCTCACTTCATAAGTACAAGTGTTGCCCAGCAACGTAAGGAAACATTCTAGTTTTTGATGTTACCCTGGCAACATCGGGAAACTTTTTGTTTCCTAATCACTGATGTTGTCCCGACAACGCTGGAAAACTTTATATTCCCTAAGTACCAACATTGCCTCGACAAAGGTGAGAAATTTGTTATTCATTAAGTGACGGTGTTGCCCCGGTAACGCCAAGAAAACTTTAATCTATAGGGTTAATGAGAAACACTCACCATAGTGAACCATCGATGCACTAACTTTTGGAGATAGAAATTGGTTCTCAACTTAGTTCTACCCTTACTTTCAAAAAAATATTGTTGGTTGAAGATAGGCAATGATAGGAAGACACAAAATTTCATAGGTCAATCGGATGGTTCAACCTAACATTGTAGGGATTAGCCATTACACGGGAATAAAGCTGCACAAAAAGGAAATCTCAGGATTAAATTGCTCATGTGATAATTTCTAAGAATGAAAGCTGGTGCACAACCGAATTTCCAGAATTCAACTTAGAAAGAATTTAGATACAGCCGAAAAATAGGCAGCCTCGAGGAAACGTTGCTTAGAATCAAGAAGATAGTTTATCAGTTCCCAATTATATGAGTTGACATATGAACAAAACTTCCATGACGACGTCAGCAACCAAGAAAAGCATGCGTGGACAAGGACAAGTGGGAACAATCATGGAAGGTCAGAAATCAAATCACCGAACTTCCTCAATTCCAGAATGGGATTGAGAGCCAAATTAGGGGAAATTGAGCAATTTTCTCCACACCTTTCCATCTCTCGCAAGTGTCTAAATACGAGCGTTCGAAATAGCTAGTCCAACAAATAGGGATAAGAACACAAATCCTCAGTCTAAGTCGCAGATTTGGTTAGATAATAGTTTCATTCTGCCAAATAGACATTTTTAACATCAAATTTCCAATAAGGGAAGTGAAGGATTCAATTTTCAGAAATTAACCATCGCTCAGAGTTTGGCGATTACAAGAAGGATTGATGACATAATTACAGTCCGACTAGATCATTTGGTCCCATCTTACGGGAATATGCCATCGCCCGAAGATTGCGGATTTCGAAAATAGAAGCAAAAGCTTAATCGATTCATTAATCCTACCTTCCAGAATCTTACGTTACCTGATGATCCACAACATCAAGGAAAATTCCACATGGTTGAGTCATTCGTACATGAGTTTCCAAAGATAGGAAAAAGCACATGATTAGGATCTCAATACCGTACTAAAAAATTGCTTTAGCAAAAGATGCCAGAAGCACATCTTTCTAATGACATCATTACAAAACTTAGATCTTGGGATCAAGCAACAAAGTCCTTAATTCCCGAAGATAGGAGCTATCATGTCAATCAAACTGGAGCAATAGAACTTATTGCTCAGGAGGTCTATTCTCCCAAAACATGTTGGTTCAGTAGTTAAAGTAATCAGCCCTATGTACTGGGCCACATACACTAATGCCTTGTCGAACGAACTCAGATAAGCATGAACTCAACTGAACATAAACAAGAACAGTCACGGAACTGGCTAGACCAAGCTACTTTATAGTTCTAGAGAAAGAAATTCTAGAAACCGAAGAATTAAGCCAATAGTCCTCGGAGACAGAAGCTAGTGTGTAGATTGAATTCTGAAAACTACAAAGAAAGGATATTCACGATCGAATAACTCATGCACTAGTTTCCAAAGACTGAAGATGTGCCTGATTAAACTTCAACTACAACTCTACAAGAGCAACCTTATAATTTAGCCATACTCAGTCTTCCCGAAACAACGGGAATAAAGGGCGAAACTTAAGCTGCAAAAGATCCCACTCCTAGAGGATTGGAAGTTCCTTCGCTAGACTAAAGAATGGATGACCAGAAAGTCATTTTGAACAACAAAACATGACATTCAACATTGTCAGCATGTTATCTATGCAGTGTGGGCCTAGTGTCCAAAGCACCTCAAATGGACCATCGTGCATAGATAGCTCACTCATGCTAGAATAACGAGTCACATCATACTTTAAGATTATCTTTCTTGAAAACTCGCTCATTATCGATGAGAAATCGATAATGGAGCCGTCGTCCAGAGTGGCATGGGAAGCTTTTCTTTTCAAGGTCACTTGAAGTACAGAAATGGGAAAAGTAATATGATGGAATCATCCATTATATCCAATTTTGGAGTGAATCATCGTGCTAGAATTCAAAACGATGATAGAAGCTTAGCTAAGTCCTCGAAAAGAGACAGTTGAAGAAGAAAAGAAAGACATGACTTCGGAATGACGCACACTTGTTTGAAGCAAAACAAAATAAAGAAAAGTGTTTAAGTTCGGATCGGTTAGGCACTTTAGTAACCAAAAGATTTTCTTGCTGAAAATTTTCTGAGTATTCAGATCGATACCGATCCAATCCAATTGGATCGGTGCCGACCCGAAATTCTTCATCCAAACCACCCCGAACTCCTCCGACATGTTCTACCCGATGTACGTGTGCACTCCGAAGATTATCATGTTAAGATTGATTCATAATCACAAGCGATGAAGATCCACATTAAAAGCTGAATGGCTAACTGACATATCACATATAACTTCTCGAGACAGTTCAAGATGATCATAATGCTCCTTGAAATGGAAACCCAGAGATAATCAATTCCAAAGCACACATTGTTTCCAATGAAAGCGTACTCGGGGGGAAAATGTTAACTAAGTTTTTAACCCGTCAGAATTCAAAAGGAGTTAGAACATCCAGATTAATCCTGAACGACTTGAAACATGACCAAAGCACTTAAAAAAGAAAGAGATCGGCCCTTAGAAAAATTCACCGTAAAATAGGCAATCTATTTAGATCGGCACCAATCCGATCCAATCAGGTCGGTACCGATCCGAATCGTTGAATCATGGGATCTCCAAACCTTTTGCATCGTGACCTATGCCTCTATTAAGCTTACCTATGAAGTTTGGTAACATTCCAAACAACTTAGTTCAAGAAATGAAGGCTCATCTGATCCAGTCAAATGTTTACCCGCTTTTGTATCAGAGCAACTTAAAATGGACCTACATAACTCATACAAACTCGGATTGACTTGAAATTTGGAGGGAACACTTAGAAGACATAAAAGAAGCCTTACAAAAAAATCAACTCAATTGGCCAAGCCAATTTGGATCGGTACCGATCCAAAATTTGGATCGATACCAATCTAACTGAGCTAGACTCCACCACTTGAGATTCATTATGTGGGTCCCACACACCCTCTAGAAGGTACCTGTAAGTTTCGTCTGATTCCAACTAGTATTGAGCGAGTTATGGATGGATCTCCTCCAGATTGAGCTAGTTTGACGGATCAGGTCCGACCCATCGAAGATAGGCCCCACCTCATGAGATCCGATTTGGAGGCTCTCCTACTCGTTTACATTGCATGTATGAAGTTTCATATCATTTGGTTAAGTATTGAGTGAGTTATGGATGGATCTCATAAAAACGGATGGCTTGGATGATCTATGAAGATGGATGAACAAACGAACTCAAAATGACTTGATATTTGGATAAGACATTCAATTATAGGATAGGAAGACAACCAAACTGAGAAGACCTAAAAATTAACCAAGTATTTGGATAGGTACCGATCTGACCCCATTGGATAAGTACCGGTCCGAATACTTAGCTCGGATTACCATCAAACTTTTTGAGATCCTTCTACATCACGAATGTAGGCTCCTGGCAAAGCGGCCCTGGCCTAAGTGCTCTCTAAATCCTATAAATACCATTCTATCTTCAATAGGAAAAGGATATGCTCTAAACTGACTGTTGGAACTCTACCATTGTTTCTTCACTCTTCTTCTCCCTTATTACAGCCATTAAAGGGAAACTGAGATCCTTCTGGCTGTCTCTAACATGTTGGCTTGATCTAACTTAAGAAAGAAGAACCATATTGTAATCCATTCTCCTTTATAACAACAATTGATCAATAAAAGCTATAAAGTGGATTTAGACTTCGTTAACAGCCGAACCATTATAAAATCTCATGTCTCTTTAATTTTTATGTGATTTACTATTGTTTTTTTATTTGCCTTGATAAACATTGTTGGTGCTTTCATACTCAATCCAGGGTGTTGATTCATTTTTTTTGTTAATAGAGTGTTTTGGTCGTAGCTTTGAGGTGAATGAACTTTATATGTATACGTATATAACTTTGTTTTATTTTTTTGCCACAACTTTGCATTATTTTTGCATAACTTCATCATCACTTTAGGAAGCCATTAAAGAGCTTCATGAAGAGGAAGAAGAAGAGAATTGGTGTGAGAATAAGTGAGGGAGTAGGGTGCAATTTGTAGCATTTTGGAAGCTTAACACTTAAAGTAAAATGTAAAATATCTTCAACATCATCATCACAGCCTCTTCCGTCACGCATAATCGTGTTATCCCCCTTACTCACCACCATCACATCTTGGCATGTGCTTTGAGATATGTTATGATTTTGTTTGACTTTATTTTGAAAAATATCTTGATATTTATGTTTTTTTACTTAAAGTAAATGTGCAAATGCACATGGTAACTTCTTATATGTTTGTACATGTTATGTGCATATATGTGTGCACATATACTCATCTGACAAATCATGGTGCAAAATTTAATTTAACTTCTGTTTGATAAACCCTTGAAAATTCGGAATTCGAGTTCCGATCATATTTTTATTTTTCATTTAAATCATATATATATATATAAACAAATCTAATTTTTTTATTATCTTAGAATAATAAAACGTACTCATTTGAATTATAAAACCATATAAATCAAATTTTACGTTGCAAAATTCCACCGTTAATCTGCCAAAGTGCGACGAAATTTGCATATTTTTATAAATCAAGTCTATACATTTATCTATACTATAATATTATTAGTCAGTTGGATTTCAAGAGCATACATGCCGCCTTCATATTTTGGGAAATGAACAGTCATGTTTTTAATTTCTTTCTATTCCAAACTTTGAAATGTGATAACTTTTTCTACATTAATTGGATTTAGGAATCGATTTGACTATTAAATCTCAAATTTAATATGCTTTCCAATGATATCCATTGTTGATATCTAAAAATAATTTTTTTAAAATCATAGTTTTTCGGATTATTCATATTATTAAAGTTACTAAATCTGTTTGACTTTATTTTTTTTAACTAATCTATGTCATTGATTATTTTGAAAATTTCCAGCCTCTGATTCTACTTTCACAGATTGCAGTCAAGTCTGGTGAAATCCAATATTACCAAAATACAGCAACAATGTTAGATGGAATTAGAAATGAAACCAGAAAGCTCAAAAGCATTAAATACAATTATATGCTTCTTATTATATTGAATTTGCTCTGACTATAAAAAAAATACAATGATATTCTTCATATTAAAATAAATATTGTTGGATAATGGTTGTTAGTTCCAACACTTCAAACATAAAATATGTATGCTTTAGATTTAGCATATTTTTCACAAGAATCGTTCAAAACAGAAATAAATCTCTTTATCCTCTAATATTATCATTCTATAATAATATGATGCTGCATAATGTGTTTCTAGACATAGTCAGTTATGGGATCATCATCCACACTTGCGTTCTCATGAATCATGTCAACGTTGCTATTGGCATTTTTGGATTAGTGGTCAAGTGTAAACCAAATGTTGTTACCTGCACTGCTCTTATAAATAGTTATTACTGAAGCAGCAATGGAATCAACGACATCAAGTATTAAAGGAAATGATTGATAAAGGTATCTCACCAAATGAAGTTACATATAATACAGATGATGCACACAATAAATTTATATGTGTATAATTTATATGTGTATTGTGTGGAAATTTTATCTTTGAAATCATTTTTGCTTGATATTTTGCAATTGTTTATCAAGCACGGTGCTATTTGCATTACTGTTTTCAAAGATTTATACACAAGTTTTAGATAAAATGCAAACTTATTTGAAAATTGATAAAAAAAGATCATTATTTCTTAATCAATGAATCATATAAATCATTTAAACATCTTATGATGATAAAAGGTTGAGTACGGTCCGTATGCGAAGCACGGTTTCGCACTAGTAAAACTATTATAAATCAATTATTATCACTATATAATAATTAAAATGGATTATTCATCATTTGAAATAGTTAGTTGGATATTTAAATACCCAAAATACCAAAACTTTCCTTATATGCTCATTTATGAAAATGATGACATCATAATTATTTTTATTTCCAAAAATGGAAAAATATTTTTGTCCTTTATTTTTGTTTAAAATAAGTATATGTAAAAAAAAATGTACGCGATTTTTGATGGTTAAAAAACTGTTTATCGATAAAACGATTTTCGGTCGTATTATCGACATTTTTTCCAAAGAATTAATTTTTTTAAACATTTTTCAGAAACAAGATCAACATTATTATTTATCACATAAAACGTGATTATTTATGTGTAGTAAATCTATATTTGAATATCTAAAATTAATTAAATATTCTAAATTCAAGTGATAAAATTACAGGTTGTTACATGTTAAGCCAAAGTGATCAGAAATGTTCGAAAAACTCGTTTTTACACCCGAACGAAAATATATCATGCTATATATCCAAATACACGTTTTCAATCTTTCTAAACTCAATGGATCCATCAAAATCTCCAGAAAAAACAAAATGAAGACAATTTTACACTATTGTCTTTCACCATCAAATTTTAATTAAACAATTATTTTTATATTCAATAATCAATGTGTCAAATCCGTGGGTCGTTACAATATGGTTTCTCCTCTCGTAGTGTGAGGATATGCTAAAATTTTAATTTAAACAATTATTTTTATATTCAATAATCAATGTGTCAAATCCGTGGGTCGTTACAACATGGTTTCTCCTCTCGTAGTGTGAGGATATGCTAGCACATAGAAAATGTCCATACTGAATATTGTTGAAGCTTTGGTGGGGGCTAATTGCATGTGAATTGGTTTATGAGAGTGGGGCTAATTTGCATTAGTAACTGCTCTGGGCTTCAAATTGTTTTTCTACAGAAACAATTCAATTTGCATGCAGTACAGTATCTTTTTGTTGCAGCAGCGCAATATATTTCCTCAGATGAAATGATTGATGCATCCTGCAGCTCAGATCCATGACAAGTTTTCCTTTTCAGTTACACACATGGTATCATTCAGCCTCACCCGTATCCTTATATATCCCCGTTTTTCCATTATTTTTTCATTTATTATCCTCATTCTCCAGAATTAATTCAATAGTTCTTTGTTTGTTTTTTCCCCCACACATTTACAAATTTGGTGTATAGATGAGTAAATAATGCATAAAACCAGTAATGATAACATATGTTATATGCTCGGTTTGATGAATATACAAAAACAAAGTATAGTTAACGTCCAGCTAATATCAGTCATTATATATAGTTATCGTACTTAAACCCGAAATCAGTACACATGAATGAACTTAACAAAGCAAGATTGAACAATAGTACGATCATCAAAAAAAATTCCTTCTACGCAAAGAAGCCCATTTCAGTGCCAAAATTTTGGGTTTGACATCCTTCTTCTGTCACATCCTATTTGATTAAAAGTCAAAATATATAGTTATATGAAGGTTATATCAAATAATACCATATTATTTCTCATATTGAGGTAAGCAACATCTATGGCAAGTGATATGTTTTGCTTCCTTCCTTTCTTTTTTCCAAACCTCAGCAACATCTTCTGCTATTTTCACTGCATCTGAAGAAGTTCCAGACAGACCCTTCCTTGTAAATCCAACAGCATAAATTCCATGCTTCCCTTTCCACCCCTCAGGAAAATTTTCATTAGGAAATCCCTCCTCTGAAAAAAACTCAAATCCCTGAAAACATAAAAGAAATTCATATTCAGTCAATTTCCCCTAACTGCCATAACTACCAAAAACTTCATATTTATGATATACATCTAACTTCTACATAAATACATTACCAGTAACCAAGAAGGAACATTGCTTCTGTAACCCGTAGCATATATTACAGAATCAACATCAAGTATCTCACCATCAACCAGCTCAACTTTTTCATGCACGAACTTCTTGATTCCTGGAACAACTCTAATATCACCTGACCTGATTCTCTCAACAGTTCCTATATCCAAAACAGGTGTCTTCCCTTGTTTATTTTTCATCTCCATTGGCCCTAACTTGGGCCTTTTTAACCCATATTTCTCAACATTCCCTATAACCATTCTTGCTAAAGCTAATATTACTCTATCTGCTAACCATACCGGAACCCACTTCATCAGTGTAACCGCAAGCTCAAAAGTGGACTTTCCAAGTATTTTTCTTGGTAACACATGAACCTGTATCATGAATCATATGTCATGCTAAAACCATAAATATGTTTAGGTGCTATTACTAGAAAAAGATGTTTATGCATATACTAACCGAGTCGCGAACAACTAGAGAAGGGATGGCATTGTGAAGGCACAAGTCAAGGCAAAGTTCCATTCCTGAGTTACCACAGCCAACTACCAAAACCTTTTTACCTTCGAAATCCTTACCCGACTTATAATCACTTGCATGAAGAACCTCTCCTGAAAAGTCACTGCTGCCTTCAATCTCTGGAACAAAGCTCTCTGCATTTTCTCCACTGGCTACCACAAGCCATTGGCAAATGTACTCGACCTCCACATTACTACTCAGACTCCTCACTCTCCATATACAGTTTGCCTCATCGAATATAGCAGACTTCACTGTTTCATTGAACTGAGGCTGAAGGTCGAAATGTTCAGCGTAGGACTCCAAGTATTTGATGAACTGATGCTTTGTAGGGTATGTAGGGTAGTCTTTAGGGAAAGGGAAGTTGGGCAGTTGACAGAACTGTTTAGGAAGATGAAGCTTAAGGCGGTCGTAGGTTCGATTTTGCCACAGTGAAGCAATGCAGTTTGATCGTTCGAGGATGATGAATGGAACGCCATGATCCTTCAAGCAGGCGCCTACTGCCAGGCCTGATGGGCCTGCTCCCACTATGAGCGGGCCATTAACCCAAATGCAGCGTTCTGGGTTGGAGATGCAGGACATGATTGTGGAAGGGATGGAATGGAGGAAAGAAAAGTAGGGGTGTATATATAGGAAGGGGGATGGGAATGAGAAAAGGAAGCATGTGATGAGGATGGAAGTTGTGCTCTTTTCTTGAGCGTCATTTTCCTATGATAAGCACAAACCATCTAATCATTTCTTTTTCTTGGGTTTAGCTTTTTTTCTTGGATTTGAGGTGAACTGGATGCCCTTGATGGGTAATGGAAACCCCTCATTGACCATGAATGAAGGCTTGAACACGCCTATTTCCGTTTTAGCATTGGAGATGCATTCAATGCAGTGAAAGTGATATCCCTTTTGAGTTGATACGTTAACAAACGAACTTGTATACAATTTTGGATACGAGCTAGCAAAAAAGTTTGGTCATATCCCATGAAAAAATACACACTATGCACGGTGACGGAATACCAAAAAACACACCCAAATTAATTATGCCCTATGTAAATTAAGTGGTAACTAATAAGTAGAACTGCATCCAGTTTGAAAGCGTACTGTATCTAAGTTGTACATCTTAGACTTCACAGTAAATCAAGCATATAAATGGATTGAGTATAATAATTTATTGGGTTTCTGAGTTCAAATTAAATAGGACACAATGATATTAGCATCGTTTTGTGTCAAGACATAAATGACTTAGTGTGATAAGACTTGGATTTTATTGTAGTGTAGGTATGACTGTATACTAATAATATTTCACATAAAATCATGTGATGCATATACAACTCTAAAAATGGCATAAAAGAGTAGTGGAGGAGGATTATGAAGCTCTGTTTGGTAGCTTTTGGAAGATCTTGATGGTGATTAAGATGCAGATGTAGGACCTTTCCCCAATCATTCATATGTAAGCTTCCCCTGACTTTTTAGGCACAGTTGTGCTGATGGATACAAAGATAATATTGTTGATTATATTATATAATATTTAATCAAAGTAATTTTTAGTGCTAGCAAAACAAATATATATATATATATATATATATATATATATATATATATATATATATATATATATATATAATTACTGTATGCATTCAAAAAATTATTTCTGACTTCATAACCAAAGGCCACCACACAAAGTCTGCTTACGTAGTTACTAGTACTATAAATTATTTTGTTTTATTAACCAAGCATCCAAATACTGCTTGACTGTTTATCACCGTACGACGTTGAACAACGGTCGAAAATCAAAGTTACACGGTTGCTTATCGCCGTACGACTATGAACAATAATTGGGAATCAAAGACCCACGGCCTTTTAAGGCCGTATGAAAAAAAAAAATCAAATTTGGTGTTAGGTAGCATATAAAAAAAATTGGTATCTACTAAAAATTTCGTGGTAGCTAGAAGTAATTTTCTGGGTGTTAATAGCACACACACACTTATATTATCATCTATCGTCTATTATATATTATATACTATATACTATATATAGGCTCAACCTATAGTGAAAAATGTGAGAAGGATTTATCACTAATGTGCGAAAGTTATTAACCATGATCCAGTTGGTCGATTGAATATCAATGCAAATTCAATATTAGTTACGCAATCATATAAGATCAAATAACATAAAGAAAAGACACACAAGATTTAAGGTGGATCAGATTTGTATTCTACCTCTACGGAGATCCAACAACTTTATTACGTCACCAATTTAGAGAGAAGAGATTACAAAACGATAGAGATTTCATAAAAGAGAGAAATCTTATCTCTGCTACAAATCTACATAAGAATATTTAAGAGGAACTATTATTTGAGAAAAATGAGATGTTTTCCAATAGCTGGAGGTCTCTTTAAATAGGAATGGAATGAATCTGGATCTCAGAAAGTAATGAAATCAATTAGGAAGCAAACAATTTCGTACAAATTTTGAAATATTTCTATTTTTTCCAATATTTGATTTGCCTTTATTTTAATGTAGATATTTATCCCCTTCCATGAAAAGATGTGTGTAACGACCCATAATTTCGCTACTTCGGAAATGAGAGATTTCATTCGTCTTAAATTTAAAAGGAATTTAAATCTTGAATAAAAATGTTATATATAATATATAATAATGAAGAAATCATTTATTCTTACAGTTAATAGTTTTAAAAGTATAAATTTGGAATTTTGAACAAACCAACAAAAGTTAAGTTTTGTTAAAAATAAATAAAGACTTAAATAAATAGGTTTAAATATTTATTTGAAAAGTTAAATCTTATTTAAAACATCTAATAAAGATAATAAAAGTAACATTTTAATAATCGTTTTACAAAAATAACCAAAATTTATTACATTTTGTCAGTTTTGCATACATTGTAAAATTAGAGATTTTGATATTAATTTAATATGATTTTTAAATATAAAGAGACACGTTTTAATTTATTTAAAAAAATAAAAAATTTATTTTAAAGTTTGGTTTACTTCAATATATAGCTTAACAAAAATGTCTGCAAATTTTGTCAACAAAAATTACCGTTTTTTACCAAAGCAAGTTATCGTCAAGTTGTTGCAACATGATATGTTTCCCACCATATATATGAACTAAACAAACTATGTTACATGTTACATTTAACAAATGCACTTTGAAAAGTCAAAATTTACAAATAATTCAAACAAATCTATACTAAATAACATCATTACTTTATTTCTTATCTCATTAATGCTCAAGTCTTATCAATTATGAAAAAGAAGCAAAATGATATTTATGTAATTTGGAAAGGAAGAAAAAAAGGCATAATCATTTCATAAGTACATAAATCAAATTCTAACATCATTTCACATTTAATACCAATTCTTCTCCATTAAGCAAAGTTCAAATCAAGAGTAATAAAGGTAAATTAAAAGTCAAAAAGTAAAGAAAGGGTATTGTAGTTATTTGTCATCCAAAGCTCAAGTATAAACAAGCATCCATACTTTCCATTTATTCCAGAAAAATCCGTTATCTCATTCTCTACTTTCTCTTCACTTTCTTCATCATCTTCTATCTTCTTCTTCCTTCATTTCCATGGCTTCCCACCTCTCCATTCTCTTCCACCATCTCCACCAAGCTCCATCACCACCTAAACCCCCTCTACTCTCGGCCACACCACCTCCACGTCACCAAAACACTAGCCACACCACCACCCACACCACTACAACCCACGGCCGAGCCTAATACCCACGCACACCCCCTCCTTCCATATACCTGAGCACCTACACCACCTTACCAGCCTCAAACATCCCACACCCATGGCCATACCCTCCTCCCTAGGCTATACACCCTCCTCTCCAATAAATAAATAAATAAATACAAAAAAAAGGAAAGAAAAAAAGAGAGAAAAAGAAAAGAAAACGAGAAGGAAAAGAAAACGAGAAGGAAAAGAAAACGGCGAATTCGTAGATGTTAGAAATAACACGTCAGTTCGAGAGACGCATATCTTACGTTAAAGTTTGACGGAGTGGATATGAAGGTAAGAAATCCTCATCGCTTCTGAAATTATATTTTGGTTATGTTAAAACAATCACATCTATACCCTTATGACATATGAATGTTTATACCAACGTAACGCCCCATCTCTATACTCACACTAGCCAAGGACACTACGGGGTAATGCCGTCGACTAGCACGAAGAATAAGGCTGTTGAGAAGTGACCATCTGTGTAATTGCTTTGTGCGAATACCGATATGTCAGATAGTATTACATACATTTTGTTTAAAGAGAAAATCTGACACATCAATTACGAACTCAAAATTATTACACAGTGGTTATGCGATCTTCGGAAATAAATATAAAATAAACATAACATAAATCAGTCACAGATATTCAAATCACTATGGTGGAAACAGATATGAATATAACACATAAAGTGTACATCAAAGTAGTGGTCATGCAAGATCCACTATATCATAAAAGAATAGGTACAAGTGCTAGACAAAAGAGTATGTATACATCAAGGAGTCTCTATCTCGAATGTATAAACAAAAACTACTAAGCTAAGTAGTTAGCCAAAAGTCAGATGACGGACCCTGATAAGAAGTCAAGTAGAAACACCTGAAATACCTCGGTCTGACCTGAGTATTATTTAAGAATAAAATAATAAACGGATTAGTTTAGCTATAAATATCATATAAAATAAGATAGAATAAGAGATATAACAAAAACGTATGATAACAGTAACGTCATACTGTGATAAGTATACATTTAACAACAACAAAAATCATACAATATCTCAAGAATCTTAAACACCAAAAAGAATGTCATATTCTTTATTTTATTCACCAAACCACAAATATTGACAAACATGTCAATGCCAATCGCAAAAATTGGTAAAATAAAATTCTAGAAATCATCAATTAGAAATCCAGAAATCACAAAAGAGGAGGCCTATCACAAACGTAAGCATGAAAACTCAGCACCACGTGTATCACAAACGGATCGCTATCCCATAGTCGTTAACCATAGAGCCGGTGCAACGACGTAGTACAGTAACGGTACGCCTGAGGAACCTGAAACTCGAATAATTCAGAATATCGTCGTAGTACAATAATGGTACTCCCGATGAACCTGATACTCCAATAATTCGAAACAACGACGTAGTATAGTAATGGTACGTCCGATGAACCTGATAAGCCGGAACAACGACGTAGTACAATGATGGTACATCCGATGATCCTGATAAGCTGGAACATCGACGTAATACAATGACGGTACATCCAATGAACTGAACACCATCAAAGAACATGTGTTACTAACCCATAAAAATGAGTCGCAACTCCTAAGAACCCATAGGTCGTTAGCGTACAAAAGAAATGAGATGAAGCTCAATAAAACGAGGTACAGTCCCCCATGTGGACAAAGAGACATCACATATTGCTAGTCTAAACCATAAAATAATCACCATTGATCAACAAAAAGTGTGAATTATACTAAGCTAGTAAATAAATGAGTTTAGCTTCATGTCCCCTAACCATTGGCTTAGCTTAAATATTTATGAACAAATTATAGATTTCCACTCGAAAGTTGTCAGAAGAGTTCAATCGAACAAATCCAAGAATGAACCGACAAAGTAAACACAAGCGTTTCATACCACTTGTTTTGCTAAGTCGTTTAATTAGATTTCTCGAACGAATGAGGTAAAGGTTTGTATATACTAATAGATTGGAAAACAGTTTTAAAAGCGAGCTTGACATTGAAAGTAGTGTTGAAATCATTTTTGTGAAATAGTTTGAATATTTACTACTAGTATAGAAACCTTTGTATTTTAAAGTGAAAAATCACAGAAAACGATTGTAAAAACAATCGATCACCAAAAATTCACATTCGAAGACGTGAATTAAATCCAAAGAAATCGATACCAAATCCATCAAAATGGATTAATCCAGAAAAGAAGTCATCAAAGTCGATAAAAGTGATAACAACTAATCAGGTCAACAAAAATGATAATATTGGAAATTCATTCAAGAAATAGGCAAATAGGAAAATATGAACAATTCCAAATGTCTGGGGGTTAATCCAAACATCTGGATTTGGGTTCTGGAAATATTCCAGAAAACCTCCCAAACGTCTGAGATTACAAAGCAGATGTTTGAACCCTTCCAAACTTCTAAACCAATAATTCAGACGTCTGGAATTTGTCTCTGCCATTTTATTTTCTGCGTTCTTATATATATATATGTATGTATGTATGTATGTATATGTATATATTTCTATAGGAACTATTGCCAGACGCCTGGACTTGACAACCAGACGTCTGGTTGCCTGTTTTGGGCAATATTTTGCTTAGGCCAATGATGGCCAAAACGATTCGAAAGCGATCGGACGAGCACCGGAGACTAGGGATTATGCCAAGCGACAACCTAGCCTTATAGGCTCTTCGATACACCCCAAATAACATTTCCAAATATTCAAGATAGGATTTTTAAAGATTTTGACTTCAAAACACCAAAATTTGAAAAATTCACCAACAAATCAAAAACAAATGAACATGAGTAGATATTAGGAATTCATACTTAACAATAAAGAAAGTTGTAGACATAGATGTGAGTTCAAAAACTCACTTTTAAACCCAAAAACAAGAAATGAGGAGCTTTAAAACAAATCAAGACCAATTCCTCTTCAATACACCTCTAGAATCTTCAATCTATTGTCAAAGGTGAAGTTTTTCCTAAGTTAGGTTATAGGAATTTCTAGAAATTGAAGAGAGAATGAGATGGTGAAGATGAAAAGGATGCTTACATAAGCTTCACTTTGATTTTAAAGCAAGAACTTGAATTTCTTAAGAGAACTAGATCTTAGGAATTTCTATTTTAGAAAAATTCTACCCTACTCCAAATATATCGATGTTTATACTCAAAAAGGTTGCAAATATCATTTTAAACCTAATGGAAGTGGTCTCGAGTCCTAATTCGGACTGTTTATAAAAAATATCATTTCGGACTTTAATCCAACTAATGATGCTATATTTAAACAAAATATTTAAATATATAATCGTAAAATATGCGGGTTGTTACAGACTCCCCTCCTTAAAGAAATTGCGTCCTCGCAATCCTTAAGAAGAAAACAAAGAGTAACAACCATAAAAGTATATCAACACAAAAGAAAATTTGAAATAAGAAGTTTACCTCAAAGAGCACGAGAGAGTAAGTCTGGATGTGTTCACTCAATGAATTCTCTGGATTCCCATGAGCAATCCTTAGGATTTGACCATTGAACTTTCACAAGCGGAACATCTTTATTACAAAGATATTTGACCTTCGTAGCAATGATACGAATAGGATGTTGCTCATAAGTCAAATTAGGTTAAACTTCAATTTTTTTCAATAACACCGGGCTTAAGAATAGAATCGGAATCTCTAAGTCATTTCCGTAGTTAAGAGACGTGGAAAACGTTATAAATAGTAGAAAATTGAGCCGATAATAAAAGGAAATAAACCTCGGAACCAATACGTTCGATGATGGAAAATGGACCAACATATCGAGATGCTAATTTTCCTGATTGAGTGAAACGCAAAACACCCTTCATAGGTGAAACACGGATCAACGCCAAATCTCCCACGGAAAATTCTAAATTCCTTCTTCGGTTATCGGCATTGGATTTTGCCTACTTTGAACTTCTTTCATCCTATGACGAATAAGGTCAATCTTTTCTGTGAAATAATAAAATCTGGACCTAAAACCAGCTTCTAACCGTCTTCATGCCAACAAGAAGGAGATCGACATGGCCTTCCATAGAGTACCTCGAAAGGTGTCATATCAATACTAGATTGGAAGCTATTATTATAGGAAAACTCAACAAGAGAAATATGATCTTTCCAACGTCCACCAAAATCAAGAACACATGCACGAAGAAGATCTTCAAGAGTTTGATTCACACGTTCGGTTTGTCCATCGGACTAAGGATGATAAGCGGTGCTAACATTAAGCTTCGTTCCCAAATATTTTTAAAGACTCTTCCAAAATCCACTAGTAAATAATGGATCACGATCACTAACAATAGAAGTAGGAACTCCATGCAATTTAACAATTTCTTTAACATAAAGTTATGCTAAAAGGGGTATGGTTCGATTAGATCGAACGGGAATAAAATGGGTGGAATTTGTAAGTCTATCCACAATCACCCATAAAGTATCATGACCCGAACGAGAACAGAGAAGACCGTTAATAAAGTCCATGGAGACTTGATCCCACTTCCAAACAGGAATATCCAAAGGTTGCAACAACCCACCGGGCCTTTATGAGTTGGCAAGTTATGCAACGCTTGATAAAGTTAGCGATATCAAATTTCATTCAATCACAATAATAAAGTCGCTTCATATCTGCGTACATTTTACTACTACCGGGATGAATGATGAATTTAGAACGATGAGAATCTTCTAAAATGTCTTTACGAAGATCGCTAATATTTGGCACGATAAGTCTACCAAATTTTCGAATGTCGCCACGAGCATCGATTTCAAAGTCTTTTAAACATTCAATATTACTATCCCTACAACTTTGGCTAAGATGAGCCAATTCGGGATCATGCTTTTGAGCTTCAAAGATGCAGTCTAAAAGAGATGGATAAGCCTCGAGGCTACATAAAACAAGAAATGAACATGAATTGGATTCACGATCTCGAATCTCACAAGTGGACAAAGTCTCGAGATCATTCCATTCGGATGTCATCATGGAAACAACCGCTTGTTGCTTAAGGCTAAGGGCATCGGCAACACGATTTCCCTTTCCAGGAGTATAAAGAATATCAAGATCATAAGATGCAAGGAATTCGAGCCAACGTTATTGATGCAAATTAAGTTTCTTTTGAGAAAATAAATACTTCAAAGATTTATGATCAGTGTAGAGAATAAATTTCTCTCCCAAAAGATAATTATGCCGAATTCTAAGGGCGAAAACAATAGCCGCGAGCTCTAAATCATGAGTGGCATTTCTAGTCTCAGTAGGCTTTAATTGTATAAAAGTATAAGCGATAACGGGTTCCCTTTTTGCATGAGAATGACACCTAAACCAATACGACTAGCATCGATAAAAGCAGTGAAGTCTTGGTTCCCTTCGGGAATCACAAGAATAGGAGCATCGGAAATGAGTTCTTTTAAATGATCCTTTTCCCGAAAAGATTGAAACATTCAAAACTATAATTAACTATGTAATCATCTTTTTTAGAAAATTTAATTTATTACAAGTCAATTTACTGTGTCTGACTATCTCATCATAGCGTTTAGGAGATTCCTATCGATAATGTTGATCAGGCGCATCGATCAGAATTCTTAAAACGCTCAATAGGCAAAACAACACAATTCTATATGATAAATGTCTCTTAAACAAAATTTCTTACGAATATTCCTTTCTCGTTTTAAGAACAAAATCCAATTATACGTATGAATGTATCTTACTAAAAAGATTCACAAATTTTAAATTGCTCTTTTCATCCATAATTAATGAATACTCATCGAGATATTTATAGAATACTCGATTCATAAGATGGACAAACCGAATGACGTCACGAGACACTCATAAGAATCATAACTAGTGCGGAATGCAGTTAGTGGGATGCTACCATCCGCAACTCGTAGCTGATGAAAACCGGTGGCAATGTCGAGCTAAAAAGGCCTTAGCACCACTCAATAGATCGCTTAGGTGGTAGCCCTAAAACAAGCTCAAAAATACCGGAAAATTCACAAACTACTTGAATGAGAGAAATCACATTTTCCTCATCATGTGGGTTTAGAGAATATAAGGTTGCCACCGAATTGGAGTTGAAATCATTAAGAACAATAGAAATCTACTTAACAAATTGAGAATGTCGAAGATGAATAGTTCTGTCGAGATATAGGATAAGGGCTTTATAACGATTGAGCCAATTCTTTCACAAAAATCAATTTCGAAACCTAAGTAGCACATAACGTGCAAATCGGATCGGAAAGCATAATCACATAAAATAATAACGATATTTTTACAAAGTAAACTGAGTGTTGCGGATCTACCAACCAGATTCACAATTCTTAGTGTAGTTATGAAACCCAAAATATTTAAAGAAAAAGAATCAACAAGTTCTTTTGATATAAAATAATGAGATGAACCCATATCAAAAAGAACTTAAATAGGATAATCACAAAACAAATGTGACCAAGGAATGAATGAGAAATACATTGACCAAGAGAAGTGTTACTAGGAGCTTGCAAAACATTCAACTTTCCCTCTCTCCTACTTTGAAGTTTGGGACAAGAAGATAAAAGATACCCAAACTTTTGCAATAGTGGCAAGCAAAGGGTTTTGGACACTTATTTGCATAATGGTCCTTAGAACCACAATTGTAGCATTTTCCATAACTAGAGGTAGGAGTATTTGCTACCGAAGTTGTCTGCCTCCCTTTCTTGTTCGGATATGGGATTTTGAACTTAATATGCCTCTTATTGTTGTTATTGAGGTTCTTTTTGAAACCTCCAACATCACTATCACTTCCTTTATTGGTCTCTTCTAGTCAAAGAGTGATATCTACAAGCTGATCGAAAGGAACTTCTAATTTCAGAGGTAAAACCTTTTTGGGGTTCTTACTCAAAGAACAGATAAACCTTTGATTATTTACAAGATCCAAGTTATTGGGCAGACATGAATACGCCATCCAAAGAACGACTATGGGATTGAACAGTGCTAGGACTGCTAGATCTAACCATATGTTCATCTTAAAGAAAGAAAGAAAGAAGAGGAAAAAGATTATTCTCAGAATGAATATCAAACAAACTTGACCAATAAAATAAGGCATCACAAAAGAAAATAGGATAAAATGGGTCCAATGACTCGAATTAAATTCTAAGGCACGATTCCTAAGAGAGACTTAGGATCCTTGCTATAATATTCTATACTGTTCCAAAGTTTGGCTTTGATACCAAGTTGTGACGCCCCGCCTCTATACTCACACTAGCCAAGGACACTACGGGGTAATGTCGTTGACTAGCACGAAGAAAAAGGCTGTTGAGGAGCGACCATCTATGTAATCGCTTTGTACAAGTACCGATATGTCAGAAAGTATTACATGCATTTCGTTTCAAGAGGAAATCTAACACATCAATTACAGACTCAAAATTACTACACAATAACTATGCAGTCTTCGAAAACAAGTATAAAATAAACATAACATAAATCGGTCACAGATATTTATATCACTAAGGCGGAAAAAGATATGAATATAACACATAAAAGTGTACATCAAAGTAGTGGCCATGCAAGATCCGCTACATCACAAAATAATAGGTACAAGTGCTAGACAAAAGAATACGTACACATCAAGGAGTCTCTATCTCGTATGTATAAACAAAAACTACTAAGCTAAGTAGTTAGCCAAAAGTCAGATGACGGACCCTGATAAGAAGTCAAGTAGAAGCACTTGAAATACCTCGGTCCGACCCGAGTATTATTTAAGAAAAATAATAATAAATGGATCAGTCTAGCTATAAATATCACATAAAATAAGATATGATAAGAGATATAACAACAACGTATGATAACAATAACGCCATACTGTGACAAGTATACATTTAACAACAACAAAAATTATACAATATCTCAAGAATCTCAAGCACAAAAAAGAATGTCATATTCTTTATTTTATTTACCAAACTACAAATATTGACAAACATGTCAATGCCAATCGCAAAAATTGGTGAAACATAAATTCTAAAAATCATCAATTAGAAATCCAGAAATCATAAAGGGGGAGGCCTATCACAAACGGAAGCATGAAAACTCACCAACACATGTATCAGAAATGGGTCGCTATCCTATGGTCGCTAACCATAGAGCTGGTACAACGATGTAGTACAGTAAAGGCACATTCGAGGAACCTGAAACTCGAATAATTCAGAATATCAACGTAGCACAATAACGGCACGTCCGATGAACCTGATACTCCAATAATTCGGAACAACGACATAGTACAATAACGGTACGCCCGATGAACCTGATAAGTCAGAACAACGACATAGTACAATGACGGTACATCCCGATGATCCTGACAAGCCAGAACATCGACGTAGTACAATGACGGTACATCCGATAAACAGAACACCATAAATGAACATGGGTCGCTAGCCCGTAAAAATGAGTCGAAACTCCAAAGAACCCATAGGTCGTTAGCCTACAAAAGAAATGAGACAAACCTCAATAAAACGAGGTACAGTCCCCCACGTGGATAAAGAAACATCGCATATTGCTAGTCTAAACCATAAAATGATCACCATTGATCAACAAAAAGTTTGAATTACACTAAGCTAGTAAATAAATGAGTTTAGCTTCATGTTCCATAACCACTGGCTTAACTTAAATATTTATGAACAAACTGTAGATTTCCACTCGAAAGTTGTCATAAAAGTTCAATCGAACAAGTCCAAGAATTAACCGATAAAGTAAACGCAAGCGTTTCATACCACTTGTTTTGCTAAGTCGTTTAATAAGATTTCTCGAACGAATGAGGTAAAGGTTTGTATATACTAATAGATTAGAAAACGGTTTTAAAAGCGAGCTTGATATTGAAAGTAGCGTTGAAATCATT
This sequence comes from Allium cepa, assembly GCA_030765085.1. Taxonomy (NCBI): domain Eukaryota; kingdom Viridiplantae; phylum Streptophyta; class Magnoliopsida; order Asparagales; family Amaryllidaceae; genus Allium; species Allium cepa. Next base: position 604,322,085 of record CM060934.1, on the reverse strand, counting down.
TTTTGAAAGAGTTTGAATATTTACTACTAGTATAGAAACCTTTGTATTTTAAAGTGAAAAATCACAGAAAATGATTGTAAAAACAATCGATCACCAAAAATTCACATTCGAAGACGTGAATTAAATCCAATGAAATCGATACCAAATCCATCAAAATGGATATTCCCAAAAAAATCCAGAAAAAGTCATCAAAGTCGATAAAAGGGATAACAACTAATCGGATCAACAAAAATCGATAATATTGAAAATTTATTCAAGAAATAGGCAAATAGGAAAAACTGAACAGTTTCAACACTATAACAAAAAAACCCTTTTACAACGGGCAATACCTGTTGTAATAGGGGTTTCGCAACGGGTCTATGCCCGTTGTATTATGCGATGTTGTAATAGAATGGATGAATTTTATAATGGTTATTGCCCGTTGCCATATGGATCTTTTACAACGGTTTTTTCCCATTGCAAAAGGGTCTTTTACAACTGTTTTTGCCCGTTGCAAAAGAGTCTTTCTCAACTGTTTTTGCCCGTTGTTAAAAAAATTCAATTAAGAAAATAAAATAAAACTACTACATTGCGCGTATAAGTTTAAACTAATTTGAATTGAAACAAAATTATTATACTAATGACAACCATATTTATTTATATTTACTAAAAATAGCAAAAGATATTCATATTTCAAAATAACAAAAACATTTATCTATTTAGATTATTCATAAAATTTTACATAGTTAAAAACATAAAATACAACCCTAAACTAACATAACACGTAGTATATACAAGTAATAACACAAGACTTAAAATTTAGATCGAATGACATTGAAGCAAACCTTGAACCATGCCATAAGTGGACCATAGAAAGAAAATTAGATTCATTCATGCAAAGTGTCGATGAGCGAAATGCAACTTGTAAGGCATAGCAGCTCTTCCGTTGCTACGAAAATACACTATCCATTAGACGTCACTTATACGTACAAAGTCATCTAAGGCTGTATAAAAACTGACCTCTAAGCAAACATCCCGAAGGATCATCACCTTAGACCGTCTAAATCTCATATTCCTAAGTAGCGCACGTCTCACAGGGCATTATGTGCTTGGTCACGAAACAGTAGATCCCATTCTTTCTCCACTGCAAGTGAGTAGCCAATGACTTCTTCCTTTACTTGTAGGTTGTAACTCATACTGCTTGCGTTACATACATTTTTCATGTAATTTGTAAACACGCAATGATTGATTATGCGGTTCTAAGTGTATATTAATTCTTCTACTTTTAATGCAAACTTTTCTGATGGCCTCTTGTCTTTTCCAATGGGGCAGTTGACATAGCCATTATTGATCATGGTTCAGAGAACCTAAGAAAATAAAGCTAAGATCAATATTCAAAGGAAATATTGATGCCAAGTAAAATAAGTGACCAGGAAAATAGACCACATTTATAATATTAAGAGTGTCCTCGTTTTTTCTATCTTCATATGCTAAATTAATCTTAGCCGTTAATTTGTCTATCATCATATTATTTTAATAGCATTATGGATTTCCTAACGAATTATATCATATAATTGATGATTGAAATTAAAGTGTGCACATGAGACGGGAGAAAGAGGGACAAAGGATTTGAAATGTATCAAGACAACCAACTATTCTTTTAAATATTCCTTCTCAAACTATTGTTTTGTTCATTTCATGGTTTTTGTAAAGAAAAAAATAAACAAACAAACAAATCAACCCTTACCGCGAAGGCACTCAAATCAACCACAAAAACTTTATATACTCAATCAATCCTAAACAATATGCCAAATACATATACGTTTTGATCTCAATCCAAAGCTTAAATAATTGTTTTCATTAAGTTTAGGTCCATTTACAGTTGCAAAATGGTTCAAACTTCAAATTTATAACATAGTATACCAACCAATTATCAAGAAGTAAAAATATAAATAGCTACATTTTGGAAAAGCAAAAAATAATTTAATCTCAAGTAAAATGAAAAATAGACTAGTGCACTTTTCATAAAAGGACTGCAGGAAAATCATTTAGAACTCAAAGAGATGATTCATCCAGACATGCAATAGAATAACTGAATAAGCAAAGTATAATTGTAAAGTATTTAATGATTAACGTTATTTAAAACAAAATAATTATACACATATATAGAGCATACTCAGCTACAATTTTAATTATTTGAAACTTCGAACTTTCAAAATTCTTTAATGATTACTAACTAAACCCATTTATTTGGCCATAATTTTAAGAACGGGTGAGACTATTCCAGTGAATGCATCAAAGTTCAAGGTAAAAGAAAAGTTCGTTCACTTTCATTTCCTGAGTCATAGAACAATCAATAGATTAAAAATGGTAAATTCAAACACTAATAAAAAATTTGAGAAGAGAACTTATTTAGGAGCCATGGTTTGAATCGCATCACATGTTAACGAGCTTTCCCGAGGTTTCCCTAAACTTTCGCTCGATTTGATGTCGAGGAGGATATGATGATTATATTCTGTTTAACTTCACTATTATGTACAAAAAGAAGGATAATTTTTGTATGCAAGAATAAATAAGAAAACTGCTTACATCCAAAATGCAAAGAAGTGCCATAATTGGAGAAGCTGCATAACAAAGCCCATCCACTATTGCCTTCAGCGATGGATAATATCCTCCCATACTGTCCACTCCTGTAACTGAGCATATGAAATTACCAGCTAGTGCCATTGCTCCATATACACCTGCACTTAGAATAACAAGTTAAAGATTTTTATCTACAGATTAGTATAATATAAACTATAAAGCGTAGAGTTCCATTTAGTAGCTTAAAAGTCTTATAAGAGAGCAGAAAAATAAATATCAATTAAATTACCATTGCATCCTCAAAATTAAACGTGAAGTTACGAACAAATAAGAAATTACCGATTCTAATTCAATCCTTTCGAGACCAAAAACAGAAAAACTCAGAAATTTCAACAAGAAAAATTCAAAAAATATACATCGATAATTACCAAAAATACTAAATAATCTAAAATCAAAATCTCACCAATTCCATAACTAAGTTTGACGACTACACCCCAATTTTTCCCATATAGCATTATTACCTGCATCTCCGCCTCCAAAACTTCTCTGATCAATCGCCGTGGTCGCAGAGTTCACCATTGTTGCAACCTCTATTCCAACAGAGAAACACTGCAGGCATTTTGTGAAGTAAGAAACAGTGCAGGCATCATGCTTGGTGTGCATTGGCATGTTCAATTTTGAAGGAGAAAGGCAAAGCAAATACAGATTAATGGAAATAAAAATATGAGCAAGTACCTCAAGTTTAGAGTATAATGATAACAAACAGCTTGACAAATAAAGGTAGTTCAAATGCACTTTAAAAGGACAAAATGAACTTATATGCACTTCAAGATAGAACTCTGAAAAAACTTGAATGCTCGCTTCCCTTCTTACTTTAGCAGCAAAGGTTCGGCAATATAAAATTACTCAAAGATCCAAATGCAGACAGTTCACAAATTTAAAACAGTCTCAACAAAGAACAGAAACCAACAATAATAAAAAAATCAAACAACGAAAAAGGCATAACAAAACCAGCATAGCCACCACCCATCAAGTACCCAATTCTACAACCAAGCACCCGAAAAGGCATCAAGCAACACCACCAACCTCGATGATTTAGGGTCTCGAAGAACTTGACTGCGATAGGAGGTGTGACAATCGAGAATGGGCACGTACCCGTTGCCGATCTGATCCGAATGATTTATGATGATGACCTAGGAAGTGAAGCTGGTCGTGCCCTTGGCCGGATCGTCCTTTGAGTTGGAGGTCGTGTACCATCTCTTGAGGCCCTTTACTGAAATATTCTTAACGTTGAAGCCTACGTTGTCGTCGATTATAAGTGGAACTAGCAATGTTCTTGAAGTCCTTTACAGAAATCTCATGAGGTTGCGTACTATCACTTGAGTTGGATTAGTTTGGATTTGAAATTGGAAGTGAATTTAGGGATTTAGGTTTGAGGAGTGCTGTAAGAAAAAAAACATAGATGGAATTTTGGAAGGGATGTCGAAAAATTAAGTTTGGAGCCAAAAGTTTTGTTTTAGAACCACAAATTTGATTTTGGAGCCAAAAGAAAACTTATAATACTTGCAACACTTTGTATCATAAAAAAGTGTAATACTTATTAATTATTGATTCAATATTGGTCTTAATTATTAATTATTTATTATTAAAGATTAATATTACATATTAAATATTATGAATAGTCATAATTCAATATTAATGCTAATATAAGAACAATAATAATTATAAAATATAATCTAAAAGTAATAGTTTAATTTTTACTATTTTTACTATTTCAAATAATGGAAAATAAATTACGCAATTTCATTAAAATAAATAAATACATTTCTATAGGATATAGGGGAATTGTGGTTAAGGGCTTTGATTTTTTATTTAGGGATTAGGCTAACAAAGTTATCTGGAGGACACGGTTTTAAAATTAGGGTGTTTGGAGGGACTTTTTTTTGCGTTGGAGCAAAATTTTTTGTTATGGACGGAAAATTTTGAGATTGTATCCAGTTGTTTTAAAAATTGATTATCGTGATAAATAAATAACAATTGTTTTGAAAAATATATATAGAGGGAAAACTTTTGATATGGAGGAAAGTGGATGACTAATTCCATCAACCAACTATTATTTTGAAATTTATTTAATATGATAAGTTAAATAATATATATAGTAACTGTTTCGTAATTATTAATTATTGCTTCATGTTATTTAGTATTAATTCCAAATTATTAGTTCTTAATAAATGGTAATTTAATATTTAATTACTATTTATTAATTATTAGTTAATAATTATTTCATATTTCAAAATATTTATTAATAATTGATCATTATTAATTTATTATTTAATTATTAATTACTATTATTTAATAGCAATTATTATTTAATTATTAATTACTATCCACAACCAAATTGGCTAATAACACCCAAAAACAGATTAAAATTATTTAATTATTTGAATATTAAAAATTATTAATTATTAAATAGTTAATAGTATTATTAATTATTAAATTTTTAATATTAATTATTAAAAACTAATGAATTTTTATTAATTGTTAATTATTAAGTATTAATAATTAATTTTAATAATTAATTCTTAATCTTTTCATATTAATTATTTAATATCAGTTATTATTTATTTAACAAAAATTATTTAATAGTAATTATTAATTAGCAAATATTTGAAAATTTATATTCACTATTATATGAATTTCTTAAATTACTTTTTAAAAATATAAAATATTACTTCTGAATCATGAAACATTAATTATTTAAAATTAATTATTAATTATTTAAAATTAATTATTAATTATTTAAAATTAATTGTTAATTATTAATTTTACTACTTACTTTTAATTTAATATTAATTATTTAAAGTTAATGATTATGTATATATTACCGATTATTAATTATTAAATATTTAATACTAGTTATCTATTACTAAATTTTTAATATTAAGTATTAAAAACTAATACTATTTATTGATTATTAATTATTAAGTATTGATAATTAATTCTTAATTATTTAATAGCAATTATTTAATATTAATTATTAATGATTTAATAGAAATTATTTAATAGTAATTGTTAATTATGAAATATTTAATGTTAAATACTAAATATTAAATATTGGAGGGCGTTAGAAACGAGCATTTTTAGCCTATTACAACTGGCATTTTATGACCGTTGTAAAATTGGCACTTATTACAACGGGCATTTTTAGCTCATTGTCAAATTGACACTTATTACAACTGGCATGAATGGACCGTTGTAATAGCATTCTATATCAACGGGTAGTCATTGCCCGTTGTGAAAAGGGCATTGTATAGGGCATCTACTACAATGGTCCTAAATGGACCGTTGTAATAGCCTTCTGTTACAATGGACAACTAGTGCCCGTTGTAAAATAGGCATTATAATATGGTATTTTTGTTGTAGTGCAGACGTCTGAGAGTTAATCCAGACATCTGTATTTGGGTTCTGTAAATATTCTAGAAAACCTCCTAGACGTTTGAGGTTATAAAGCAAACGTCTGAACCCTACCAGACGTCTGAACCAATAAATTAGACGTCTGAAATTTGTCTCTGCCATTTTATTTTCTGCGTTCTTATATATATATTTCTGCAGGGACTACAACCAGATGTCTGGACTTGACAACCAGACGTCTGGACTTGACAACCAGACGTCTAGTTACCTGTTCTGGGCAACGTTTTGCCTAGGCCAATGATGGCTAAATGATTCGAAAGCGATAGGACGAGTAATGGAGACTAGGGATTTACGTCAAGCGACAAACCAGCCTTATAGACTCTTCGATACACCCCAAATAACATGTCTAAATATCCAAGATAGGATCTTTAAAGATTTTGACTTCAAAACACCAAAATTTGGAAAATTCACTAAATGAATTCAAATAAAAAACAAATGAACATGAGTAGATGTTAGGAATTCATAACTAACAAAAAAGAAAGTATAGACATAGATGTGAGTTCAAGAACTCACATTTAAACCCAAAAACAAGAAATGAGGAGCTTTAAAACAAAACAAGACCAATTCCTCTTTAATACACCTCTAGAATATTCAATCTGTTATCAAGGTGAAGTTTTTCCTAAATTAGGTTATAGGAATTTCTAGAAATTGAAGAGAGAATGAGATGGAGAAGATGATGCTTACCTAAGCTTCTCTTTAATTTTAAAGTAAGAACTTGAATTTCCTAAGAGAATTAGGGCTTAGGAATTTCTATTTCCTTTTCTCTTGCTTCATTTTTCTTTTAGCTTGAGAGTGTTAGGAAATGAAAATGAATGAAGAGGAGAGGAGTGGAGTGATTAGGTAATTGTGGTGGGGTAGTGGGCTGAAACCCAAACCCAAAGCCCAATAGAAATATAGAAAAATTCTACTCAACTCCAAACATATCGATGTTTATATTCAAAAAGGTCGCAAACATCATTTTGAACTCAATCGAAGTGGTCTCGAGTCCTAATTCGACTATTTACAAAAGGTAGCATTTCGGACTTTAATCCGACTGACGATGCTATATTTAGATAAAATATTTAAATATATAATCGTAAAATATGAGGGTTGTTACAATCAAATTGATTGTTAATATGGATGATTGATAGTCTAGTTAGATAATTGGATTGTGATAATATATTCCGTTATGGTACTAATAGTGAATGTTGATTTGAAATCATATGTTATGTGATTGGTTGAATGGATATTATGTTAGTGGTAATTATGGACATTGGTTATGTTCATTTTTGATTTAATAATCCCTTTGTTAATAAGACCATATTTTAGTGATATGAGATATTTTGAAAAAATAAGTCTCTTTTCAATTAGAAGTGAAACTAAAGTAAAAATAAAAGAGAATTTAAAATTTGAAGTGAAACGGGTTTAAAAAGGATAGTTAAATTGAAATTGAAATTGAGATGAATAGTGAAACTAAAATTGAAATCAATTTTGAAAATTAAATTTGAAATTAAGGTTGAAATTTAAATTTAGGTTGAAATTAGATTAAAAACTAAGTTTTAACTAAGTTTAATTTGATGTTAGAACTGAAATTGAATTGAAATTGGAATTTAAAATTTAGTATTAAATAATAAGAATTTAATAATATTATAATATGGAAAAGGTGAAAATTCATTTTAAATTCTTTAAAATAGTGAATATATTGATTTAAAATGATTTTATAAGTAACAGAATTCAATTTGAATAGATTATTTCAAATATTGAAAAATAAGTTAAAACTTGGTGCGTCGTGCAACGGTAGTTTGCGATTTTGCGTCGAAAAGTTCAAACGAACGTGTAGATTAGAATATAGCTCGGAATTCTTTGAGATAAGAAAATTCCGGATTATTATATTCATATCTTCTAAACGAAGAAAGAAAATCAAAGTTTTGTTGAGTAGAGAATGAATTAAGAAAAAAAATCAATTTTCTAGAAAAATCGCGCTAGTGCAGTTAATGACCATAACAGGAAATCTGTTTAAATGAACGTTTTTAATATTGAAAAAATATGGAATGAATTTGGCAAATCCATTTAAATAGTTTAAAAGAGATTTGATGTGGAAAATATGAATTTTCAAATATTAAAATGTTGTTTTTATCAAATAAGCTTATATAGCACTTTCCACAGCACTTTTTTGCTGCAAATTGTATAACTTTTTGAAAATGAATTTAAACATAACGATTTTTCCCAAAATCAATTGTGAATGTTTTTAAAAGTAAGATTAAGCATTTTGAAAGATAATTTGGTTCCAAAATAAAGTTGATAACTGAGTATGCGGAAATGACTAGTACATTTGTCCCGTCTGTCGGATCTGGGAAGATAAAACAAGGCGTTTAACTAAGGTTAGGGATGGAGCAACCAGTGCCCTAAACTTACCTGGTCTATGTTTTCTTTTCTTAGGCAAGAGGTGGAATGGAAAGCCCAGATGTTGTTAAATAAAAAGTTTCTATTAAGTTCCAAAATAAAAAAGATTAGTATTATCCAAAATTTAAGCAGTCTCCAAAATGAATGATTTCTATGATCCTATTTACTCAAAAATGTTCGCTAAGTTTGATTTTAGGATTTATCGTAAACTTTGTCTTAAATAACATTGTTTTTGACCCGCCTAAAAGTTAAGGAATTTGGATCGAGAATTAAGTGAGTAAATTTGAGATATTATCCAAAGCAAAAGAAGAAATTACTTAGAGTTATTCTAAGTCAAAAGAAAAAGATATCAAAATCATCCGAAAAGAACTAAAGTGAAAGGAGACTTAATAGATCTTGTATACTCATATTCACTTTTTATTGATAATTGGATTTCGTAGGAACTGGGGTTGGATTTGGGCGATTCGTACCCAAAAACCACTTTGAACCAATGTATACGTTCGAATGTGAAGACATATTGAAGATAATGATTATTGAAGATAGTGGATCTTCATAGAGTGAGGATTGCTTATTGACTGGCTCTGGGTAGCTCATATTATAGAGTCATATATAGCAGTGGTCTCCTCGTTGTGGAGATTTTTTGGATTGCAAGGACTACTTACTACTCATGGTAGTAGGAGAGTGACGTCGGTTTGTCATGTTCCTGGACAACTTGTGTGGAAGTTTGTCTGACATTGCATTTCTAAAGATTACGTACATTGGTTTTTACAAACGTACATCAATGGTGGCGGAGATGGCAACTACTCTTAGCTTAACCCCCTCCTTGAGACGTACAAACTCAAGGGTTGCATTTTTGTGGAAGGAAATTTGTAGTTAATGGAAATGACAATGTGGCAATCAAAGATGTGACATGTGCTATGAGAAAAGGTAATCGTTACCTCCAGTCTCATCAAATCGAAAATGACCAAAATAGGATTAGATGCTGCAAGGCTAAGTTTGTCATTTCCAATTAGGGTATGATCATCCACTTCTAGATATATTTCTTTCCACTATGACGTTCGGGATTTAAATTAATGTGGTGTATGGTAATGAGTGCTCGGTTTAAAGTCGGTAATGACCTGTGGATAACATATTCGATACTATCTAGTTATAGAGATAGGCTGGTCTTGTGTTGTAGAGGAGCTTTGTGATGGTTTCTCGGGACATCAATCTAGAGGTGTACCCATTCGGAAGGTAGATCCTTCACCTAGTCATTTGTATGAAAATACATTCTCCAATAAGAACCTACAGACTTGATTGTAAACCTATTAAGTTGGAATTTAATCAATGTAACAATTTGGCTAAGATTAATAAGTTTATTTGCAAAAAAATTCAAAGAGATGTCATTAAAAATAATATCAAATATTTTGATATAAAAGTGTTTTAGTTATCATAAGGTAAAACTCGTCCGTGTTTATGTGTGGGCGTGGTCTTATGAGATACTCTTTCTTTTCAAAAGGATTTCTATTCGAAGGATGATACATGACACTGTCATTAATTTTTGATTTTTTCTCATGCTGGTTTATCAAGCTTAATCTGGATATTTTCAATACCCGGGTCAGATCCGAGTAGTTTCAAGTTTAGTCGAAGACGGTTGGAGTTTCCAGAGGAGAGCTAGAGATATTCATCTACATATGGACATATTCTATTATCCGCTGTACTTTGTTTGTTTTAGTTTATGTTTGTCAACAATTGTAAGGACAGATGTTTATAACTGTCCAAGCCGAATCTAGGTTAGACTCTGATATATGTATTTAAAAGTTTTCCGCTGTAAAGATATTTGTTTAATATTATATGTTATTCCTTTCGCGTGAGATTATTTTCTGTCTATTTTTCTTTATTACCCTTGATCATCCATACTTCCACGCAACTTGGGTCGGACATGAGTGTTTCATTGTCGACTCAAAGGGTACGAAATTGTGGGTCGTCGCATTTGGTATCAGAACTTTTGGTTGAGAGATCATCGAAGCCTGATAGGGGTAAGTATCATCAGAGATAGGATTAGTAATATCCTAGGATGAGCAACTCATTAGAGATATGGTTAGTAACACCCTAGAATGAGTTAGGGAGTGTTATATATATGAGCGGGTATTTGTTAATTTTATAAAAGTGATTTTATTTTAAAAAAAGTTGGTAAATGAAATAATTTTACCTTGGGTTTATATTTTAAATATCAAAGGGGGTATTATTATTTTTGGGTTAGAAATTAAAGATTGATTGTAATTTTACTTAGTAAAACTCAAATATGAATATCTTGTGATTAGAATTGCACGGTTTGACTATAAGATATTTGATGATAATATTGAAGCTAGAAGTTGCAATTAAAGAAAGTAAAAAGAAATTCCATACTTAGAAAAAATTCTTATCAACAAGATAGAAAAAGATAAGCCTAAATTGAGATTTTGGATAAATATAGTATGAAAGTGTAAGTTCTATAACTTATAAAGGAGATAAGATAATTCGAAATTTAGAAACTTTGATTAGGTAAAAATCAATGTGAAATTTAGGAATAAGAGATATAAGAAATATCATCCTAATATAAAACTTTGGACTAGTGATACATTTAGGGTAACATTTGTAATTCAAAATGAAGTAAGAATAGAAGTGGATAGTTTTGAATTAAATGGTTTGTAGGTTAATTGTTGGATGAAAATGTTTAAATAGTAAATACCATGTGAATTAAGTTTCACAATTTGACTACAAGATATTTGATGGATAGGTAAATAAGTTAAGTAGTTAATCATAGAATCAGTGAGAAAAAGATGTACACTTAGTAAAGTTGTCTTGTTAATATATGGATAAGATAAACAATGTTAGCTCAATTAAGACCCTAGATAAATAAAACTAAGAATTACGTTTTATAACTTACTAGTTTGAGAAAATAATAGAGTTCCACATTAGTTAAACACCTTAATTGAAGCAATAACAATTTGAAGTTTGAGGATATGTTTATATACTCTTAGGAAGTAAAGGTATATTATACAAGTTAAGTCATATTTGTAAGCTTAAGTAACAATGGATTTTGTAGAAAGAAAATGGTTGTGAAATAATATTGGATTAATAGAAATTTTGAAAAAATGTATTAGGTAAAAATGAATGTGAATAAGTACATAAGTTAAATGTAGATCATTTCGGTACATAAATTTTGATCTAAGATTTGAGTACAAAACTTTGAGGTGTTTACACCAATTCGAAAAAGGTTTTTTTCACTCAATTCTTGACGGCAAACATTGATAAGAGTTTATGGTTATGTGCTTGATTTTTCTATTATAGTTGAGAACTATGTAAGGAAAGCAAGGGTTAATGATTAGGAAGTCTAATCAAAGTCTGCACTAGAAAATTGGGGGATAGATACTAGTTTGGAAGTAAAGTTGTGGATTCAAATAAAAGATTGAATCAAATATCACATATAGTATGATGTTTTGGGTTTGTCTATATAGTAGTTGGGTAGCTATCTTAAATAGTAGACACTAAAATATAAGGGTTGGACTGATGTTTTGGTATGTGTGTGTGTGTGTGTAGACCTCATTTATAGTACATGCTTAGGTCAGGGGTTGAGTTATGGGGATGTATTCACTTATGTTAATATAGTATCATTTTGGTTGTTTTTGGATGTATAGTCTTGTTTGGTTGTTGTATAAATTATCTTAAATGTGCTGTATGCACTAGGATGGGTACGATATAAGTCCGACTTGATGTATGTATATATAATCTTAATTACGTAATAAGTACACAGGTTAGTATGGGGAATTTCTGTATGTATGTTTGGCATCATTTTTTTTGTTGTTGTTGATATTGACCTTCTTCTATCATCAGTATAAATAAGTCAAAATATTTAAGGATACGAGTATGAGATAGATTCCTTTATCTAACTTTCATTTCGAGGACGAAATGCTTTTAAGTAGGGGAGAATGTAACGACCCGTAATTTCGCTACTTCGAAAATGAGAGATTTTATTCGTCTTAAATTTTAAAGGAATTTAAATCTTAAATAAAAATATTATATATAATATATAATAATGAAGAAATCATTTATTCTTATAGTTAATAGTTTTAAAATTATAAATTTGGAATTTAGAACAAATCAACAAAAGTTAAGTTTTGTTAAAAATAAATAAAGTCTTAAATAAATAGGTTTAAATATTTATTTGAAAAGTTAAATCTAATTTAAAACATCTAATAAAGATAATAAAATTATATTAAAATATTTAAAAATATGTTAATAATCGTTTTACAAAAATAACCAAAATTTGTTACATTTTGTCAATTTTACATACACTGTAAAATTTGAGATTTTGATATTAATTAAATATGATTTTTAAATATAAAGAGACATGTTTTAATTTATTTAAATAATTAAAAAGTTCATTTTAAAGTTTGGTTTACTTCAATATATGGCTTAACAAAACGTTAAATTTTGACTGTAAATTTTATCGACAAAAAAAATCGTTTTCAACCAAAACAATTTGTCGTCAAGTTGTTGCAACATGATATGTTTCCTAACACATATATGCACATAAAGTACTATGTTACATGTTACATTTAGCAAATGCACTTTGAAAAGTCAAAGTTTACAAATAATTCAAAAAGTAACATGATTTGACATAATCCTATAAACAAATCTACATTAAACAACATCAGTACTTTATCTCTTATCTCATCAATGATCAAGTCTTATCAATTATGAAAAAGGAGCAAAAGAATATTTATGTAATTTGGAAAGTAAGAAAAAGAGGCAAAATCATTTCATAAGTACATAAATCAAATCATAACATCATTTCACATTTAATACCATTTCTTCTCCATTAAGAAAAGTTCAAATCAAGGTAAAAAAGTTAAATTAAAAGTCAAAAAGTAAAGAAGGGTATTGTAGTCATTTGCCATCCAAAGCTCAAGTATAAATAAGCATACATACTTTCCATTTATTCCACAAAAATCCATTGTCTCATTCTCTACTTTCTCTTCACTTTCTTCATCCTCTTCCATCTTCTTCTTCCATCATTTCCATGGCTTCCCACCTCTCTATTCTCTTCCACCATCTCCACCAAGCTCCACCACCACCTAAACCCCCTCTACTCTCGGCCACATCACCTCCACATCACCAAAACACTAGCCAGGCCATCACCCACACCACTACAACCCACGGTCGAGCCTAATACCCATGCACACCCCTCCTTCCCACCTACCCGAGCACCTACACCACCTTACAAGCGTCCAACATCCCACACCCATGGTCGTACCCTCCTTCCTAGGCTATACACTCTCCTCTCCAATAAATAAATACAAACAAAGAAAAGAAAAGGAAAGGAAAAAAACGAGAAAAAGAAAAGAAAATGAGAAGGAAAAGGTGAATTCAAAGACGTCGGAAATAGCACGTTAACTCGAGACGCATATCTTATGTTAAAATTTGACGAATTGGATATGAAGGTGAGAAATCCTCATCGCTTTTGAAATTATATTTTGTTTATGTTAAAACAATCACATCTATACCCTTATGACATATGAATGTTTATACCAAATTGATTGTTAATATGGATGATTGATAGTTTGGTTAGATAATTGAATTGTGATAACATATTCCATTATGGTATTAATAGTGAATGTTGGATTTCAAATCATATATTATGTGATTGGTTGAATGGATATTATGTTAGTGATAATTATGGACATTGGTTATATTCATTTTTGATTTGATAATACCTTTATTAATAAGACCATAGTTTAGTAATATGAGACATTTTGGAAAAATAAGTCTCTATTCAATTAGAAGTGAAGTTAAAGTAAAAATAAAAGAGAAGTTGAAATTTGAAGTGAAACGGGTTTAAAAAGAATAGTTAAATTGAAATTGAAATTGAGATGAATAGTGAAAATGAAATCGATTTTGAAAATTGAATTTGAAATTAAGGTTGAAATTTAAGTTTAGATTGAAATTAGATTTGAAAACTAAGTTTTAAATAAGTTTAATTTGAAGTTAGAATTGAGATTGAATTGAACTTGGAATTTAAAATTTAATATTAAAATAATAGGAATATAATAATATTATAATATGGAAAAGGTGAAAATTCATTTTAAATACTTTAAAAAGTGAAAATATTGATTTAAAACTATTTATAATGATTTTATAAGTAATAGAATTTAATTTGAATAGATTATTTCAAATATTGAAAAATAAGTTAAAACTAAGTGCGTCGTGCAATGGTAGTTCGCGATTTCGCGCCGAAAAGTTCAAATGAATGTTTAGAGTGGAATATAGCTCGGAATTCTTCAAGATAACAAAATTCCAGACTATTATATCCATATATTCTAAATGAATAAAAAAAATCAAAGTTTTGTTGAGTAGACATTGAATTAAGTCCAAATCAATTTTCTAGAAAAATTGCGCTAGTGCAGTTAGGTGACCATAACAGGAAATCTGTTTAAATGCATGTTTTTAATATTGGAAAAATGTGGAATAAATTTGCTAAATTCAATTAAATAGTCCAAAAGAGATTTGAAGTGGAAAATATGAATTTTAAAATATTTAAAATATGTTTTAATCAAATAAGCTTATATAGCACTTTCCGCAGCATTTTTATGCTGCAAATTATATAACGTTTTGAAAATGAGTTTAAATGTAACGATTTTTTCCAGAATCAATTATGAATGTTTTTAAAAGGAAGATTAAGAATTTTGAAAGATAACTAGGAATCTTTATAATTAAATGCAAAATAAAGTTGATAATCAAGTATGCGGAAACGACTAGTACATTTGCATCATCTGTGAGATCTGGGAAGATAAAACAAGGTATTCAGCTTAGGTTAGGGATGGAGTAACCAGTGCTCAGAACTTACATGACCTATATTTTCTTTTCTTAGGCGAGGGGTGGAACAGATCGAAAAGAAATCCCAGACGCTCTTAAATAAAAAGTTTCTATTAAGTTCCAAAATAAAAGAAGATTAGTATTATCCAAAATTTAAGCAATCTCCTAAATGAATGGTTTCTTTGATCCTATTTACTCAAAAATGTTGCAAGTTTGATTATAGGGTTTATCGTAAACGATGTCTTAAATAACATTGTTTTTGACCCACCTAAATGTTAAGGAATTTGGATAAATCGAGATTTATGTGAGGAAATTTGAGATATTATCCAAAGAAAAAGAATAAATTACTTAGAGTCATTCTAAGTCAAAAGAAAGAGATTTTGAAATCATCCAAAAAGAATTAAAGTGAAAATAGACTTAATAAATCTTGTATACTCATATTCACTTTTTATCAATAGTTAGATTTCGAAGGAACTGAGGTTGGATTTGGATGATTTCTATCCAAAAATCACTTCGAACCAATGTATATGTTCGAATGTGAAGACATATTGAAGATGATGATTATTAAAGACCATGGATCTTCATAGCGTGAGGACTGCTTGTTGACTTGCTCTAGGTAGCTCTCATTATAGAGTCATATATAGCGGTGGTCTCCTCGTTGTGGAGATTTTTCGGATTGCAAGGACTACTCGCTACTAGTGGTTGTAGGAGAGTGCATTCGGTTTGTCATGTTCCCGGACAACTTGTATGGACGTTTGTCTGACATTGCATTTTCAAAGATTACGTACATTGGTTTTTTACAAACGTACATCAGTGGTGGTGGAGAATGCAACTTCTCTTAGCTTAACACCCTCTTTGAAACGTACGAGCTAAAGGGTTGTATTTTTATGGAAGGCAATTACTAGTGAATGAAAATGGCAATGTGGCATTCAAAGATGTGATATGTGCTATGAGAAAAGTTAATTGTTACCTCAAGCCTCATCAAACTGGAAATGACCGAAACACGATTAGATGCAGCAAGGCTAAGTGGGTCATTCTCAATTAGGGTATGATCATCCCTTTCTAAATATATTTCTTCCCGCTATGACGTTCGGGATGTAAATTAATGTGGTGTATGGAAACGAGCGCTCGGTTAAAGGTCGGTAACGACCAGAGGATGACATATTCGGTACTATCTACTTATATAGGTAGGCCGGTCTTGTGTTGGTAGAGGAGCTTTGTGATGGTTCCTCAGGACATCCATTTAGAGGTGTACCCATTCAGAAGGTAGATCCTTCACCTGGTCATTTGTATGGAAATCCATTCTCCAATTAAAACCTACGAATTAGATTATAAACCTATTATGCTGGAATTTAATCAATGTAACAATTTCGGTTAAGATTAATAAGTTTATTTGCAAATGTTTTCAAAGAGATATCATTAAAAATAATATCAAATGTTTTGATATAAAAGTGTTTTAGTCATCGTAAGGTAAAAACTCATCCGTGTCTATGCGTGACCGTGGTCTTATGAGATATTCTTTCTTTTCAAGAGGATTTCTATTCGAATGCTGATATATGACACTGTCATTAATTATTGAGTTTTTCTCATGCTGTTTTATCAAGCCTGATCTAGATATTTTCAATACTCGAGTCAGATCTGAGTAGATTAAGGTTTAGTCGAAGACGGTTGAAGTTTCCAGAGGAGAGCTGGAGATATTCGTATATGTATGGACATATTCTATTATCCGTTGTACTTAGTTTGTTTTAGTTGATGTTTGTCAGCAACTGTAAAGATAGATGTTTATAAATGTCCAAGCTGGATCTAGATTAGACTCTAATATATGTATTTAAAAGTTTTCCGCTGTAAAGATATTTATTCATATTATATGTTATTCCTTTCATGTGAGATTCTGTTCTATCTATTTTTCTTTATTACCCTTGATCATCCATACTTCCGTGCAACTTGGGTTGGACATGAGTGTTTTATTGTCGACTCAAAGGGTACGGAATTGTAGGCCGTCACAATGCGTATATCTGGTTTTCTCTTATTGTATATTTGACCAATCAATTAGTTAAATTAATTCATTTGCTTTCTACTTCTTTTATATGCTGATAGATTTGAGTCATATTTTTAACACTCCACATTGAAACAAAATATTCATATCTCTCTTAAACAAATTCAATCATCATCTATAAGTTGATAGGTCAGTGCCTCATGACGCTAAGTAGTTGAGACTAAGCAAATCAAGTTTGAGAAATGCTCAAACTGGTTCTTAGGAAGTTACTTAGTCATAATATCTCAAGGATTGTCCATAGTACTTACCTTCAACAACTTGATCATGCTTCGTTCTTCCTCAAGCATAAGGAAGAAGCTTTTGATATCAATGTGCTTCGTACGAGAACTATAAGCTTTTATACTTTATAAGATGAATCACACTTCGAATGTTTGAAAATAGCTCTATTGTCCGTTGTACCATAGAAAGATCATCTAAGAAAGTAAATATAATCTCTTCTTAGTCGCTTCCACAATCGATATTAACTCAGCCTCCATGGTCAACAAAGCTACTATAGACTACCACTTTTATCTTCACCAAATCGAGCCTGTGCCAAGTGTAAAAATATAGCCCAATATTGACTTCCATCCATCCCTACGCCTAGCATAATCTGAATCACAGTAACCTCTAAAAGAGATGTTGCTATCTACTCCACCACACAACAAACCGACCGATGAAGTGCCACGAAGATATCCAAGTATCCACTTCACTGCTTGTCAATGTTCTTTGCCTGATTAGACATATATCGACTCACAACACCACTGTATTGGCTGAATATGGTCTCATGCACACCATCGCATACATGAGAATACCAGCAACAATATAATAAGGTATATCTTCTATATGCCTCTTGTCTTCATATGAAGAAGATAGTTCTTTTAACAACTTAAATAGGACCCTAATGGAGTGCCAGCTGGTTTAATTTTCTGCATACCAAATCGAGCGAGGACCTTCTTGATATATTGCACCTGAGTGAGTCTCAACTCTCACTGCTTCCTATCTTTGAATATCTTCATAACCAAAATTCTTTGTGGTTTCCTAAATCTTACATATCAAATTTTTTGTTGTGCTCCGCTTCCAACTCGGTAACTCTGACCATGCTCTAAAATGCAATCAACTGAAGCATGTATGCAATAACAATCGAAGCAAAAATATCATGATACTCTACTCCTTTCTTCTGAACATATCCACACTACAAGAGCAATTGTTTTCATATATAACATTTTATTTCATAGCATTATTGTTTAAGTTTTACATATTTACAATATTAAGTTGCTGCATAACGCTTTGAATTCGTTCCCGCTTCTTCCCCAAATTATTTTCATTTTCCCTCTTCCTTCGCTTAATTCCCTTTTCTTTTTTCCTCATATTACTTCTTATATCCTCAAACACAAGTTCATGGCCGCCTGCTTGCCTAAAGTTGTCGACTTCTGCTAGTCGTCGTTGATCTCCTTCCCTTCAACCCCTAGTATTTAGGGCACTAGCGAGTCACAACTTTCTACTAATCACTGCCTCTGACTATTGGTAATACTTCCTTTACTATTTATTAAACTTTCTATAAAAATAAATCAGCGTTTTGGTGAAATCCCAATCATTGCTATAGTATTTAAAAATCAACATTCCATTTGAGTCGCTTGCGAGTTTGATTTACCAATTGAACTCTTGTAATGACGTAATATCTGCTGCTAAATTGAACTAATCATGTGTGAATTAGTCTGTTGATTGTTTGATTTTTTCATTTTTTTTCTAATGTGATTTGAACAAACACGATTGGAGATAGCTTGCGACTTAAATTTGAACTGTCTTTGACTTTTTTTTGCTGTAATTTTGGTTTGCGATCGTTTTGCGTTTGAAGAAATTTCGCAGATGATTGAAACGAGGAATTGAGTTGTTTTACCGTGGATGATATTCGCGATGACAAGGAGATGATCTAGAGCGAAAAATAATGTACAATAGGCTGTTATTATCCCACTACATACAATTTGTCCCCGACCCAAATCTTTATCCCAAATCCATTCCTTTCTCCTTGAAAATGATTTGCTCACCTTCGAAGACTACTTCTTTTGCCACAAAATTAGTATCCACCTAAGGTTAACTCACCTCTTCTTCGATTGCATTCAAACCGTTCGATGAAATTCCCAAGCCCAATACTTTTATTTTCAATGCAATACTTCAATTTCACTCAAACTCTAGCCAGTGGCCTCAATCTCCTCTTTTATTCAAACATGTCAACCATCCTAACTCATAAATATTCTCATTAGTATTCAAAGCCTCACAAATCTCTTCTTGTTCAAACATGGCAAAGCCATTAATGGAGATAAATATAGATGCCCGTACATTGTTGGTGATATGTTTTTGGGTTCTTCTCTTGTCGAGTTTTATTCAAAATGTAATATAATGGAGGATGCGGTTTGGGATTTTGAAGTGCTTAAAGAACCAGTCATCGAGCCTTAAACTTCAGCGGTTACTGGGTATGGACAAAATGGCTTTGCAAAAAAGTAGTGTCTTTTTTCTCGAGAATGGTCGATGTGTTATTTTTGTTGTAGAGAGGTGTGGGATACTTGCATAATTGAGACAACACTAGGTGAATTTCATTTGCATAAGAAGAGAATGAGATGAGGAGATGAGTGTTTTGTATCCTTATCTGATGTGTTGTTTAAGGTTTGTCTTTTGTTTAATTAACTTGAGAATGAGGCAAAGTGGCTTTGGATTCAACTACTGAACCGTCTCAGATAATGCAGCATTCGACTGCTAGAAAGGGAGCAAGAAGAGGTGTTATGATCAACGTATCTATCTGAAAACTATTATACATAAACACAATGAACACTGCACGTAATAACATAAATGTCACAGAGAAGTAAGTTTTAAATTAAAATGTTTTGTTAAACACATAATATATCTTCAAATGTTTTTTATTTTGCATGGAATTTCATGTTTTATCCTATATATCGAGAAGGATTTGACATAATGAACCACTATTATGTTTGAATTTTTCCCCCATAACCATGTAAAAGAAATAATGGCTATATTTAATTTAATTTGTACTCTATTTCATGTTGTACAAGTTACTTCAAATTTTCACTATTTTAACTGCTATAAAGCTAATGTAAGTTTGTTCTCCATATGCTACTCAAACCATTAAAAAAATTGTTATGAATCACTAGTTACAAATATATTCTTCCAGAAATTGTTTTCTACCTATTTATGCTACACCATCAAGTTTAATATGTGAAAAAATTATTGAACTTTTTGAAATTTTCATGGTCTACATTGTCTCTAGCAGATTACAAATTTTATCATATTAGGTTTTTTTTTACAAATCATGTTGCTCGTATGCTCAATTATCAATCACTATACAGATTTGATATAAACTACCATTTTGTAACAAATTCACACTGTATTTATTATAATGATATATTTACATTTTTTTAAGATAATTATGCCTTTATACAATTACCATATTATATTGTTACAAGATGGTTGAGAAGCCTATACTGTTTATTTCAAACAATTTTGATTTATTTATTGGTTTATTATTATTATTATTATTTTATACTAATTTCATGTTATTCTTTATAGTTTGCAGCTTGGTAACCAGGGTTTGAGAAAATTTCCAAATGTGAAATTGACAACCATAAACTGTAATTGCTGTCTGTTTGATTTTTCCAATTCGAGTACGATTTTCCATGCAATCCATTCATGAATAAACACATTGTCTTCGGCAAGTCTTATATCAAATCGATCCTCTCTCATACGAATAAGTTTTGCAAATTACTGTATCCTCAGGTCAGTTTGATTAAGAACAAGTTTTCGTTTGATATATTATGTATGAATTTGTGGGTTAAGGACTATCCTAGGCAAAATGTCAAAAAATTATACATCACGTTTGGTCAAATAGTGGTATTTTGAGTGTTTTTTTCTCCATGGGGTGGTCTGATTTAGTTTAATACCTCTCTTCTATTATAGTTCCACATGATAAGTAATGTGGATGTGTGTATATTCTAAGAAGTGATCTGGGAGTTTATATATGTGTTATCTCTCATTTTGGCAAGATCGTGATATCATCAACTTGGCTAGAATGGTTACCAGCCATGAGAATCAATTGTATACGATCCTATGGACGATGGTTGATTAGATCCAAACTGAGACCCAATCGAGGCATAATCAATATGGAGTGACAGGCATAGCCCCATGAAGCGATATTCCAACTTTCAAGTCGATCGGAGTTCATATGCCCGAGTTACGGACAAAGCAAATATTTTATGGATCAATCGGGAAAATCCATAAAACAGCTCAAATCAGCGAAGATCGATCGATATCTGAAAATTCACAAGGTGAATTCACTTGAAACTTTCAGGGCATTTATATATCGAAGGATGAAGTCCATAAAAACGATCGTAGGTCAAAACTCCGAGATTAAAGAAATGCCAATCATTTATGCCAATCGTTTTATGCCGATCGTTCACAACGATCGGTGTAACTCAGCAGAAACAAAGATTGATCCATATCTCGCAATCTACAACTCAGAATGACTTCATATTTTAGGAACAAGGCATAGAGGCATATGGGACCCCCACAAACGATCGCACGCCAATTAGAGGAAAAAATAACGATCGGTATAATTTATACCGACCGTTCCAAAACAAAAAGTTATATTCACCGATCATTATGGTGGGGCCCTATGGACCTGGAGAGCCTTCTGTCAAAATCTTAGTGAAATATCTCATCATCTCACCCTATAAATACAGACCTATTGGTTTATTTTTGGAATCTTTACGCTGCTTGTTACTTTAGACTCCATTGTAATCAAGTGCTAGCTTTGTTTTGCTGTTGTAATCAGATTCACAATAAGAGAGTAATAAAGGATAATCTTCAAAGTGCGCCTAGGCATACAACGCCGAACCACTATAAACCTCTGTATCTTTGATTACTGCTTATTTTCTATTGATTATTTGTTCTTTTACTCTGTCTAATTTTGCTTTTCTTCATTTATTTCTCTAGAAAAACTATTCTTGGATGTTTGTAACCATTTTTGGTGCTTTCATTGAGAGGCCTTGGTACTTAGTTTATTAGGATCCCTTTGCTGCTATTGGATTGCATAAATCCCCTGAAAGAAATCCATTGTTATCTTTAGGAAGTTTGCTCGTTCTACTTGGATTGGTTAAACTGTAAGCAAAGCTATCAACAGTAGTGAGGAACACTAGATCTACTTCTCAAAATGTGGAAGGAAATGAAAACGCTAGTATCCAGCAAGAAGGCCTGAGTGTCAACAGATGGATGTGAACCAATTAAAGTCAAGAATCCAACCCATTCTATACGGGAGCTGATTTCCAGAATCTGATGAGAGAGCTATGTGTAGCCGTCGATAATTTAATCAGCTGATTCTGGACAATATCAACCTAATGAACCAACTCGGTCAACATCAGCGAGGAAAAGCCTGAAGGGACTCTATCCCTTACTCGACATTGGAGAGTTCTAGTTTATCGGATGAGTATCACATGCATAGGCATCGTAGAGCATACGAATATCACGTAGAAACTTTGGGGCATCAACAAGTAGACCATTATGGTCTTCTAGGAACGATCTGTGTTGATCCCTTCACCAGAAACGGGAATTTAGAACAGTAACGATGTGGTTTACAAGGCTACCTCTGCGATCGATCTCTAAATTTGATAATTTAGCAACAAGGTTTGTGGAGCAGTTCCAAATGTACGCAACTCGCCCCAAGGATGTAATACCTTGTCCAGCATGATCCAGGCTCCAAGCTAATCGTTGAAAGATTATTTAGACAAATTCCACACAGTTATGGAAATCAGTAATCCGAATGACCATGCAATATTGATGGCCGTGATAAGAGGGATTGATCTGAAATCTCATTTTGGTGATTGGCTACCCGGCAAATCACCCGCAACATAGGAACGCTTTTACACATAGGTGGTTCAATATTTAAGAAAGGAGGAAGCCGGAACCTTTAGGAAGAAGAATGTTGCAGGACCAAGTGGAGAGGGAGTATGAAGTAATATTGCAGTAAAGCAGTCTGAAGAAAGCTCTGGAAAAGTTCAAGTGGATGTCCAGAACAAACTGAATCAGCAAAAGAAAGGTGGAGATAGGAGTCGAGAACGAAAAAGGGATTTTCAAAGAGGAAAACCTAGGATTCTGATGTACAACACTTACACGCCACTGAATGCATCCCAAGAGATGTTTATTTGTCTACCTACAATACTATGCAGTACAGGAAGCCTCCTCCATAAGAATCAACAAAGAAGCAGAAACAAACCGGAAAATATTGTCGATTTCACGATTGTTATGGGAATAGAACCAATGAATGCAGACATCTTCAGGATATTATCAAAAAGCTAGTTCGAGAAAGGAAGTTACAGCAGTTTGTTAAAACCCCGTAGGATAGCAAGTAGGGGACATCTAACCCCAACCGAGGACAAGCACCGCACTGGACTGAGGAGCCTGCGCGGATTGGTGGAAGATTAATGATCAATACAATAGTTGAAGGACCACATCCAACTGATAAAAGTTGGCACGAGATGGAGCGCTATGCTAGCGCGATTAAGCATGTGGATTTTAAATGTTGTTCAAATACGGAGGATGGAGCTCTGGCAAAACAACAACGTACAATGGCATATGATATCGTATTTAGAAATAGAGATGCTGACGAGTTGGAGTTTCCACCAATTGACCCAATGGTCATTTCGACAATGATCGGCCCCGCTTTTGTGAGAAGGTATTGATTGACCGTGGAAGTTCTATAAACATAATTTTCAAAAAAGCTTATGATCGGATGAGGATGAAAGAAAAGAATTTGAAACTATCTAAAGCCCACATTCATAGCTTTAACGGTGTGCAACTGAAGCGGTTGGTTACATTGAATTACCTGTAGTGTTGGGAGAAGGTGACGTAGGAGAGTGCAGATTTTGCCTTTTTTGTTTTGGACATTGACTCTCTATACAACACTATTTTTGGCCAACCGACCCTAGCTGAGTTTCAGGCAGCTCTTGCCCCATGGTATTTAACTTTGAAGTTCCCAACAGATATGGTGTTGGAGTTGTTCATGGTGATCAGAGAACTAGACATGCCTGTTATGTAGCTGAGTTAAGGGATGCTCAATGGAGGGAAAAAGGAAAGGGTATGGAAATGTCAGTCTGCATCCAAGCCACTGAAGATTGACAACTAGCACCTGAGCCTTTGCTCTAGCACAATAGTCGGTTCTATAGATATATAGATCTGGTAGATGACAAAAAGGAGACCAAAGAAACCAAGGCTGCAGCGGATGAGCTGACGATGGACATTACAGTAAGACACGACGACGGGTCATGCGTCCTAAAGATCGAATCACAGCTCAGCTCCCAGATGATGAAAGAACTTGCTGGATTTCTCCAAGTGAATTTGGACATGTTCGCTTGGACTCACTCTGGCATGTGTGGGTTCTCACCTGCCATTGCAAGCCATGCATTGAATATCCATCCGAGGTATGTAACAATGAAACTCAAAAGACGCGGCATAGATCCGGAGAGATCTGCCGCTCTTAAAGAGGAGGTGGATAAACTTAAAGACAATGAGTTTATTCACGATGCCCTCAATCTTGAATGGGTATCTAATTCTACATCTGTGAGAAAGGCAAATGGGATATGGAGAATATGTGTTGACTACTCGGACTTGAACAAGGCATGCACAAAAGATAGGTTTCCCTTTCCAAGGATCGACCAACTAGTAGACTCAACCGTGGGACAAGAATTGCAATCTTTCATGGATGTGTACTCAAGTTACAACAAAATTTTGATGCACATTCCCGATCAAGAGCATACCTACTTCATTACTGATGTTGGATTATATTGCTATGTGGTGATGCCGTTTGGGCCGAAGAATGCAGTAGCGACCTACCAGCACCTAGTTAACAGAATGTTTAAAGATCAAATTGGAAAAACGATGGAGGCATGTGTCGATGATATGCTCGTGAAGTGAAAATAGTCTAGAAACTGCATTATAGACTTGGTAGAAATGTTCGACATCCGCCAACATTATAAAATGAAGATTAATCCCCTTAAATGTTCCTTTGGCGTCGCGTCAGGAAAGCTTTTGGGTTTCATCGTTAATGCCTGCGGAATTGAAGCTAATCCCGAGAAGATCCAAGCTATTCATAATATCCAAGTGCCAAGGACTATCAAACAAGTACAGAGCCTGAATGGGAAGGTCGCTGCCTTAAGCCAATTTATTTCTAGAACTACCAATAAATGCATTCCTTTTTTTTGACTTGATTAGGAGAGGGAATTTTGAATGGACATAGAATTGTACAAAGCATTTCAAGCTTTGGTGAACTATTTGGACAGACCTCCCATCTTATCAAAGCCAGTGGATCATGAAGATCTATATATCAATTTAGTCGTGTCGGTACACGCTGTAAGTGCCACGTTGCTTCTGATAGAGTTAGAGGTATGCCTTAGGGGCAATTATGTAATTTGTTACATATATCAAACTCGTTGACCAATCTTGTTTGAAATAAAGGTGTTTTCTTTATATAATATACTTATGTGGTGATATTAATTAATCAATTTAATTAAAATTATATTTAATAGAAAATCCATAAATAGTATGTTTTGATAGTAGTTACAAAGTGTTGTAACTGTGACTAATTTATCACAATGAAAAAATATACAATTTTAAATGTTTCTAGTCAAAATGCATCGAGACTATAGTACGTAACGCTCTCCAGATGTTGGGCAGTGTATTATTCATGACTGCTAGGGGCACCTAGAGGTTACGTACTGATAGTTATTGAATAACTATGGAATGACTCACTCGATAATTTTCTATTGGTTAATATAACGAAGGCCAAATAGAAAATATCGATGTGATTAATTTACACAGGTCTTTTGACTTGAGAATACTGTAGATCTTCAATATGGAAGCTCCATTTTAATTATAGTCAAATTATGGCACGACGTCCATCAAGTGACTATAGTTGGGTCGAGTGGAAGTATTGGAAGTGAAACACTATTCAAGAGAGGATTCGTCTCCTCAGTTACATGGGTTAGTATCATGGTCAACTTAAGTCAATACAAAGTCAAAATCTCTGGCCAGAGTTGTACGGTTAATAATAATTGTTATTATTGAAACAAGCATTTTGTGTCTGTAATGTAGAGTTGAATATGGACAATATTGGAATTTTGACCATTACCAAATTCCATATATTCAAAGTGATGCAGTTTTGACGAGAAGAGAACTGGTGTATATAAATGTCACTAACGGGTAATGCTTATTAAATTAAATAAGATTTTACTGAAAATGAATAAGCGATAAATTTGGCCATAATGTCACACCACTTGCTAAGTGACGTGTGAACGTTAACATTCGAATATTTCGGTGTTAATTGTTAACCAGATTTACGCCAAAGAGTTACATAACTGAAAGGATGAATTCCCTTAAGACCGATTAGCTTATAATTGTTATAAATAAATTAAACTTGTTAATATTTATGAAATATTAATTATAAAATTTGAATATGGTTTGAGAAATAAAAATTGTTATATATTTATAAAGTTATAAAATTTACAATTGATATACGATATCGATAAGCGATTAAATTATATTTAATTGCAAGCATTTTGGCTTGGGCTTAAATTGGTTTAACGCCCATCATTAGGGCTATATATTTCATTTTTGACAAGTTATTGGAGGCGGCTAAAATTTAGGTTTTAGACCTAGAGATGGATGGCTAAGATTAAGAGAGAATTGGTAATGAGATTATCCTAATACATCTCTTGTACAAGGCTATATATATGGATCTCTAAACCCTTAATCAAAGACAACTTTTGGCTACCATAATTATCAAGTTTGTTGGCCGAAATTAATCCCCATATTAATTCAAGTCAAGTAAAAACACTATTCGATAGAAAAGGTCGATAATTTCAGACTTGCAATCTGACGAATCGAGCATAACTAGGGAAGGAAATTCATTGATTCAAGTGGACTCAAAGGCGTCATCAATTTATATTTTATTTATGTATTACCGTAATCACATCATATTATATGATTTAATATTGATTAATCCCAAATTTGTATATATATTAATGTTGTATATCTAGTTATGTGCATGGTTATATTATTATGTGTTATAATTTATGTATAAAAAAATATAATTTGCTATAAATATTAAAAAAATTCATTATTAATTATTTTATGTATATTTATATATTAATTTAACTATATACTAATGTATATTTCAAATATATAATTACATATATATATATATATATATTTATAATGTATAAACAGCTTAGAATTTTTCCTCACAGTATTTGTATATAATATGAATTATCCAATTCGAAAATAAGTTTTTTTTATATATAAATAATTTTAAATCGTCTTTTATTGATTATTTGAGTTGTTTATTAAATCTAAAATAATTATTACACTGAAAATTCGATTTTTGTTTTTTAAAATCACTACATATATGCAATAACACACAATTTTCTTTTACAATTTTTTGTTAATATTTAATAATTAAATTATTTCGGTTGAACGTTTCTTTTATTTATTAAAAATAATATTTTATTTCAAAAAATCATTAAAAAAAATTTGAAACTGTATTTTATGATCATAAATTTTGAAATTAAATTTTTAATATTTATTACTAATAATTTTCATTATTATGATCAAAACTATTTATTATATATATATAATAATGATAAAATTATTAAATTATTATTTTATGTTTACTATGTTAATTTCGATTTAGAAATAATTTTAATATATATAATTATATTTAAGTATTTAAATGTTTATTCATATATATACATTTTATTTAACCTTATATATAATTTTAATTGTTATATATGTATGTATAATTATATATGTTTAATTATGTATATATATATATTCATACAAATGTTTTAAATTATATATATATATATATTTATTTATTTATTTTTGAGACTTTTAGTTATAAAATATATTTTAAATATATATATACATACATATTAATATAAATATACTTTGCATTATAGATTTATGCACATATTTAGACAACATACAATACATACGAAATGAGCTAATATGTCTGTTGCGATGTAAATCTCAATATCTATATACAGGCATGTTATATCCTTCATGGATTATTATGTTACACAAGCACACACTATGTATATGTATATGGTGCATGTGTGTGTATATGTGTGTATATATAAATTAAATCATTCAAATTAACTTTACATTACAAATTACTTAAATTTAAATAAACACATGATTTTATTTAAAACAAATTTAGAATTTTTTTAAATGAATTAGACTTCATAGGCCTAATAAAGATCCAATAGGATAAAAAAAAATGAAATACACCCACCACCACCACTGTGGGCTGGCCCAGTTCGAACAATGGTATCAGAACCTAATAGCCTATGCGGTCTAAATTAGTCATGTTAGGGATAACTAATTAGTCTTGTGCACTTAGTATGGTGTCTAGAAAGGTGATGTCTAGCATTAGAATTGGGTAACCAAGTACCCTGTCCTACCTTGTTACCTGCCTGGCCTGAAAGGTGATGTAAGCCCAAAGGTTACTCCTAATAGAAAAGGCCCAATTTGAATTGGGCCTTAGGCTAATTTTAAAAACAATTTTGAAAATTGAGACATGAATTTAAATTTAAAAGTTAAATTTAAAATAAAAACATGTTTATTATAAAAGGTTATAATATAACATAAATTTTCAAACTGTTTGAAAACGTAATGAAAAAGCTCAAAATGTTTGAAACTATGTAATGTTAATTTCGATATTTACAATTATTAAAAAGATTAATAATATAAATTAATTAAATGAGTTAATTAATTAATACCTATACACATGTATTATATATGTTGAAATATGTTATGTTATTTCAAAGTGTTTAAGATAACATAAGCATACATGTATGTATATAAGATAAAATTTGAAATCTATATTATTTAATTGAAATTGCTTGATTAATAAATTAATTAAAGGTTAATTACTTAAATAAAAATACACATATATAAGATTTATGTGTTTCGCTATAAAGGTTATAGTAGATATGTCCAATATAAAAGTTTATTGGAATTTTAGTATGAAATTAATTAAAGAGTTAATTAAGTAAAATTAATTAAATAAGATTTAATTAATGAAATATTATACAACAATACTTATATGATATGAATGTATAAACCAAAAGTGGAACATTAAAGAAACCCAAATAGACTTAAGGAATAAATACATACGTAAATGTACGTATACTGTGTTTTATGATGTGTATGACACTTATAATCACGATGGTATTTCATAAGAAATACATTATTCCATAAGCCAATATCACTCAATATAATATATTAAAGATTTTGAATCTTCAAAATAATGATGTCCTCTACCATATATATATATATATACACATATTAATAAATTACTTACATACTTCTTAGTTGTTGAGCAAACTCAAACTAGGGATGTTATGTGTAGTATTATTAATATATTAAACAGATGGGGTAAGATAACTATATGTATTTGTTGAGCAAACTCAAGGTACATATACTATACTTAGGCCATCACGATATGGTAGGTACAAACGAATAATTTCTTTCATTTTTTTGAGCAAACTCAAGGTCGAAATGAGATTAAGACAAGGAAAAATGGGTTAGGAGTCGTATGTGATACAACCGATAAGGAGTTATCCATCGCTGTAGGGCTATGATTAGTTGATCAAACTCAAGGTCAGAATAACAAGACAGATGAGTCCTAACACCAACTAGTGAAGTTGAAAGACTTCTGTGTTTCATCTTAGGGTTTGGAGCCTTATTAGAAAAATGAAATGGTAGCATTTAACATTTCTAATGGTATAAGAACATATGCTAAATAATGCTATAATTATCTACAATGATAAATTTGTGCATTTAATATGATTGATAAAATGTTTATCAATTAGCATATACAAACGAGCTGAATTGAAAGTTGATTAATGGAAATATAATGCCAACTATTAAACCCCTATTGCATGTTAACGTTTCAACACCCATGCAAATGCCTAATTTTACAACTACTGAATACATTCGTGGTTTGGTCACTTATGCATTTATTTGGTCAAGACCACATATTGCATTTTATGAGTTTTGAACTTTAAAAGCAATATAAGACTATGAATGTTTGATCCATATACAATTGCGTATAAATGTTATATGGTGAGTGGTCAAAGTTTGTAATGTAAAATCTTTCGATGAAATTAGTTCATCCGAAAAACCAAATAAACCTTAGTAGGGGATCGAATATTCAATCCTACTGATTAAAAAGGGATCATATTGTGTTAATGTAACAAAAGACCAAAAACTACAAAATGGATATAAGAACTCGATCGCTGAAATGTCATTTTAATCGGTTTATGTGAAGTGCAACACATTTGATGTCCTTAAATGTTAAGGATAATCGAATGTGCTTTGTAAAGAGTTTGTTATGATATTGTAGTGATGTTTTCTTTTGAATAGTTAGACCATTTGAAAGAAAAACGAATGTATAAGAATAAATATAATTTAAGGTACAGTTGAGATGAAGAGAATGAATAGTCGCTTATGCTTCATAGAGAAACATTGGAAGCGCGAATCATAATAACAATTGATACTTAATATTGGAATAAGAAATACGATTTTTATTCCAAAATGTATTTTCATATAGAAATTTTTTTCTATGATATTTATTTCTTTGAGCTCAAGAAATTTGATCAACGAACTCTCCACTATAAATAGTTGCAGTGTATGAAATAAAAAATTGTATTAAGTAAATGATGGACCACCGAATTTAGTACGCTATTATAGTAATGGTGGAAATAGTAGGAGCTGCCATATAATACTTATTAATTGCATCATAGTGCGTAAATTATTTTCGTAAAACTTACCATACATTATTTATGAAATAATGATTATTTTTCAGTATCGACTGAAAAAAATAGACATAGCTGTATTTCAATATGAGTATTATGAATATTCTTTGTGAAATAAAACTAAAATGTGGTAATTTTCTTTATCACAAAAGTGATGCATTGGAAAATAAAAAAGTATCTAATATTATTTATATTTGTTTTGGGAATTATAGACCAAGTCGTAGTTTTGAGAAATAATTTTACCGTATGATTTTGAATCATGTAATACTTGTTATTTATATCTCAAACAATAAAGGACCATGCACCCATTTAGTGGGAGTATCATAAGAGTTGATGAACTCTTTGGATTGATACATATAGATGTATGCAATCATAATTATCTAAGTACCAAAACGGTTCCATGTACTTCGTCATATTCACCGATAAGTTATCGTTGACATGGACATGTGTATTTGATACACATGTAGTATGTCTACGGTAAACTTATAGAATATGAAACAAAAGTAAATAAAATAACATGCAATACAAATGATTTGATTTGATCGAATGAGTGAGCATATTGGAAAAAGTTCCGAACGTACCTAAAAATGAATAAAAGTTCAATCTCAAAAGTCATTCCTCCATGTGATGCATAATGATGCACCGATGAGGAGTAATCAAACTTAGTTGGACATTGTACGATTATATGAGTGAACTTGAGTTAGTTTCTTTCTATAAAGTCATGTGCTTAAGAGTAGTACACAAGGTTAATATTATTTTATCTAAATAACGGTTTACAAAATCACACAAGATAAGGGTTTACAAGAAACTCCAACATATCCTAGGTGAAGGAGTTGGCAGGTTGTGCGAGTCGAAAGATTGAACGTAATAATTGTTCACGAAAGATCTTGTATGAATCTTCCCAAAAGGATTTTGCGAAATACTATCATTGGTTGACATATTCATGTTTTGAACATGAGTTTTGTAAACTAAAGAAAATCAGTTTTATAAGTAAAGAAATTCATAAAACGTTTATGAATACCTATTCTATTACACTAAGAAACAATTGTTTTTTCTGTGAAGAAATTTCTTTGAGGAATTGTAGGTAGTAAATGGAATTGTATACGATCCAAAGATAGAACTGATTATAAGATGAAATGAAATTAACTAACCTAAATGAACACATAGCATTAGAATGTCTAATAAGTATTCTCACACATTGAAGAGAAACTATGAGTTTCTTATTAATGTCAAAAATGTATAATCCTAGATTGTTTAGTGTAACTATTGAGAGTGTTGACTCTATATGGTATGATGCGTAAATTCGAAAGAATTCCAAGTGCACTATTAAAATATAGATTTTGGTGGTTGTAACTGAAGGGATATGATCCATCAACC
Organism: Allium cepa; assembly: GCA_030765085.1. Classification (NCBI taxonomy): domain Eukaryota; kingdom Viridiplantae; phylum Streptophyta; class Magnoliopsida; order Asparagales; family Amaryllidaceae; genus Allium; species Allium cepa. The sequence goes on along the minus strand of CM060934.1, from coordinate 604,289,544 downwards.
TCAAATGTCTCATCATGAGTAAGACTAATGCAGTTGGAATTAAATTAGCAACGTTGATAAAAATAATATTGCAAATTTCAATTGTTGAAATTAGCGTAATAGATTCGATATTCAACATGTTCAAGTCAATGCGGATTTACTCACAAATTATCGCTTGATAAGTCTTACTGTTATGTACATATGTATTGGAACAGAAAATTCTAAATAATGATTTAGAATAAATTGTTTATGCATATTAACCAAAAATGTCCCAAAGTCAGTGTGAGCGATATTGAGTTTGTGAGTCTTTAGATATGATCCAAGAAAATGATACGAAAGTATCATTTTATAAGCATCGAGATTGAATAAGTATTTTGATAAAAATATCGAATAGTTTGATTATTAATCAAAATGCAGAGGAAGCGTGTGTTCATAAAAAAGAACGTTAGAAGTACATTGATATTTCTAAACTATAAGTAAACAACACGTTGTTGATTTTAACGATGTACTTGTGTCAAAATCAGCCTTAGTTGTTTTAATACTCAACTTTGGATTAATAAATGATGTCTTTTATAGTAAGTATAAAAGATGTCGGGAATGTCCCAAACGATATGCAAGGACATCTTATTAAAACGTTTAATATGGAACATGTAAAATTGATTCATTGGCATTGGTGATAGGAATTATCATCCATGTTATGTTGTCTACGATATCTTGAATTGTTTATGTATTTGATGCATGAAGCAAATATCAAATCCAAATTGATATCACTAAATGGTTGTTTGAAGTGTTTCTCGTGTATTTATGAAATACTAGAGAATTGTTTACACAAACATAAATTCCTTATAAAGGAATGTTCTGACCCACACTTTCACAAGTAATATTGAGTATAATATGTCAATAACAAATCTTTAAGTTGGAAATGTTCCAAATAAAAGACCATGGCTGATTCAATAAAAAAGGCTAGGTACATCACCTTGAATGGCGACATAATCAAAACAATGTATATAAAATATATAAATGCATAAATTTATAACCGAGATGATTCCAAATGTTGAGAATCTCACGTCATACTTTTTTTTTTTTTTTTTTTTTTGAAGAAAGGTCAAATATATTATTGATAATGATAGAACATTACAAACATAGTATATACAATATATACGGGTTGCTAATTCGAACCCGCAAACACCTCCCTACACACACTGCGTAAACCTAGCAACAATGCTTCTCATGGCGGCTCATTTTCCCTTCCTGCCAAGTCTTCTTCTCTTTCAACATTAGCGTTAAAAATTTCGGTGCGTCTGGACAATCTAGATCTCTCAGCTTCATCTTCTTCTCTATCAATCATGTATCTTGAGGAGGATGTTATGGAAGGGGAATTAGGGTTCAGGATTGAGGTAATGTTATTATCGACTCGCAAAGGTATAATCTCCCATCTTTCGATGATTTCTTCAAAATTGTTCATGCTATGTCTGATAAATCTGGATCTGTTGATGATGATATCACGAACATTGTACTTTATGATATTGCACATCTTAATTCTATCTGCTTTTTCATTATTAAAAATAATGGAGTTTCTGCTTTTCCAAATGAACCATATAGATGAACTTAGCGCGGCTATTATGATTTCCTTTTTGATATTGTTGGCTGCGAACTTCCGATTGATATATGTAATGGCATCTAAGATAGAAGTTTGAAAGTTTCTTTGAGTTATAGGATCTCCCATCATGATTCTGATCCAACACCATATATGTTTAGAAAAGGGACAATTAAAAAATATATGCTTGCAAGTTTCCACTTCTCTCTTGCATAGTACACAAACATCATCTTCAGTCACTCCTTGCATTTTTAATTTATCTTTTGTGGGTAGAAAACTGAAAATGGCTCTGTATAAACATACATTCATTTTTGGGAGAGAAATGTTGTTCCATATGATTTTGTAATCACTGATTTCCTGTAGTTTAGTTCTAAAATCATTCCAAACATCATGAAAATTAAATTGACCATTTTTACTGCTTCTGCAAAACCAGTAATCTGCTGTATTGTCATAATGGATGGGCACTTTTTTTATTTCCTCACTTACATTACCAAGAAATGAGATGTTTTCAGGCTTCCAGTTATTTCCAGATATAATTTGATCTACCTTATGTTTATGACTCCTTGAATATGATAAAGTTTCATATCCTAGCTTTTCCAATAAAGTTGACCCATTAATCCATGGTGTAAACCACAGACTTGTAGATTTTCCATCCACAATTCTTCTGTCAATTAGCTTTTGTGCATCTTTTCTATGATAAAGCATTTTTTTCCATGTGCAAGAATAATTATTATTGAAATTAGAATCCCATAGAGTTTCATTGTTGGCATATTTAACATTCAGCCACTTAGCACTATATGAAGAATTGTTGAGTACCTCCCAAATTCTTTTGATGCAAAAAGTGATGTTTATGTCTGTCAATTTTTTCAATCCCATTCCACCTTCAGATTTGGCACTTGTAACTGTTTCCCATGGGACACTACTTTTTTTACCCTTCCATATAAAATTTTTGCAAAGTTGATTGATTTTTTGGATAGTTAAGCTAGGGAGCATGAAACACTGCATCCAAAAACTGACCATAGGATAAACTACAGCCTTAATTAATTCAATTCTTCCTGAAACTGTGAGAAATTTACACTCCCAACCCTGCATTTTATTTAACACTTTGTCAATCAAATGTTTGCAATTTGAGTGTTTTATATATGACACAGATAGAGGTAACCCAAGATATCTAACAGGTAGTTCTCCTTCTTGAATATCCAAAATGTTGAGCACTTTCTCCTTGTTAGTGCAAAACTTGTTAAAAAATACTTGAGTTTTGAGATTATTCATTTCTAAACCAGTGACTCTCTTCAATTTTTTGAAACAATTCTTAATAGCTTTAGCTCCAACCTCTGTGGCATTTATGAAAATAAGCAAATCATCAGCATAAATTAGATGAGTTATGTTAGAATTGTTTTTGATAACTGATTCCACTTTTCCTTTACTGGCTTTAGCATCCATTAACAAAGTAAAATATTCCATGCATAAAGTAAATAGATAAGGGGATAGGGGATCTCCTTGCCTTAAACCATTGCTGCCTTTAAAATATCCCCTATGATATCCTTCAATTGACAGTGAAAAACTTGGAGTGCTTATCATTTCTTGAATAATTTTTACCCACTTGACAGGAAAGTCCATTCTTTCCATCATGTGAAGAATAAAATTTCTATTGACTGAATCATATGCTTTCTTCAGGTCAACCTTTATGCACATTTTGTTGCTGCCTTGTTTGTTAAAATTTCTGATATGTTCATGTGCAATTAATATCCCATCTTTTATTTGTCTGTCTGGTAAATAAGCTGTTTGATTATCAGATATCAATTCTCCAAGTACATACTTTATTCTGTCACATAACAATTTGGATAGAATTTTATACAACATAGAACAGCAGGCTATGGGTCTGAAATCTGCCACAGATTCAGGGGATTTTACCTTAGGAATTAAGGAAATAATGGTGTGGTTTATTTCTCTCACAATTCTTCCATTATCAAATGAGATTTGCATAGCTTTCAAAAGAGGTTTTTTGAATACATTCCAGTGTTTTTTATAGAATTTAGCATTGAATCCATCATAACCTGGAGCAGTATCATTATGCACACTGAAAATAGCTCTTTTCAATTCTTTTTCATCAAATGCTGCATTAAGAAAATTTTTTCCCCATTCATTTACTTTCCTTTTAGGGATAATGTTAGGAAACTGTTTCATCATGTGGCTTTTGTTATATATGTTGATAAAATACCTCACTGCCTCTTCCTCTATCTCCTTTTGTGTCTTTAAAACATCTCCATTCTCTTTTATCATATTTTGACAGCTATTTACAAATCTTCTATTTGTTTGTTTGGCATAGAAAAATTTGGAGCAACTATCATCCCACTTGATCCATTGACATTTTGATTTCTGCTTGTTATCAATTGCTAATAGCTCCATACTTTTAGCCAAATTAACTTGAGCATCATACAATTTTTGGGCATTAGAGGAGTTGTGATTTAATTCTAATGTCTGAAGAGCAATGTTGACTTCTTGTTTGCATTTTGAAACTTGAGATTGTAGATCATTTTTTCCATTGCACCATTTTTTAATTTCCTTTTTGATGTTTTTCTGCATTTGAATAAAGTTGAATAACTGGTTGCCTTCTGGGAAAATAAAACACTTTTCAACTACTTCCTTGTACCCTTCACACATAACCCAGTGGTTCATGAATTTAAATGGTTTAGGACCTTCATATGTTTGAATGCAACTAAAGGAGAACATAATAGGTACATGATCACTTGTTGATAGCTCTAAATATTTGGCATGAGATTTTTTAAATGTATTCATCCATTCAACATTACAGAAAAGTCTATCAATCTTTGTAGCAATATTCTTGGTAGGCCCTGATCTCCAAGAAAAATTAACCCCTGAAATATTAATTTCTTTGACCCCTGAAGAGTTAACTAAATTGTTAAGTTCCTGAATGTTACTGATTGACAAATTATTTCCTCCTCTTTTCTCTTTCAAAAACCTAACGCAGTTAAAATCCCCAATGATGCACCATGGGGTGATGAAAGTATTAGCTTCTTTTACTAGTTGTTTCCATAAGTCTCTCCTTTCAGATTCTAGATTGAGTGCATAGATGACTGTAATTATGCATTGGGCACCAGCAATGTTATTTAACATACAAGTAATATGTTGTTTACTCTTAGAAATAACATAACTACTCCAGATGTCTGAATTGATCATGATAAGAATTCTGCACTTGTGATGAAACTCAATATTATTGATGCATGTCCATTTATTTTCCCAAGATTCTATATATTGCTGCAGTTTATTCCTTCTCAACTTATTTTCAATTAAGCAAAAAATAGAAGGTTTATGAGAAAACACTAAATTTTTTACCTCCAACATATGTGCTGCCTTGTTAAGACCTCGCACATTCCAACACAAGATAGACATTATTTGGATGGGTTTGCTTGACTCCTGGTTCTAATAGTGGGAGTCACACTGTCTTGAAACAATTTGTTCTTTTTCTTTTCTTGAATATTCTTGCCTTTTATATCTGCAATTGCTTTTTCATATTCAGGATTGATGGATGTGAGGTTTTTAGGCATATTGTTGGGTAACTCATCGGTTGTTGGGTATGTGGGTTTGATACATGATTGAGATAGAGAAGATTCATCCACATTTGAGTCTTTCATGTCTTTCAGCACCTGAAAAGAATTAAGCACTTCAGTTGTTAGATTAGAAGCTTGAGAATTTAAAATAATTATGGCTGGATTATTATGATTTAACAACTCCCTGTTACAATTTTTCTCTGATGATGATAAAGCGACAGAGACTTTTGTCGATGATGTCGATAGATTTGGATCCAGAGTACCAGTACTCATAGGGGGTCCATCTTCAATGTTTTGAATATGAGGCATATCAGGAAGTTGATTGAAGGATCCCTTTGCAATTGCAGCAGCCATGCTAATATGTGATGGCAAGTTAGATACTACACATTCTTCTGTATTAGTTGATGGCGAGGCTGCAATTGTAATTGCAGGCTCCTTTATAGACCTCTGATCTGGTTCAGTATTCACAGCATTCATATCTGATGGAGAAATGTCATTGCCCTTAATTAAATTGTCTGTATTTTGGTTACTGAGGGCTTTGTTAATTGTAGTATGAATTTGGACATTTGCGTCATCAATTGTAATAACTTCAGTATTGTTATGCTCTGCTCCTTTTGAATTGAGATTCTGCTGATTTGAATTTTCTTCTGTAATAATTTCCATGCTATTAGTATCATTATTGCTAGCTGTAGTCTTTGGTTTCCATTGTTGCTTGAATGATATAGGACACTCTTTATCCGTATGACCAAAACATACACAGTTATGGCATACTGGAGGGATAAACTCATATTCAACATTTTGCATAACAAAATCTCCCCTAGGCAGTTGAATTTGCACTTCACTTTCAAATTTAAATGACGCATCCACCTCAATAAGCATTCTAGCAAAGGATATTCTACTTCTATTTTTTGTGTGTTCATCCATTGCAATAGGTCTTCCAATTATGCTAGCTATTTTACACAAAGAAATGTGATTCCAATATGCAAAATTAAGATTAGGGAATCTCACCCAAATGGGAATCGATAATAACAGATCTTTTTCATATTTTATCGTACTATTCCATTTCTTCATTATAATGAACTTCCCATCCATCAACCAAGGACCTCCATCAAGAATTTTATTACAGTCCTCTTCTAATTCAAATTGAACCAAATAGAAACCATTGTCTCTAGCGAAAACTTCAAATTTACCTCTTGGAAGCCACGTTCTCCTGATATATGCTTTAAAAAACATATAATACGGTCTTTTCCCCACCAAGTAGATCAGAATAGAATTAGACCACATCTTCTCCGCACTTAAAAGCTCCTGCTCTCCAATTATTGCTGTTTTCCTATCATTGACAATTGCTGGATCAAAGAATTTCAGGGTTTCACTTTGTTTCTTTTCCTTAACCAAATCACACCAACTTTTAGGCGAAGCTTTTGAATTAACAGTAAAAACATTCACTTTATTGGAATTGTTATTCTTGACAATTGAAATACGAGATCTCACAGTAGTAGGTCCTGATCTGTTTGAGTGCAGCCGAGTATCCCTAATCTTCGATTGAGAAAAACAAGGATCTGCTAAGTTCCTCACAGATCCTGCCGCCAGCCTATGCCTCCGATCCATCACCTTGATCCAGCCTTCGTCCTCCCCTCCGAGATTACCAGCTGATGTAGACAGCAGCCTGTTACTTCGGTTTATCACCCCGTCATCCGCTTCCTCCCCTCCAAGTTCTCCAGCTGATGTAGGCGCCATGATTATCAGATTCTATTGTTAATTCCAAATTTTACTATCTCACGTCATACTTATATGATAACAATGTCATAATATAACTTAGAGCTTACTAGAGGTCTAGAGACATACTCCAAATTGTTCCACATGATAAAGCAGTTTATCACCATTGGAGAGAGTTGATTGACAAAGTAGATAATTAAAACATAACAGCATACCCGTTCATAAAGGGACTGACCTAATTGGTTTTGAGAAAACTGATTGGAGAACTTGGAATAAGATTCCATAATTGACCGCAAATGCAAGTGGGAGATTAATAGAGTTAGGGGTATGCCCTAGGGGCAATTATGTAATTTGTTACATATATCTAACTCGTTGACCAATCTTGTTCAAAATAAAGGTGTTTTCTTTCTATTATATACTTGATATAATGTGGTTATATTAATTAATCAATTTAACTAAAAGTATATTTGATAGAAAATCCATAAATGGTATGTTTTGTTATAGTAGTTACAAAGTGTTGTAACCGTGAGTAATTTATCACAATGAAACAAATATATCATTTTAAATGTTCCTAGTCAAGATGCATCGAGACTGGATATCAGTGTATCCGTTGAGATTAGAGTGCGTAACGCTCTCCAAATATTGGGTAGTGTATTACTCATGACTGCTAGGGGAACCTTGAGGTTACGTACTGATGGTTTGTAACGACCCGTGTAAATTCGATGTTTAAAATGATATAATTAATAGGATTTTCAATTTAAATTTAGAAAGGAATGAGAATCTTATTTATTTATATAAAAGAGAATGTTAAAATTTGATGTATCAAGGGTAATTAAAATGTACAAATTAAATTATTTATTGCAATTAATTGTAATAGTGGAAATTTTTGCAATGGGATATAAGGTTAGAAATAAGTAAATAAAGGCAAGGATTGAATTCATTAATGAAAATAAAATTTTATTTAGCACAATCCTTTTTATTTATTATTGGAAGGTGAAAATTTGAAAATAGATTCAAATTGTATGTAGATAATAAATTGCAATAATTAAAGTTAGTAATAAATGGAATATCAAACTATTCATAAAGTGAATATAAGTAGATGTAACAAATGAATAGGAAATGCTAGTTATTCATAAAGTGAAGAAATGGAACCTAAATGGAATAAGAAATTGGATATAGAATCTTAATTTGTAGATGCGCATATATTTATAAATGGATTATAAAAGGGTAAAATAACCATATACAAGTATATTAAAGGTTGTAATAGTAGGTTACTAGTAAATTCACTTATTTACCTATAAAGATAATTAGGTGTGCCTTAATTGTAATTAATAAAATAACGAAAGGAGTAAATTTATTTATTTAGAGAACTAATTTCAATTGGATAAGGATTTTAAGTATTAAGGTTAATGCGAGTTATGTAATGCTGAATTTAGGTTAATAATAATGAATAGTAATAAATTAAAAATTTGTAGCATATATCATAATTTACCTGCTTCCTTGTTAATGGAATTAGAATGTGTAATAAGTAATAATCAGATAATGGAATGTTACCCTAATGGAAAAGGAAATAATTAAGTGTTGAGTAAATTATAGGATTGTATTTATTATAAGCGTTATTCTAATAATAATGGTTAATTGTGGAATTAATATGGGGAGTATATAAAGAAATAACTAGGGAAGTATACGTTATAAGTTAATTATAACCTAAATTTATGTGCAAGGTTGAAATTGGATCTAATTGGAAACTTATTTAATAAATTGGATTCAAGCGTAATAGAAAGATTCTTTTAAGAAAATATTAAGTACTATAATTAGTAGAATGATTTACATTTAAGATTTGAGATAGAGATTTGTCTAAGGAATTATAAAGTTAAGTAAATCAAGGTGATAGAAAAATTTTGAATTATAGAATGTGATTTTGAATAGTGAGTCAATTGGTTATTTTATAATAGTAGGACTTATTGAGATAAATGAAATCAAATTTTTATTTATTACGTTAAATTAAGAATTACGTTGAAATAGGATATTTATGTTATAATTTTTAATCCAAAGGGTAAACCCTTATATTTAAGATTAATGAAAGGAATAAATATAGATTGATTCAATAAAAAAAAGGAAATTATGGATTTTATGGAATTGAATATTTATATTGATTTAATTTTTAATAAATTGACATATAAAATTTGTTAAATCATTTTAAATATTGAGAAAATAGTACTAAATCGATTGCAATAGATATAAATAAATTTTTACGTTAATATTAATATAAAGTACTTTTTGAAGATAACGTCAAATTCATTTATGGAGATTTAGTTAAATGGGAACTTTGATTTTGAGAAATAAAAGCGTATTAATGTGACTAAAGGTTAGAGTACGATTATTGTATGTTGCCTATTTTGGTAGCTTGTTAATTTACAATTTTGAAATCAGTTACAATAATTTTTAATTGAGTATTGCGTTAATGTTAATTAAAGTAGTATTTGTAACAATGTTAAGACTTTCGTATTGGATAGTTTGTTGTAATATAAGACTTGGAAATAAAGTTATTAACGTATTGGAAAACAATTACATTTGATGAAATTAAATGTTGAAATATTACATGGATAAGAATTTAGATGAAATGGATTAATTTATGAAATAAAATGGTAAGTAATTATAATATTGTTATTAATAATAGACGTTACTTTAAGGATAATTAATGTAGTAACGTAAGGTGAAAATGTAAATTAAAAGGGAAACGTAAAATTTAGTTAAGGTAGTAATTTATAAATTGAGAATAAAATTCAAATGTTATATTAGGCTGTAAATCAATTTGGGAATAAAATTTTATTTAGTTGGGGTAAATTGATATATACTAATGTTAAATATATACATAAGATGATGATTAATTTAATAAAGAGAATTGAATACGAATGGTATAAAATTTCATTTGAAATAAGATTTTATAATTTATTGAATTTACTTTAATTAAAGGTAAACACTAAATTTTTTGCAATAAATCTTTATTTGATATGGAGGTCTGGTTAATAAATTTGAAGCTAATTGCAATCAGAAATGATAGGAATGGTAAGTTGACCATTTATTCATAATAAGATCTAAAAATCAAATAAATGGATTATTGGAATTTAAATTTGACAAATTGTGAATTCATTTAAATTCGGATCCATTTGTCTATTCCCACTTCATCTATAAATACCCCGCTAAACCCTAGCCTCCGCCTGTTCTCATTTGTCTGCGCGTAAAATTTCATCAGCTCCTTCTCCTCCTCAATGGCAGACAAACAAATCTTAGATCCAAATAAAAATTCCAAACCAAATCAAAAGCTAAAATTCAAACTTCTCATAAAAATCTGGAAGCAAAACGCATGAGGGAGAGAGGGAAAGAAAGGGGGATGACGTGGCGCTTGAAGGTGTTCTTTTATTTCTATTCTTTTTTCTTTTTCTTTTTTTTTTGAAATTTCAATCACCATTAATGCGTATAACTTTCTCCTACGAACTCCGTTTCACGCGAGATTTTTTTTGTTAGGATCGTAATAAAATTCCAGATCTTTTGACACTGGTTTGGAATGATTTGGAGACCGTCGAATTTTTGGGTTTAAATCGGATTTAAATTCGATTTAAATTCAAAAGGTGAGTGTTTTAACCCACTCACAATTTCTAAAATTTCTTGTGTTTGTTAAATTAATTTTAGATATGAGTATAAATTTGTTTATGATTGTTTGGCATGTTTTATTTATTATCTCTGATATATCGCATTCATTTAATATAGCTGTTAATTAATTTTATTTATTGCATAAATTTGACAGATAGAATTTATTTAATTGCATATTAACTGCCAGTCATAGTTATTTTAAATTTTTATTTCATATTAACTTCCAGTTAAATTTACGTTTATTTCTGCATATAAACTGCCAATTAACAGTTATTAAATTTATTTTGAGTATAAACTGATAATTGATACCATTATTTATCACCTGTTATGTATTGATGATTGTTTGAAATTGGATGATGACTGTGATAAATGGATGTATGATTTGATGGATGAATGGATGATTAATTTTATTAATTGCAAGTTGCTATGCATTTCATTCATTCGGGATTGCGGTTTGAAATGATATATAACCACATTTTTTCATTTTAAATTGCGGATTGAAATGATAAACATCCGTATCACTTGACCATAGGATATAAAATTATATACAGGCACCGCGGTAAATATATAAAATTATTTTTGAAATGTTTTTCTATGGTTTTTGCAAAGCTATATATATATGGTTTATGGGTTTTGATTTGGTTATTAATAAAGGTTATTTATATATAGTAAATTCTGGATTTTTAAACTTTGTATAAAATGGATTTGAAGTATAAAATAAAGTTTATTTTTTTGAGATCAAGCATTTATTTGAAATTCAAATTCTAGAGTTTTAATGACTTAAAAGAGAATAAGGTTGAAGATGAATATTAAGTTAAATTGAAATTTAATAAAAATTAGAATTTTTAAAAGATACGATTTTTATAACTTGATTTTTGTGTAAAGTGATTTTAATGAATATCAGGTTGATTAAATGAATATATAATAAATTGAAAGATGATCCAGTTATATGAAGTTAAAGGTTTTCTTAAATTATATTGAATTCATTAAGCAAACATTTCAAGTCTAAATAATAAGTAACTGAATTTGATGTATAGATGGAATGTTCAAATGAGTCTGTTTGAAATGATGAAATATTTAAAGCCTTGAAACATAAGAATTGAAATGGTATTTGGAAGTTTAAATCGATATTTGAAATTGATTTGTGAAATCTAAAGAAGCTATTTTGTTTATAAAAGTAATTTAATATATAACCATTTAAGAGATGGAAATTTTGTTTCAAAGCTATGTTTTCAAGATAGTGTAATTTAGAAATATTATATTCAAGAGTTTTGATTTCTAAATATTTTACTTTGAAAACCCTATGATTTTGGAAAGTATATATATTGGAATAAAATGATATCGTATTAATTCGGGTTTTAAAAGGAAATGATATAATATTTATATGGTTTTGAAATGGATATTTTATTCTGGTTTTAAAGTATAATTATTTTAAATGACCGCGGTGTTATAATAACGATTGGTTGGCAAAGAGACCAGGATCCGATATGGACATACTCTCTGTCGATACCGAAAACCACTTTGACTAACCGTGTACGCGGTGGAGATTTCAGAATGAAGTAGGTTGGTGGTGACGTTTCCTGTAAGGTAAATACGTGGACCCAACTCCCGTGAGTTGGCATAAGGTGGCTAAAACATGAGCGATTGACGGGTTAATGAGGTAGCGCCTCTGATCGGACACTTCCCTTCGATACTATACTCTGACTTTGGATTTTTCGGTGGCCACCTTCACTTTTGATTTCTTTGATGTGGGGAGTTTGTTCGAGGTGGGCGGCAGCTGCGCGCTGCGCGTTTCCATCGGCCCGGAAGCGTAATTGGTATATCTACACTGGCATTGCCTAGTTGTGCCGTGTCACCTACCCTAGCGCGACTTATACGATTTTGTTTTGTACCATACCTATGGAGTGCCCTCTGACGACGCCCAGTACGGGGGAGATTACGGTACTGTATAGACTATGGGAATATATAAATGTGTTAAGGTGGAAAATGTAAAGCCTTAACACTATTTAAAAGTAAGTTTATTTTACAATTAGACACTATTATAATAGCGCAATATACTACATAGTAAATAGTTTAACGGATCCTTAGAGCATCTCTTGTGTTACTGCACTCATATTTATTTTTGTTAATGTAACTCACATAAGATCTTTTAGTTCTGACTCGAGTGTTTTTGTCTTTCCAAATTCGCTTGGGTCAGTCCGAGCATTTCAGGATTGAAGATTTTATTTCCGGAGGAAGAAGACGAAGATTTTATTATTATTACCATAGATAATATGGTTTCACTACACTCATATTGTTCCGCTGCATTGTTATATGGTATGTTTACTCTGGTATGTATTATATAAATAAATCAAAGGTTTTTGTAAACAGATTTATGAACTGTATATTTGATTATTATATTTTATCCTTCCGCTGTGAGATTCTGTTTCTTTCTCTGTTTTCTTATTTATCCCATAACAATCTGCCCTTACGTATGGTTTGAATTGGCACGTGTGTCTGTTTAAATCGTGCAAAAAGGCGGGATGTTACGGTTGGTATCAGAGCTTTGGTTTAGCGATAAACCTTAGCTTTATGGGGTTTGACTCTTTATTAATAGGGTAGTAATACCCTATGGGAGTCGCTGAGAGTATATATATGAGAGAGCGTATTTGTTAGTGTTATAAAAAGGTTTTTATATTGTGTTAATCTGTTCCGTTTTGTGTTTATAAATTCTGGTTGGTGCATGGGATGCTATGACATCAATAGGGATTTCTAAACACTTAATAGGACAGACCGACATAATATTTGTTTTATATAGGTAAATGAAATAATTTTGCCTATTATATTTTCTATATATATAAAATAAAATTTTCAAATGATATCTATATTTGGTTGCAATATATTGGTTGTTAGGAATAAAATTTATAAATAATAGGTAAATAAGATTAAAAATAAATAAATGTAATTTGGGAATTTAGAATTTAAGTTCCGGGGTTTTTGAAAACTTCTTTCAAATGATTTGGAATATAATAATATTGTTATAAGTATTTTCTGATATAAATATTTAATATAATTTAAAAGAAATTATTTTAAAGGGATTTTTGAGAAAATAAGTTTTGTACTTTCCTCTCTATCGCCGGAAAATAATTTCGGTGATGAGTGCACGCATCATCGACATTCATTTTCGAGTTTCGAAGTGGGAAGGCCACTGTAGTAATTTACTGCAGAATCGTTAAGAAATTTTATCGTTTTAATTATAATTGGATATATATGTTAAGTGTAGATATCTATCTATTATTTTAAATGATTTAAGATTGAACCCGGTATTTAATTCTTAAATTTCCATTTATTAAATTGTTTCAATTATTGTAGTGAATTGAAATGTAGGTAATTAATAAATTAAAACCTCTAAAGGAAATAAGAGATTTAATGATACGTTATAAATGGTATTAAATGAAATTGGAAATTTGTAACCTATGAAATAAAGATTATTATTAGTGAACATTAAATTTAATTAAAGGATGAGATAAAACTTGTATAACTTTCAAGTACATATTTAAAAACATATATAACTTACCAAATATTAAAAGTTGAAATGTTTAATAGAAAATGTAATGAAAATTGTACAAGTAAAAGTAGGTAATGAAGTATTCAATGAATTTTCTATTAAAGGAGAATTTAATGTTATAAACTTAAGTTATAATTGAAATTTTACCAAGTAAAAATAATTAAAGAAAAATGGGACAAATAGACGATTATAAACTAAAGTAATTAATGTGTAAATGAATGGGGTCATGCAATTATAAATGAATGTAATATAATAAAGAAAAATTGTAAACTTAAGCTACAATTGGAATTTTACTATATATAATTAAAGGTAAGTATCATAAATAGATGACAATAAACTTGAGTAAATGTTAAAGTAAATTATCTTAATAAACAGAAAGATGAATACTGTAATCAATGAAATTAAGGAATCAATAAAGAGGACATGCAATAATAAATGAATGAATCGTTATAACGAAATAAAAAGGAACTGCATGACCTAAGTTAATGGAATTGAAAAATTGTAAGTAATAAGAAAAATAAATGAAGTAAACATTTAATGAGTAAAAATAAATTAAAACGATGAATCACTGTATAAATAAAAAGATAATCGAACAACAAAGGTATGAAATGGAATTAATAATAAGATAAATTGATTGTTGTTTAGATTTGTTGTTTTTTGGTTGATGGTTGTTTGGGTAAGGATACTTTAAAAATTGGATTTGGGTGAATGAATAATCTACTTAGTTTTATCTAAGACTGTTGAGTAAATGATGCGCTAGTAGTTTATTCTTCATTCCGTACAATTTAAAGGTTTTGGACCCGAACAACTATTTGTTTGTTTGATTGAATGGTTGCTTTGTATTTGTTGTGTATACTGTTGTTGAAATTAATGGTTGTTGTATTTATTTGTTGTTAGTGATTGAAACCACTTAAATATTTCACTTTATATAAATTGTAACCCTTTGGATTATATAAGAAAATGCAGTATCTCAAAAATATTTTGAAATGTTTTTCCAAAATTTAATAATTTAAATATAAAGGATTAAATAGATATAAATTAGGATATCTTATTTAAAGTAATTAATTTTGTAAATTTAATTGTTTATAAGTTAAATATTTTGAATAAGATGTATTGTATTTAATACTTCTTTTCCCTTCTTTTCCTTTTCGGGGACGAAAAGTTTTGAGTGGGGGAGAGTGTAACGACCCGTGTAAATTCGATGTTTAAAATGATATAATTAATAGTATTTTCAATTTATATTTAGAAAGGAATGAAAATCTTATTTATTTATATAAAAGATAATGTTAAAATTTGATGTATCAAGGGTAATTAAAATGTACAAATTAAATTATTTATTGCAATTAATTGTAATAGTGGAAATTTTTGCAATGGGATATAAGGTTAGAAATAAGTAAATAAAGGCAAGGATTGAATTCATTAATGAAAATAAAATTTTATTTAGTACAATCCTTTTTATTTATTATTGGAAGGTGAAAATTTGAAAATAGATTCAAATTGTATGTAGATAATAAATTGCAATAATTAAAGTTAGTAATAAATGGAATATCAAACTATTCATAAAGTGAATATAAGTAGATGTAACAAATGAATAGGAAATGCTAGTTATTCATAAAGTGAAGAAATGGAACCTAGATGGAATAAGAAATCGGATGTAGAATCTTAATTTGTAGATGCGCATATATTTATAAATGGATTATAAAAGGGTAAAATAACCATATACAAGTATATTAAAGGTTGTAATAGTAGGTTACTAGTAAATTCACTTATTTACCTATAAAGATAATTAGGTGTGCCTTAATTGTAATTAATAAAATAACGAAAGGAGTAAATTTATTTATTTAGAGAACTAATTTCAATTGGATAAGGATTTTAAGTATTAAGGTTAATGCGAGGTATGTAATGCTGAATTTAGGTTAATAATAATGAATAGTAATAAATTAAAAATTTGTAGCATATATCATAATTTACCTGCTTCCTTGTTAATGGAATTAGAATGTGTAATAAGTAATAATCAGATAAAGGAATGTTACCCTAATGGAAAAGGAAATAATTAAGTGTTGAGTAAATTATAGGATTGTATTTATTATAAGCGTTATTCTAATAATAATGGTTAATTGTGGAATTAATATGGGGAGTATATAAAGAAATAACTAGGGAAGTATACGTTATAAGTTAATTATAACCTAAATTTATGTGCAAGGTTGAAATTGGATCTAATTGGAAACTTATTTAATAAATTGGATTCAAGCGTAATAGAAAGATTCTTTTAAGAAAATATTAAGTACTATAATTAGTAGAATGATTTACATTTAAGATTTGAGATAGAGATTTGTCTAAGGAATTATAAAGTTAAGTAAATCAAGGTGATAGAAAATTTTTGAATTATAGAATGTGATTTTGAATAGTGAGTCAATTGGTTATTTTATAATAGTAGGACTTATTGAGATAAATGAAATCAAATTTTTATTTATTACGTTAAATTAAGAATTACGTTGAAATAGGATATTTATGTTATAATTTTTAATTCAAAGGGTAAACCCTTATATTTAAGATTAATGAAAGGAATAAATATAGATTGATTCAATAAAAAAAAGGAAATTGTGGATTTTATGGAATTGAATATTTATATTGATTTAATTTTTAATAAATTGACATATAAAATTTGTTAAATCATTTTAAATATTGAGAAAATAGTACTAAATCGATTGCAATAGATATAAATAAATTTTTACGTTAATGTTAATATAAAGTACTTTTTGAAGATAACGTCAAATTCATTTATGGAGATTTAGTTAAATGGGAACTTTGATTTTGAGAAATAAAAGCGTATTAATGTGACTAAAGGTTAGAGTACGATTATTGTATGTTGCCTATTTTGGTAGCTTGTTAATTTACAATTTTGAAATCAGTTACAATAATTTTTAATTGAGTATTGCGTTAATGTTAATTAGTAGTATTTGTAACAATGTTAAGACTTTCGTATTGGATAGTTTGTTGTAATATAATACTTGGAAATAAAGTTATTAACGTATTGGAAAACAATTACATTTGATGAAATTAAATGTTGAAATATTACATGGATAAGAATTTAGATGAAATGGATTAATTTATGAAATAAAATGGTAAGTAATTATAATATTGTTATTAATAATAGACGTTACTTTAAGGATAATTAATGTAGTAACGTAAGGTGAAAATGTAAATTAAAAGGGAAACGTAAAATTTAGTTAAGATAGTAATTTATGAATTGGGAATAAAATTCAAATGTTATATTAGGCTGTAAATCAATTTGGGAAT
This sequence comes from Allium cepa, assembly GCA_030765085.1. Classification (NCBI taxonomy): domain Eukaryota; kingdom Viridiplantae; phylum Streptophyta; class Magnoliopsida; order Asparagales; family Amaryllidaceae; genus Allium; species Allium cepa. The sequence continues at coordinate 604,272,179 of CM060934.1, read as the reverse complement.
AAAATTTTATTTAATTGGGGTAAATTGATATATACTAATATTAAATATATACATAAGATGATGATTAATTTAATAAAGAGAATTGAATACGAATGGTATAAAATTTCATTTGAAATAAGATTTTATAATTTATTGAATTTACTTTAATTAAAGGTAAACACTAAATTTTTTGCAATAAATCTTTATTTGATATGGAGGTTTGGTTAATAAATTTGAAGCTTATTGCAATCAGAAATGATAGGAATGGTAAGTTGACCATTTATTCATAATAAGATCTAAAAATCAAATAAATGGATTATTGGAATTTAAATTTGACAAATTGTGAATTCATTTAAATTCGGATCCATCTGTCTATTCCAACTTCATCTATATATACCCTGCTAAACCCTAGCCTCCGCCTATTCTCATTTGTCTGCGCGTAAAATTTCATCAGCTCCTTCTCCTCCTCAATGGCAGACAAACAAATCTTAGATCCAAATAAAAATTCCAAACCAAATCAAAAGCTAAAATTCAAACTTCTCAGAAAAATCTGGAAGCAAAACGCATGAGGGAGAGAGGGAAAGAAAGGGGGATGACGTGGCGCTTGAAGGCGTTCTTTTATTTCTATTCTTTTTTTTTTTTTTTGAAATTTCAATCACCATTAATGCGTATAACTTTCTCCTACGAACTCCGTTTCACACGAGATTTTTTTTGTTAGGATCGTAATAAAATTCCAGATCTTTTGACACTGGTTTGGAAAGATTTGGAGACCGTCGAATTTTTGGGTTTAAATCGGATTTAAATTCGATTTAAATTCAAAAGGTGAGTGTTTTAACCCACTCACAATTTCTAAAATTTCTTGTGTTTGTTAAATTAATTTTAGATATGAGTATAAATTTGTTTATGATTGTTTGGCATGTTTTATTTATTATCTCTGATATATCGCATTCATTTAATATAGCTGTTAATTAATTTTATTTATTGCATAAATTTGACAGTTAGAATTTATTTAATTGTATATTAACTGCCAGTCATAGTTATGTTAAATTTTTATTTCATATTAACTTCCAGTTAAATTTACGTTTATTTTTGCATATAAACTGCCAATTAACAGTTATTAAATTTATTTTGAGTATAAACTGATAATTGATACCATTATTTATCACCTGTTATGTATTGATGATTGTTTGAAATTGGATGATGACTGTGATAAATGGATGTATGATTTGATGGATGAATGGATGATAATTTTATTAATTGCAAGTTGCTATGCATTTCATTCATTCGGGATTGCGGTTTGAAATGATATATAACCGCATTTTTTCATTTTAAATTGCGGATTAAATGATAAACATCCGTATCACTTGACCATAGGATAGAAAATTATATACAGGCACCGCGGTAAATATATAAAATTATTTTTGAAATGTTTTTCTATGGTTTTTGCAAAGCTATATATATATGGTTTATGGGTTTTGATTTGGTTATTAATAAAGGTTATTTATATATAGTAAATTCCGGATTTTTAAACTTTGTATAAAATGGATTTGAAGTATAAAATAAAGTTTATTTTTTTGAGATCAAGCATTTATTTGAAATTTAAATTCTATAGATTTAATGACTTAAAAGAGAATAAGGTTGAAGATGAATATTAAGTTAAATTGAAATTTAATAAAAATTAGAATTTTTAAAGGATATAATTTTTATAACTTGATTTTTGTGTAAAGTGATTTTAATGAATATCAGGTTGATTAAATGAATATATAATAAATTGAAAGATGATCCAGTTATATGAAGTTAAAGGTTTTCTTAAATTATATTGAATTCATTAAGCAAACATTTCAAGTCTAAATAATAAGTAACTGAATTTGATGTATATATGGAAATGTCAAATGAGTCTGTTTGAAATGATGAAATATTTAAAGCCTTGAAACACAAGAATTGAAATGGTATTTGGAAGTTTAAATCGATATTTGAAATTGATTTGTGAAATCTAAAGAAGCTATTTTGTTTATAAAAGTAATTTAATATATAACCATTTAAGAGATGGAAATTTTGTTTCAAAGCTATGTTTTCAAGATAGTGTAATTTAGAAATATTATATTCAAGAGTTTTGATTTCTAAATATTTTACTTTGAAAACTCTATGATTTTGGAAAGTATATATTGGAATAAAATGATATCGTATTAATTCGGGTTTTAAAAGGAAATGATATCATATTTATATGGTTTTGAAATTGATATTTTATTCTGGTTTTAAAGTATAATTATTTTAAATGACCGCGGTGTTATAATAACGATTGGTTGGCAAAGAGACCGGGATCCGATATGGACATACTCTCTGTCGATACCGAAACCACTTTGACTAACCGTGTACGCGGTGGAGATTCCAGAATGAAGTAGGTTGGTGGTGACGTTTCCTGTAAGGTAAATACGTGGACCCAACTCCCGTGAGTTGGCATAAGGTGGCTAAAACAGGAGCGATTGACGGGTTAATGAGGTAGCACCTCTGATCGGACACTTCCCTTCGATACTATTCTCTGACTTTGGATTTTTTGGTGGCCACCTTCACTTTTGATTTCTTTGATGTGGGGAGTTTGTTCAAGGTGGGCGGCAGCTGCGCGCTGCGCGTTTCCATCGGCTCGGAAGCGTAATTGGTATATCTACCCTGGCATTGCCTAGTTGTGCCGTGTCACCTACCATAGCGCGCCTTATACGATTTTATTTTGTACCATACCTATGGAGTGCCCTCTGACGACGCCCAGTACGGGGGAGATTACGGTACTGTATAGACTATGGGAATATATAAATGTGTTAAGGTGGAAAATGTAAAGCCTTAACGCTATTTAAAAGTAAGTTTATTTTACAATTAGACACTATTATAATAGCGCAATATACTACATAGTAAATAGTTTAACGGATCCTTAAGAGATGTAAATCCCGAGCATCTCTTGAGTTACTGCACTCATATTTATTTCTGTTAATGTAACTCACATAAGATCTTTTAGTTCTGACTCGAGTGTTTTTGTCTTTCCAAATTCGCTCGGGTCAATCCGAGCATTTCAGGATTGAAGATTTTATTTCCGGAAGAAGAAGACGAAGATTTTATTATTATTACCATAGATAATATGGTTTCACTACACTCATATTGTTCCGCTGCATTGTTATATGGTATGTTTACTCTGGTATGTATTGTATAAATAAATCAAATGTTTTTGTAAACAGATTTATGAACTGTATATTTGATTATTATATTTTATCCTTCCGCTGTGAGATTCTGTTTCTTTCTCTGTTTTCTTATTTATCCCATAACAATCTGCCCTTACATATGGTTTGAATTGGCACGTGTGTCTGTTTAAATCGTGCAAAAAGGCGGGATGTTACATGGTTATTGGATAGCTATGGAATGAATCACTCTATAGTTTTCCATTGGTTAATATAACTAAGGTCAAATAGAAAATATTGATGTGAATAATTTACACAGATCTTTTGAATTGAGAATACTGTAGATCTTTAATATGGAAGCTCCGCTTTAATTATAGTTAAATTATGGCTTGACGTCCATCAAGTGACTATAGTTGGGTCGAGTGAAAGTATTGGAAGTTAAGTCAGTTATATAAGGTTAATATCACGGTCAACTTAAGTCAACAAAAAGTTAAAATCTATGGTCAGAGTAGTACGATTAATAATAATTGTTATTATTGATCCAAGGATTTTGTGTTTGGACTATAGAGTTGAATATGGACAATATTGGAATTTGACCATTACCAAATTCCATCAATCCAAAGTGATATAGTTCTGACGTAGAGAATTGGTGTATATAAATGTCACTAATGGGTAACACTTATTCCATCAGTCCAAAGTGATATAGTTTTGATGAAGAGAATTGGTGTATGCAAATGTCACTAATGGGTAACACTTGTTAGCATTTAATATTCTCAATAATTAAATTACTTCGGTTGAACATTTCTTTTATTTATTGAAAGTAATATTATATTTCAAAAAATCAAGAACTTTTTTTTAAACCTTTATATTGTGATCCTAATTTTCTTAAATTTTAAAATTTTATTTTTTAATAATTATTACCAGTATTTTTAATTATTATGATCAAAACTATTTATTGTATATATAATAATGATAAAATTAGTATTTTATGTTTGTTATGCTAATTAAGGTCTGGAAGTAATTTTAATATATATATAATTATATTTTAAGTATTTGAATGTAATTAATTATTCATATATATACATTTTATTTAACCTTATATATATAATTTTAATTATTATATATACATGTATGTATAATTTTATATGTTTAATTATATATATGTATATATATACAAATGTTTTAAATTATACATACATACATACATACATACATATATATATATATATATAATTTTGAGACTTTTAGTTATAAAATATTTTTTAAATATATGTATACGTATTTATATAAATATATTTTGCATTAGATTTATGCACATATTTAGACAACATAGAATACATATGAAATGAGCTAATATGTCCGTTACGATATAAATCCCAACATCTATATACGAGCATGTTATACCCTTCACGGATTATTATGTTATATATGCACACATATGTATATGTATATGATACATGTGTGTGTATATATATATATATTTAATCATTCAAATTAACTTTACATTACAAATTATTTAAATTTAAATAAAATACATTATTTTATTTAAAATAAATTTAGAATTGTTCTAAATGAATTATACTTCATAGGTCCAGTAAAGATCCAGTAGGGTAAAAAGAATTGAAATACACCCACCACTACCGCCGCGGGCTAGCCCGGTTCCAACAGCTTCGTGAAGAGAATCGAATTCAGAGACCGGCCTATTATGTTAGCAAGTGATTGACAGGGGATGAAATGAACTATTCGAAGATAGAGAAAATGGCATATTGCTTGCTGATTGCATCACAAAATCTTCGCACCTACTTTTAGGCGCACCCTACTAATGTTTACATCGACCAGCCATTACGGCAGGTTTTGCAGCGACCTGAGACATTTGGAAGATTACTCAAATGGAATATCGAACTTAGCCAATTCGATATCAATTATCTTCCTCAGAGGACTATTCAGGGTTAGGTACTAGCAGATTTTATAGCAAAATTTACTGCATAAGATGATCTCCCGAAGAGCAATGAAATCCCTACCATACGGTGGAAGCTGTATACAGATGGAGCGTCCAATGATCATTCTGGGGCTGGGATTGTGCTTGCAACTCTCAAAAATTGGTTAGCTTAATTTTTCCACAACAAATAACAAAGCCGAGTATGAGGCTCTGATTGCTGGACTTAAACTCACTAGAAAATTGGGAATAAAGTCTCTTGAAATTTTTTGCAACTCACAATTAGTAGTATACCAAGTCAGGGGAGATTACCAAGCTAAAGGGCAGCGACTTGTTCTATACCTTACCCAAGTCCAAGGTTTGTTGACAGACTTTGAGTACCATTACATTACGTACATTCCTCGAGATTAAAATATAGAGACCGATTCATTAGCAAAGTTTGCTAGCATTGGTGCTGCGCAACATATGGGCTTAGTTCCAATCGAGGTATTAAGTGCTCCGAGTATTAGCCTGATGGAAATTGATCGGGTATTAGAGACGGAACCTCAGCAGGAATTGTGGATGACTCCAATTAAAGATTATTTGCTATAGGGAGTTCTTCTCAAATGAAGGAATGAAAAGCGATAAATCCTTCGCAAAGCTTCACGGTATATAATACAGGAAGTAATTATGTACGGAAAAGGTTTCTCCCTTCTCCTTCTCCAGTGTGTCGCTAATGATTAAATAAAACGAGTCCTAAAGGAGGTTCTTGAAGGTAATGTGGCGATCACATTTGGGGGCAAACCCCAGCAAAGAAGATACTCGTTATAGGTATTATTGGCCGACTGTTAATCAAGGCGCTGCCGTATATGTAAGGTGGTGCAACAAGTGCCAGATATATGCGTAAGTTCCAAGAGCTCCACCGGTAGAAATTACACAGATGTTTAGCCCATAGCCGTTTTCCACGCAGGGTATAGATATTATCGGTTCCTTACCGATCTCTAAAGGTGGTGCAAAGTACGTTATTATTGCAGTTGATTACTTCACCAAATGGGCCAAGGCAGAACCTTTAATCATGATCATAACCAAGAAAGTAATCAACTTCATTTTCCGGAATATCGTCTATCGTTTTGGTCTTTCTCGAACTATTGTAACAGACAATGTGACTCAATTCGATAGTACTGAATCTAATGACTTCTGTCGTGGGTATCGTATTGAAAGGACGTTTGCTACAGACACTCACCCTGGAGCGAATGGACATATTGAAGCTCTGAAGAAAATCATAAAATCCATTCTGAAAGAGCGTTTGGAAAGAGCTAGAGGAAAGTGGGTGGATGAACTTCCAACAACACAATGGGATTGCAACACAACTCACTAGTCCATGACTGGCCATACTCCATTCTCCATCGTTTATGGCTCCAAGGATGTTATTCTTGTTGAGCTCGAAGTTCCTTCTTATCCTGTAACTTATTACGATCCCAGAACAAACATGGGTTTCCTTTTGGAATCTCTAGACATTATAGATGAGAATCATGAGGAAGTTGATTTGAGGGCAGCTGCATACCAACACCGAGTCACTCGATACTACAACACTAAAGTACAACCTAAAACCTTTGAAGTTGGCGATCTTGTCTTAAAACGGGTTTTTCCTATCCCATCGCACACGAATCCAACTTAGGAAGGACCGTGTGTCATTGAGCTGAGGCTTATTGAGGGAACTTTCAAGCTAGTGACTATTGATGGCGTCGCACTCCCAAAGGCGTGGATTAGCGAGCATTTACAACGCTTTTCACTTAGTTTTCTTTTTTCATTCAATTGTATTTAATTTTAGGATTTTCTTTAGCATTTGGTTCTGCAACTATGTAATAAGAAAAATTATGTAATTTCTTTTCATTTAATAATAGAGCTTTGAATTTTCATCATATCTTTGACATGCCGCTGCAGTACATGTTAGTTGTGATATACGACTGGCTAAATCCCATTGTTCAATGGGACCCACATAATTTAAGAGTGATTGAGGCTCGACCAGTCATTGATGGGTCAAACCCAATATTGAGCGCAGAATGACTAACCAAAGAGAACTAAACTCGATAGTTTTCTGAATAACTCACGTCCCCGGAGTGAGGATATGAGTACAAATGCCAAAAGGGGTGTGAGTGATCATCTATGAAATAACTCAGGTCCCAAGAGTGTGGATATGAGTATATATGCTAAAAGGGTGTGATCCGACCGCCCATTAACTAACTCTTATCCCCGGAGTGTGGATATAAGTATAAACAAATAAACGAGTGTGGTTCGACCACTCACTATTCCATAAATTCCGACTTGAAACCGACAGAAGGAGTATAAATTCGCTAAGGATGGAGTTCGACCATCCACTATCTAACACCGCTAACCTGAGACTAGGGGTAGGAGTATAATCACTCAAACCGCTGAAATCGATGGCGTAACACTAAGGCTTGGGCCCAGTTTTTGATACGACTCGAGGCCACGGTCTTAGGGAAGCCTTGGGATGGATAAATCAGATCGATATCCGACCCTATGAGCAATGAATCACAAATACATTAAATGGAAAATGTAATAGCTCGATCATTTAAACAATCATGTGCGAAAATTATACACAAGAATAAAAGAATTCTTATTCACACTAAACTTGCCGTTCGCAATAAAAGTTTATCCAAAATGAGAAGAAAACATGGGGGTCATACCCGATCAAACACGACCACTAAAATGTACAAGTAGTCATCCTAACATTTTACACATCAACCCAACGATTATTTCTTGGATTTTCTATCTTTCTTTTGTTTCTTGGGAGTAGCTCTTCCGAACTGCCACTTGACCCTCTCTTTGATCCTTTTCAACCTTGGCTTTTCTTCAAAGATGCATCTTTAGTTATGTGGATCGAGGTGGCATCATATTTTGAAGCGGGAGGGAGCGAGGAACTCTCAACAACAGAAGTAGAGGGGCCTCATTTGATCAATTTTCCTGCTAGGAGTGATCATCTAGAGCAGGATAAGAATCGGCTCATTGAAATCACATCAACAGGCTCAACTTTCGCCTTCCTTTTCAACAAATATTCCTTCTCAACACGCTCTTTCATGCCAAGCTCATCAGTAGGGTTAGAAGAGCCCCTGATTACGAAATCTGCATCAAATGGAATTTTGCGGTGTGGGTCGCCTCCTTTCTTGAACAATGCCTCCATGAATTGATCATTAGTAAGGAAGGTTTCTTCTTGAGCACCCCGAGCAGCAGTCAAAGTTGAAACTTTAACGGATTCTGTCACGGCCGTTTTGATCCCAATTGAGGCTCTTACAAGGGAGGAGGAATGACACCTGATAGATTTAAAGCTGAGAAAAAATAGGCAAAAAGATTAGAAATATCGACTAATAAACTCTAACCTTTTGAAAGCTGGAAGATTTCATTGAAATACCTTCCTAAGTGTGGCTCCTAAGTTCAGCCGAAATACCCTCAGAACTGCGTTCAAGAATTGGAGAAAGCTGGGGCTTATTCGGATCATACCCGAGGATGGTTTAAGAATCTGACATGGAACTAGGGATAGCCTGGGATGCTAGGGGCAATTCAGTTGTAATGCCAGGCTGTGCCGACCTAGATCCTTCACCCACTTCTTGTAAAGAGGCAGTAGAAGATCCTTTCTGAAGTGTAAGTTGGATATCATGTAATGTTTTGGAATCATCACCCAAGAGCATTTCACTTTCATGCCTGGACAGGTCAATTACCTCGGTATCAAGGAGTCTTTTTTCCTCTGCAACAAGAAATTCCCACGCGCGCTGGACTGGTAGGGGTAATCATCGCCAAGCCATGTTAGATTTCTATGCTTTAGAACATTGGCGTTGTAAAGAATAAGAAGCAGGTCGAGCTTGTTCATTATCTATTTCCTAACCTTATCCTTGGCAGCTTCTACTTTTCCCTGAATGAGTGCATCAACATCTTTGGCCCTTTCAACGGCCATATCTCTCTCAAGTCTAACTTTCACCAACTCATCAAAATCATCTTGAGCGATTTTCTTAGCATCATCTTTCTCCTTATTTGCATGCTCGAGCTTAGCCTTGAGTTCCTCTGTCTCCTTCAAGGCTGCAGATTCAATACTTCGAGCTGTATTTCTCTTGAAGACTATTTCTTGATTTTGATGATATAACACTTGGACTATATCAAGATTACTGGACTTCATCTCCTCCATGGATTTGACGGCAGCATTAGCTTTTTCCTCAGCATCTACTAGGGAAGCCCTAGAAGCCTCTAACTCGTTTATGAAAGTATCGATAATTCCTTCATTTTGAGCTTCCTAGTGTTTTATTTTTTCAATTTCAACCGCGTGCTTGAAAGATACTTTCAACATTTTCTTTGTTGCTTTCATCCATTCATGATACTACTTCCGGGTATTAGTAATGCAATCGATAGTCATTTTATGGACATGGTCTAGGACCTACTTTAGATTAGGAGGAAAAAGAAACCCTTCAAAGCATTAGTTTGGAAATTCTACTCGAACTTGTGCCATGTGAGAAACTGGATCAATCATTGGATCTTCGACAGCGATTTCGACTTTAGTATTTTCCTTGCCGGGCCTGTGAGCAGCAACATGTGCGCTATGGTGAGGATGATCACTATACCGCTGAGAGTGAAAAGGAATCGAAGGCTGTGGAGGAACTGGGACGGGAAAGGGACCATGAGAGGGATCAACAGGTAGGTCCCGAAGATCAGTCAGCTTATTGAAACCCATTAGAGAAGGGGACCTAGATCTTGATCGATGTTTATCTTGAGAGGGTACCCTTGTCTTGATGACCACAGTCTCAATCGAAGCGGTAACTAGGATCATAATACTTTCAACTACCACCTTAACGGTATGAACTAGAGTGTGAGCCTGAGGATTGGTGGTGTATATCCCAAAGAGAATCAAACATGTTCCTTTTCTTCACCATTGTTTCTGCAAAGGAAAACAGAAGTTAATTAACTTTAAGCATTAAAAGGAACAAATTGAGCATAATGCAATGATGAGGGGTGCAAGTGTGTGCAAGTGGCCTTGTGTTACCCCTTACAAACCATGTACATGAGCTTTGCTCATTGGAGTAACTTCCCCATTAGTAGTTGGAATTTCAATACCAGCTTTGGTGGAAGATTTCGACCCATCAATACTCATGTCAGTAAAGTGGAAAGTATCAAGGCCATGTGGTATTAGCAGACTAGACAAAGAATCAAGTGGCAGACTTGAATGCTCTGATGGTTGATAAGAGGATTCATCTTGAACAACTTTAGGAGCCGTCGACGACTTGAGTTGATCAGAAAGGCGACTTTTGTGAAATTTAAAAACAAATGTTTTCTTTTTTCTTATATTGAGAGCCGAAGGCTGTGAGGTTTGGAGGGTCTGGCCTCGACTCCAAGACTAGATACATCATCATTACGACCGTGCACATTGCCTTTATCTCTTTCGACATCTATATCGGTGAACTCCCAAGCACTCATAGCTGGAGGCATGACGAGATCGATTCGATTGCCCCTTTGACCAGCTGCAGCCCATGGCCTTACCCCAGTAGTTTGAGCAACTTTTGTTAGCCCTACGTGGAGGCCATCTTCTATCAAATAAAAAGTAACAAGGCATTCGTCCATGAGGAGATATCCAATGTTCCTATCTTCAGATAGCGCATTTTTGAGAGTCATGACCGATTCCTCATAAAGACCACCGCTGGGCCGTGTGACGGTGCCTGTAAAAAGAATTAGTCAAAAGTACGGCCTGAATATCGGTTTTCCATGCTACTATAAAGATGGTGGATAACACTTACATTTTTTCAGCCATTGTGGAGCAAAACCGGGCAGATATCGAATAAAGAACCACTCACTTTTAAAAGCGCTTAATTTATTCCATATTCCATTTAGAATCTGACGCTTCTTCGCCGACTCAAGAAATGTAAATGAAAGACTCCATGTCCATCGCTTGAAAGAGAATATGAACCAAATGTCTTCGATGGTCGGAGGACGATGCAAGAACTCCATAAATATCATAAAAATATGATTAAGAAGAGCATAGCCATTCAGATGAGCTGCACTGGAGCTATCCTCAGAGAATGGAGAATCTCGCCGATGTATGAATTAAATGGTGGGATGCATCCGGCCCAGCACATGAATTTGTTGCACGCCGTATATAACTCTAGAGGTCTATGAGGCCTACCATCCTGCAACGGAACCAATACATCGTCAATGGAAATTCCATGCCTTACGCAGATTCGGCAAAGAGCATCCTCCTTAATTTTACAGGCTACGAAATCAACAGGACTATCCAGAATAACTACATCCTCTAGAGCGTCGGGAGTAGGATCAACAACTCAGGTGGAAGAATGGGAACTACATCAAAAAAATTAAACTGTGGGCCTGGGCTTTTCGGTTGTTCTCAATGATGACGGATTATCAGACTCGGTGGCAGAACTTGATTCCAAATCAAGATTATCCTGCTGAGAAGATGGTCCAACTGGCATAGCTGCAAGACGTGCAGAACGTATAGAACCCGTTCCTATCAAAATCAGAAAAAATCATGATTAGACAAATAACATGTAACCCCCAGTGCATAGTGAGTGTTAGCGTGTTATGGTGAAGTGTTATACAATAAACTAATAAGTTGTATGAAATTAAAAATGGAAAAGACGACAAGACTTTGAGGTTCGACCGGAAAGACCACCATTCTTGACCGTCCTAACCATTTCTCTGTATCATTAGGGAATGATGTAGTTTGAGTTTCACGATCGATTTTTAGCAAGTAAAAGTACAATTTTTATATTCAAGTCACTAATGAGCTCCAAGAGAACATTCGAAGGAATTAGTTAATGACAGAGCTCAAATATCATATATTACCGAATACGTAGTTTAAGTCCTATAAAAGTCATATGGGTTCACTTGAATATGAAAGGACGAAGTTCATCATTGGGTTCAAGTCTATTTAATTAGGTTCCACTTTTAAGGTTCATGTGTAGACAATCGACCATTCATTTTAGCATCACCAATCGTTCCCCATGCCTCACTACCAATCGTTCAGCTTAACTCTCCTAAACCAATCGTTTGAGCTTCACCCCAACCAATCGTTCCTAGGCCTAGTCCTAATAATCGTTCCATATCGATTCATTCCCACCGATCATTCTCCGTAGCCTTTCTAAACCGATTGTTGTCTCTACTTCATCCATACGATCATTTCGCCAATTGATCCTTTCACTTCAAAATTCACTAAGTCCAAAAGCTCAACCACTACTATAAATCCTTCAACTCCAAAGCACCATCGATCGTTCAAAGATGATCGTTAAGCACCCAAATGATAATATCAATCCTTCACGATTTGTACAACGACACCATCACCTACTCCGATGTCATCCAAGTCCAAAGCTTTACCAATTGTTCATGGACAATCGTCATGCATCAATCTGCATCATTTCCCACACCCAACAACACCAATTCCCTAATTCCCATCCTCTCCGACTTAGTTAGATCGAACGACTCCACCAACTAAACTAACTAACATGAGATCCAAGGCATTCAAAGTCTCGCCTCGAACCATAAAGTAAGTTCAAGCCGCTTTACCTAAGTATGAGATTTTAGAAAAAAGAAATGAGTTCGAATTCGATTCGAAGTGAGATCTGGAAATTAGAGCGACGATGAATGGAGAAATAGGTAGGAATATTTTTGAAAATCGGATCATTCTTGGATTGGTAGAGGAAGGGAATGGAGTAGCTTATTTTTCCCTTTTCCCATTTGAAGTCAGAACATTTCAGAATAAAGGAGCGGAAATGAAGGTGGCCGAGTAGAAACATTTTTATACGAAGAAGTAGGCCGATCGTTCAACCCATGATAAATACCAATCGTTCCCGATCGTTCAACCACCGAGAATGATCCAAAAACTCCTTTATATAAAGTAATGACCAGTAATGATCTATAATATACACACACACATATATATAGATATGTGTATATATATATACACACATATATATATAAAGGCAACGATCGTGCAAGGATGATCGTAGAAAAGTGGATACGAAAATCCATTCAAAGGTCTTAAACATTTGAAAAAAACAATTATACAGAGACAATCCAACTTTCCATTTAATGAATAATGATCTGCCGTGGATGTTCATACAAGACAAGGAATAACTTTGAAAGTTGACAATGGCCCTCCGACGTGCAACCGTAATCGGGGGTCAAGTTTGGACACGTATACGAACCAATATAAAATTCAACCTTTTGAAATCGACAGAAATTGAATTCGCACCTGAAATCAACCAAAGGAAGATCAAAACCAAAATTACTATGGCCTTATAATCACCATAAAACAACAAGATGATCATCAATAAGCTATGATCTAGTATTTATTGTTTGCACAAAAAATGGGCAAACACCTCCAAGTCATATGTTTTAGTTGATTTTATGTTGTTCTTAGTGATTTGGGTGATTTATACAAATACGTAAAAAGCAAGGACTAAACTGTAAAAGACACACGGAATTATAGTGGTTCGGCCAGAATGTGCCTACGTCTACTTTATATGTTATTCTCCTTTATTGTTCGGATTACAAGTACAAAGCTTTGATTACAAGTGTGTGAAAGTTGTTTGAAAGTTCTGTCCGCGCTTGAGCTCTCAAATTTGTCTGCCATTGTTGTACCCCTGCCCCTCTATTTATAGAGTGAGGTTAGGAATAGGGGTTTGGATGTATATAGCTGCTGGTGGGCCTGGGCTGATGTGATCTGGCCTGGCATTATTGATTCGGTAACGCCTTGGCTCGGTAGTGAGTGGAGCATGGATTGGTCCGGTGGTGGGTGGAGCGTTGAGTTCTGGTCCGGTGGTGCTTTGGTTCGGCGGTGGATGGAGGCGTTGATTGGTTCGGTGATGGTTGGAGGTGGCTGGTTCGGTAGTGCCTTCTTAACCTTGATTCGGTAGTGTGGTTCGGTGTTGAGAGGGGTGTGGATTGATTCGGTGGTGAGTGGAGTTGGTCCGGTGGAAGAGGATTGGTGCCGAAGGGGTTGGTTCGGTGGTCTCGGTCCGGTGGGACTTCGTCCAACATTTGCCCCCCAAAGTGGGGCGTATGCCTGCATATGCCGTGCTTTGTTTATTTGGACACCCACATTCGGCCCGAGTGCCGAACCGGTTGGTACGGCTGTCTTTCTCTTGCCTATAAGTATGGTCTCCACGCCTCCGTTGTTCCTTACCGTTTGAAAGAGCTGATCCAAATTCTTAACTGCCGAATCAATCATAGTGCCGAATCGGATTTGACTGCCGGACCAGGTGAGGTATTCTCTTGCCGAATAAACTTTATGCTTGAATTACCGAATGAAACTTATGGAGGATGAGTACCGAATGGACTCCTAGACTCGAACTACGGAATGGGACTTTGGGAGTACGAGGGCCGAATGGATCCTTATACTCACACTACCGAATGAAATTTTGGGAGTGTGGGTTCCGAATGGATTCTCAGACTTGTACTGCCGAATGAAATTTTGTGTGTTGAATTATGAATGAGATTCCAAGCTGCACGTACTCGCTTGTTTATATCTCTTGTTCTAACGATGCATTTTCTCGTGTTGCAGATAATGTCTCATAAAGTAGAAACTCGTTCTGACAAGAAGAAATCCAAGGATAAAGGAGAGTCCCCCATAGTGCCCCCAGTTCAATCAGAGCCAGAACGACATGGACCATCCCCGAGATCATTAGTAGATGGGTACGGTCCTCGGGAGCTTTTGAACTCTCCGCCTGACTGCTTTCCCAGCTCCCTCAAAGACGAGCAACTTGACATTATATTTAGATCCTTTGGGATTGACAGAGTGCATATGCTGTTGCCAGGGAAAGGAGTGATGCCGTATAACCCCCTGAAGGATATTTTGCTTATAGTAGGTATCACTGCATGTGCGGGGCCATTCCTCCGATCAACGCTTGGATCGTCAGCTTTATCACATATTTGAAGGTGGCCCCTTTCCAGCTTCAGCCCAACTCCTATGCCATCTTGGTGAGCCTGATTATTATTTTCCAGAGAAAGTACGGGCGTCCCCATTCCAACCGGGAAATTCGGTACTTGTACAACTTGAGAGGCTATAAGAAGGGGTCCCCATATATTAGCCTAGAATCGGTCGTGTCTTTCAAGCCGGTCGTAGACTTATATTCAAAATTTAGCATGTTCAAGAAGGAATGGTTCTTTGTTAGAGATGACTCTGTTTCTTTCCACCGCTTCACTTCTGGCTGTAAGTTGACTCTTATTTATAATTTCCATTCTGACTGCAATGCTCCTCCTTATGTGCTTTGTTTCTTGCTAGCGACAGGTGGCTTTGCGGTTGTAGAGAATGATCGTTTGGTTCGGATGGCTGGGGAAATAGAAGCCATCCCTGAAAAGGAGAGGGTAGCTTCTTACTTGATCAGGAATGCCACTCTTTTAGAGCATAACTTGATTCCTCCACGCCAGTCTATGGTCAAGCAAAGAGACACAGCTGAGGAGAGGGCCGTCAAAGCTAAAGGAGGGGCTACGGCGAAGAGCGGCAAAAGGAGACCCTTCTCGAAACATCCAATTGTCGGGGGAAAGAAACTTAAGAAGCCCGATGGACCCTCCCCCAGCATATGCCCAGATGTCCCGGAGGAGGAAGATGTGGAGAAGGAAAGAGGCGAGGATGAAGGAGGTGAGGCGGAGAGTGGAAGTGGTGGAGAAGGTGATGGTGATGGTCACAGCGATGACGGTGGTGACAGACGAAGTGCTGATGGCACTGGGGCTTTGTCTTCTGAGCAAGCAGGTGTGATCCAGGAGTGGACAGATGACGCTTTCCGCCTAGCTTTTGAAGGGTTGGAGGAAGGATCGGCTTTAGTGGAGAAGCCTAAAAGCTGACAAGGCCGGGACCGACGCCGATTCATCTTCTAAGAGCGCTTCAGCTAAGGCAATTCCTACGATTCAAGGTGAATTTTTGACTTCTGCCGACTCCATTTATGATAAGGATTTAGGAATATTTATGGTCAGCTTCCGTCCTGAAATGAGATCCAAGACTTATTGCAATATCCTACTCCTCCCCAGGGTTTGTATAAAAGCATCTCTTTACCCTTCTTAACTTGATATATTTCTTGAATTATAGCTCAATGTATGCTTGTAACACTTGGTTTTTATCACAGAAGCGGGCATGGTGGCCAAGACATCAGATGTTCGGCACCGTCTTGAAAAATATAAACTTCTCAAGGCTTCTATTAAACCAAAGCCTCCGACTAACCGCCCTGGAGACGTAGTCGGCTACCATCCTCTTCTTGGAGTTGTCGAAGAGGATATCCAAAGGAAGAAGAGGAGTCGATCCTTGTTTGAACCCTCACCTGGTCCAGTCCCCAACTCAGCCTCTTCGGGATACCACGAAGAAGAATACTGAATTCATACCTTCTTCGCACCCGTCTGAAAATCCTATCGTTACCCGGATAGGCCATCCTGGCTTGGCTCGTAATCCGTTTGCAGGTCATCCGGATCTGGATCCGGGTTCTTGTGATATTACTTTTGATGAGGCTACCGGTGAGCACCTTCTTCCCCGTAATCCTATGGTGAGAGTATTGGATGAAGCTAAGTCCCTGGACCTTGATTTGCTTACCACTCGGGTCGTAACTTTGGGGGACGAAGCTAAGGCAAACATTGACCGGGTCGCTGAGGAAACCAGGAAGCTGGTGGGGCATCATGCCCGACTGGTCAAGGCTGGAGAAGAAATAAGGAGTGCTAATATTCGACTGTGATTAATGGTTTCCGACCAGGCCAAACAACTTGTTGATCAGGCCATTCAGATCTCTCGACATGTGGCCGCTTCTAGGCAATTAAAGAAAACCATGGAAGAGGCCAGTAGGGTATAATTACGGAAAATGGAGGTTGTTTGTAAGGAACGGATTGACATGGCTATTGTAACGGTGGATGATGTTCGGAAAGCGGATCTCGAGCGGGTATAGGAGTTATGCGAGAAGCTTGAAGCCGCAGAGCTTGCTCAAATCAAGCTGAAGGAGGAGATGGAGGCGATGAGGAAATCCTTTCAGGCTAACTGCTCGCGATACCAGTCGGAGAGGGATGCCGCCACTGCAAAGCTGTTGGCTTCTGAGGACCGAATAAGGGAGTTCGAGGAGAATGAGGGGATAATGGATGAGATGCTTCAGGATATATACTTTCGCACTTGGAAGCAGGGTAACTTATCTTAGATGGATGATTATCCCCGAGTTATGGCCAGGATTTATCTCAAGGCCCTGGAGGAGGCTAAGGTCGATGCAGATAAGGAGGGTGGCGTGGCCTTTAGAATGGATGTGGTTACGGCTCAATTCACCAAGGAGGAGAAAGTGGCGGCGAACGAGGGTATGCGGCTGCTTACCGCTAAGGAGGTAGGTGTGCAATTAGAGGTTGATGATCAAGGAGCAGATGCTGGTAAGTCTTCCCTTTTAGCTTTTCGTAACATGATTGCTTATTGTTTATTTAATGGATTCTTCTCCTGAATTGGACATGCGGGACCTCTGAAGCACCAACTACCTCTGGTCAACATGCTGAGAGTTCTGATCCTGCGATTAAGTAGATCTCGGAAGACCAGCAGGATAGAGGTGAAGCTCTGATGCAGTCGACTCCTTGACTTGATATGGATATCTTTTGGTTTGCTTGACTTTACTGTCTATGGTAGTCCCAAAACATTAATGTAACTTTTAGGCTGTAATTATGTTATTCGTAATGAATGACTTTATTCTTGGCATGTAATTTTTAACCTAAGCTGATTCTGTCATATTTGAATGCTATCATTATTTTGGTGTGTTGCATAAGAAATATAGTTGTGCATATTCCTATGATTCAATTGTGTTTGATGTCAAGTTCTTGCTTAAAATATAATTTTATATCTTGCAATGTCAGTGTGATGTGCGAATAAATTATAGCTACGTATTCATATGCAAAAGAAGAATGTACCGCCCTTTATGTTTTGGTCGTAGACGGTTGCATTGAACGCCTTGTAGGAATGCAGCTGAGTGACCTGTTATCCAGTTGTGAGTTCCTATTCCCATTAGCGAGCATCTCCTATTTTGTGTCATGTACTTTAGGGATCGTTATAGAGGATAGGAGGAAAGTTTTTAAACGAAATAGAAATATAAGAAATAGTAAAACTTCCAATCACAGAAGGCCTGCGATGTGCTTAAGTTCGTGGCAAACGGGTTTTGTAGTTACTTTCCCTAGCCGTGGGTCTTGGAGACATTTGTCACCCATCTTACGCCTCCGCGGGGAGTTGCTCTTTTTTACCACAGCCATACTTAAGGCACTCGGAGCAAAGATCGCGCACAGTAACTAACCGTGCCATTATGGCCGTGGGTATTATTCGATTTACCGTGGCCGGCTAGCATGGGTGTCGATCGTCAACCGTGAACTACCCCTGGCTGGCCACACCTTATATTGGGGCTTAAAGTAGGTTCACGGTTGCCGGCGAGCTGAACGCCGTAATGAGCTGCCTCGGCTATAGTCAGCCTTCTCGGTGGCTTGTAATCGGCTCATTACAGTTGGCTTTAAGGGCCGATCGTGAGCAATGAGTTAACCCGCAGCAGAGGGATGCTGGAGCAAAAGTGTCTCATTGGCGAGGGCATAGATTCGTA
Source organism: Allium cepa (assembly GCA_030765085.1). Lineage (NCBI taxonomy): Eukaryota > Viridiplantae > Streptophyta > Magnoliopsida > Asparagales > Amaryllidaceae > Allium > Allium cepa. The sequence goes on along the minus strand of CM060934.1, from coordinate 604,253,523 downwards.
TAGTACCTGTTAGGTCTTGTCCATGTGAAGTCGCGCTGTGATGTGTCTTGAATGGAATGCCATTACATAGGATTTTGTTCAACAGAAAAGGATAAAGTTAACAAGCAGCCAAGATATAAAGGAACAAGTTAAAAAAGAGACAAGTTTTTAAAGTGGTTCGGCATGAAAATGCCTATGTCCACTGATTCTCTTTGTTGATTCACTTCATATAGGCAATACAAGTTAAGAAAAATATCGACAAAGGTGTTGGATGTTCCATGCCCTTTGGAACACCTCTTCGTCCACTGTTGACAAAATATAAGCTCCGTTGTGGAGATCTTTATGAATTTTATATGGTCCGTCCCAGATTGGATCTAGTGCACCGGGACGCAGGAAAATTTGCTTGAGGACAAGATCTCCTTCTTGTAAGCTACGATGCTTGACTTTGGAGTTGTATTGTGCCGCCACTTTTTGCTTGTGAGCTGCTGCTTTGAGTGCTGCATCGTTTCTTCTTTCTTCAATTAGATCCAAAGACATGTGAAGGAGTTCTTCGTTCTCTTCTAGATTATAGTGGATCCTACGGTGGGAAGGCACTATAGTTTCGACTGGGAGCATGGCCTCCGATCCGTATGTCAAAGAGAAGGGAGTAAGCCCCGTTGATGTTCTGAAAGATGTGCGGTAGGCCCAAAGTGCCGTAGGAAGTTCATCCACCCAAGCGCCTTTCGACTTTTTACGTTTCTCCTTGATTAGAGTTTTGAGAATTTTGTTGACAGCTTCGACTTGTCCGTTTGCCTAGGGATAAGCTACAGATGAGAAGCTTTTGTGAATTCTGTGCTCTTGGCACCAATCGGCGAATTCCTTGCTGTCAAACTGAAGTCCATTGTCCGATATGATTTTGAGTGGGACTCCGTACCTACATAGAAAATTTTTGATCAAGAAGTTGATAAATTTTGCTGAAGATATTTTATTTAGAGGTTCCGCTTCCACCCATTTGGTGAAATAGTCGACCGCCACTATAGCATATTTGGCTCCGCCCCAGCCCATTGGCAGTTCGCCAATCAAGTCAATTCCCCATACTGCAAAGGGCTAAGGGCTGGTCATTTGAGTAATCTCATTTGTTGGTAGCGAGGAATCTTAGCAAATTTTTGACATCTGTCACATCTTTTGACGAAGTCTAAGGAATCTTTGTTTAAGATGGGCCAGAAATATCCATATCGGAGTATCTTCTTTGCCAGAGTCTACCCTCCAGTATGATCTCCGCAGCTTCCTTGATGGATGTTGGATAAGATTTCCTTGGCTTCCTTTCCAGCAACACACCTTAATAAGGGGTTAGAGAAGCCGCGCCGATAGAGGATGCCTTCTTTTATTGTATAGCGGGAAGCTTTTCTCAGGATTTTCTTGGCTTCGTTACACCCGTCGGGCAGTGTGCCATCTTGTATGAATTTTCGGATGGGAGTCATCCAAGTTTCCTCTTCGATTGCAGCTATCAGATTCACTTGCTCGAAACTCGGGGTTAGTTGCTTTGAGATGGCTACTGTTCCAGAAATGGTGTCGTTTCTCATGCTAGTTTACTTCACCAGTTCATCGGCCTCTTGGTTCTCTCCTTGAGGGATGTGTTTGATTAAATAGTGATCCAATTGATCGAGTAGCAGCTTGGTCTTCTTCAGATATGCTGTGAGTCGTTCTCCTCGAGTCTGAAATTTTCCTAGTATTTGGTTTACAATAAGTTGCAAATCACTATGAAGACATAAAGAACTGACTCCAATCACTAAGCCAAGTTCTAATCCAACTATTACTGCTTCGTATTCTGCATCGTTGTTGGTGGCAACGAATTCCAACCTTAGAGCATAGTGTAGCTTCCTTCCCTTGGGAGTGATTATTACAACACCTGCTCCCGAGCCTTGTTCGTTTGATGCTCCATCCACAAAGAGATTCCACTTAATGTCTTTTGCTATTTCAGATTGCTCCTTACCTTCGTTGGTAGTGAATTCGGCAATGAAATCGGCCATGGCTTGTCCCTTGAGGGCGGTGCGAGGATGGTAGGTGATATCATATTGACTCAGTTCAATGCACAATTTAAGTAGTCGTCCAGAAGTGTCGGGACGATGGAGTACCTGCCTTAGCGGTTGATTGGTTAGAACTCTGATGGAATGAGATTGGAAATAGTGTCGTAGTTTCCGTGACGTGATTAGTAAACATTATGCTAGCTTCTCAAGTTTAGGATATCTGGCTTCTGCCCCCGTTAACCTCTTGCTTACAAAGTATACTGGCCATTGCGCGCGGTTGTCTTCTCTCACCAAAGCGGCGCTTAGAGCATGAGATGACACAGCAAGGTATAAATATAGCTCTTCGCCTTCGTTTGGAGTTGAGAGTACTGGTGGTCTCTGGAGGTGTTCGATTAGGTTAAGGAAGGTTGTTAAGCATTCGTCAGTCCATTCGAACTTTCCTTTGTCTTTCTTTAGAGCCTCGAAGAAGGGGACGCACTTGTCAGTCGCTTTAGAGATGAATCTGCTTAGGGCGGTCACCTTTCCATTTAGGCTTTGCATTTCTTTTCGAGTGGAAGGTATCCTGATATCTTTCAGGGCTCGGACTTGTTTGGGGTTTGCTTCAATTCCTCTGGCATGGACGATGAATCCCAAGAACTTTCCTAACGATACTCCGAATGAGCACTTTAGAGGATTCAGCTTCATTCCATATTGGCGAAGTACTTGAAACATCTCGCCCAGGTGGCTTACGTGATCGTTGGCTTTCCTCGATTTTACAAGCATGTCATCCGCATAAACCTCCATAGTTCGTCCTATCAGTTCTGCAAACATCTTGTTGACGAGGCGCTGATAGGTAGCTCCGGCGTTCTTAAGTCCAAAAGGCATTACTCTATAGTAGTACAATCCCCGGTCAGTGATGAAACAAGTGTGGTCTTGATCGGGGGCGTGCATAGGAATTTGGTTATATCCTGAGTATGGGTCCATAAAAGATAAGAGTTCGTGCCCGGCTATGCTGTCCACCAGCTGATCGATTTGGAGGAGTGAGAAGCAATCCTTCGGGCAAGCTTCATTCAAGTTGGAGAAGTCAATGCATGTTCGCCACTTCCCATTAGCCTATTTACTAATGCCGGGTTAGCGATCCACTCTGGGTAGATGGCTTCTCGTATGAAGTTATTGGCAAGTAGGTTCTTTACTTCTTCATCGAGGGCTGCTAATCGTTCTGCCCCCATACTTCTCTTTTTCTGCTTTACTGGCACCTTGGTAGGATCGATGTTTAGTACATAGCATGCCACATCTGGGGAGATTACAGTCATGTCAACGTGCGTCCATGCAAATACATCCAAATTGTGGCGGAGAAAATCAATGAGTTGATCCCTCAATTCTTCTCTTAGCTGAGATCCGATTTTCAACAGTCTACTTGAGTCGTGTTTGTCTACAGGTACAAACTCCATAGCCTCTGCAGGCTTGACGGTGGCCTCCTCCTCTTTGTCTCTGGGGTCTAACTCATTGAAAGGATCACTGGTATATCAAAGAGGAGGGGCTTTATTTAGTTTCTATGCTTCCAAGTTTTTCATGCAGAGAGTAGTCTCTGCATTCTTCCCTCTGTCCTCCCTGCGATTATTGCGAAGTTCAGTTACATAGCAATTTCGAGCGGCGTCTTGATCTCCCTCTACTTCCCCTATTCCATTGTCTGTTGGAAATTTCATCTTCAAGCACCACGGGGCCAAGACAATTTGGAAGTCAGACAAGGCTGGTCTTCCTAAAAAGGCGTTGAAGGCCGAGTGGTTATCTATCAGCACAAATGTTTGTTTCTGCACAACGGAGCGGGGTTGACTTCCTATCTCAACAAAAAGGTCCAATTACCCGATGGGCATCTTCGCGTCTCCAGTGAAACCGTGTAGTGGTTTGTTGCAGGGGGACACATCCTTCGTTGATAGCTTCATTATGTTGAAAGCATGCTTGAATAGGATATTTACTGAGCTTCCAGTGTTTACTAGAATTCGGAAAACTTCGGCTGGGCCGAACCGGGCAGAGATGACCATAGAATCCATATGAGGGTACTGCCTTCCTTCTAGGTCATGCCTTCCTTCTAGGTCACGCCTATTGAATGTAATGTCATCGTTCTCTTTTCACTTCGGATGGCGTTCTTCCGTAACAGAATTAACGTAGCCTTCATGGTTTCTAAGTGACTTTCCGTACCTTTCCATCTCTGCCCAGCTTCTGTCGGCGATGTGTGGTCCTCCCGATATGGTATGGACCACTATCTTCTCTTGACTGGAGCCACGGGTGTTGCGATTTCCCCCTCCTGTTTCTGGGAGGGGTGGCCTTGGGTTTTCATTGGCCGGAGCTGGGGTTCTATTTTGACCTTTTACATAGCGTTCCAGTCTCTTCCATCTGATGTGTTCTTCAATTAAGTCCCGGAGATGATGGCATTCATTGGTATCATGCCCATGAGATTCGTGGAAGCGGCAGAACTTTCCAGACTTAACTGCGTTATCTGATTCCTTCTTGTACGGGGGAGTCTGTATTTAACTTCGTCTTGGGTGGCCAGAAAGATGTTTTCGATTGTCTCGTTCAAAGGAGTGTAAGTATCAAATCTCGGTCCTGGCCGATATAGACATTTTTCTCCCTTCTTGCCCCCAACATTGTCTCTAGAGTCATTTCTTCAGACGTCCTTTGCTACAGTGGGTGTGTTGCCATGAGCTGCCTTGGTTTGTTGCCCTGTCTGTCTTTCGGTGGCAGCGTCTTCAAGTCTCATATATCTTCCGGCTTCATGGAAGAAATCGGGTAAGGTAGCTGGTTTTTCTTTCGTTAATCTTCTAGGAAACTTAGTATCCGGATGCATACCACTACAAAGGGCCATTAAGATAAGTTTCTCATCGGCATCTTGGACTGCGGCCGCTGCAGCATTGAATCAGGTTAGATATTGCAGCACTATCTCTCCAGGCTTCTATTTGATATTAGATAGGGAATAAGCGTCCTTGGGTTGTTGTACATGAATGCGGAACTGGCTGATGAACTTTCTTTCAACATTTTCCACGAGCTGATGGATCCTTGGGGTAGGTGGTAGAACCAGGAGGTAGCTAGATCTGCCAAGAATAGTGGAAAGCATTTGCACAATACTCCTTCTGTGGCTCCGCTCATGAGCATATGTTGCGTGTATCTCTGCAAGTGTACAACAGGGTCAGAGATTCCCTTATAAGGGTCCATTGTTGGCATTTTCCATTCTCGGAGGGTGATGGCAATTTCGATATTGCGGGTGAAAGGGCTGGTTACCCTAGCGCCTATCCCTCGATCTCTTTGATCCCGTTGGACGCACCCTCTGAACAATCGCGTCATCCTTTCATCAGAATTTGGAGCAGATAGAAATGAGTTTGGTTCTTATCTGCGAGATTGATTCCGTACAGATGATCTGTAGGGATGGTATCGTCTATCACTCCTAATATTTTCCAGTGGCTGTCTCTGGTCTTTTGGGAGCATGCTAGGGTCAGCTATAGTTGGCCCTTGCCTTGATCTTCCTCTGCTGGGTTCTTCTTTGGGCACTTTCTCGGGTCCAACTTCGGGCTGGACTCTACCTCGGCCCCGTTCATTGGTGTTTCCATGGCTAGGTAGCATGACCGGCTCAGCCATAACCGACCCTCGCATGGTACCTCCCCCGTTGGGTTTGGTTCCAAATGTTTCCTCGGGTCGGAGTTCGGGCTGAGTTCGGGCTCGGCTCTTATCATTGCTGTTTCTGTTGTTAGCTTCTTCGAAGAGGAAAGATCTTTGTCGCCTCCCAGATCCTCCAGACTGGAACTCATCCCATGATTTAGTGTTGCAGTTGGATTCTTCAGCATCCCTTAAGCGTGACATGAGTCGGTCCACCAAGGCTTCTTGTTGCGATGTGAAGCGGTTAGTCACTTCAGCCACAACCCCGTCTAGATATGCCCTAGTAATTGCTGTCGGTTATTCCGTGGTAGGGGCTGTCAGACTTGCCTGACTTCCATTTCGTACGGCTGTTGAAACGGGACGGTTCTCTTGATCTGTGATCACTGGATCTAGAACGCTTCTAGTTGCGATGTTCTTTCCTCTGCTAACATCTTTCTTCTTCCTGGGAGGCATGTCTTCCAAGAAATGAGCGATGCTGTCGGGCAGAAGGTTAAGCGGGAGAAGCTGAAGCTTCTAGCTCGAGCTCTCAGTGAAAGCACCAAAAACGTTTGCACAAAAAATGGGCAAACACCTCCAAGTCATATGTTTTAGTTGATTTTATGTTGTTCTTAGTGATTTGGGTGATTTATGCAAATACGTAAAAAGCAGCGATTAAACTGTAAAAGACACACGGAATTATAGTGGTTCGGCCAGAATGTGCCTACGTCCACTTTATATGTTATTCTCCTTTATTGTTCGGATTACAAGTACAAAGCTTTCATTACAAGTGTATGAAAGTTATTTGAAAGTTCTGTCCGTGCTTGAGCTCTCAAACTTATCTGCCATTGTTGTACCCCTGCCCCTCTATTTATAGAGTGAGGTTAGGAGTAGGGGTCTTGGATGTATATAGCTGCTGGTGGGGCTAGCCGATGTGATCTGGCATGGCATTGTTGATTCGGTAACGCCTTGGCTCGGTAGTGAGTGGAGCATGGATTGGTCCGGTGGTGGGTGGAGCGTTGAGTTCTGGTCCGGTGGTGATTTGGTTCGGCAGTGGATGGAGGCGTTGATTGGTTCGGTGATGGTTGGAGGTAGCTGGTTCGGTAGTGCCTTCTTAGCCTTGATTCGGTAGTGTGGTTCGGTGATGAGAGGGGTGTGGATTGATTCGGTGGTGAGTGGAGTTGGGATTGATTCGGTGGTGAGTGGAGTTGGTCCAGTGGCAGAGGATTGGTGCCGAAGGGGTTGGTTCGGTGGTCTCGGTTTGGTGGGACTTCGTCCAACCTTTATACTATTTGAAATCGACCAATAGTCATAATGAATGAAAGGAGACACGACCCTTAACAAGAAAGCGACTCAACAAAAGGATAGCAACCATTCAATGAACTGAGTGGAATCCTTTTTCAACGATTAAAGTTTGTGACTTTTCAAGCACATCATGTTCGAACAAGATGTACTTTGGAGGTCAACTGTCGTCGCGCCTTTTGGCAAGGTCGTGATATCGCCAACTTGGCTAGAAAAAGATGGTTACTAGACTTGAGAATCAGTTTTATACGATACTATGGAGACGGTCGAGAAGATTTGAACCGAAATCTAATCGAGGTTCAATCAGTATGGAGTGACGGGCATAGCCCCATGAATCTATATTCCAAATTTCAAGTCGATCGGAACATATTCTCGTGTTACGAAAAAAGCAAGGATTTATATGGATCGATCGGGAATGATCCATAAAATAGCTCGAATCAACGAAGATCAATCGATATATCAAAATCCATAAGACCAATTCACTTGAAACTTTCAGGGCAACTATATAATGAAGGATGAAGCCCACAAAAATGATCACAAGTCAAAACTCTGAGGTCCAAGAAATGCCGATCGTTTTATGCCGATCCTTATTGACGATCAGTGTAACTCAGCAAACGATCCAAATGCAACAAATATTGGTCCATATCTCGCAATCTACAACTCAAATTGACTTCATATTTTAGGAACATGGCATAGAGGCATGCGGGACCTCCACAAACGATCGCATGGCAATCAAAGGCAAAAATAACTATCGGTATAATTTATACCGATCGTTCCAAAACAGCAAGTTATGTTCACCGATCGTTATGGTGGGCTGCTATGGACCTGGAAAGCCTTCTACTGAAATCTTAGCGAAATATCTCATCGTCTCACCCTATAAATACAGACCTATTGGTTCATCTTTAGGATCTTTACGCCGCTTGTTACTCTAAACTCCATGTAATCAAGTGCTAGCTTTGTTCTACTGCTGTAATCAGATTCACAAGAGAGTAATAAAGGATAATCTTCAAAGTGGACATAGACACAACGCCGAACCACTATAAATCTTTGTCTTTGATTACTACATATTCTCTATTGCTTACTTCTTCATTTACTCAGTTTAGTTTTACTTTTCTTCATTTACTTCTCTACAAAAACTATTCTTGGGTGTTTGTAACCTTTTTGGTGCAAAAAATATGACTAATTAGGAGTGCGTAAATATGCCGATGCCTGAGGGTGTACATAGTAATAATAACATGATTCTTTTTGCAAGATTATTATGGACATGTACTTGGTTCTCACTAAGTATTTATGAGTCTTATTTTGGAGAAGCTGTAAGTATTTTTCTTTCTTTATATATCTTTTAGACTATCTTAATTATCTTCCCATGGTTATTGTATTTTCCACTTGTGTACTTTTATATTTGCATGCATTGATATGATTTATAGTTTCATTTACTTCAAACATAAGTTTGCTACTCTAATCATATATATTATTATCGTATTATGGACATATGTAGTGAGGAATAAAATTTTGTAGATATACTTCGATAATTGGGGATGTCGGGTTAGTTGATAATTTTGGATATAGTGTAAGTAGTTATACCTTTACTGAATTAGCTATTAAAAGAATTCAAATTTAAGAGCTTTACATTATGGTAAATTTGATATAACCTAGGTTTATATGTGTATGTTAAATAAAAAGATTTTGTTCTTTATATACAATAGTAGTAGGAAGCATGCTTCTGGTAGAATATAAAAATTAGTTATTATTTGAGCCATTTCTAAGCTTTATATATAGATTGAAAGTTGTTTATTTTTACATTATGCATAGATATTTGTAGGGTGTTTTAAATATACTATCTTTTTCTCTATTATTAACCTGTGCACAAATTTGTTTATTGTTACAACAGCTAATGTTTATGAAATTAACTAAGTTTATAAAAATAATAATACTAATGACAATAATAATAGTACTAGTAGTAATTATAATAATAAATTATAAAATATTGACCAAGTTAACTAAGTTTTATAAAAATTAACTAAATTAATATAATAATAGTAATAGTAATAGTAGTAATAATTTTAAGTAAGTTTATAAAATTAACTAAATTTATATAACAATAACAAAACAACTAATGTTCATGAAAATTAACTAAATTAACTAAGTTTATAATTATAATAGTATAATAATAATACTAATAATAATAAAAATAAATTACAAAATATCAACCAAGTTAACTAAGTTTATAAAAATTAACTAAATTTATAAAGTAATAACAAGAACTAATGTTTATGAAAATTAACTAAATTTATAATAATAATAATAGTAATAATAAAAAATTATAAAATATTAACAATGTTAACTTTGTTTTATATAAATTAACTAAATTTATATTATTATTATTATTATTATTATTATTATTATTATTATTTTATCTAAGTTTATAAATATTAACTAAATTTATATAATAATAACAACAACTAATATTTATGAAAGTTCACTAAATTTACATATAATAATAATAATATTGACTAAGTTTATAAAAATTAACTAAATTTATATAATAATACTTATAATAACAACTAATGTTTATGAAAATTAAATAAGTTTATAATAATAAGAATAATAATAATAATAATATGAATAATAATAATAAATTGCAAAATATTGACCAATTTAACTAACCTTATAAAAATTAACTAAATTTGTATAACAACAACAACTAATGTTTATGAAAATTAATAAAGTTTACAATAATAATAATACTAATAATGAAAATAGTAAATTATAATATTAACCAATTTAACTAAGTTTATAAAAATTAACTAGATTTATATATATAATAATAATAGTAATAATAATTTTTACTAAGTTTCTAGAAATTAATTAAATTTATATAATAACAATAATATTAATTAAGTTTATAAAAATTAACTAAATTTATGTAATAAGGATTATAATAACTAATGTTTACGAAAATTAACTTTATAATAATAATAATAATAAAAATTATGAAATACTAACCAAGTTAACCAAGTTTTATAAAAATAAACTAAATTTATATAACAATAACAATAACAATAATAAATTAACCAAGATTATAAAAATAACTTAGTCGATGATAATAATACTTTGACTAATGTTTATGAAATTAACTAACTTTATAATAATAATAATAATATCAATAACAACAACAATCATAGTAACAATATTAATAATTAAAAAACTTAGCTTTATAAAAATTAACTAAGTTTAAAATAATAATAATACTTATATTAAATTATAAAATGTTAACCAAACTAACGAAGTTTTATAAAAATTAACTAAATTTATATAATAATAAAAATAATAAATTAACTAAGTTTATAAAAAATAACTTCGCCAAATAAGTTTATAAAAATTAACCAAGTACGACCGAAATAAAAGATTCTTCAATAATAATTATACTACTAATATGGATAATTTGTCTACATAGCCGCTTTATTTTGTTTCGGTTGGAATTCGATGCTTAACTAAATTAGCTAAAAACAACAATTTAAAGAGTTCCTTAAAAAGTAAAATCTCATATCGATGCCTTAAGGGAGAAAATTATTAATAATAGAAATGTCTTAAGTCTTGTCGTGGTAGATGATAACGCATACTGCCATTCTAATTCACTGCTTTCATTAGGAAACTAGCTCTTGTTTAGAACCTTTGTTCTTTACCTATAAAATTAATGTTGTTTAAAACTTGTAGTCTTTCTTTTATGAGTTTAGTTGTATAAATTCATAAATATATGTGCTTATATGCTTGTCTGAGTTAAGTGTAGGTATTTAATGGCTCTTGACTCGCCTTTGGTACATTTCATACTCATGTTTCTTTGGAAATATGTTAGCGAACTCGTTAATAATGCTAAAAGGTATGTTTTAATGCTTAATAGGTGTGTTTACTATGTGACATATACATTTTTAAGATATATAAGTAAATTTTTGGATATTTTGCCCATACGGGTTGATAGATATATTATGATTCCGATCATGTTTCAATCGTGTATATCTATTTCTTTGCATGAGATTTTTTCCGATGCTAGTCGCGCAAAGGAGACATTGGCAAAAAAATTCAGAAATTTAAACACTTGTAATATTATTGATAACAAATCTTTAGCATTTTTTTTAATGAACATACTTTATTTTTCAATTTTATTCATATTCATATTTATACATATTTCCACTTTAAATATTCGTTTCATTTGCAAGTGAGAGAACGGAAGGTTTGGTGTATTTTTTTCTAAAGAAAGAAACTAGCTACTTGTTTTTGGTGTAACATTAGCTACTACTGTAACGAACGAGATTTTCGACCCTCAAAAATCGGTACTAATAAGTCCTCGGTATTCCGTGCTGCAAATTCAAATGCCAGAAAAACCGATCGTTAGGGGAAAAGAAGAAAATAAAGACAGAACAGAATCTTACACGAATGAAATAACATATATTATACATATGTATATATATCTTTATAGTAGAAATTTTAAATATATTTATCAGAGTCTATCTTATAAATCGGCTTGGACAGATATAAATATTTGTCCTTTTAGGTGTTGAATATAATCAATAAACTAATGTAGCAGAAATGGAAACAGAGAACTATCTACAGGAACATCATCAGCTCCAAACTTCAAGCTCCATCACAATGCTTCAAGTTAAATATGACTACTTGGCTGTCCAAAAAAAGTGGGAACCCAAAGTTTAAGGGAAAATAAAATAAACTCTGGGTCAGTCATAGAGCCGGTGTGAGAAACTCAAAATACAGATATTTGAAAACAAAGGGTGTCTCATAAGACCACGTCGCACATAAACACGGAAAGTGTTGTTATCTTATGGTAACCAAAATCTTTACTATGCAAAATCCTGAAATATTATTTTTAATGACATTTTTTTGAAAATATTTTTCAGGTAAACTATAATCTTAGACAAAGTTATTACGTTATTAAATTCCAGTATATTTCGCTCTAAAATCAAGTCCAAAGGCACTTATTAGAGAATGTATTTTCATACAATAGTCAGGGTAAGGGACTATCTTTTGACAGTGCATCTCTAGAAAAATACACCGAGGCACCAACAGATGGTCCTCTACCAACACAGAACCGACCTACCTTTACCATAGATAGTATCGAATATGACATCACCCCGGTTGTTCCCGACCCATCGAGGATATCTCCTAGTATAGATAACATACCCGTTATATAAAGGGCGATCTAGAAAGCTGATGACCATATCATAATCGGCGCGAAGCGCATTTACCCTACTTTTGTCATTTTCGAGTGATGAGGCTCGAGGTAACGATTACCTTTCTTATTACACACATTTCTCTTGAATGCCACATTGCCAATTCCATCACACACTATTGATTTCCATAAATGTACAACCTCTTAGCTTGTACGTCTTAGAGAAATGTGTTAAGTATAGGAGAGTTACTTCCCAAACCTTTAAACAGATGTACATTTGAAAAAACCAATGTATGTGTATTTTAGAAATGCGATAATAGACATTCATCCATACAACTTCTCTAGGAACATGATAAACTAAAGGAACTCTCCTACCACATCCTATCAAGAATCATCTGTAGAATTAGTAGCGAGCAGCCCTTGCATCGAAGATCAAATGAAGATACTACCACCACATATATATGATATTGGAAATTTCCTCTGAGGGTCGGGGATATGCAGCCTATTATCATTCCATTTATTATCATTCCATGTCTTCACTTTCGAACGTACATTGGTTCTAAGTGGTTTTCGAATAGGGATTGCCCAAATCCGACCCCGGTTCCTTCAAACCAATCATTGATAAACAGATGTTATGTATGAGGGTGATTATGATTTCATCCATTAATATCTTTTATAAGATATTTTGATATAAATCTTAGAGTCGTATTCTTTTCCAGTATATACGAAATTATTAAACCTCTCATTAATTTTGGAAATACACAATCAAAATCATTTCGCATAAACCACGTTTTAAAACCTTATTGAGTAAAAGGATCGATAGAAATTATACTAATTCTACTCAACATCAATTTTCGTATTGAACCTCTACGATCAGTCAAATAATGGTGAAATCACCTTTTAAATTCACATGGATAGTACAGATTTCCTTCTCTGAATTTAATACCAAGTATAAGAAGATTATTTCTATACAATCCAAGTTATATTAAATTAAATTTGAAAATTTGAATTTTTTAATACTTGTCTCATTTTCGACATTTCAACCTTATCAGTTCATCACCGAGTGAAAAAGGCCAAGTGAGCCTGGGCACTGGTTGTTGCTGAACATCTCCTTAGTTTAAGAACCTCACATCTGGATCTCATAAATAGAAAAAATTCAGTCCACTCATCGGCTTTTAGAGCCAAGATTTAATCACTTGATTACAACAGATTTTCTTTAAATCATTTATTATAAAATCTTTTAAAATAAATTATATAACCTCCAAATTATCTTTATTATCCTTATTTATTTATGTGAAAACATTTATAAAAGATTTGTAAAAGAATACTTAAGTTTAAAGCCATATATCAAAAGTTATTAAAAGTGATGCCAATAGTGTTTTCAAAGCTTATTTGATCAAAACAACTTTTCTATCATATAGAAATCCATTTTTTTTAACTCAAATCCCTTTTAATTTTTTTTAAAATATTTGTAGAATTTATTCCATATTTTTAAAGAATTTATCACTTTGGTTTCCGAAATGCCGAGCCGCGACTATTTTGAAAACTTGATTTGCTCACATTTCAAAACCTACTAAACAAAATCTCGATCTTTTTCTTCCGCTTGAAAATTATAATTATAAGAGTTTGGAAAATTCTTATTTCAAAGAATTCCGACTTCGAACCCATCATATAAATTGATTTAATTATATATGGTTCGAAGTCATGAACTATCATTGCGCAACGATCCTATTTTTAACTCAACTTTCATAATTTGTCCAAACTTGTCGAAACACTATTAAATATTTATAAAACATTTCTAAACCATTTTAACCTCATATGGACCATTTCATTTAATAAAGGAAAGTGATTTCCTTTGTGATATTCAACGTGTATTAAACGTGAATTGTTTAAACATGCAAACAAACATATTATCATATCCAAACATGGTTCATAATCATCATTACCAAGTGTGACATCCCGCACTTGGAGGCCCAAAACTAACGGCTATGGATGCTATAGTCATCCATAGTTATTAATCCTCGAGGACCAAATACGGTAATGTTAGATAAATTGATATACCAAAAACACATGGATATGGAAAACGTTAAAAATTTTCAAAACAACTTTCACATTCCATTCCCAAAACTCATTCACGTTCTTTACATTGTCCCAAAACGTTAACCACGTTCAGAGAAATATAATTATTACTTATACTCCAAGAGAGACATATGAAGATGCCCCTTGGCGATTAGAGTATATAATAAGCAATAAACAAATTTTCCTTAACAAAACAACACAGCAGAATCATATGAGAGAGAACTCAAATAACTACATGCCTGCCACTTGACTTCGAAAGCATATTCGTCTTAAGAGATACTTGTAAATATCAAATCTCATGCCACTCAAAATCAATTGAGTATCCGAGAGTTTAAGGGGAAAACATAAACTTCGAGTTAGACATAAAACCTATTATGAATAATAATTTACCATCTCAAATCATTTAGATATCTAGTGAAACCATGCCGCTTAGCGGAACGGGTTTCCCCTCACTAGTACGTTCAAACCTTTATAAACCATATTCTATGCTCTTGCATAAAAAATGGTTAATTCAATTCACAACATTATTATGTGATGATATGCACAACAATTAAATCAATTATGGATTACTCATCCCCTTCCAATTTGACTATCTGCCACAGTTATAATTTTTAGTATTACTATTAACCTAATAGTTTTCATGGGCTGACTAATAACTGGTTAAACATTTAAGGAATCCCGGTCCAATTATATAGTTTTCATAGGATCTCTATAAACTTATTGGTAACTCCATTATCAATTCTTTTATCCTAGTTTTCACGAGCTAACTAGGAACCTACTGACTAACTGTCAATATCTTTCTTTCACCCTAGTTTTCATGGGCTGGTTAGAAACCTATTGATTAGCTGTCAATATTTCATTTTCTTATCCGGATATAGTATTCATGGGTTAACTACAAACCTGTCTAACTGACATCTTTAATTATACATAGTTTTCATGGGCTAACTATGAACCTATTTCCCCCCGCCAATATATTTTCCCTTACATAATTTTCATGGGCTTATTGTGAACCTATTATCCCCTGCCAATACCTTTAACTTATATTCACTTCTGGATTAATCTAACTGGTTATTCTATCTTTCCCCAATGTACCATTTTTGGTTTATTACAATGTGAATATATACATATATGAACAAGCAACAAATATAACTTGGTTAATTCCTTTCACCCATTGAAAATTTTACAGAAATTTAATTTCAAAATACTTTGTTTATTAATTTGCCATGGTTTTACTTTTAAATGAGATTGGGTTATTTGTTTTGAAAACTATACTTTCGAAACGTTCGAAACCTTGCTTTCGACCTCACTAGATTAGCTTCTCCGAAAGCGTATATCTCTTTTCAAAACATTAGGCTTCTGCCCTTAAAAACACTTTAAAACCCTTCTTTCGAAACCTTTCGAATATAATAAAGTGTTACTTATTAATTATTAGAAGTGTAGCTTCGAAACCATTGGAAGTACCTCTTCCTAAAGCATTGAAAATCCCCCTTTTGACATCATTGGGTTTACGTCCAAGTAAATATATAAGCGAAAGTATCTCTTTTGAAACTATTCTTTATCATATAAAAATATTGGTGAATTTATGATGGCATCGAAACCATCCCTTTCGATAGAGTCGAAAGCATATATTTAAAAATATTGAAGGATAGCTTCGAAACCCCTTTCAAAACCATTGCTTTCGAAACCCATAACCCTTTCGAAAGCATTTAGAAAGCGACTTAATATGGCTTTAAAACAAACAATACCTTTTGATGGCATTGATGACTCCAATCCACTCGAAATGCAAAAGAATCGACGGTAGGGTTTTGACTAGGTCAGAACCTCTTCTTTTGAAAGCATTGATTTATAATTAAAGGAACTCCTTCAAAATGCCTTTTTCTTTTAGAACAAACATGGCAACCTCTTTCAAAGCCATTTTAAAACTTCTTTCGAAAACATACATATCGACTAAATCGAAAGTTTAGTAAAACAAAGGTAGGCGCTTATCTTTTTAAAACAAACCGAGGTAACGATCCCATGGGAAGCTATGCTTTCGACACCGTACCTTTCGCCTTTCTCCAGTCCACTACGTATCACCTAGATGATACCCTGTGTATTGAATTTAGGTTAATGGTGTTTCGACATAGTCGAAGGCGAAATGTAAGGGGCGAAAGGTACTCTGAATAGAGGCGAAACATGTTTTTCTACGTTAAATACTAAATTAAGCAACTTATATAAACTAACCTGCCTACGTGTAAACTTCTTCATTGTTTCCTTAACTTTTCCCATGCCTTTCAAAACTAACCGTCTTCTTATTTTGGATAAGTATCAAACTTAAACTTTTGCAAATAAAACCTTCCTTTTAATTTACACCTAAATCATTTTGGTCCTCTTCTCAAAATAATTTATTTTGTATACCAAATCACTTAAGAAAAATCCTTAAAAATCATAGAAATTTGTTTTTATTAGGTTATCTAACATATCAAAATTTTAGATCCAAATTCTCAATATATTTTTCTAAAATATTTTATCAAACTAATATGCTATATCTTCATTTAAAAATTCAAAATAATGTTTCCATAGCTTGGAAAATTATCAAACTTAAAACCTAACTCTAAAATCTTGTTTTGCATGACATATAATTTTTCCATGGCTAGATCTAAAACTATATGAACCATCATTTAAACAGCCGTGTTTAAATTTAATCAAACCATAATTCAAGATATCTTTATCGAACATCTTATATACGAATTTAAACTTAAATCCGAAACATATATTTAACAAATAGATAAGGAAATTATCATTCGCCTTAATCTTTTGATAAGGAAAGTGAATTAGGATGAGTTTGATTCCCTTTTTTAATTCTTTAACTTTTTCCTTTTGAATTTCCTCTTCTTTTCTTGCAATTAATGGCCGGCCTTTCTCTTCTTTTTCTTATGTTTTTTTTCTCTTTTGTGAGAAAATGAATATGAGACTAAATGGCTTAAGGGTAAACACACACACACACACACACACATATATATATATATATATATATATATATATATATATAAAGGTAAGGTTAAGTGTAGTTAAATCCCATTATAGCTTTACATAATTTAATTAATATATAAACCATTCTTTTAAACTAATTAAATTAACAAGCACTACCACTTAAATTTATTCAAATCTCAATCCCCTTATCACTTAACATTTACATTATTCTATTTAATTTATCTAATTAAATATCCTGAATAATAATATTTAAAATTAGGGGTGTTACACCAAGCATAACTGAACATATATATTATCCAAAATACCATAATATAAATAGAGTTTCTCACCTTTATTGGATGTTAAAATTAGGAAAACGGACCATAGCCTCGCTACGATCAAATCAAAGCCTATGAATTAAGCCTGGAACCTTTGGATAGCCACGGCCTAAGCTTGCAAGTGGAGATGGACTTGGCCTTAGTGATGGAGGGTGGTGGCCATGTGTTTGGAAAGTGGAGAGGAGGCGTTTGATTTGGTTTTGAAGGTGGATTGACATGGTGTATACATGTGTATATATTTAACTTTATTTTGGAATATTTTGCCATAGCTTTGCCACATTTTTTCTATGAACTAAAAGGCATTAAAGGATATATCTTAAATCTTTAAAAAGAAGGAGGAGGAAGTAGAGAATTGTGTTAATGTTGGTGGGTATTTTTAGGAAAGTTTTGCACCAAAAATATCATGATATTATCTCCTTACCTAAGCATGATTATATCACCATTCCAACTCATCCCCTCCCATCATCTTTCGGCTGACCATGACGCTCACCCCCTCCCTCGGCCATGTGCTTGGCTTGTGAAATGATGTGGTGCTTTGTTTTTGTCTCTTGTTTACACATAAGGAGCTTGTATATACACATATGTGTTTGGATATTTTCTTTGTTTGATTTGAATATTTCCCAAACATAATTAAATGTATATGTGTATACATTTGTATATGTGCTCAGTATGTGTATCTGTAACACAACGTTATATTGATTTGTTTACAACCCTATACGTTAAACAGTTACGAATTCCAATTTCGATTCTCGGTCACATTTTCACTTAATATATATAAATGTAAACAAAATTTGAAAACTAACTTTTTATCATTTTTAACTAATTAAAATGGTCACATTTGATTTATAAAACCATATGAATAAATATTAAACAAATGTTTACAAAAAGTGCTGTTATATCGATAAAGCCATATCAATTTTTTTTATAATTTCAAGTCAAATATTTCTCTTTATAAAACTATTATAAATGATTTATTATCACTTAATTTATTATCATTTAAAAATAATTATTTAAGTAATTATAATAATTCTTAAATCATTAAATCTCAATATAAATTCATAACTCGATTATTAAATATGATGCCATTTTTGATGATGTCATAGATACATTTTATTTCTCAAAAATGAAATAAATAATGTTATTTTATATTGTTGCTTAAATAAATAAATAAGTGCACTTATCTAGCTTTGTGTGCGACTTTTGATAATTATAAAGCTGTTTATTGATAAAACGGTTTTCAACGATTTTATCGATATCTCTACAAAATTTATAATTTCGTAAATACTTATTCAAAATAAGATTACTATCATTTTTTTTCAAAACATCATAATCTATGTTTTTAAAAAGCTTATATTTGAATAATTTAAAAGTAAATATAAATTATCAAATTGATAAATGTGTGGGTTGTTACAACTATTTTGTAGTCTGTGCTAACATGAATATGTAGTTAAAATTGTAGGACATTATGCGTATAAATATATGGTCATGTTTAATACAATACGTATATCTTTATGTTTAATATTTTCTATAATTTTTCATTATTTGAATTGATTTGTGTTTTAGAAATATTTTTCATGCAACATTTTGATATGCATTGACTATTGTGATTTGTAGGGATGCATTAGATAATAAAAATGCAACAAATAAAACAAAACACAACACTTAAAAATACCATAGAAAGCTTACAAGAAAATAGTTATCAAAGTAAATAAATTTGAAGCGTTTTTTATGTTATGAATATTTCATTATCTATTGTAATATGCCGATATACAACGTTTATTAAACTGCAATAAAAAATACAATAGTGGATAAAATGCACTATAAAAAATGATTTTTTATAGCTGTTTTTTATAACATGTCCATATATAGCATTTACCGAACCGCTATATTTATCATTTATAGTAGTTATAGCCGCTATTGGTTATTTCTTTTGTTGTAGTGCCCTTTGCTACTAACCTTGCTTTGTATTTGAAATCAACATTGCTGCCATCTTTCGTTTATAGACCCACATACATCCAATTGCCCTCTTACTAGTAGGATGATGCATTAAATCCTAAGTGTGATTTTTCTACAAAGATTCAATCTCCCCTTCCATAACAACTAACCAACTGGAACTATCAATTGATGCAATAGTGTCTCTATAATCTCTGCGCTTATCATGGACAACATTTAATGCATATGTTGCCATGTCATCGAAGTTAATGTCTTCGATGCTTAATCGAACAAAATCATCAAGCCACCTAGGCATTTTCCTATCTCTAACAAACCTAGTCTCTAAAGAAGCTCTACCTTAAGTCTGATCCTCTGTACTAACATTTGTACTATCCTCATCAACCACGATGCCATCGAAAAAACCATCTGTACCTCTCTGGAAAGAATCTAAAGATGACTTATCTTATGTTTAGTATTCTGAATCTGTCCACATATTGTCATCGGATGGGGAAAGCTCCACCTTCAATAAAGCCTTCTTATCAAAAGTCACATGCCTGCTAATAATAATCTTCTTGCTAATAGGACATTAGATACTATATCCCTTCACTCTTCTTCTATAACCTAGAAAGATACATTTGCGATCTCAAGGTTCCAACTTGCCTCTGCTCTTATGCACATAAGCTGGGCATCCAAACACTCTGAGAAACGAATAGCTAACAGGCTCTCCTTTCCATACTTCTTCAGGGATCTTCGTGTTTATGGCAGTAGAAAGTGTGCAAATGATGAGGAAAACTGCCATAGATAAGGCTTCAGTCCAAAATCTATTCTTTAACTTAGTAGTCAATCTAAGGCAACAGGTTCTCTCTAACAATATCTGACTCATCCTTTAAGAAACCTTATTAAACTAAGGGTTGTCAGGTGCGGTGTAATTCCTCTTAATGCCTTCGAACTCACAAAAACCAACGAATTCCCCTGTTACAAATTCATTTCCATTATCAAAATAGAGAACTTTCAACTTCTTCCTCGACCGCTTCTCAACAATAGATTTCCACTTTCGAAACCTATCAAAGGTTTCACTCTTAGACTATAGATAGTATACCTAAACTTTACAAGAGAAATTGTCTACAAATGAAACAAAAATACCCGGCTCAACCCAAAGATGGGCAAGTGGAGGGCCCCTAAACATCTGTATAAACAAACACTAAAACTGTCCTCGCCTTATGCTCTCCAATACCAAAAGAAATCTTTGTCTACTTGCCAAGAACAAACTTTTCACAAAACTTAAGCTTTGAATGATGACAACATCAATCAAACATCACTTTCTTAACTCATCCAAACCGCATTCACCAATATGGCCCATCCGTATATTCCACATTTTGGAAGAATCTGAATCAGCCGAAGTAACATAAGCTGATTCACCAACTATAGTAGTGCCCTTCAATAAATAAAGATTTCTTGCCCTCACACAGTTCGTAAAAATCATGGAACTCATCAATATCTTTATTTTCTCCTCTCAACTAGAATCTTTAACCCAAACCTACTTAAAGTCCCAATAGAAATAAAGCTCCTCCTCCAATCAGGTACATGTCTAACATGAGTAATTGTATGAATAACGCCATCAAACATTCTGACCTTTACACTACCAACACCAACCATACGGCAAGAAGCATCATTACCAATTAGAACTCCTCCTTCATAAATCTCACAGTATATAGAGAAACAGTTCCTACCAGGTTTCATATGATAGATGCGCCAGAATCAATAAGATATAAGTTGCTATTTCTAGAAGAGCCAGAAGCTGTAAAAATATCGGTATTACTCTCTGTATCTGATTTCACTGCAGTAGACATCGAAGCTTGCTTTGGGTCTTTTCTTTGTCCGTCGAGTTTAGGAAATTAAGCTATAAAGGGTTCAGGTAATAATTGCAATTCAATTGTTTAGGCCCCGTAGACTGAGACTTTGACTTATTTCGACCTCCACTATATTTTAACTTACCTTGACTTCTACCTCTCTGTAAAGATAGTCCCTCTGAGTGACTATCTATATTAGTTCTCTCCAATCTATCTCTAAACACTTCACTATGAAGAACAACTTTAACATCTGACAGATAAATCTTACTGTCACCATATATCATGGAGTTAACAAAAAAGTATACTCCTTAGGTAAAGAACACAAGGGGGTCACTGCTTGAGCCTCATTTTTTATCTCAATGTTTGCTGCCTTAAGGTTCATAAACAAGAAAGTAAGAGCATTAGCTTGTTCCATAAGATTGGCTCTAGGCTTCAACTTAAACAAGTAAAGTTGTTGCTGAAGAATAATCCGATTTATTGGAGACTTGTCTTGATATGAATCAGATAATGCATCCCATAATTCATTCGCCGTCTTCCTTTGAAAAAAATCTCTAAAAACTTCATCTAAAAGACTCTACAGGACTGTTGTAAGACCTTCATCTTCCATCTCTTTCAAAACATCCGTTTCAATGTCAATTAATTTCTCAAGCGTAGAAACAATCTTATAAGTTTTCTCCTTCTTTAACACTGCCTCTATTTTCATCTTCCAAGTTCCAAAATATCCCTTTCCATCAAAACGTATAACACCATAATTAACACTAGATCTGTCGATATATTCTCTAAAGTTCTCCATTAATGCCCAAATAGAACAAAATACTAGCTTTGATACCAAACTATAGAGAAAATGCGGGGAAGGATTTATCACCAATATGTAGAAGCGATTAACCAGGATCTAGTTTTGTCGATTGAACACCAATGCAAGTTCAAATAACAAAAAGAAAAGACATAGAAGGATTAACGTAGTTCCGTTTTGTAACCTATATCCATGGAGACCCAAAAACTTTATTATTTTTCAAATTTTGGGAGGAGAGACTACAAAATGGTAGATATTTCTTAGAGCAAAGAAATCTTAAATCTGTTACAAATCTCCGGAAGAATATTTAAAAGGAACAATTGTCTGAGAATAATGAGATACCTTTCCAATAGCTAAAAGTTTCTTTAAAAAGGAGTAGAACAATACTGGATCTTAGGAAGAAATCGTAAAGACCCAAAATTTTGGACAATTTAAGTTGGAAATATTTAATTAATTTTAAATATTTGAATAACTGTTTAGCTTGAATTCTCAATATAACTATGAATTTGTTGATTAAATTATAAAATTTAATCTATTAAAAGTTGAATAAAAATTTGAATCTTCAATTTTAAGCTGATTAAAAATATTTCAAGGGCTTGTAAAATTCATATAGATAATACCGAAGATAATAGAAGCTTCAGAATTGAATTTGAAAGTGATTTGATCAGTTTTGAAATTATATCGTTTGAATCGATATTTAAAAATAGCCTTCCGAGGCACGATCTTGGAATTCGACGAAACCAGTTCCATTGGATCCGAAATATTGTATTATTATCGAATTTCAAATTTCGTAGTGATTGGAGTTGTTGTGTGACCGTACGGCAAGTAAACGCGTTAATCTTAAATCGAATTCAGTTTAATTTTAAATTTGAATTGGGTCAACATCAGCACTCTTTTGCCTCAAATCAAAACACTATAGAGGTAAGGTAGGCACGTTAATACCAACGACCATTCTCTGCAAAATCACGTCGTTCCTTATTTTATATGCCGAGCCTCTCCTTTGTTTTCAAATAAAATCGAGCAGTTTGAAAATCATGGCCGAAGTTCTTTTATCCAATCGAGTTCGTTCGAATAAAAAAAATAGCCGCTTCCTTTAACCATTTCAATTCGAAATCCCTCTTCAACATTTTTCTCAGAACGAAAAAAAGAAAATCAATAGTGACCGAAATTCACAAAAAAGAAGAAGAAAACAGTACGAATTCATTTGAATGGAAAAACCATGGCCGCATGCTCGATTTGAGATGGTGGGGAATCAAATTCGACTTGTTCGATCAATGGTGGCCGCGACATCAAATCGAAAGGGGAGGGTTAGCGGCGGTAGGCGATTAGGTTTCGCGCGTGAGTTGTTTGTGGAGTTTAGGCATTAGGGTTCGAGCACGACGATTGCCCGTGCAGTAGGTGGTTTGCGCGTTCAGGCATGGCACGCGAGCACGCGATTTCGATGGCGCGCGCACGTAGGCCGAGGTAGATGGTGGAGTTGCGGCGATCGAAGGAAGGGCTGCAGTGTTTGGTAGCCGAGGTTTCAGATTGCAGTGAGGTACTTTTTTTTAAATTTACAAAATTAATCTTGATTTAATAAAATACGTACATACATTTATTTACTGTGAGATAAATTTATATATGTAGAGTAATACATATGTTACAGTAAGATTTATTAAGGCCATTTTGTTTTAATTTAATATATATATAAGATTATGGATAAGATTTTGGGAAATATAAGGGTATATGAAATAATTTTTAAATCTACATGGATTATTTTTATAAAAATATATAGGGATGATAAACATGTTTAATTAATTTACTCAATTATTTTAGTCACTAAGAAAATTATTAAAAGGAATTGATTTAAAAATAAAGGTATTAATTTAAAATAAAATCTTCGTTGGATAGATTTATTTAAAAAGAATCAGTTCGAATTTTAAATTTTTAGTTGAAAAGAAAATCATTGGTTAATTTAAATTTATCAAATAGAAATTTTTTCGAAAAAATTAAAAGTGTTATTTTAAAATAAATCACTGGTTAATTAATCCATTAAAGAGGAAATTTAATTGTTTAAATTAAATTTTAGATATATAAATTTATTAAAGGAGAAAATTGGTTTAAAAAGAATTATCAGCCAATCAAAAAATTATTAAATGGAAGTTAATTATTCAGTTGATTTGAATATTAGTAAACTGTGTAAATATTTATACAAGGTATAAATCAAGAAAACAAGTCAAGATGGAAATGGACTGCAAATTAAAATCAAAAGGTGAGAACTTCTCACTCAAAAGGGTTTTGTTAAATTTTAAATAGTTAGAGTTAAAATTGATGATTGTGTTGATTGTTTGTTTGGATAATATAGTATTATCTATTGTATTGAAATAGACCCTATACGCCGCCTATTAAGCGGAGGTTATTTATTACACACATATACCGTGATATTCCACCTCGAAGTGGAATTGGTATTATATATGTACTTGGTGTTGATTTCCCGCATTATATAGCGGATGAGACCCTATTGTGCCGCATAATAGCGGATAATAATTTATAAATCTCATATACCGCGATATCCCGTCTTGAAATGGGATTGGTATTGTGCTAATGTCTGTGGATGCAGGGAAACAGGTTGAAGGGATCCAACTGGATTCCTCAAATAATTGAATTGGTTTCAATATTGTGTGTTGATTTCTTTTTATTATAATCCCTGTGTGATTATCTTTATAATTGAAATCGTTGAAGGCTAAAATTTAGCCGAATAAAATTCTGGTATCATTAGATACCGGAAATAAATAAAATTTGATTTTTGATATAAGTAGTAGATTAATTTATAAAATGGTTTAAATTGGGATATTTGAATTATTATAAACGGTTTATATAAAAGATTTATAAAATTGTTATTTATAAATTAAAATATTGGGATTTTAAACGAGTTTTTATAAGCGTTAAAATGAATTATAAATGAATTCATAAGTGAAAGAAATTTATAAATTGTGAAGTTATAAAAGGAAATGATTTTGTAAAATAAGAGGATTATAAATAATTTAATTATAAATTGGGTTTTAGAATTTAAATGAAATATAAATAGAATTTGTTAAGTAAGGGATTTTATATGTCGAAGTTTTTATAAAATTATAGATGCGAATTAATAAACGTTATTTTATAAATCCAAAATCAATTGAATTCGATAGATTAAACATAGAAGTTTATTAAAGGAGATGTATCCACGATTTTGGACAGTGGATAACCTTTTAAATAGAATGTGTAGAAAATGTTGAATTTGGATTAACGAAGTATATTCACAATTTTGGACAGTGAATATATTATTAAATAAAATGGATACATTTTGGGGAAATGATATTCTAAATAGAATTAAAACGATTTAAAGATGTTTTAAAATATATTAAATATCGAAACCGTAGATTTCAACATTCATTGTTGAAATAGACGTTTTCGAGAAATAGAAGGAAATGATGGACTATAACACTGTTGTTATAGTAAATGATTTCCGAAAGGAAATGTTTTATTTAGTATTGGGATTTATATATCTATCTAAATTTCGAATCCCTATACTGGAGATTTTGGGTCGTCGTAACGATGTTTTACGCAACATTCGTTTTGATCCAAATAAATGAGTTTAAGAGAATGTTTCCTTAAAGAATAAAATATATACTTAATTTTGATTTAAGTATATCGAATATTTTCCAAATTTTGAAAATAAATAGATTTGTGAATTACTTATTATTAAATAAGTATGGAAATGTTTGCCAATATGAAATGAAGTGTTTTGAGAATTTTCTTTTTAAAGATAAATTGAAAGTGAATAATTGAAATCGATTTGAAACCATATATCATTGGATATTTGAAAACTTAAATTCACTATGGAATTTATAAAGAAAAGGGGAATTTGTTTAAAAATAAATAATGATTTATTTTTGAAGTGTGGAAAAATATATCTAGTAAAGATATTTTGGAAAATAAATAATTTGAAAACCTATTTGGAATCAGAAGATGTTGCATATGCCTATTGATAGTTAAATATCCGACCATCAATATTTACCTTTAAATAGGTATTTGTTGTGATTTTCTTGAATTTGAATGTCACACTTATTTTCAAAATAAGCGCTCACTATTCGGGTTAGCCGGGAAAGGACCTTGGGGTCGTATAACCCATTCCGAATATGTGATACATCGTTATGGATTGCATTTGAAGACCGGTGTTAAAGACCGAATATTTGTGAAAACGGAAAGATTATCGTCGAATGTTTCTGCATCGACTGATCCCCGATATTGAAATTTATTACCCTTTGTGATGGGAAGTCCGATCGTGATTAGTGAATATCCAGATTGCAAGGACTAATTTGTAAGTGCCTTCGGTTCTGTTCGATCCCGGAACGACTTGTATGGATTGTGTATCTGACATTACAATTTGAGATGTAAAGCTGGTTTCTATCAAATATATTTCTTTTGCTGGAGGAGAATTTATTCTCTTAGCTTAACATCCTTCTCTGAGACGTACGAGCTCAGAGGTTATGTAGTTGATGGTTACTAGTGATAATTCCCAAATTGGTAATGTGGCATACGAAGTGCTGTTGAGCTTTTTATGATCAAATCACAGCTTTTGTATAAAGCGTGGCTTTGTGGACGAGACTTCGTCGGACCTCACACTCGGAAATGGTCAAAACAGGAAGGATGCGGCAAGGTTATTTGGGGGTAGCGCCCCTTTAGTGTATGTCATTCCTTCTGGATTGAGGTGGTATCATGGTATGGAGCCCAGATACTTAACCTATGTTGTTGCTGCAAATTTATTACTTTGTGGTTGTTGGAATCGAGGATCCTCGGATATAGATCGGTTACGATCGGGGAATGACATATTCGTGTCAGTAGTTACCCAGTTTGAAGGGTAACCCGGCCTTGTGTTGGCAGAGATCCGGTTAGGTTCTCGGGTTGTCTTTCCAGAGGCGTACCCATGTGGCAATGGGAAGTTCCTTGGCCTGACCATTTGTTGAAAATCCAAAGAAACAATACGATCTTGTATGGTTTTAGTTGTAGAACCTATCATTCACTTATGGTGGTCACCACTGTTTGGATGGTAGCTATAGTAGGCATAAGTGCGGAATGCCTATGCTGGCTAAGGTTTATATCTTTACTTTCGAAATGATTTTTCCTACACTATGCACTAGTAATAATATCCAATGTTTCTTTTTAATGCGTATCAAGCATCTTTGACTATCATAAGGAGAAATCTCCTCTGATTTTGCGTTTGCATTGTGTGTGTGTGCGGGAGGACTTATGGTAGTCTCATTTTCTAAAAAGCATTGCGAATCTATTTTAAAATTATCCTATTCTTTGTTTCAAAGATAAATAACTATTTTAAGTTCTCACACCAGTCCTATGACTGACCTGGAGTTTATTGTTTCCCTTCCTAAACTCTGGGTGCCCACCAATTTCCACACGGGCAGTCTAGAGTTAGGTTATCAGGATATTCTAGAATTCAGGAGTTGCGGGAGGCAAGCTGGATGGCGTAGTATATTATTAGTATATAGTATTTCTTTTCCGCTGTTTGTTTGTTGTACACTCTGATAATGTAATGTGATGTAATGTAATAACTGATATAGTTCTTTGTTTTAAATGATTATTCATTTATCTATTATATGTTGTTCCGCTGTGAATTGTGAGATTCCGATATTGTTTTGTTCTTCTATCTTCTTTCTTCTTCTACCTTTTCTTCTTCTTCAACCATAAGGGTTCGTATTTCCGTTCATTTTGAGTTAATCACTGGAGATTAGTGTCTATTCAAGGAGTACAGATTTACGGTTCTTTACTTTTGGTATCAAAGCATATGGTTAAGCGACAACCATGGCTCTGTTGGGTGTTACTCATTAGAGATAGAGTCGGCAGTACTCTAGAATGAGTGTGAATGTAATAATAGATATGAGCGCGTATTTGTTAGTAAATGAGATTCAGGCTGAATATTGGAAATAGAATTTGATTTGTGATGAACAAAGTATATATGATTTGAAAATGAATTGAATTCAATAATTATAAATGAAAAGTAAATAGAATTCAAATGAAATTTGTAATACAAGGTTGAATGGAATAGGAAATCCAGTTTAAAAATAAGTAAATATAACCAAAGTGGCAAATTGAAAATCAATATAATGAGTATATGGAATATTTATATTGAACCTAAGAAATGAAGAGTGAAATTCTTAAGTAAATTTGATATTAAAAATATTGATGATTGCATGAAGATTAAATTGGAATTGAAACTGATATAAATTGAGTTAGAGTCAATTTAAAATGGTTATGAGTTCAAATGATAGTTTATTTAATTAAATCTCGTCGAATTGCATAAAAATTTGTTTATCGTCTGACATAAACAAGACACATAAATTCTATGGCTTAAAAAAAACAAATAGAATTGATGTTGGGATCGATTGAAATGAATATGAATCGTTTGGACATAAAAAAATGAATTGAATGGAAGGAAGTGAATTGTAAATCACTTGAATTGAATGAAATGGTATGTAAGTTGGTTGCAAACAAATTAAAACTAGTGTTGAAACCTTGAATATGTGCTTATGAATGTATATCACATGCATTTCTTATAAAAACCTTGTGTTTTCTATTGAAAATAAGCGAAATGTGAATAGATTTTTATATATGTCTCTTACACGTTTAAATTGAGTAAGTACAGGTACCGGGGCTGCCGTTTGGCTGGATTTGATCGTGCTAATAAGCTAATAATTAACCGCTTTGCTTAAAAAAGCTAAATAAGTTACGCCTACGCAATAAAAATAGGAAATATGAACTGTTTTTGTTTTTCCGACCGAGTGGGTCGATGTATATATATTTATATCATTTGTCAAATTGTAAAAGCTCCTCCGTACAAAGGAGACTCTGCCAAAAAATTTCAAAAATTTTGGGAGTTAGAAATTTTTTGAAAATTGTTGAAAATTTTAGTTAACGACGAACGATTTCAAATTGGGAATTGAAATGAATTAGTAAGTGAAATTAATTTAAAATAGTGATATGAATCAATTGTAAATGAAAGTTAATCGATAAAATTCAATATTCAGAATAGAAGATAAATTGAATTCAAATAGAATTGAAATTGTGAATTGAATTCAAATGAAATTGAAATGCAAAATTGAATGAAGGTGGATATGTAGCTTCAATAGTGAAGTAAAAATGTATAAGAAGTAAGTATCGAGATTTTGTAATGGAATTGACAAAATGGTTTGAATTTTGTAATTGGATATTATGGCTAGCAGGATATATATGTGTATTAAATGAAATGGAATCGGGATTTTGATTTCAAAGATAAAATTGAATTGCTCGAAAAAGGTACGTATTTCAATTTCAGTGTGAAATTTGGTGATTTTCTTGTCAAGCCGCTTGGCTTTTTCTTTTCTTTTTGGGATTTGAGGGCCTGTGGTGCCATTTTGTAGTCGTACCGAGCTAGCCGCGCAAAGGAGACGCTGGCGAAATTTTTCGAAAATTTAAAGCGTTAGAAATTTTTTGAGAAAATTGGAAGTTTAAAATTTGAATTTAAATTTAAATTTGATTTGTTAGGAAAACAATGTTGGTTGAAACTTATAAGTGAAGTTGGAAAGCTAGTTGAAATGATAATGAATCTCTAATAAAAAGATTTAGGTTAGTAAGTTGATAAAACTATTTGGATTGTGAAAAATAGTAGACGAGTTAAGAACCATTTCTTCCTAACTTGTAATTTTGGGGCGAAATTCTTTTAAGGGGGGAAGATTGTAACGATCCAAAATTTTGGATAATTTAAATTGGAAATATTTAATTAATTTTAAATATTTGAATAACTGTTTAGCTTGAATTCTCAATATAACTATGAATTTGGCGATTAAATTATAATAATCTATTGAAAGTTGAATAAAAATTTGAATCTTCAATTTTAAGCTAATTAAAAATATTTCAAAGGCTTGTAAAATTCATATAGATAATACTTAAGATAATAGAAGCTTCAGAATTGAATTTGAAAGTGATTTGATCGGTTTTGAAATTATATCGTTTGAATCGATATTTAAAAATAGCCTTCCAAGGCACGGCCTCAGAATTCGACGAAACCAGTTCCATTGGCTCCGGAATATTGTATTATTATCGGATTTCAAATTTCGTAGTGATTGGAGTTGTTGTTTGACCGTACGGCAAGTAAACGTGTTAAACTTAAATCTTCAATTTAATTTTAAATTTGAATTGGGTTAACATCAGCACTCTTTTGCCTCAAATCAAAACACTGTAGAGGTAAGGTAGGCAAGTTAGTACCAACGACCATTCTCTGCAAAATCACATCGTTCCTTATTTTATATGCCGAGCCCCTCCTTTGTTTTCAAATAAAATCGAGCAGTTTGAAAATCAAGGCCGAAGTTCTTTTATCCAATTTAGTTCGTTCGAATAAAAACAATAGCCGCTTCCTTTATCCATTTCAATTCGAAATCCCTCTTCAACATTTTTCTCAGATCGAAAAAAAGAAAATCAATGGTGACCGAAATTCACAAAAAAAAACAGTACGAATTCATTCGAACAGAAAAACCATGGCCGCATGCTCAATTTGAGATGGTGGGGAATCAAATTCGACTTGTTCGATCAATGGTGGCTGCGACATCAAATCGAAAGGGGAGGCCTAGCGGCGGTAGGCGATTAGGTTTCACGCGTGAGTTGTTTGTGGAGTTTGGGCATTAGGGTTCGAGCAAGACGATTGCTCGCGCAGTAGGTGGTTCGCGCGTTCAGGCATGGCACGCGAGCACGCGATTTCGATGGCGCGCGCGCGTAGGCCGAGGTAGATGGTGGAGTTGCGGCGATCGAAGGAAGGGCTGCAGTGTTTGGTAGCCGAGGTTTCAGATTGCAGTGAGGTATTTTTTTTTTAATTTACAAAATTAATCTTGATTTAATAAAATATGTACATACATTTATTTACTGTGAGATAAATTTATATATGTAGAGTAATACATATGTTACAGTAAGATTTATTAAGGCCATTTTGTTTTAATTTAATATATATAGAAGATTATGGATAAGATTTTGGGAAATATAAGGGTATGTGAAATAATATTTTAAATCTACATGGATTATTTTTATAAAAATATATAGGGATGATAAACATGTTTAATTAATTTACTCAATTATTTTAGTCACTAAGAAAATTATTAAAAGGAATTGATTTAAAAATAAAGGTATTAATTTAAATTAAAATATTGGTTGGATAGATTTATTTAAAAAGAATCAGTTCGAGTTTTAAATTTTTAGTTGAAAAGAAAATCATTGGTTAATTTAAATTTATCAAATAGAAATATGTTCAAAAAAATTAAAAGTGTTATTTTAAAATAAATCACTGGTTAATTAATCCACTAAAGAGGAATTTTAATTGTTTAAATTAAATTTTAGTTAGATAAATTTATTAAAGGGGAAAATTGGTTTAAAAAGAATTACCAGCTAATCAAAAAATTATTAAACGGAAGTTAATTATTCAGTTGATTCAAATATTAATAAACTGTGTAAATATTTATACAAGGTATAAATCAAGAAAACAAGTCAAGATGGAAATGGACTGCAAATTAAAATCAAAAGGTGAGAACTTCTCACTCAAAAGGGTTTTGTTAAATTTTAAATAGTTAGAGTTAAAATTGTTGATTGTGTTGATTGTTTGTTTGGATAATATAGTATTATCTATTGTATTGAAATAGACCCTATACGCCGCCTATTAAGCAGAGGTTATTTATTACACAAATATACCGCGATATTCCACCTCGAAGTGGAATTGGTATTATATATGTACTTGGAGTTGATTTCCCGCATTATATAGCGGATGAGACCCTATTGCGCCGCATAATAGCGTATAATAATTTATATATCCCATATACTGCGACATCCCGTCTTGAAACGGGATTGGTATTGTGCTAATGTCTGTGGATGCAGGAAAACAGATTGGAGGGATTCAACTGGATTCCTCAAATAGTTGAATTGGTTTCAATATTGTGTGTTGATTTCTTTTTATTATAATCCCTGTGTGATTATCGTTATAATTGAAATCGTTGAAGGCTAAAATTTAGCCGAATAAAATTCTGGTATCATTAGATACCGGAAATAAATAAAATTTGATTTTTGATATAAGTAGTAGATTAATTTATAAAATGGTTTAAATTGGGATATTTGAATTATCATAAACGGTTTATATAAAAGATTTATAAAATTGATATTTATAAGTAAAAATATCGTGATTTTAAACGAGTTTTTATAAGCGTTAAAATGAATTATAAATGAATTCATAAGTGAATGAAATTTATAAATTGTGAAGTTATAAAAGGAAATGATTTTGTAAAATAAGAGGATTATAAATAATTTACTTATAAATTGGGTTTTAGCATTTAAATGAAATACAAATAGAATTTGTTAAGTAAGGGATTTTATAAGTTGAAGTTTTTATAAAATTATAGATGTGAATTTATAAACATTATTTTATAAATCCGAAATCTATTGAATTCGATAGATTAAACATAGAAGTTTATTAAAGGAGATGTATCCACGATTTTGGACAGTGGATAACCTTTTAAGTAGAATGTGTAGAAATTGTTGAATTTGGATTAACGAAGTATATTCACAATTTTGGACAGTGAATATATTATTAAATAAAATGGATACGCTTTAGGGAAATGATATTCTAAATAGAATTAAAACGATTTAAAGATGTTTTAAAACATATTAAATATCGAGACCATAGATTTCAACATTCA
This sequence comes from Allium cepa, assembly GCA_030765085.1. Taxonomy (NCBI): domain Eukaryota; kingdom Viridiplantae; phylum Streptophyta; class Magnoliopsida; order Asparagales; family Amaryllidaceae; genus Allium; species Allium cepa. The sequence continues at coordinate 604,220,765 of CM060934.1, read as the reverse complement.
TTGTTGAAATAGACGTTTTCGAGAAATAGAAGGAAATGATCGACTATAACGTTGTTGTTATAGTAAATGACTTCCGAAAGGAAATGTTTTATTTAGTATTGGGATTTATATATCTATCTGAATTTCGAATCCCTATACTGGAGATTTTGGGTCGTTGTAACGATGTTCTACGCAACATTCGTTTTGATCCAAATAAATGAGTTTAAGAGAATGTTTCCTTAAAGAATAAAGTATATACTTAATTTTGATTTAAGTATATCGAATATTTTCCAAATGTTGAAAATAAATAGATTTATGAATTACTTATTATTAAATAAGTATGGAAATGTTTGCCAACATGAAATGAAGTATTTTGAGAATTTTCTTTTTAAAGATAAATTGAAAGTGAATAATTGAAATCGATTTGAAATCATATATCATTGGATATTTGAAAACTTAAATTCATTATGAATTTATAAAGGAAAGGGGAATTTGTTTAAAAATAAATATTGATTTATTTTTGAAGTATGGAAAAAAATATCTAGTAAAGATATTTTGGAAAATAAATAATTTGGAAAATTATTTGGAATCTAATGATGTTGTGTATGCCTATTGATAGTTAAATAACCGACCATCAATATTTACCTTTAAATAGGTATTTGTTGTGATTTGCTTGAATTTGAATGCCACGCTTATTTTCAAAATAAGCGCTCACTATTCGGGTTAGCCGGGAAAGGACCTTGGGGCCGTATAACCCATTCCGAATATGTGATATGTCGTTATGGATTGCATTTGAAGACCGATGTTGAAGACCGGATATTTGTGAAAACGGAAGGATTACCGTCGAATGTTTCTGCATCGGCTGATCCCCGATATAGAAATTTATTACCCTTTGTGATGGGAAGTCCGATCGTGATTAGTGAATATCCGGATTGCAGGGACTTCTTTGTAAGTGCCTTCGGTTCCGTTCGATCTCGGAACGGACTTGTATGGATTGTGTGTCCGACATTACAATTTGAGATGTAAAGCTGGTTTCTATCAAATATATTTCTGTTGGTAGCAGAGAATTTATTCTCTTAGCTTAACACCCTTCTCTGAGACGTACGAGCTCAGAGGTTATGTAGTTGATGGTTACCAGTGATACATTCCCAAATTGGTAATGTGGCATACGAAGTGCTGTTGAGCATTTGATGATCAAAGCACAGCTTTTGTATAAAGCGTGGCTTTGTGGACGAGACTTCGTCGGACCTCACACCTCGGAAATGGTCAAAACAGGAAGGATGCGGCATGGTTATTTGGGGGTAGCGCCCCTTTAGTGTATGTCATTCCTTTTGGATTGAGGTGGTATCATGGTATGGAGCCCAGATACTTAACCTATGTTGTTGCTGCAAATTTATTACTTTATGGTCGTTGGAATCGAGGATCCTCGGATATAGATCGGTTACGATCGAGGAATGACATATTCGTGTCAGTAGTTACCCAGTTTGAAGGGTAACCCGGCCTTGTGTTGGCAGAGATCCGGTTAGGTTCTCGGGTCGTCTTTCCAGAGGCGTACCCATGTGGCAATGGGAAGTTCCTTGGCCTGACCATTTGTTGAAAATCCAAAGAAACAATACGATCTTGTATGGTTTTAGTTGTAGAACCTGTCATTCACTTATGGTGGTCACCACTGTTTGGATGGTAGCTATAGTAGGCATAAGTGCGGAATGCCTATGCTGGCTAAGGTTTATATCTTTACTTTCGAAATGATTTTTCCTACACTATGCACTAGTAATAATATCCAATGTTTCTTTTTAATGCGTATCAAGCATCTTTGACTATCATAAGGAGAAATCTCCTCTGATTTTGCGTTTGCATTGTGTGTGTGTGCGGGAGGCCTTATGGTAGTCTCATTTTCTAAAAAGCATTGCGAATCTATTTTAAAATTATCCTGTTCTTTGTTTCAAAGATAAATAACTATTTTAAGTTCTCACACCAGTCTCATGACTGACCTGGAGTTTATTGTTTCCCTTCCTAAACTCTGGGTGCCCACCAATTTCCACACGGGCAGTCTAGAGTTAGGTTATCAGGATATTCTAGAATTCAGGAGTTGCGGGAGGCAAGCTGGATGGCGTAGCATATTATTAGTATATAGTATTTCTTTTCCGCTGTTTGTTTGTTGTACACTCTGATAATGTAATGTGATGTAATGTAATAACTGATATAGTTCTTTGTTTTAAATGATTATTCATTTATCTATTATATGTTGTTCCGCTGTGAATTGTGAGATTCCGATATTGTTTTGTTCTTCTATCTTCTTTCTTCTTCTACCTTTTCTTCTTCTTCAACCATAAGGGTTCGTATTTCCGTTCATCTTGAGTTAATCACTGGAGATTAGTGTCTATTCAAGGAGTATGGATTTACGGTTCTTTATAGAAATGAAATTAATTAGGAAAGCAAACAATCAATTTCGCATAAATTTTGAAACATTTTTGTTTTTCCCCAGATTTGATTTGCCTTTGATTCAATGTAGATACCTATCTCTTTCTATGAAAAGATGCACATATCTAGTTTTCTCTTATTAGATATTTGACCAATCAATTAATTAAATTAATTAGTTTATTTCCTTTTTCTTCTGTATGTCGATAGATTTGAGTCATATTTTCAACACAACTAATGTCTCACTGTGTGAGCATAGAGGCAAGCCCACTCCATTAAGAAAATATACAATTCTTCTCACCTCCTCTTCTGTTAACAAAATCCATGTTCCCATGTCAATTACAATCATAATCGTCAATAAATTAATAAATTACGATAATTAACATAAATTACTTAGACATAATGGAAAACCAAACGACATAAGTTTTAAAGGAGTGCAATTAATTCATTTTTCAACATTAAAATGTATTTTGCCATCTAATAGACAATTCTGTTAAAGGTCTCTAAATAAAATATACAGATAAAATGACTAGTAAATCTATTATCCTCTCATAATTTCTCTTTCCTACCCCAACTACAACTAAAAAAGTAATAATACTTAGTTTGTCCCAGTATATTCCATATAATATGAAAAATATTTATTTTCTTCTTCATTATTTCAAGCCTCATTGAAAATATTGCATAATGTTTCATGATTATATCTAACTCTATTCAATGAATTCAACATGAACAAAATCTTGATTCAATTCCCCAAGGTCTCTAATTATTATTTTTTAGCAATTTAACTTTCAATTTTTTTAATGATAATAATTAAGGTAAATCTTTTTTCAAACTTTCATGTATTGGAGAAGGTAAGAATACAGTGAGGAGAAATGAATTGCAAGAAAAATAAGAATAGAAGAGATAAAATTGGTAAAATATGAGGTAAGAAAAGAAAATTATGGGAAGTAATTTTTTTTTTACTAAATACTATGAGAAATGAGAATTAAAGGATGTTAATAAATGTAGAGAAAATTTATTTCCACTTACCATCATATAAATAAAATGAGAAGTACAAACACTTATAAACATATTATTTACTCTAACCTATGTCTTCCTTTTTATTTTCTATAAGCTACAAAATTCTCTAGAAATTTAATTGAATCCCCTTTGATGAAATGAAATTATAAAAAAAAGCGCGAGAAAGATTGTAATCTAAGACAGAAATCAATTCTAAAATTTGGATTTAGGAATTTTAAGAAAGAACAAGGTGACGGGAGTGAAAATCTAGTTTTATATATTCTCATGTTGATTTGTTTATAAAAGGTGCTATAGAACATGAAATTTTCAATAAAGCATTAAAAATACTTGAAGATGTTTATAGAAAAGATAATATAGTTTATTTTTATTTAATTGAACATGTTTATTTCAATTAAGTTAATTATGCCCAAAACCATATTTTATTTCACGTTTTCGGAACAGTTATAACTCTTTGGTTTGATAGTAAAATTAATAAACATAAATCTAGTTTTTTAAACTCTTTATTATGAAATTATACATGCTTCTGTTTCTTTTATTATGTCCTTTTTCCTCTTCTACTTCTTTGATGAAGTTATATCTTATGTCTATATGCTTTATTATGCTGTAAAACACATGATTATTCATCATTACTACAGTTGACTTACTACTAAAATATACCCCTATTGCATCATCTTGCACATAACCTATATTTTTTAGTATTCGCTTAAATCAAATAGCTTAACTTGTGCTTATGGCAGTTGTAGCATACTTTATTTTTTCCGATAATTGTGCAACTAGTGCTTACTTTTTTAATGCTCGAGAGATTATTGAACAAAAAGTAAATGTATAGCATGAAGCGTGCTTCTCATGTATTACAAAGATCCTACACAATCGTTATTTGTATATTCAATTGGTTTTGAGTAAAATATGGAACCAATATATTATTTATAGTTATTTGTTCCTTGCAATTATTGAAGTACTCCTTTACTTTCTTTATAGTGAACTTGAATTTGACTTTGCATAAATCTTGTTACCAAACTAGCTGTATACGTAAATTTTGTTTTGTAAATTTCAAGTTAAACATTAAAATCACGGTTCGGCTACTTGTGGTGAGCCATCTTCTTTCTTGCATGTTTTATTGTTATTAAATGGAGTTGTACATCCTTCAGTTTTATATTTCCTCAGTAAACTATCTGTATACATTTTCTTGTGAAATGAATATCCCATCTTCTTTTTGCATTACTTCAATCTTAAGAAAGTAGTGTGTTAGATTCATATTGGGCATCCAAATTCTACTTACGTCTTCTTAAATTTCTTGATCATTCTCATCATTTTTCTTGTGGACAAAAGGCCATCGACATGTAAGAAGATAGTATGTGTGTTTCAATCCTCGAGTCCCGTTGTAGTCTATTGGATTAGGAGCATTAGGCAACAAGGTAAATATGAAAATTTCAAAATAAAAATCATTTACACTAGTTCTTTAACTTGTTTTATCACTATGTTATACATAATATAATGTATAACACTTGGGTAGCTGATTGTGAATTCGGTCAAGTTTTTGTGTTGTCTACTTTAGATAAGCTATTGCTAAAGCAACACAAAAATATGTCTATCTGTTAAATCTTCTAAAGCCTCAAAAATTTTATTGGGGGTGAAATCTCATTCCACACATTAGAAGATTACTATGAAGTTGTTCAATACGAAGATGAGTAAGGGCAGCCGTGTTGATGATTTTATCTTAATAATGAAAAGCTATATTAATAAACTGTCAGAGTTAGATGTTAAGATAAGTGATGAACTTAAAGGGAATTTGATCCTTGGCTCATTAACTCTATAGTTTGAGTCATTCGTATTGAGTTGCAATATAAACTAGTTGAGCATAAACTTTATTTAGTTACTAAATTTGTTGAGATGAGCCGAAGGATCATTTAAGGAACAAAACATGGTGTTAGCTGTACAGAGTAAAGCATCATCTTTGAAAGGTTCAAAGAAGTGCAAGCATGATTCTAAGATAGGTAAGAAAGATGTTCCTACTAACAATGATGAATGTCGCTGCTTTCATAAGAAGGGGCATTGGAAATGTAATTGTCCAAACTATTTGAAGATGGTCAAACCAAGGAAGAAGAAATATAATTCCTCCACCCCTAAAGGCACGTTTATGATTTAAAACTGTTTTGTAATCAATAAATTATCTTGGATTTTAGATAAGGGATCTAGGAATCATATTTGTAATTCATTAGACAGATTTAAGGGTACAACCTCTAGCAAAAGGTGAAAAGAGCCTCGAAGTTAATGATGGACCTATTATAGATGTAACTGTAGTTAAAGACTATCACTTGATTTCCCTAGTGGATCTAATTTAGTTCGTAATAAGTGCTACTATGTAAGGTAATTGTTTATGGTATTATATCTATCTCTAGACTATTAGAGTCGATTTTTGTTTTTTTTAGCAATAATAATTATAAATATCGAGTTTGATGGAAATAGTATCTGCGATGGCGTTTTGGATAATTTACTTAACTTTAATCATATATGTGTTGCTAACAAATCTTTCGTTGACATTAGTAATAGTTGCTTATGGCATTGTAAGTTAGGCCACTTTAGTGACAAAAGTGAGAACTAAAGTTTTCAACCAGTGATTATGAACCATTTGGCACTTGTGAGATATGACTCGAAAGGAAAATGACCAAGCACCACTTCAGTGGGTGCAATGAAAGAGTTGATGAACTCTGGGGTCTCATACATATAGATGTATATGGCCCGATAGTGACTGGGGATAATTCGAATTTCTTAATAACTTTCAGTGATGATTTCTCTAGACTAGGATATGTACATCTTATGAAGAATAAATCTAATGTCTGCGGTAAATTTAAACAGTATAAGAACAAAATAGAAAACAGATGAACCAAAAAATCAAATACAACGGTTAGACCGAGGAGGTGATTAGGTTAGACAAAAGCTCCAATGGTTCCTAAAAGATAACGGGATTATCTCTTTGGTTACTCCACCATATACTTCACAATATAATGGTATTTTAAGAAGAAGGAATAGAACCCTAGGCGATATGGTTCATTCCAATTGGAGATATTCACTCGAAACCACAGTGCGTGTGTTAATTTAATACCTACTAAATCTATGCCTAAGATTCCATAGGAGATTTGACGTAGGAAGAAACCCCACCTTAATTATTTTAAGGTGTGGGGTTGTCCAACCTACATTACGAACAGTAGCTCCAATAAACTTAAGGTAAATTGGCTTCGTGTGAACTTATAGGATATCCTAATAATTATGTGTGATATATTTTCTATAACACCGAGGAATAAAAGTTTATTGTTTTTTTACTTGCTATCTTTTTTTAAGGAATTTCTATTAAAAGAAATTAATAAAAAAGTTTTAAACTCGGATGATATTCGAGAAGAAAACACAAAGGTTGAACCGATAGAGTAGCAAATTCACCATTATATGAAAACATGCAACATATTAGATAGTCTAATATGGAATCTCATACCCCAGAGAGATACTATGCTTTTCTCATAGATAGCACGAAAGAGGATTGTGTTTTAGAAGATGACACTCTCCTCACATTCCAACAAGCTATGCAAAGTAAATAGTCTCCATATTAGTTTGAAGCTATGAAATCTGAAATGGATTCCTTATATGACAACAAAGATTGGATTTTGGATGACATACCCAAAGGAATAAAATCACCGGCTGCAAATGGACTTCAAAGAGAAAGCTAAATGCAGATGGACATGTAGGGACCTATAAAACAAGACTATTCATAAAAAGTTTCATCAAATTCAAGGAGTTGACTATAATGGGATTTTTCTCTCCCATAGCCATGCTTTAGTCCATTTAGATCATGCTTGTTATCGCCGTTTTCTAGGACTACGATGTATGGAAAATGGAAGTGAAAATGACATTTCTAATTGGTGATTTAGAGGAGATCGTCTACATGTCACAACCCGATGTTTTCGAGGTCGGTGAGAGTGTGGGTAAGGCATGCAAATTAATAAGATTGGTTTATGGTCTTAAGAAAGATTCAAGGAGTTGGAATAAGTATTTTGATAAAGTAATAAAATAGTTTGGTTTTTATCAGAACATAAAGGAAGCATGCATATATCAAAAAGAACTAGGAAGTGCTATTGTGTTCTTAGTCTTGTATATCGACGACTTGCTCCTCATTGGCAATGACACCATGTTACTACAATCCATGAAAGCATAGTTGTCCAGGAACCGCTGTATAAAGGATATGGGAGAAGCAACCTATATACTTAGTATTATGATCTATAGAGAATGGCTCAAAATGTTATAGGGATCGTCAATCCTTGTACATAAATACCATAACGAAAAGATTCACTATAGAGAATTTCAAGCATTAAAATATTCCGATGTAGTATGGAATCATTCTTTCTAAGAAGGCTGCCCCCCGTACTGATAAAGAAAAGGAGCATATAAAGAGGATACCATGTGTATGCACAATCAGTTCCATCATGTACGTCATGCTATGTACTAGAATAGATGTGGATTACGCATTAAACGCGTAATCCAATATCAGTATAATCCCGAAGAAAAACATTGAATGGCAGTGAAGTGTACTCTTAAGTATTTGAGAAATACTAAAGACATTTTTCTTATATATAGGATGAAGACCTCCATATGAAGTGGTATACAAATCTCAACATTCAAAGTGGCATCAATGACAGTAAATCGGTGTTTGGTTATGTATTTATATTAAATGGTGGAGTAGTTAGTCGAAAAAGTTCCAAGCAAGAAACATTAGCTAATTCAATGATGGAAACCGAATACATTGTACCCAACGATGCAACTACAATAGGGATATTTTGATGCACAAATTTATGGCTGAGCAAGGGGTGTTTCCAAACGTTGGGAAACTCATAACATTAGTATGTGATAACAAAGCTGCGTTGTAGATCATCAAGGAACCAAGATGAGATGATCCTGACTCGGCCTTCGAAAATCGGCAACGAATACAACACTCGTATTCAAATGCCGTAGATCCAAACGTCGAATCTGGTTCCCCGGAGCTTATAACACATTAAGTAAAACACAGCGGAAGAAACAGAATAATACATATATCATATACAACATTTGATACAATATCCAGGTACAACAGAATGATACAATAGATATCAATATACATCAGAGATATATTACAAGAAATAGCAGCGGAAAGAAAAGATAACACCAACAGCAGAACGATATCTCCAAGATAGTCTTCAAGGAAGAACTCCAGCATCGGGAATCTACATCTCCAAGGCACCAATCTAGAAATAGCTCGAACTTCCAATAACGATGCACAAAGATAAGCAAGTGTAGTTCAGATCCAAAGACTGAACTAGCTCCAGATAATCTACTAAACCTGACTATCTGAAAAACCCAACTCTAGACTGCCCTGTGTGGGAAAATTGTGGGCACACAGAGTTTAGGAAAGGAACAATAAACTCCAGGTCAGTCGTGGGACTGGTATGAGCAAATAAAAGAGTTTTTAAAGCAAACAACAAAAGAATTTAAAATAAATCCGCAATGCTTTTTGAAAAATGAAACTACCATAAGGCCTCCTGCCACACACACAATGAAACGCAGAATTGGAGGAGATTTCTCCTTATGATAGTCAAATATGCTTGATACGAGAAAATTTCTTTGATATTATTACTAGTGCATAGTGTCGAAAAACCATTTCGAAAGTATAATATAAATCCTAGCCAACATACGACCAGTATCGTATGCCTACTATAACTACCATCTAAACAGTGGGGCGCCACCATGAGTAAATGGCAAGTTCTACAACCAAAACAATACAAGGCACAAATTGGATGAATGGATTTCCAACAAATGGTCAGGCTAAGGAACTTTCTATTGTCCATGGGATCGCCTCTTGCGGGACGTCCCGAGAACCTAACCGGATCTCTGCCAACACAAGGTCGGGTTACCTTTGTAACTAGGTAACTACTACTCGAGCATGCCATCCCCCGGTCCTTTGGGACCTTTATCCGAGGCGCCTCTAACCACAAAGCAATCACAAAGTAATAGATTTGCAGTATCCACATGAGTAAGTATCTGGGCTCCATACCATGATACCACCCTTTTCCAGAAGGTAATGACACACCATAAAGGGCGCGACCCTCATAACCTTGCCGCATCTTTCCTGTTTCGACCATTTCCAGGGTGTGAGGTCCTGATGCAGTCTCGTCCACAAAGCTATGCTTTACACAAAAGCCATGATTTGATCACAAATGATCACCAACACACAGTAGCACGTAGCATGTCACACTACCAAATTAGGAATATATCACTGATAACCATCAACTACATAACCTCTGAGATCGTACGTCTCAGAGAAGGGTGTTATGCTAAGAGAATAAATTCTCCGCCACCAAGAAGAAATGTATTTGATAGAGATCAGTTTAATATCTCAAAGTGTAATGTCAAACATACAACCATACAAGTCTGTTCCGGGTTCGAACATAACCGAAGGCACTTCCGAAGAAGCCCTTGCAAATCCGGGTATCCACAATCCCGATCGGACTTCCCGTCACTTAGGGAGAACTCTATACTAGAGCAACTCAGTGCAGAGTCAATCGACATGTTATCCTATCGTTCTCGAAGACACCTGGTCTTCAACACCGGTCTTCAAATGCAATCCATAACGTCGTATCACTATTCGGAATGGGTTATATGACACAAGGTCCTCTCCCGGCTAAACCGAATAGTGAGCACCATATTTAAAAACATATGGATATGGGATTTCAGTTAAGTCACAACTTAAAACCCAAAACTTTTCTTCAAATGGTTAAACAAATTACCATTTCAAATCTTTTAACAAAAAGATTTATTTCACAAAGTTTCACCCTATTTCACAAAAATCCATTCATAGATTTGAAAACAATTTCCATTTCAATTGGATTACTCATTAAATCTTTAAACTAAAGATTTAATTTATAGCTTTCAAAACACATTTCCAAAGATTTATCTATAACTTGGAAAACTATTTTCATTTTAGACTTGAAATCCTTTTAACAAAAATTGGAAGTTCATTTCTTATGTGAAAGCTTTTATTATTTGAAAACAAACAGTTTTCGTTTCGGAAAAATCCAATTGGATTTATACAAGTTAAAATCTTGGGTTAAACTCAAATTCCCAAAATAACACTTTTTAAATGGTTTAAAAACCCATATAACACATTTATAAGTTGAGTAATCTTTTTAAACCAGAGTTTCCAAATCATAGAATTCAATTTCAAATATTGAATTCAATTTTAAATCAAATTATTTAAATTTCAAAACTCAACCAAGTTATTCAAAATAACTTTCATTTTTGAAATTCATTTTCAAAAGCTTTCAATTCCAAAACTATTTTGGAATCAAAAATTTAATTTTAAAACAATTTCAAAAATCTGTGACTTAACCAATTTCCACGTGCAATCCATATTTGTGTGTGTATAAGTACGGTCCAGGGGTTTTACGCAATAGTGCACAACAGCATCATCACAGATTCAATCATATTGATAAGCGGTATAACCCATAACGCTTATCTTAATTCACAGATTCATAGATAATATAAATTATCAATCACTAAGATTCGTCATTATGATTCGATGTGGGTTTCGAATGGCTAACTGGAATCCGACCCCCTGTCGCATCAAAATTCAAATGTCGTTTTACGGGTCAAGGGGTTTTCATATTCATACAATAGTATATTCATCACAAATATAGCAGCTCAGCACCAAGCATCACATAGCATCACATCACATATAAAATATATTAATCCATCACACAGCATTTAATGACAATCAACATTTTGATTTAAGGTGAATAAATCGTGTGGTTTTAAATTTATCACTCACTAATCACTTTCATTAGTAATCTTTAATCAATGATAATTATCATTAATTTCAATTGATTAAGTCTTAACCACCTTCATTAATTAATCATTTCTTTAATTAATTATCTTAATTAATTAACCCTCAATTGTAATTAATTGAATCTTAGTAACTTTTATTAATTAATTATTCCTTAATTAATTACTTTAATAAATAAACCCTTAATTATTGATTAATTAATTCTTAATTATAATTAATTGTCCTTAATTGATTAATTAATAGATTTATTATAGCTTAATTAATTACCCCTTAATTAATATTGATTTCTTAATCACTTTAAGTTAATTAACCTTAATTAATTATTCTTGATTTAATTACCTTAATTAATTAACCACATTAATTAATTATTTTTTAAAGTAATTAACTATCTACTCTTAATTACTTTCACTAAGTAATTTTTATTTTTATTTAATCATTCACTAATTACTTGATTAATTAATTTGAATTATTAATTAATTTCTTAAATTACTTTATTTACCTTTGTTAGGTAATTCACTTCTAATAATCATAATTTCCATTCAACAAATATGTTAACTTAAACTTTAAAAATTAATTAACCATTTTAAAACATCCTTTATAATAATTATTTCTTTACACATTATTAAGAAAATAACCGTCAAATTAAAGTTAATTTATTATAAACCATTTAAATTTAGGTTAATTAACATAATTTATTTAAAATCCTCCTTAACTATTTTAAAAACTTAGGAAACGTTTAAACATTGAAAGAAATTTAATTTAACAAATTTTATTTTCAAAAACTTGAATTTCCTTAAACTTCAAACTGTTTTGCATGCTGACTCGAGAAAATTCCTGGCTGCTTCGAGTTGAACCCGAGCAAAATGCTCCATTACTTCGGGTTTTCTCAAAAGTTAACCCAAGCGTCCATTTTTTTTCTTCTTTTACCTTAAAAATTTCTATGTATTCTTACTATCGCACAGACCTCCTACTACAAGTTAAGACTCGAGCTACGCCCTTACTTTCCCAAGCGCAAACTCTAGAATCACACGAACAACCCACCTGCTTCTTCTTCCACACTTCACAAACCCAGATACATACGACGTCGCCGTCCACGTGTACAAACCTTTTGATCATCTCTGATCAAATCCCCGACCACCCCCAAGTCATCAACGAACTTCACCACCCAAACAACCATACAAAGCCTTCATTTGCATCCTGAATCAAAATCGAATAATCCCATTCAACCTGGAACAGGAATGAACCACCCAAGACCACCTCGCCCCGTAGCCTCAGGCCACCGGAGGCCTCTAAATCATGCCCAAAACTTCATCAACGTTCCAGGCTTCTTTTCCAGTAGTCCCGATGCAGTCCGGTTCGACGATCATCACGCCATTGCTCTGAGAACGTGATCGACCCAAAACTAGGTTAAAACCCTAAGTTGAACTCGCACTGCCTTCTCCATAGTATATAGATCCATCGGATATTTTTCTGGTGATCTCGAGCTCCTAAGCTACCTTCAACATCGAACTCGAGCCTCAATTTGGCATTGATCGACGACGGTTGACCAAAACATGAATTCTATTCAACTCTCTTTTTCCCACGATTTAATACCTTAAAATTTCCGATACAACTTTCTAAAATCATCATCTTTGAAGGCAATTCAGATTAATGATCCAATTTAGACCTCATACCAATTGAATTTTGGATGCTTTAGTTTTTTTCTTCTTTTTTCACTGTATTCCTGATTTCTAGTAATGCCATTTATATTTGATGCTTCCAAAAAAAATTTTAAAACCCGAATCAGGTAAATTCAATCACATTTGGTTCAAAGATCCTGGCTAAAAACTTTTTAGATTCTAAGATAAAGATTTTCTTAATTTTTTTCTTCCTTTCTCGTTAACCTGTTGCTAACAGAGACTATTCTACAAATGTACACAAGCATGCATCCATAAATTTACACATATATACTTGCAGATATATTCCATCCAAGATCATCACATGCAGATCAATATTTAAACCAAATTTAAGATTTTAAATATGTGGTTTGCTCACCTGGAAATTTCAGAAAGACAGAGGACAGAGACAATGTTTTGGCTGTACACATTTTTTCTTTCATCTTTTGAAGCTTTTGTCTGAAAAGTTTGTAAGAAGGACTTTGCTTATCTCCTATTGTATTTGCTTATTTACTTCAACAATAACACACAATCTTAATTTTACTTACAATTTGAATTTCTTGTTATATAACAGAGGAACTTCCTGCATTTGAAACCAGAAAACAATTTTGCCTTGAACTTGATCCTTCCTGCAACTTGTTAATAAAGTTGTTTAATATTTGTTTTACTTACTGGTTTATAACTCGAATTCAAATTTTAAAAGAAAAGATCCACTTGCCTTAAAATTATTTCCAGAAATACTTTACACTGGCATTTGCTTTTGGGTTTCCAGATTTCTGAAGTTGCTTGATCATGTTGAACTTTGTTTCAGGTTGATTTCTCTCTCTCTTTGATATAAAACTGAATTTATCTTTGATACTCCTGTTTGATTCAGGCTCTTCTTCTTTCTTTCTTTTTGAACAGATTTGTTTCATTTCAGATTTAAACTTTGTTTTCAGATTTGAGGAGAGAATGGCGGTTTTCTTCTTTTTTTGATTTTTTTCTACTCCTTTTTTCTTTGGTGTTGTAGCTTTGAAATACTCAATCTTTGATACTGATTTGTTCAGATTTGGTGAGAGTAAATATGATAGCATATGGGGAGATGGAAAGTTTTTTGTAATTTTTTATTTAATTATTATATTTAATTAATTGCATTGAAGGCCATTTGTAAGAAATCATCATGATATAAAATTTCGTTAATCTCTTTACTCCAAACCCATGTGCATGTATGTTTACTTCTTTACTTCCTTATGTATATGTTTACATTTAAAATTTTCAAAGACAAAGAATATTTATAAATTTCTTTATGTCATATTTATTTTATAAATGAACACACCTCTTTATTCATTCGTGTGTATGTATATACATGTACAATGTTAAAAGAAAAATTGTTTTATCCAATATTTTCATTATATACTTTTACATCTTAATAATTTTAAATGCCATTTATATTTAAAACATTTATTTTAAATTTAATTTTCAAATTCGAATTCACTTGAATAAAAATTCATTTATGTCTATTACTTCTACTTATACCAATTTAAAGAAAGAAATTGATTTTAAAAAACTAATTTTATTAATAAGTGATTTTTTCTTTCCAAAAGAAAGTATGTATTATATATATATAATTTGAATTCAAATGATTTTTATAAACATTCTTTATTTCAATATTTTAAACTCAAAATAAAATTGGAATTCATTTATACATAGTTTATTACTTATCTTATTTATTTTAGATTTCTCAGTATATTTCCAAATTAAATTTCAAAAGTTTTAAAATATATTATTAATTTATATTGAAAATTTTTAGGATATTACCTTTTATTTATTCATAAGATATTAAATATACAAATTCAAAACCCCAATTAAATTTCAAAATCAATATCCAAATAAATAAATATCCTATTTAAATTTGAAAAATTAAAATTAATTTACAATTTTATTCAAAATCGGGATCGTTAAGAGCACAAGAAATTAAACCACATTCTTCAAAACATTCACCTAATAAGAGACTTTGTTAGTAATAAAGAAGTTGTGATTGAAATAGTAGATACTAAGGACAAAATAGCAGATCCATTCATAAAGGGCCTGGCTCGATCGGTTATGAACAAACTGATCTGGGATGGGATTCAAATCATGGGATTGAAATTCCATAATTGGCCCAAAGTGCAAATGAGAAATTAGGAGAGTTAGGGATAAGTCCAAGGGGTAATTCTGTAATTTATTGTAAACTGTTGACTTTGAAATAAAATCTCTTTCAAAATAAAATGTGTTTATTTTCGATTATATACTTGTTATGTTGTGATATACTAATTAAATAATTGATTTAAGTATATATAATATAAAGTTCTTAAATGATATGTTATGTGATAATACTTACAATGAGTTGTAATTATGAGAAAATTATCAAAATATAATATAACATATTATTTTAAATATCCCTGGTCAAGTAGTTTCAAAATCGGATATTGATACATCTATTGAGACCAAAATACTAATGCTCTCTAAATGTTGGGTATTCATGGCTGGTGAGGGCATCAAGGGGCTACTTAGTAGTTATTGGATGGCTATGGAATGTATAACACCAATAAATTAATAAATAATTAATTAATGGATTAGTTCTATGAATAAGGGTTTAAATGATATAATTATAAAATTAAATAGTATAATGCGATAAGTATTTAGGTGTATATTTACTTAGCAACAGTAATATTTAACAGAGCGTAACTTGAAAAGATTAAATGAAGAAGAGAAGTATGGATCGATATCCTATTCATGAGAATAAAGATAGATATTTTCCCTCCTTTCATTTCATTCGATACTCAATAGTAAAATAAAATCTTGAGTGCTTTAATGGTGATTGTGACCTAGGGAAAAGAAGAAGACAAAGAAGATTTAAAGCTAAGGGAACTAGAGACTTCATTAACTAAGAAATAAATGTGAGTAATATATTCTCTAACTAGTGCGAACCTGTGCTTCGCTCACGGAGCCTACGTAATTTTTTCGTTGGACAATTTTAGAAATGTTTTTATTACATGAAGTTGATGTGTGTGTGTGTGTCTATATATATATATATATATATATATATATATATATATATATATATATGTATGTATGTATGTATGCTTGTGGACTCTAATATTATTGGATTGGCTTTTTATCAAAAACTATAAAGAACCATAAATGATATAAATAAACTTGAATAATTTCAAAATGCAAAATGTAAAGTTGTTATATTTACTCAATGATGTTGTACAATAAACAATAACACCAATTATAAGTCTTTTCTAAGTTGGAAGTATTACATTACTAATAATGCCAACTTCCAAAACTGAATTATTAGCGATTAATTGCTTTTTGTTAATCGCATGATAATATTTTTGTTGTGACTCTAATTTAAATTGGAATTAAATTTGAGAGTTAAAAAAAGACATTTAACTGGAATTACTTGTATTTTATTCTAACTAAAATTTGAAAGGTGAATAAGTTTACAATAATTTAAAATGTTAATAAATGATGTTAAATTCATTTTAATTTGGATATAATTATCGATACGTAACAAAATTTGTGAGAACGAATGTTCATTTATTGTTATGTGCAATGTGAGTAAAATATGATAAATAGACTTACTATTTAAATTTGAGTTTATACTGAATTGGGAATGGAATGCAATTAAATTCAGCTAATTATTATTTATATCTTTCTTGCTTGATTCCTTTTTGAATTAGAGAATTAATTAGATATTAATTACAAAATTGGCACTCTTTGATGTTAATTAAATGAGTTAATACCATTAATGGACATATTCTTTCAGTACAATTAAATAACTTACTATCAAAAATGGAAAATATGGTGATATTCATTTAAGATATCATTAACAATCAAAAAAAGAATAAACACGTTATTAAAATTTTGAATTAACTAAATTACACACTTTGTTTATTAAATTTATACAAATACTTATAATGATCTATGAATTTGGATTTAATTAAATAAATGAGTCAAACTTAATGCTATTTTAGAAAATTAAAAATGTGAAAGTTTAACCACTTGCCTTCAAACTTAGCAGCTAGTTCATCATTTAAGCTTAAAGATCATGCATAAATTATATGTATTACTGAAGCCACACCTTCTTATTAATACCACTATAATTCAAATATATCCAATAAAATTTTATTGTTTCTAATACCACAATCACGTTTCATTAATTAATATTTAGTTAATGGGCAATAAAGCATAAGTTTATCAACTGAAATTCATAGGTAGTTTCGCACATAGCATTCAAACTTTACCGGTGGAATGCAAACACTGTCAGCAGTCATCAATTTCATGCGAAATTTCTAAATTGATTTACTTATAATGATTTTATCAAATATTCAATATTAAAAACATTTTTAAAAACTACGGGGTGGGAAGATTATAAAATTTAAAACGCAACTCTATTTTTTTTAATTTAGAAAATTCAAATACATGTAATATTTTCTTTTTTTACTAAAATACATATAGCGATTTGTTAAAGCATAATTTTGTAATTCTAGCTCATTGGTAATTGGGTTAATCGATTGCCAATGCGTTCAATATTATATTTTAAATTCAAGGAGGAAGGAATTTTTTATATTGAAATGATTGTTTGCATATGACGAGCATCATTGTCCCAGTGGTTAAGTGATTTGGCTTTGGTGCGAAAGGCCACAAGTTCAAACTTGCGTAGCGTGATTCAAACGTTTATTGAAATGTGATATGTTGTCATAGTGATTTGTTGTATATAAAGTACCATTTCAAAAAAATATATTATATATGTACATACATATATCATTGCAGTCCAAAGTACCATTAATGGTGATATGAAGTACAACAAATATTTTTGTTCGTAGTATTTATATGTAGTGGCAATGGGAGAAAATAAAAGTTTACGTAAATCGGTTATTAGAAAATTTTATCTTATAGTAATTAGGGAATAGTAACTAGGAAAGTCTTTTCATGAAAATTGATGAAATACTTGTTTCTTATTTTGTTTACTCAAACTACATGCACCAAAAATACCTCCGTGCTACAAATATCTCATAGTTTGCAAATTGTATAACATGCCATGCAATGGAGGTTAAAATAACCATTACATTGTCCTGCATATTTTTTCATAAGTAAAAGATGAAATTTTGTAGAAGTAGGAACATATGTTTGGCAAATGACAGCATCGCGATTAGAACTGCTAGACAAAAGGCTTATATATCCATTGTGATGGGCAAAATAAAGATATTTTCTTAAAAAATTCCTATATCTAACCCAATTTACCTAGGTAAAATATGCATCCCAAAAAAGATTAATTTTTTTTACCTTACTTTTACAGTTGTAGAAACTGGCACCATTGCTAATTATTAACGATGCACGTTACATGACACGTACTGTACTAATATTGAAGATTGTGTTACGATCCTTTCAACTGAGAAGCTAATGAGTAAATGCTAAAAATGGATAGTCAGTTTTAAAGGTTTCATGTGAGACGAATAATAAGAATTTGAGGAAAAAATGTAAGACATGGTCCATAATAGCAAAATAGTATTTTACATTCATCCCACTATACGGTTTCTCATACAAAATTTCATGCAACTTTAGAGATTTAAGCAACTACAAACCTTGCGTTCTCTTTTTAAAAAATAACTCGGCATAAAATAAATATAACTAAAAATAAAACCTTATAAATATACAAAATGTGGAGATAACCTGTATCAATTTTAAAACATTAAATTTTCATAAACGGTTATCATATAATAATGGAGGATGGTATAGAGCAGAATGCTACCAAATAGTAAATCGTTACCAAAAAAGAACGAAAGGAAAAGATAAAACCTTATAAATATAGCAAAATGTGGAAATAACCTATATCAGCTTTAAAACACTAAATTTTCATAGACGATGATCATATACTAATGGAGGATGATATATAGTATAATGCTCTATAATTATAGAAAAGAAGCTCTGTTTGCTAATCCTAAAAGGCTAACTTCGTATGAAATGAAAGCCATACCAAATAGTAAATAGTTACCAAAAACGAACGAAAGGAAAAGAAATGAACCATAGTAAGATAGCTGATACCATAAGACATTCTTTCCCAACCTTTTATTGAGCAACTATAAACATAAAAACTTGAGAATAAATACAAACTTCATTAGATATTCAATTATATAAAACTCACTATGCATATATAGACTGATTGAACAATCAAATTCTACACGGTTACAAACTTAGGATTGTTGAGTTCATGATTATATCCATAACCTTAAACCATTAATCAATACATCATTACCTGTAATAACTTAAAAATCTTCATTATTTTTACTCACTTCCAGATTCCATGTATTCTCTGTAGCATAGAAAGTAATCAGCAATTCAAAATTGGTTAAGCTATAATGTCCCAAATTGGTAGCCTTAAATAATGTAAACAAACGCAACGATATCAAAAGATAATGATTTCATTAGATCAACAATAATAAATGAATAAAAGTGGGAAAAGAGAGATGGCCAGCAGACAAAGTATAATTGTTAAGAGAAGAAAAACAAATTGCATCTTTGCCTGTAGAAATAATAAATTGAAGAAAATATATTCGATCAGCCTTTGGTAATAAAGATTCACAATATAATATTAAGATGTAGGACCGACTACAATCACATACACTTGCATTTGAAGAAATCTATATTTATAGGCAATGTTATTTAAGGATAATCTCTATGCTCAACTGGATCCAGTTCAATGAAATGTAAATCTAATGAGAGCTAAAACAAAGAGCTTTATATGACTCTAATATGGTATTTCATTCTTAAATATGAGATATATTCCTTCCTGATTTCATATGAAGGCACAATAATAAAAATGTTTATTCCTTTAAAACTAAGTATACTTGATTTCAGTGTCTTTAATTATCAGTCGTAACCTAACTAAAATGTAAAATTTTGATGCCAATTTATCTTTAACAAAACTCAAAAGTAACGGTGAGAACCATTAAGATTGCGTACTCCAATGCTCTTCACCAAACACTCCAACTTGGTCCTATTAATTTTTTCTAATAAAATATGTTTGGTCGCTTTCCATTCACACTTAAATAATATGATTTTGACAACCTAGAAGTTTTTCCTTTGACGATGCACTAAATTTTTATTATAAATGAAACCTATGAGAATATAGAACAGCTTATGAGAAACATACTATTATATTATTAGTGAGTTTGATTTCAAGGGCACACAAGCCTCCTCTCAATTTTGGAAACTGATCAGTCTCAACTTTGTTTATGTCTTCCCTATTCGTGATCTTCTCATCCTTTTTTCCCTCCCCCTGAAATTTCCATTCTCCCCATCCTAATCTCCTTTCCCCAATTTCTTCCACCTGAAATTCATCCATTCCCCCGTTTTCTTATCTCCACTTCCCCCTTTTCCTCCATTGGAAACCGATAGGTTCCCTTTCGTTTGTGTCGTTTCACCGTTCCTTTACCATCGGTTTCTACCCCACATCAACATATTGTACAAACCCTAGCCTCAACGCCTTACCCGTTTACGCCTCTTCATCAATTTTCTCTATCGACATTCCTCGCTCGCCAATGCTTTTCATCCACTTCCACTGTACTGTTGTTGGGCCACATGCATCAGAACGATGTTATTCTCATCCTATTCACATTTTAGGTATCTCGAATCATTCATTTTCATCAATTTCTTTCAGTTACTTCGTTTAACTTTTTATGTTAGTCTTCTTCCTTGAGCTAACTTAATTTCATTTGTTTTCACTATTTGTTGCTGCTGCCTATGGTTTATATCCAACCTCCCTGATTCCTTCGCTACCTTCAAACGATTTTCAGGCATGATTTTCTTTCATTTTAACGGCTCATTTTTTAATTATTCAGGTACAAATTCCTTTTTATTACATCGACTAACTGGGTTATCTGTACTCAATATTTTCTTTGGAACTTTATCAAAAGAAAACTTGCTTGAGAATTTTTTTAAGATATGTTATTGATTTTCTTCTATTTCAATTATTTTTATAGCAATCAGCAATGATGAAAATTTCATAAAACCTACATACTCATTTCGGATCGTGAGTTGGTTGCATATGCATAACTTTTTTTCCAAGTTTACTTCACACCAACCCGAAGAAGCTTGGCATGGTTGGATGTTCATGTCTGACCGAACTGCTCGACTGATTGGTTGTTCTTTATACTGGCTAAAGTTATTTCATATATTGATCAATATATGTATAGGTTAGATAGTATGCTGCATGATGCTTCTTAAAGCCAAATTTATTTTTATTTAAATTGAGTTTTCTGGATGAACCCTACTATTTTCCAAGACAGGATTTAGCTATTAATAAATCAAGTAGTGTCTCCATATATGTGTATTAGTCGTCTTAATTTCAGGTTAGTTTATCCTAAAGGTAAAAGTGCTCAATGAAAAAAATGATTTGAATCACTGATTAAACACAAGTTTATTACAACTTATACAGGTTAATAATATTACTAATCATAAATATTCTTACGAACTGTGATAGAATTATAATGCTGAAACCAGTGTACAACAGAAATTTCAAATTTTAGATCGGCTCAATATGACAAGTAATAGTTAATATGAAGTAAATCGTTCATAACTTGGTATTTTTCATATAAAAAAATATATTTTTTCATTTAGTTACGTCATTGTTAATTGCTTCTTTCATGGAATTATTATTCATTTTGTTAAGTTTACATGAAGATGCATTACCGAGCTTTTGCAAAAAAAAACATCTGAAAATTTGGAGTAATCAAGGTGAAATGATAATTTTAGAAAATTTATCAATATTGATATTAATAAACTTTTTGTTAGTAATTTAAACATTATTGCTTCAATTTACTCTAAGCATGTCAGGTTAAAGATATTTTGTGAAAGATATATCTTTGTTTTCGACTTGATATGTATCAGGCTAAATAAATAAAATTTCCATGAATAAATGATATTTCAGGTACTTTCATATTCATTGATAAATAATAAATTTTAAATATAGTTAAAAGTTGTGCATTTAACAACTTCAAAAATAATAAAACTATAAAAAAATCCACTGTCTCTTTTGTTCGGTAACAAATCTACTGAATTGCCAATATTTTTCCAATTGTTAAATGTGTGAAAAAACCTTCAAAGCAATGACAAGTTTCCTCCCTTTTTTACATGATTAAATAGATTGATACAATTTTCTAGCAAACAAAGGCAACCTACCTCTCTTCGAAATATTTTATCCCCTAGGAGGTTTATTTGATCTACAGTATAGTTTTAAAATTGTTGTAATGAAAATATATAACATGTCATTTCACCAATATATTGTCCTATGCACATACAAGCGTGTTATGTTTATGTCCTAGCATGCATGATAGGTTATTAAAAAAATCAAGGATTTGATCAGATAAACATATGCACCATTATAATGTGCCGTTTTATCAAGGGATATTTAGTGTTGAGCCATATGGATGTTCTGGCGAATTAAGCATCAGAGTTCCATACTATAAACTGCTAAAATATTTTGATAAATACTGTTAAAATATAGTTTTGTGTTCCCATGCTTAATTTGTCTATTTCTGAACAAATATAATAATAATCTCTTTTATAATTTTAAGTTATTGTCACCCGAGATATTTACCTAAAATTCAAATTTTCTGCCTTTCTAAAATTGTATGGTGGACACTTTAATTAGTACAAGTTACGATTAATGTAGAAATTTCAGAAATTTGATCAATTAAGGATGTTAACAGTGAATTCTGTTTGCTCTAGCAAATACAAAAACAAAGAATTTTTAAAAAAATCGTGTCTAAATGAATTTACAGAAGAGAAATAATTAGGTTGATCATTATTACTCATCATAATATGGATATCCCAATTCAACCTGTATATATTCAGTTTTTGATACCCTATGCACAATGGAAAAAAAGTTATGAAAACAAAATTAATAAAAAGGAAACATAACCATAAATTTAAGTGTATATTTGTGCGAGAAGAGCAATATGAAATGTCTATAAAATTTAGGCATTCAAAGTTTATAAAACAAGTTCTTCATTCTTATGTTTTTCGTTGATAACATATGTAATGTTTATAAAATCTAGGCATTTAAAGTTACAGCTGCACAATAAAGTATGTGTTTGTGACTGTATTAGTGCATTATATAAGTTAAAATCCATTATATAAGATAATTAGACAATTTGGTCTTTATGAATTTCATTTAGTAAAATAAGTTTTCCTTAACAATGTGTATATTATTTTAAAATATAATTTTAGGACAAGTTAAGCAAAAGTTATTAGCTTTGGACTGAACTGTGCATTTGATAAGGAGACTGTATTGAGGTTGGAATAGGCTTTAAGGATGCAACAATATACTTTTGTATTGCTGTGAATTGTGAATATGATGTTTGCTTTATTTCAAGCATCACATAATATATAAGCATAATGTGTTTGTATGGACTAGATTAAACATGCAGTGGGTGTGATTATATGAACAGTCACCAACATTTGATTCATAAAAACTTTTAAATAAAAAGAAGCAAATAAGTAGGTTGTTATGTAGAAGGTTCATGCATATTCAACCATGGAAGGGATTTGAGAGCTTACGTTTAGTTGCATACTCATTAACATTATGATGTTAGCTTTGGATTTATCCACAAATGGCATATGTCACATTTTGAACACACAAACATAAATACACATACACATAAATAGACATAGACTAAGGAAGAAAGTAGTTAGAGGTGATGCCTTTTCAAAATTCCAAAATTCTATTGCTTCATAATAAATGTAGTGTATTTAATTTTGTTATAGGGAAGCTGCTTACCCCACTAACTCATCATGAGTTGCGTGTAACTTTTTCTCTTCGTGTCTTCAAAATGGAAGGTATCTCAAAAGTAAATTTATAAAATGATTCTTGCATTCAAAAGTAAAATTAGAAGTCAAATATCAATACAATAAACCTACTTGAAAAGAGAGGCAACCAATCATATTTTCCTCAACAAGCAGGAACTTTTCAATAATTTATTTCTACATGCATTTTTGGTTTTAATGTGTCTTTCAAATTTGATATTATGTCATCTTCTTCATGAATTTCATTAAATTTTATTGATATTGTCAATTTTACTAATTATAATGTATAATCGAGAATTCTGAGTTTTCATAGGTTGAGATAAGATTGGTGGTGGACAATATGTACTAGATGGAATAGCACGAAAATGCAACTGTTCTGATTGTTTGATGAGAGGTAACATTCAATTTATACTATCAAATTCCAGATTCAAGCTTCCAGGAGAATTTGAGTAGCTTCTCCCATATGTACATTACACAAACACACGAGACAACATGCTTTCTACAAGGCAATGTCATTACATTCTAAGATAAAACCCTAATGGACCCTTGATGAAGGTTAAGTGCGTCGATTCCAGTACACTTGAGCATCCTGAGATTTTAATGTTTTGATGGAAAGAAATTGGAAGTAGCCATACTTCCTTATCCCTCTATATAATGTTTGCAATTAATGTGTTTATAATAGCAACTTGAGTTATAAATGTACACTCGATTTTATTAATAAATGTATTAATGCTTTAGATTATTTTACTTTGTTGGTTTAGCTTAAGCAATAGAATGGTGGTACCACTTAGTGAGATCAGAATGGACATGATGATGATATTTGAAATACACCAGATAATTAGATTTTCCCTCTGCTATATAAGTAGAGTCGTCTACTTTTGAAAGAATAGGATTTAATGAATTGACCTAGCCTATTGGTGGATGGTTATGGATTGGCTCAGTAGTTGTACAATCATCCTACAAAGTAATGTTAGCATATGTACATGTATTTATATTGTCAGGCGAATCAAATGATTGATAATCATTGCGTGTTTAAAAAGACTTCAATTGTCTATTTTCTCATTTGAAATCATGATGTGTTTTCATGCACACACAACTGATTGTGAATCATTTTTCAATTTACATGCTTAAATATTCAATAAGTATTAATGTCTAACTTTGTATTCTGGGTAACAATATCATGTTGTTGCACTCAGGATTCTCGAACTGAGAGCATGTAGTTCAACCTCCATGGAAACGGTGATGGAAATAGTAGAGGTATACAATTCACTTTTCTTGCATATTCTCAAGTTGGAAATAACTTTATTTTTTTAAAATAATGTTTGAAGAATTCATTTTAAAGATGCTCAAAGCTTTCACATGATTTTCCAAAAGTTGCTTATAGAACTACCTGGGTATGAATTATGATTATTTTTTTGGCTGTACAAGATATTTGTATTGTGTTAGTTTGATTCGCCATGAAAAAATATTTAGCTAATATTTAATCCTTGATGATATTAGCTTTAGTATTACTGTGCTAAAATACGGGACACAAGCTGCTCAATATATAATTTTTGTGGCTGTTGAATGTACATTGATATAAATATAATGGTGCAAAAGTTTAGGTTTTCCCTATTTTCTGCTTTTGTTTAACTGTGTTTGTTTTCTACAATATAAACAAATTGTACAAGTAGTATTTAGGTGATTCTATATATATATATATATATATATATATATATATATATTAATACTTTTGGTCAATAATCAGATGTTTCTCTAAGGTATCGTTTAGGAGGACCAAAATGTTCTTAATAAGATAACCATAATTGTTGAGTTTAATATGAAGAAAAGAAAGGATCAACTATTAATCCATCAATAAATACCCAAAAAAACCAAAAATCCATACATATTCTTATATGGAAAAAAGAGAAATATTTGATATCTGAAAAAATTAATATGGATGTAGATATGAATGAAATCGCATCCAAAATTATTCAACTATTTTTTTTAAGATTATGGTTTATCACATGTGTACTTTAGTATAAAGAGATGTATTTATTGTTTTATTAAGTTAATAATTTGTATTATATGCATTTAATGCATACAAAAACTATTTATTATCATCTTATTTTACTTATTTTTCATGATTTTACAATAAATGAAATTGAAAAAACTTACGTTGAACCAAAATTTTCTCATTTTTATTTAATTTAAGTTCATCAATGGATAAAATATATATCTAATATATGTCTATATCTCGAGATGCGGATATCCAATATCCCGAAATGATTTTGGATATGGTTGCGGATATCCAATATCCCGAAATGATTTTGGATATGGTTGCGGATATGTAACTATCTCACCTAAAAATTTCCATGACAAAATAGATTAACTTATCTATTAGTGCTTACTATTAGAGGTTATAGATTGATATGCTAGAAAAAACTGCGAAGGCTTGCAAGTGCATTAATTAGGGCATATTTATATTCAATTTTTTTTACCAGATGGCACTGATTGTTTTAGAAACTGAATATAAAGGTTTAAAACATTTTGTTAAGTATATTCTGGCGTGTTACATATGGTGCAAATAGGTCGTATATATAAAACGCAAAAGCATAATGCTAAAGTCATGTTATAGATTTCTACCAAACTTAAGTTGGTATAAAATTTTGTCCTCTTCAGGTTCTCAATAAATGAACTATGCATCAGTGCCAAACGTTGTTTTCTACATGACTAACATAGATTGTTTTGTAAATGATTAGATATTGTGGTCTATTTTCATTTCATCCAAATGAATAATTTACTAGAAGATCCATAAATCAAACAATTCATATTTTACCACTAACTGTCATCAGACTCAAGTTTTCAAGTCGAATAATAAAGTAAACAGTTCATATATAGAGAGTTTATGCATTGAACCAGGTATGCAAAGTATGTGTTTAAATTATTGTTGTGCTAACGCATCGAATCCCAGGATTTAGCTTTGTATAGTATCAAGAAGTGTTTTCTAATGTTATGAACTTGAAATGAAATGTATAAATCTTTTTTTGTGTTTTTTTTTGAAAACCCAGGAGAACCCGGCTGACCGGTAAACTCCTGAGAAGGGTATAGTAAAGCCGTTCGCTGATCCAAGCCCCCATACCCCCGGATAAATTTATATAGGATAGGGAAGTGCATGGTAGGAATCGAACCTGGGTCTTTTTACCAGAACCCAAGCCTCCTTACCACTGCGCCGCACCCGCGGACAATGAAATGTATAAATCATTTTCATCTTAATTCTACAAAGAATTGTAGAGGTATATGTTTATATTTTAGTTCTTCATTCAACTCCAATAAACGGATTTTTACATTTAATTAACTTTTCACAATCTAACCATTAAAGGTTGGTCTTCATGCTATTATTTCAATGAAGTGTATCCAAATCACTTTATGTTTATTCCATACATCAATTTCCTTTTGTACCTAAGTTTATTTCAGAAAAAAGATTAAGTGGTCATTACAAATTGCTGTAGGAGCATGGTGGATTGCAAAATTTATTTTGTTGCATGGACCAAAACAAAACGTTTTAAAAAGAGTTAGGTAGGAAAAAAAATATTGATTGGAACTTTTAAAAATATTTGCTAAAAAATAAAATAAATGAATTGGTCAAGTCAATTATCCTTAAATTACTATGTTGCACCTTCAACAAAGAACCTAAAGTCTACAGCTGCACATACTACACTATAGGCAAATCTATATCACCATTTTCACCCCTTACTGCTGCTGCAAATGAAATTTAACAAGCTTTAATTTTGATATAAGTACCATCTTCATTACAAAATACATTCATAATTCTATATAAAACTGGAAATGCTGCAGCATTGTTCCACTATTTATAAGTTATATATACCTATAACTAATAACATCATTTTTTGTTGTAGGTGCAAACATGTGTAATATGAACCACATGGATAGGTGGAATAAGGCTCATAGATAGGAATCAAATATGGTTGACACTGCCGCCACTCAATAATTAAATTTTATTTTCAGTCATGTTTTAATAACAATAAACAACGATGTAAAAACACTGTCTTGACAGATTATTTTACTATTACTTCCAGACTTTGATTTGCTTGATGTTTCTTCAACACATTTTAAGGGTTGTAGTTTCTATTAATTATAATTTAATATATTTACAGTTATCTGTATCACGTTCCACCATGCTAGAATATTTTTTGAATTAATCGGCAACAAATATATTTACAGTTTATGATAATCAACATGGTTCCTACATATCTTTGTGAGAAATGCGGATTAAGGATCTTAAGGCTAGAATAAACACTAGAGGGGGTGAATAGTGTTTTAGAGAATTGTTAAATAATTTTAAGTTTTTGTTAATTTGAACACAAGTGTATGCAATATTCAGACACAGATATGATCACAGAATCAAACACAAATGCAAATATAAAGTAAAAGCAGTAAAGGAAAGAACACACCGGGTTTTATACTGGTTCGGACTTGTGTGCGGGACTTGTGGATTCCATTCCATGAATAAAGTGGATTTTAAGATGCCAGTGCTTTTCTAGGAGTTTTAACAAATTTTCTAATTAAAAAATAAATTACTTGAACTCTTAAACTCTTTATATTCATGAGTCTTCAATCTTGATATCTTAAATCTCTATACTGTACAGTCTTCATTCTTGGTACCTGCATGGTTAAATCCTGCATATACATATATATCTAAACTTATACTGTTAGTATTTATATTTTATAATCTATTCTAAGGTTGTTGTCATCAAAACCATCATCTCACGGACTAACAATCTCCCCCTTTTTGATGATGACAACCTTTTTTATAAAATATTACTTCTATCCTAATAACTCCCCCTTAATCTATGTCTAACTACCCTATTTTATACTTCTCCCCCTTTGTCATCAACAAAAAAAACTAACTCTAAACTAAATAACACCAAACTATAGAACTCCCCCTAAATCTTATACTCTATGACATGTGATTATAATGATAGTGTTATCATAAATAATCAACACTTAGATCTAATAATAAACCTAATCCTAAACTACTAACTATTCTAAGTATATACAATAACCATATAGTTATTAATAGGGAAGAACACATATAAGAATATAATTTATTTATTAATCATATAATTATACTTACATTTTCATGGGAAACGTAAGAAGAAACATACAACAATGGTAAAGAAAGAGAAGAAACTAATGTGTGTTTTTGAACATAGGAGATATATGAATCGAGCAGTTTGGATAGTGGAAACAGAAATTTCCACGTTGTTCGACAAGATTCCCATCTTTGTCAAAACAAACTTCTTCAACACACACGACTTTGTTGTCATCCTCCGTGTGCATATCTTCCACGGGTTCTTCTTCTTCTTCGCTTGCCTCTTGTACACGATCTCCTGAAGAGTCTTCTTCAATCAAGATTGGGTTAGCATGATTGTCCATTAGAAATTTTTGCAAATTCCTAAGGATTTTGCCTTGCCTCTCTCGTTCCTTGGCCATTCTAAGTTGCATTAGTTGGATTTCAGCCATTAACTGAAGTGCATCCTTTATAGAATCCTCCATTTTAGTCATACGAGCGAGAGTAGTACGTTGAAATGGACCAGACGTAGGAGAGGGGAACGAAAAGGTTGATTTTATGTTTGATTTGGAAGAGGAGGCCATTGATTAATTGATTTTAGAGAAAAGAACAGAGAGATAACAGAAAGGATGAATAAAATTTTGAAAATGTGAAGAATATATAACCAATTATTTGAATTTTGGTGGGAAAAATTTCAAAAATTTAAAAGCGTTGTATGTCGACATAGGGTAGAGGGGTATGTTGACATGGTTCTTAAATTTTTGCCTATTTAATTTATTTTGAATTAATTTTTAATTATACTTTGTTTATTTATATTTTATATTTCAGTTATTGAACAAATACCTAATTCTCTTCTTAATTTAGTAAATATAGATTCATTTAATGGTTTTGTTAAGATATCAGCAATTTGATTCTCAGTATTGATATAATCTAGAGTGATTACTTCCTTACTTATATTATCTCTGAGAAAATGATGTCTGATACCAATATTTTTAGTTCGAGCATGTTGAGTAGTATTTTTGGATAAATTTATCGCACTAGTATTATCATAATAAATTGGTGAATTTGAAAAATTCAAACCATTATCTTTTAACGTTTGTTGCATATATATTACTTGAGAACAAGCCAAAGCAGCAGAAATATATTCTGCTTCGGTTATTGATAAAGAAACTGTGTTTTGCTTTTTACAAAACCAGGAAATCAGTGAATGCCCAAAAAGCGACAAGTTCCACTTGTACCTTTTCGGTCTAATTTACAACCAGCATAATCAGCATCTCAGTAAGATATAAGTCAAAAGAATCATTTTTAGGGTAAAATAAGCCATAATCAGATGTGTGTTTAACATATCTTATGATACGTTTTAAGACTTTTAAGTGGGTCTCTTTAGGTTGGGATTGATATCTTGCACAGAGACAAACACTATGCATGGTATCAGGTCTACTAGCGGTAATATAGAGTAGTGATCCAATCATTCCTCTATATAACTTTTGATCTATATCTTTTCAAGAGATCTTCTTTACTAAGGTACTCATTGGTTGCCATGGAAGTGGATTTTCCACTCGCAGTAGTCAAACCAAATTTATTAATTAGGTCTTTAGCATATTTTTCTTGACTAATGAAAATACCATTATCTAATTGTTTTATTTGTAATCCTAAAAAGAAATTTAATTCACCCATATGACTCATCTCAAACTCTTTTGTCATTATTTCAGAAAATTCTTTATTCATTTCAAAGTTAGTTGATCCAAAAATGATATCATCTACGTAAACTTGTACTAGTTGAATATCTTTTTTGTTTCTTTTAATAAAAAGAGTATTACGTACTTTACCAATTTCAAATTTTGATTGTAATAAATAAGATCTTAGTCTATCATACCAGGCTCTAGGAGCTTGTTTTAGGCCATATAAAGCTTTCTTAAGTTTGTAAACATGATTAAGTAATTTTTCATTTTCAAAAAGTGGTGGTTGTACAACATATACTTTCTCTTTTACAAATCCATTTAAAAAGGCACTTTTAACATCAATTTGGTATAATTTAAAATTATTATGATTTGCGAAAGCAAGTAGAATCCTAATGGCTTCTAATCTTGCTACGGGAGCAAAGGTTTCATCAAAATCTATTACTTTTTCTTGACAAAAACCTTAAGCGACTAAACGTGCTTTATTTCTAACTACCTCTCCTTGTTCATTCATTTTATTTTTATAAACCCATTTAGTTCCAATTATAGTTTTATTTTCTGGTCTAGGAACAAGTTCCCAAACTTCATTTCTAGTAAATTGATTTAGTTCTTCTTGCATAGCCAAAATCCATGAATCATCAGTTGATGCTTCTTTTGGATTTTTGGGTTCAATAGTTGATATAAAAGCTACATTATTCATTTGACTTAGTTGATTTCTAGTTTTAACTACAGATTGCATATCTTCTAGTACATTTTCAATAGGATGATCTTTTGTAGATTAGTCCTTTTATTAGGATGATTAATTTCATTATTAGTTTCAGTTGACTCTTGATTTTGAGTAATTAAATCATCTTCATCATTTGTATCTTCACAATTTTTGAAATTTTCATCGAATGACACATACATTATTTCTTCGATGGTGTTAGTTCTTAAATTAAATACTCTATATGCTTTACTTCTATTAGAATATCCGATAAAGATACCTTCGTCGGATTTAGGATCAAATTTATCTAAGTTATCTTTAGTATTTAAAATAAAACATTTACTTTCAAAAATTATAGAATAAGATACTTTAGGTTTGTTTGAGTGAAGAAGTTCATAAGAAGTCTTATTAGTTAAAGGTCTAACTAAAATTCTATTTAAAATATAACAGGCGGTAGCAACTGCTTCTGCCCAAAAATTCTTTGGTAATTTACTGTTTGAAAGCATAGTTCTCGCACACTCTTGAATCGTCCTATTTTTACGTTCTACTACTCCTTTTTGTTGTGGAGTTCTTGGAAATGAAAAATTGTGAGTTATTCCCTTTTTATTGCATAATTCCTCAAACTTTTCATTTTCAAATTCACCACCGTGATCACTACGAATGGTTATAATTTTTAGAGAAAGTTGATTTTGAATCCTTTTTGTAAAGTTCTTAAAACATTTAAAAGTATCACTTTTATGTTTCAAAAATATTATCCATGTAAATCTAGAATAATCATCTACAATTACAAAAACATATTTACTATGATTTATTGACAGAATGTGGGATGGACCAAATAAATCAAGGTGAAGTAATTCAAGAGGTTTTGAAGTTGAAATCATATCTTTTAATTTAAAGGAAATTTTTCAAAGTTTTCCTAATTAACATGCATCACATAGACTATCTACTTTAAAATTCATTTTAGGAAGACCTCTTACTAGATCATGTTTTGACAGTCTAGATAAGATTTTGAAATTCAAATGCCCAAATCTCTTATGCCAAATCTCTTATGCCAAATCCAAGGGTCATTTGTATTTGCCAAAAGACATAAGTTATCATTTGAAACTTTCATACTAAGAATATTTAACTCCCTCAAATATTATGGTTGAATTGTTATCTTCAATGTAACATTTATCTTTTTCAAATTTAATTTTTATATCCTTTATCGCAAAGTTGACTTATACTTAGCAGATTATGTTTCATATTTTTAACTAGCAAAACATTAGTAATAATAGGAGTTTCAGAGTTACCGACTTTGCCGATGCCAATCACATATCCTTTTGAATTGTCTCCAAAGTTAACCAGTCCTCTATTGTGACGACCCGTAATTTTCGAGCATTTAAAATAAGGATATTTAATTGATTTTAAATATTCAATAGAGCAATCTTAACTTGAATTACAAATATCGCTATTTATTGATAATTAAATAATAGAATTTAATAATTAGAAATTGGGTAAATTGTTGAATTTAGGATTTTAAGCCTGTTAAAAATATTTTGTTGTAAAATTATATTGATAGTACAGAGAATAATAGAAGTAATAGAATTGAATTTAACAGTGGTTTGTTCAGTTTTAAAACTAATATTGTTTAAATTGAATTTAAAAAAATAGCAGTCCGAGGCACAGTCTCGGAATTTGATGAAACCTGTTCCATTGGATCCATAATATTGTATTATTATCGGATTTCAATTTTCGTAGTGATGGGAGTTGTTATGTGAGCATATGATTTATAAACGCGTTGAAATTTACAACGATAATTTAATTTAAAATTTTATAAGTATAATATCACATAAGCAACATCACAGCTGAGATTAAAATTTTTTTTAATAATATTATAACTTGACAAAAATCAAATATTGGCTTCAAGAGCACGCCACTTCCTTTCCAAAATATCACGTCCCCTCTTCTTTTTTTTAAAAACCGAGCTTCATCTCTTACTTCAGAACGAAATCAAACAATTATCAATGGCCGAAATCAATTTGTAATTTTTACTTTTTTCCCCAATTCAAATC
The DNA here is from genome assembly GCA_030765085.1 of Allium cepa. Classification (NCBI taxonomy): domain Eukaryota; kingdom Viridiplantae; phylum Streptophyta; class Magnoliopsida; order Asparagales; family Amaryllidaceae; genus Allium; species Allium cepa. The sequence continues at coordinate 604,187,492 of CM060934.1, read as the reverse complement.
AATTCCCTCTTCAACTTCGTGCAAGTAGACTTTTAATGGCTAAGGGTGAAAGAACATACTACGCCTCCCCCCCTCTCGTTTTGGATTTGAGTTGCCGGCTTTTCATTTTTTCTTTTATTCGAGAATCACTTCTGACAAAAAGAAAAAAAATGGTCGTTGGCCTAGCTCGTTCCTTTCCTCCACTATTTCAAACTCATCTTCAAATCGAGAACGACGATTTCAGAATCAGTCTTGGGCTCGGCTACTCATACGCGTGAGGACGAAGGGATCGACGTCGGCTTCGGTGTTCGAGTTAGGGTTTGAGGCGTCACGTTTTGGGTAGCCGTAGGTAAGAGGATTCGCGATGCGACGTGGACGGCGGTACTGGGGAGAAGCTCTCGAACTCACGCGCGTGGAGGCAAGGAAAGGGAAGATTTGAAGGTCGCTGGAGTTTGCACGGCAGCTCACGATGGTTGCCGTCGATTGGAGTTTGAGCGATTTGGGTTTTGCTGGTTCGATGCGAGTTGGAGGTTGAAGTTTTCTTTGGGTTGTTCGGTGAGGTAATTATCTTTAGTTTTTTTAAAATCTTGAATTGCATATAACTGGAAATAAAAATTTGTGTAAAAATATATTTCTAATCTAAATAAGCTAGGAAATTAACAGTGAAGCAATATAGACAGTCAGTGAAATTTTTTTTTTAATATTATCATTTCAGTAAGGAGAAGTATTGTTTGACATTTACAGTAAGTTATAAAATTTATGTCTTAGTTTAAAAGAAATAAATAGGTAGATAAACAGTAAAGTATATAGACTGTGTATTTTGAAATTTTAAATTTAATAAACATATATATATATATACAGGTTGAAATATATGTTTATAAAGTTAAAGCTGAAACAAATTAAATTATTATTAAGTTAAATTTGTTAAATAATGATTAATTCACATATTAATAAAATCACATAATATTTGTTCAAGGTTTGAAATCTGAAAAGAAAACAAGCTGTTCAGGGATGGACTGCAAAACAAATGCAAAGGTGAGTTAATCTCACTCAGTTTAAAAGTTAAATGATTAAATTTAAATAATTGATTGTATGATTTAATTGATTAATGTGATATAGTATAGTATAATTGGAATTTGGCATATTATGTGATGCTAACGTCTGTGGGTGCAGGGAGAACAGGTTAGAGGGATCCAACTGCACCCCTCAACTTTATTTAATTATTTAATGTTCTATGTTCTGCGAATTTGATATCTTGAAATGAATTATTTTGAAATATTGAATGCTATGGCTTGATTATTATAATCGGGCAATAATGAATTACCAAGTATATATATATTTTGAGTTTGGGAATGAAAATAAAAGAAGTGAAATTGTAAGTAAAATAATTATGGAAACTTGAATAAATTTAAGAATGAATTGGAAAAGAAATAAAGTGCCTTAAAAAATTCTAATAAATAAAGCTTAAGTTTAGTAAGGGAAATTTGAAATACCAGAAAATTAATGAATTGTAAATTTCAGTGTTATTATTTTAAAAAGAATAAAATATTTACTTAAAATTTAAGCTTCAATTTATTTGAAAGAACATAGAAGAACTGGGAAGAAGCTGAAATTGGTATATTTCAGTTAAATGATATAAAATCAAAGGGAAAATAAAATAATAAAAAAATAAAGTCCATAATTAATGAACTTTGAGATAAACTGATAAGTAAAGAAATTTATTTCAAATGGAATAAAGTGGGAATCAATTTGGGAAAGTTGATTTAAGTGGTTGAATTTGGATATTCTCCCTGGATAACCAAGTACGTTTTCAAAGTAAGTTTTTAAAAATAAATTAAAAGTTTCCAAGTTGATTTAAAAAGCAAGTTTGGAAAATTTATTATTTCTAAATATTTAAATTCTAAAGAAAGGCTTCTCTTTTAACTATTATAGTAGTAATTATTTTAAGAGTGACTTAGTAGTTTGATTTAAGATGAAAAAAATTAGTTATATTTTATAAAGTGACCTTGCTTACAAATATTTATGTAGTACGTATTTTTAACAAATTATTGAAGTAGTTTACTTGAATGTTTTAAAGATATATTTCAAAGTAAAGTGTTTTAAATTATTTTAAAAAAGCTAGTTTTATGCTTGGTGATTTCAGAGGAGATAGAAATAATTGAGAAAGTTTATTTTGAAAAGAAAGACGGTTTTGAAACTGTTTTCAAGGATTGAAAATAGAAATAAATCTTGGAAAGATATTTTGAGGTAAATAAATAATTTGGGAAATTATTTATTGATGGATGGTTGTTGTGAATATTTATTGATAGTTAAATAACTGACTATCAATATTAGACAATGCGTTGATCGTTTCGAAGAGACCAGGATCGAGATTTATTTCTCGAAAACCAATTCGATCCGGTTTGTACGTTTCGTGAAAACGATTTTGGATTCGAAGATGGAGCAGTGAAGTGCAAGGGCTAGTTGCTACTAATCCTGAGGATATTTCCAAAATGGATGTAGTAGGAATAGTGCTTTCGGTTCCCTTCGAACCCGGGACGGACTTGTATGGATGAATGCTTGCGAAACATCCTTAGGTGGACAATGGGCATTCTAAGGGATATGTTCTATAAAAGGTAACGCTTAGCCTCAAGCCTCATCAAATGGGAATGACTGAAAATCAGGGGTTATGCAGCAAGGCTAGGTGGGTAGCACCCAAGTAGGGTGAGGTCATTCCAGTCTAGATGTCCCTTTTTATTTCGGCTTAGTGGCGGTTGCTGATCCCAACCACGGGGTGATCTCACTCGGGATTATCCAGTAAGGAGTAGTCCCGGCCTTGTGTTGCAGGGGTGCGGGCGTACTCCTCGGTACGGTGATCTAGGCCCCGTACTGTGACAGGTGGTACCCCAGTGCCTAGTCATTAGTTGGAAATCCATTCTCCCTACGAGCTTTGTACGAGTTTTGTTCGTATTACCCACTTTGTGGCTAGTAGCTGGAATTTAATAATGTAACAATTTCAGCTATTTTATAAGTATTTGTATATAGACCCTATTATAATATCAGAGGATTTCTATAAAAATTGTTTTAGCTATCGTAAGGTAAAAGCCCGACATGTTTATTTGTGGCGTGGTCTTACGAGATGCTTTTGTTTTCAAAGGATTTTGAAACTTTAATAATCAATTGGGTGTGATTTTCTCACGCTGGTATTCCAGACTGACTCGGGTGTTATTTAACTGTAATGCTCGGGTCAGACCGAGTATTATAGGATACAGGATATGATGTCGTGGAGCTCAGGAGATGAGCTGGATGACGATACGTATTCTCGTACTTGTTTTACATATATATTCCGCAGTGTTGAGTTGCTGTATATACAGTTGTATGTTATTGATGTTGAGCTATGATTGATGTACTCCGATGATGTAATATATAAATAGAGATATTTGATTTTGAGTAAAGATTATTTATTATCTATTATATTTTATTCCGCTGCGATGGTTAGATTCTGTTGTTGTTTTCTATTTTCTTCTTCTACCTCTTCTTCCTTAACCTAAAATGGTTCTTATTTCTGTACAACTTGAGTTGATTGTTGTAGAATAGTATGAACTCAAGGGGTATGGATTTGCGGGCTGTTACAGCCATCTTTGTATATTATATCATTTAACATATCTGGATTGCCAATCATGCATCTAGAACATCCACTATCGAGTATCCATTTATCCTTTCTGATCTGCATAATTTTTCCATTGTGTATTGATTCCTCAATAGCCATAAAGCATGATTCCTGCACATCAAACAATTTTGGTAGACAACTTGAATTTGAACATTGATTATATGCAGACCTAAAAAACAATGATGATCTGGATATTTCTTAACTAATATTAACAAATATAGCCATTTCTAAACAAAAATTTCAAAAAACAGATTATGAAATTTTGAAAACCTTGCTTTGATACCAAATGTGAGAAATGCGGATTAAGGATCTTAAGGCTAGAATAAACACTAGAGGGGGGTGAATAGTGTTGTAGAGAATTGCTAAATCTTTTTAAGTTTTTGTTAATTTGAACACAAATGTATGCAATATTCAGTCACAGATATGATCACAGAATCAAACACAAATGCAAATATAAAGTAAAAGCAGTAAAGGAAAGAACATACTGGATTTTATACTGGTTCGGAGTTACCCTACATCCAGTCCCGCACACAAGTACAGATTTCCTTTCAAAAACAATCTTTACAATTACACCCTCGATTTCAAGGCAATGAGGTACATCCTCCAGAATCACAATCCTCTGGGTAGAGATACTTGATTTCCTAGGCAATAAGTTCACCCAATTGATTTTCAAAGGCTACAATCACACCTTATCTCGCTTTATTGATTTCCAAGGCTACAATCACACCTTTTCTCACTAAGTTGATTACAAAAAGCCTATAACTCTGAATGGCACTAAGGATTTTGGTGAGATAGTGACAGAGAATCAAACCAGAGATAATCTAGTTAGATTCAATGTTGTTTCGGTAGAGTAATGATAAGAATTTGTATTTAGAAATGTGGAAGAAGAAGAGGAGTGAAAAACCATAAAATCTATGTTAAAATTCATTGAAACCAACCCCTATTTATAGAGGAACAACAGCCATGTCCATTCGTGAAGATTATGACGAATAGACACTTCTTTTGAAATTTAAATTTTGAACTCAACTGACACCATGTCGACATGGGGTACTTGAGTATGTCGACATCCCAAAGGGATTTTAGTTTTTTTGATATTCTTTGAAAATAACCTTTATTTTACATTAAAACTATTTTAAACTTTATAAATATACTTGACTATTATTTAAATGCATGAGTAAATATATAGAATAATATATACAAAATTCTATTATAATTTTATATTTAAAATCTAAGTATAAATATTTAAAAGTTAAATATATTATATTTAAAAGATAGTTTAAAAACAAGGATAATTTGATTTGAAATTAAAGATTATTTTGAGGCTAAAAGTATTTGAAATCAGGATAAATGTTTTTGATGCTTTTAAAAGGAAGGTTTTAAAATCATTTTGAAAACAAGATATAATTTTGAAAAATCATTTTGAATAAAAAGTTAACGGATACAAAACAATGTTCCATTAGATTTTTCGTAGGTTCCATCCTACTTAGGGTTCCATCCCTTTAACAGGCTCGAAGTGGATTCCATTCCACGAATAAATTGGATTTTAAGATGCCAGTGCTTTTCTAGGAGTTTTATTAAAAAATAAATTACTTGAACTCTTGAACTCTTGATAATCTTGATACTCATGAGTCTTCAATCTTGATATCTTGAATCTCTATATTGTGCAGTCTTCATTCTTGGTACCTGCATGGTTAAATCCTGCATATACATTTATATCTAAACTTATACTATTAGTATTTATATTTTATAATCTATTCTAAGTTGTTTCATTAAAACCATCATCTCACGGACTAACAACCTTACCCATGTTTCACTTCCCCTAGTTTTATTTCACATCTGATGTTTGATTTCTGATTGTAAATTAGGCAGTATTGGTTACAAAATTCAACAAGCTGTTATGCATGTGTACACTACGCTTTATTCCCTCCACGCTGAACTTTATTCATTATTATAGCAATTCGTGCCTACTATATTCCATTATCATTGTTTATAAGGATCTTTTTAATCCGAACTACTGCTCTCTTACTCATTGTGATATGCCACAGAAATACAAAAATGGTACATAGGTTGCCAACAAAGTGTGAATACTAACATACCTTTCTTTTACAACTTTCAAATGGTGAATAAGTGTAATGTTACATTGCCGCTCAAAGTTTACTACAGTTGAATAATGAAAAATCAATTACTTAAAGTGCTTTTCAACTATTTCTAATTAATATTTTGATACAACTACTTTGACCAACCCATGTGCAAAGCACGGGTTCGCACTAGTATATGTATGCATATATGTGTGTGCAAAATAATGGTTAAAAACATTTCACATATGTGAATAAATTTTATAAAAGCATACAGATAAAGCTACAGAGTTGCAATAACAAACACTGCATAAAATCATAGAGAAATTAGCAAAAAAATACTAAACAGGTTTGAAATTTCAACTTAATGGAAAACATGACTTTAATTGGGATTTTAAAAAGAAGGAAAATGCTTAGAATAATTTATACTCAGGGTAAATGTCCAACACAAAACTATCTTTTTCTTATTACTTAGTTTTATTAATCTTCTATGTATTGTATTCTGTATCTTGATTGAAGATTTTGGTTTTCCCATGGAAATATAGTCCTGTCACCTTTTTTCCTTTTTTTCTTCCTTTTGTGAGATGACTTATATATTCTATCATAACGTGCTTAGGATGATAGTTGGCTAGAAAGTATTCTCAATTATTAGAGGAAGGAAAAGTTGCATTTAAACCAAAATTTTGTACCAAAATTCTAAAAGCATAAAAGCACATTCATATAAACTATAAATCAAGCCACAATGCTTGCTTGTACCTGTACATTTCTTAACCTACAAAACTATGTAAATATCCATGCAAAATGCAGATCATGACTTTGAAAAAGTTATTGATAAACTCAATTTGATGGTAGTTTTTTCTTTTGAAACATCACTCCATAAAACATACACATGAAATCAAAGATAAATCTTTCTTATTGAGAAAAGCCTTTATCCTAAAAAATTCAAAATTGTGCCCAAATATCCGAGAACCTACCATACTATTAACATTCGTATTTTTGAACCTCTGACAAACTTTGATGCTCAATCTACAAAATATTTTTATATTTTAAGACTTAAGAAAGTGTAAATTAGAGCATCGAACCGGAAGGTGGACTATTAATTAACTCTATGTCTATCATTAATTGATTTAAAATGGTATTATTAAATAATACATATAAGTGACGAAAATTTGATTTTAGTACTTGTTAAACAAATGAAGTAATTCGAAGGATCCTTTTACCATTTTTTGATGCAATGATTCAAATCCATATAGTTATATCAATGGTCATGAACGCGCTTCCCTTCTTTATTTCCGCATATTTACTTTTAGTAATAGTAAATGGATGTTCCAGTGCACGAAGACAGATTATAAGTCAATCAAGAAATATAGTAAACAAAGCTAAAGAAAACAATAATTCAATTAGCTAACATTGACAAATACTCTAATAAAAAATGAATCTAAGCAATAAATCTAAATTTAATAACTTACTATTTAAAATCAACACCAATTGCTCTTTCTACCTCGTTGATAGTAATTTGTATTCAATTACCTGCATAAATTTTGTTTGATTGTCATAATAAATTAAACTTACAAAAAAAATTCACTTAGCACATAATTAGCTCCATGTAGAGTGAAGGGCCACAATTGTTTGTCTTCGAACATGGCAATTAGATCACATGTTGCCAAGTGATTATAAGCTCGCACATAAATATATACCATGGAGTAGCTTTGAGTATTAAACTAAGTATTTAAAAGCAAAGATGCTGAATAAACGTGTAACTTACCTTCACAAAACTTTACTTTGGATCATCAAAGCACTTGAAATCCAAATAAATACTGCAAAACATAAAACAAATATTAACTAAACACACATATACATACATTCGTTTATATACATACATACATATATATAGCATATGGACATAGCACATATGTAAACATAAGTTCATTAATAGATATATATTTCATTTATATAGTCGAAAGTAATCCTCAACAATTATGAACAATATGAATGAAGGCAATAAAAGATGTATATACCAAATATAAACCTTGATGATTCCAATTTTATCTTAAAAAAATCGACGAACTTGAGTAAATAGCACACGGTGTATGGTTTTCAAGGCATTGAAAAAATAAGTTACCAAAACAGGATTGCTTTTAAAAATTTGCTAGTTTGAACAACAAACTGGTAATAATTTTTACCGTGGTAACTGATCATGATTTTGCCAACTACCCTGAAAGGATAAGAGAAGGAAAAAAAGTTTCATAGCACTATAAGTGGTCACTTTTCCGAACTGATAAATAGCAACAACAAAACAACACATTGCACTTATCTAAACGTAGACTGAACCACAAAAATGCATAACATGAGTTCAAAAATGTTTTATTTTTTCAAGGATGATTACACTCCATGTTGCCAAGCAATTGCTAAATTGCATATAAGTCAAGATAAAATGAAGTATTAAGCCAAATGACTTATTAGTTAGGTCTATGAAATTATAGCCTATCCCTTTGGGTAGATATAAGTGAGGTTGTAGTGCAACATCAGGATGAAGTAGTACAAAGTGAACCAGCTGTATAAGATTAAATTTCCAAATTCAAATCCCTCTAGGGTATATGAGGATGGAACACAATTTTGTCAAGCATGCTATACATTTTTTATAGCTAGCATATAGAGCAAAGTTTAAAGAGGGGAAAAACGAGTAATCCAAGAAAACTGAATATTCAAATATGGCTAAATCCCAACAATACCATCAACGACGAAATAAACAGACCGCGTTCAAAAAGCAGGAGGAAAAGTAAAACAGAGATTAACTTCCTTAGGAAGTTGGTAATCGCGGTGGGAGAAAACGGGTAGAATAATCAGCTGTAAACCACATTCTTTTAATTCATAGCTGATGGAGGTTCGACGAAGTTGTAGGGAAGGCGGCAAAAAACCACGCCTTTTTATTTGTAGATGATGGGAAAAGGATGAAGCGGAGATCTGGGAGGAGGGAAATGGTGCGAACGAATCACTTATAAACCATAGCTTTTCAATTCTTAATAATTTTTTAGGTGATGGAAGAACAATGATTCAATGAGAGGGCATGAAAAAACCTTAGCCGTTGTGTTCGTAGCTGATAGATGGAGGAGGAACCAAAGATGTGGTAGGAAAAGGGAAAAATATAAAAGGCGATCGTTCAGTTGACGAAAATCAAAGGAGGCTTCTATGCCCTTAAAATGAAACTCAAAAATAATATAATAGCATAGAATCTAAATATACCTTACCAATCAGAGATATATAGATTGTTTAAATAAGTTTTTACAAACACAATGACCAACGTATTTGTTTTGGATCTCCCTCAAAGGCCTCCGGCTGGAGGATCCGAGGGTTATATAGAACTCGTACTTTGTCTCAAAAGAATATTTCTTGACCATTTTTCTAACATTTGTATTTGCACATTAAAGCCAAATAGCTCATGTGCTTATTACCACTTCCAGTTTTCTAACATCTCTTAACAAGTTTCCTATTATTTCTTGACAAGTTTTCTAACATAAACTTCCACTTTTAGTTAACGAACAACACACAATCTAGTTGTATGAAGTGAGTTAGTTTATTGTGAAGTAAAGCAGATAGTGGATAAATTTTTAAATATATAGTAAATTCCTTGTAATACGTGTGTCTTGGCAATGAATGAAAATCAAATAAATACAATACTTTAACTTCTATTCTAATGATAGGAACCTCACTAAAAATATAACGAACAAATGTTATATTTTCCCTAAGAATTTTAGTTGATATAAACTTATAAGCCAAACATAGAACCAATTTAACCATGGGTTGTAAAAATGGGTGCTTCAAATAAAGACTTCCTGTGGAGAATTAACGAAAACCCCATGTAGGAGATGTTATCATTAATGTTATAAAGAATCAAAACTTTCAGCATATTATCAAAGAGAAAATTTTGGACTTGTTAAGTAACGCAAAATGCTTAGCTACTTGATATAATGTCCAACACTTGCCCAATCATTTAAAATGTTAACAGTTCATGTCTTTAATAATGAACAAAAACACGTAAAAGAGGAAATACATTAAAGTTCATGTCTTTAGCTGAACAAAACATAAAAAGGATCGAATTTAGGAGACAATAATACGATGAAACGCTATATCTTAATTCAAATCTGAGATCCCATATAGCAAACCACGAAGACACAAACTTTGATAAAATCCATAACCGAAATTAATCCATTACATCCAAATGAAAATAAAAGTACTTACAAAAGGAAAGGCAGTTGTGGATGTATAAAGAACAGATGCACAGGAATCTTACATCATAAGAAAGGCACATGTAAATTTCAATTCACAAAATTTTGCAAGCTTATAATGAAATGGAAAATCAAATAATTGGACAAACAACAAATACCTCTTAAAATTGCTTGGAGTTAGCAAAAGCATTCATATATGCAAGTGGATTTGTCGACGGAGGCACTGGCATGATTGCGGTGGAAAGGGTGTAGTGGTGTCAGATTGATGGTGGATGATTAAGATAGGAAAGAGGGGAAAAGGATGAAGTAGAGATCTGGAAGGAAAGAAACGGTGCGAATGAATCACATATAAACCGCAGGTTTTCAATTCCTAGTGGATGGAATAATTTTTTAGGTGATGGAAGAACGATGATTCGGCGAGCGGGCATGAAAAAATCCTAGTCGTTGTGTTTTAGCTGACAGACAGAGGAGGAAGCAAAGATGTGGTAGGAAAAGGAAAAAATATCAGAGGCGACCGTTCAATTGACAAAAATCAAAGGAGGCTTCTGGGCCCTTGAAATGAATCTCGACAATAATATAATAGTACAGGTTCCATTTTCTCTTTGAAATTGTACACGAGTGAATTTAGTTCCATTTTCTCTTTGAATTTGTTCATGAAAGAATTAATAATGAATTTTCCTCATACTTCTCGACCCAAAAACTTATTATGATGTTGGAATTATATTATTAGAGATGAATCTTTTATTTACAAAATTATCCCCTAAGTATATGAATTAACATGAACTATTTGGTGGCCGTATATTAGGGAAAAGGGTTAGAAATAGGGAGTTTGAGTAATTTTGTAAAAGAAAATGCATATAAATATTTTCTATGATTTTCTTGAAATATAAGAAAATTTTGAGAGTAATTAGGCTTAGTAGCATTTTAGTTTAGTAAAGTATCAATTAGTTGGTAAATAAACCAGATCCACAATTTAGGTTGAACTTAGCAAGAAAGTACTTAACGACCAGAAAAGACAAAGTTAATCAAATCAGAAGTTGACATATGTAAAGTAAATGTTAGACATACAAAGGACGTTTCTTGATATGAAATGGGAATAGTAAAGCTGAACCGAGGGTGTTAAAATGAAACCTAAGTAACAAGACTTAAGTAAGGAAAGTTACGAAGTGTTCCTTTAAGTTTACTAATCAGAGAACTCTAGTGCGAAGGCGGACCGAGGACACGAGAGCGATTAAGGAAGGAACTATGAGAAGAGCAAGGGATTTTGAATTTAGACAAGTAAATGCCATAAGTTAGTAAATTTAACTAAGATTAGCTTCCAAAATGAGATTGGATGTGTGACTGCTAAGGGTTGTTTAGCTCTCGGTAGGATGTTTTGAAACCGAAACTAGTAACTTCCCGAGACCGAAGCATATGCTAAGTTTAAGATAATCGAAAATAGTATTTAAACATTAATGATAATGGAGTAAGTAGTAAATGTCGACTGGATTAAACTTGGATGCAAGCTTGGTAATCAACTTTCTAATAGTAAATGACTAGGAATTGTGATCGGTTGATGACGTAAGGCCTAGAGTGGCCGTCAAGTGACCAAAAGCTTGGGTGTAAGGCCTCATGTGGCAACCAAGAATGAAATAGGCATGAGGCTAGGTGTCCCAACCGAAACATAAAAGCATAGGTGTTAGGCCTAGTACGGCAATTGAAACCGCGTGGTATAAGGTTGGAAGTGGTAACTGTTCGAACATAAAAGCAATTGGTGTAAGTCCTAGGTTTGCAACCATGGGAATGGCGGAAGTAGTAAGGCCTAGTGTGGTAGCTACAAAAAAAATAATGATGAAGGTGCAAGGTCTGTAGTGGAAACGAAAATACGAAAGCATAGGTGTAAAGCCTAGAGTGGCAGCTGAAGTATGACAACAAAATAGGCATGAGGTTGGGAGTGGAAACCGAATTGCGATAGTACTGGCATAAGGCCTAAGTAGAAAATGAGACTATTAGTGTATTTCTCTGAATTTAATAAACTACATTGTTATAATGCCTACGTTGCAGTTGAAAGTTAGGACTCTAACAACATATCTTTAGTGAAGGATTTAAAGCCTCGGTGGCAGCCAAGATTAAAGTATTTAATTAGGGTCATTTTCGTGAAAGAATATGGTTTAGTATTCAAAATAGTTTGTTATCCCTCATTTTGGCAATGCCATGATGTCATCAACTTGGTTAGAAATAGATAGTTACCAGCCTTGAGAATCGGTTGTATACGATACTATGGACGATGGTCGAGAAGATTCGGACCGGGAGCCAATCGAGTTGCAATCAGTATGGAGTAATTGGCATAGCTCTATGAAACTATATTCCAAATTTTAAGTCAACCGGGGTTCATACGCTCGAATTACGGAAAAAGCAAGGATTTATATGGATCGATCTGGAACGATCCATAAAACAACTCAAATATTCGAAGATCGACTGATATCTCAAAATCCACAAAGCCAATTCACTTAAAACTTTTAGAGCATCATTATACTGAAGAGTGGAGCCCACAAAAATGATCGCAGGTCGAAACTTTGAGGATCAAGGAATGCCGATCATTTTATGCCAATCCTTCGTAACGTCGGTGTAGCTCAGTGAACGATCCAAATGCAACAAAGATTGATCCATATCTCGCAATCTACAACTCAGAATGACTTCATATTTTAGGAGCAAGGCATAGAGGCATGTGGAACTCCCTCACAAATGATCGCATGGCAATCAGAGACAAAAATAACGATCGTTATAATTTATACCGATCATTCTAAAAAAATGAACAATGTTCATTGATCGTTATGGTGGGCCCCTATGGACTCGGAGAGCCTTCTGTCGAAATCTTAGCGAAATATCTCATCATCTCACCCTATAAATACAGACCTATGAGTTCATTTTCAGGATCTTTACGCTGCCTGTTACTCAAGACTCCATTGTAATCAACTCTTAGCTTTATTCTACTTTTGTAATCATATCCACAAGGGAGTAATAAAGGATAATCTTCAAAGTGGACGTCGACATACAATGCTGAATCACTACAAACCTATATATCTTTGATTACTGCTTATTCTCTATTGCTTGCTTGTTCATTTACTCAGTTTAATTTTTCTTTTATTCATTTACTTCTCTACAAATTTTTGGTGCAAACATTTTGGCGCTTTCACCGAGAGCCTTGATTTTCAGCTTATCGAGATCCTTTTGTTGCTACTAGATTGCATAAATCGGCCGAAGGAGATCCATAGTTATCTTCAGGAAGTTTGCTTGTTCTACTCAGATTTGCAAAAATCTAAGCAAAGCTATCTATAATGGTGAGGAATACTAGATCTACTTCTCAAAACGTAGAAGGAAACAAAATTGCTACCATCCAACAAGGAGGCCCGAGCAGTCAACCAATGGATGCGAATGCTGAACTAGTTGAATTCCAGAATCCAACCAATTCTATTATAATAACTGAGTTTCAAAATCTGATGAGAGAGCTAATGAATAGTCTTCGAGAGTTAAATCGGCAGATCCTTGCCAATATCAACCTAATGAACTAACTCACTAAGCAACAACAAGGAAAGCTAGGAGGGACCCTGTCCTATACTCAACATCAGAAAATTCTAGTTCATCGGATAAGTGTCACAGGCAAAGGCATCATAGAATAGACAGATATCATGTAGAAACTTTGGGGCATCAATAGGCAGACCATCATGGTCTGCCAGGAACGACCAGTGTTAATCCCTCTAGTAGAGATGGGAACTTACCTATGCACGTTGGGATCTAAACTGGAGCAGCTGTGGCTGATTTGGATGATGGAGTTCAGTTAAATGTTGACAAAATGCTTCCCTGGAATGATGATGAAGTGAATTTATGAGATACATATCAAGAAGATGTTAAACTAAGAAGGCATGGAACGACTCGTAGACATCGACCGGGCCATTCACGTGGGGTGGAACACGACCATCGCTTAGCACCAACTATCCAAACACTGGACTTGTCGGCTATAGTCAAAAAACTAGTGAGAGAAAGGTAAGGCTTGACCAATGATGTCTAAGGAATCTCAAGAGCCATACCCTGTTCACTGATAATGTTATACATGCAGAATATCCCAGGAGGTTTAACATGCCATCGATGCTTTCCTATAAGGGAAAAACCAACCCCAGGCAGCACCTCATGAGATATAAATGGCTGATAGATTCTGCATGTGCAGATGATGCGACCAAGTGTAGATGTTTTCCCTTAACTCTCTATTAGATAGAAATAATGTGGTTCACAAGGTTTCCCCTGTGATCGACGTCTAGATTTGATGATTTGGCAACAAGGTTTGTGCAGCAGTTCCAAATGCGAGCAACTCGCCCTAAGGATGTAGTGTCCCTGTCCACCATGATCCAGGCTCTAGGAGAACTATTGAAAGATTATTTGGAGAGGTTCTATACAGCTATTACAAAAATCAGTAATCCGAATGACCATGCAATATTGGTGGCCGTGACAAGAGGGATTGATATAGAATCTGATTTTGGTGATTGGTTAGTCGGCAAGCCACCCGCAACGCTGGAACGCTTTTACACAAAGGCAGCTCAATATTTAAGAAAGGAAGAAGCCATAACCTCCAGAAAGATCAGTGTTGTATAAACAAGTGGAGAGGGATTATAGAGTGGTATTGCAGTAAAGTAGTCTAATGAAAGCTCTAGAAAAGTTCAAGTGAATGTCCATAATAAACTGAATCAGCAAAAGAAAGGAAAAGATAGGAGCCAAGAACAAAAGAAGGATTCTGGAAAAGGAAAGCCTAGGATTTCAATGTACAACATTTGCACGCTACTAAATACTTGCCAGGAGAATGTCTATTTGTCTACCTGCAATACTATTCAGTATAGGAAGTGGCCTCTAAAAGAATTAACAAAGAAGCATAAAAAACCGAAAAATATTACCGGTTTCATAAATGTTATGGGCATAACACCAATGAATGCAGGCACCTCCAGGACATTATCGAAAAGCTGATTCGAGAAAGGAAGCTACAGTAATTCGTAAAAAAACCCATAGGATAGCGGGCAAGGGACATCCGATCTCGACCGAGGACAAGCATTACATAGGGATGATGAGCCTACGTGAACTAATGGAAGATTAGTGATCAATACAAAAAAGGACCGCATCCGGCTGATAAAAGTTGGCACAAGATGGAGCATTATGCTAGTGCGATTAAGCATGTGGATTTTGAATGTTGTTCAAACACGGAGGATGGAGCACTAGCAAAATAGCAACGTACAATGGCAGATGATATCATTTTTAAAATTAGAGATGCAGATAAAGTGGAGTCTCCAACGATCAACCCAATGGTCATTTCGACCATGACCGGCCCCGCTTTTGTGAGAGACCTTAGTTGACTGTGGAAGTTCCGTAAACATAATTTGCAAGAAAGATTATGATCGGATGATGATGATGGAAGCAAAGGATTTGAAATCATCTAAAGCCTGCATTCATGGCTTTAACAATGTTGCAACTGAAGCTGTTGGTTAAGTTGAGTTATTTATAAGGTTGGGAGAATGTGACCATAGGAGAGTCCGGAATTTGCATTTTGTTGTTTTGGATATTGATTCTCCATAAAATGCTATTTTGGGCCAACCAGACCTAGCTGAGTTTCGGGAAGCTCTTACCCTATAGTGTTTGACTTTGAAATTCCTAACAAATAATGAAGTTGAAGTTGTTCATGGTGATCACGCGACTGGACGTGCCTATTATGTAGCAGAGTTGAGGGATGCTCAATAGAAGGAGAAAGGTAAAGGTGTGGACAAGTCAGTCCACATCCAAGCCACTGAGAATTGACAACTAGCGTCGGAGCCTTGGCTCTAGCGCCACAGTCGGTATATGTAGATAAAGATCCGAGAGATGATGAAAAGGAGCTCATCGAGACCAAGGCTGCACCAGTTAAGCTGATGATTAACATTATAGTTATCCACGACGACCCATCATGTGTCCTAAAGATCGGATCATGGCTCAGCCCCTAATGACGAAAGAACTCAGTAGATTTCTCCGAGCGAATCTTAACGTGTTCGCTCGGACTCACTCAGAAATGTGTGGGATCTAGCCCGCCATTGTAAGCCATTCATTGAATATCGATCGAAGGTATGTCCCAGTGAAATAAAAAAGACGTGGTATGGATCCAGAGAGATCTGTCGCGCTTTAAGAGGCGGTAAATAGACTCAAAGACAATGGGTTTATTCACGACGCCCTCTACCCTAAATGGGTATCTAATCATGTACTTGCGAGAAAGGAAAATGGGAAATGGGTAACATGCGTTGATTACTCGAACTTGAACACGGCATATCCAAAAGGCAGTTTTCCCCTTCGAAGGATCGACTAGCTGGTAAACTTGACTGCGGGGCATGAATTGCTATCTTTCATGGATGCGTGCTTAGGATATAACCAACTCTTGATGCATATTCTCGACCAAAAGAACACTAGCTTCATTACCAATGTTGGTTTATATTGCTACATGGTGATGCCATTTGGGTTAAAAAATACAGAAGCGACCTACCAGCGCCTAGTTAATAGGATGTTTAAAGACCAGACTGGGAAATCGATGGAGGTGTATGTAAATGTTATGCTTGTGAAGTCACAACGGTCTAGCAACCACATTAAAGACTTAGCAGAAATGTTTAACATCCTCCGACATTATAAAATAAAGATTAATCCTTTGAAATGTTCCTGGGTTTCATTGTTAATGCCCGCATAATGGAAGTTAATCATGAGAAGATCCAAGCTATTCGCAATGTCCAAGCGCCAAAGACTATCAAACAAGTATAGAGCCTGAATGGGAAGGTCGCTTTAGCCAATTCATTTCTAGAGCTACCGATAAATGCATTCTTTTCTTTGACTTGATCAAAAGAGGAAAATGGAATTTTGGATGGATATAAGATTATAAAGGCGCATTTCAAGCTTTGGTGAACCATGTGAAAAAACCTTCCATCTTATCAAAGCCAGTGGATCATGAAGTTTTATATGTCTACTTAGCTGTGTCGGTACACGCGATCGGTGCTGCGTTGCTTCGAGAAGAGAATCGAATTCACAGACCAGTCTATTATGTTAGCAAGCGATTAGCAGGGGCTGAAAGAAACTATCCAAAGGTAAATAAACTGGCATACTGCTGGCTGATTGCATCATGAAAATTTCGTCCCTACTTTTAGGCACACCATATTAATGTTTACACCGACCAGTCGTTATGGCAAGTCTTGCAACGACCTGAGACGTCAAGAAGGTTACTTAAGTGGAATACCGAACTTAGCCAATTCGATATCACTTATCATCCTTGGTGGACTATCCAGGTTCAGGCATTGGCAGATTTTATTGTAGAATTTACCACATGGAATGATTTCCCAGAGATCGATGAAATCCATACCATATGGTGGAAGTTGTATACATATGGAGCATCTAACGATCGTTGTTCTGGAGCTGGGATTGTGCTAGTTACTCCCGAAGATCGGTGAATCTACTAAGCTTTAAAGCTTGATTTCTATACAACAAACAACGAAGCCGAATACGATGCTATGACTACTGTACTTAAGCTCGCCAAAGAACTGGGAATAATATCTTTTGAAATCTTTAATGACTTAAAATTAGTAGTATACCAAATCATAATATTACCAAGCCAAGCTTGCTCCATATCTTACCAACGTCCAGGAGTTGTTAATTGACTTTGAGTATTATGACATTACGCACACTCCTAGGAACCAGAACAGAGAGGCTGATTCATTGGCAAAGTTTTCTAGCACCGAGGGTGCATAACATATGGGCTTAGTTCCAGTCGAGATATTACATGCCCCGATTATAATCCCGATAGAAATTGACCAAGTACTAGAGACAGACTCTAAGAAGGAACCGTGGATGATTCCATTTAATGATTATTTGCTGTAGGGAGTTCTTCTCAAATGAAGGAATAAAAAGCGACAAATCCTTCTAATGCTTCGTAGTATATTATATAGGAATGTGTTATGTACAGAAAGTGTTCCTCCATTCCACTTCTTCGGTGTATTTCTCATGGTGAAATAAAACAAGTCCTAAAGGAAGTTTATGAAGGGGAATGCGGCAATGGCACTAATGGGCAAATCTTAGCAAAGAAAATACTCCGTCACGAGTAGTATTGGCCGGCCGTTAATCGAGATGCTACCGACTGTGTAAGACGATGCAAAAAATGCTAGATATATGCAAAATTTCCAAGTGCTCCACCGACAGAAACTACACAAATGGTCAGCCCATGGACATTATCCATGTGGGGTATGGATATTATCAGTTCTTTACTGATCTCTAAAGGTGGTGCAAAGTACGCTATTATCGCGGTTGATTAGTTCACCAAATGGGCCAAAGTGGAACCCTTGGCCACAATCTGACTAAGAAAGTTAATGAAATTCATTGTCCTAAACATCATATGTCATTTTGGCCTTCCAAAAAATATTGTAACAAACAATGGGACTCAATTCGATAATACTGAATTTGAAGATTTCTGCCATCAGTATCGTACTAAAAGTGGTTTGCGGTAGTAACTCACCCTTGAGCGAAGGGACAAGTTGATGCTGTGAACAAAATCATAAAATTCATTATGCAAAAGCGTTTGGGAAGAGCTAGAGACAAGTGGGTAGATGAACTCCCGATAGCACTATGGGCTTACAGAACCACTCATAAGTCCACGACTAGCCACACTCCATTCACCCTCGCTTATAGTTCTGTGTCCATATTCCTGTCTAGCTCGAAGTTTTTTTTGATCGAGCAACTTATTATGATCCCAGGACAAACAAAGATCTCCTTTTGGAATCTCTAAACTTTATATATGGGAAGCGTCAGGAAGCTGATTAGAGGGCAGTTGCACAATGACACCGAGTCGTCCGATACTATAACACTAAAGTTCAACCTAGAACCTTCGAAGTACGTGATCTTTTTTTACAATGTTTTTTTTATCCCATCGCAGATGAATCCAACTTGGAAAGGGCAGTATGTCATTGAGCAGAGGCTTGGAGTATGGACTTTCAAGCTCACGACTGTTAATGAAGTCACACTTCCAAGGGCATGGAATAGCGAGCATTTACGATGCTATTTCACTTAATTTTACTTTTTCATTCAGTTGTATTAAATTTTAGGATTTACTTTAGCATTTATTTTTCAAATACGTAACAAGAAAAATTATGTCATTCCTTTCGTTTCAATAATAGAACTTTGAATTTTCTATCATATATGTGACCTTGCATTGTTGTACGTATTAGTTGCAATATACGACTTATTAATTCCCACGGTTCAATGGAACTGACATAATTCGAGAGTGATCGAGATTCGATAGGTCACTTGACGAGTCAAACCCCATATATGAGGGCAGAAAAACTGACTAAAAAGAACTGAACTTGATAGTATTTCGAATAACTCACATCCCCAGTGCGTGGATATGAGTATAAATGCTAAGTGGGTGTGGTTGATCACCTAAAAATAAATCATGTCCCCGGAGTATGGTTATGTGAATAGATGCTAAAAGGGTGTGATTCGACCACCCATTAACTAACTCTTATACCCAGAGTGTGGATATGCGTACAAACAATTAGGCGAGTGTGGTTCGACCACTCACTATTCCATAAACTCCAGCCTGAAACTTACAAAAGGAATATAAAATTCGCTACGGATGGAATTTGACCATCCGCCATCTAGCTCCACAAATCTTATACTGGGGTAGGAGTATAATTACTAAAACCGTTGAATTGACGGCGTAACACTAAGGCTCGAGCCAAGTATTTGATATGACTCGAGGCTATGACCTCAAGGAGGCCTTATGATGGATAAGTCGGATCAATATCCGACTCAACGAGCAAGGAATCACAAATATATTGAATGGAAAACGTGATAGCTTGATAATTTAAATAAGCATATACAAGAATTCTACACAAAATAAAAGAATTTTTATTCATAGTAAACTTGCTGTTCACAGTACAAGTTTATCCAAAATGAGAAGTAAAAGTGGGGGTTGTACCCAAAAAAACACGACCAAAAAAAAGAAAAGGTGGCCATCCAAGCTAATTACACATCACACCAACCCAATTAGTATTTCTTGGATTTCCTATATTTCTTTTGTTTCTTTGGAGTGGCTCCATCCGAACTAACACTCGATCCTCTCTTCCACCCTTTTCCGCCTCGGCTTCTCTTCAAAAAAACATCTTCAGTTATGTGGATCAAGGCGACATCAACTTCAGAAGCAGGAGGGACTGAGGCACTCTCAACCCCATAAGCAAGAGGGACCTTATCTCGGGGAATTGTCCCACTAGGAGGGATCATCTAGAGTGGGGTTGGAATGGGCTCAATAAAATCCATATCAATAGCTATGTTTTTGCCTTCTTTTTCAACAACTCTTCCTTCTCAACAAGCTCCTTCACATTAAGCTCATTCGTAGGGTTGGAAGAGCCAGTGATTACAACATCCTCATCAAAGAGAATTTCATGATGTGGGTCGCCTCCTTCCTTGAACAATGCCTCCATAAATTGATCATCAATGATGAAGGTTTCTTCTTGAACACCCTAAGCAGCGGTCGAAGTTGAAACTTTAATGATTCTATCACGACCGCTTGTGATCCCAATTGAGGCTCTTACAAGGAAGGAGGAAGGATACCTGACAGATTTAAAACTGAGAAAAAAAAGGCGAAAAGATTAGAAATATCAACTGACAACACCCTAAATTTTTGAAAGACGAAAGACGTCTGCGAAATACCCTCCTCAATATGGCTCCCAAGTTGAGCAATAATATCCTCAGAACTACTTTCGTGAATTGGAGAAAGCTGAGGCTTGTCCGGATCATACCAAGGGATGATTGAAGAACCTACCATGGTGGTAGGGATAGCCTATGATGTTGGGGGTAATTCAGTTGTAACATCGAGTTTGCCGACCCAGATCCTTCACCCACTTCATGTGAAGAGGCAGTAACGGATTCTTTCTAAAGTATAAGATGGATATCATGCAATGTTTTGGGTTCACCGCCCAATAGCATTTCGCCTTCAAGTCTGGACAGGTCAATTTCCTTAGTATTAAGGAGTCCTTTTTCCTCTACAACAGGAATTCCTATGTGCGCCAGAGCTGGTAGAGATAATCATCACCAAACCATGTTAAATTTCTATGCCTAAGAACACTGGCGTTGTAAAGAATAAGATGTGGGTCGAGCTCGTTTATTATCTCCTCCCAAACTTTATTCTTGGTAGCTTCAACTTCGCACTGAATGAGCGCATCAACATCTTTGGCCCTTCCAACAGTCGTAACTCTCTCAAGTCTAACTTTCACCAATAAGCATCTTGAGCGATTTTTTAAGCATCATCTTTTTTCCTGTTTGTGTGCTTGAGCTTAGCCTTGAGTTCTGCTATCTCCTTCAAGACTACATATTCATTACATCAAGATGTATCTCTCAAGTGCTATTTCTTGAGTTCGATGATGTAACACCTGGACCATGTCAAGATGATTGGCTTTCATCTCCTCCATGGATTTGACGGCAGCATTAGTTTTTCCCTCAGCCTCTACTAGGAAGCCTCTAACTCGTTTGTCAAAGTATCGTTCTACAAGCCTCTAAATCGTTTGTAAAAGCATCGATAATTCTTTTATTACGAGCTTCTTAGCATTTTAACTTTTCAATTTCCTCCGCATGCTCGAAAGATACCTTTGACATCTTCTCCGCTGCCTTCATCCGTTAACGGTACTACTGGTGGATATCGGTAATGCAGTGAATAGTCATTTTCTGAACATGGTCTAGGACCCTCTTCAGATTAGGAGGAAAAAAGAACCCTTCAATGCATAGATTTGGAAACTCTTCTCAAAGTTGTGCCATACGAGCAGTTGGATCGATCATATGATCTTCGATAGCAATATCGACTTCAGTACTTTCCTTGCCGGGATTATGAGTAGCGACATGTTCGTTGTGCCGACGATGATCACTGGACCACTGAGAGTGAGAAGGAACTAAAGGCTATAAAGCAACTGAAACAGGAGGGGGACAATAAGAAGGATCGATAGGTGGATCCCAACGATCAGTTGGCTTATCGGAACCCTTTGTAAGAGGGGATATAAACCTTAATCGATGCTTAACTTAAGGTGGCTTATCCCTATCGCCTCTACTTTGATGACCACGGTCCTGACCGAAGCAATAACTGGAATCATAATACTCTTGGCTATCACCTTGGTAGTAAGAGCTAGAGCGTAAACCAGAGGATTGGTAGTATATATCCTAGAGGGAATAAAACATGTTCCTTTTCTTCACCATTGTTTTCATAAAGGAAAACAGAAGTTAATCAACTTTAAGAATCAAAAGGCACAAGCTAAGCATAATGCAATGTCAAGGGGTGTAAGTGTGTGCAAGTGTCCTTGTGTTACCCTTCGACAAACCAGGTGCAGGAGCTTGCTCATTGGAGTAATTTACCTTTTAGAAGTTGGAATTTCAGTGCCAGTCTGAAGGGATATTCTGACCCATCAATACTCACATTAGTAAAGTGGAAATCATCAAGGTCATGACTTATGGAAGACTAGACAAAGAATCAAGATGCAAATGTGACCGCTCTGATGGTTGAGAAGAGGATTCATCTTAAACAACCTTAGGAGCCATTGATGACTTAAATTGATCGGATAGCCGAGTTTTGGGAAATTTATAAACAAATGTTTTCTTTTATCTTTTATCGGGAATTGAAGGCTGTGAGGTGTGCAAGGATCTTTCCTTGACTCCAAGACCAGATTCGTCATCATTGCGACCAGGCACATCTCCTTTATCTCCTTCAACATCAATACCGGTGAATTCCTGAGCACCCATAGCTGGGGGCATGACGGGATCGATTCGATTGCCCTTTTAACTGACTGTAACCCCATGGTCTTATCCCTGCAGTTTGAGCAATTTTTGTTATCCCTATGCTGAGGCCCTCTTCTATCAAACAAGAAGTAATAAGGCGTTCACCCATAAGAAGATATTCGATGTTCTTATCTTTAGGTGGTGCATTTTTTAGGGTCATGACCGCCTCCTCATAAAGATTACCGCTAGGCCAAGTGATGGTGCCTGTAAAAGGAACTACTTAATCAAGAATACAACCTGAATATTAGTTTTCCACGCTAACGTATAGATGATGGATAGCACTTACGTCTTTTCGCCATTATCGAGCAAAACAGGCGAACATTGGACAAAGAACCACTCGCTTTTAAAAGTGCTTAATTTATTACATGCACCGGTTAGAATCTAACATTTCTTCGCCCACTCAAGAAATATAAATGAAATACTCCATGTCCGTCACTTCAGAAAGAGAATATGAACTAAATGCCATCGATGGGGAGGATGATGCAAGAACTTCATAAATACCATATAATTACAATTAAGAAGTGCGTAACCATTTAGATGAAGCTGCGTTGGAGCTATCCTTAAATAATGGAGAATTTACCAGATGTATGAGTTAAATGGCGTGATACATTCGTCCCAGCACATGAACTTGTCGCATGTCGTATATCCTTCTAGGATTCTATAACCCCTATCATCCTGCGATGGAACTAATACATCATCAAAGGGAATTCAACGCCTCACGCATATTTAGCAAAGAGCATCTTCCTTAATTTTAGAATCTATGGAATCAGCAAGGTTCTCTAGAATTACTGCATTCTCTAGAGTATCGGTAGCAGGATCGACTACTTTTGGTGGAAGAATGGGAATCGCATCAGAAAAATCAAATTATGGGCCTGGGCTTTATGGTTGTTCTAAATAATGACCAGAAAACGGACTACCAGACTCAGTTGTAAAACATGACTCCATATCAGGATTATCCTATTGAGAAGATGATCCAATTGGCATAGTTGCAAGACACGCAGAATGTCTAGAACCTACTGCTATTAAACTCGGTAAAAATTAGGATTATATAAAGTAACCAATACTCCCAGTGCATAGTGAGTGTTACTATGGTGCGGTGGAAGTGCTATATAATACAGTAGTAAGTTGTATGGAATTAAAATAAGAAAAAACGACAAGACTTCGAGGTTCGATCGGAGAGACCATCATTCCTGACGGTCTCAACCATTTCTTTGTGTCGTTAGGGAATGATGCAGTTTGAGTTTCACAATCAATTTTTATTAAGTAAAGATCCAATTTTTATTTTCGAGTCACTGATGCGATCTAAGAGAATGGTCGAAGGCATTAGTTCATGTCTAAGTTCAAATTTACCGAATAAGCAGTTCAAGTCCTATACAAGTCATATGAGTTCACTTGAATGTGAAGGCCGAAGCTCATCGTTAGGTTTAAAGTTATTTAATTAAGTTTCACTTTTAAGGTTCATTTGTAGACAATCGATCATTCGTTTTAGCCACACCGATCGTTCCCTATGCCTTACTACCGATCAATTCTAATCCTCGCCCCAACTAATCGTTTCTAGGCTTAGTCCTACTAATCATCTTTGATTGATTCATTCCCACCGATCGATATAAATCGGCCTTTTAAACTGATTGTTATCTTTGCTCCATTCACATGACCATTCTACCAAACGATCCATTCGCTTCGAAATTCACTGAGTTCAAAGATCTACTAATTGTCCAAGAACGATCGTCATGCGCCGATCTGCATATCCCACACTCAGCAACTCTATCTTCCCTATTTCCCATCCTCTCCAACTTGATTTAGGTCGAATGATTCTACCAAATAAATTAACTAACACAAGATTAAAGGTACTTGAATTCTCGTCCTTGGATCGTAAAGTGGGTTGAAATAATTCTACCTAAGAGTAAGATCCGAGGAAAGAAGGGAAACTCAAACTCGATTCGAAGCGAGATCTAATGCAGCAGCAGTGGAAAGGAAAAGAGGACGATTAAATAAAGCTTGAATAGAGAAAAGACGTTTCTTAGTTGGAAGATTTCAATTGTTGTTTGGAGTGATGGAAGAAGAGAAGGAGAACGATTCATTCTTTTTCTTTCTAGTTGAAAGCTTGAATGATGTGAAAGTATGGAGTGAAGATGGAAGTTGCTATGTAAAATGCTTTTATAAGGACGGACAAGTTGATCCTTCGTAGCCCAAAAATTACACCGATTATTCCTAAATGATCCAAAGTTCTGTAAGCCCAGAAACGATCAGGCAAGATTATAGAGAATGGTTAAGTACGAGAGCTCTTACTCAAAGGAGAATATGCCGATGGTCTAACCCATGAAAAATGATGATCGTTCGAGTTAGAGTCCTTACCGGTCATTTCGCCACCTAGAGTGATCCGAAGCTCCTTTATATGAACTAATGATCAATAATGATCGTTACAATATATATATATATATATATATATATATATATATGTATGTATGTATGTATATAAAGTGGAAACGATCGTACACAGACGATTGTAGATGGATGGATAGAAAAATCCTTTCAAAAATAACGATTGGCCTTGGTCCTTAGATTTTTTATATTAAAAAAACGATCATACCTAGGCAATCTAAATTTCCATTTAATGAATAATAATTGGCCATGGATGTTCACACAAGACAAGGAATAACTTTAAAACTTGAGAATGACCCGTGGATGTGCAATCATGATCGTGGGATAGGTATGGACACGTATACGAACCAATATATGTTACTAAAGTTCAACTTTTTGAAATCGAGCGAAATTGAATTCACACCTGAAATCAGCCAAAGAAAGATCAAAAATCAAATAATTGTGGACTCACAATCACCAAAAAACAACAAGATAATCATCAGTAAGCCATGTATATGGTATTTATACTATTTGGAATCGACCAATAGTCATAATGAATGAAAGGAGACATGACCCTCAATACGAGAAAGCGACTCAACAAAAAGATAACAACCATTCAATGAACTATATGGAATCCTTCTTCGATGATTGAAATATTCAACTCCTCAAAGCACGTTATGTTCGTACAAGACCTTCTTTAGGGTGAAAATGTTATCCCGCCTTTTGGCAAGGTCGTGGTTTCATCAACTTGGTTAGAAACAAATAGTTACCAGCCTTGTGAATCGATTGTATACGATATTATGGACGATGGTCGAGCAGATCTGGACCGGGACCCAATCGAGGTATAATCAAAATGGAGTAATTGGTATAGCCTTATGAAGCTATATTCCAAATTTCAAGTCGATCGGGGTTTATACGCTCGAGTTACGGACAAAGCAAGGATTTATATGGATCGATCGAAAACGATCCATAAAACAGCTCAAATCAACGAAGATCGATTGATATCTCAAAATCAACAAGGCCTATTCACTTAAAACTTTAAAGCATCAGTATATTAGAGAGTGGAGCTAACAAAAATGATCACAGATAAAAAATTTAAGGATCAAGGAATGTCGATCTTTTATGCCGATCCTTCATAACGATCGGTGTAGCTTAGTGAACGATCCAAATGCAATAAAGATTGATCCATGTCTCGCAATCTACAACTCAAAATGACCTTATATTTTAGGAGAAAGGCATAAAGGCATGTGGGACCCACCATAAACATCGCATGGCAATTAGAGACAAAAATAATGATCGGTATAATTTATACCAATCGTTCTAAAACAATGAACAATGTTCGCCGATCGTTATGGTAGGCCTCTATGGACCTGAAAAGCCTTCTGTTGAAATCTTAGTGAAATATCACATCATCTCACCCTACATATACAAACCTATGGGTCCATTTGTAGGATCTTTACGTTGCTTGTTACTCAAGGCTCCATTGTAATCAAGTGTTAGCTTTATTCTACTATTGTAATCAGATTTACAAGAGAGTAATAAAGGATAATCTTCAAAGTGGACGTAGTCATACAATGCCGAACCACTATAAACCTTTGTATCTTTGATCACTGCTTATTCTCTAATTCTTACCTTTTCATATACTTTGTTTAATTTTGCTTTTCTTCATTTACTTCTCTAGAAAAACTATTCTTGGGTATTTGTTACCATTTTTGGTGCAAACATAGTTTTGTTTTGGATACGGCCTTATGACATGTGTAAGTACTAAAAGTTGCATATGCTTAAATTTAAAGCAAATTAAATAAATGTTGAGCTATGGTGAGGGAAAAACCCATTCCATGCTTTAACGGTGAGGTCTCACTATATTTTATGTTTAGGGTAATATACTACTCATACTAGAATTTCTTTCTAACCCATATTTACATTTTTTTCCCTACGAACTCACGGATACTCGTTTGAGTAGGTTGAGTTTATTGGTTAAGATAGATTTCTTCTAGGATAGACGAATAATCATGCCGAAGATAAAGCGGGAGGCTTAGGTTTTATATTTATTATTTTAATTTCATTTTACTAAGTTTTTATTTCATCATCTCTACATGTTAGGCATATCACTAATATTTATGTTGTATTGTAATTTTGACCTCTACGTGGGCACAATTATTAGGAACTAAATTATTAGGCGTAATCTGCAGTGATATGTTTCTTATTTTTAGTTAATGCTACTATTTTTACTTAAGACTATACAATATAATCGATCTGATCTCTGTCATCGAAAGATAATTGCAAGATGACTTCAGCACATTCAGGTTCCATCTTTAGGTTTCGAGTTGAGGGACATTATAGTTGGTATTGAAGCTTAGGTTAAAGGACATTTTAGTGAAATAGAGTTATGTAAAAGTTAAAGTAAGAGAAGATAGTAGAAAACAAAAACCTTAGGGTAAGCATAGGCTACTATATAGCGTACTTGTAATTGTTATGTATGTGTATATATATATATATTCCTCTATTGTTATTCCACTCTCTTTCTTTCTAATTGTAATTAAGACTTTATTAGCAGAGATGGATTTGAGAAGTGGAAGAGTTGCAATTGGAGGAACTAATGCTAGGAGAGAATGACAATACACAGACTATCGAAGGCAATAGTAGAGAAGCACCTCTAGAAACAGTGACTAGGATAATCCATCTATCCCAAGCATAGATATAAATGTTTTTTTCTAGCGGTTCATGGCACATGTGATGAGAGAAACCACGCTGGAAGTGGTTGACCCATAAGCGGCTATGAGGTAATACTTTTCGAAGTTGAATCGGTACTTTTGGAATTTCGGAGGCAAGATGTTTACTGGGAGAGAGACAATGATGGAAGTGTTAGGTTGGTTGAAGATGTGAGCCTATCTTCAGGTATTCGGTGTGGAAGGATGCGATAAGAGAAGGTTTTCTTCTAGGCTTATATGAAGATGCCTTAGATTGATGGAAGATGCTGATAGTTGAAACTCCCGAAGAGATCATTACTTGGGAGCAGTTTCGAGAGAAGTTTGAGGCTCAGTTCATTTTCATGTCTCAGACAAGTTTGTTGTCGATGGAGTTCATCGATCTCAGGTAAGAAGATCTTTTGTTGAAGAGTGCATTCAAAATTTTAATGCCATGGAAAAAATATGACCTAGAATTGATTAACACCCTGCTGAAAATGAATGAGAAGTTTATCAAGGGTATCAAGCAGGGTTTAGACCATAAGGTGATGGGGCATTTGGCATCTCCTTTTGAGTTTGTTGTGGATATGGCAAGAAGGTGTGATAGTATGTACCAAGCATAGATAAGGGTTGAAGTGAAGCCTAAGTCAAAACCAAAGAAGATTTGATCCTTAACAGAGAAGGAAGAAGGGGCAACATTTGAAGGGAAAGATCCAGGAGGGAGGAAGCGGATGGATGTTTTAGAGATTACTTGCTACAACTATGGGTAGAAGGGATACTATGCGTCGAGATGTCTGCAATTGGGAGGGATGGTCAAGGTCAAGTTCTATAACTATGACAAGTACAACCATAAGAAGGAAAGTTCACAAAGATGAAGTAAAAAAAGCTATTTGCTTTGGAGGGACCAAGGGTAGACCATCTATCAAAGAGGAAGGCAAGAATGTTGTGTTGGATGGTATGATTTCCATTTCTATTTTTTCAGTTAGAGTTTTGTTTGTTATTAGAACCACACATTATCTCATTTCAAAAGATGTGGAGATAGATTTAGTTTAAATGCTATATACCAAGTTACTTTGTAACGACCCACCATTTAAACAAGGATATTTACTTAAATAATAGATTGTTATTTAGGGTAATAATAGAATCAATCATAATCACAGACACATAAATAGATACAACTCATAATGTCACAGCAGAAAATAAAATAAGTACATTAATAAGTCATGAATCTCCAAATAAGTTTACATTTATTCTCAAACTAAACAACTGGGAATGAAATAACTGGAAATGAAATAAATCGAACTAACATAGCTAAACAAACTAAATTGAAGAAATAACAAAAATAGAATGGAGTCTCCAGCAATGCCTTCGTCTCCACAACAAGCTCTCCAAATTGGAAATACTCAGGCTGACCCGAGCATAATGAAAAACAAAATACTCGAGTCAGAACTAATATCCTCATGTAAATCAATGCAAAGTAACTTAGGAGATGTTATGAGCCTATCTCCTACGGATCCGTTAAACTATCTATATATAATAGCGTATGCTATAATCGATAATGTCTATCAAAAAAATAAATATCAAAATAGCATTAAGGCTTTACATTTATTCCCCTTAACACATTTTTATAACATGTAGTCTATACAGGTCCTGTAACACAACCTCTAATGTCGGTAACCAGTGAGTCCCCTATAGATATAGTACTAAACCATAGTCGTAATGGGCTCATATAAGGATAAATATGACAAGGCACATGAGACAATGCCCAAGGTAGGATTCTACTAGTTTTCCCTTGCTAGCTGGTCGTAACCCATCCATGGCCGACCGTGACTATCAATCCAAATAGAAGGGTGCATCCATCGAGTTCAAAATCATGATAGTAATACGAGGGATCAACGTCGCTAGAGGTAGCTAATCTCAGTGGCCAAACATAGGCTCCTATTTTAGTAATTTTGATTATGACACGAGTGTCAAGGCTAACCATCATCGTTCTCTTACTTCATTCGAGTAAATGTTCGCCAATTCAACCACTATATTCCGGATATCATCCATCGCGTACACAGTTATCAAAGTGGTTTCGGAAATGACAAAGAGTATGTCAATATCCGGCCCCGGTCCCTTTGACAACCCAACGTATGGTTTACACACCACTTGGTCAATTTATTGTTTAAACAATTCATATCAAAATAAATGGGGATTTTAATTTTCCAAGTTTCTCAAACCCAATTCCACATTTCCTAAATTTTCCATTTCAATTTCCGAAACCCATTTTTTCCTTTGAAATCTTCAAATTTAAAGTCCATTTAAATCCAATAAATTGAACCACTTTTATCAAAATTAATTCCAAGTTAAATTTTGAATTCCATTACAATTTAACTACCAATTCTTTTATAATAAATTCCATATTCGAATTCAAACAATTTAAACCACCTTTTTGATTTAATTACAAATTTATCTCCAATAGATTTAATTTTACACAAATCTCGTTATACGGAAACAAGTTACTAATTTAAGTTAAAATCTAAATCAAAATTTAACTTAATTCTTAACTTAAATATCTTCATTTTCAAAAATATACAATGGAAATTTTAGGCGATTTGAAATGTTTTACTTAAAGAAACTTGGTTTAGATTTAATTACATTTGTGTTGGATGGTATGGTTTCCATTTCTAGTTTTTCAGTTAGAGTTTTGTTTATTACTAGAACTACACATTATCTCATTTCGAAAGATGTGGTAGATAGATTTGGTTTAGGTGCTATATACCAAGTTACTTCTTTACGTGGGGTTAATTCGATTGGTGGATATGCCTCTGTCGAATTAAGGTGCACTACTTATAGTTTGTTTTGTGTGACCACTTATCTACTTTTGATCCCATTTTGTTTGATTTCGAGGGTACAAAGTGACTTTGTGTATGGACTTTTAGTATAGAATGATGCCAATATTTATTAGGCTGAGAGAAGTATTGCTTTTCAGAATTCAAAAAGAGGGTAAAGAACATGGTTACTTTGTAGTTTTGTTGGGTGCAATGGAAACTCTAGAAGAGGAGATAGATAGGGTTTTTATGATATGAGAATTCATTGATGTCTTCGAACTAATAATGGACTACCTCTAAGACGAGTGATTGGGTTTCACATTAATTTGGTACTAGGGGCACAACCTATTAGTAGACCACCTAGTAGAATGCCACCTAAGGAAATGGAGAAGTGAAATATACATTTATTGGAACTTGAGTATAAGAGTTTCACTAGACCAATTAGTTCACCATGGAGGAGCTTCTATGGTGTTTGTAAGGAAGTCAGATGGATCATTTTGAGTGTACATTAAATGTTGGAAGCTATATGAGCTAACAGTGAAGAATCATTATCGATTACTAGATATATGAATTTTTTGATTAGTCAGATGGAGCAAGAGTATTCTCATGGTTAGGTTTGGCTATGCAATTCCATCAACTAAGATTCACTAAAGAGTATATTCCTCCGACTGCATTTAGTACAAAGTACGAATCATATGAGTAGTCAGTCATGCCTTATGGGCTAACCGATACTCTAGCACTCTTTGTGGATCTAATGAACCGAGTCTTTCACGATCAATTCGACAAGCTTGTGTGGCCTTCATATATGATATTTTGGTGTATTTCGACGATGAGCGAGATCATGAGGTTAATCTTAGAATTGTGTTAGAGACCTTAAGACAACAAAAGTTTAAGCAAAGTTTTCCAAACATCATTTTTGGAAGTGGAAAAATAAGTTGCTAGGACATTAGTTTCTAAGGAAGGATTAGCTGTAGATCCTTTGAAGGTTAAAGCTATGAATGGTTGGAAGAGATTCAGGAGCATCACAAAGATAAGGAGTTTATTACACTTGGCAGAATACTATCGAAGATTCAATAAGGGATTCTCTAGGATAACGACACCCTTTATGAGCCTTACCCAAAAGAATGAGAGGTATGTTTAGCATCCCCCATTTTGAGGCTTGAAAATAAATACCTGTGATGTTGTAATCATCCTTAGCATTATTTTCCAATGACAAAATGAGATCAGTTATTATATCATTAACACCAAAAGCACTAAAATTTACAAATTTTCGCAAACTATTTCATTCATTTATTTCCAAATGCATTATATTTTAATTTCATAACCTCACGATTACATCGTACGGACAAAATATAAAAATTACCATTATAATTCCAAGAGCAACATATGAAGATCCTCCTTGGATGATCAGAGTCTTAACTACTTAGACGGTTAGAGTGCCCGTCATTACACACATGGAACAGCATTAAAAAGTAGTTTAACTACTGCATAGCAGAAATAAACTTTAAATAGTAGCTTGCCTCCTACGCGTCTTTGAAAGCATATTCATCAAAATCTGAGATAT
Organism: Allium cepa; assembly: GCA_030765085.1. Lineage (NCBI taxonomy): Eukaryota > Viridiplantae > Streptophyta > Magnoliopsida > Asparagales > Amaryllidaceae > Allium > Allium cepa. Next base: position 604,155,304 of record CM060934.1, on the reverse strand, counting down.
CCTACTCTCAGCATACCCAATTCCAAATTGAGTAACAAGAGTTTAGGTGGAAATCAAAAACTTTGAGTCAGATAAAAACTCTGGTGTGAATAATATTAGTCGATCTCAAATCAAAATATAGGTACTTAGTGAGATCATGTCACTGAGCGGAATGAGTTTTCCTTCACTAATATTGTATCAAACAATATGTAATCCATAACATATCCTACATCCAAAAAGTATTAGAACATAACCATAACATCAACAACATATTGTGCATGCATGGGTTAACATGAATAGTTCATTATTTGAAAGGGTTAAAGGGTTGCACGTTCTCATATTTACCTAATCCCATGAAATGTTCCATTCAACAACATAGTTTTTCCATGGTAACTACGAACCTATGTTAGTTTTCTCAAGCTAAAACCTATTGGCTGACTCAGGCCATGATATATCAAATGATCTAACAGTATTCTAGTCTATTTAAAAGAAAACAATATCGGTCTCCTAAGATTGGTACAGGAAAAATATCAAAGGTATCCTAAAATCGATAGGAGAAAATAACAAGTTCTCCAAAAATTGCTAGGAGAAAAGCCAGGTAAGCAAATGGCTACATGTTCCTTCTGATGCGCAAGTCCATTTTTTAGCCTTAATTGGTAAACCCCTACCTACTAAAGGCTTAACGGCTGGATGATAGGACACGACATACCTCAGTCTCTACCTAAATCTGGTTTAAAATTGTTTTAAGTCATATCTTTTGATCGGTCTTAGGAATCCTAGCATAATTTGATCTTTTCGATCTCCTAGATGCAATCTTACTCACTCATGAGTTTAAATTTTAACATACCAACTATTGGACAACCCCAACTGATCATTATTTCCCAAATTCTCGAGGTCAGAATGTTGGGTGATAGCATTTAACACAAAGGTGAATGTTATCCGACACCTTGGCCTGGCTATAAGACGATGATTACAGAGGCGATGGTTAAAAAGTCTGTCCTAGGAAAGCGTCGTTTGGTTTGATTTGTCCGAAATGCCTTGTTCGATCGTTATGGTTCGGCATATCTCATTTGGTTTCGGGAGGTTCTGTTCAAATATCGTTCGGCAAGAGAATAAGTCGTTCGGTCAGGATGGTCCAGGGAGTATCGTCCGATTAAGTTTGGGCAGCCTTTGTCGCTCGATCGGGGATGGTTCGTCACAAGTGTTCGGTATATCTATTTAAGTGCAAGGTGAGGGAGTTAGCTTATTCTTGGAAGTTAACATCGAGGTGAGAGGTTCGGCATTGCTTCACTTCGAGATCCATTACAAGTTGCTCCGAGTCCTTTGAGACCTTACTTCGAGTCACTTGCTAAATGACCACTGGTTGGTCATACATCGTTCGGCCCAGGGAGTTAGCGAATTTTCAACATGAAAATGTGGTCAGTTTCTCTCTACTTCGGGTTGCATCGCTAGCTGCTCCGAGTTATGGGAGACTTCGCTTCGAGACGTACACGGGTAAGTCGTGGTTTGACCAGAGAGGCTTAAGGATTACTGGCTCGGTGAAAGCGGCTCGGCCTGATTTGTTCGGCCAACATTGACTTACCACAATGGGCCGAGCTACCTTATTCTCGGGCCTACGCAGGGGATCTTACCTGTCTTTGTCTATAAATAGAGAGGCAGGGGCATAGTTTAAAGGGACCTTTTTTGTAAACTCCAGAGAGACTCTGCCATTTCGTTGACTCATTTATTTTCGATACAAACTTGTAGTCAAGTTGTTAGTGTACAGATTGTATCTGTATTCAATAGTTGGAAGAAGCAATAAAGATCATATTCAAAGTGGACGTAGGCAGTTATGCCGAACCACTATAATTTTGGTGTTCCTATTTTTTACTATTCTCATTGCATTCTATTATGACATTCCTCCATTTTAATTTACCGTCTTCATTAATCTCTCTACACAATCCTATTCAAGGGTGTTAGTGGCCAATTTTGGTACTAACGTTTTGGTGCTTTCATTGAGAACTGCATTCTCAAGCTGTTAGGATCTACTTTGCCGCTACTGTATTGAGGAAATCCCCTATAGAAGATCTAAGTTCATTCACAAGAAGTTCGTAGATTCTACTCAGAGTTCCTACCAATAACTCTACAATGGGAAGACCACGTACCAGATCATCCTCCCACTTTGCAGACGTCAATGAGACCACTGGCATCCAAAAAGTAGGACCTAACAATCAACACGCTAATCCAGGTGCAGGGACCGCCGTCGTCCTAAACCAAACAGAAGTTGACACCATAATGGAGTTCAATAAGCTGATGAGAGAACTCATGGAAAGAAGGAGATAGCTTAATGAGAAAATTCAAGCGAACGCCAACCCCATGACTCAAATTACTCAACAGCAACATCAGAATGCTGGAGGAAGTCCCGCTGCCTACTCCTCGTCCGACAGCTCTACTTCGTCTGATGAACCACCCAGGCGTAGATGCCGTAGAACTGAAACAACACAAACAGGTGCAGCTGAACGATCCACCATGGATGGTCCAGGTTCCCTACCTAAAGCCATGGCCCATCATTTACACCAGGATAATCGTACTCATATTTGAACAGGAAACTTAGGATCCGCGGCATGAGTGGAAGCTAGATGACCGGCTCACCAAGGTCACAATGAAGCAGGCCCCTAGGACACACATTTGGTACATCACCAACCGAGGAGGCACCAACCGAAACGGTCCCATAGGACAGATTCCAACTTGCCACTTTTCATACAAACCCCAGACCTAGCAGCTATGGTCAGACAGCCGATGAGGGAAAATCAAGGCTTATCTAATGATGATTTAGGCGTATCTAGGAGCCACACTCCATTTACAGATGCTATCCTAAAGGCTGAGTAACCAGGAAGTTTAATATGCCGACTATTCTGACCTGCAAAGGGAAGACTAATCCCCGACAACATGTCATGAGATATGAGTGGAAGATGGATTCAGCTAGGGCAAATGATGCAACTAAATGTAGATGCTTCCCAGTAACTTAATCTGGAATCGCTACCATGTGGTTCACCCAACTTCCTCCACGATCTATATCCAACTTTGATGAGTTAGCGATGAAATTTATGGAGCGGTTCAAAATTCATGCCACTCATCCCAAGGATATGATGTCCTTGTATAGTGTGATTTAGGCTATAGGGGAGTCGTTAAAGGAGCACTTACAAAGATTTCACGTTGCTGCTACTGAAGTTAGCAGCCCGAATGACCATGTTATTCTAATGATCGTGATGTGAGGAGTAAACCCAGATTCGGAGTTTGGTGATTGACTGGTAGGAAAACCTCCGGCTACACTGGAACGTTTTTATTCAAAGGCGCATCAACTTATAAGAAGATAGGAAGCCAGGTGGACGAGGCGAGACAACGCACCAGGGCTTGGCCAGGAGACTGCAGAGCAATATTACTATAAAACAATCCGGAGATAACTCTGGAAAGGTCCAGGTCAATGTTCAAAACAAGCCAAAGCAATTTAAAGGATCTAGAGGGGGAAATCCCGAAAAGAAAAGGGAGGCAAGAAAGTGGAAACCAAGGATCCCAACTTACAATGAATACACTCCGCTGAATGCATCTCTGAAAAATATTTACCTATCGACCTGTAATACTTTTCAATATCGAAAGCCACGCCTAAAAGAGTCCATCAAGGAACAAAAGCAGACTGGGAAGTATTATCGCTTCCATGAGACTTACGGACACAATACCGAGGATTATGGGTACCTCCACGATGCTATAGAAAAGCTCATTCGATAAAAAAAGTTGTAGGAGATTGTTAAAGATCCGTAGGAGGGCGGACAAGGAATGTCAGACCCTAGTCGTGGGTAACCTCCACGTCATCCTGAGGAACCTGCTCGGACTGTAGGTAGACTAATCATAAACACGATAGGTGACGGGCCCCATCCAGTAGAGAAGAGTTGGCAAGAAATGGAATGCTATGCTAGATCCTTGAAATATGCGGACTTTGAATGCTGCTCGAACTCGGAAGATGGGATTCCGATGAAACAGCAACAAATGATGACTGATGACATAGTGTTCAGAAGTAAGGATGATGATCGGGTGGAGGCACCTACCATTGACCCGATGGTCATATCGGCAATGGTTGGGCCAGCATTTGTGAGAAGGATATTGGTTGATTGCGGAAGTTCTGTTAACATTATCTTCAAAAAAGCATATGACCAGATGAAGATAGAGACAAAGGATCTAAAACCATCTAAAGCCCGTATTCATGGCTTTAATGGTTCGGCTACAGATGCAGTGGATTTTGTTGAATTTCCAGTTGAACTTGGGGAAGATGAACGTAGGAGGATGTAGATCCTATCGTTTATTGTTTTGGATGTCGATTCCCTATATAATGTGTTTCTGGGTTGGTCGGCCTTGGTGGAGTTTAGGGTAGCTTTGGCCCCGTGGTGTCTAACTTTGAAATTTCTGATAGATAAAGCAACTGGTGTAGTGCATGGCGATCAAGCAACTGGTCGTGCATGTTATGTGGCTGAGTTAAGAGAGGCCCAAGGAAGAGAGAAGGGAAAGGTTGTGGACAACTTAGTCCGCATCCGAGGTACTGAAAACTGATAAGTAATGCCCGAGCCTTGGCTCGGGCAACATGATCGGAACTATAGAGACATAGATCCGAGGGACATTGATGAGGAGCCCAAGGAGGCAAAAGCAGCACCGGTTGAACTGACGATTGAAATTCCAGTCAGTCGTGATGAATGCGGGTACTTAAGATTGGATCACAACTCAACCCCTCGATGATCGAGGATCTTACTAATTTCCTTCGAGCGAATCTGGATGTTTTCGCTTGGACGCATTCCGATATGTGCGGGATTTCTCCCGCCATTGTGAGTCATATGTTGAACATAGACCCGAGGTACATGCCAGTGAAGCAAAAAAGGAGAGGCATGGACCCAGAGTGGTTCGCTGCTCTTAGAGAGGAGGTGGACTAACTCAAAGCCAATGGGTTCGTCCACGATGCCCTCTATCCTGAATGGGTGTCTAACCCTGTGCTAGTCAGAAAACCGAATGAGACATGGAGGACCTGTGTTGACTACTCAGACCTGAACAAGGCATGCCCCAAGGATAGCTTCCCTTTACCCAAAATTGACCAGCTGGTCCACTCAATAGCAGGACACGAGTTATTGTCATTCATAGATGCGTATTTGGGATACAATCAGATCCCGATGCACATTCCAGATCAGGAACATACTAGTTTTGTCACAGATGTTGGGCTGTATTGTTATGTGGTGATGCTCTTTGGGCTTAAAAATGCAAAAGCGACGTACCAGCACTTGGTATATCGGATGTTTAAAGACCAAATTGGTAGAAGAATAGAAGTCTATGTGGATGACATACTCATGAATTCATGGCAGTCAAACGACCATATTCGAGACTTGGCCAAAATGTTTGATAAACTCAGGTACTATGGAATGAAAATCAATCCACTGAAGTGTTCCTTTGGCGTTGCGTCGGGAAAGTTTTTGGGTTTTATTGTTAATGCATGGGGAATTGAGGCGAACCCAGAAAAGATTCATGTTACTCGAGACATACATGTACACATGACTATAAAGCAAGTATAGATCCTGAATGGAAAAGTGGCTGCATTGAGTCGATTCGTATCCAGAGCGACTGGAAATTGTATTTCCTTCTTTGATGTGATAAAGAAAGGGAAGAGAAATTTTGATTGGATGTCCGACTGTGAGGATGCATTCTGGTAAGACATTTGGAAAGTCACCGGCTCTGTCAAAGCCTATTGACCATAAAGTGTTACATGTATACCTGGCCGTGTCTCAGCATGCTATCAGCACGGTCTTAGTTCACGAGGTTGACCGGATTCAAAAGCCAGTATACTCTGTCAGTAAATGTCTAACAGGAGTAGAGAGTAGTTATCCCAAAATTGAGAAGCTAGCCTACTGCTTGGTGATTGCATTACACAAGCTTCGTTCGTACTTTCAGGCACACCCGATCAGTGTTTATACCGATCAACCTATACGACAGGTGCTCCAATGGCTCAAAACCTCTGGAAGGTTCCTAAAGTGGAACATTGAGTTGAGTCAATTTGATATCACCTACCTGCCATGTAGGGCTATCCAAGGGCAGGCTCCAGCGGATTTCATTGCAGAATTCACCATATCAGTCGAGCCAAGCAGTAAGGATGTTATTCCCCTCATTCGATGGAAACTATACATCGATGGGGCATCCAACGACCGTTGTTCTAGGGCTGGTATAATTCTTGTAACTCCCGAAGGCCGATCAATTTGTTATGCTTTGAATTTCAATATCCCAGTTACAAATAACGAAGCCGAGTATGAAGCATTGATTGCGGTCTTGAAACTTATCAGGGAACTTGGAGTAAAATCGGTTGAAATCTTTTGTGACTCACAATTGGTGGCGTACCGGATGCGGGGAGACTATCAAGCAAAGGGGCAGAGACTTGCCCTATACCTTTCTCGGGTTCAAGAGTTGTTGGCATACCTCGAATAATATGATATTTCACACATCCCACGTGAGAAAAATGGGGAAGCCGATTCATTGGCAAAATTCACGAGTTCTGGTGATGCACATCAGATGGGATTGATTCCCATCGAAATCTTACATGCTCCAAGTATAAATGAGATGGAAGTAGATTTTGTGTTAGAAACAGAAATAGAGAAGGAGTCATGGATAACCCCATTCAAACAATACCTATTACATGGGGTTTTGCCCGAAATAAAGAACGAAAGACGAAAAGTCATTTGCAAAGCTTCGCGATATGTAATGTAGGACCGAGTAATGTATCGAAAAGGATTCTCGGATCCCTTACTTCTGTGCATCGTCAATGATGAAATAAAGCAGGTCTTGAAAGAGGTTCATGAAGGAGAATGTAGAAACCATACCGGGGGGCATATATTAGCGAAAAAGATCTTCCGCTATGGATACTATTGGCCAACCGTGAATTGAGACACCGCAGACTATGTGCGAAGATGTGACAAATGCAAAAAATATGCAAAAATCCCGAGAGCTCCGTCGACAAAACTACACAAATGGTTAGCCCTTAGCCGTTTGCAATATGGGGAATCAATATAATCGGCTCCTTGTCAATCTCTAAAGGTGGTGCCAAATACGCAATAGTTGCAGTCGATTACTTTACCAAGTGGGCGTAAGCAGAGCGCTTAGCTACAATCGCCACCAAAAAGGTCATTAATTTCGTTGTGCGAAACATCATATCCCATTTTGGCCTCCAACAAATTATCATTACAAACAATGGAACTCAGTTCGAAAGTAGGGAGTTCAAAGAATTCTGTCAAAAGTATGGCATTGAGAAAAGGTTCGCAGTAGTTGCTCATCCAAAAGACAATGGACAAGTAGAAGCCGTAAACAAAATAATCAAATCCATATTGAACAAACATTTGGAGAAGGCTAGAGGCAAGTGGTGAATGAGCTTCCGACAGCACTTTGGGATTACAGAACCACCCACAAGTCCACGACTGGCCACACTCTATTCGCATTAGCATATGGCACGGAAGCTTTTATACCCATGGAACTTGAAGTTCCTTCACATCGGGTAACTCATTATGACCCTAAGACGAATCGGGATCTCTTGCTAGAATCACTGGACTTTTTGACGAAAAACATGAAGAAGAAGCAAATTTAAGGGCGGTGCATATAGGTATCGAGTCGCTCGATATTATAATGAAAATGTCCGACCAAGAATCTTCGATGTAGGCGATCTCGTTTTGAAGCGAGTTTTCCTGATCCTATGGAATATGAATCCCACGTGGGAAGGTCCATACATCATTAAACGAAATCTTGGAGAGGGAACTTTCAAGCTAGCGACCATCAATGGCGCGACACTCCCCGAGCATGGAATAGCGAGCATCTACGACGTTAATACACATAGTTGTTTCTTTTGTATTTTAGTAGCAACTGTTTCCAATATGTTTTTCTTTTGTTTACGGCATGTAATAAGACAATTCAGTTGTTCCCATTTGATTATTGATAATAAAGGCTTGAAGCCACTTTTCTATGAACTATCGATGTTCCGTGTGTTGTAATTCCATGGCAAAAATTAAATCACATTATTCTATCTAGCGTATGAACGCATGCGCAAAATAAAAAATCTCTAAGTCCCCGGAGTGCGGACTTGAGTACTCTGAGTCCCCAGAGTGCGGGCTAAAGTAAAAAAGACTTAAAAATCTCTAAGTTCCCAGAGTGCGGATTAGAGTACTCAGACTCCCCAGAGCACGAACTAGAGTGTAAATGACTTAAAATTCTCTAAGTCCCCAGAGTGTGGATTGGAGTACTCTGAGTTCCCAGAGCGTGGACTAGAGTATAAACGACTTAAAAATCTCTAATTCCCCGGAGTGTAGACTGGAGCACTCTGAGTCCCTAGAGCGTGGACTAGAGTATGAACGACTTAAAAATCTCTAAGTCCCCGTAGTGCGGACTGGAGGACTCTGAGTCCCCATAGCGTGAACTAGAGTATAAACGACTTAAAACACTCTGAGTCCCTGGAGTGTGGACTAGAGTACTCTGAGTCTCTATAGCACGGACTAGAGTATAAACCACTTAAAAATCTCTAAGTCTCTAGAGTGTAGACTGGAGTACTCTGAATCCCCAGAGCGTAGACTAGAGTATAAACGACTTAAAAATATCCAAGCCCCCAAAATGCAGACTGGAGTACTCTTAATCCCCAGAGCGGGGACTAGAATATATACGACTTAAAATTTTCTTAGTCCCCAGAATGCGAACTGGAGTACTCTGAGTCCTCAGAACGCGGACTAGAGTATAAACGACTCAAAATTATCTAAGTCCTCAGAGTGCGGAGTAGAGTACTCTGAGTCCCCAGAGCGCAGACTAGAGTATAAACGACTTAAAATATCTAAGTCCCCAGAGTGTGGACTGGAGCACCATGAGTCCCCAAAGCGCGGACTAGAGTATAAACGACTTAAAAATCTCTAAGTCCCCAGAGTGCTGACTGGAGTACTCTGAGTCCCCAGAGTGCGGACTAGAGTATGAAAGACTTAAAAATCTCTAAGTCCCCAGAGTGCGGACTGGTGTAATCTTAGTCCCCAGAGCACGGATAGAGTATAAACGACTTAAAAATCTCAAGTCCCCAGAGTGCAGATAGGAGTACTCTGAGTCCCCAAAGCGCAGACTAGAGTATAAACGACTTAAAAATCTCTAAGTCCCTAGAGTGCGGACTAGAGTACTCTAAGTTACCAAAGCACGGACTATAGTATAAACGACTTAAAAATCTCTAAGTCCTCGGAGTGTGTACTGGAGTACTCTAAGTCCCCAGAGCGTGGACTAGAGTTTAAACGACTTAAAAATCTCTAAGTCCCCGAAGTTCGGACTGGAGTACTCTAAGTCCTCAGAGCACAAGACTAGAGATTAAATAACTTAAAGATCTCTAAGTCCTCGATGTGTGGACTGGAGTACTCTGAGTTCCCATAGTGCGGACTAGAGTATAAACGACTTAAAAATCTCTAAGTTCCCAGAGTGTGGACTGGAGTACTCTAAGTCCCTAGAGCGCGGACTAAAGTATAAATGAGTTAAAAATCTCCAAGTCCCCAGAGTGCGGACTGGAGTACTCTAAGTCCCTAGAGCGCGAACTAGAGTATAAATGACCTAAAAATCTCTAAGTACCCGAAGTGCGGACTAAAAGTATTCTACGTCCCCGGAGCGTAGACTAGAGGATCTATGATTCCAAGAAATTTCGAGTCATATGGAAGTGAACTGGAGCTTGTGTAACTCATAAAATTTTGAATTTTGGCTACAAGTTGTACATTAAGCTGAACAACGAAAATCATCGAAAGCAAAGAAACAAAGATTTATTCACTAATCCAAAATAAAGCACAACTATAACTTCCCCTGAACTCGGAGCAAAAAATCTATTTACAATGACTTTGACAATAAATAGAAATAATTACATGATCTAGGCCAATTTGCTTTGAATGAGGCATGATAGCTACTTTTTCAACTTCGTTTCCTTCCTCAGTTTCTCTGAAGACTCCTCCTCAAGGCGTTTTCTCTTGGATACCTTGCTTGCTAGGGAAGCGGTGCCCGGGGAAGGGAGAGGAACTTCTAGTGGAGAGGTCCCACCGAGGAGAATAACCTTCAAGGGCATGTTCAGTGGATCGTTAAGATCCACACCTGAGGCTCAACCTCGATATCGGCCTTCTTCTTCCCCTCTTCCATGATTTGCTCCTCCATGCTCACTTTTGAAGAGTGTTCGAAAGCGCCCATAATTTCAACTTCATCGTGTTCTTCTAAGGCGATGGATTTTTGGATTTGTCTTCGACAAGCGCCTCGATCGCTTGAGCATCAGGTCCGGGAGTCTCCCCTGTTTGAATTGCTTCTCCTACTTTCTTCTCCCTCTCCGTGGAGACATCGCTCCTTGGAGTAGGTTCGGGATCAGAATAGCCTATATGAAGTCATGAAAAGCAAATGTTAGAATGCGTCCATTACAAGCCAGAAACAATTATCTTTTAAACTCTAGGAAGAAAAAATACGTATCGATTTTCGGTTGGCTCTCAACTATTTTAGGAGTTTCGCCCTTTGGAATAGGAGATAAAGCATGAATATCAAGTCCAGACTTCTTTGGGTCATAGCCAGTATGCTGCTCGAAAGGATCAAATGATGAAAGACCAGTCGGCTAAATAGAAGGACTTAGTAGTTTGATTTAAGATGAAAAAAATTAGTTATATTTTATAAAGTGACCTTGCTTACAAATATTTATGTAGTACATATTTTTAACAAATTATTGAAGTAGTTTACTTGAATGTTTTAAAGATATATTTCAAAGTAAAGTGTTTTAAATTATTTTAAAAAAGCTAGTTTTATGCTTGGTGATTTCAGAGGAGATAGAAATAATTGAGAAAGTTTATTTTGAAAAGAAAGACGGTTTTGAAACTGTTTTCAAGGATTGAAAATAGAAATAAATCTTGGAAAGATATTTTGAGGTAAATAAATAATTTGGGAAATTATTTATTGATGGATGGTTGTTGTGAATATTTATTGATAGTTAAATAACTGACTATCAATATTAGACAATGCGTTGATCGTTTCGAAGAGACCAGGATCGAGATTTATTTCTCGAAAACCAATTCGATCCGGTTTGTACGTTTCGTGAAAACGATTTTGGATTCGAAGATGGAGCAGTGAAGTGCAAGGGCTAGTTGCTACTAATCCTGAGGATATTTCCAAAATGGATATAGTAGGAATAGTGCTTTTGGTTCCCTTCGAACCCGGGACGGACTTGTATGGATGAATGCTTGCGAAACATCCTTAGGTGGACAATGGGCATTCTAAGGGATATGTTCTATAAAAGGTAACGCTTAGCCTCAAGCCTCATCAAATGGGAATGACTGAAAATCAGGGGTTATGCAGCAAGGCTAGGTGGGTAGCACCCAAGTAGGGTGAGGTCATTCCAGTCTAGATGTCCCTTTTTATTTCGGCTTAGTGGCGGTTGCTGATCCCAACCACGGGGTGATCTCACTCTGGATTATCCAGTAAGGGGTAGTCCCGGCCTTGTGATGCAGGGGTGCGGGCGTACTCCTCGGTACGGTGATCTAGGCCCCGTACTGTGACAGGTGGTACCCCAGTGCCTAGTCATTAGTTGGAAATCCATTCTCCCTACGAGCTTTGTACGAGTTTTGTTCGTATTACCCACTTTGTGGCTAGTAGCTGGAATTTAATAATGTAACAATTTCAGCTATTTTATAAGTATTTGTATATAGACCCTATTATAATATCAGAGGATTTCTATAAAAATTGTTTTAGCTATCGTAAGGTAAAAGCCCGACATGTTTATTTGTGGCGTGGTCTTACGAGATGCTTTTATTTTCAAAGGATTTTGAAACTTTAATAATCAATTGGGTGTGATTTTCTCACGCTGGTATTCCAGACTGACTCGGGTGTTATTTAACTGTAATGCTCGGGTCAGACCGAGTATTATAGGATACAGGATATGATGTTGTGGAGCTCAGGAGACGAGCTGGATGACGATACGTATTCTCGTACTTGTTTTACATATATATTCCGCTGTGTTGAGTTGCTGTATATACAGTTGTATGTTATTGATGTCGAGCTATGATTGATGTACTCTGATGATGTAATATATAAATAGAGATATTTGATTTTGAGTAAAGATTATTTATTATCTATTATATTTTATTCCGCTGCGATGGTTAGATTCTGTTGTTGTTTTCTATTTTCTTCTTCTACCTCTTCTTCTTTAACCTAAAATGGTTCGTATTTCTGTACAACTTGAGTTGATTGTTGTAGAATAGTATGAACTCAAGGGGTATGGATTTGCGGGCTGTTACAGCCATCTTTGTATATTATATCATTTAACATATCTGGATTGCCAATCATGCATCTAGAACATCCACTATCGAGTATCCATTTGTCCTTTCTGATCTGCATAATTTTTCCATTGTGTATTGATTCCTCAATAGCCATAAAGCATGATTCCTGCACATCAAACAATTTTGGTAGACAACTTGAATTTGAACATTGATTATATGCAGACCTAAAAAACAATGATGATCTGGATATTTCTTAACTAATATTAACAAATATAGCCATTTCTAAACAAAAATTTCAAAAATCAGATTATGAAATTTTGAAAACCTTGCTTTGATACCAAATGTGAGAAATGCGGATTAAGGATCTTAAGGCTAGAATAAACACTAGAGGGGGGGTGAATAGTGTTGTAGAGAATTGCTAAATCTTTTTAAGTTTTTGTTAATTTGAACACAAATGTATGCAATATTCAGTCACAGATATGATCACAGAATCAAACACAAATGCAAATATAAAGTAAAAGCAGTAAAGGAAAGAACATACTATATTTTATACTGGTTCGGAGTTACCCTACATCCAGTCCCGCACACAAGTACAGATTTCCTTTCAAAAACAATCTTTACAATTACACCCTCGATTTCAAGGCAATGAGGTACATCCTCCAGAATCACAATCCTCTGGGTAGAGATACTTGATTTCCTAGGCAATAAGTTCACCCAATTGATTTTCAAAGGCTACAATCACACCTTATCTCGCTTTATTGATTTCCAAGGCTACAATCACACCTTTTCTCACTAAGTTGATTACAAAAAGCCTATAACTCTGAATGGCACTAAGGATTTTGGTGAGATAGTGACAGAGAATCAAAGCAGAGATAATCTAGTTAGATTCAATGTTGTTTCGGTAGAGTAATGATAAGAATTTGTATTTAGAAATGTGGAAGAAGAAGAAGAGGAGTGAAAAACCATAAAATCTATGTTAAAATTCATTGAAACCAACCCCTATTTATAGAGGAACAACAGCCATGTCCATTCGTGAAGATTATAACGAATAGACACTTCTTTTGAAATTTAAATTTTGAACTCAACTGACACCATGTCGACATGGGGTACTTGAGTATGTCGACATCCCAAAGGGATTTTAGTTTTTTTGATATTCTTTGAAAATAACCTTTATTTTACATTAAAACTATTTTAAACTTTATAAATATACTTGACTATTATTTAAATGCATGAGTAAATATATAGAATAATATATACAAAATTCTATTATAATTTTATATTTAAAATCTAAGTATAAATATTTAAAAGTTAAATATATTATATTTAAAAGATAGTTTAAAAACAAGGATAATTTGATTTGAAATTAAAGATTATTTTGAGGCTAAAAGTATTTGAAATCAGGATAAATGTTTTTGATGCTTTTAAAAGGAAGGTTTTAAAATCATTTTGAAAACAAGATATAATTTTGAAAAATCATTTTGAATAAAAAGTTAACGGATACAAAACAATGTTCCATTAGATTTTTCGTAGGTTCCATCCTACTTAGGGTTCCATCCCTTTAACAGGCTCGAAGTGGATTCCATTCCACGAATAAATTGGATTTTAAGATGCCAGTGCTTTTCTAGGAGTTTTATTAAAAAATAAATTACTTGAACTCTTGATAATCTTGATACTCATGAGTCTTCAATCTTGATATCTTGAATCTCTATATTGTGCAGTCTTCATTCTTGGTACCTGCATGGTTAAATCCTGCATATACATTTATATCTAAACTTATACTATTAGTATTTATATTTTATAATCTATTCTAAGTTTTCATCAAAACCATCATCTCACGGACTAACAACCTTACCCATGTTTCACTTCCCCTAGTTTTATTTCACATCTGATGTTTGATTTCTGATTGTAAATTAGGCAGTATTGGTTACAAAATTCAACAAGCTGTTATGCATGTGTACACTACGCTTTATTCCCTCCACGCCGAACTTTATTCATTATTATAGCAATTCGTGCCTACTATATTCCATTATCATTGTTTATAAGGATCTTTTTAATCCGAACTACTGCTCTCTTACTCATTGTGATATGCCACAGAAATACAAAAATGGTACATAGGTTGCCAACAAAGTGTGAATACTAACATACCTTTCTTTTACAACTTTCAAATGGTGAGTAAATGTAATGTTACATTGCTGCTCAAAGTTTACTACAGTTGAATAATGAAAAATCAATTACTTAAAGTGCTTTTCAACTATTTCTAAATTAATATTTTGATACAACTACTTTGACCAACCCATGTGCAAAGCACGGGTTCGCACTAGTATATGTATGCATATATGTGTATGCAAAATAATGGTTAAAAACATTTCACATATGTGAATAAATTTTATAAAAGCATACAGATAAAGCTACAGAGTTGCAATAACAAACACTGCATAAAATCATAGAGAAATTAGCAAAAAAATACTAAACAGGTTTGAAATTTCAACTTAATGGAAAACATGACTTTAATTGGGATTTTAAAAAGAAGGAAAATGCTTAGAATAATTTATACTCAGGGTAAATGTCCAACACAAAACTATCTTTTTCTTATTACTTAGTTTTATTAATCTTCTATGTATTGTATTCTGTATCTTGATTGAAGATTTTGGTTTTCCCATGGAAATATAGTCCTGTCACCTTTTTTCCTTTTTTTCTTCCTTTTGTGAGATGACTTATATATTCTATCATAACGTGCTTAGGATGATAGTTGGCTAGAAAGTATTCTCAATTATTAGAGGAAGGAAAAGTTGCATTTAAACCAAAATTTTGTACCAAAATTCTAAAAGCATAAAAGCACATTCATATAAACTATAAATCAAGCCACAATGCTTGCTTGTACCTGTACATTTCTTAACCTACAAAACTATGTAAATATCCATGCAAAATGCAGATCATGACTTTGAAAAAGTTATTGATAAACTCAATTTGATGGTAGTTTTTTCTTTTGAAACATCACTCCATAAAACATACACATGAAATCAAAGATAAATCTTTCTTATTGAGAAAAGCCTTTATCCTAAAAAATTCAAAATTGTGCCCAAATATCCGAGAACCTACCATACTATTAACATTCGTATTTTTGAACCTCTGACAAACTTTGATGCTCAATCTATAAAATATTTTTATATTTTAAGACTTAAGAAAGTGTAAATTAGAGCATCGAACCGGAAGGTGGACTATTAATTAACTCTATGTCTATCATTAATTGATTTAAAATGGTATTATTAAATAATACATATAAGTGACGAAAATTTGATTTTAGTACTTGTTAAACAAATGAAGTAATTCGAAGGATCCTTTTACCATTTTTTGATGCAATGATTCAAATCCATATAGTTATATCAATGGTCATGAACGCGCTTCCCTTCTTTATTTCCGCATATTTACTTTTAGTAATAGTAAATGGATGTTCCAGTGCACGAAGACAGATTATAAGTCAATCAAGAAATATAGTAAACAAAGCTAAAGAAAACAATAATTCAATTAGCTAACATTGACAAATACTCTAATAAAAAATGAATCTAAGCAATAAATCTAAATTTAATAACTTACTATTTAAAATCAACACCAATTGCTCTTTCTACCTCGTTGATAGTAATTTGTATTCAATTACCTGCATAAATTTTGTTTGATTGTCATAATAAATTAAACTTACAAAAAAAATTCACTTAGCACATAATTAGCTCCATGTAGAGTGAAGGGCCACAATTGTTTGTCTTCGAACATGGCAATTAGATCACATGTTGCCAAGTGATTATAAGCTCGCACATAAATATATACCATGGAGTAGCTTTGAGTATTAAACTAAGTATTTAAAAGAAAAGATGCTGAATAAACGTGTAACTTACCTTCACAAAACTTTACTTTGGATCATCAAAGCACCTGAAATCCAAATAAATACTGCAAAACATAAAACAAATATTAACTAAACACACATATACATACATTCGTTTATATACATATATACATATATATAGCATATGGACATAGCACATATGTAAACATAAGTTCATTAATAGATATATATTTCATTTATATAGTCGAAAGTAATCCTCAACAATTATGAACAATATGAATGAAGGCAATAAAAGATGTATATACCAAATATAAACCTTGATGATTCCAATTTTATCTTAAAAAAATCGACGAACTTGAGTAAATAGCACACGGTGTATGGTTTTCAAGGCATTGAAAAAATAAGTTATCAAAACAGGATTGCTTTTAAAAATTTGCTAGTTTGAACAACAAACTGGTAATAATTTTTACCGTGGTAACTGATCATGATTTTGCCAACTACCCTGAAAGGATAAGAGAAGGAAAAATAGTTTCATAGCACTATAAGTGGTCACTTTTCCGAACTGATAAATAGCAACAACAAAACAACACATTGCACTTATCTAAACGTAGACTGAACCACAAAAATGCATAACATGAGTTCAAAAATGTTTTATTTTTTCAAGGATAAGTACACTCCATGTTGCCAAGCAATTGCTAAATTGCACATAAATCAAGATAAAATGAAGTATTAAGCCAAATGACTTATTAGTTAGGTCTATGAAATTATAGCCTATCTCTTTGGGTGGATATAAGTGAGGTTGTAGTGCAACATCAGGATGAAGTAGTACAAAGTGAACCGGCTGTATAAGATTAAATTTCCAAATTCAAATCCCTCTAGGGTATATGAGGATGGAACACAATTTTGTCAAGCATGCTATACATTTTTATAGCTAGCATATAGAGCAAAGTTTAAAGAGGGGAAAAACGAGTAATCCAAGAAAACTGAATATTCAAATATGGCTAAATCCCAACAATACCATCAACGACGAAATAAACAGACCGCGTTCAAAAAGCAGGAGGAAAAGTAAAACAGAGATTAACTTCCTTAGGAAGTTGGTAATCGCGGTGGGAGAAAACGGGTAGAATAATCAGCTGTAAACCACATTCTTTTAATTCATAGCTGATAGAGGTTCGACGAAGTTGTAGGGAAGGCGGCAAAAAACCATGCCTTTTTATTTGTAGATGACGGGAAAAGGATGAAGCGGAGATCTGGGAGGAGGGAAATGGTGCGAACGAATCACTTATAAACCATAGCTTTTCAATTCTTAATAATTTTTTAGGTGATGGAAGAACAATGATTCAATGAGAGGGCATGAAAAAACCTTAGCCGTTGTGTTCGTAGCTGATAGATGGAGGAGGAACCAAAGATGTGGTAGGAAAAGGGAAAAATATAAAAGGCGATCGTTCAGTTGACGAAAATCAAAGGAGGCTTCTATGCCCTTAAAATGAAACTCAAAAATAATATAATAGCATAGAATCTCAATATACCTTACCAACCAGAGATATATAGATTGTTTAAATAAGTTTTTACAAATACAATGACCAACGTATTTGTTTTGGATCTCCCTCAAAGGCGTCCGGCTGGAGGATCCGAGGGTTATATAGAACTCGTACTTTGTCTCAAAAGAATATTTCTTGACCATTTTTCTAACATTTGTATTTGCACATTAAAGCCAAATAGCTCATGTGCTTATTACCACTTCCAGTTTTCTAACATCTCTTAACAAGTTTCCTATTATTTCTTGACAAGTTTTCTAACATAAACTTCCACTTTTAGTTAACGAACAACACACAATCTAGTTGTATGAAGTGAGTTAGTTTATTGTGAAGTAAAGCAGATAGTGGATAAATTTTTAAATATATAGTAAATTCCTTGTAATACGTGTGTCTTGGCAATGAATGAAAATCAAATAAATACAATACTTTAACTTCTATTCTAATGATAGGAACCTCACTAAAAATATAACGAACAAATGTTATATTTTCCCTAAGAATTTTAGTTGATATAAACTTATAAGCCAAACATAGAACCAATTTAACCATGGGTTGTAAAAATGGGTGCTTCAAATAAAGACTTCCTGTGGAGAATTAACGAAAACCCCATGTAGGAGATGTTATCATTAATGTTATAAAGAATCAAAACTTTCAGCATATTATCAAAGAGAAAATTTTGGACTTGTTAAGTAACGCAAAATGCTTAGCTACTTGATATAATGTCCAACACTTGCCCAATCATTTAAAATGTTAACAGTTCATGTCTTTAATAATGAACAAAAACACGTAAAAGAGGAAATACATTAAAGTTCATGTCTTTAGCTGAACAAAACATAAAAAGGATCGAATTTAGGAGACAATAATACGATGAAACGCTATATCTTAATTCAAATCTGAGATCCCATATAGCAAACCACGAAGACACAAACTTTGATAAAATCCATAACCGAAATTAATCCATTACATCCAAATGAAAATAAAAGTACTTACAAAAGGAAAGGCAGTTGTGGATGTATAAAGAACAGATGCACAGGAATCTTACATCATAAGAAAGGCACATGTAAATTTCAATTCACAAAATTTTGCAAGCTTATAATGAAATGGCAAATCAAATAATTGGACAAACAACAAATACCTCTTAAAATTGCTTGGAGTTAGCAAAGGCATTCATATATGCAGGTGGATTTGTCGACGGAGGCGCTGGCATGATTGCGGTGGAAAGGGTGTAGTGGTGTCAGATTGATGGTGGATGATTAAGATAGGAAAGAGGGGAAAAGGATGAAGTAGAGATCTGGAAGGAAAGAAACGGTGCGAATGAATCACATATAAACCGCAGGTTTTCAATTCCTAGTGGATGGAATAATTTTTTAGGTGATGGAAGAACGATGATTCAGCGAGCGGGCATGAAA
Source organism: Allium cepa (assembly GCA_030765085.1). Taxonomy (NCBI): domain Eukaryota; kingdom Viridiplantae; phylum Streptophyta; class Magnoliopsida; order Asparagales; family Amaryllidaceae; genus Allium; species Allium cepa. Next base: position 604,136,247 of record CM060934.1, on the reverse strand, counting down.
AAATCCTAGTCGTTGTGTTTTAGCTGACAGACAGAGGAGGAAGCAAAGATGTGGTAGGAAAAGGAAAAAATATCAGAGGCGACCGTTCAATTGACAAAAATCAATGGAGGCTTCTGGGCCCTTGAAATGAATCTCGACAATAATATAATAGTACAGGTTCTATTTTCTCTTTGAAATTGTTCACGAGTGAATTTAGTTCCATTTTCTCTTTGAATTTGTTCATGAAAGAATTAATAATGAATTTTCCTCATACTTCTCGACCCAAAAACTTATTATGATGTTGGAATTATATTATTAGGGATGAATCTTTTATTTACAAAATTATCCCCTAAGTATATGAATTAACATGAACTATTTGGTGGCCGTATATTAGGGAAAAGGGTTAGAAATAGGGAGTTTGAGTAATTTTGTAAAAGAAAATGCATATAAATATTTTCTATGATTTTCTTGACATATAAGAAAATTTTGAGAGTAATTAGGCTTAGTAGCATTTTAGTTTAGTAAAGTATCAATTAGTTGGTAAATAAACCAGATCCACAATTTAGGTTGAACTTAGCAAGAAAGTACTTAACGACCAGAAAAGACAAAGTTAATCAAATCAGAAGTTGACATATGTAAAGTAAATGTTAGACATACAAAGGACGTTTCTTGATATGAAATGGGAATAGTAAAGCTGAACCGAGGGTGTTAAAATGAAACCTAAGTAACAAGACTTAAGTAAGGAAAGTTACGAAGTGTTCCTTTAAGTTTACTAATCAGAGAACTCTAGTGCGAAGGCGGACCGAGGACACGAGAGCGATTAAGGAAGGAACTATGAGAAGAGCAAGGGATTTTGAATTTAGACAAGTAAATGCCATAAGTTAGTAAATTTAACTAAGATTAGCTTCCAAAATGAGATTGGATGTGTGATTGCTAAGGGTTGTTTAGCTCTCGGTAGGATGTTTTGAAACCGAAACTAGTAACTTCCCGAGACCGAAGCATATGCTAAGTTTAAGATAATTGAAAATAGTATTTAAACATTAATGATAATGGAGTAAGTAGTAAATGTCGACTGGATTAAACTTGGATGCAAGCTTGGTAATCAACTTTCTAATAGTAAATGACTAGGAATTGTGATCGGTTGATGACGTAAGGCCTAGAGTGGCCGTCAAGTGACCAAAAGCTTGGGTGTAAGGCCTCATGTGGCAACCAAGAATGAAATAGGCATGAGGCTAGGTGTCCCAGCCGAAACATAAAAGCATAGGTGTTAGGCCTAGTACGGCAATTGAAACCGCGTGGTATAAGGTTGGAAGTGGTAACTGTTCGAACATAAAAGCAATTGGTGTAAGTCCTAGGTTTGCAACCATGGGAATGGCGGAAGTAGTAAGGCCTGGTGTGGTAGCTACAAAAACAATAATGATGAAGGTGCAAGGTCTGTAGTGGAAACGAAAATACGAAAGCATAGGTGTAAAGCCTAGAGTGGCAGCTGAAGTATGACAACAAAATAGGCATGAGGTTGGGAGTGGAAACCGAATTGCGATAGTACTGGCATAAGGCCTAAGTACAAAATGAGACTATTAGTGTATTTCTCTGAATTTAATAAACTACATTGTTATAATGCCTACGTTGCAGTTGAAAGTTAGGACTCTAACAACATATCTTTAGTAAAGGATTTAAAGCCTCGGTGGCAGCCAAGATTAAAGTATTTAATTAGGGTCATTTTCGTGAAAGAATATGGTTTAGTATTCAAAATAGTTTGTTATCCCTCATTTTGGCAATGCCATGATGTCATCAACTTGGTTAGAAATAGATAGTTACCAGCCTTGAGAATCGGTTGTATACGATACTATGGACGATGGTCGAGAAGATTCGGACCGGGAGCCAATCGAGTTGCAATCAGTATGGAGTAATTGGCATAGCTCTATGAAACTATATTCCAAATTTTAAGTCAACCGGGGTTCATACGCTCGAATTACGGAAAAAGCAAGGATTTATATGGATCGATCTGGAACGATCCATAAAACAACTCAAATATTCGAAGATCGACTGATATCTCAAAATCCACAAAGCCAATTCACTTAAAACTTTTAGAGCATCATTATACTGAAGAGTGGAGCCCACAAAAATGATCGCAGGTCGAAACTTTGAGGATCAACGAATGCCGATCATTTTATGCCAATCCTTCGTAACGTCGGTGTAGCTCAGTGAACGATCCAAATGCAACAAAGATTGATCCATATCTCGCAATCTACAACTCAGAATGACTTCATATTTTAGGAGCAAGGCATAGAGGCATGTGGAACTCCCTCACAAATGATCGCATGGCAATCAGAGACAAAAATAACGATCGTTATAATTTATACCGATCATTCTAAAAAAATGAACAATGTTCATTGATCGTTATGGTGGGCCCCTATGGACTCGGAGAGCCTTCTGTCGAAATCTTAGCGAAATATCTCATCATCTCACCCTATAAATACAGACCTATGAGTTCATTTTCAGGATCTTTACGCTGCCTGTTACTCAAGACTCCATTGTAATCAACTCTTAGCTTTATTCTACTTTTGTAATCATATCCACAAGGGAGTAATAAAGGATAATCTTCAAAGTGGACGTCGACATACAATGCTGAATCACTACAACCTATATATCTTTGATTACTGCTTATTCTCTATTGCTTGCTTGTTCATTTACTCAGTTTAATTTTTCTTTTATTCATTTACTTCTCTACAAATTTTTGGTGCAAACATTTTGGCACTTTCACCGAGAGCCTTGATTTTCAGCTTATCGAGATCCTTTTGTTGCTACTAGATTGCATAAATCGGCCGAAGGAGATCCATAGTTATCTTCAGGAAGTTTGCTTGTTCTACTCAGATTTGCAAAAATCTAAGCAAAGCTATCTATAATGGTGAGGAATACTAGATCTACTTCTCAAAACGTAGAAGGAAACAAAATTGCTACCATCCAACAAGGAGGCCCGAGCAGTCAACCAATGGATGCGAATGCTGAACTAGTTGAATTCCAGAATCCAACCAATTCTATTATAATAACTGAGTTTCAAAATCTGATGAGAGAGCTAATGAATAGTCTTCGAGAGTTAAATCGGCAGATCCTTGCCAATATCAACCTAATGAACTAACTCACTAAGCAACAACAAGGAAAGCTAGGAGGGACCCTGTCCTATACTCAACATCAGAAAATTCTAGTTCATCGGATAAGTGTCACAGGCAAAGGCATCATAGAATAGACAGATATCATGTAGAAACTTTGGGGCATCAATAGGCAGACCATCATGGTCTACCAGGAACGACCAGTGTTAATCCCTCTAGTAGAGATGGGAACTTACCTATGCACGTTGGGATCTAAACTGGAGCAGCTGTGGCTGATTTGGATGATGGAGTTCAGTTAAATGTTGACAAAATGCTTCCCTGGAATGATGATGAAGTGAATTTATGAGATACATATCAAGAAGATGTTAAACTAAGAAGGCATGGAACGACTCGTAGACATCGACCGGGCCATTCACGTGGGGTGGAACACGACCATCGCTTAGCACCAACTATCCAAACACTGGACTTGTCGGCTATAGTCAAAAAACTAGTGAGAGAAAGGTAAGGCTTGACCAATGATGTCTAAGGAATCTCAAGATCCATACCCTGTTCACTGATAATGTTATACATGCAGAATATCCCAGGAGGTTTAACATGCCATCAATGCTTTCCTATAAGGGAAAAACCAACCCCAGGCAGCACCTCATGAGATATGAATGGCTGATAGATTCTGCATGTGCAGATGATGCGACCAAGTGTAGATGTTTTCCCTTAACTCTCTATTAGATAGAAATAATGTGGTTCACAAGGTTTCCCCTGTGATCGACGTCTAGATTTGATGATTTGGCAACAAGGTTTGTGCAGCAGTTCCAAATGCGAGCAACTCGCCCTAAGGATGTAGTGTCCCTGTCCACCATGATCCAGGCTCTAGGAGAACTATTGAAAGATTATTTGGAGAGGTTCTATACAGCTATTACAAAAATCAGTAATCCGAATGACCATGCAATATTGGTGGCCGTGACAAGAGGGATTGATATAGAATCTGATTTTGGTAATTGGTTAGCCAGCAAGCCACCCGCAACGCTGGAACGCTTTTACACAAAGGCAGCTCAATATTTAAGAAAGGAAGAAGCCATAACCTCCAGAAAGATCAGTGTTGTATAAACAAGTGGAGAGGGATTATAGAGTGGTATTGCAGTAAAGTAGTCTAATGAAAGCTCTAGAAAAGTTCAAGTGAATGTCCATAATAAACTGAATCAGCAAAAGAAAGGAAAAGATAGGAGCCAAGAACAAAAGAAGGATTCTGGAAAAGGAAAGCCTAGGATTTCAATGTACAACATTTGCACGCTACTAAATACTTGCCAGGAGAATGTCTATTTGTCTACCTGCAATACTATTCAGTATAGGAAGTGGCCTCTAAAAGAATTAACAAAGAAGCATAAAAAACCGAAAAATATTATTGGTTTCATAAATGTTATGGGCATAACACCAATGAATGCAGGCACCTCCAGGACATTATCGAAAAGCTGATTCGAGAAAGGAAGCTACAGTAATTCGTAAAAAAACCCATAGGATAGCGGGCAAGGGACATCCGATCTCGACCGAGGACAAGCATTACATAGGGATGATGAGCCTACGCGAACTAATGGAAGATTAGTGATCAATACAAAAAAGGACCGCATCCGGCTGATAAAAGTTGGCACAAGATGGAGCATTATGCTAGTGCGATTAAGCATGTGGATTTTGAATGTTGTTCAAACACGGAGGATGGAGCACTAGCAAAATAGCAACGTACAATGGCAGATGATATCATTTTTAAAATTAGAGATGCAGATAAAGTGGAGTCTCCAACGATCAACCCAATGGTCATTTCGACCATGACCGGCCCCGCTTTTGTGAGAGACCTTAGTTGACTGTGGAAGTTCCGTAAACATAATTTGCAAGAAAGATTATGATCGGATGATGATGATGGAAGCAAAGGATTTGAAATCATCTAAAGCCTGCATTCATGGCTTTAACAATGCTGCAACTGAAGCTGTTGGTTAAGTTGAGTTATTTATAAGGTTGGGAGAATGTGACCATAGGAGAGTCCGGAATTTGCATTTTGTTGTTTTGGATATTGATTCTCCATAAAATGCTATTTTGGGCCAACCAGACCTAGCTGAGTTTCGGGAAGCTCTTACCCTATAGTGTTTGACTTTGAAATTCCTAACAAATAATGAAGTTGAAGTTGTTCATGGTGATCACGCGACTGGACGTGCCTATTATGTAGCAGAGTTGAGGGATGCTCAATAGAAGGAGAAAGGTAAAGGTGTGGACAAGTCAGTCCACATCCAAGCCACTGAGAATTGACAACTAGCGTCGGAGCCTTGGCTCTAGCGCCACAGTCGGTATATGTAGATAAAGATCCGAGAGATGATGAAAAGGAGCTCATCGAGACCAAGGCTGCACCAGTTAAGCTGATGATTAACATTATAGTTATCCACGGCGACCCATCATGTGTCCTAAAGATCGGATCATGGCTCAGCCCCTAATGACGAAAGAACTCAGTAGATTTCTCCGAGCGAATCTTAACGTGTTCGCTCGGACTCACTCAGAAATGTGTGGGATCTAGCCCGCCATTGTAAGCCATTCATTGAATATCGATCGAAGGTATGTCCCAGTGAAATAAAAAAGACGTGGTATGGATCCAGAGAGATCTGTCGCGCTTTAAGAGGCGGTAAATAGACTCAAAGACAATGGGTTTATTCACGACGCCCTCTACCCTAAATGGGTATCTAATCATGTACTTGCGAGAAAGGAAAATGGGAAATGGGTAACATGCGTTGATTACTCGAACTTGAACACGGCATATCCAAAAGGCAGTTTTCCCCTTCGAAGGATCGACTAGCTGGTAAACTTGACTGCGGGGCATGAATTGCTATCTTTCATGGATGCGTGCTTAGGATATAACCAAATCTTGATGCATATTCCCGACCAAAAGAACACTAGCTTCATTACCAATGTTGGTTTATATTGCTACATGGTGATGCCATTTGGGTTAAAAAATACAGAAGCGACCTACCAGCGCCTAGTTAATAGGATGTTTAAAGACCAGACTGGGAAATCGATGGAGGTGTATGTAAATGTTATGCTTGTGAAGTCACAACGGTCTAGCAACCACATTAAAGACTTAGCAGAAATGTTTAACATCCTCCGACATTATAAAATAAAGATTAATCCTTTGAAATGTTCCTGGGTTTCATTGTTAATGCCCGCATAATGGAAGTTAATCATGAGAAGATCCAAGCTATTCGCAATATCCAAGCGCCAAAGACTATCAAACAAGTATAGAGCCTGAATGGGAAGGTCGCTTTAGCCAATTCATTTCTAGAGCTACCGATAAATGCATTCTTTTCTTTGACTTGATCAAAAGAGGAAAATGGAATTTTGGATGGATATAAGATTATAAAGGCGCATTTCAAGCTTTGGTGAACCATGTGAAAAAACCTTCCATCTTATCAAAGCCAGTGGATCATGAAGTTTTATATGTCTACTTAGCTGTGTCGGTACACGCGATCGGTGCTGCGTTGCTTCGAGAAGAGAATCGAATTCACAGACCAGTCTATTATGTTAGCAAGCGATTAGCAGGGGCTAAAAGAAACTATCCAAAGGTAAAGAAACTGGCATACTGCTGGCTGATTGCATCACGAAAATTTCGTCCCTACTTTTAGGCACACCATATTAATGTTTACACCGACCAGTCGTTATGGCAAGTCTTGCAACGACCTGAGACGTCAAGAAGGTTACTTAAGTGGAATACCGAACTTAGCCAATTCGATATCACTTATCATCCTTGGTGGACTATCCAGGTTCAGGCATTGGCAAATTTTATTGTAGAATTTACCACATGGAATGATTTCCCAGAGATCGATGAAATCCATACCATATGGTGGAAGTTGTATACATATGGAGCATCTAACGATCGTTGTTCTGGAGCTGGGATTGTGCTAGTTACTCCCGAAGATCGGTGAATCTACTAAGCTTTAAAGCTTGATTTCTATACAACGAACAACGAAGCCGAATACGATGCTATGACTACTGTACTTAAGCTCGCCAAAGAACTGGGAATAATATCTTTTGAAATCTTTAATGACTTAAAATTAGTAGTATACCAAATCATAATATTACCAAGCCAAGCTTGCTCCATATCTTACCAACGTCCAGGAGTTGTTAATTGACTTTGAGTATTATGACATTACGCACACTCCTAGGAACCAGAACAGAGAGGCTGATTCATTGGCAAAGTTTTCTAGCACCGAGGGTGCATAACATATGGGCTTAGTTCCAGTCGAGATATTACATGCCCCGATTATAATCCCGATAGAAATTGACCAAGTACTAGAGAAAGACTCTAAGAAGGAACCGTGGATGACTCCATTTAATGATTATTTGCTGTAGGGAGTTCTTCTCAAATGAAGGAATAAAAAGCGACAAATCCTTCTAATGCTTCATAGTATATTATATAGGAATGTGTTATGTACAGAAAGTGTTCCTCCATTCCACTTCTTCGGTGTATTTCTCATGGTGAAATAAAACAAGTCCTAAAGGAAGTTTATGAAGGGGAATGCGGCAATGGCACTAATGGGCAAATCTTAGCAAAGAAAATACTCCGTCACGAGTAGTATTGGCCGGCCGTTAATCGAGATGCTACCGACTGTGTAAGACGATGCAAAAAATGCTAGATATATGCAAAATTTCCAAGTGCTCCACCGACAGAAACTACACAAATGGTCAGCCCATGGACATTATCCATGTGGGGTATGGATATTATCAGTTCTTTACTGATCTCTAAAGGTGGTGCAAAGTACGCTATTATCGCGGTTGATTAGTTCACCAAATGGGCCAAAGTGGAACCCTTGGCCACAATCTGACTAAGAAAGTTAATGAAATTCATTGTCCTAAACATCATATGTCATTTTGGCCTTCCAAAAAATATTATAACAAACAATGGGACTCAATTCGATAATACTGAATTTGAAGATTTCTGCCATCAGTATCGTACTAAAAGTGGTTTGCGGTAGTAACTCACCCTTGAGCGAAGGGACAAGTTGATGCTGTGAACAAAATCATAAAATTCATTATGCAAAAGCGTTTGGGAAGAGCTAGAGACAAGTGGGTAGATGAACTCCCGATAGCACTATGGGCTTACAGAACCACTCATAAGTCCACGACTAGCCACACTCCATTCACCCTCGCTTATAGCTCTGTGTCCATATTCCTGTCTAGCTCGAAGTTTTTTTTGATCGAGCAACTTATTATGATCCCAGGACAAACAAAGATCTCCTTTTGGAATCTCTAAACTTTATATATGGGAAGCGTCAGGAAGCTGATTAGAGGGCAGTTGCACAATGACACCGAGTCGTCCGATACTATAACACTAAAGTTCAACCTAGAACCTTCGAAGTCCGTGATCTTTTTTTACAATGTTTTTTTTATCCCATCGCAGATGAATCCAACTTGGAAAGGGCAGTATGTCATTGAGCAGAGGCTTGGAGTATGGACTTTCAAGCTCACGACTGTTAATGAAGTCACACTTCCAAGGGCGTGGAATAGCGAGCATTTACGATGCTATTTCACTTAATTTTACTTTTTCATTCAGTTGTATTAAATTTTAGGATTTACTTTAGCATTTATTTTTCAAATACGTAACAAGAAAAATTATGTCATTCCTTTCGTTTCAATAATAGAACTTTGAATTTTCTATCATATATGTGACCTTGCATTGTTGTACGTATTAGTTTCAATATACGACTTATTAATTCCCACGGTTCAATGGAACTGACATAATTCGAGAGTGATCGAGATTTGATAGGTCACTTGACGAGTCAAACCCCATATATGAGGGCAGAGAAACTGACTAAAAAGAACTGAACTTGATAGTATTTCGATTAACTCACATCCCCAGTGCGTGGATATGAGTATAAATGCTAAGTGGGTGTGGTTGATCACCTAAAAGTAGATCATGTCCCCGGAGTATGGTTATGAGAATAGATGCTAAAAGGGTGTGATTCGACCACCCATTAACTAACTCTTATACCCAGAGTGTGGATATGCGTACAAACAATTAGGCGAGTGTGGTTCGACCACTCACTATTCCATAAACTCCAGCCTGAAACTGACAAAAGGAATATAAAATTCGCTACGGATGGAATTTGACCATCCGCCATCTAGCTCCACTAATCTTATACTGGGGTAGGAGTATAATTACTAAAACCGTTGAATTGACGGCGTAACACTAAGGCTCGAGCCAAGTATTTGATATGACTCGAGGCTATGACCTCAAGGAGGCCTTATGATGGATAAGTCGGATCAATATCCGACTCAACGAGCAAGGAATCACAAATATATTGAATGGAAAACGTGATAGCTTGATAATTTAAATAAGCATATATAAGAATTCTACACAAAATAAAAGAATTTTTATTCATAGTAAACTTGCTGTTCACAGTACAAGTTTATCCAAAATGAGAAGTAAAAGTGGGGGTTGTACCCAAAAAAACACGACCAAAAAAAAGAAAAGGTGGCCATCCAAGCTAATTACACATCACACCAACCCAATTAGTATTTCTTGGATTTCCTATATTTCTTTTGTTTCTTTGGAGTGGCTCCATCCGAACTAACACTCGATCCTCTCTTCCACCCTTTTCCGCCTCGGCTTCTCTTCAAAAAAACATCTTCAGTTATGTGGATCAAGGCGGCATCAACTTCAGAAGCAGGAGGGACTGAGGCACTCTCAACCCCATAAACAAGAGGGACCTTATCTCGGGGAATTGTCCCACTAGGAGGGATCATCTAGAGTGGGGTTGGAATGGGCTCAATAAAATCCATATCAATAGCTATGTTTTTGCCTTCTTTTTCAACAACTCTTCCTTCTCAACAAGCTCCTTCACGTTAAGCTCATTAGTAGGGTTGGAAGAGCCAGTGATTACAACATCCTCATCAAAGAGAATTTCATGATGTGGGTCGCCTCCTTCCTTGAACAATGCCTCCATAAATTGATCATCAATGATGAAGGTTTCTTCTTGAACACCCTAAGCAGCGGTCGAAGTTGAAACTTTAATGATTCTATCACGACCGCTTGTGATCCCAATTGAGGCTCTTACAAGGAAGGAGGAAGGATACCTGACAGATTTAAAACTGAGAAAAAAAAGGCGAAAAGATTAGAAATATCAACTGACAACACCCTAAATTTTTGAAAGACGAAAGACGTCTGCGAAATACCCTCCTCAATATGGCTCCCAAGTTGAGCAATAATATCCTCAGAACTACTTTCGTGAATTGGAGAAAGCTGAGGCTTGTCCGGATCATACCAAGGGATGATTGAAGAACCTACCATGGTGGTAGGGATAGCCTATGATGTTGGGGGTAATTCAGTTGTAACATCGAGTTTGCCGACCCAGATCCTTCACCCACTTCATGTGAAGAGGCAGTAACGGATTCTTTCTAAAGTATAAGATGGATATCATGCAATGTTTTGGGTTCACCGCCCAATAGCATTTCGCCTTCAAGTCTGGACAGGTCAATTTCCTTAGTATTAAGGAGTCCTTTTTCCTCTACAACAGGAATTCCTATGTGCGCCAGAGCTGGTAGAGATAATCATCACCAAACCATGTTAAATTTCTATGCCTAAGAACACTGGCGTTGTAAAGAATAAGATGTGGGTCGAGCTCGTTTATTATCTCCTCCCAAACTTTATTCTTGGTAGCTTCTACTTCGCACTGAATGAGCGCATCAACATCTTTGGCCCTTCCAACAGCCGTAACTCTCTCAAGTCTAACTTTCACCAATAAGCATCTTGAGCGATTTTTTAAGCATCATCTTTCTTCCTGTTTGTGTGCTTGAGCTTAGCCTTGAGTTCTACTATCTCCTTCAAGACTACATATTCATTACATCAAGCTGTATCTCTCAAGTGCTATTTCTTGAGTTCGATGATGTAACACCTGGACCATGTCAAGATGATTGGCTTTCATCTCCTCCATGGATTTGACAGCAGCATTAGTTTTTCCCTCAGCCTCTACTAGGAAGCCTCTAACTCGTTTGTCAAAGTATCGTTCTACAAGCCTCTAAATCGTTTGTAAAAGCATCGATAATTCTTTTATTACTAGCTTCTTAGCATTTTAACTTTTCAATTTCCTCCGCATGCTCGAAAGATACCTTTGACATCTTCTCCGCTGCCTTCATCCGTTAACGGTACTACTGGTGGATATCAGTAATGCAGTGAATAGTCATTTTCTGAACATGGTCTAGGACCCTCTTCAGATTAGGAGGAAAAAAGAACCCTTCAATGCATAGATTTGGAAACTCTTCTCAAAGTTGTGCCATACGAGCAGTTGGATCGATCATATGATCTTCGATAGCAATATCGACTTCAGTACTTTCCTTGCCGGGATTATAAGTAGCGACATGTTCGTTGTGCCGACGATGATCACTGGACCACTGAGAGTGAGAAGGAACTAAAGGCTATAAAGTAACTGAAACAGGAGGGGGACAATAAGAAGGATCGATAGGTGGATCCCAACGATCAGTTGGCTTATCGGAACCCTTTGTAAGAGGGGATATAAACCTTAATCGATGCTTAACTTAAGGTGGCTTATCCCTATCCCCTCTACTTTGATGACCACGGTCCTGACCGAAGCAATAACTGGAATCATAATACTCTTGGCTATCACCTTGGTTGTAAGAGCTAGAGCGTAAACCAGAGGATTGGTAGTATATATCCTAGAGGGAATAAAACATGTTCCTTTTCTTCACCATTGTTTTAATAAAGGAAAACAGAAGTTAATCAACTTTAAGAATCAAAAGGCACAAGCTAAGCATAATGCAATGTCAAGGGGTGTAAGTGTGTGCAAGTTTCCTTGTGTTACCCTTCGACAAACCAGGTGCAGGAGCTTGCTCATTGGAGTAATTTACCTTTTAGAAGTTGGAATTTCAGTGCCAGTCTGAAGGGATATTCTGACCCATCAATACTCACATTAGTAAAGTGGAAATCATCAAGGTCATGACTTATGGAGGACTAGACAAAGAATCAAGATGCAAATGTGACCGCTCTGATGGTTGAGAAGAGGATTCATCTTAAACAACCTTAGGAGCCATTGATGACTTAAATTGATCGGATAGCCGAGTTTTGGGAAATTTATAAACAAATGTTTTCTTTTATCTTTTATCTTTTATCGGGAATTGAAGGCTGTGAGGTGTGCAAGGATCTTTCCTTGACTCCAAGACCAGATTCGTCATCATTGCGACCAGGCACATCTCCTTTTTCTCCTTCAACATCAATACCGGTGAATTCCTGAGCACCCATAGCTGGGGGCATGACGGGATCGATTCGATTGCCCTTTTAACTGACTGTAACCCCATGGTCTTATCCCTGCAGTTTGAGCAATTTTTGTTATCCCTATGCTGAGGCCCTCTTCTATCAAACAAGAAGTAATAAGGCGTTCACCCATAAGAAGATATTCGATGTTCTTATCTTTAGGTGGTGCATTTTTTAGGGTCATGACCGCCTCCTCATAAAGATTACCGCTAGGCCAAGTGATGGTGCCTGTAAAAGGAACTACTTAATCAAGAATACAACCTGAATATTAGTTTTCCACGCTAACGTATAGATGATGGATAGCACTTACGTCTTTTCGCCATTATCGAGCAAAACAGGCGAACATTGGACAAAGAACCACTCGCTTTTAAAAGTGCTTAATTTATTACATGCACCGGTTAGAATCTAACATTTCTTCGCCCACTCAAGAAATATAAATGAAATACTCCATGTCCGTCACTTCAGAAAGAGAATATGAACTAAATGCCATCGATGGGGAGGATGATGCAAGAACTTCATAAATACCATATAATTACAATTAAGAAGTGCGTAACCATTTAGATGAAGCTGCGTTGGAGCTATCCTTAAATAATGGAGAATTTACCATATGTATGAGTTAAATGGCGTGATACATTCGTCCCAGCACATGAACTTGTCGCATGTCGTATATCCTTCTAGGATTCTATAACCCCTATCATCCTGCGATGGAACTAATACATCATCAAAGGGAATTCAACGCCTCACGCATATTTAGCAAAGAGCATCTTCCTTAATTTTAGAATCTATGGAATCAGCAAGGTTCTCTAGAATTACTGCATTCTCTAGAGTATCGGTAGCAGGATCGACTACTTTTGGTGGAAGAATGGGAATCGCATCAGAAAAATCAAATTATGGGCCTGGGCTTTATGGTTGTTCTAAATAATGACCAGAAAACGGACTATCAGACTCAGTTGTAAAACATGACTCCATATCAGGATTATCCTATTGAGAAGATGATCCAACTGGCATAGTTGCAAGACTCCCAGAATGTCTAGAACCTACTGCTATTAAACTCGGTAAAAATTAGGATTATATAAAGTAACCAATACTCCCAGTGCATAGTGAGTGTTACTATGGTGCGGTGGAAGTGCTATATAATACAGTAGTAAGTTGTATGGAATTAAAATAAGAAAAAACGACAAGACTTCGAGGTTCGATCGGAAAGACCATCATTCCTGACGGTCTCAACCATTTCTTTGTGTCGTTAGGGAATGATGCAGTTTGAGTTTCACAATCAATTTTTAGTAAGTAAAGATCCAATTTTTATTTTCGAGTCACTGATGCGATCTAAGAGAATGGTCAAAGGCATTAGTTCATGTCTAAGTTCAAATTTACCGAATAAGCAGTTCAAGTCCTATACAAGTCATATGAGTTCACTTGAATGTGAAGGCCGAAGCTCATCGTTAGGTTTAAAGTTATTTAATTAAGTTTCACTTTTAAGGTTCATTTGTAGACAATCGATCATTCGTTTTAGCCACACCGATCGTTCCCCATGCCTTACTACCGATCAATTCTAATCCTCGCCCCAACTAATCGTTTCTAGGCTTAGTCCTACTAATCATCTTTGATCGATTCATTCCCACCGATCGATATAAATCGGCCTTTTAAACTGATTGTTATCTTTGCTCCATTCACATGACCATTCTACCAAACGATCCATTCGCTTCGAAATTCACTGAGTTCAAAGATCTACTAATTGTCCAAGAACGATCGTCATGCGCCGATCTGCTTATCCCACACTCAGCAACTCTATCTTCCCTATTTCCCATCCTCTCCAACTTGATTTAGGTCGAATGATTCTACCAAATAAATTAACTAACACAAGATTAAAGGTACTTGAATTCTCGTCCTTGGATCGTAAAGTGGGTTGAAATAATTCTACCTAAGAGTAAGATCCGAGGAAAGAAGGGAAACTCAAACTCGATTCGAAGCGAGATCTAATGCAGCAGCAATGGAAAGGAAAAGAGGACGATTAAATAAAGCTTGAATAGAGAAAAGACGTTTCTTAGTTGGAAGATTTCAATTGTTGTTTGGAGTGTTGGAAGAAGAGAGGGAGAACGATTCACACTTTTTCTTTCTAGTTGAAAGCTTGAATGATGTGAAAGTATGGAGTGAAGATGGAAGTTGCTATGTAAAATGCTTTTATACGGACGGACAAGTTGATCCTTCGTAGCCCAAAAATTACACCGATTATTCCTAAATGATCCAAAGTTCTGTAAGCCCAGAAACGATCAGGCAAGATTATAGAGAATGGTTAAGTACGAGAGCTCTTACTCAAAGGAGAATATGCCGATGGTCTAACCCATGAAAAATGATGATCGTTCGAGTTAGAGTCCTTACCGGTCATTTCGCCACCTAGAGTGATCCGAAGCTCCTTTATATGAACTAATGATCAATAATGATCGTTACAATATATATATATATATATGTATGTATGTATGTATGTATGTATATAAAGTGGAAACGATCGTACACAGACGATTGTAGATGGATGGATAGAAAAATCCTTTCAAAAATAACGATTGGCCTTGGTCCTTAGATTTTTTATATTAAAAAAACGATCATACCAAGGCAATCTAAATTTCCATTTAATGAATAATAATTGGCCATGGATGTTCACACAAGACAAGGAATAACTTTAAAACTTGAGAATGACCCGTGGATGTGCAATCATGATCGTAGGATAGGTATGGACACGTATACGAACCAATATATGTTACTAAAGTTCAACTTTTTGAAATCGAGCGAAATTGAATTCACACCTGAAATCAGCCAAAGAAAGATCAAAAATCAAATAATTGTGGACTCACAATCACCAAAAAACAACAAGATAATCATCAGTAAGCCATGTATATGGTATTTATACTATTTGGAATCGACCAATAGTCATAATGAATGAAAGGAGACATGACCCTCAATACGAGAAAGCGACTCAACAAAAAGATAACAACCATTCAATGAACTATATGGAATCCTTCTTCGATGATTGAAATATTCAACTCCTCAAAGCACGTTATGTTCGTACAAGACCTTCTTTAGGGTGAAAATGTTATCCCGCCTTTTGGCAAGGTCGTGGTTTCATCAACTTGGTTAGAAACAAATAGTTACCAGCCTTGAGAATCGATTGTATACGATATTATGGACGATGGTCGAGCAGATCTGGACCGGGACCCAATCGAGGTATAATCAAAATGGAGTAATTGGTATAGCCTTATGAAGCTATATTCCAAATTTCAAGTCGATCGGGGTTCATACGCTCGAGTTACGGACAAAGCAAGGATTTATATGGATCGATCGAAAACGATCCATAAAACAGCTCAAATCAACGAAGATCGATTGATATCTCAAAATCAACAAGGCCTATTCACTTAAAACTTTAAAGCATCAGTATATTAGAGAGTGGAGCTAACAAAAATGATCACAGATAAAAAATTTAAGGATCAAGGAATGTCGATCTTTTATGTCGATCCTTCATAACGATCGGTGTAGCTTAGTGAACGATCCAAATGCAATAAAGATTGATCCATGTCTCGCAATCTACAACTCAAAATGACCTTATATTTTAGGAGAAAGGCATAAAGGCATGTGGGACCCACCATAAACATCGCATGGCAATTAGAGACAAAAATAATGATCGGTATAATTTATACCAATCGTTCTAAAACAATGAACAATGTTCGCCGATCGTTATGGTAGGCCTCTATGGACCTGAAAAGCCTTCTGTTGAAATCTTAGTGAAATATCACATCATCTCACCCTACATATACAAACCTATGGGTCCATTTGTAGGATCTTTACGTTGCTTGTTACTCAAGGCTCCATTGTAATCAAGTGTTAGCTTTATTCTACTATTGTAATCAGATTTACAAGAGAGTAATAAAGGATAATCTTCAAAGTGGACGTAGTCATACAATGCCGAACCACTATAAACCTTTGTATCTTTGATCACTGCTTATTCTCTAATTCTTACCTTTTCATATACTTTGTTTAATTTTGCTTTTCTTCATTTACTTCTCTAGAAAAACTATTCTTGGGTATTTGTTACCATTTTTGGTGCAAACATTGTTTTGTTTTGGATACGGCCTTATGACATGTGTAAGTACTAAAAGTTGCGTATGCTTAAATTTAAAGCAAATTAAATAAATGTTGAGCTATGGTGAGGGAAAAACCCATTCCATGCTTTAACGGTGAGGTCTCACTATATTTTATGTTTAGGGTAATATACTACTCATACTAGAATTTCTTTCTAACCCATATTTACATTTTTTTCCCTACGAACTCACGGATACTCGTTTGAGTAGGTTGAGTTTATTGGTTAAGATAGATTTCTTCTAGGATAGACGAATAATCATGCCGAAGATAAAGCGGGAGGCTTAGGTTTTATATTTATTATTTTAATTTCATTTTACTAAGTTTTTATTTCATCATCTCTACATGTTAGGCATATCACTAATATTTATGTTGTATTATAATTTTGACCTCTACGTGGGCACGATTATTAGGAACTAAATTATTAGGCGTAATCTGCAGTGATATGTTTCTTATTTTTAGTTAATGCTACTATTTTTACTTAAGACTATACAATATAATCGATCTGATCTCTGTCATCGAAAGATAATTGCAAGATGACTTCAGCACATTCAGGTTCCATCTTTAGGTTTCGAGTTGAGGGACATTATAGTTGGTATTGAAGCTTAGGTTAAAGGACATTTTAGTGAAATAGAGTTATGTAAAAGTTAAAGTAAGAGAAGATAGTAGAAAACAAAAACCTTAGGGTAAGCATAGGCTACTATATAGCGTACTTGTAATTGTTATGTATGTGTGTATATATATATATATTCCTCCATTGTTATTCCACTCTCTTTCTTTCTAATTGTAATTAAGACTTTATTAGCAGAGATGGATTTGAGAAGTGGAAGAGTTGCAATTGGAGGAACTAATGCTAGGAGAGA
This sequence comes from Allium cepa, assembly GCA_030765085.1. NCBI lineage: Eukaryota > Viridiplantae > Streptophyta > Magnoliopsida > Asparagales > Amaryllidaceae > Allium > Allium cepa. The sequence continues at coordinate 604,118,872 of CM060934.1, read as the reverse complement.
ATGACAATACACAGACTATCGAAGGCAATAGTAGAGAAGCACCTCTAGAAACAGTGACTAGGATAATCCATCTATCCCAAGCATAGATATAAATGTTTTTTTCTAGCGGTTCATGGCACATGTGATGAGAGAAACCACGCTGGAAGTGGTTGACCCATAAGCGGCTGTGAGGTAAGACTTTTCGAAGTTGAATCGGTACTTTTGGAATTTCGGAGGCAAGATGTTTACTGGGAGAGAGACAATGATGGAAGTGTTAGGTTGGTTGAAGATGTGAGCCTATCTTCAGGTATTCGGTGTGGAAGGATGCGATAAGAGAAGGTTTTCTTCTAGGCATTATATGAAGATGCCTTAGATTGATGGAAGATGCTGATAGTTGAAACTCCCGAAGAGATCATTACTTGGGAGCAGTTTCGAGAGAAGTTTGAGGCTCAGTTCATTTTCATGTCTCAGACAAGTTTGTTGTCGATGGAGTTCATCGATCTCAGGTAAGAAGATCTTTTGTTGAAGAGTGCATTCAAAATTTTAATGCCATGGAAAAAATATGACCTAGAATTGATTAAAACCCTGCTGAAAATGAATGAGAAGTTTATCAAGGGTATCAAGCGGGGTTTAGACCATAAGGTGATGGGGCATTTGGCATCTCCTTTTGAGTTTGTTGTGGATATGGCAAGAAGGTGTGATAGTATGTACCAAGCATAGATAAGGGTTGAAGTGAAGCCTAAGTCAAAACCAAAGAAGATTTGATCCTTAACAGAGAAGGAAGAAGGGGCAACATTTGAAGGGAAAGATCCAGGAGGGAGGAAGCGGATGGATGTTTTAGAGATTACTTGCTACAACTATGGGTAGAAGGGATACTATGCGTCGAGATGTCTGCAATTGGGAGGGATGGTCAAGGTCAAGTTCTATAACTATGACAAGTACAACCATAAGAAGGAAAGTTCACAAAGATGAAGTAAAAAAAGCTATTTGCTTTGGAGGGACCAAGGGTAGACCATCTATCAAAGAGGAAGGCAAGAATGTTGTGTTGGATGGTATGATTTCCATTTCTATTTTTTCAGTTAGAGTTTTGTTTGTTATTAGAACCACACATTATCTCATTTCAAAAGATGTGGAGATAGATTTAGTTTAAATGCTATATACCAAGTTACTTTGTAACGACCCACCATTTAAACAAGGATATTTACTTAAATAATAGATTGTTATTTAGGGTAATACTAGAATCAATCATAATCACAGACACATAAATAGATACAACTCATAATGTCACAGCAGAAAATAAAATAAGTACATTAATAAGTCATGAATCTCCAAATAAGTTTACATTTATTCTCAAACTAAACAACTGGGAATGAAATAACTGGAAATGAAATAAATCGAACTAACATAGCTAAACAAACTAAATTGAAGAAATAACAAAAATAGAATGGAGTCTCCAGCAATGCCTTCGTCTCCACAACAAGCTCTCCAAATTGGAAATACTCAGGCTGACCCGAGCATAATGAAAAACAAAATACTCGAGTCAGAACTAATATCCTCATGTAAATCAATGCAAAGTAACTTAGGAGATGTTATGAGCCTATCTCCTACGGATCCGTTAAACTATCTATATATAATAGCGTATGCTATAATCGATAATGTCTATCAAAAAAATAAATATCAAAATAGCATTAAGGCTTTACATTTATTCCCCTTAACACATTTTTATAACATGTAGTCTATACAGGTCCTGTAACACAACCTCTAATGTCGGTAACCAGTGAGTCCCCTATAGATATAGTACTAAACCATAGTCGTAATGGGCTCATATAAGGATAAATATGACAAGGCACATGAGACAATGCCCAAGGTAGGATTCTACTAGTTTTCCCTTGCTAGCTGGTCGTAACCCATCCATGGCCGACCGTGACTATCAATCCAAATAGAAGGGTGCATCCATCGAGTTCAAAATCATGATAGTAATACGAGGGATCAACGTCGCTAGAGGTAGCTAATCTCAGTGGCCAAACATAGGCTCCTATTTTAGTAATTTTGATTATGACACGAGTGTCAAGGCTAACCATCATCGTTCTCTTACTTCATTCGAGTAAATGTTCGCCAATTCAACCACTATATTCCGGATATCATCCATCGCGTACACAGTTATCAAAGTGGTTTCGGAAATGACAAAGAGTATGTCAATATCCGGCCCCGGTCCCTTTGACAACCCAACGTATGTTTTACACACCACTTGGTCAATTTATTGTTTAAACAATTCATATCAAAATAAATGGGGATTTTAATTTTCCAAGTTTCTCAAACCCAATTCCACATTTCCTAAATTTTCCATTTCAATTTCCGAAACCCATTTTTTCCTTTGAAATCTTCAAATTTAAAGTCCATTTAAATCCAATAAATTGAACCACTTTTATCAAAATTAATTCCAAGTTAAATTTTGAATTCCATTACAATTTAACTACCAATTCTTTTATAATAAATTCCATATTCGAATTCAAACAATTTAAACCACCTTTTTGATTTAATTACAAATTTATCTCCAATAGATTTAATTTTACACAAATCTCGTTATACGGAAACAAGTTACTAATTTAAGTTAAAATCTAAATCAAAATTTAACTTAATTCTTAACTTAAATATCTTCATTTTCAAAAATATACAATGGAAATTTTAGGCGATTTGAAATGTTTTACTTAAAGAAACTTGGTTTAGATTTAATTACATTTGTGTTGGATGGTATGGTTTCCATTTCTAGTTTTTCAGTTAGAGTTTTGTTTATTACTAGAACTACACATTATCTCATTTCGAAAGATGTGGTAGATAGATTTGGTTTAGGTGCTATATACCAAGTTACTTCTTTACGTGGGGTTAATTCGATTGGTGGATATGCCTCTGTCGAATTAAGGTGCACTACTTATAGTTTGTTTTGTGTGACCACTTATCTACTTTTGATCCCATTTTGTTTGATTTCGAGGGTACAAAGTGACTTTGTGTATGGACTTTTAGTATAGAATGATGCCAATATTTATTAGGCTGAGAGAAGTATTGCTTTTCAGAATTCAAAAAGAGGGTAAAGAACATGGTTACTTTGTAGTTTTGTTGGGTGCAATGGAAACTCTAGAAGAGGAGATAGATAGGGTTTTTATGATATGAGAATTCATTGATGTCTTCGAACTAATAATGGACTACCTCTAAGACGAGTGATTGGGTTTCACATTAATTTGGTACTAGGGGCACAACCTATTAGTAGACCACCTAGTAGAATGCCACCTAAGGAAATGGAGAAGTGAAATATACATTTATTGGAACTTGAGTATAAGAGTTTCACTAGACCAATTAGTTCACCATGGAGGAGCTTCTATGGTGTTTGTAAGGAAGTCAGATGGATCATTTTGAGTGTACATTAAATGTTGGAAGCTATATGAGCTAACAATGAAGAATCATTATCGATTACTAGATATATGAATTTTTTGATTAGTCAGATGGAGCAAGAGTATTCTCATGGTTAGGTTTGGCTATGCAATTCCATCAACTAAGATTCACTAAAGAGTATATTCCTCCGACTGCATTTAGTACAAAGTACGAATCATATGAGTAGTCAGTCATGCCTTATGGGCTAACCGATACTCTAGCACTCTTTGTGGATCTAATGAACCGAGTCTTTCACGATCAATTCGACAAGCTTGTGTGGTCTTCATATATGATATTTTGGTGTATTTCGACGATGAGCGAGATCATGAGGTTAATCTTAGAATTGTGTTAGAGACCTTAAGACAACAAAAGTTTAAGCAAAGTTTTCCAAACATCATTTTTGGAAGTGGAAAAATAAGTTGCTAGGACATTAGTTTCTAAGGAAGGATTAGCTGTAGATCCTTTGAAGGTTAAAGCCATGAATGGTTGGAAGAGATTCAGGAGCATCACAAAGATAAGGAGTTTATTACACTTGGCAGAATAATATCGAAGATTCAATAAGGGATTCTCTAGGATAACGACACCCTTTATGAGCCTTACCCAAAAGAATGAGAGGTATGTTTAACATCCCCCATTTTGAGGCTTGAAAATAAATACCTGTGATGTTGTAATCATCCTTAGCATTATTTTCCAATGACAAAATGAGATCAGTTATTATATCATTAACACCAAAAGCACTAAAATTTACAAATTTTCGCAAACTATTTCATTCATTTATTTCCAAATGCATTATATTTTAATTTCATAACCTCACGATTACATCGTACGGACAAAATATAAAAATTACCATTATAATTCCAAGAGCAACATATGAAGATCCTCCTTGGATGATCAGAGTCTTAACTACTTAGACGGTTAGAGTGCCCGTCATTACACACATGGAACAGCATTAAAAAGTAGTTTAACTACTGCATAGCAGAAATAAACTTTAAATAGTAGCTTGCCTCCTACGCGTCTTTGAAAGCATATTCATCAAAATCTGAGATATCCTACTCTCAGCATACCCAATTCCAAATTGAGTAACAAGAGTTTAGGTGGAAATCAAAAACTTTGAGTCAGATAAAAACTCTGGTGTGAATAATATTAGTCGATCTCAAATCAAAATATAGGTACTTAGTGAGATCATGTCACTGAGCGGAATGAGTTTTCCTTCACTAATATTGTATCAAACAATATGTAATCCATAACATATCCTACATCCAAAAAGTATTAGAACATAACCATAACATCAACAACATATTGTGCATGCATGGGTTAACATGAATAGTTCATTATTTGAAAGGGTTAAAGGGTTGCACATTCTCATATTTACCTAATCCCATGAAATGTTCCATTCAACAACATAGTTTTTCCATGGTAACTACGAACCTATGTTAGTTTTCTCAAGCTAAAACCTATTGGCTGACTCAGGCCATGATATATCAAATGATCTAATAGTCTTCTAGTCTATTTAAAAGAAAACAATATCGGTCTCCTAAGATTGGTACAGGAAAAATATTAAAGGTATCCTAAAATCGATAGGAGAAAATAACAAGTTCTCCAAAAATTACTAGGAGAAAAGCCAGGTAAGCAAATGGCTACATGTTCCTTCTGATGCGCAAGTCCATTTTTTAGCCTTAATTGGTAAACCCCTACCTACTAAAGGCTTAAGGCTGGATGATAGGACACGACATACCTCAGTCTCTACCTAAATCTGGTTTAAAATTGTTTTAAGTCATATCTTTTGATCGGTCTTAGGAATCCTAGCATAATTTGATCTTTTCGATCTCCTAGATGCAATCTTACTCACTCATGAGTTTAAATTTTAACATACCAACTATTGGACAACCCCAACTGATCATTATTTCCCAAATTCTCAAGGTCAGAATGTTGGGTGATAGCATTTAACACAAAGGTGAATGTTATCCGACACCTTGGCCTGGCTATAAGACGATGATTACAGAGGCGATGGTTAAAAAGTCTGTCCTAGGAAAGCGTCGTTTGGTTTGATTTGTCCGAAATGCCTTGTTCGATCGTTATGGTTCGGCATATCTCATTTGGTTTCGGGAGGTTCTGTTCAAATATCGTTCGGCAAGAGAATAAGTCGTTCGGTCAGGATGGTCCAGGGAGTATCGTCCGATTAAGTTTGGGCAGCCTTTGTCGCACGATCGGGGATGGTTTGTCACAAGTGTTCGGTATATCTATTTAAGTGCAAGGTGAGGGAGTTAGCTTATTCTTGGAAGTTAACATCGAGGTGAGAGGTTCGGCATTGCTTCACTTCGAGATCCATTACAAGTTGCTCCGAGTCCTTTGAGACCTTACTTCGAGTCACTTGCTAAATGACCACTGGTTGGTCATACATCGTTCGGCCCAGGGAGTTAGCGAATTTTCAACATGAAAATGTGGTCAGTTTCTCTCTACTTCGGGTTGCATCGCTAGCTGCTCCGAGTTATGGGAGACTTCGCTTCGAGACGTACACGGGTAAGTCGTGGTTTGACCAGAGAGGCTTAAGGATTACTGGCTCGGTGAAAGCGGCTCGGCCTGATTTGTTCGGCCAACATTGACTTACCACAATGGGCCGAGCTACCTTATTCTCGGGCCTACGCAGTGGATCTTACCTGTCTTTGTCTATAAATAGAGAGGCAGGGGCATAGTTTAAAGGGACCTTTTTTTGTAAACTCCAGAGAGACTCTGCCATTTCGTTGACTCATTTATTTTCGATACAAACTTGTAGTCAAGTTGTTAGTGTACAGATTGTATCTGTATTCAATAGTTGGAAGAAGCAATAAAGATCATATTCAAAGTGGACGTAGGCAGTTATGCCGAACCACTGTAATTTTGGTGTTCCTATTTTTTACTATTCTCATTGCATTCTATTATGACATTCCTCCATTTTAATTTACCGTCTTCATTAATCTCGCTACACAATCCTATTCAAGGGTGTTAGTGGCCAATTTTGGTACTAACGTTTTGGTGCTTTCATTGAGAACTGCATTCTCAAGCTGTTAGGATCTACTTTGCCGCTACTGTATTGAGGAAATCCCCTATAGAAGATCTAAGTTCATTCACAAGAAGTTCGTAGATTCTACTCAGAGTTCCTACCAATAACTCTACAATGGGAAGACCACGTACCAGATCATCCTCCCACTTTGCAGATGTCAATGAGACCACTGGCATCCAAAAAGTAGGACCTAACAATCAACACGCTAATCCAGGTGCAGGGACCGCCGTCGTCCTAAACCAAACAGAAGTTGACACCATAATGGAGTTCAATAAGCTGATGAGAGAACTCATGGAAAGAAGGAGATAGCTTAATGAGAAAATTCAAGCGAACGCCAACCCCATGACTCAAATTACTCAACAGCAGCATCAGAATGCTGGAGGAAGTCCCGCTGCCTACTCCTCGTCCGACAGCTCTACTTCGTCTGATGAACCACCCAGGCGTAGATGCCGTAGAACTGAAACAACACAAACAGGTGCAGCTGAACGATCCACCATGGATGGTCCAGGTTCCCTACCTAAAGCCATGGCCCATCATTTACACCAGGATAATCGTACTCATATTTGAACAGGAAACTTAGGATCCGCGGCATGAGTGGAAGCTAGATGACCGGCTCACCAAGGTCACAATGAAGCAGGCCCCTAGGACACACATTTGGTACATCACCAACCGAGGAGGCACCAACCGAAACGGTCCCATAGGACAGATTCCAACTTGCCACTTTTCATACAAACCCCAGACTAGCAGCTATGGTCAGACAGCCGATGAGGGAAAATCAAGGCTTATCTAATGATGATTTAGGCGTATCTAGGAGCCACACTCCATTTACAGATGCTATCCTAAAGGCTGAGTAACCAGGAAGTTTAATATGCCGACTATTCTGACCTGCAAAGGGAAGACTAATCCCCGACAACATGTCATGAGATATGAGTGGAAGATGGATTCAGCTAGGGCAAATGATGCAACTAAATGTAGATGCTTCCCAGTAACTTAATCTGGAATCGCTACCATGTGGTTCACCCAACTTCCTCCACGATCTATATCCAACTTTGATGAGTTAGCGATGAAATTTATGGAGCGGTTCAAAATTCATGCCACTCATCCCAAGGATATGATGTCCTTGTATAGTGTGATTTAGGCTATAGGGGAGTCGTTAAAGGAGCACTTACAAAGATTTCACGTTGCTGCTACTGAAGTTAGCAGCCCGAATGACCATGTTATTCTAATGATCGTGATGTGAGGAGTAAACCCAGATTCGGAGTTTGGTGATTGACTGGTAGGAAAACCTCCGGCTACACTGGAACGTTTTTATTCAAAGGCGCATCAACTTATAAGAAGATAGGAAGCCAGGTGGACGAGGCGAGACAACGCACCAGGGCTTGGCCAGGAGACTGCAGAGCAATATTGCTATAAAACAATCCGGAGATAACTCTGGAAAGGTCCAGGTCAATGTTCAAAACAAGCCAAAGCAATTTAAAGGATCCAGAGGGGGAAATCCCGAAAAGAAAAGGGAGGCAAGAAAGTGGAAACCAAGGATCCCAACTTACAATGAATACACTCCGCTGAATGCATCTCTGAAAAATATTTACCTATCGACCTGTAATACTTTTCAATATCGAAAGCCACGCCTAAAAGAGTCCATCAAGGAACAAAAGCGGACTGGGAAGTATTATCGCTTCCATGAGACTTACGGACACAATACCGAGGATTATGGGTACCTCCACGATGCTATAGAAAAGCTCATTCGATAAAAAAAGTTGTAGGAGATTGTTAAAGATCCGTAGGAGGGCGGACAAGGAATGTCAGACCCTAGTCGTGGGTAACCTCCACGTCATCCTGAGGAACCTGCTCGGACTGTAGGTAGACTAATCATAAACACGATAGGTGACGGGCCCCATCCAGTAGAGAAGAGTTGGCAAGAAATGGAATGCTATGCTAGATCCTTGAAATATGCGGACTTTGAATGCTGCTCGAACTCGGAAGATGGGATTCCGATGAAACAGCAACAAATGATGACTGATGACATAGTGTTCAGAAGTAAGGATGATGATCGGGTGGAGGCACCTACCATTGACCCGATGGTCATATCGGCAATGGTTGGGCCAGCATTTGTGAGAAGGATATTGGTTGATTGCGGAAGTTCTGTTAACATTATCTTCAAAAAAGCATATGACCAGATGAAGATAGAGACAAAGGATCTAAAACCATCTAAAGCCCGTATTCATGGCTTTAATGGTTCGGCTACAGATGCAGTGGATTTTGTTGAATTTCCAGTTGAACTTGGGGAAGATGAACGTAGGAGGATGTAGATCCTATCGTTTATTGTTTTGGATGTCGATTCCCTATATAATGTGTTTCTGGGTTGGTCGGCCTTGGTGGAGTTTAGGGTAGCTTTGGCCCCGTGGTGTCTAACTTTGAAATTTCTGATAGATAAAGCAACTGGTGTAGTGCATGGCGATCAAGCAACTGGTCGTGCATGTTATGTGGCTGAGTTAAGAGAGGCCCAAGGAAGAGAGAAGGGAAAGGTTGTGGACAACTTAGTCCGCATCCGAGGTACTGAAAACTGATAAGTAATGCCCGAGCCTTGGCTCGGGCAACATGATCGGAACTATAGAGACATAGATCCGAGGGGCATTGATGAGGAGCCCAAGGAGGCAAAAGCAGCACCGGTTGAACTGACGATTGACATTCCAGTCAGTCGTGATGAATGCGGGTACTTAAGATTGGATCACAACTCAACCCCTCGATGATCGAGGATCTTACTAATTTCCTTCGAGCGAATCTGGATGTTTTCGCTTGGACGCATTCCGATATGTGCGGGATTTCTCCCGCCATTGTGAGTCATATGTTGAACATAGACCCGAGGTACATGCCAGTGAAGCAAAAAAGGAGAGGCATGGACCCAGAGTGGTTCGCTGCTCTTAGAGAGGAGGTGGACTAACTCAAAGCCAATGGGTTCGTCCACGATGCCCTCTATCCTGAATGGGTGTCTAACCCTGTGCTAGTCAGAAAACCGAATGAGACATGGAGGACCTGTGTTGACTACTCAGACCTGAACAAGGCATGCCCCAAGGATAGCTTCCCTTTACCCAAAATTGACCAGCTGGTCCACTCAATAGCAGGACACGAGTTATTGTCATTCATAGATGCGTATTTGGGATACAATCAGATCCCGATGCACATTCCAGATCAGGAACATACTAGTTTTGTCACAGATGTTGGGCTGTATTGTTATGTGGTGATGCTCTTTGGGCTTAAAAATGCAAAAGCGACGTACCAGCACTTGGTATATCGGATGTTTAAAGACCAAATTGGTAGAAGAATAGAAGTCTATGTGGATGACATACTCATGAATTCATGGCAGTCAAACGACCATATTCGAGACTTGGCCAAAATGTTTGATAAACTCAGGTACTATGGAATGAAAATCAATCCACTGAAGTGTTCCTTTGGCGTTGCGTCGGGAAAGTTTTTGGGTTTTATTGTTAATGCATGGGGAATTGAGGCGAACCCAGAAAAGATTCATGTTACTCGAGACATACATGTACACATGACTATAAAGCAAGTATAGATCCTGAATGGAAAAGTGGCTGCATTGAGTCGATTCGTATCCAGAGCGACTGGAAATTGTATTTCCTTCTTTGATGTGATAAAGAAAGGGAAGAGAAATTTTGATTGGATGTCCGACTGTGAGGATGCATTCTGGTAAGACATTTGGAAAGTCACCGGCTCTGTCAAAGCCTATTGACCATAAAGTGTTACATGTATACCTGGCCGTGTCTCAGCATGCTATCAGCACGGTCTTAGTTCACGAGGTTGACCGGATTCAAAAGCCAGTATACTCTGTCAGTAAATGTCTAACAGGAGTAGAGAGTAGTTATCCCAAAATTGAGAAGCTAGCCTACTGCTTGGTGATTGCATTACACAAGCTTCGTTCGTACTTTCAGGCACACCCGATCAGTGTTTATACCGATCAACCTATACGACAGGTGCTCCAATGGCTCAAAACCTCTGGAAGGTTCCTAAAGTGGAACATTGAGTTGAGTCAATTTGATATCACCTACCTGCCATGTAAGGCTATCCAAGGGCAGGCTCCAGCGGATTTCATTGCAGAATTCACCATATCAGTCGAGCCAAGCAGTAAGGATGTTATTCCCCTCATTCGATGGAAACTATACATCGATGGGGCATCCAACGACCGTTGTTCTAGGGCTGGTATAATTCTTGTAACTCCCGAAGGCCGATCAATTTGTTATGCTTTGAAGTTCAATATCCCAGTTACAAATAACGAAGCCGAGTATGAAGCATTGATTGCGGTCTTGAAACTTATCAGGGAACTTGGAGTAAAATCGGTTGAAATCTTTTGTGACTCACAATTGGTGGCGTACCGGATGCGGGGAGACTATCAAGCAAAGGGGCAGAGACTTGCCCTATACCTTTCTCGGGTTCAAGAGTTGTTGGCATACCTCGAATAATATGATATTTCACACATCCCACGTGAGAAAAATGGGGAAGCCGATTCATTGGCAAAATTCACGAGTTCTGGTGATGCACATCAGATGGGATTGATTCCCATCGAAATCTTACATGCTCCAAGTATAAATGAGATGGAAGTAGATTTTGTGTTAGAAACAGAAATAGAGAAGGAGTCATGGATAACCCCATTCAAACAATACCTATTACATGGGGTTTTGCCCGAAATAAAGAACGAAAGACGAAAAGTCATTTGCAAAGCTTCGCGATATGTAATGTAGGACCGAGTAATGTATCGAAAAGGATTCTCGGATCCCTTACTTCTATGCATCGTCAATGATGAAATAAAGCAGGTCTTGAAAGAGGTTCATGAAGGAGAATGTAGAAACCATACCGGGGGGCATATATTAGCGAAAAAGATCTTCCGCTATGGATACTATTGGCCAACCGTGAATTGAGACACCGCAGACTATGTGCGAAGATGTGACAAATATAAAAAATATGCAAAAATCCCGAGAGCTCCATCGACAAAACTACACAAATGGTTAGTCCTTAGCCGTTTGCAATATGGGGAATCAATATAATCGGCTCCTTGTCAATCTCCAAAGGTGGTGCCAAATACGCAATAGTTGCAGTCGATTACTTTACTAAGTGGGCGTAAGCAGAGCGCTTAGCTACAATCGCCACCAAAAAGGTCATTAATTTCGTTGTGCGAAACATCATATCCCATTTTGGCCTCCAACAAATTATCATTACAAACAATGGAACTCAGTTCGAAAGTAGGGAGTTCAAAGAATTCTGTCAAAAGTATGGCATTGAGAAAAGGTTCGCAGTAGTTGCTCATCCAAAAGACAATGGACAAGTAGAAGCCGTAAACAAAATAATCAAATCCATATTGAACAAACATTTGGAGAAGGCTAGAGGCAAGTGGTGAATGAGCTTCCGACAGCACTTTGGGATTACAGAACCACCCACAAGTCCACGACTGGCCACACTCTATTCGCATTAGCATATGGCACGGAAGCTTTTATACCCATGGAACTTGAAGTTCCTTCACATCGGGTAACTCATTATGGCCCTAAGATGAATCGGGATCTCTTGCTAGAATCACTGGACTTTTTGACGAAAAACATGAAGAAGAAGCAAATTTAAGGGCGGTGCATATAGGTATCGAGTCGCTCGATATTATAATGAAAATGTCCGACCAAGAATCTTCGATGTAGGCGATCTCGTTTTGAAGTGAGTTTTCCTGATCCTATGGAATACGAATCCCACGTGGGAAGGTCCATACATCATTAAATGAAATCTTGGAGAGGGAACTTTCAAGCTAGCGACCATCAATGGCGCGATACTCCCCAAGCATGGAATAGCGAGCATCTACGACGTTAATACACATAGTTGTTTCTTTTGTATTTTAGTAGCAACTGTTTCCAATATGTTTTTCTTTTGTTTACGGCATGTAATAAGACAATTCAGTTGTTCCCATTTGATTATTGATAATAAAGGCTTGAAGCCACTTTTCTATGAACTATCGATGTTCCGTGTGTTGTAATTCCATGGCAAAAATTAAATCACATTATTCTATCTAGCGTATGAACGCATGCGCAAAATAAAAAATCTCTAAGTCCCCGGAGTGCGGACTTGAGTACTCTGAGTCCCCAGAGTGCGGGCTAAAGTAAAAAAGACTTAAAAATCTCTAAGTCCCCAGAGTGCGGATTAGAGTACTCAGACTCCCCAGAGCACGAACTAGAGTGTAAATGACTTAAAATTCTCTAAGTCCCCAAAGTGTGGATTGGAGTACTCTGAGTTCCCAGAGCGTGGACTAGAGTATAAACGACTTAAAAATCTCTAATTCCCCGGAGTGTAGACTGGAGCACTCTGAGTCCCTAGAGCGTGGACTAGAGTATGAACGACTTAAAAATCTCTAAGTCCCCGTAGTGCGGACTGGAGGACTCTGAGTCCCCATAGCGTGAACTAGAGTATAAACGACTTAAAACACTCTGAGTCCCTGGAGTGTGGACTGGAGTACTCTGAGTCTCTATAGCGCGGACTAGAGTATAAACCACTTAAAAATCTCTAAGTCTCTAGAGTGTAGACTGGAGTACTCTGAATCCCTAGAGCGTAGACTAGAGTATAAACGACTTAAAAATATCCAAGCCCCCAAAATGCAGACTGGAGTACTCTTAATCCCCAGAGCGGGGACTAGAATATATACGACTTAAAATTTTCTTAGTCCCCAGAATGCGAACTGGAGTACTCTGAGTCCTCAGAACGCGGACTAGAGTATAAACGACTTAAAATTATCTAAGTCCTCAGAGTGCGGAGTAGAGTACTCTGAGTCCCCAGAGCGCAGACTAGAGTATAAACGACTTAAAATATCTAAGTCCCCAGAGTGTGGACTGGAGCACCCTGAGTCCCCAAAGCGCGGACTAGAGTATAAACGACTTAAAAATCTCTAAGTCCCTAGAGTGCTGACTGGAGTACTCTGAGTCCCCAGAGTGCGGACTAGAGTATGAAAGACTTAAAAATCTCTAAGTCCCCAGAGTGCGGACTGGTGTAATCTTAGTCCCCAGAGCACGGATAGAGTATAAACGACTTAAAAATCTCAAGTCCCCAGAGTGCAGACAGGAGTACTCTGAGTCCCCAAAGCGCAGACTAGAGTATAAACGACTTAAAAATCTCTAAGTCCCTAGAGTGCGGACTAGAGTACTCTAAGTTACCAAAGCACGGACTATAGTATAAACGACTTAAAAATCTCTAAGTCCTCGGAGTGTGTACTGGAGTACTCTAAGTCCCCAGAGCGTGGACTAGAGTTTAAACGACTTAAAAATCTCTAAGTCCCCGAAGTCCGGACTGGAGTACTCTAAGTCCTCAGAGCACAAGACTAGAGATTAAATAACTTAAAGATCTCTAAGTCCTCGATGTGTGGACTGGAGTACTCTGAGTTCCCATAGTGCGGACTAGAGTATAAACGACTTAAAAATCTCTAAGTTCCCAGAGTGTGGACTGGAGTACTCTAAGTCCCTAGAGCGCGGACTAAAGTATAAATTCTCCAACGGTTCGGTTTTGAGTAAGGGCAATCGGCATGACTTCGCTTTGAGTCAACCTACTATCCAGTTCGGTTTTCCTGAGGGTTTACTTCGTGTCACTATTTCAACGACCAGATAATTCTCCAACGGCATTCCTCGCTCTGCATTCCTCGTTCGGCATCCCAGGCTCGGTGCGCAGAAGTCACTTACTATGGGCTGAAGTACCTTGTTCCTAGGCCTACGAAGGAAGTCCGACCTATTTTCGCCTATAAATAGAAGGGCAGGGGCATAGTGAAAGGGACCTTCTTTCGAGAATACTAGGGAGACTCTTCCATTTCCAAGACTTATTTTTTTTTAGTTAGAACTTGTATTCAAGTTATTGGTGCACGGATTGTATCTGTATTCAATTATTTGAAAAAGTAATAAAGATTAAATTCCAAGTGGACGTAGGCAGTTACACCGAACCACTATAAATATGGTGTCCTATTTTTTGCAATTAATCCTGCATACATTCGTCTATTTTAATTTTTTTTTATCTTCATTAATCTCTCTACTCAAATCTTTCTTTGGGTGAGTGACCAATTTTGGTGCTAACAGGATCCAACTGGATTCCTCACCAGTGTTGATTTTATTTGTCGATATTGTGATATGTGATGTTATCATGTGATATATGATGATTTGGATGTCGTGATTGATGCATTTAGTGCTGTTGCAGCATTGGGACTACTTTCGATAATTTAAATGTTAAATGATGATTTCAAATTAAAAAGGATTTTCAAGTGATTTTGAAAATATACGTTTTGTTGAATTTTGAAGTGTTAAGGATATGAACTTATTTTTAGTGAATAAATGTTATAATTTTTATGTTATAAAAATTATGATTTTTGTGAAACATACTTGAGCATGATTTTTTGAGTTATATAAGTTTTAATAACGATTTGTAAATTATTAAAAGAATAAGTTTATTTAAATCGAGATTTTTGAATTACTATAAATGGTATGTATATAAGATTTATAAAATGGATATTCTATAAATCAAAATAGATGGATTTTATAAGTAAATAAGATTTATAAATTTGGGAAGTTATAAAATGAATGGATTTTGTAAAATAAATGGTTTATAGGTAATTAACATATAAATTTGGATTTTTGGCATATAAATGAGTTATATATGGAAATTGTTATTAAAGTGAAATTATAAATTAAATTTTTTATAAACAGAAACGTGAATTTATAAACATTGTTTTATAAATCCGAAATCAATTGAATTTGATAAGTTAAATATGGACGTTTATTAAAAGTATTATTATATCCACGATTTTGGACAGTGGATAATCCATTAATAAAATACGTAGAAGTAATGAACTAGGATTAAAGGAAATATATTCACAATTTTGGACAGTGGATTATCCTTTAATAAATGTATAGAAATATTGGATTTGGTAAATGAACTATACTCACGATTTTGGATAGTGAATAATATTTTAAAGTTAAATAAATGTTTTGGAAAGTGATATTTTAAATGAAGTTAAATGGTTAAAGATATTTTAAAATGTATTAAGTATCGAATACATAGATTTCAACATTCATTGTTGAAATAGACATTTTCGATAATTTTCGAATCCCTATACTATGATTTTTGGGTTATCGTAACGATGTTTTACGCAACATTCGTTTTGACCCAAATAAATATATTTAAGAGAATGTTTTCCATACAGAATAAAATATATACTTAATCCTGATTTAAGTATATGTAATATTTTCTAAGTGTTGAAAATAAATAGATTTGTGAATTACTTATTTTTAAACAAGTATTTGGAAATGTTTTCTAATATAAAAGTTGAAATGATTTTTGAGATTATATCCGAAATGAATATTTGGCAAGTGATTTAATTAATAAAAGATTAATTAAAAGGGCCTAGTGGTTGCATATGGTGCTACATATTTGTTTGTTTTCTTTGATAGTCAAATAACGGACTATCAAATTTGGCCATTTTTAGTTTCTCGACTTGATGTGGGAACTACTTAGTCGTACACATAGTATGTAGCCTTTTGTGTAGGCTTGATTATCGTTTGTGTTGAGGATGTTGATGTGCGGAGTATTACTCGAATCTATCGAGCTTCCTTCTTGGCCCGAAGGATAGCAAGTTGAAAGTTGGAGACGTGATAAGTCTATAAGACTTAGTTTCTGTGTGAGGTTGAGAAACGCTTTTGCATCGTTGGTGCGAAGAGACTGAGATCGGTTTATCCGAAAACCACTTCGGACCAACGTATATGCATTTGATTGTGCAGGTTATTGATGATATTGACATTTAGATTTTCATAGTGGGGGACTGCTTGTTGATCGTTTAGGGTTAAAATCCCAATATACATCTAGTAGTATAGTCTCTTCGTTATGAAATATCCAATGCAAGGACTATTCGCTACTAATCCTACGGATTTTCCGATAGGATGTGGTTGGAAAGTACCTTCAATTTGTCTTATTCCTGGACAATTTGTATGGATGTTTGTCTGACACTGTTTTCTAAAGATTACGTACATTAGTTTTTATAAACGTACATCAGTGGTGGAGGAGAATGCAACTTCTCTTTTAGCTTAACACCACCCTCCTTGAGACGTATGAGCTTAAGGGTTGTATTTTTGTGGAAGGCAATTAGTAGTCAACGAAAATAACCGTGTGGCATTCAAAGTGATGTGATTGTGATTTGTGAAAGGTAATCGTTACCTCAGGCCTCATCAACCGGAAATGACCGAAACAGGGTTAGATGCAGCAGGGCTAAGTGAGTCGCTCCCAAGTAGAATATGATCATCCTCTTCTAGATATATCTTTACATGCTATGATGTCGTGTATCTGATTATTGTGGTTTGTATGCTAGAGGGCCCTCGAAAAAGGTCGATAACGACTGGAGGATGACATATTCGGTACCATCTAGTTATAGAGGTGGGTCGGTCTTATGTTGGTAGAGGGCAGATGTTCTGTGCCTTGGGACATCCATCTAGAGGTGTAACCATCGGAAGGTAGTCCCTTCACCTAGTCATCTGTATGGAAATACAAACTCCACTACGTACCTACCATTTCATTTATAGAGCCTAGTATGCTGGAACTTAATAATGGTAACAATTTCGGCTATTTTGAATATTATTTGTGCAATAGACACTAGTATAATATAAGAGTATTGGATATGAAATGTTTTAGTTATCGTAAGGTACAAACATGTCCGTGTTTATGTATGGGCGTATCATACGAGATACTTTTGTTTTGAAAAGGAAACGTTTGGTAATTTAATAAATTCAGTTGAGTGTGTTTTTCACGCAGGTTTACCAGATTGATCCGGGCGTTCTTCCCTTTCAATGCTCGGGTCAGACCGAGTATATTTACAAGCTTAGATTGGTGCTTTTGGAGCTTCAACAGGAGAAATGGAGATCTTCATTTTGTATACACGTGTCCATTTTGATTATCCGCTGCATAATTGTTTATATTACCAGCAATTGTGAGGACATGTCATTATAACCGTCCAGGCTGATAACAAGTGATTGATTGTTGAACTCTGATTGATGTATGTATATATACAGTTTCTGTTTTGAAAGATCATTGATATGATATTAAATGTTTTCCGCTGCGATGTGAGATTCTGTATTGTTCTGTTTGGTTCTATCTTCTCTCTATCTTCTCTTTTTCTCTCTTATTTTCTTTCTCTTGACTTTCCGTCAGTCCGTGCTTTTTGGGTCGAACATGTGTGATTTATTGTCGATTCAAAGGATACAGATTTGTGGGTCGTCACAGGATCTCCGGTAATAGCCGGCGAGTCCAAGAAAACTTCTCAGTCACTGTCTCGGGGTCTCTTCCAATTGTTAACAGCTTCGATCTTATCTGGATCAACTGACAAACCCTTCTCCAAAACCACATGACCAAGAAATTTAACCTCTTTCTTCCAAAAATGACACTTGAAAAACTTTGCTTTCAGCTGATGCTGCCTCGACGCCTCAAGCACTATCCCAAGATGAACTTCATGCTCTTTTTCACCCTTAGAGTATACTAAAATGTCACCTACGAGTACCAATACGAACCAATCAAAATGCTCTCAGAAAATTCGGTTAATCAAATCCATAAAAGCTGGCGCATTCATTATCCCGAATGGCATTACTAACCACTCGTATGAACTATAACTAGTCCGAAAAGTCGTCAATTATATACTACCCTCTGCCACTCTTAACTGATGGAAACCTATCACCAAATCCAATTGGGAAAATACTCCGACTCCACACAACTGATCAAATAAATCATCGATTCTCGGCAAAGGATACTTATTCTTGATCGTCTTTTCATTCAACTAGCGATTGTTAATACACATCCTTAACGGCCTCTCGGTTTTCTTACGAACACTACGGCTTCTCCTCAAGACGAACTGCTTGATCTAATGAAATTCTTCATTTTTAATCCACTAGATGCACCTTCAATTCCTTCATCTCGGTCGGTGTCATCCTGCTAGGTGGTCTACTTAGAGGTTCTGCTCCGGGCATAAGATCTATCTGAAATTCAATGGCCTGTTTCAATGGTAGTACTGTAACCGTCTCAAAAACATATGCAAACTTTCTTACCACCCAAGCCTAACTCAACTCTTCTTTTACTTCCATAGCACTCAACAAAGCACAAGCACTTCAATCTGAATTCTCCACTAAGAATATAATTCAGTTATAACTATTAGGGTGCCTTAGTGATATTTCCCTATCTTTGCAAAATATCCTAGCATCATATTTATCTAACTAGTCCATACCCAAAGTGATTCTAAAACCTATGAAATCAAAAACAATTAAACTGCATCCAAACTTATGACCTAAAAAATCAATTTCTAACTTATCACATCTCATTTCCAGAGTTGCATACCCTCCAATCAGATTTGCAACCCTTAAGGAAGTAATAAGTTATGTTGGTTCTAAAGATAACCTATCAACCAAACACTGAGATTTAAATGAATGCGATGAACTAGTATAAAATAGTATCCTAACTAATATACTTTGAATCAAAAGCGTACCTTCCATCATAGTCTTTCTTTTCTCAGTAGCAGTTGGCCTAGCAGATGATGGTTCAACAGCAAAGACATTTCCCTTGTCCGCCCTGACCGGTTCCGGGCACTGATTCTTATAATGCCCAAACTGGTCATAGTTAAAACACTTCACTCCTTTCTTGTCTACAGCTTTCTTTCCATTTCTAATTCAACATTCATAAGCATAATGTCATTTCTTACCACATTTAAAGCAAACTAGATTAGCCTTCGCCTTCTTGGCAACTTCTCCCTTTTGGTTTCCTTTCTTCTTAAAGAATTTCCAATTCTTGCCATGAAATCCTAGGTTTCATCCCGCTTCTCCTTCCCATAAGTAGCAAGCATCTCTTTATTCTGGATTGCCATCTCCACAACAACAGTACTTAGATCATGGAGATATGGCATGTCACCTTAGCAATCTCGGGCCTTAACCTCAAATAAACTTCTCGTTCCTTTTAGTGACGGTGTCAATGGTAGCATATCCGTATTTGGGCAACTCATCAAACTTCGTAGCATACTCTATCACCGACATCTCACTTTGCACTAGATCCATGAAATTTCTCAGTAATACTGAGTTGGTTATTTCAGACAAAACCTCTTTTTGAGTCTCCTTCGAAATTCTACCTAAGTTAACTCTTCCTTGGAAATTCCAATGGTAAAACTATTCCACCAATGAAGCGCTACTCCATGCAACTGTCTAGAGGCAAGTCTCCTCTTCTGCTCATCGTTTAATCCCAATTTAGCAAAGATCCTTTTACAATGCAAAAGACAATTCTCCACTTCAATAGCATCCTTTGTTCCTAAAAATGGTTTTTTTTTACCAAGACTAGTATGATCCCTACTCAGCTTTGCATAGTTGTTGCCAACTGGGGCCATGAGATTTGCTCCTTCAACATCGTTGCCCTTAAATACTCCTACAGCTGCTCCAACTTGCATTAGATTAACGAAGAACTGATGCACTATCCCTATATCTACTACAGATTTCTAGCACCTACGTTGGCACTAGCATTTTGGTTAGCATTTGCCTGTCGACCCTGGTTTCCCCTGTTGGGTCAAGAATTTCCATTAGTTGTAGTGCTTCCTCCACCTAGATTTCCTCTTTCGTTTCCTGCCTCCATATCTTCCTTTCTCATAAATCTACATATGAGCCTTCGTAAGATACAGAAGAATGGTCTAAGAGATAGGAGAATATATATACATATCAAATACAAGTACGTTACTATAGCGCTAATCCAAACCCCGATCTTATTTTTTGATTCATTGGATTATGTTTCGAAAATCTTTTAAGTTTAATTTTCTTTTTAAGCTTACATAAACCAATGCTTTGATTTACACTTGAGATGAGTACTTTTTAAGATGAGTACTGCTTATCACCCTCAAACGGATGGGAAGACAGAAAGTGTTAACAAGCTACTCGAGGATTTGTTAACAGCTTGTGTGCTAGATTTTGGTGAATCATGGGAAGATCACCTACACTTAGTTGAGTTTTCCTATAATAACAGCTATCATACTAGTATAGGAATGGAATCTTTCGAAGCTTTGTATGGAAGGTCATGCAAGTCACCAGCATGTTGGTTATAAACTGGAGACAGATTAGTCTTAGATACAGATCTGGGAATAAACGCAACATATGAGATTGAGTTGATCTGAGGTAGGATGAAGGAAGCAAATTCTAGATAAAAGAGTTATGCAGATAAGAGGCATAAGGATCTAGAGTTCTCAGTTGGAGATAGGATTTTCATTAAGGTATCACTGATGAAGGATGTGGTACGATTTGAAAAGTCGGGGAAACTGGCACTGAGATATATTGGATCATTCCCAGTTATAGCGAGGGTCTGAAAGCTCACATATAGAGTAGAGTTGCCGAGCAGTTTGGCTGGTGTCCATAATGTGTTTTATGTGCCTCGTCTTCGTAAGTATGTGCATGATCCAAAGAGTACTATTCCTACGGCTTCATTGGAAGACTTAATAGTAGAGCTGGATCTAACTTTTTCTAGGAAACCAGTTCGAGTTGTAGCGAGAGATGAGAAGAGGTTAAGAAGTAAGACATTCAAGTTAGTGAAGATTCAATGGAGTGTCAACGAGAAGGACAGTACTTGGGAGACCGAGGAAATGATTAGAGATACTTATCATCATCTATCATAAGGGTATATTCTATATCTGTTATATATATAGACTGTCCGCTAGTCGAGTAGGCTAATATGGTAGTTAGGAGATGTTACAAATGATCTCTAGGCTTAGTATTTAGTCCTTGCTAAATTTCGAGGATGAAATTCTTTAAGGAGGGGAGCCTGTAACACCCCTAATATTAAATAACATCATTCAAGAGATTTAATGAGATAAATTAAATAGAATGATGTAGAGACTAGAGTGATAAGGGAATTGAGAATTGAGAATTGAGATCTAATTAGGGTCGTGTCTTAAATAAATGGATTTATAAGAACAGTTTACAAGTTAAATACCTAAGAGAATACAGAAAGGGTAATATAGGAATAGCCGAACCCCATAACCCCTAATACCCTCACAACCTTTTTCATTCTCATTACATTCATACAAAAACAAAAACATAAACAAAGAAAATAAGTTCGACCATAACCCTAAGAAGAAGAAGAGCAAAATTCAATTAGAAGCTAAGATTCAATCTAGGAAGATTAAAGCAAGAACAAAACTCAAGATCCTTATCTAAACAAGGTGAATAATGATCTAAACCATCTCGTATAAGTCTTCTTGAACATTTTAATTTGGGTTTAAGGTTTAAAACCATATGATTGGATGAATGATGATAGGCTTTGCTTTATATGCCATGTTTTAATTTAAACATGGATTTTTATGGAATAATATAATTCGATTTTAAGGTTAAAATTGTGCAAATTGATTTCCAAATGCCATGATTTTTGAATATGTTATGCAAAACAATATTTTGGAGATGGGTTTAAATTTTCATAATAATCCAAGCTATGGATAATTTATTATAAATTTTGAATGAAAGAAATAGTTAATTCTAGGTCTGAATTATTTAAGGAAATTAAATAATGTTTTCGGGTCTGAAATTTATGTATGATAGAAAACATATTAAAAGTGAATAATTTTGACTTTTGGGGATTTTTCCTAAGTATTTTACTGTGGATATTAAATTATTTAAGTTAGAGTACTTAAATGTTTTAAATGTTTTGTTAATGGGAAGTGTTTATTTGTTAAAATGATTTCATTTGTTAATTGTTAAATTCGGCAACTTTATAAAGAATTTTTATAAAGAATGGAAACCAATCATATTTTGACAAATGAGGCAGGTTAGGTAAAAAAGAATTACTTTGAAAGACATAAAATCAATTTTGTTTCGAATTACAACTTCACCACTTCCATTTGCTTGCTTCCATCACCATACTTTCGCTAATGACCTTTCGCACCCATCCAAAACCAATGCACATGGTATCAGGCAAATGATACGTAATGTATTGGAGAAAGGCGAAGGGGACAGTGCTGAAAGCATGCTTTCGAAGAGGTTGGAGCCATTCTTACAAGCTTTCGAATCCATTACTTGCCATTGTTTTTAAAAAGATGCTTTCGAAGGGGTTAAAGCCAGTTTTATTAGCTTTCTAACCAATCAACTTGCCACTATTTTTAAAAGAATCTTTCGAAATAGTTGCCGCTTTCGAACCTATTTGATACCTAGCTACCGCATTCATACCTTTTGAACAAATTAGAGGTAGCTTTTCTTTATAGTATTCGAAAGGGAAGCTTTCGCCCTTTTAAATTTTAAAGCCCTTTTCTCAATGCTTTTGAAAGAGTGTTTTTCCCACTTTTAATAAGAGTTTTGGAGGCAATGGTTAGTAAAGATTGATTCTGAAACTATCCTCTTCCCCAATTCCTTTACTAGAGATCAATGCTTTTGAAAGGGACACTTTTTCTTTTGTTCTCTTGGACCTAGTAGTTATATTTAATGTTAAACCCAATAATTTCAAAAGAGATATTTTCAAATGGTTTCGAAGCTATGCTTCCAAAAATTCTCACTTGAATTAAATGCCTTTGAAACATATGTCTTTCAGTGTTTCGAAAGAAAGGTTTCCAATACCTTCAAAAGGTATGTTTTTAATGGTTTCAAAAGAGAAGGTCTAAGATTTTAAGTAATTCTTTCGAAAGGGAGAGTGACGGTGGGTAACTCATGATGTCACAATGATCCGAAGGATCTAGTCGAAAGCCTTAGCTTTCTAATAAGAAAACCTAATCTCATTTTTAAAAGATAAACCCATGGCAACGTAAAAGATTTTTGAAATGGCATTTAAAATTTGAAATCCTAGAGGAAGTTTTCCTTGCCAAGGATAGTGGATTAAGGGTATTAACCATGTTTTAGTGGAAAATGATTACAAGGAATTAAATCATGGATGTCTATATATTATGTTTTGATCAGTTATCATATATGCTTTTGTAATCCTATTCACTTCATAATTAACCCATAACTTCATTTTGGGGTGTTAAGGGGCAGAATAACTGGCTAGGTTGACCTAGTAGTGAATATACATTGAATTAACTCATTTGCATCCATGAAATCAGATGAAAACTATAGGTTCTTGTTGATCCCATGAAAACTATATCCGTAATAAGTTATTGATAGAGATCAATATGTTTATAGTCAGCCCATAAAAACTATGACATGAGAGATGTTACCGAAGAATCCAATAGGTAGATGGTAAGCCCATGAAAACTATGGTAGGGTAATGTTGTTGGTAGATACCAATAGGTTCTTAGTGATCCCGTAAAAAATAAGTAACTGGACAGAAAGTTCGTTAGCTTGAAACAGGTTATTAGTCAGCTCATGAAAACTAATAAGTTAATGGTGACTCTAGAATCTATAGGTTGCGACAAATGATTAGGTAAACGAGGATGGGAAATTCAGAGCATATTGCATGTATGCATAGCATCATGATATAGTTTATTATGTTATGCCTTAACCATTGTGGATGTAGGTGCACGGTATATGGTTATTATAAATTTGGTTAAGATACCAGTGAGGGGAAAGCCTGTTCTGCTAAGCGGCATGGTCTCACTAAATATCTATATGGTTCGAGATGGTATGTTATCATTCATACCAGACTTTTTAACTGACTCGAAGTTTTTGTTTTCCCCTTAAACTCTAGGGTGCTCAATTAATTTTAAGTAGTTTGAGATTTAAGGCTTTCAGGTTCTTCTTTAGACGAATAAGCTTCTAAGGATGTGCAGGAGGCAGGCTAGCTATTAGAAATTCTTTTTGTTTGATTCAGCTGTATTATTGGATGCAATGGAAAAGTTGTTTAGTGCCTATATTTAGACTCTGATCAACTAAGGGGGCATCTTCATATGTCACTCTTAGCATATTTGGTAATAAACTGTAATTTCACTTAATGTGGCTTACGTATGGGGTTACGTAATGAATCTGAAATGAAATGAGAAATTTGTTTTAAATTGAGTTAATTTTTTTCATATTCATGTGTTTCTGGTATATTAATGTATCTAACATTACCGCATTTGTTCATTAATAACTATGGATGACTGCAGCATTCATAGCGGTTAGGTTTGGACCTCCAAATAGGGGATATTACATTAAACTTTCATTCTTTCCTTTGAAAACTTATAAAATACTTAACAAAATCGTCATTTTTGTTTAAGTAAACCTTAGCATAATGTAAAGTTGAAAATCTTCCAAGTGTTATAAAATGGCCATCTTTCCTTTCAAAATTGTGTGCTATCACACCTTGATAAATCTTTGCTTTCGCATGTAAAAAACTTAGGCCATCGCATACCGAAGCTCATAGATGTCGTATCTTGACATATATATAGCCATGGCGTAATAACCAATATAAGCCATCACACATAGATAAAACACACTTAGCTATCACATGTTGGCTAAGTATAAAGCTATAATATATCAAAAATATAGCTTTCATAAGTTAAAAAATAGGTGTCATAGGTTGATATAAACATAGCCATCACACTTAACAAAACAAAGCTGTTGCGCCTTTATGAAAAATTTATTCACCGCGCCTTGAGAATATAGTGATCTTGAGTTGGTAAAACAAATCCATCATGAGTTGATAAAATTAAGCCTTCGCATATTATTATCTTGAGTTGATTAAACAAATCTTTCGTAAGTAGGAAAACAGAGCTTTCATGAGTTGATAATGCAAAGTCATCGTGTGATGAAACAAAAAGCCATCATGCGTTAATAAGCCAAGTTTTTGATGGTTGATAAAACCACAGCTATCGTTTGTTAAATAGCCGTCGTGGGTAGAATATAGCCATCGTGAGTTGAAAATACATATTATCGTAGGTTGAAATCTAAGTGATGAAAATGATGGCTATCGAAGATTGTAATGACAATTGTGTAATATTTTTCAAAATTGAAAATTTGCTTTTAAAGTATAAACTTTTCTCCAAACCAATATTGGCCAACAAACATCTTTTCATAATCCTTGCAGAATTTCATAGTGGAAAATTTACTTTTAATTTCTAAAATATAACTTTCCTTAAATTATATTATTTATTATGCTTTGCAAATAAACTCCATTTTGCATAAAACATTTTATTTTAAATTATAATCTCTTGGAAAAA
Source organism: Allium cepa (assembly GCA_030765085.1). NCBI lineage: Eukaryota > Viridiplantae > Streptophyta > Magnoliopsida > Asparagales > Amaryllidaceae > Allium > Allium cepa. The sequence goes on along the minus strand of CM060934.1, from coordinate 604,093,298 downwards.
TCCACAAAAATTCAAAAAAATCAATGATTATCTTCTTTACAACATATTAAAATTTTAGATAAAAATAATTATTCCTCTTATTTTAAATAATTAAACTCCAAAATCAACCATTTTCCTCCTTAGGAAATTCTTAATAATTTCAAAAACTACAAAATATAAAATCCATCTTCAAAATAACAATTCAAACGTTATATCAAAATTTTAGAATAGTCGGAGATCAAAAACTTAGTTTTTCACATCAAAACCCTTTAGGAAAATCCCTCAACTTCCTAAATGAAATCCACAAACCCATATACATGTTTATTTAATCCGTAGGCATGATATTTAACGATCATAAATTCAGACTTATTCTTAAATCCAAACCAAATACATCAACACAAAGAGATGAAAATATTATTCATGTTGATGTGTTAAATGACGGAATTTGCCTGGTTTCTTCTCTTCTTTAGCTCTTATTCTTCTTATTTAATTTGTAATGGTGGTTAGCATTGTTATTCTTTGTCTGATTTTGAGAATGAAATGAAATGGTTAAGGGAAAGGGGAGAGGGTAGTATAACATTTTATCTTCCTCTTTTAACCTTCTATACTTATGTTTAGTATTATAGTTTCTTTTAAACATTCTCTTTATTATATTTGTTAAGGCCTGCTCAATTTAATTAATGTAGCAAATCCTACATTTCCAACTTTCTATTTAATTATCCTATAATTGAATATATAAATTACATGCAATAAAAATTAGTAGTGTTATAGTATATTTGGACAAAGGAATGTGAGATGGTATTCCATGAGTCGAAGCTTTGGCTAGTTAAAGCTTCGGTTTTAGTTGTGTCAGAAGGGAATAGATATATGGTAGTGCACAAAGATGCATCTAAACAGTTGGGACCCCATTAGACCTGTCAAAACATGACCCAACCTATTAACCCACCCTATTTACCCTACTTATAAATGGATTGGGTCAATCCATTTATGAATTTTATTAAATGAGTTAGGGATTGAGTTGACCCATTTTAAAAGGGCTATAAATGGGTAACCCATTTACCCATTTATTAGAAACTTAAAATTTGAAAATAAATTTTGAAAATAAAATTTTTGAACACATATTGTGGTTTTCTATAGAGATTAACAATTGTACTTAGAAAATAACATGCTATCGCATCCTCATATTTGAAATCCACCTAGTGCAGAATCTGCTATTTTTTTTTCACACTGCAATAACTCCTTTATACTAACTCGAGTCATGCGAGACTTCGACCGATTAACTCTCACCTAAAATACGGACAATACGGAACACTCGGATACTTCATCTTGTAAATACACACTATAGTTCTCCATGGAGACTGACAGTTGTACATAAAAAATAACAGCTACCACATCCTCATATTTGAACACCACCTAGTGCAGAAGCCGCTATTTTTTTTGTTCAGACCGCAATAACTTCTTCGTACTAACTCAAAATTAGGCGAGACTTCGACCGGTTAGCTCCCACCTAAATTACGGACAATATGAAACACTCAAATACTTCATTTTATGAATGCACGCTGTAGTTCTCCATGGAGACTAACAGTTGTACTTAGAAAATAACAGGCCACCATATCCTTATATTTGAACTCCGCCTAGTGTAGAAGTCGGTATTTATTTGTTTAGACCGCAATAATTTCTTCATACTACCTCAGAATTAGGCGAGACATCGACCAATTAACTCCTATCTAAATTATGGATATTATAGAACACTCGGATATTTCATCTTGTGAACGCATACTGTAGTTTTCCATGGAGACTAGCAGTTTTACTTAGAAAATAACAGGCTAACACATTCTCATATTTGAACTCCGCCTAGTGCAAAAGCCGCTATTTTTTTGTTCAGACCGCAATAACTTCTTCATACTAATTCGAAATCAAACGAACCTTCAACCGGTTAGCTCCCAGCTAAATTACAGACAATATCGAACACTCGGATATTTCATCTTATGAACGCACAATGTAGTTCTCCATGGAGATTGACAGTTGTACTTAAAAAATAACAAGCTACCACATTCTCATATTTGAATTTTGATGAAAATTAGAATTTAAAATTTAAATTTTTATCATAATTCAAAATGTAAAAATTAGAACTAGACTTATTTTATATTTATTTGTTATTTATTAGTCAAATCAAATTTAAATATTTAAATGGGTTAAATGGTAACCCGCTTATTAAATGGGTTGGGTCATAAATGGGTTGGATAAAAAATGTGCAGAAATGAATGGGTCATAAGTGGGTTGGCTCAAACTCGACCCAATTCATTTTGACCCGACCCGTTTGACAGGTCTAGACCCCATGAGGTTCGGTATGTAACTCACGATTTAGTATTAACGGTACTTATTTTTGTACTAAAGGTTTGGTTAATGAAACCTGGTGACATTGCGATCAACTAGGAAGACATTAGTCAGCTTCCTGTCAATGAAAGCCGGTGACTTCTATTCCAACTGAACCGGGGACAGTCTGGTGCACCCATTGGACCCTGGAGCCAATGTTTTGCACATAGAAGGACAAGCATAAATAATAAAAGAAAACACTAGACTTGATGAGCAGGGGTAGATATGTATTATGAGAACTTTCCAGTGGTGGCCAAGAATTCCACTTTAGAGAAGGAAGTTTTTTCATATCAGGATTTGAGGCTACCGTACCTATTATCCTAGTGGGGTTCAAAACGAGCCTTCAAAACACAATTCCCATCAAATAATCTTGAATTCGTATAGTATGGATGCCCATGTCCGACTCTTCCTAATTCATTGCTCGGTTCTTTTAAAGCTGATGCCGGTAAACCATTGCTTGGTTATATAGATAATGACGATTTGGTTTGATATATTTATACCAGAAGGTTTCTCCGCCTACCCTACTTGAAAGAGGGTTTCTCGCTTCTAATTCTGATTATACCATGGACCACTACTTCATGACCTGATTATAAAACCTAGATTATAGTCATGGATAGACGCTACCCAAAAGGACTTCTTTCCTAATTTGTTTCATTTATAGATTCCCTTGTTAAAAAGTAAACGAGAGTTAGAGCTCGAATCAAACAGTTAGTCCCCACGATTTAGAGAAATCATTCCTGTTATTATCTAATGCATGCCTGCTTTGAAACTTAACTTATCGGTAATCCCTTTCTCATTTTAGACTATGGCTTCTCTCTAAATCAAACAATAAGGGAATTTTCCACCTTGAATGATGTCACTTTGGGCCAATGCATTATTTTCATGGTTTTTAAGAGAGATCCTTCTAGCAGTCGTTCGAAGGCTTTGATAAAAAAAAAAAGGATCAACGAAATGGACTAGGTATTAAATGCAATTATGACTAATCAATATGGAACCCACCCTAATCCTAGTATATTAAGGGCACGAACCTATATACAAGGCACAAATCGCCAAGAACATTATTAAAAAGTGGTTTTTTCCTCTTGGAAATGGCCTGGGAATGTTTTGGATAGAAAAGAACATCAAGGAGATGTTTTTGTTCGGATATAGACATGGCAAGCCTAATTAATATACTGGTGTAAACTCTTGATGTTGTCGCCTAAGCATAGATACAACATGCTACTCAAGGAGGCTGCTACTGGGAAAGAAATGCCATTTTATCATAGCCACTTACTTCAATCTACTCTTTATATAAGTTATATTCTAGTAGTGATTCAAAAAGTATTTCATGAGTGATTGACCATTCAACCTTTTCCAATTAACATACAGGTGTGACCATAAATTCCCTCAAATCGTATAGTATATGTATGAACCCAAGTCTTTACAGAGGAAGCTAGAAAGGTGCATAGCGAATATGTCGTAAATCCTACTAAAGGAACACCGGCATCGGGTAGAGGATGCAAGCACATTCATTGTTTTAGTGAATGCTAGTTTCTTTGACTTATCTGGGCTTAGATAATCCTCTCTTGTGGCATAAAGCTAAATGCTCATTTCTCTCTTTGGAAGTAACCTTACTCCTTTATCTTCAATGCACGGTGAATCACAGAGCAAAGACCTTTGATATTCAAATTATCATTCCACATACATGCAATAACCTGAAGTCATGATACATGAGATCCAAAGCTTCATATCCTTTCAACAATGTCCACTTCTTTCAGTCATGGAATTCATCATGCCTACTTCGTCATGCTCTCATAGATCTACTCTTTCTGTCCCTTTTGAATTATTATACTTGCACCTCTTTTTGCCTTTATCGGTTATGCTTCTTTGTTAACTTCACTCTTCTTCTTGAATTTAAAGTCCAACTCCTCCATTGCCTTTGATTGACTAAGCTATTCCTTTTTAGGAGTTTGCATTTCCAAACACCATAGTTATACAACTTCTTATATCTATTGATGTAGTAGGGAAAGCTGATTCTTCAGTTCATTCTTAGTGACCTAGCGGGTCACCTATTAGGCTTGAGCTTGAGCAGTTGACTTACTCTCCGTGATGTAGCCATCAAAATTCTGATGATGTTTTCCAAAGACATAATTTTCACAAATTCAGTTGTCAAAATCATACAAAATAAAGGAAAACCTGAGCCGAAGTCAAAATTTCAACCCGAGGCCAGTGTATTAATTGGGCTGATAGCCTGTAGTGAACTGTAGAATCAAATTAACCATAGAGGGTAGGGGAATAGAGTTTACAATAAATTCATAGAATTATAAAATTACGGAACAGATAATAACAAAGTAAATGCGGAAATAAAAGTGATACACAATTTTGTCCAGCTTCGACATAACCTGCCTACTGCTGCCTCCAGCCTCCAAGGTTTATACCAGAATTAAACAATTGAACGCTTACGGTCTCTTTAAACTCACGACCCTCACTAACTTGATTGTTCTAACGCTGTGCTCATAATCTTGCCACAACTTAAATACCGAGTTGTAAATTCTTGGACAATGTCCCGTAGTTCGTACCTAGTTAAAAACTAGAGTTTTACCAAGTTTAAAAAACAAAAAACAATGTATATAAAAAGGAAATCCTAAACAAATGTACATCCCAAAACAAAATTAATTAACAAGGCTCAGCCCAAATAATTAAAATGAGATGTGGATTATTGTGCCATGTATTATTTAGTTTTTAGCTAATCCTCTTTTCTCTTCGTCTTTAAATTATGGTTTTGATTCTTGAGGCTGTTGATTTCTCTACTCAATCGATTGAAGAAAGAATTTTGCTTTGTCTGCCTTCTCGATCGATCGATTGCTTTATCATGCTTCCTCTTGGTTGCTTCAAGGGTCGAATTGGTCTATGTTGTGCTTATTTGGTACGCGTATCAATTTTTCCCCTTTTTAATTTTATTCGAACTCGACTATTTTTGCCAGTGATGATTTGGGTGGTATTTATATGGATTTAATCTTTATATTTCCATTTGAATATTTTGACTTGAAATTTATAGAAATTTCTTTTTTTCGTTGATTTCTGATCGCATGGTATGTGATTAATAACTTGGTTATTGTTGATATATATATATATATATATATATATATATATATATATATATATATATATATATATATATATACGTACACACACACGAGTACTAAGGCACGTCCGATGGACATGCGTTTATAAAAACGTGTAAAAGCACATGAAACACAAAAAATTCATTCAATAACATTTCTATAATAAATTTACTACTTGAAAGGTGTAAAAACATGTAAATGTCAAAATAAACATGTTACATGAACAGTATTTCTTTTGCTGAAACTATAATAATATTTAATTATCAACTACTTCTCTTGATCAAAATTAGGTTATTTTATTGGATGGGACAAAGAAATTTACAAACTTACATTCGATGCAATTGAAAATAGTGATCCTACACAGATTCTTCAAGCTTACATCATTACTTCATTTTCCCCCAGTAGAAGTACTTCTAGTTTCAAATAAAAAGTCGTGCAAAAAAGAACTTTCTATTTGTTATTCTATTTGTTATTTAAACTGTAATTACTCATGGATCTGAAAAGGTTGTGATACCAAAAATTTCTAACTCCGGGGGCAGCAATCATTTTCATATTTTTCTTTCTGTAATATGTATAAACCACTTAGACCTTATTTGGTTGATGATGGCAAAAAAGAACAGCCAAATATTAAATAAAATAAGTGTGTAGAGGAAGTTGTTTAAAAGGATTGATGTGCCAGAAAAACTGAATTGCACTTTTACAGTTTACTGTAAACATAAAATTTTGAAGCATAAACGTTGTACTCACTCTAAATTACAATAATCGGTAACTATCAAAATTTTATTATAGAACATAAACTGAAGATGCGTCAAACCATCTTAATTGCCAGTAAAAATAAATAGAAATGGTGGCTCTTCCGTTAATGTAAAACTTTTATAATCAATAAAATTACTAAAGATGCATGATATTTACATGCTTATACAATATGCATTTCCATAGTTAAATTCAACGTTGATACCAAAAGGTGGATAAAATTTCGGTTTATTAAAATCAAATATAACTCTTATCTAGTCCAAAAATTCTTCATTTCTGTCTTCCTTATTGAAGCCAACATTGTCTTGTCTACAACCATTAAATATGCAGCTCTACAACATTTGCAATCCTCGGTGCTCCATTCATCCTTATCAGGGGTACTCTGGCCTCATCATGTTCTGATACCATAACAGCGCAAGCTTAAGCTTATACCACACTCCGAGCTATCAATGTTCACGGCTTCCATTATGACACAACCATATAGCATATGGTGAATGCTTACTTTGACAGAGGGTTAAATGCCTTGTGTGTTGGTAATGATAGCACCAATGTTGTAATCTTTGACGATGTTCCATGGAATCATGGCCTGTATGAAATAAAAAATGTATAAGGAAAGTAGAAATCGCACCACAATATATATATATATATTCACATGACCCATGCAAAAAAGGTAAAGTTACTTAAAGTTAGCAATCTCCCAATATAGTCTGTGAAAACACCGAAGTTCGGTTATAAACATGTGTTACAAATAAAAAGTAAGAAAATGTAAAAATATTTTACAGATGACTATTATGGTATTATGTTTAGTAAACATAATATAAACTTAATAGGCATATTGTCACGACCCGCCGCTCTGACCGTCTCCAGTCGATAACTAAACCAACTAGAAACGTTCAAAATGACGGATTGTTATTTAGTTTATAGAGTTTAAACAGAATCAGCCACAGAATCACAGAATAATAATAACATTTCACATAAATGAACTTTTCTTTTTATATAAAAATATCAGAGTTATACAATGAAATACATTTAATACAGCGGAGCAATTTATTTTTTTTAAGTACAAGAAAATTTCCCGAAAAACTTTAGTGATGCGGTAATCCCCATCTCTCTCTAACTTCGCTGCCTGAAAATCTTCAAGCTGTAAAAAAGTACTCGGTCTGACCCGAGTATTACATTCAAAAAAAAATACATAGGTCAGTCTAATTCAAACTCCGTTATTAGTGCATAGAGGCAATAATAATCAAACAACAATTAGACGACAGTCAAATATAAATTTACCTATCCGATCCTTTAACAAGAAATCGGATAACGGTAAATATAACATTTAACAGTGTTAAACAATAAATCAGTAAATTCAAATTTTTCAACGAAGATAGATGAAAGGATTCTTTTTTTTTTTCTTTAAAAAGATAATTTAGAAAAGCATCAAAATTTGCCTAAACGGCAGTTTACAACAAATTTATCAGTTTAAAATCAAATCAATTAAATTAATTGAAAAGTTACTTAAAGAAAAATCAAAACAGATTGGCTGCCGTACACGCACGCGTGCACGGCCTCGCCAATACGGTATATGAAATACGCAAAAGATAAATGGATCAAAGCAAAAGAAATACCAATAAAATCAAGGCGGTGTGGCTGTAGTACACACGTACATACATGTGCACTGCCTCGCCAACTCGAGTGCACAAGGTCAAAACAAAATCAGATTCAACACAAGTACAAATGGCCTCGACCAAAATTCAAAATATCACTGCAACAATGAAACTGTACATGTACACAAAAATACAGCATCAATGATCAATACAAAAGCTACAGTGCAGACATCAATCTACCTGGCAACAATGATGAATCAACAAATGCAACATATTCAAGTTGATACAAATGCACAGTTACAGTTCAACAAGACAAGTGCAGACAGATATGATCATCAAGCTATGGAAACTAGACTGCAAAGACCAGTGATGCAGACTCAATAAAAAAAAATCAACCCAGTGCAACAAGTCAACATGCAATATCAACACCAACAAGTAGTGCACACTGCATGTGACAATTTCAAACTACCAGTGTAACAACAAGTGGTGCAACATACATATATACAAGCAAATCAAAAATATCATGTACAAGTCTGGACAACAAGAATGCCCAGACCCAACAAATGTCACAAGTGGATCAAATAAACAGTGACAAAATACATCACAAACCAGTTTAAAAAGGCACAAGAGAGTCAAAGTGCACAAGAGATACAAGTGGAGCTATAACATGAAACACTGCAATTCAAATAGCAGTACAACTGGAAGTGATCAAGAGAACATAAGCATCATCAAGCATAGTTCAACTTAACTACAACAGAAGTATACACAAAGCAACTACAAATGGTCCAGTTTCAACATGAATACATAGTTCAAATACAACAGGAACTCCAACAACTGAAATGAACAGAATGAATGATTCAGTGGGTCTACAACATCAAATTTTCACAAGTAAGGCTACTTGAACCAGACTCGAGCAAGTGCACAAATAAACTATAATGATTTCCCAGTATGAAACTGTAGTTCGATACCACGGCAAAATAATTCAAGCTTGGTACAAGTCCAGCCATATATGTACACAAACATACACATGTATGCATGTACATATATGCAGATTTGAATAACAGGTGACAAAGCAACTACAACACATTGCAACAGAAAGTGATACAACTCAAATCAAACTAAAATGAAACCGAGATGTGCTACAGGATGGTCAGCCACCAAAAGTGCAGAGCAACTACAAAATAGAAGGAGGGTGAGGGCACCAGAGGTATGGCACCACAGCACCACATATATGAGTAAGCGGTACAACCATTCAACGAACAAGCAAAACTCCAAAGCTACAGGTTCAAATTTATCAAAACTGTAAAACGAGATTTACAAAACCCATGCTTCAGTATCAGGCAAGAACAATTTCTTGTGTCATGTTTAAATTTACAACAAATTTGCTTTGTTGATACTTTAAGCTTAATCAAGGTTTGATGATAAAATTTTGGGATTTTGATTAAATATTTGACCCTGTAACATCAACAGAGAAGACTAGAATGTTTAATAAATTTTTTTCTTCTTCACAGAACAACTTACACATATAACACAGACCATATTCAAAATTAAAGCATATACAAACCATATTGTCAATGGATCCCATGCTGTTTTTAATTAAACTTAACTTAAAAAAAATTATGCTACTTACTTTCGTAAATACATGATTTATATATAGTGATGATTTACTGCATGTATTAAAGTGGGCAAAAAGAAAACTTGCTTGTATTGTAATATGTCAGTTTCCTTGAAGTATGTAGGTGACAGGGAAAAAGTGTTCACTTATTGCTAAAAAGAAATTAAAATGGAAAGCATGCAATGAGAAAGGTCAAAACTTTGAACAAAATCAAGTTAAAGCCAAGGCTATGGAACAGCAAAGTGATCCATCAAGTTCGAACGAAACAAATCAAGCAGCAGTTTTATCAGTGAAAGCTAAATGCAACAAGAAATCCGACCCAGTCAAATAAATTTCCAACATCGGAACAAAGTCGAACGAAATCGACATCGTTCAAATAAAATCAAATGCAACATTTTCAACCCAAAGCCGCTAGTCAATCAAGTGTTCAAAAGCCAATAGAGAATTCAAAACATCAGGAAATCAAAATCGAAACAGAATGACAGAGAGGATCAAACAGTTCAAAATCAACATCGAAACCAAATCAACTATCGACGCCTAGTATTGAATTAAATGTGAGGGTAAACACCAATCTTTTCCTTAGGTAGGCGAAGAAAGAATAATAGAATATCCTTGAAAATGAGGAAAGAGATTCAACTCATGGCCAAGAGGACCATCTTTAAAAAGGATATAGAAAGAGACTTCAATCAATTCACTAGAAAGTAGAGAGGTTTGCTTAATCAATTCTATGAAACAAATAAAGCACAAGACTCGCTAAAATGAAAACTGACCATTGGGGGTGAAGGTTCCATCACGAGCAAAAAAGGAGTCAAACGTATCATCCAAGAGGATCATTTCCTAGAAAATTACGACTTCCTAAAACCTGCTCTCTTACTACTTCTTATGAGAATATATATTTCATGACTAAAAACAAGCTCAACTATTGGCTTTTATAGAAGAAGCATCCAAAGAATGAAAAGCATCTTGGAGGACTATACTGTTACTATCATCAAGCAAATGGACATGACGCAAATCAATGTCGAAGCTTGGAGGGCCTGATCAACAATTTCCTAGGGCAGGGAAAGCTCATCGAGTTTGTACAAAATGTTAAATTAACCATCAATAAAATGAAATCTTTTGAATGAAGTAAATGTATCTAAATGGTTGAGGAGTAGAACTCTTCTAAAATAATGGAAGCCTAAAACACTACCTAAGACGGCAGTAAAGGGCTAAAGTCTTCGTCCCCTACGAAGATGGCATGTACACAGTGCCTCCTAAAGGGAGGATGGGGTAAGCCTTTAGTGCCATCATCAATGGCCTCACCAAAGCACCAAACCAGCCTTTAGTACCGCCATCAAAGGCCTCGCTAAAACACATCCAAGGGAGGACGGGCAAGCCTTTGGCCCGACCATAGCACCGAACCATCCTTCAGTGCCATCATCAAAGGCATCAATAAAGCGCCTCCTAGAGAGGGGTCAGTTAAGTCTTTGGTTCAGCTTAAAGATATCTAGCCAAATGCATTGGAAAAAGCCTTTAGTGCCATCATCAAAGGCATCACTAAAGCGCCTCTCAAAGGGAGGTTGGGTAAGTTTATGATCCTATGTAATGAAGCTGACCAAACATTCATGACAACAAAAACTAAATCATCACCTAATATGGCGATAAGGGGTTTGATCCATGTTGAGATCATCACCTAAGATGGTGTCGAACAAGTCAATCAAAATCAAAGCCAAGTACCAAATCAATCTTCTGGGGGAAGATCTATCTAAAAATCAAAGCCACTTAGCGCTCTAAGTCAAACAATATTCTAGAAAAAATCCATCGAATATGAACCATTTGTGCTTCTCAACAAACACAATCTTCAATTACAAGATAAGGATTTCTGGTCTTCTTTTACCAGATAAGGATTTATGATCTTCTTCTATAATTATTATCGAATATGGATTTCTAGCCTTCTTCTATTATTACCAGATAAGGTTTTCTTGTCTTTTGTCTATTGTCGGATTGGTTTTCTGGTCCTCTATCTATTGCCAGATTGAGTTTTATAGTCTTCTGCCTATTACCGGATTTTTGTTCTATAGTTTATTATTATATATTGTTAGATTGGTTTTTTGGTCTTCTATCTATTTCTAGATTAATTTTTCTAATCTTCTGTCTATTGCCAGATTGAGTTTGGTTGAAACACACCTCAACACTAAGTATACCCAAGAAGGACACACTAAAGATGTGGTGCATTGTAGGTTTAGCTAAAACTTTACAGAGACGAAGATTAACAAGACAAATAAATGAAACAGCCGAAACATTTAAAATAGTAACTTATTTATAAATCAAATTTCATAGTAAATCATAACCAAAATAAGACTCAAATACCAACTACATATGTCTTATGAAAAACACCATATCAGTCACAATATCAGAGTACATAAATAAAACCATCCCTCTCAATAGTACCAGTACATCCAAACTAAAATAAGAAGCAAACTAGAATAGAAGAAGAAGAATACATGAAGAATCTCCAAGAATGTCACTTCTGGAAAGCTGGAAGTCTATTTCCCTTGTCTCTGCTGGTCTACGGGGGAGAAGGAGAAAATAGAGGAGTGGGTCAGACTAAAATTATGGTGAGTGGAAGTAATTACTAGTATATTTTACTAAGATAAAAATAATAGACTTAGCAACAGTTCAATTATAAAAGGAAATAAAAGAAAATATAAAGCTGGAATAAAATATGGTTTAACTGTTTGCTTTGCTTGGATAGTTTTGATTATCTTGATTGTTCGCACTTTTTAGAAACTTCTTTGATTAGGCTGAAATCCTAATCCAAGTTTAATTAGGATGAAGTCCTAATTCTATCCTTTGATCGGCCTTCTATCTTTGTTGTGCCTACTGTGGGCTAGTCTCATCCTATGGGTGCCTTAGCAAAAGACACCTACTAAGCGCTTGGAACTCGGTAGCGACTTTTCTCCCTGCACTGAGGCCACAAGCTCGACCACCATTAGGCTCGTACTATCTGTTGCTCCCTCTTTGGACCTCTTAATTACCCTAAACAACATAATCGTGTCCAGCCTCACCTCCGTGTGTTGTGAGACCACCAGTTCCTGACTGAAGGGAATGCTGCCGGTACGAGTCCTAATAAACAAAATCTAGTTGCGCCCCTTGCCTAAATCCTCTGATTTGAGCTTCTAATTATTGATCACCTATTTACCCTAAACAACATAAGCGTGTCCCAAAGGGAATGCTGCCGATACAGGTCCTACTTCTTAATTATTGACCACTTATTTACCCTAAACAGCATAAAGGGAATGCTGCCAGTATGGATCCTACTTCTTAATTACTAACCACTTATCTACCCTAAACAGTAGAAGGGGAATGATACCGTTATGGGTTCTACTTCTATCTTTGCTTATTAACTTAGTATAAGCCTTTTTAAATAAGCCTCTTTTATTATCTCTGTTATATTTGATTATTAACTTATTATAAGCCTTAAAATAAGCCTTTTTCTATTTTCCACTAATTATAACCTATGTGTTATAACTTTACTTATTAACTTAACCCAAGGTCTAAGTATAAAAATAAGCTTCTTCTATTTCTTCTACTTTCTCTTTTTAGTTATAATTACATGTTATAACTATGCTTGCAAATATCTTAAATTTGCCTATTTCAGTCCATGTCCAATTTATTACGGTTCTTCTCATTTTACATCCCATTTTCTCAAAATTCAGTGTTCTTATATTTTAGTTCATATTAGCGAATTATTCTCTTTAAAATTCATGTACCGTGTAAAAATATTTCCTTTGGGAGTCACCTACTATAACAATAGTGTTATAGTCTATGCTCCCTTTATTTTTCACGAAAATATCTATTACAACAATAAATGTTCTAACCTATGTTTCCGATACTCAATACACTCTAGGTTTTTATATTTAAAATCTTTGTTTACCTACAAAGAAACTAGCGAGCTATATATATGCTCTATAATTCTTCAAAAATAATCTCACTTTTAACCAAATTTACATCATATAAAAACCAATTTAAATTTCATATCACTTTTTTTCTCAGAAATCCAATATTTACTTCTTAAAAAACATTGACAGTTATTTTTTTCAACTCTAAAAATTTCAATTTATTGGGCTAGACATAAAGTGTATTTTCTTCTTACTACCCTAGGAGTACCCTTCCTAAATTTGGTAACCTCATTTCCTTACTAAAGTCTTTTGTTTCTATTCCTCTTTTATGATTATATTTATTCCAAGGCACTACCATTAAATCCACTTATCTAAAACAATTATAATTTTTGCAATTATCTACACATGGGCTTTCTAACTAAATCTGTTGTACATGTCCAATCTTTGCCTACCCTCTTTGGATTTTCACAATCTGAACCTAAATATACAAAACTGTTTCTCAAAATTCTACCATGTGTAGACCTTCTCGATTCCCTAATAAATGCATTTTCTTATGCCAAAAGTGACACTTGCCTTTAACCGATGAATGCGAAGTGTGCAAAGAACCTCCTCAATATGTCTGGGAAATTTCTAACGACTGGAATAGAATCTAACATTCTCAGTAATGAATCAAGGGAACAAAGGAAGCTCAACATGACCGAATCCTATGGGTCGCAAGAAACCTCGAGAGTCCTACTGCTGCATGTCTCTAGCCTAACGAGTCTCCTCTCGCAGTCCAATATCGTTCCATAAGTAGATATCCAATCCATTTCCAAAATCATCTCATACCTCAAAATTCACATTACATAGGCGTCACAGTCAAACTTTACGTCTAATACGAAAATTTTGAAACACCTACAAATCATAGATAAATGTGCCAATCCTTCTATGGGGTTTGAAACAATTATGGGGTCTACTACCAAGGATATATCTAAGTGCAAACAATCAACCAAAGAACTCGAAATGAAAGAGTGTGATGCTCCAGAATCAAAAAGTGTCTGAATAGGAAAAATCCAAAATAGAAATCAAAACTTCTACAGAGATTTTTCTACCCCGATCCGGTCCACTACTAGAAGGTGTTGCATCCAAAGCCTGTAATTGCACTATAGGTGCGCCTGGTCTTTGCCCTATCCTATAGGGACAAGCTCTACTAAGATGAGTAGGTTGTCCACAACTATAACACCTTCCCTTCATCATCTTATTCTTATAGTCCCTTGCGTAATGATCAAGTAATCCATAGCTATTACATTTCCCACTTTTCTCGATCCGCTTCTGAGATCCTCTTTCTTTCCTTTTGTCCTTTTCTTACTTATTCTTCCACCATGGCTTCTCATAGCTTTTTGACTTAGAAACCTTTTTAAGCTCTCCCATTAGCTACCAAGATGTAGGCTGAACTCTTTGTCGGTCCTCCAATCCTAACAGTCTAAACATTCGCTCTGTATCCTCTGACCTAGCTTATGCCTCCTCAAAATCCTCTGTGCCAGAAAATATATTGCCTCATAGACTAGCAAAGTCCTTACATAGCTTAAAAAATTGGCTGCTATAGGTGGATTAATGGGATCTCCACCTGCTGGTGCTGTATTGGGCGATTGCCCTTGCACTTCTGGTACCATAGCTCTACGGAACCAATCAGCCATACTATGCAAGGAAAGAAAATTTAGGCTCGAAAGAATCAAAAAAAGGTCGAATTGGACGTTAAGGGGATTTTTTATAAAAACTCTCTTTTATACTTGAAAAACTTTTTCTAAGAGTTTCTTTTTTAAAAATACTTTTAAAACAAGTTATTTTTGAAAAATACATTACTTTACATTTTAAAACAAATTTTTGAGAATCCTGTAACCTTAGGTTCTAATACCAAGTGAAACACCCCACAATTCTTAATATACCCAAAAAGGGCACACTAAAAGATGTGATGCGTTGTAGGTATAGCTAAAATTTTACAGAGACTAAGAATCAGAAGACAAAATAAATAAAACAGTGGAAACATTTAAAATAATAACTTATTTATAAATCAAACTTCATAAAATAAGTCATAACCAAAATAAATCTCAAAATACCAGTTGCATATGTATTATGCAAAACACCATCTCATTCACAATATCAGAGTACATAAATAAAACCAACCCTCTCAGTAGTACCAGTACATCCAAACTAAAATAAAATGAAAACTGGAACAGAAGAAGAAAAATACATGAAAAAACTCCAAGAGTGTCACTCCTAGAAAGTTGGAAGTCTAGTGCCCTTGTCTCTACTGGCCTATAGGGAAAAGGGGAAAATAAAGGAGCGGGTAGGCCAAAATTCTAGTGAGTGGAAGTAATTGCTAGTATTTTTAAGCAAGATTGTGACGACTCGGAATTTTCAAGCATTTAAAATCGGAATATTTAATTGATTTTAATATTTAAAAGTAAAATTTTAACTTGAATTCAAATATCACTAATTATTGATAATTAAATTTATTAAATTAAATAGTTAGAAGTTGAGTAAAATGTTGAATCTAGAGTTTTAAGCTTGTTGAAAATAAATTGAAGGCTTATAAAATTTATATTGATAATACTGAAGAGAATTGAAGTGATGAGATCAAATTTAAAAATGATTGTTAAGTTTTTAAATTTATATCGTTTAAATTGAATTAAAAAAATAGCCGTCCGAGGCACAGTCTCGGAATTTAACGAAATCAGTTCCATTGGATCCGTAATATTGAATTATTATCGGATTTCAAATTTGGTATTGATCGGAGTTGTTGTGTGCTTGTACGATATATAAACGCGCTGAAAATTTAATTGATAATAATTGGATGAAATTTAATTTAATTCGTCAAGCTTCTTGTATATGCCACTACCCTTATTTTAAAATCGTGTCCCCTCGTTCTCTTTTTAAATCGCAAGCAGAAAAAAAGAAGAAAAAAATAATAAAAATAAAATAAAATAAAAGATAGCTTTGTTCGTAAGCAAATGAACGAAAGGTTATTACGTGTTCTCTCTCTTCTGTTACAAGTCGATCGTTCTACATAACAAAAAAAAGTCGAAACCCTCAGTTGAAAAAAATGGCCGTGCTCTTCAAATCGAAAATTTCACAAAACAAAAAAAGAGAAGAAGCCGTAGCTTTGCTTTCCTCTTCAAGAAATTCATGGCCGAAACCCCCCTCTTCGAAATCTAAAAAAAATGACCGAATCGATTGGCAACGTGGAGGCGGCACTTCGATTTGCGCGAGGCCGAGGGTTGTGAAGGCAAGGCGATGCCGATGTCGAGTGGCGCGAAGGCTAGGACTTCCGTGTTGCTCGATAACCTCAGATCGAGGCAGCGACGGCATGAAGTTGGGGATGGCCGCGATGCTCAGGAGATTAGGGGCGAGGTCGAGGCGGCACGCGTTGGATTTCGGCTCGAGTATTTCGAGGTATAATCCTTGTTGTTTTCTTAAACTCCTGATTTGTTTGGTCTGAGGGAAATAAAATAATAATTGGAAACCAGTTTATATATATATATATATATATAAAATAAGATAATACCATTTGGTTTTACAAAAAAAAAACAGAAAATTCATACAGACATGATTTTGAAGAAGAAAAAAATATATATTGAAGTAGGAATTTTAAAGTATTTAAAAGTTTATATATGAATATAAAAAAAATTATTTTAGGAAAATTAATTTATAATAAATTTTTAGTTGATTAGTTTATTAAGCATGAAATATATATGTAGATATGCTCAGGAAAAATAGAAATTTTAAATGAGAATATAGATTACTTTTGTAAGCATGTATGTGTCCAGAAATAAATATACATATTATACACTTACTAGTTTATTTTCAAAATGGATTTAGGTGATTTATTTAATTTCTTTAGTTACCAAATGATTTATAAAAGGGAAATTTATTTAAAATTTAATTATTTGTTTAAAATAAAATCATTAGCTAGAAATTAAAAATTTTAGCCTAAATTAAATTTCTTAAACGAAATTTAAATTGTTCGATTAGTGCAAATATTAATAAATCGTATAAATGTTATACAAGGTCTATAATTGTGGAGAGACAAGCCGGTTTGGATCGAATTCGCAAAACAAAAATCAAAGGTGAGTTAATCTCACTCAGTTAGATTTAAATTTAAATGAGTAAATTTAAATAATTGTTTGGATGATTGAATTTATTGATGTGCTATGGTATGGTATATTTTGGGATTGGCATATTATATTGTGCTAACATCTGTGGATGCAGGGAAAACAGGTTGGAGGGATCCAACTGGATCCCTCAACATTTATTTAAATTATTTAATACCCTCTGTTGTGATTATTAGATATTCTATGATGAATTATATAGGGATATTGAATGCTATGGCGTGATTGATATAATTGGGTATAATGAATTACCAAAAATATATAAATTGGATTTTGGAAAAGAAAATAAAAGAAGTGAATTTGTAAGTAAAATAATTATAGAATAAACTTAAAAATGAATTGGAAAAGAAATAAAGTGGCTTTAAAATTCTAATAAATAAATCTAGAGTATAAAAAAGAAATTTTGAATAAACAGAAAGTTAATGAATTTTAAACTTCAGTGTTATTATTTAAAAGAACAAAACATTTATTTAAGATTTAAGTTATTGAAAGGAATAAAGAAAAAAATTGGAAAAAAAGAAATCTGGAATTCGTATATTTTAGTTAAGAAGGTTTAAAATCAAACGGAAATAATAATAATAACAAAGTCCATAATTAATGAATTTTGAAATGAACTGAATAAGTAATGAAATTTAATTCAAATGGAATAAATTGGGAATCAATTTGGAAAATTGATTTAAGTGATTGAGATTGTAAATTCTCCCTGGATAACCAAGTACGTTTTCAAAATAAATTTAAATAGAAATTAAAGGTTTTAAAGTTATTTTTTTTAAAAAGTAAGTTTTGGAAAATTTGTTATTTCTAAATATTTAAATTTTAAAGTAATTGTTTTCTTTAATTTATTATAGCAGTAATTATTTAAAGAGTGACTTGGTATTTAGTTTTTAAAAGTGTAAATCTAGTTTTATATTTTATTAAGTAACCTTATTTTCAAATATCCATATAGTATCTATTTTTAATAAATTGTTGAAGCATCGTCAGGTGGACGAATGCTTTCGTAAACATCGTCAGGTGGACGATGAGCATTCTAAGGAATATGTTCTAAAAGGTAAAGATTAGCCTCAAGCCTCATCACAAATGGGAATGACTGAAAATCAGGGGTTATGCAGCAAGGCTAGGTGGGTAGCACCCAAGCAGGGTGAGGTCATCCCTGTCTAGATGTCCCTTTTATTTCGGCTTAGTGGGCGGTTGCTGATCCCAACCGCGGAGTGATCTCATTCGGGATTATCCAGTAAGGGGTAGTCCCAGTCTTGTGTTGCAGGGGAGCAGGCGTGCTCCTCGGTACTGTGTTCTAGGCCACATACTGTGACAGGTGGTACCCCAGTGCCTAATCATTAGTTGGAAATCCATTCTCCCTACGAGCCTTGTACGAGTTTTGTTTGTATTACCCACTCTGTGGCTAGTACCTGGAATTTAATGAATGTAACAATTTCGACTATTTTATAAGTATTTGTATATATACCCTATTATAATATCAGTGGATTTCTATAAAAATTGTTTTAGCTATCGTAAGGTAACAACCCGACATATTTATTTGTGGCGTGGTCTTACAAGATGCTTTTGTTTTCAAAGGATTTTTAAAACTTTAATAATCAATTGAGTGTGATTTTCTCACGTTGGTATTCCAGACTGACCTGGGTGTTATTTAACTGTAATGCTCGGGTCAGACCGAGTATTATAGGATACAGGATATGATGATGTGGAGCTCAGGAGACGAGCTGGATGACGATACGTACTTTCGTATTTGTTTATATATACATTCCGCTGTGTTGAGTTGCTGTGTATCCATTTGTATGTTGTTGTTGTGAACTGTGATTGATGTACTATGATAATGTAATATATAAACAGAGATATGTGATTTTGTGTAAAGATCATTTATTATCTATTATATTTTATTCCGCTGCGATGGTTAGATTCTGATGTTGTTTTCTATTTTCTTCTTCAACATCTTCTTCTTGAACCCAAATGGTTCGTATTTCTATGCAACTTGAGTTGATTGATGTAGAATAATATTGACTCAAGGGGTACGGATTTGCGGGTTGTTACAAAGATAAAGATAATAGACTTAGCAACGGTTCTAGTATAAAAGAAAATAAAGGAAAAGATAAAGCTGGAATAAAATACGGTTTAACTATTTGCTTTGCTTGGATAGTTTTGATTATCTTGATTGTTTGCACTTTTCTGAAACTGCTTTGCTTAAGCGAAAATCCCAATCCTAGTTCAATTAGGCTGAAGTCCTAATTCTACCATTTGATTTGCCTTCTATCTCTATTGTGCCTACTGCGGGCCAGTCCCATTCTATGGATCCCATAGCAAAAGACACCTACTAAGCCATTGGAACTCAATAGCGACTTATCTCCCTGTACTGAGGCCGAATGCTCGACCGCCATTAGGCTTATGCTATCTGTTGCTCCCTCTTTGGACCTCTTAATTACCCTAAATAGCATAAGCATTCCCGGCCTCGCCTCTGTATGTTGTGAGACCACTAGTTCCTGCTTGAAGAGAATGCTGCAGATACCGATCATAACAAACAAAATCTAGTTGCGCCTTTTGCCCAAATCCCCTGATTTGAGCTTCTAATTATTGACCACTTATCTATCCTAAACAGCATAAGTGTGTCCTAAAGGGAATGCTGCTAATATGGGCCCTACTTCTTAATTATTGACCACTTATCTACCCTAAACATCATAAAGGGAATGCTGCTGGTACGAGTCCTACTTCTTAATTACTGACCACTTATCTACCGTAAACAGCATAAGGGGAATGCTGGTGGTACGGGTTCTACTTCTATCTTTGCTTATTAACTTAGTATAAATCATTTTAAATAAGCCTCTTTTGTTATCTCTGCTATATTTGCTTATTAACTTATTCTAATTCTTAAAATAAGCCTTTTTCTGTATGCCTCTAATTATAACCTGTGTGCTATAACTTTACTTGTTAACTTAACCCAAGGTCTAAGTATAAAAATAAGCTTCTTCTGCTATTTCTTCTATATTCTCTTTTTAGTTGATTACATGTTATGACTGTGCTTGCAAATATCTTAAATTTGCCTATTTCAGTCTAAGTCCAATTTATTACGGTTCTTCTAATTCTACATACCATTTACTGTAAATTCGATGTTCTTATATTTTAGTCCATATAATTTAATTATTCTCTTCTATATATTCCATTTGCATAAAAGGGAATTAAAAAGAAACTGACATCTACAGAAGAAATCCCAAAGTAGAATAGATGTAAATAAAACGTAAATAGTAGTAAATAATTGTAAAATAACCATAAATAAATGGAAAAACTGTAATTAACAATAAATAATTGCAAATAACTGAAATAGAATAGCTAAAAGAAAATAGATCAGATAACAAGTCTAAAATTTTGCTTAAAATAAACTGTAAATAAACTTGCATAAAGGTTGTCCCAAAATTGTAGAAAACTACAACTATTGGAAACCCTATCATTTTAAATTACTTAAAAATATAAAATAATTACTTAAACACTCACCTATGGTCCTTAGCTCTTTTCCTTGGCCTTCCTAGATCCACTTATAGGGTATAAAATATTTTAATTAAAAAGATCTTCTCCTTGGAAAAATATTCCTTTTAGGGTCCAGCCTCAGGCAATGAACCCGGATGGAGAAAATCCGAATGAGAAAATAGTTAGGCCTAGGATCTTATTTATAAGGTCACTTGTGGATCTTAGACTGTTGGATTTTGAGATTAAATCTGGTGCAACGACGTCATAGGCTCGATAGGAACAGTCGGATGGAAGCACGAATGCATAGGATCGTTCAGAATTGGAAAAACACGTCATCTATTAACCTAGACGTATTCACATCAAAGAATGGGGTGGGTCAACGTGAGGGTCGACCTATAGGTCGACCTTAGTAATATGAGGTTCGACTCTAGGGTCTACCTGGCTTCATTCTGGATCGACCTGACCCATTTACATATTTTTTCTTTTTGTTTGTTTCCTTGTTTATTTCGTAACTTCTTCGTTTTAGCTCGATTTTGACAATCTATATATGAAAATTGACAAGAAAATTACCACGGACAAAATGCTGCAACTCCCATGGCTTGATTTTGATAATTTCACTAAGTTATTTTATTATTTAATTAATTTGTTAATTAATTATTTAGCTTAAATTTTGGGTAGTTACATTTCTGGTCTTCTATCTATTGCCAAGTTGGTATTCTGGTCTTCTGTCTAGATTGATTTTTGATCCTTGATTAATTACTGCCAATGGTTTTTTTAATTTTCCAACAGCAGATAGAATGTTTTAGGAAGTTATTCAAAGTGGTAATTACATCGATGACAGGGTGTTGCCAGATCAACTCTCAATTTAAGTTCATTTAATAGGAATCTCCATCACTAGACAAGCTATTGAATATTACAGAATAGCAACTTCTTGTATCAAGTTCTAAAGAGCTTAATAAGTATGGTTCTTAGTTCCCTTAACAAGTAGAATATTGATCTATACATTAAAAGCTCAAAATATAAAAGAGGCAAGACATTCATCGTCAAGCAATTTCAAGTAAGAGCCAGTATTCGATTCTAGGTTACATATCTCATATCAAAGGTGACATTTGTTCAAATACAATTTTTTTACAATTTAATACATTATATACAAAATTGTAGGTGTAAAAACCAAATCACAAAAGGATATATTTCAAGATCTCCAAAGCTACTAGTCAAAATCTTGAGCTAACTTCATTAGATCTTTAGCAACCGACAATGAGTCGGAGATGTTATGGATTGCTAAACTTAATAGTTGTTTAAGATTCCTCTCCTTTCGTTGAATAGCATTTGAATCATTAATCATCATAATCTGAATATTTAGTGCATGATCGAGTGTTTTATTCGCTCCCTTTAAAATGTTGATCTTACCTTTCGATTTTTTGACTTCTTGAACGAAGGTGTATTTTTTATGCTCAAGTCTCTCAACCTTAGTTCCATAAGCATTAAGATAAGTAGAAATCTTATCTCTCCACTATCCATTAAGAAACTGCATACATTCAAACCTAACTCTTTGA
Organism: Allium cepa; assembly: GCA_030765085.1. Taxonomy (NCBI): domain Eukaryota; kingdom Viridiplantae; phylum Streptophyta; class Magnoliopsida; order Asparagales; family Amaryllidaceae; genus Allium; species Allium cepa. The sequence continues at coordinate 604,070,820 of CM060934.1, read as the reverse complement.
CTACATTTAGTGATTTCGTCACCATCAAAGCTTGATGGAGGATTTAATAGAGCGAAAAATCTTTCTTGATGAGTTGTAATAGAAAGACTAGATTTGCCTCCACTTGGAACAAGTTCTGAAGATTGACAGTTGACCTAACTTTTTAGCAATTGCACTTCAAGGTAAAAACATTTCGATGTAATTAAGGAATTTTGATGCAAGCCTTGTTGTTTTGAGAAGAAAGATTAGATTGACTAATAACGTCTATTTTTACGTTCAATCTTTGAATTCTCTCATCCTTTTCTTTAATTTGTTTTTCTAAATCAAAATTCAACTCTTTCACACCTCTAAATATGGACCTTAATTTGTATTATTTGTCATGCAATTCTATGCATCAACATTATCTGGAAATTGTAAAGCTAGAGTGCCCTGCGAAGAACGTTTCTTCTCAAACACTACCGTAAGTCTGTCTTTAACAGAGTCGATGCGAGTAAGGATATTTCTGTTAATTGATATCATGGTTAATTGTTTTCCTAATAGAAAGTTGGAAAGCAAATTAGTACATGGGAGAAGTATCTTTTTCACTAAAGAACAAGAGTTTACAAACAATAAGGAAATCTGAATTACATCACACTTTCCTTTCTAAACGTTCAACTATCCAACTAAAGTTTTGAAACACCAATTTTGGCCGTATCAAATGACCCAACAGATAGGGTAAGAGTGGAATCAAAAGAAGCTTTAATCCTTTTTGAGTGTTAGTGGGAGAAAATCGATAATAGAATTATCCCCCGACTGGAGAGTTAGCATAGTCACACGCGATTTTAGCGTAATAAGTTCGAATTTCACTCATTAATTTATCTTTTTCATCACCCAAGAAATTGAAGCAAAAGTGAGAAAAATGCATGTAGACTTCTTGTAGGTCTCTAAGAAAGTAGCGTCTCGCTAATTGCGATGTCTTGAGAATAAGGGATTTTTCTTTAAAATCCTTCTTTAATTTGATATATTTACTGAAGAGTTCCATAGGAACACGACTTCTTGAGATTTCTTTAATTTATGTGACATATTAAATTGGACTGGTAATAGTAAAGATAAAATGATAAAGTTTATAAGCTAATCGGGGTACAATTATATAATCACTTCGATTCATACAAGATTGATTTCTTATAAAACTTGGAATTAAATCTCTTTCTATTATATTTAAGCTTTTTAGGGGAAAGTTAACAAGAAGAAAGAGGAATATAGGAAACTCTCGGGAGATTCCAACATGCTCTAGGATGAGGATCAGACCCGTGTTCATCCAAGTATCTGCGATGACAGCGTCTGAGCAAACTCCCACAGTTGTCGCCAAAATAGGAAAATCAACAAATATTCCCCTAGAGTAAACATTATAGAGAAGTTCTTCCAACATGATCCTATCATCAACCAACATCTAAAAGAGCGTTATTAATTCTGCATTTTCCGCTAAAAGTCTCTCCTGATGAAGGCGTACCTTCTTCATCCGTGGAGCAACTTGCCTCTTTTTTAAAAATCTTAATTTAAAGGCGTTGGCTGAGTGATTCTTGTGTTTCTTAGGCAATTCATTATAGTCTTTTAGTTGTCTATCCAACTCCCTATTCAATCGATCTATTTCTATTTGTTTCTTTCAAGCATAGCATCATAATGATATTTTGATTTTCTCGTTAACTAAAATAGTCAGCATGTTAACCAAGAGCTATTTGGTAATTTAAGTTGTTTTAATAAAGAGATCCATACTAGAGAGAGTGGAACCGAAGTGGGAATTTGTTCCTTTCTTTTTAGGTTGTGACTTTGAGGAGCATGGTCTTCCTGTAGAAATCTTTATTTAGAGAATTGGGAATTTTAGTAAGATCTGCTGTCGAATTTGGGTTAGTACCTCCCGATCCATCCTTCCCATCTGTTGATCCAGAGAAATTACCCTTTTCCTCTCCAGTACCATCATCACCATTATCACTATCATCATCATCATCATCATCATCATCATTATGACCACTATCATTATGGTTATTGCCATTCTGGTTATTGTCATCATCGTCACCCTCCTCATTGGATTTTGTCTCTTCATCTACCGAGGGGTTGTCAAAAGCCAATAGTTTACTTTTCATTCCAAGATGGAGGATGAGAGATGGAGTCTAGATCTGGGCATTGTTGGATATTGTCAGCATATGCTATGAAATGTGCCTTCTCGTAGGATTTCTCGATAATGGTATCGACAATCGAATCAACCAAGTGAGACACCTTTTGCTTTGCGTTATTTATTACACCTGTTGATTTCTTCAAGAGAAATCTTTTCCTTCATGATTTCTACTTTAAAAATCCATTCTCCTCCTACAAACTTGGCATCCTTCATACCAGCCTCCTCAAGCTCTATCTCTAGAGCTTTCACTTTATCACTTAAAATTTGACTGGCACTTCTTTCTTCATTAAATGAAGTTTTCACATCATCAAGTGAAGTGGCAAGTTTCTCTTTCTCATTTACAGCCTTATCCTTTGCATTCTTAATGTCAATTATGTAGTCATTAAGCAAAGGGACATGTTCCTTGAGTTTGGAAACCTCACTGGAAGATGTTGAGGCATCATCTTGAAGTTGGAATATATGCTTAGCCACCTAAAATGTGACTATTATGAACTAAAATGTTATGAAGAATGTAAAGAACCTGAGATAGCCAAATGAAAAGGATGCATACCGATAAAACCTGCTTGAGAATAGCAAAGCAGTGGTCTTGAGAATAAGATGAAGGCTTTGGTGGATTAAGAGCAATAAAAGATGGAGACCGGACGACCATCTGGAGAATATCGTCGAAATTGTTAGCAGGGGGTGAAGATTGAGATTAGGAAGGGAGTGGATCTTCGAAAGAGTACAAAATCGAAGCTCCTCACAAAGACAGTTCAGTTCCCTAGGGGTACCCAGAAAAGTAATATGAAGAAGTGGGTCTTGAGACTACTCCTTTTAATTTGTTTGATGAGATTTTTCCCTAGAAAGGCCAAGGTTTAGCACCCCAGGGCTTGAATGGATGTCTATAAATGATTCTTCCTCCATGATAACAGAGGAATACATACCCCCTACCTTAAGCTTCTTTGTGAGGAGTGGGAGTAGCAGTGAAATCTTAGTTTCCTTTTTATGGATTTAAATGAGCTAGAAATAACATCTCTGTGTGTTTGAGATTCAGGAGCTTGGGTCAAAGCAGAAGTGTCATCTTTACCTTTCTTTTCTTTGGAAACTTCACTTATGATCTCCTTCTCCATAGAGACAGTTATTAAGGCGGGTGACCCTAAAATGTAAACAAAAGTTAATACAACTGTAGTGTTAGGAACTCTATACTAGCTATGTTAAGACTTACCCGCAGACTTAAGTTGAACTAGAGAAGAAGTCGAGAAAGCATTATGGTCGTTGATAACCAACGATCGCTTCCCCTGGACATTTCCTTTCATCATTGGAGGCTCTCTAAGTATTATATGGTTGTCCTGAATTAATGAGTAATGGCGACGGTTTACCTTGTTAGGGGAATGTGCTTGCCACCTATTTTCTTAGATGCTAGAGGGAGGCACTTGATGATTTCGCTACTAGTGGAGCTTAACTTCTTAGGGACCAGATCTGAAAACAAAAACATTTATTGTAAGGAAGCAATAAATATGGTATAAGCAATGGAAAATATGAGCTTACTAATAATGGAGAAAGTTCCCATAATCTTCGAGTAACACCTAACATAGAAAATTTGGTTTTCCTACTTTTTAGCTTTATTTACTACATTAATGATCAAGCTTTTTGGATAGGGACGAATACGGTAGCTTCCCACTTAACCTAGCAAGGCCATCTATGGCATAGAGAATTTCAGCACTAAGGGAGGGAAGCTTAGCTTCCTTAGAAAGAATCTATAAAGAAGTCAAATAAGTATATGAATTGGGATTTAATTAGACTGGAGAGATATTTAGGAGTTCCAAGAATCTTAAAAGGAAGTCTGGAAAAGGAAGATATGCTGAGTGACATATGTGAATCGGGGGTAACGTCAAAAAATCCTTGTAGAGGATTGTTGATTCTATCAAGGGACCGAATGGAATTGCTTCAATACCTGTGTGCCAAGTTTCTTAAGAATATAACATACTTCTCCTCGAGTGGTAACATACGACAGATGAAGGAGATGATCTTCATTCTTGGTAGAAGAGGAAGATTCTTATGCTGGTCTTTTTAAAGGACTTCTTGCTTATCTTTAAGCCTTCCATTTATCAATCAGGTGACACTATTCCAAATTTAAGAAATAATAATTTTTATTTTATATGAAAGAATCATTGTATGTTAAACATTATTATCTAACTAATCTACAGATTTATGGTATCATAATGTTTTAAGTGTAAATATAATATCATCTTTACTATGAGTCAATAAACCTTAAACAGAATATATCAAATCTGTTAACATACTTGAGCTTTACTGAAGAATTTTTTAGGTAAGTGTATTAAAATTGAAAAAGACTTAACATTTAGCATCAATAAGTCTACTTTCACATCTACATCAATCAACACTGCAACTATAGCCAATGCTGAAGAAATAAGGATGTCGGCATTGATGAATGGTAGGAACATGAGTTGTAATGCGCTAGTCGGTTAAATAACTAGTAATAAGTTAAGTCATCAAGGTCGTGAGCAATGATATTGAATGAGGCTCATTCGTATTTAGTGTCAAATCAATGTCGAAAATACGCAATCCCGTTTGTAATTAGTGTCAACGTCAACGTTAGGTAACGTTGCATATAGTCGGTGTAAATTTTAGGAGGTTTGTCACACCTCCCTCATTCATTAACAATGTGAGAGTCTAGCGATGTAAATGTTAAGCTTCTAGGATAACAATATGATATAAAGCCTTATTAGTAGTGGGTATCATAACAATAACAAAAGCCAATTAACATTGATCATGTTGATGATGTCATGAATGATCAATGCCAACACAATGGGTCTGTATAGGGCTTCGGGTCGAATGAATTAACCTCTTTGTAAATAAACCTAGAATACGACAGACTTTATACTGACGTCGATTGACATCGAAACCCATATGTACAAAATAAAGACCTATTGCTAGTTTAATCCAGATCAATTATCGTTTTAGTTAATAATTATCAAAACTTTATGACTATACCTTAATGGCTATACGGAATCCTCTAAGTTAAGTAATTAATTTGAGTTGGTATGGAGCAGATGTTAAACCTGAATGATGATTCGAGTTATTGAAAATTAGAGTATTTTTGACTTTCCTTGAGAACTTCGATTTCTCATTCAAGTTTGCAATCGTAGGTAAGGGAATGGAAAAGAGGGAACTTGACTATTAACAAAAAAGGATGGGCTGGCATCATTGATTCAATTCAAATAAATGGTTCAGATCTTCTTAGGTTAGCAATAGGCGGCAAATTCAGTGTCGACAATATTAACTTGAAAAGTCAACGACTCCTTTACACCAAGGGGCAAATTTTATCACCATTGTCGACCTTGAAGATATTCGACATGCTATTTAATCACCACACCAAATTAATAAGAAGTTCTAAAGTAATAGAAATGAGTTAGTGCCGACACCAATGACACCGACTCTTATCAACGTTGGCATCGCATTTCATCAATAAACTCAAAGAATCCTAATGCAATGCCGAATGGACATATTGTAAGTTATCAAAGAAGGTAAGGATATCAAGCATGATCAACGCCACTTATCTATGATACCACACTTCAATAATTATTGAATGTTACCATATGATGATACCGAGCATCATAGTTTCTTAAGCTGTACTGGATCAAGCCATCTCCTTTCAACATTGTGTCTTATTAATCCTATGCCTAAAATATATCGCCATCTACTTAATAAGTGATGTCATGCGCCATTGTCGTCGAAAGAAGTCTATGGTCTATGTTGTTCCAATAGTGTTGCTCGAAGTTAATAATGTCGTCACCGATGTCACCACCGTTCCATATTGCCATTTATCTATGACGTTAAATAATTATGTCACATCTCCATGACTTTGCTTCAATACCAATGTCGTCTCTCCTTAGATTTGACCACAAGGTAGAACCATACATCATTAAGATCCCCGGTGATCATAGCCACCATTCTACAATGATGGTAATGAAAGTCATCAATGACTATAGAGGCTACACATGCGATGTTGATGGTAAACACCGTCCATGTCCATAGAAGCTATCAGTACCGTAAATCCTTAGCGCCACTTTCAACTGATGCTGCCAAAAATCAATCAAAAGCGTCTCAGTACGTAAGATCGACGATGCGAAAAGTCGTCAACATTCACAAGATCTATTAAGGCCGATGTTTTGAAGAATGTTATATCTTCATCACACCGTAAGCAGTGTCGTTCTTCATCGATGCAGAATACTATCGAAGCAACATCAAAGCTCAACTGCACAATGTCGAAGCCAATGTTGTGTGACATTGTGGACGTCGAAGATTTTGGCCAATTGTAACATTTAAAATTTATACACATAGGGGATTGAATATTGAACTATTGAATGGCATGATTGACAAATTACCTGGCTTGTAACTTGTATATTGACTTGCTTTGTAACTTGCATATTGGCTTGACTTGTGACTTGTATACTGATTTAGTTCCTCTATGACATTCGACGAAGATGACTTTAGGCTTAATATTGAGCATACTCGTTCCTAGTGACTCTGAATAGAATTAACTTAGCCATCCCTTTTTCAACTCCACTATTCCTACACTTTTGGTTAATAAATAAATTAGTTAACACATACATCTCAACACAAATAACATTTCAAGCTTCACTAGGGTGATTACTGGACTAGGTACTTTCCCACACAACTTAGCGTACCCGATGGTCGCTATGGCTATACGAGATCGCTCGTAACATGCCTATATACACATATGGGCATTCCCATACTTATATATATAATTCAATAGACAAATGTTCATACACAACTCTCATTAACAATTATAGTCACAACATTAGATTCGTTTTGAGCATTACTTAACTCCAAATACATATGTACGTATACCCGCTCATGCACATAGACACACAAGTATATTTACATAAACCATTCAACTATTACTAGATCAGTTATTACTTTTACTTACTAATCTTTTAAATAAAAGTTAAATATCACTTTAAATCATTTTATAAAATCTGATAAATATTTTATAAAGTATACTCTTCGTTTATAAAACCATGAAAACATTTTATAAATACAAAGTAAGTTTCATTAGTCTTTAATCTTTTTAATAATAAGGGTAGAGTTCATGTTATCCCAACTTTTGGCAAAGTTGAGATATCCAAAATTTACTGAAAATCAATGATTACTATTCATGAATATCAACCATGCATTGCAGGATAACCATGGATATCGATGAATTTTGTCCGAGTCCGGAACGGGCCACAATTGATAGGACATGACAAGAACGATCATAGAAGTCCGCATTTCAAATTTCAAGTCAATACGAGGTCGTATGCTCAAGTTATGATGGATTCAAGTTAAGAGGGATGGACATTGCTCGGTTCGAACCCATCTTGTTTGAACCCATCATGTTCGAATCCATAAGAAGAAGAAACGTTCGAATCCATCGAGCCAATGCCTACTTCGACTCCATCTTCCTCGAACCCATCACGATGACCTCTCTTTGAATCGGCCCAGGATATAGAGTTCGAACCCATGGAGTTACCATACTTCGAATCCATGAGAAACGCCCTTGCTTCGACTCCATCAAGCAAGCACCCAGATAGCCATGCTCCGAATCCATTAACGACCTTTGGAGCATTCCCACCTTTGAATCCATGCAACGGAAGGAACTCCGACTCCATGCCGAAATTACCTTCGAATCCCCATGTTAAAACCAACTTCGAATCGATCTGGGATAACATGTTTAGGATCGATTCGAACGAGTGCCACTCCATCGATTCGAAGGAAGCCTTCGAATCGAACACATGAAGCCATCCAGTGAACACGGTAAAGAACTCGGGCTTGACCCATTCAACTCGGAGAGATAGGTGGATCGACTCGAAGAAGGCGCGCCACGTCACAGAAGGACCGATTCGACCCTATGGGTTCGAAGTGATCGATTCGAACGAACCCATAGGATCGGTTCGAACCAAACAGCATGCCGAACATTCAATTTCGAACCGGTCATAACTCTCAATCCATTGATCCAAATTCCATGAAATTTCTATAGGAGTTCATCTACATGTTGAAGAATGTCCACGCCAAGTTTCATCACGATTGGACGATTCCTTGATCGATTCGAACCTAGGGTCGAATCGATCCCAATGTGGGCCCGGATCTCCAGATTTCGGCCATGTGGGCCCCCTCACGTGCCAGAAGTGGTCTACCTGATTTTTAGGAGAAATATCAGCCTCCTACGCCTATAAATAGAGCCCCAGGTCATTCAGAAAAGAGGGGGATTTCTCTTTGGCAAGATCAAGACTCTGAAGCACCAAGATTCTACTAGGCTCTATTCTGCACTCCACTACTACCGTTGTACTTGAATTTCAGAGCTACAATCCATTGTAATCTGCTGTAATCAATTGTAATCAGCGAAGAACATCAATAAAAGGGAAAACCATTGAAGTGGACGTAGGCCGGAGATAGCCGAACCACTATAAATCGTGTGTTCTTGTTTATATTTACTGCTTGCTGCTTAGATCTGTGATTTGTGTTTGAATATTGCTGATTTATATTCATACACTGGTGCTTTCATAATCATCGGGGTTTGTGACCAATTTTGGCGCAAACACTTTGGTGCTTTCACAGAGAAGGACTAGCACCCGCTACATTCAGAGTTCAGATTCAAGAGTTCGAAGACTTCCAATTCAGAGACAATGACTCGACAAACAAGAAAAAGGGTTGATAGGAGCCAACAAGGAGGAAGCCAAGAAGCATCCTCCGGATCAAGAGAAGGACAAGCTTCCGTCTACATCACAAGAGACGAGATGGAGGCTATGGCTAATTCATTGCGCGAAAGCATGATGAAGAGTCAACAGGAGATGCTGTAGAATTTCCTCGAGCAAATGAGGGCGGCGAACGTGCAAAACCTTGGACCAACTACAACAACTGCGAGTGCGGGACAAGGAATCAGGATTGCGGGAGCTAATGAGGGTCAGGTTCAAGACCAGAATGCAGGAGTTGAAGGTGATCAACAAAGACTTGGGGGCAGACCCTCGGGATCCGATACTGGAAGACCAACGGACGGAGCTCAACAAGCGGGAGCCAATGCATATGCTAACGAGCCACCAGAAGAATATGTACCAAAATTCCCTTCAAGGCTCGGGGGGCAGGATAGGAACTTAACCAGGGGCCAACCCCTAGACGGAGACGAGAGAATGATTGGCCTGATGCGAAGAATCATGAGAGGAGGATTTCCTAGCGGAGGGCTGGAAGAAGTTAGTCGGAGTCCGTTCACTCCGAATATCCGAAACGCAAGGAACCCTCCAAAATTCAAATTTCCAACGCTAGAACCTTATGACGGGAGATCAGACCCGACCATGCATATTACCAGATATATCAGGCACATGGAAGTACTGGGGGCATCCGAGGAAGTGATGGCACGATGCTTCCCTCTATATTTATCAGATTTAGCTGCACTATGGTTCAGACAACTGGAGACTGGATCGATAGGAACGTGGAGCGAGCTTGTTGACTGCTTCATGAGACAGTTTAGGGTCCATGTGACGCGACCCAAGAGTGTGATGACTTTAGCTTCGATCAAGCAAAGGATCGGAGAGTCCATAAAAGATTTTCTGTTAAGATTCAATGTGACAGTGACTTCTGTAGATCGCCCGGATCCATCGATGATTTTGATGGCGGCGGTGGCAGGAGTCGCGGAAGGCACCAAATTTAAGGATTCTCTAACTAAAGATCCACCGCAAGATCTTGGAGAGTTCTTTCATAAAGCTGAAAAGTTCATTCGGTTAGAAGAATCACGAGCCGAGAGTCGTGAAATAAATACCACACAAAGCGTAGGAACCTCCAGAGAACAGTCTGGAGCAGACAAGGGAAAGAGGAAACAGGATGACAGACATGATGGTCCTGATAAACGGAAGAAATTCCGAGAGCCAAGATTTAGGCAGTACAAAGATCTGACTGCAGGCCTAGAAAGAATCTACACTGAAACTCGGGGGCAACTCCCATATCGAAAGCCACCTATAAGGGATCCCACTGAGCGGGAGCGCAGGACTGGAAAATACTGCCTATTCCATGAGCTGGATGGGCACACCACAGATGAATGCCGCCACCTAAAGGATGAGGTGGAAGAACATGCCAGGGGTGGTAGATTGCCATAATTTGTCAAAGAACGAACAACGGCAGGAAGACCTGAACGACTACCGCCTCCACCTAACAGGAACGATCCTGGATCAGGATCACGACTCGTCATCAACTAATTAAAGATGGCAAGGGCCAAGTCCAGGATTTGGACTTTGGTCGAATAATTTTATTTAGATTTATTTTCAGAATAAACGGTTACTCCACTTACACATGTACGGGAACCGGAGAGATCCCTATGCATGCTCTGAGATGGAGATAAACCGATATGCCCGGAGAGGCAATGTTTAGCTTTTTTCTGATGTTTGAGATTGAAAATCTAGAACTCGAATTTTAATAAATAAATTAGAACTTCTTACAATAAACCTTTTGACCGGAGAGTCAAAGGATGAACATTAAATACCAATATAAACATGATCGCTTTATGACCCTACCCGGAGAGACGGGGTCCGGAGTGCAAGAAGTGAGTTGCTACGCCGGAGAGCGACAGGATCAACTCACTTAAGCGCTGTTTTCCCTTCACCAGAGAGCGACAGGATGGGATCCAGCAAGAGCCCGGAGAGGCTATGATCGGTCTAGAACGACCATGACATCGCTATACGTCCTAACTGGGACCAGAGTGCAGGGGATTGAAGGCAACGCCAGAGTGCAATAGGATCTTTCTATTCAATCACTAAGTCTAGAATGGACTTAGTAAGGGTTCAGAGCAGCCAATAATAGTCCGAAGAGACTACGAAACTCCATTCTCAACTTCTACGGAAAGAACGAATATTGATTTGGCTTCGAACAGCCACAAACTTGATTGATAATACCACAGCCATGAATGAAACATGAATTTATTACACTTGATTTAAGACCGTTCAAAACATACCTTTTACAAAAAGGCATGTTTTGGGGGGCAAAATGTTATCCCAACTTTTGGCAAAGTTGAGATATCCAAAATTTACTGAAAATCAATGATTACTATTCATGAATATCAACCATGCATTGCAGGATAACCATGGATATCGATGAATTTTGTCCAAGTCCAGAACGGGCCACAATTGATAGGACATGACAAGAACGATCATAGAAGTCCGCATTTCAAATTTCAAGTCAATACGAGGTCGTATGCTCAAGTTATGATGGATTCAAGTTAAGAGGGATGGACATTGCTCGGTTCGAACCCATCTTGTTTGAACCCATCATGTTCGAATCCATAAGAAGAAGAAACGTTCGAATCCATCGAGCCAATGCCTACTTCGACTCCATTTTCCTCGAACCCATCACGATGACCTCTCTTCGAATCGGCCCAGGATATAGAGTTCGAACCCATGGAGTTACCATACTTCGAATCCATGAGAAACGCCCTTGCTTCGACTCCATCAAGCAAGCACCCAGATAGCCATGCTCCGAATCCATCAACGACCTTTGGAGCGTTCCCACCTTTGAATCCATGCAACGGAAGGAACTCCGACTCCATGCCGAAATTACCTTCGAATCCCCATGTTAAAACCAACTTCGAATCGATCTGGGATAACATGTTTAGGATTGATTCGAACGAGTGCCACTCCATCGATTCGAAGGAAGCCTTCGAATCGAACACACGAAGCCATCCAGTGAACACGGCAAAGAACTCGGGCTTGACCCATTCAACTCGGAGAGATAGGTGGATCGACTCGAAGAAGGCGCGCCACGTCACAGAAGGACCGATTCGACCCTATGGGTTCGAAGTGATCGATTTGAACGAACCCATAGGATCGGTTCGAACCAAACAACATGCCGAACATTCAATTTCGAACCGGTCATAACTCTCAATCCATTGATCCAAATTCCATGAAATTTCTACAGGAGTTCATCTACATGTTGAAGAATGTCCACGCCAAGTTTCATCACGATTAGACGATTCCTTGATCGATTCGAACCTAGGGTCGAATCGATCCCAATGTGGGCCCGGATCTCCAGGTTTCGGCCATGTGGGCCCCCTCACGTGCCAGAAGTGGTCTACCTGATTTTTAGGAGAAATATCAGCCTCCTACGCCTATAAATAGAGCCCCAGGTCATTCAGAAAAGAGGGGGATTTCTCTTTGGCAAGATCAAGACTCTGAAGCACCAAGATTCTACTAGGCTCTATTCTGCACTCCACTACTACCGTTGTACTTGAATTTCAGAGCTACAATCCATTGTAATCCGCTGTAATCAATTGTAATCAGCGAAGAACATCAATAAAAGGGAAAACCATTGAAGTGGACGTAGGCCGGAGATAGCCGAACCACTATAAATCGTGTGTTCTTGTTTATATTTACTGCTTTGCTGCTTAGATCTGTGATTTGTGTTTGAATATTGCTGATTTATATTCATACACTGGTGCTTTCATAATCATCGGGGTTTGTGACCAATTTTGGCGCAAACAGTTCAAAACTAACTAAATTCACCAACTAACTATTTTCAAAACCATTTCAAATAGTCTAATTATTATTAATTAACGGCATACACTCAATTATCACATGTAATTAGTGGAAACCATAAATAGAATTCACTAGATTAATGTAAATCACTTCATGATCAAAAATAAACTATTCTATAAAGTGTAATACGTAAATTAAATAGGCGTATCATCGCACTAGCCTTATTTAAAACCAAGCCAAGCTCCAATCACCAAAACAAGCTCCAACCACACAATCCCCGAATCTTAGCTCTCATGAATTCTTGGATGAAGCTCCAAACTTCAAATCAACCTCATTTCTTAGTGGGTTATGTGAGGAACTGTATGAAAGGAATTGTAGAGATTTATTCATGAATTTAGGAATTTTATTTAGGCAAGATTTGGCTAATCTAGGGAAAGTTGATTAAGGGAAGATTAAGACAATAGTTAGGAGACGAATAAAGGAAATGAACGTGGAAATGAAGGTGAATAGGATTATAAAGAGCTTAGCTAAAAATAAGATAAGCTAGAGGCAAGCTAGTGGGCTTAGCCCAATTCTCTTCATTCGACACTATTTGTCTCCAAAATTCATCGACTCCAAACATAGTCGAGTTTATATTCATTTTACTCATATTGAAAAAGCGAACTCAACCACTTATGTATCAAGCCCTACTTTTCTCGTTTGTAAAAATCGAGTATAAGAGGCATTCCATCGCTTAACGATTAAATGTTTAAAATTTTCATTTCAATATTCGATCGTCAAAATTGCAGGGTGTTACATTCTTCACTTCTTAAAGGAATTTCATCCTTGAAATTCCCATCAGTACGAGAAAGTAATAGGGTCGACCAAACTTATCGAATCTCGATTTTGGAAAATTCCACCAGTAACTTCCCTTACGCTATCATCATCATGGAGATTCCCAAACTAGAATGCATCACACACAAGAAAATATGTGATGATCAACGCCATCCACATTCTTGAAAAATTCATATGTCTCTTATGAAAGCTTCTCGCTATTCGAATGCTAATCAAAGCAAATAAGCATTTAAATAGTTATATATCGGCTCTCAAATATCTAATTGCACTACACCAAAGGATTGCACAAACACAGAATTCAAACATGTATAACCTCTATGTAGCAACTGGTACTACTATAGTTATACATGATAATAAATTGGAGAGTAAGCTCAAGTTAGTCAATCTCAAAATATACCACTGACTTCGAGTCACATCAAATGGCAGTCGACTCGTATAGATCCCATCTCACTCCATACTGGGTATGGACCATATGCGATATATTCTAGATAAATGGGGTCGTGCACTAACGTACTCAAACATTTGTCGTGACTCAGTTATAAATAGAGTCAGTATACTAACGTACTTAGACATCTATCAGGATCTAATAATAGGCATGACCACTAACATAAGGCCAATGATCTACAAGGCTAATATAATATTAATCACTAATATAAGATTAATACTGTACATGGTCGCTAATATAAGACCAATACAATTTATCTAACTATATGTACCTTGGAGCAAATCCCTTAAGGTAGGAATTTATTATTGCCAATCAATGATATGCACTTAATTACATCATATAATTAACCTCTAATCAATCAATAACAATTAGTAATAAACAACAACCAGGAACAAGCAACAACCAAATCACAACAAGAAAGAATAAGTAACAATAACTGGCATGCAAATTATAAAACATGCAAAGAAGCAATTGACAAGAATCCACCAACAACAGAAAAAAGCCAATAGCAAAATCAAACAACAACAAACAATATCAATAAATAACAACCAATAAGCAATAACAAGCAACAAGCAATAAAACAATGAAATATTTAAAGGAGTCTATACCAACATGCTTGGTAACCATCAAAAGTCAAACACGCATGTTGAACCATAAACTCCAATGAGTCCGTTCGACATTCAAAAGTAATAAACACCCAAGTGGTGTAACCCCTTTGGTGAATACAACACATGAAAGACTATTACAACTAATGCTATAAAAAGGAGAACCTATACAATATGCAGGATCATCGAGTCTCAAAACTTTCGAATTAATCCACTAATCAATGCCTCAGCTTTCCTTTTCTTATTAACAAAACTCATTCTCTAGAATATAAAATTATACTAATTAAATCATCATAAAAAAATGAAGATTTACTATTGCCTGGGCTTGCTCGGGCTCAAACTCTCCTCGACCGCACAATGTTAATAAGGATAATATACTAATTGCACTAGGGAGCTCGCCTAGGAAAGTACCATGTCATCACTTAGGAGATTACCCTAATCACTATAAAATCAGTTGAGAAATCCTTCCTCGAAATATCCTACACAATGATAATTATACTACACTAGAATTTTATTATTTCTAAAGATCATTCAAAATGACACAGTTACAACCCGCCAATTTATCACTTTAATAAATTGAATTTATTTTTAAATTTAAGATGATGATATAGATAATATCATTTCAAGTAATGATAAGTAATAGTAAACTTATTTTGAGTAAATATTTACGAAAATATTTTCCTCAAAATTCTACCGATCAGTGGCATCATATTTAAATATAGGTTTATTTAAATTAAATCAAGATTTAACGATTAATAATTATTTTGATTATTCAAATAATTATTTTAAATAAGAATAATTCATTTTAATAGTTATAAAGTGATAATGAATCATTAATATTGGTTTTATAAAAAGATATATTTAATTTGAAAATACAAGGGAAAATCGATATCGCTTTACCGGTATAATAGCCATTTTTGCAAATAATTGTTAATATAAATTAATATGGTTTAAATGAAATGTGATCATATTAATTTATTTAAAACGATAGGAAGTTTATTTTTAATTTTTTTTTTACAAATATGTGTACCTTAAAATATAAGTGAAAATGTGATCGATAATCGGTTCGTCGGATTTCAACGATTTAACAAAGAAAAGTTATTCGAAGACGTTCGAAGTGTTAAAACCCTATACATCCATACATATATGTTACATACATATAAACATACATATCTAAATATAATTATGTAATAAGAGATATAATATAAAGTAAATAATGTATTTTAGTGATTTCTTACTCTTTAATATAAAGAAGTCAATATATGCATGCATGAGTGGATGGAAGTGATAGGAACATGAAGGGGAAGGCTTCGGCCATGTATTTTAAAGAGGAAGCATGTTGGAGAAGCTTGGAAAAAGTAGTGTTTACATATCTTCCTTTACACACTTCTTTTTTTCTATAAATATCATACCCTCTTCTCTCTTTTTTCATTCATCTTCTTCTTCATAATTTTCAAGCTTTTACCTCCACTTTAATGGCTTCCATTCCAAAATAAAATTATGTCCCAATTTATTTCAAAAAGAAATAAAATTTATAATATATAGTTATACATATTTAAGCACTTCAAAACAAGTTCAATCTTCATCTCCCCACCTCCCAAACCCAAGACACCACCATTCACCACATTTGGCCATGAGCTCCACCTCCTTACCACCCTAGGCCATGAGCAACAAGGCTTGGTCGAGCCCTATCAAGGATCCAAGCTTGATTTCATGAAGTTTCATTTCAAGATAACAGAGCTATAGTCGTTTAAAACTAGTTCAAATGAAAATGAAGGTGAGAACTCCTAAAATTATTATACTATATGTTGGATGATGATACGATGTTCAAATGGATGTTTAATATGCTTTGATCATCAAGTTTGATTATCTTTATATGAATGTTGAATATGTATGCAAGTCACGATTATACACATCGATAAGCACAAAAGGAAATCACTTTCCTTGAATTAACAAAATGATGTGTATGGAATTGTTAAACTTCTTAAAAATCATTTAAACTGTATTTTAAATGTCTTATAAATATTGAAAATTGTGTTGGTGAAGTCTGAAAAGAAATAGAAAATTTGGTCAAAAAAAGCGCATTGCGTAACGGTAGTTTGCGATTTTGCACTATAAAAATCAAACTTGTGTAAAAGGTGGAATATAGCTCAGAATTCTTCAAGATAATAATTTTCCAAACCAATATGTCCATAGTTTTCCAAGGAAGGAAGAAAATCGAGATTTTGATAAGTAGATTTTGAAATATGAGCAAAACAAGTTTTTTAAAAATCTTGAATTTATAGTTCGGAATCCAAAACTGGATTTCTTTGAAAATGATGTTTTAAAAAATTTGAAATAAATATTATAAATATTTTAAAATTGTTTAAAAGTGGTTTGAGTAATAAAAGTGAATTTTCAGATAATAAAAAAAGTCATTTTGATTAATATAGCTTAAAATGCACTTTTCGCAACACTTCTTCGCAGCACTTTTCTATAACTTATGAAATATGGTTTTAAACTTAACGATTCCCATCCAAATATTTTATAAATGTTTTCAAATAGATAATTAAAAGTTTTAATAATGATTTGGAGGTTTTTTAGCTTATTGATGAAAGTTCGAATAAATGATTTAAAGAAAAAACTATTATAAATAAGTGGTTTAAACTTGGCTCTTAAAGCCGACAAGTAGACTGGATTTTTCTATTTGTGAGATCTAGATGTGAGGTGCTTAAACTAAGAAGATGTTCAGGAGCAACCAGTGCCCTGGCTCACCTGGCCTCTTTCTTGGGCGAGGGATAGGTAAGGTCGAAATGTCGAAAACGAGTTAAGTATAAAATGATTTAATCTTCCAAGTTTAAATACAACTTGATTTTATGGATATGATCTTCTTGTACTCGATGTTAAAGCCTGAAGAGGGAACTCGTACTATTAGTGGAATTTAAAAGGTGATTTCACCGTAATTCCGTCCATAGTATTTGTTGTACATGGGGATTGATATTGAGTAGAATTAGATGATTTCTATAGATTCTGCTCACTTAATACTTACTTGTTTTGGGGATCAACATCCTAGATAACATGGTTTTAACTCGATCAAAATAAAGAGTTTTGAATTAAGAAATCTTTGTTAAGATTAAATGAAATGATTTTGGGAATATTTCCCTAAGTATAAAAGAAATGATTTCGAATTAGTCCAAGTTTAAAAAGGATTTTAAGTAATCAAAGATTTGATGAGGGAGGTTTGATAATTCCATATATAATGGAAAGAAGTGTTTTAAAAGTTGTATATCTCTAAAAGATATTTTTGGAAATAGAACTTAATAAATTAAAGAATGATTCTCTATTCATAAAACCTCTTTTTATTGATGATTGGATCGAAGGAACCAGGGTCGGATCTGGGGTAACTCCTATTTAAAAACCACTTTAAACCAATGTACGTGTTTGGAAAAATGAAGTCTTGATAAAGATAACAAAGGATTAAGACCAAGGATTTTTGGGGTGAAAGGACTGCTTGTTGATATTTCTAGTTAGCTCCCAAATACTAAAGTAGCAGTGTCCTTTCATTTCTAAAACTCTTTGGGTTGTAAGGAATTCTTGCTACTAATCTTAGGATTAGTTCCCAACAGGAAGTGGTAGGCGAGACCGTCGGTTTCATTCAATTCCAAAACGAACTTGTATGGATGGATGTATAACATTGCATTCTTGAGATTTACATTATTGACTTTTATAAACGTACATCTATTTGGTGGCGGAGAAGGGAACTTCTCTTAGCTTAAGACCTTTCTCTGAGATGTATGAGCTTGAAGATTGTATGTTTATGGAAGTCAATAAGTGATCGATAGAATGGTAGTGTGGATTCAAAGGAAGATGATGTGCTATGTGAAAATGTAATCGTTACCTCAGGCCTCACAGCTGGAAATGACCGAAACAGGGTAGACGTAGCAACGCTATGTGGTTCGCAATCATTAGGGTATGATCATCCCCTTCTAGATATATTTCTTCCCGCTATGACGTTCAGGATGTAAATTAATGTGATGTATGTTAATCGAGCGCTCGGACAGGTCGGTAACGACTGGGGTAATGACATATTCGGTACTATCTAAAGTTAGACTGGTCTTGTGTTGGTAGAGGTGCAGATGTTATGTTGACCTCGGTACATTCCTTTAGAAATGTACTACCAGAAGGTAGTCACTTCACTTGGTCATTTGTATGATCCGTTCTCCAATAAGTGCCTGCCGTTTTGTTTGTAGAGCCTAGTATGCTGTAATTTAATTATGGTAACAATTTTAGCTTATATTAATAAGTTTACTTTCTAATGTTTTCAAAAATATGTCATTAAAAATAATATCAATTATTTTGACGTAGTATGTTTTGGTTACCATAAGGTAAAACATGTTCCGTGTTTATGTGCGACGTGGTCTTATGAGATACCTTTTTTTTCAAAATGTGTATTTTTAGTTCTCACACCAGTCCCATGATTGACCCGGAGTTTACTTTCAATTTTTCTTAAAACTCTAAGTGCGCTTATTTTCCTCGGGCAACCTTGTAGTCAAATTCAGTTTAGAAGAAAGCTGGATGGAGCTCGAAGCATGGAGACTGAAGATTTATTATCTATTTCCACCACACTCTTATACTATAGTATTCCGTAAATTTATAAGAACAGGATTTATAACTGTCCTTGTTTTTAACTCTGACAAATGTACTTTAATTTCTGTTGTAAAGATTTTATGTTGAAATAATATATATGGGAGATTCTGTTATGTCTTATTTTTCTTTCTTTCCCTTAAGAATCCGCTTCTTCGGCACTTGGATTTACGACACGTGAATACCGAGGATGATTAGTGTCGATTTTTAGGAGTCGAAGAAATAGATCCTTACAACGTGGCATCAAAACTTAGGTTGAGCGAACACCTGAACCTGATAGGGGTAAAGACTCATCAGAGACAGGGTTGGCAGTGCCTTAGGTTGAATAACTCATTAGAGATGGGGTTAGTAACACCCTAGAATGAGTTTGAGAGTATTATATATGAGTCCGTATTTGTTAACAAAATAGACAAATGAATTCGATTTTATATGAAATAATATCACCTAAGAATATATATGTATTTGAAAAGGAAAGAACATTTTGGTAAAATTTTCAAAGAGTTTTTGAAATAAATAAACATCTTATACAAAGAAGTTTAAAAACATCTTTCGAAATGAATCTCGAAACATCTTTCTAAGCATCAACCAAACCTTCTACTTAGGAATATGCTAGAAAATACCTACTACCTGTGTCTAAAAAAATTGTCTTGTAGAAATCATATGGAGGAAGTTATACGAAGAGGGAATCTTCTAGAGCAAATTGGGGCTGGAACACAGCCTTATCGTTCTTTCCAGTGATGAGGATGAACATCCAGAACATTTTCCTGGCAATGGTGGATCTCCGATTAGGGAAGACTATGCCTCATATACTCATAGGGATGAAGATGGGTACCCAGTTGCCGGAATGCTTATGCCACCCCTACCTCCTGAAATTATTATGATTTCAAGCGATGACGAACCTGGGCAAGCCTTAAAGGGAAATAGGGTAGCGCATCCTGCTAGTTCCATTCTGGAATCAGTTGAGAAAGAGGAGCCAATGGAAGAAGAACCTAAACCCATAGAAGAGGAGGAAGAACCAATGGAGGAGGAATCTGAGCCAATGGAAGACCCGAACCAATCATATTAAGCAAATGTAGCAATGTGATATGGGATACGAGTGGGGAAAATGTAATATGGCGGGGGACAACATCCAGTTCATACATCAACTAGAGTGCAACAGGAAGCCACAATGAGGAAACTACTAAAGAGGAAGAAGAGGAAGAAAAGGAAGAAGTAGGAGTATTTGAAAATCCATAGGAAGAAAATGTTTCAGGATTAGAGGAGTTAGAAGGAGGGATCATACCAGGAGTACTAGTAGGATTGGGACATGTCCCATAGAATCAGCTATGGTAACCCTAGGGAACTGAAGAAGCACAAGAGGAAGATGGCAACGAGGCTGATGATGAGTTGGATAGTGAAGAAGAGGAAGAAGGGAAGGTAATGACTGATTTTGGATGTTGGAGTCCGTCGTTGTTGGAATCAAAAGATAAGGAAATAGTATCTGGTTAAGTATGTATGAATAGTGTTTTGATGTAATAGGTTAAGGCATGAGGGGGAAATCTTCTTTTTTGGACCCTGGGCTGGAAGGATTTAATGATGTAATAATATGAAGATTTATAAAATGTTAATTGTAAAGGCCCGCAAATCGGTACCCCTTTTTAGATGGCAAAATCCCACAACAATTCTGCCCAAAGTGGAACAAACTTACGAATCTTTAGGGTTAAAGAAGAAAGAGGTAGAAGAAGAAAATAGAACAATAACAGAATCTCACATTTCGCAGCGGATAACATATAATAGATAAATAAATATCTTTAAACGGAATCACTATATCAGTTATTACATTACATCACATTATATTATCATAGTGTACACCAACAAACAGCGGAAAGAAATATTACACATATAAGTGATACGCCTCGCCATCCAGCTCCAATTCCTGATTTCCACAGCAACTTCTTGACTTTTCTCCCGAATAATGATAACCTGATTCTAGGCTGCCCGTGTGGAAAATTATGGGCATCCAGAGTTTAGAAAGGGAACAATAAACTCCAGGTCAGTTATGGGACTGGTGTGAGATCTTAAAAACAGTTATTTTCACAAAGAAAATAAAATAAATTCGCTATGCTTTTGAAAAATAAAACTACCATAAGGCCTCCCGCCACACACACAATGCAAACGCAGAATTGGAGGAGATTTCCCCTTATGATAGTCAAATATGCTTAATACGCAAAATCCTTTCGATATTATTATTAGTGCATAGTGCAGAAAACATTTTGAAAGTATAATATTAATCATAGCCAGCATACAACCATTATTGTATGCCTACTATAGCTACCATCCAAACAGTGGGGCGCCACCATAAGTAGATGGAAGGTTATACAACTAAAACCGTACAGGGCGCGCATTGGAGTTTGGATTTTGTAACGAACCGTAAATTTTCGATAATTAAAAATAGCTAATTTATAAGATTTCGTGATTTAGTGTTAGAAAAAAATTGTAAGTCGTTTGGAATAATAATAAATGTTGAATCCATTGGGTATAATAGAGTAATTGATTGATAAGTAAAATCTATTTAAATCAAATATTGAATATTGAACAGGTAAATCGTTTAAATTAAATATTTAAAAATTATTGAATAATTGAATAACTGTAAAATGAAAATAGTGTTCTAAATTGTGAATTGGTTTTAAAGGTTGAATCTTATAAGTTCAATTTCAGTATTTTAAAAGGTATTGAGTTATTGGATAATCGAAATTGTTTAAATTTAATATTTGGAATTTATTGAATAATTAATAATGGGAATTGAATAACCGTATAATGGAAATGGTTGTTCTATAATTTGAATTTGTTAAATTTTATAAGTTCGTTTTGAATATTTCAAAAGATAGTGATTTAAGAATAATCAAATTGTTTAAATTTAATATTACGAATGTTTGAATAATTAAATTCCGAATTTGATATGATTAATTTGATATTGAAATTTAATATATGAAAAGAGTGAATAAATTGAAATTGATTTAATATGATTCAAATTGGTTCCAAAGTAAATGTAAGTTATATTGGGATTTTAATAGAGTTAATAAGATTTTAAAATTGGAATTTATGGGATAATTGAATAACGGGTTTAATATGATTAAAAATGATTTGTAAAATTTTATTTTATCATATTAAAGTTAGAATGATGTTGTCGAACTTTTAAAATCGAATTAAAAGTAAATTGGTGAAAATTGAATATTTTAATATTTAATTATCGACTAAAAAATAGCCAATTTTCGAATAGTCTCAGAATTGCACGAAACCAGTTCCATTGGATCCGTAATAGTTATTTATTATCGGATTTCAATTTTCGTAGCAATCGGAGTCGTCGTTTGACCGTGGCAGCTCGAAACGCAACGAAATTATTTTAATATTAATTTAACGAGTTAAAATAGTCATTTTTCAAACAGTCTCGGATTTCGACGAAACCAGTTTCATCGGATCCGTAATGTGATATTATTGTAAGATTTCAAATTTCGTGTCAATTGAATTTATCGTTTGTCCGGGGCAAGCCAAAACGCCTAGAAAATCGTTTAATCGGTTTAATTTAAAATTGATCGTTTATGTTTGTAACTCGCACAGACGATCGAATTAGCTTACGAAACCTATTCCATTGTGTCCGGAACGTGGGGAAAACCCTAGAAACGCCGGTCACCGCGTGTAAATCGGAGTTCGGAAATTTAGAAATGAATCGTGTTTCGAAATTTATATAAAAGGACCATAATACATTCATTTTTCACAAAAAAAACCAAACCCTTGGGTTATACGTTCAGCCGCCTCCAATAACAATCAATGGCCGAAATTTCTCTTTTTCTTCATTCGATTTCTTCAAATCCGCTAATCAAATCGAAAAACTTCCAACATGAAGATTGTAGAGGGGAGTGAGTTCTAGATAGCCAACGGGTATGATCATGTTTGGAGCAGAGATTCAACGGCAAATCGTATGTGAATGCTGCGCGTTCGGCATCGTTTCGCGTGCCATGGATGGGGCCGAGCTTCGAGCGGCTCACGGCAGTGGTGATGGGGGGTACGGCCTTCGATTTGAAAGCGCCTGATCGAGTTCGTATGGCCTGAGATGGTCGCGACCTGGGGGAAGGCGAGCGTGCTATGGGTTCTGGGTTTGCGTGTGAACGAAGAAGAAGGGGAAAAGGGAAGGGGCGGCCGAGATTCAACGGACCAGGAACGCTCGGCTAGATGATGGGCTTGGTTTGAAATTGAAAAATAAAATTGTAATTAAATTATATAAAAATTCGTTAAAGTTTAAAATGTGATATCTTTTTGGTACGAGGTCGGATTGCGACGAAACCAGTTGCGATGGAATCGTATGGACGAGCACTACGGGATGGAATTGGATTGGAGTCGCTTGGAGCTAGAGAAAATTTTGGGTTAAATCGAACGTCGTTCGATTTGATTTAAAATCGTAAAAATCAAGGTGAGTGTTTTATAACGCTCACAACGTACTGAATATCTTTATGCTAGTTAAATTTGATATTATGAAGTGATATGAAATTTTATTTGTCGTTGTTTGATAGAATGTAATTGTCATATAGATTGTCATTTGAATTAACCGTTGAAAATTAAATTGACAGTTAAATTGAAATTGAAATTGAATTGCGATTAAATTACCTGACATCGATAACTATGAAATTGCCATGAATTGTATTGCCTATTGGATGATGTATTTCAATGGATGCTATTGGTTGATATTTGAATGTTTGGATGTTTATTTCCTGTTATGCATACATATGATACTGTGATTTAATTTAAGTAATATATACTCATCCCTGACATTTAATTGAAATAAATAATTACTTGGCCATAGGGTAGAAAATTATATACGGACGCCGAATTGGCTAAATTAATAACTTTTAAAATCGTCGATTTGAAATTTATTTAAATGTTTTGATTTAAAGGTTATAAATAGAAATCAAATTTATAGAAATCGAATTTATCGGAAAAAATTGAGTTTGGAATGTTGAAATAGATTTTGGTTAAAAGAAAATGTTAAATGATTTAAGTTGAGACTTTGAAATTTAAAATTGGGTTATGATTGAAGTTCGAAAATTTATTCGTTTTAAAAGATTGAACGTTAACTCGAGCTTTGAATATTACTAAGTAAAAGCGATATAAAATGATATTTGAAATTGAGCTTGAAACTGAATCATATTTGTAAGTGGGATTTAAATTGGAATATTGAAGGAAAATTTTGTTAAGTGTTGAAAATTGATATTATGAAAAATCAAGCTAAAAAAAAAATCGATATACATTGGAATTGAATAAGTTGAAGGTGAATGAAAAAACTGAATAAATTTGAAGTCAAAGTTGACATTGATTTGAATTGAAATCGAAATTGAATCGGTAAATTTGAAATTGAAATTTATTTAAATTGGGAAGTTATAATTGAAATGGATTGGTTTTGAAGCTGTTTTTAATTTGTTTTCCAAATTACCCTGTTATATAAACCATTTTGAATACTTAAACTATTTTAATCTATTTTTAATCTACTTAACCCAATTTATATTATTTTAAACTAAATTTATCTATTTCAAATCCATTTTGAGATTTTAAGTATTTTAATTATTTTAATTATTTAAAGCTACTTTTAAAACTACTTAAAACTATCTTCTAAAATTCTAAGCTGGTCAATAAAGTGGATTGTTCATACTTAAATCTTGAATTTAAATACGAATTGAGTTAAATGAAGTTGCAACCTAAATTGAAATTCGATTTGATTTTTGAAACAAAATCTTACATTTGAATAGATATGATGATAGTTGAAATGGATTTGATTTTTGAAGCGAATATGATATTTTGATATCAATTATGAATCGATTTGAAATGTAAAAGAGCCAACGGTGTAATAATTCGTAGTTATTAAAGAGACCGGGATCAGATATGGACATACTCTCTGTCGATACCGAAAACCACTTTAACAACTATTATACGCGGAGTGTTGATCCAGAATGAAGTGGATGGTTTGGTGAATGCGTTGACTGAAGAAAGAGAACGATATTGGATGACCCCTGACATGACTAAAACAGGAGCCGCGCCGGGCCATTGAGGTTCGCCACCTCTAGCGGACACACTTCTTCGATACCATATCTATTACATTTGTGATGCGATTTGGGTGCACCCCCTTGATTTGGGAGTGTTGTTTCACGGTGTTGGGGTAGCTGCTGGCTATGCTCAATATCAGTCCGGATCACGCAACTACTAGTATCCTACTTGGTATCGCCTCATGTACCTTGTCATACTGATTATCCTATTCGCGACCACTACGTTTTGTTTTGTGCTATACCTATGGGGTACCCTCTGATAACCACCAGTTTACGGTGGGGCTTACGGTGCTGTATAGACTATGGCATTATAAAAATGTGTTAAGGGGGATTATGGTAACGCCTTAACGCTATTTTGATACTTTATATTTCTGATAGGCATTATCTACATAGCGTGCATTACTACATAGTAGATAGTTTAACGGATCCTTAAGAGATGGAAAATCCTGTAACATCTCTTGAGTTATTGCACGCACGTTGACACTAGATATGAGATGTCAAACCCCGTAAACGTCTCTGACGCCGTTACACTCATATTTATTTACGATTGATTTAACTTTCATAAGGATATTTAGTCCTGACTTGAGTGTTTTGTCTTTTCATTACGCTCGGGTCAGCCCTGAGTTTTTCAGATTTTTGAAGATCTATTATGGAGGATGAAGACGAAGATTTGGTATACTATTACTATTATTATCCTTGCATCATGCTATCTGCTGCATTATTTTACTTGTTCTGTTGTATATGTATAACTCTGATAAATGTTGTATAAATAATTGTCAAAGTATAGTAAACAACTTCATGAACTGTTTATTTGACTATTATATTTTGTCGTTCCGCTGCGAGATTCTGTGTTGATTCATTTCCTTTATTTCTCTTTCTTTTCTTTTCTTATTTACCCCAATAACTATCTGCCCTTTTGAATGGTTTGGAATCGACATGTGTATTTGATCGTCGGTTTAAACTGTCCAAAAAGGCGGGTCGTTACAGTTGGTATCAGAGCTTTGGTTTAGCGATAACCTTTGCTTTGTGGGGTTTGACTCTTTATAAATAGGGTAGTTATACCCTATGATGAGTCGCTGAGTGTATATATATGAGAGAGCGTATTTGCTAGTGATATAAATTGTTTTATATTGTGTCGGTTGATTTGTTGAGTGGCTTATGGATTCTGGTCAATACGAGTAATTAACGTTATTGACAGGGATCTCTAAACACTTAAACAGAACAATTCGACATAGTATTGTTTTAAATTGGGTAAATGAAATAATTTTGCTCTAATTATATTTTGTATATAAAGGAAAATTTTCGAAAATTTATTGTGACTTATCTAGCTTACCTGGTTGTTAGGAATTAAAATATTAGTTATTATCATAAATTGGATATTGTAATTTAATAAATAAGATGAATTACAAAATGAACAGTAATAAAACAACTTGTGGAATGTTTAAGAAAAAAAATCCTATAAGATATTTTATAAAGTTGACTTATAAATTTAAAATAGATTTAAATTGAAAAATATTGAATTTAAAGACCTGGAGGTTTTGAAAAATGGTTCTCAAAGTTTGAAGAAATATATAGTAATATTTGTTGAAAATTGTTTATGGAAATATTTTGAAAGGATTTTTAAAGGAAAGAATGAATTCAGTACTCCTCTCTTATGTCGCTGGAAAATAATTTCGGTGATGACTGCGCAACATCATCGACGTTCATTTTCGGGTCTCAAAGAGGGGGAGACTTCTAAGAAGCTTTGCTTTTATCGAAATTATTTTGGGTAAATGGGTTTTGGTTTAAACTCCAAAGGTATGATTTGATATATTTAAAAAGATATAAGTGTATATATTTATTTCAAACGATTGAAAAGAACCGGGCATTTAAATTTCTAAGTTCTGTTAATTAATAATTTTCAAATTATTTGAATGAAATGTGGATAACCAGAATTTATAAAATAAGAGGATTAAGATATCTAAGCTTATTGTTTGGGAAAATTTTAAAGTTGAAAGGTAAAGAGGATTTAAATAAATCAAATTTGTGTACATTCTAATCAAGAAAAATGAAATTCTATAAATTTGTATAATACCGAATTTGCATTCTAATAATATAATATGACTTACCAAATATTAAGAAGTTGAAATAATGTTTTGGATATGTAATGAGATATTGTACAAATAAATAGAACCTGAAAATAATTGAAGTATACAAGTAAGGAAAACTCAAAAAGGAATTAAAATGTATATAAATGAAAATTGGTTGTGATAAAAAGGTTATATACTTAAATAATAACATGAAATGATGAATGGATAAATGGAACAAGTAAGTGAACTTAAGAAAGAAGACAAATGAATTGTATAATATCTTTTGTAAATTGGTTGTAGAAAATAAATATAAATTGCATAGAAAAAATAATTGAATTTGTAACCTTTAAGATAACTGTAAACTAAGAAAAGTCATATATAAGAAGTTAGACTTTTATGGAATGACTATAAAATAAAGTGATGATTAATAAAATGTTCCAAAAATAAATTTGTATTAACTGAAACTATGCATATGGAGTAAATGTAAACCAAAGAATTAGGTATAGCTAAGAATCAATTGGGAAAGGAAATTGAGTTTAATTAAATTATATAGAATGTTTAAAATGAACTTGAGTAAGCAAATTCTTCGATATGATGTTTGAGAAAAGATAATGTTAAAGAATATGCTAGGTAAAGAAATGAATATACTAACTGAATAATGGATTGTGAGTAATTAAGTGAAAAAAAATAGAAGTCGATAAAATAATTTAGTATAGATAAATTGGATAGAAAATCCATTGGAAGGTAATACGTGAGATTGTACGTATATTATTTTATTCGCATAACGATTTGATCCTAATTCGAGCATAAAAATTGGAGATGATTTATATCGATCCAAGTTAGGATTTTTCACTCGATTTTCGACGGCGAACCCTAGATATGGATTTTTAATTTGATTCTGTAATTCTCTATCATAGTATATGGCTATGCAAGGAGAGTAACAGTTTCCAATCAAGGAACTAAATTTGAGTCCGCACTAGAGAGTCGTGTGAACGATACTAGTTTGGAAGTGAAATTGTGTGATCGAATAAGCGATTAGATTGATATTGCTCACGGATGATATATGTATGGCTTACGGACTTAATTAAAGTTAATATTGGAAATTTAAGATGCCGAATAGAAAATGATTCTTTTAAAATTATATAACAGGATATATATAAAAGAGATAAACCAAATTGAATGTAAAAATTAATAAGTTGGTTATGTTGGGTATGATTTGGTTGTTATATGATTGTTTGTTGATTGTATATAATTCATTAAGTGTTAATGAAATTGAAAGCTATAAATCATTGAAATCAAATTGGAAGTTAAATGAATTTAAATAGAATTTAATTTGATTCAAATTGAAAGTGAACTAATGAAAATATAAATTAGTGAATGTTAACTAATTGAATTGAGAATGAATGTTAGTAAAAATCCAATGTTAATGAATCAACTGTGATTAAAATGGAAAACCAAGTAAATAAATATTAATGAGAAGTGAATTTATATTGATTGATTATGGATTTGTTGGATGATAGTTGGATGATAATGGACTGATGATTGCATTTGCTATGTTGGCGCATGTAGTTGTATGTTTCTATATGATGTATATTGATATTATATTCATATATGCATGTTCTCATGGTTTGTTGAGTGTTTAGTAGGTGCGGATTGCGTTCGCTTCGCATTTGGAGCTCGCTTTCGCGCTATATTAGTCGTATATGCTCGCTAATAAAATATAAGGTACATGTTTATTTTATCATTGGATTTGGTGATTTTTGATGAGCCACTTGGCTTTTTGATTTTCTTTTGTTGGTTTGGGGCCCGTAGAGGCGTTTTGTAGCTGTACCGATCAAGCCGCGCAAAGGAGACTCTGTCGAAATTTTCCGTAAAATCCGGGTGTTAGAAAATTTTTCAAGTTTAAAAAAAAAAGAATTATAACTTGTTTTGATAACTAACTTTTAAAGTTAGAAAGCCATTCGGAGTAACCTAGTGGAAGCGTAGTTATGACTTTATAAATGGAATTTCATTGTTTTATAAGTTGGTAACTTTGAATAAAATATAGCTAATGTTGAATTCTATACATAGTTCCTTTTCCCTTCTTTTTCCTTTTCGGGGACGAAAAGTTTTGAGTGGGGGAGAGTGTAACGACCTGTAAATTTTCTATAATTAAAAATAGCTAATTTATAAGATTTCGTGATTTAGTGTTAGAAAAAAATTGTAAGCCGTTTGGAATAATAATAAATGTTGAATCCATTGGGTATAATAGAGTAACTGATTGAGAAGTAAAATCTATTTAAATCAAATATTGAATATTGAACAGGTAAATCGTTTAAATTAAATATTTAAAACTTATTGAATAATTGAATAACTGTAAAATGAAAATAGTGTTCTAAATTGTGAATTGGTTTTAAAGGTTGAATCTTATAAGTTCAATTTCAGTATTTTAAAAGGTAATGAGTTATTGGATAATCGAAATTGTTTAAATTTAATATTTGGAATTTATTGAATAATTAATAATGGAAATTGAATAACCGTATAATGGAAATGGTTGTTCTATAATTTGAATTTGTTAAATTTTATAAGTTCGTTTTGAATATTTCAAAATATAGTGATTTAAGAACAATCAAATTGTTTAAATTTAATATTACGAATGTTTGAATAATTAAATTCCGAATTTGATATGATTAATTTGATATTGAAATTTAATATATGAAAAGAGTGAATAAATTGAAATTGATTTAATATGATTCAAATTGGTTCCAAAGTAAATGTAAGTTATATTAGGATTTTAATAGAGTTAAAAAGATTTTAAAATTGGAATTTATGGGATAATTGAACAACGGGTTTAATATGATTAAAAATGATTTGTAAAATTTATTTTATCGTATTAAAGTTAGAATGATGTTGTAGAACTTTTAAAATCGAATTAAAAGTAAATTGGCGAAAATTGAATATTTTAATATTTAATTATCGACTGAAAAATAGCCAATTTTCGAACAGTCTCAGAATTCGACGAAATCAGTTCCATTGGATCCGTAATAGTTAGTTATTATCATATTTCAATTTTCGTAGCAATCGGAGTCGTCATTTGACCATGGCAGCTCGAAACGCATCGAAATTGTTTTAATATTAATTTAACGAGTTAAAATAGTCATTTTTCAAACAGTCTCGGATTTCAACGAAACCAAGTTCATCGGATCCGTAATGTGATATTATTGTAAGATTTCAAATTTTGTGTCAATTGGATTTATCGTTTGTCCGGGGTAAGCCAAAACGCCTAGAAAATCGTTTAATCGGTTTAATTTAAAATTGATCGTTTATGGCTGTAACTCGCACAGACCATCGAATTAGCTTACGAAACCTGTTTCATTGTGTCCGGAACGTGGGGAAAACCCTAGAAACGTCGGTCACCGCGTGTAAATTGGAGTTCGGAAATTTAGAAATGAATCGTGTTTCGAAATTTATATAAAAGGTCCATAATACATTCATTTTTCACAAAAAAAAACCCAAACCCTAGGGTTATACGTTCAGCCGCCTCCAATAACAATCAATGGCCGAAATTTCTCTTTTTTTTCCTTCGATTTCTTCAAATCCGCTAATCAAATCGAAAAACTTCCAACATGAAGATTGTAGAGGGGAGTGAGTTCTAGATATCCAACGGGTATGATCGTGTTTGGAGCAGAGATTCAACGGCAAATCGTATGTGAATGTCGCGCGTTCGGCATCGTTTCGCGTGCCATGGATGGGGCCGAGCTTCGAGCGGCTCACGGCAGTGGTGATGGGGGGTACGGCCTTCGATTTGAGAGCGCCTGATCGAGTTCGTATGGCCTGAGGCGGCCGAGATTCAAGGGACCAGGAACGCACGGCTAGATGATGGGCTTGGTTTGAAATTGAAAAATAAAATTGTAATTAAATTATATAAAAATTCGTTAAAGTTTAAAATGTGATATCTTTTTGGTACGAGGTCGGATTGCGACGAAACCAGTTGCGATGGAATCGTATGGACGAGCACTATGCGATGGAATTGGATTGGAGTCGCTTGGAGATAGAAAATTTTTTGGGTTAAATCGAACGTCGTTCGATTTGATTTAAAATCGTAAAAATCAAGATGAGTGTTTTATAACGCTCACAACGTACTGAATATCTTTATGCTAGTTAAATTTGATATTATGAAGTGATATGAAATTTTATTTGTCGTTGTTTGATAGAATTTAATTGTCATATAGATTGTCATTTGAATTAACCGTTGAAAATTAAATTGACAGTTAAATTGAAATTGAAATTGAATTGCGATTAAATTACCTGACATCGATAACTATGAAATTGCCATGAATTGTATTGTCTATTGGATGATGTATTTCGATGGATGCTATTGGTTGATATTTGAATGTTTGGATGTTTATTTGCTTATATATATCCTGTTATGCATACATATGATACTGTGATTTAATTTAAGTAATATATACTCATCCCTGACATTTAATTGAAATAAATAATAACTTGGCCATAGGGTAGAAAATTATATACGGACGCCGAATTGGCTAAATTAATAATTTTTAAAATCGTCGATTTGAAATTTATTTAAATGTTTTGATTTAAAGGTTATAAATAGAAATCAAATTTATAGAAATCGAATTTATCGGAAAAAATTGAGTTTGGAATGTTGAAATAGATTTTGGTTAAAAGAAAATGTTAAATGATTTAAGTTGAGACTTTGAAATTTAAAATTGGGTTATGATTGAAGTTCGAAAATTTATTCGTTTTAAAAGATTGAACGTTAACTCGAGCTTTGAATATTACTAAGTAAAAGCGATATAAAATGATATTTGAAATTGAATCATATTTGTAAGTGGGATTTAAATTGGAATATTGAAGGAAAATTTTGTTAAGTGTTGAAAATTGATATTTTGAAAAATCAAGCTAAAAAAAAATCGATATACATTGGAATTGAATAATTTGAAGGTGAATGAAAAAATTAGATAAATTTGAAGTCAAAGTTGACATTGATTTGAATTGAAATCGAAATTGAATCGGTAAATTTGAAATTGAAATTTATTTGAATTGGGAAGTTATAATTGAAATGGATTGGTTTTGAAGCTGTTTTAATTTGTTTTCCAAATTACTCTGTTATATAAACCATTTTGAATACTTAAACTATTTTAATCTATTTTTAATCTACTTAACCCAATTTAAATTATTTTAAACTAAATTTATCTATTTCAAATCCATTTTGAGATTTTAATTATTTTAATTATTTAATTATTTAAAACTACTTTTAAAACTACTTAAAACTATTTTCTAAAATTCTAAGCTGGTCAATAAAGTGGATTGTTTATATTTAAATCTTGAATTTAAATACGAATTGAGTTAAATGAAGTTGCAACCTAAATTGAAATTCGATTTGATTTTTGAAACGAAATCTTACATTTGAATAGATACGATGATAGTTGAAATGGATTTGATTTTTGAAGCGAATATGATATTTTGATATCAATTATGAATCGATTTGAAATGTAAAAGAGCCAACGGTGTAATAATTCGTAGTTATTAAAGAGACCGGGATCGGATATGGACATACTCTCTGTCGATACCGAAAACCACTTTAATAACTATTATACGCGGAGTGTTGATCCAGAATGAAGTGGATGGTTTGGTGAACGCGTTGACTGAAGAAAGAGAACGATATTGGATGACTCCTGACATGACTAAAACAGGAGCCGCGCCGGGCCATTGAGGTTCGCCACCTCTAGCGGACACACTTCTTCGATACCAAATCTATTACATTTGTGATGCGATTTGGGTGCACCCCCTTGATTTGGGAGTGTTGTTTCGCGGTGTTGGGGTAGCTGCTGGCTATGCTCAACATCAGTCCAGATCACGCAACTACTAGTATCCTAGTTGGTATCGCCTCATGTACCTTGTCATACTGATTATCTTATTCGCGACCACTACGTTTTGCTTTGTGTTATACCTATGGGGTACCCTCTGATAACCACCAGTTTACGTTGGAGCTTACGGTGCTGTATAGACTATGGCATTATAAAAATGTGTTAAGGGGGATTATGGTAACGTCTTAACGCTATTTTGATACTTTATATTTCTGATAGGCATTATCTACATAGCGTACATTACTACATAGTAGATAGTTTAACGGATCCTTAAGAGATGGAAAATCCCGTAACATCTCTTGAGTTATTGCACGCACGTTGACACTGGATATGAGATGTCAAACCCCGTAAACGTCTCTGACGCCGCTACACTCATATTTATTTACGATTGATTTAACTTTCATAAGGATATTTAGTCCTGACTCGAGTGTTTTGTCTTTTCATTACGCTCGGGTCAGTCCTGAGTTTTTCAGATTTTTGAAGATCTATTCTGGAGGATGAAGACGAAGATTTGGTATACTATTACTATTATTACCCTTGCATCATGCTATCTGCTGCATTATTTTATTTGTTCTGTTGTATATGTATAACTCTGATAAATGTTGTATAAATAGTTGTCAAAGTATAGTAAATAGCTTCATGAACTGTTTATTTGACTATTATATTTTATCGTTCCGCTGCGAGATTCTGTGTTGTTTCATTTCCTTTATTTCTCTTTCTTTTCTTTTCTTATTTACCCCAATAACTATCTGCCCTTTTGAATGGTTTGGAATTGACATGGGTATTTGATCGTCGGTTTAAACTGTCCAAAAAGGCGGGTCGTTACAGATTTCCAACAAATGGTCAGGTTAAGGAACTTCCTACTGCCACATGGGTACGCCTCTGGAGGGACATCCCGAGAACCTACCCGGATCTCTGCCAACACAAGGCCGTGTTACCTCTGTAACTAGGTAACTACTACTCGAGTATGCCATCCCCCGATCCTTTGGGACCTTTATCCGAGGATCCTCTACACCAACAAGCACAAAGAAAAGTATTTGCAGTAACCACAAAGGTTAAATATCAGTGCTCCATACCTGACACCACCCTTTTCCAGAAGGCAATGACATACCCTAAAGGGCGCGACCCTCGTAACCTTACCGCATCTTTCCTGTTTCGACCATTTCCGAGATGTGAGGTCCGGTGAGGTCTCGTCCACAAAGCTACACTTTTCATAAAGTCATTCTTTGATCAACAAATGATCAGTAGCACTTCGTATGCCACATTACCAGTTTTGGAATATATCACTAGTAACCATCAACTACATAACCTCTGAGCTTGTATGTCTCAGAGTTGGGTGTTAAGCTAAGAGAATAAATTCTCCGCCACCAACAGAAATGTATTTGATAGAAACCAGCTTTATATCTCAAAGTGTAATGTCAGACACACATCCATACAAGTCCATTCCGAGATTGAACGGAACCGAAGGCACTTCGAAAAAAGCCCTTGCAAATCTAGATATTCACTAATCATGTCCGGAATCACCATCATAAAGGTGATAAAATCTCTATACCGGAGCAACCCGGTGCAGAGACATTCGACAGGTAATCCTTTTGTTTTCGAGAATACCCGGTCTTCAACACCATCTTCAAATGCAATCCCAATTCGTCGTATCATTATTCGGAATGGGTTTTATGACACAAAGTCCTTTCCCGGCTAATCTGAATAATGTGCGCTTATTTTTAAAAATAAGTGTTCATTCAGATTTCAAACATATCACAACAATTTCCACTTTGATCTAATAAAAGATCCATTACAATCACAAAGGTTCGATGTGGTTTTCGAATATCCATTTGGAATTCGACCCCCGGTCGCATCGAAATTCAAATGCAATTAAAAGGCAAATATTGATAGTCGATTATTTAACTATCAATAAATATTGACAACAAACACCAAGATTTAAATAATTTTCCCCATTATTTATTTTCAAAATATTTTTTCAAGATATATTTTACACTTCAATCATTTGAAAACAAATTTCAAATTACTTTCACATTTCAATACTTTGAAAACAATTTCAAATTACTTTTCTTTACGCGGAATACATTTTCAAATATTTATTTATTTCCGCTGAAAATCTGCCGAGATCAAATGTTTTAAAATAATTTAAATTGTTTATCCAAACTTATATACTTGGAATATTCAGAATAAAAACTATTTTAAAGCACTTTATCTAAACATTAGTTGTGAAGATATTATACTAAAATCTCATATAAAATTCAAGTCCAAACTAATTTTAAAATAAAATTAGTAGATAGGATATAACTATTTAAATATCCAATTTCTAAATCAAATACCAATTTAGTATTTAAATAATCCCTTTCTTTTATAAAATTCTCATTGTGAATTTAAATTCCCAAATATCCATTGATATATGTTTTTTTTAAATCGATTTCAAGGATCGTATACAAACACCAAATCAATTCCCAATTTGATTTCAAATTTTTATTTTAAACACCAAATCAAATTCCAAATTGATTTCCCAAAGATTTATTTTTTTAACACCAAATAAATTTTCCGAATTTATTTTTAAAATAAATTCCTTTATCTCTTCCGAATTATTTAAAAACCGTATTTTTTAAAATAAATTCTTCAACTTTTTAATAGTATTACTTGGAATCCATTCATTAAACATTTTATATATTTGGCTAAATTTTTAGCCTTCAACGATTTCAATCACAATAAATCACATACAGATTTTAAATAAATCAACACACAATATATTGAAACAAATTCAAAGATTTGAGGAATCCAGTTGGATCCCTCCAACCTGTTTCCCCTGCATCCACAGACGTTAGCACAACAATCAAATACCAATTCCACTTCGAGGTGGAATATCGCAGTATATAGGATTTATAAAATATCGTCCGCTATTATGCAGCGCAATAGGGTCTCATCCGCTATATAATATGGGAAATCAATCACCCAATATATACTACATACTACTATATATATATATAATATCATCCAGTGAATAATTATTATAAATCAATCATCCAAGCACACAGTCAACCAATTTTAAATCTAACTATTTAAAATGTAAATCAGGACAATACTGATTGAGTGAGAAGATCTCACCTTTGATTTTAATTTGCAATCCATTATCCAATCTGGCTTGTTTCTCCATCTTAAACCTTGTATAAACAATTATACAATTTATTAATATTCGAAACAATCGAATAATAAATTTTCGTTTGATAATTTTAATTATCCAATGATTTTGTTTTAAACCAATTTTTTTTGAATAAATTTATTTAAATTAGTAATTTACTTTTAAACTAACATTTTCTTTTAGAAACCTTTTTGTAACTAAAATAATTTACATAAGTTTTATTGATCCACTTAATCACTATAACACTTTATTTAAAATAACTAGTTATTTTATTTAAACTAAATTTCCTAAATAAATAAATATCAACTTACAAAATAAATAAATAGATAGATTTTCATAATACCTTATTTTTAAACAACTGAGCAGGTTTTATCTTTATACTTAAAATTTGATTTTCTTTTCTGTAAAATAGAAATAGAAACTTTCTTTACTGTCATAAATTTTCTAGTATATATATATATTCAATAAATGACAACAATAGATTTTATTTGCTGTAACATTTTTTCCTCGACTACCTAGTACAAAATTAAATTAAACATCGAATATACCTCATCGTAGCAGAAACCCCATCACCATCGACGAATTAACGCGATCCATGCTTGAATCCCTCTAGCCACCGCCTATAACATCACCTCGCCTTACCTTCATGCACGCTAGCCATCACTACCACGGCCTCACAATCAATCGTGACTGCCCATCATGAACCAACCGGATCGTGACCTATCCTCTTTGTCGACGTTGAGCTTCCAGTCACAGTCGTGCCTCTGCCACTTGACGACTTCGACAACGCGACCTCCCAAACTTCACGAATACCCAAACTCGATGAGCAGGCAACAACCCGCGACCACTCGAATCCCATCGCGAAACTGGCTTGCGTGAAGGCGACTCGATCGCCTCCAGATTTCCAACGAAATCTGAACGAAACCGAAGTCGATTTCATTTTTTTTCTTTCTTTTGTTTTTATTTGATCGATCACAAGGCGAAAAAAACTGCGGCCATTTATGAACAAAGGATTCGATCTGAATTTAATTTGCTTGTGAATGAATTCGTGGATTTAAAAGGTAAGGGGCGGCCATTTATTTGTTTAGAACGAACGATTTTGGAAAGAAAGCTCGGCATATAAAATAAAAGGAGGAAGATACCTTGCATAAGAAGCTTTGCCGAGCTACAGTGTTTTGAAAGTATTGACGTGATTTTCTTGTGTGCTGAATAGGTGGCCAGTGCTTTGGAAAAAAACTGATATGAGACGAAATTTGACCAATTCAAACTATATGTAATTTAAATCGATTAACTATTGTCTAGGCTTTATATCTCGTACGATCATACGATAACTCCGAAATCTACGAAACTTGAAATCCGGTAAAAATTCAATATTACAGATCCAATGGAACTGGTTTCGTCGAATTCCGAGACTGTGCCCCGGAAGCCTATTTTTAAATACGATTTAAACAATAAAATTTCAAAATTGAATAAATTATTTCCAAATCAAATTCTGAAGCTTCCATTATCTCAGTATTATCAATATAAATTTTCTAAGCCATCAAATTATTTTTAACAAGCTTAAAACTGAAGATTCAAATTTATATCCAACTTCAATAAATTAAATTCGATAATTAAATTGCCAAATTCATAGTTAATATTGAGATTCCAGTTTAAAAACAACTTCCAATATTTAAAATCAATTAAATATTTCATTTCAAATGTTAAAAATTTCTGGGTCGTCACATCCTTCCCCCCTTAAAAGAATTTCGTCGCGAAATTACAAGTTAAGAAGAACGATCCTCACCCGTTTAATATTTTCCAAACCAAATGGTTTTATCAACTTTCCAAAACAAATCTTTTTATCAAAGATCCATTATCATTTCAACTAGCTTTCCAATTTCAATTATAAGTTCCAAACAACATAGTTTTCTTAACAATTCAAATTTAAATTTAAATTCAAATTTCAAATTTCCAAAATTTTCTCAAAATTTTTCTAACTCCCTAAATTTTCGGAAAATTTCGCCGGCGTCTCCTTTGCGCGGCTAGCTCGATACGACTACAAAATGGCACCACAGGCCCTCAGATTCCAAAAGAAAACAAAATGCCAAGTGGTTGGACAAGAAAATCACCAAATTTCATATAGAAATTTAAATATGTACCTTTTTGTCGAGCAATTCAATTTTCTCTTCGAAAATCAAATCCAATTTAACCTTTGTCTTTAACACACCTGTATATCCTACTTAGCAATAATATCCATTCATAGCATTTAAAATCATTTTATACATTTCCTTACAGAAGTTCTCATATCTACTTCTATTCAATTAGTTTTCCCATTACCATATGAATTCAATATATCTTCAACTCTGAATATTGAATTTTATCTTTCAAATATAACTGATTCATATTATTATTTTAATTTAGTTCATTCACTAATTTACTTCAATTTCCAATTTGAAATCGTTCGTTGCTAACAAAAAAAAAATTCCAAATTTTTTCTATCTCCCAAAATTTTTGGAAAATTTTGGAAGAGTCTCCTTTGTACGGAGGAGCTTTTGCAATTTGACAAAGGAGATAAATATATATACATCGACCCATACGGTCGGAAAAACGAAATAATCAAAAACAGTTCATATTTCCTATTTTTTTTATTGCGTAGGCGTATCTTATTAGCATTTTTAAGCAAAGCGGTTTATTATTAGCATTTTAGCGCGACCAAATCCAGCCAAACGCCCCCCCGTACCTGTACTTACACAATTTAAACATGTAAGTGACATATATAGGAAATTCATTTACATTTCACTCATTTTCAATAGTAAACACATAGTTTTCACAAGCAAAATATTCAAAATTATTTGCATTAGCAATTTATATGGTTTCGATACAATTTTAGTTGCGTACAACTAAATCATACATCATTTCCATTCAATTTCAATGGTTTACAACACACTTTCTTTCATTTAGTTCATTTTTAAATGAAACGAACTCATATCCATTTCAATTGATTCGAAAATCAGCTTTCCTTAACTCATAGAATTTTATACAATCATGTTTGCGTCAAAGACAACCATTTCTATGCAAATTCGATGATATTCACTTAATAGAATATCCAATCTAGTTTATAACTAACTTAAATTGATAC
The DNA here is from genome assembly GCA_030765085.1 of Allium cepa. NCBI lineage: Eukaryota > Viridiplantae > Streptophyta > Magnoliopsida > Asparagales > Amaryllidaceae > Allium > Allium cepa. The sequence goes on along the minus strand of CM060934.1, from coordinate 604,031,380 downwards.
AAACTCAATTTACTCTTTATTCTATTTCATTTCCAATTGATTTCGTTCAATTCATTTTGCATTCCATATTCACTCATTTTGATGCATTGATATACAAAAATCTTTGTTTAGCATCCATTTCATACACCTCATTATGTATATTTAACAACCCAAGTATGCATTCACTATGAAATTGTAGTTTATAAAACAACTATACTTGGCATCAATTTTTTTTCAAAACCAAGTTTTTTTCTCTTTTTTTTCATTGACATTCAAATTCACATAATATTAATTCAATAGTTCATTGTCTATTTATACTTGCGTTTTTAGTTCTAATCCATTCATTTGCATTTCATTAATCAAACAAGTTTCATTTACAACCATTCCATAAAACTTGACAACACCCATTTCATAATCTTACTTATGTCGAGCTTTTATCCAATATTTACTTAAGTTATTTCAATTCAATACTAAATTTATTTTTCCTTGTAACACTTCCAAATTTAAATCCTTGATTTGATTTTCATTTATCAAATTCATTCCATCTACTAATTTAATTAAATTAGCTTTATTCACTTATCCATTTTTAATTTCAAATTTCCATTCTCAATTTATCTTAAATTCATTTTATCAATAACAAGGAAATTTTCAATTTATTTCTACTTACTTGAATTTATCTGCAAATTCAAACCATTTTTATTTAACTCACAATTCAAGTTTTAATTTAACTAATTCAACTTTCCTATTTCATGAATTAATTAATTATCATATTAGTTTACTTGGATTCAATTCCACTTTATTTTTCCTAAGTTTGGATTTTTATTCAACTTGATCCAAATCAAATCTCATTCCATTTTTTTCAATTCCAATCCATTTACTTACAAATGTTAACTCATTTGTTCATTCACAAATTTATTCCACACTTACTTTTATTTATCCCTTTTCAATTTTAATCTTTTTCCAATCAAATTTCAAATATTTTTATAAGTTATCAAACTTATTTATGTCTCGTAACATTTTAAAGAAATTCCAAAGCGTTTTAAACAATTACTCACATTCCAAAACCAACTTTGAAATCAATTATATCCCTTCAAAATATTTTTCCAAATATTTTTAAATTTCAAACCCCACCAGATTTCATATCCAACTTAAAAATACTTCTCAAATAATTATTTCCCAGACTTTTGGAAACCCTTTTCAAATTAAGGAAATTTAATCTTTTGAAATTTCAATCCAAATCCTTTAATCCGTATTCCAAAAATTACTCTGGCATCTCATTTCAATTTTATAAAACTCATTTATAAACTCACATTACCAATTTCATTCCATTAATGAATTTTTTTCAAATTATAAATCACATTTACAATTTACATTAACAAATCCCATTTGTATATGGATTCATTACCTTATCCTTTCAATTCATATTTATAAATTTCATTTATTAAATGAATTTATGTCCAAATCTTTGGTTATCCCATTATTTCTTATTAAATTTCCATACAATAATGATGATAATTCAATATCATCACTTCCTAACAACCAAGCAACCATATACCATAAATTTTTAAAGAAAATCATTTCTTTTATATACAAAAATAGTTTTGGGTAAAATTATTTCATTTACCCTATTTTAAAACAATGCTGTGTCAATTTAACTTGTTTAAGAGTTTAGAAACCCCTATCGATTAGCTGGCCAGACTGCACCGACCAGAATCTATAAACAATCAACCGATAAGTCAACACAATACAAAACAATTTTATATTCACTAACAAATATGCGCTCATATTTATTATTACACTTACACTCATTCTAGAGTACTACTGACTCTATCTCTAATGAGTAACACCCAACAGAGCCAAGGTTATCGCTTAACCAAATGTTCTGATACCAAATGTAAAGGCCCGCAAATCGGTACCCCTTTTGAGCTGGCAAAATCCCACAACAATTCAGCCCAAAGAGGAACAAATTTGTGGATCTTTAGGGTTAAAGAAGAAGGAGGTAGGAGAAGAAAATAGAACAATAACAGACTCTCACATTTCACAGCGGATAACATATAATAGATAAATAAATATCTTTAAAAGGAATCACTATATCAGTTATTACATTACATCACATTACATTATCAGAGTGTACAACAACAAACAGCAGAAAGAAATATTACATATATAAGTGATACGCCTCGCCATCCAGCTCCAACTCCTGATTTCCACAGCAATTCTTGACTTTGCTCCCGAATAATGATAACCTGACTCTAGGCTGCCCGTGTGGAAAATTATGGGCACCCAGAGTTTAGAAAGGGAACAATAAACTCTAGGTCAGTCGTGGGACTGGTGTGAGATCTTAAAAATAGTTATTTTCACAAAGAAGATAAAAGAAATTCGCTATGCTTTTGAAAAATGAAACTACCATAAGGCCTCCCGCCACACACACAATGCAAACACAGAATTGGAGGAGATTTCTCCTTATGATAGTCAAACATGCTTAATACGCAAAATCCTTTCGATATTATTATTAGTGCATAGTGCAGAAAACATTTCAAAAGCATAATATTAATCTTAGCCAGCATACAATCATTATTGTATGCATACTATAGCTACCATCCAAACAGTGGGGCGCCACCATAAGTAGATGGTAGGTTATACAACTAAAACCGTACAGGGCGGGTATTGGAGTTTGGATTTTCAACAAATGGTCAGGCTAAGGAACTTTCTACTGCCACATGGGTACGCCTCTGGAGGGACGTCCCGAGAACCTACCCGAATCTCTGCCAACACAAGGCCGGGTTACCTCTGTAACTAGGTAACTACTACTCGAGTATGCCATCCCCCGGTCCTTTGGGACCTTTATCCGAGGATCCTCTACACCAACAACCACAAAGAAAAGTATTTGCAGTAACCACAAAGGTTAAATATCAGGGCTCCATACCTGACACCACCCTTTTCCAGAAGGCATTGACATACCCTAAAGAGCGCGACCCTCATAACCTTGTCGCATCTTTCCTGTTTCGACCATTTCGAGGGTGGGAGGTCCGATGAGGTCTTGTCCACAAAGCTACACTTTTCACAAAGTCATGCTTTGATCAACAAATGATCAGCAACACTTCGTATGCCACATTACCAGTTTGGGAATATATCACTAGTAACCATCAACTACATAACCTCTGAGCTCGTATGTCTCAGAGAAGGGTGTTAAGCTAAGAGAATAAATTCTCTGCCACCAACAGAAATGCCTTTAATAAAAACCAACTTTATATCTCAAAGTGTAATGTCAGACACACATCCATACAAGTCCGTTTCGAGATTGAACGGAACCGAAGGCACTTCCAAAAAATCCCTTGCAAATCCGGATATTCACTAATCGTGTCCGGAATCCCCATCACAAAGGTGATAAAATCTCTATACCGGAGCAACCCGGTGCAGAGACATTCGACAGGTAATCCTTTCATTTTCGAGAATACCCGGTCTTCAACACCATCTACAAATGCAATCCCAATTCGTTGTATCATTATTCGGAATGGGTTTTATGACACAAAGTCCTCTCCCGGCTAATCCGAATAATGTGCGCTTATTTTTAAAAATAAGTGTTCATTCAGATTTCAAACATATCACAACAATTTCCACTTTGATCTAATAAAAGATCCATTACAATCACAAAGGTTCGATGTGGTTTTCGAATATCCATTTGGAATTCGACCCCCGGTCGCATCGAAATTCAAATGCCATTAAAAGGCCAATATTGATGGTCGGTTATTTAACTATCAATAAATATTCACAACAAACACCAAGATTTAAATAATTTTCCCCATTATTTATTTTCAAAATATCTTTGCAAGATATATTTCACACTTCAACCATTTGAAAACAAATTTCAAATTAATTTTCACATTTCAATACTTTGAAAACAATTTCAAATTACTTTTTCTTACGCGGAATACATTTACAAATATTTATTTATTTCCACTGAAAATCTACCGAGATCAAATGTTTTAAAAGTTTAAATTACTTATTCAAACTTATATACTTGGAATATTCAGAATAAAAACTATTTTAAAACACTTTATCTAAACATTAGTTGTGAAGATATTATATTAAAATCTCATATAAAATTCAAGTCCAAACTAATTTTAAAATAAAATTTTAGGATATAACTATTTAAATATCCAATTTCTAAATCAAATATCAATTTATTCTTTAAATAATCACTTTCTTTTATAAAACTAATATAAATTCCCAAATATCCACTAATATATGATTTTTTTTAAATCGATTTCAAGGATCGTATACAAACACCAAATCAATTCTCAATTTGATTTCAAATTTTTATTTTAAACACCAAATAAAATTCCAAATTGATTTCCCAAAGATTTATTCTTTTAACACCAAATAAATTTTTTGAAATTATTTTTAAAATAAATTCCTTTATCTTTTCCGAATTATTTAAAAACCGTATTTTTTAAAATAAATTCTTTAACTTTTTAATATTATTACTTGGAATCCATTCATTAAACATTTTATATATTCGGCTAAATTTTTAGCCTTCAACGATTTCAATCAGAATAAAATCACATACGGATTTTAAATAAATCAACACATAATATATTGAAATAAATTCAAAGATTTGAGGAATCCAGTTGGATTCCTCAAACTGTTTTCCCTGCATCCACAGACGTTAGCACAACAATTAATTACCAATTCCACTTCGAGGTGGAATATCGCGGTATATGGGATTTATAAAATATCATCCGCTATTATGCGACGCAATAGGGTCTCATCCGCTATATAATGCGGGAAATCAATTACCCAATATATACTATATACTACTATATATATATATATAATATCATCCAGTGAATAATTATTATAAATCAATCATCCAAGCACACAGTCAACCAATTTTGGATCTAACTATTTAAAATGTAAATCAGGACAATACTAATTGAGTGAGAAGATCTCACCTTTGCTCTTAATTTGCAATCCATTATCCAATCCGACTTGTTTCTCTATTTTAGACCTTGTATAAACAATTATATAATTTATTAATATTCGAAACAATCGAATAATAAATTTTCGTTTGGTAATTTTAATTATCCAATGATTTTGTTTTATACCAATTTCTTTTAAATAAATTTATTTCAAATTAATAATTTACTTTTAAACTAACATTTTCTTTTAGAAACCTTTTTGTAACTAAAATAATTTACATAAGTTTTATCGATCCACTTAATCACTATAACACCTTATTTAAAATAACTAGTTATTTCATTTAAACTAAATTTCCTAAATAAATAAATTTCAAGTTACAAAATAAATAAATAAATAGATTTTCAAACTACCTTATTTTTAAACAACCGAGCAGGTTTTATCGGTATACTTAAAATTTGATTTTCTTTTCTGTAAAATAGAAATAGAAACTTTCTTTACTGTTGTAAATTTTCTAGTGTGTGTATATATATATATATTCAGTAAATGACAACAATAGATTTTATTTGCTGTAACATTTTTGCCTCGATTACCTAGTACAAAATTAAATTAAACATCGAATATACCTCATTGCAGCAGAAACCCCATCACCATCGACGAACTAACGCGACCCATGCTTGAACCCCTCTGGCCACCGCCTGCAACATCACCTCGCCCTACCTTCACCGCGCGTAGCCATCACTACCACGGCCTCACAATCAATCGCGACTGCCCATCATGACCCAACCGGATCGTGACCTAATCCTCTTCGTCGACGCTGAGCTTCCAGTCACTGTCGTGCCTCTGCCAGTTGACGACTTCGACAATGCTACCTCCCAAACTTCATGAATACCCAAACTCAACGAGCAGGCAACCACCCGCGATCACTCGAATCCCATCGTGACACTGACTTACGTGAAGGCGACTCGATCGCCTCCAGATTTCCAACGAAATCGAAGTCGATTTCATATTTTTTCTTTCTTTTGTTTTTATTTGATCGATCACAAGATGAAAAGAACTGCGGCCATTTATGAACAAAGGATTCGATCTGAATTTAATTTGCTTGTGAATGAATTCGTGGATTTAAAAGGAAAGGGGCGGCCATTTATTTGTTTGGAACGAACGATTTTGGAAAGAAAGCTCGGCATATAAAATAAAAGGAGGAAGATATCTTGCATAAGAAGCTTTGCCAAGCTACAGTGTTTTGCAAGTATTGACGTGGTTTTCTTGTGTGCTGAACAGGTGGCCAGTGCTTTGGTAAAAACTGATATGAGACGAAATTTGACCAATTCAAACTATATGTAATTTAAATCGATTAACTATTTTCTAGGCGTTTATATCTCGTACGATCATACGATAACTCTGAAAGCTACGAAACTTGAAATCCGGTAAAAATTCAATATTACAGATCCAATGGAAATAGTTTCGTCAAATTCCGAGACTATGCCCCAGAAGACTATTTTTAAATATCGATTTAAGCAATAAAATTTCAAAATTGAATAAATTATTTCCAAATCAAATTTTGAAGCTTCTATTATCTCAGTGTTATCAATATAAATTTTCTAAACCATCAAATTATTTTTAACAAGCTTAAAACTGAAGATTCAAATTTCTATCCAACTTCAATAAATTAAATTCAATAATTAAATTGCCAAATTCATAGTTAATGTTAAAATTCCAGTTTAAAAACAACTTCCAATATTTAAAATCAATTAATTATTCATTTCAAATGTTAAAAATTTCTAGGTCATCACATTAATTATCTCCGTTTTAGTACCAGTCTTTAAAAACATATTTAAAGTTGGGCGATTTTGGCCTTGAAAATCGACAAATGAAATAATTTTACCTACGACGATATTTTGAATATAAAGAATATTTTCAAGTAATATAGTCATCTGATTAAGGAAAAAAATAATACTTAGTTATTATCGTAAATTGATCAGTTGTTTAAAGTTAAGTATGAACATCTCGTGAATTCAATTTCACAATTTGACTATGAGGTATTCGATGAATGTTTATTAAAGAAAAATATTTAAGATGGATAATCTGACGAATATGTTTTATATATGTAATTTTATAAACTGGATTTATAAAACATGCTTTATAAAGGAATTTTTGAGAATTTAAATTTTGGTATTTTCGAAAGGAATTTCAAATTATTTTTGGGAAAGGAGTAATAATAGTATTATTTCTAAAAGGGGATATTGAAAAAGAGATAATGTGAATCACTTATATGACAAATTAATGGTTGTCAAATTTTATCAAAGTGTATTATCTTAATTAATAAGTATAGGTATGCTTTGATCTTTAAAAGAACTGGTTAATAATGAATGGTTTTGGGTTTGTAGTAAACGATGTTTTAACAACCTTTGTTTTTAAACCTTTGACTGCCACTTTGGAAGAAATCATGTATGTATATCTTTAATAATGATAATTTTAAGATAATAACAAGTATTGGAATCTTTTAAGAAAAAGATAGTAAATGTTAAATTTTTATTTAATAAAAGAAAAGAAGTTCACTATAACAAAGTTTTGGTAGCAATTTTTTTAATCTCTTTAAAAAGGTAAGAGAGAAAAAATTGTTAAGTAAAATATGAATATACTTATAGGAAATTGATAAGTATATGAATAATTTTATTGAAACTGTAAAAGTAAGGAAAATATATATGTATAAAGGAAGTTTTAACTAAATGAAGAATTTTTTGCATTTGATATTAATTAAAGAAATTTTATGGTGATTTATCAATTTAATGAATTATTTTGAAAATAATTTTTTGTAAAACCACTAAGATATATTTAGAAATGTATGATGGTAAAAGATTATGTAATATAAAGAAGTATCTTTGTAAAAGTTTGAATAAAGGATGAAAGTTTTATGAAATATTTTCACAAGAATTTTTGGAAGGGTAATAAATATATATGAAGTATTTGGATTGTTCCGTCGCACCATTTAATCTAAGATTCGAGTACAGAACTTTGATATGTTTTATCCGAAAAAGGATTTAGCACTCAATTCTTGATGACAAACATTTATGAGGATTAGTGATTGGATGCTTGAGTTTTCTATCATAGTTGAGAGCTATGTAAGGAGAACTAAAGTTCAGATCAGAAAGCCTGGTCAAAGCTTGCACTAAAGGATCGAGGGATCAATAGTAGTTCGAATATAAAATTGTGAATTCAGATCGAATCAGATATTATGTACAGATGATCTATGTACATCGTATCAATGAAAGTTTAAAAATAAATAGTTTAGGCAAAACCTTTGGATTTTTGTTCTGGGAAATTTCAGGGACGAAATTCTTTTAAGATAGGGAGTCTGTAACGACTCGCCAATTTATCACTTTAATAAATTGAATTTTAAGATGATGATATGGATAATAACATTCCAAGTAACGATAAGCAATAGTAAACTTATTTTGAGTAAATATTTACGAGAATATTTTCCTCGAAAATTTATCGATTAGGGGCATCATGTTTAAATATATGTTTATTTACATTAAATCAATATTTAATGATTTTATAATTATTTTAATTATTCAAATAATTATTTTGAATAAGAATAATTTATTTTAATAGTTTAAAGTGATAATGAATTTTTTATAATGGTTTTAAAAAGAGATATATTTAATTCGAAAATATGAGGGAAATTCGATATCGCTTTATCGGTATGATAGTAATTTTTGTGAATAATTTTTAGTATAAATTTATATAGTTTTATAAGTGAAATGTGATCATATTAATTCATTTAAAATGATAAGAAATTTATTTTTAAATTTTGTTTACAAATATGTGTACGTTAAAATATAATTGAAAATGTGACCGATAATTAATTCACCGGATTTCAACGATTTAATGAACAAAAGTTATTCGCGAACATTCAAAGTGTTAAAACTCTACATATACATACATATATATGTTACATACATATAATAACATGCATATAAACATACATATATAAATATAATTATGTATAAGAGATATTATATAAAATAAATAATGTATTTTAATGATTGCTTACTCTTTAAGTATAAAGAAGTCAACATTTGCATGCATAAGTGGATGGAAGTGATGGGCACATGGGGGGAAGGCTTTGACCGTGTATTTTGAAGAGGAAATGTGTTGGAGAAGCTCGAAAAAAGTAGTGTTTATAAATCTTCCTTTACACACTTTTTTTTGATAAATATCATACACTCTTCTCTCCTTTTCCATTCATCTTATTGTTCATAATTTTCATGCTTTTATCTCCACTTTAATGGCTTCCATTCCAAAATAAAATTATGTCCAAATTTATTTAAAAAAGAAATAAAATTTATAATATATAGTTATATATAGTTAAACACTTCAAAACAAGCTCAATATTTATCTCTCCACCTCCCAAACCCAACACACCACCATTCACCACCTTTGGCCGCGAGCTTCACCTCCTTACCACCCTAGGCCATGAGCAATAAGGCTTGGCTGAGCCCTATCAAGGATCTAAGCTCGATTTCATGAAGTTTCATTTCGAGATAGCGGAGCTATAGCCATTTTAAAAGTATTTCGAGTGTAAATGAAGGTGAGAACCCCTAAAATTATTATACTATATGTTAGATGATGATATGATGTTGCAAATGGATGTTTAATATGCTTTAATCATCAATTTTGGTTGTTTACATATGAATGTTGAATATATATATATATATATATGTATATATATATAGATACATACATACAAGTCATGATTATACACGTCGATAAGCACAAAAAGAAATCGCTTTCCTTGAATTAACGAAATGATGTGTACGAAAGTTGTAAACTACATAATGGTTAAAATGTATTTGAAATTTTTTGTCAATATTCAAAAGTGTTTAGGTGAAGTTTGAAAAGAAGTAGAAAATTTAGCCAAAAATAAGCGCGTCACATAATGGTAGTTCGCGATTTCACGCTATAAAAATCAAACTTGTGTAAAAGGTGGAATATAGCTCGGAATCCTTCAAGATAAAAAAATTTCAAACCATTATATCTGTAGTTTTCCAACGAAGGAAGAAAATTGAGATTTTGATAAGTAGATTTTGAAACACGAGCAAAACAATTTTTTGGAAAATCCTGAATTTGCAATTCGGAATCCAAAACTGAATTTCTTTGAAAATGATGTTTTAAAAATGTTTAAAATGTGAAATAAATTTTAAAAATGTTTTAAAATGGTTTAAAAGTGATTCGAGTAATAAAAGTGAATTTTCATATAATAAAAAAAGTCATTTTAATTAATATAGCTTAAAATACACTTTCCACAGCATTTTCTATAACCTTTGAAATATGGTTTTAAACTAAACGATTCTTATCCAAATCTTTTATATATGTTTTCAAATGGATAACTAAAAGTTTCAATAATGATTTGGAGTTTTTATACCTTATTGATGAAAGTTCGAATATACGATTAAAAGAAAAAGCTATTATAAATAAGTGGTTTAATCTTGGCTCTAAAAGCTGACGAGTAGACTGGATTTTTCTATTCATGAGATCCAAATTTGAGGTTCTTAAACTAAGGAGACGTTTAGGAGAAACCTGTGACGACCCGGAATTCTAGATATTTAAAATAGGAATATTTAATTGGTTTTAAATATTCAAAAGAGTAATTTTAAATTGAATTTCAAATATCACCATTTACTGGATAATCTAATTTTGAATTAAACTATTGGAAATTGGGTAAAATATGAGATCTGAGATTTTTAGCTTGTTAAAAATAATTTGAAGGCTTATAGATTTATATTAATAATACTGAAGGTGATAGAACTTTTAAAATTGAATTTAACAATGATTTGTTTAGTTTTAAAAATATGTCATTTAAATCGATATTTAAAAATAGTCTTCCGTGGCACAGTCTCGGATTTCGACGAAACCAGTTCCATTGGATCCGTGATATTTTTTTATTATCGGATTTCAATTTTTGTAATGTTTGGAGTTGTTGTGTGAGCGTATGATATATAACCGCGTTGAAATTTATATCGACAATTTAATATAATAACTAGGCCCAAAAAGCTATCTTCTCCATACGATTGAATTAGGACTCGAAACCGTTTCCATTGCGTTCGGAATAGGAGTATAACATTATAAATGCCAGGTGGCATGCCTCGATAGGAGATCAAAATTTTAAGTTGCTAAAACAAGACATTTTGGGAAATAAATAATATTTTGTAATTTCAAAGTCAAAGCCCTACCTTATGTAACACGCCATTCCATCCCAGTTATAACCGCATATCCTTTCCCTTATCTCCTTCAATTCGAAAACAAAATCGAATTTTCATTCTCCTCCCTCTTCAAAAAAAAAATCGCAGCATATAAAAAAAACACGAAATCATCATGGCCGAAACCTAGTTCAGCATAGCAATCGATTCGAACTCGTTCAATTCGGAATAGGAAGCATCGCGCGGCCGAAGGCGAAGCAAGCTATTTGTGGCGTTTGAGCCACGATCTAATAGGCAATTCACGAAACCTTTCTAAGATCGCGGCGTCGTCGTGATTAACACAATCGAAGGGAAGCATCTGCAAGTTTCGATCTCGCGTATGAAGATGGAGGCAGGGTCGCGGCGCGACGTGATGATGCTGGAGGAGTTGTTCGAGACGGTGAAGGCAGGCGCGATCGATGGTTCGTCAATCGATTATGGAGGGAACTCGCGGTGAAGTCGTGAGCGAGATTGGAACTTGCGACGTTGCAAGCAAGGTTCGGGTACGTGGTTGAAGGCCTGGGAGCTCGCGATCGATTTTGTGGAGGCTCGCGATATGTCGTGACGGCGACAGGGGGAACTTGGTGAGCAGCTAGGTATAGGTGCTTTTTATTTATTTATTAAGATTAATAAATATGTTTATTCTTTTAGGGAGTGATATTTCGATTTATAAACTGTTTAAAAAATTTATTTTTACAGCAAGCCAGATATTTTTCTAAAAATTAATATATATATATATATATAAATGCAATTGTTTTTCAAAATTTATTTATGATCTTGTTCGAAAAAAAAGAATATTTTACAGTGGAACAAATTCCGTTTAATATGTGTATAGGTTTGGAAGGAATTTTATTAGAAATTAATGTGTATAATTAAATAAATAAATATACATATGCATTTTAAAATCTACTGGTTTAATTTTAAAATATGGAGATTAATTTTTTTACTTATTTAATTATTTTAGAAATTGTTAAAGGAAAAAAATTAGTTTAAATTAAAGTGTTAAATGCTAATAGATTGTTCGATTTTTCAAATATTAATAAGCCGTATAATATTTATACAAGTTCCAAAATCGAGAAGGAAATAGCTGGATTGGAAATGGATTGCATGCAAAATTAAAGGTGAGTTAATCTCACTCATCTGGTTTTAATTTAAATTTAAATAGTTAAATTGAATAATTGGTTGAATGATTGAATTGATTTGATGTGCTATATTATATAGTAATATATAGTATAGATTGGAATGATTGATTTCCCGCATTATATAGCAGATGAGACCCTATGCACCGCATAATAGCGGATGGTATTATATTAATCCTATATACCACGATATTCCACATCGAAGTGGAATTGGTATTGTGCTAACATCTATGGATGCAGGGAAACAGGTTGGAGGGATCCAACTGGATTCCTCAAAATTATTTAGATTGTTTAATGTTCTGTGTTATGAATATTTGATATTCTGTGATGAATTATATTTCTAATTGGAATATTGAATGCTATGGTTTGCTTGAATATATTTCGGTACACTGAGTTATCAAAATATATAGAATTGGATTTTTGAAAAGAAAATAAAAGAGTGAATTTTTAAGTAAAATAATCATAGAGAATTTGAATAAATTTAAGAATGAACTGGATAAGAATAAAAGTGATTTTAAAATTCAAATAAATAATTCCGAGTATGGAAAAAGGGGATTTTGAACAAACAAAAAAACAACGAATTGTAAAACTTATGTGATATTATTTAAAGGAGTAAAGAATTTATTTTAAATTTCAAGGTTTAAATTTATTTAAAAGGATAAAGAAGGAATTTAGAAAAGTATGAAAGTAATATTTCAGTTAAATAAGATATTAAATCATATTTGAGAAGCAAAAGTGAAGTTGATGGGTTTTGGAGTTAAATTGAGAAAGTAAAAGAATTTATTTCAATTTGGAATAAAATCTGAAAATCGATTTGGAAATTGATTTAGAATTTGAAATTATGTTTTCAAAGAAGACGAGACTATGGAATTTATAAAACTGAAGTAATATATCGAAGGATATTTGGAAGAATAAATTATCGGTGGGAATTTATTAAAGGAAAGGGTAAATTTGTTTAAAGATAAATAGTGATTTATTTTTAAAAGATACGAAAGAGAAGCGTATTCCCCTGGATAGCCAAGTATGTTTTCAAAACAAATTTATAAGTATAAGTTAAAAGTTAAAAGTTGTTTTAAGAAGTAAGTTTTAGAAAATTTATTATTTTTAAATGTTTAAATTTTAAAGTAAGTCTTTTTAAAATTTATTATAATAGTAATTATTTAAAGGTGGCTTAGTATTATGTTTTAAAAAGATAAAAATTTTGTTTTTAAATTTTTAAATTTAAATTTAAATGTTTAAAGTGTATTTTATAATAAATTATTTTAAAATCTAAAGTGTTTGTACTTGGTGATTTCAATGGATATAGAAAATATTTTGGAAATGTATTCCGTGGGAGGAAGATGGTTTGAAAACTATTTTCAAAAAGGTTTGAAAGTGGAAATATATCTTACGAAGATATTTTGAGGTTAATAAATAATTTGGTGAAATTATTTATGTTTGATGGTTGTTTGTGAATGTTAATTGATAGCTAAATAACCGAGTATCAATATTGGCCAATGTGTTGATCGTTTCGAAGAGACCGGGATCGGGATTTATTTCCTGAAAACCACTTCGATTCGGTTTGAACGTTTTCGTGTGGAAAACAAGAGTTTGGATTCGAAGGTGGAGTAGTGAAGTGCAAGGGCTAGTCGCTACTAATCCTGAGGAGATTCCAAAATAGATGTAGTAGGAGTAGTGCCTTCGGTTCCATTCGAACCCAGAACGGACTTGTATGGATGAATGCTTTCAGAACATCATTAGGAGGGCGATGAGCATTCTAAGGGATATGTTCTAAAAATGTAACGCTTAGCCTCAAGCCTCATCAACCGGGAATGACTGAAAATCAAGGGTTATGCAGCAAGGCTAAGTGGGTAGAAACCATTAGTGTGAGGTTATCCATGTCTAGATGTCCCTTTTATTCGGCTTAGTGGTGCGGTTGCTGATCCCAACCGTGGGGTGATCTTACTCGGGATTACCCAGTAAGGGGTAGTCCCGGTCTTGTGTTGTAGGGGATTGAGAGTAATCCTCAGTATGTTGATCTAGACCAGGTACCGTGACAGGTGGTACCCTAGTGTCCAGTCATTAGTTGGAAATCCATTTTCCCTATGCGCCTGTATGGTTTTGATTGTGCCCAACTATTGCTGAAACGTGAGATGCAAGCATTTCAGCTAGATTCTATTTTACTTTCTATAGACACTATTATAATATTAGACGAATTTGATAAAAAAATGTTTTGGCTATCGTAAGGTAAAAACCCGACATGTTTATTTGTGGCGTGGTCTTACGAGATGCTTTTGATTTCAAAGGATTTTGAACTTTAATAATCCAATTGAGTGTGGTTTTCTCACGCTGGTATTCCAGACTGACTCGGGTGTTATTTAACTATAATGCTTAGGTCAGACCGAGTATTATAGAATACAGGATATGATGCTGTAGAGCTCAGGAGATGAGCTGGATGGCGATACGTACTTCCGTACTTGATTTTTAATCCGCTGTGTATTCAGTTTTGAGGACAAATTTATATGACTGTCCAGTTGTATGTTATTGATGTTGTTGAACTCTGATGATGTATCCCGGTGATGTATGTATAAAACAGATATAGTTTTCTTTTGTGTAAAGATATGTTATTATCTATTATATTTTATTCCGCTACGATGGTTAGATTCTGATGTTGTTTTCTATTTTATTCTTCTACCTCTTCTTCTTTAACTCAAATGGTTCATATTTCCGTTCATCTTGAGTTGAGTGATGGAGAATAGTGTTGACTCAAGGGTACGGGTTTACGGGCTGTTACAAGACCAGGCCCCTGGCTCACCTGGCCTCTTTCCTTGGCGAGGGATGGATAAGGTTGAAATGTCGAAAACAAGTTAAGTATAAAATGATTTAATCTTTCAAATTTAAATACAACTTGATTTTATGGATATGATCTTCTTGTACTCGATGTTAAAACCCAAAGAAGGAACTTGTACTGTTCATGGAATTTAAAAGGTGATTTCGCCATTATTCCGCACATAGTATTTGTTGAATACGTAGATTGATATTGAGTAGAATTAGATGATTTCTATAGATTTTGCTCACTTAATACTTACCGGTTTTTGGGATCAATATCCTAGATAAATGGTTTTAACTCGATCAAAATAAAGAGTTTCGAATTAAGAAATCTTTTTTAAGATTCAAATGAAATGATTTTGGGAATATTTCCCTAAGTACAAATGAAATGATTTCAAATTAGTCCATGTTTAAAAAAGGTTTTAAGTAATCAAAGATTTAACGAGAGAGGTTTGATAATAACGTATATACCAAAAAGTGTTTTAAAAGTTGTATATATCCAAAAAGATTTTTTTGATAAAAGAACTTAATAAATTAAAGAATGATTCTCTATTCACAAAACCACTTTTTATCGATGATTGGATCGAAGGAACTGGGGCCAGATCTGCGGTAATTCCTATCCGAAAACTAATTCGAACCAATGTATGCGTTCCAAAAAATGAAAACTTGATAAAGAAAATGAAGGATGAAGATCAACGATTTTCGGGGTGAAAGGATGCTTGTTGATAATTCTGGTTAGCTCTCAAATACTAAAGTAGCAGTGGTCCTTTCATTTCTAAAATTCTTTAGGTTGCAAGGACTTCTTGCTACTAATTCTAGGATTAATTCCCGACATGATGTGGTAGGAGAGCACCTTCGGTTTGTTCAATCCCAAAACGAACTTGTATGGATGGATGTCTGACATTGCATTCTTGAGATTTACATTATTGACTTTTACAAATGTATATCTGTTTGGTGGCGGAGAAGGCAACTTCTCTTAGCTTAACACCCTTCTCTGAGATGTATGAGCTCGAAGGTTGTATGTTTGTGGAAGTCAATAAGTAATCGGTAGAATGTTAGAGTGGCATTCTAAAGAAGATGATGTGCTATGTGAAAAGACAATCTTTACCTCGACCCTCACACCCGAAAATGGCCAAAAAGGTAGATGCAGCAAGGCTATGTGGTTCGCAAACATTAGGGGTATGATCATCCCCATCTAGATATATTTCTTCCTGCTATGACGCTCAGGATGTAAATTAATGTGGTGTATGGTAATCGAGTGCTCGGATAGGTCGGTAATGACCGGGGTGATGACATATTCGGTACTATCTAAGGAAAGGTAGGCTGGTCTTGTGTTGGTAGAGGTGCAGATATTATGTTGACCTTGGTACATTCCTCTAGAAATGTACCGCCAGAAGGTAGTCCCTTCACCTGGTCATTGTATGGAATCCATTCTCCAATAAGTGCCTGCCGTTTTATTTATAGATCCTAGTATGATGGAAATTAATAATGGTAACAATTTCGGCTAAGATTAATAAGTTTATTTGCAAATGTTTTCAAAGATATGTCATTAAAATAATAGCAATTATTTTGACGTAGAATGTTTGAGTTATCATAAGTAAAAACCATTATGTGTTTATGTGTGGCATGGTCTTATAAGATACCTTTTTGTTTTCAAAGTGCTTATTTTGAGTTATCACACCAGTCTCATGACTGAGCCGGAGTTTATTTTCCCTTTTTCTTAAACTCTAGGTGCCCTACTTTTCCCCGGATAGCCTAGTGGTCAAGTTTAGTCTAGAAGAAAGCTAGATGGAGCTCGAAGCATGGAGTCTGGAGATTTTCTAAAGATTTGTTATCGATTTCCACCACACTCTTGTACTATGGTATTCCGCAAATTTGTAGGAACAAGATTTCTAGCTGTCCTTATTTCTAACTCTGATAAATATATTTTAATTCCTGCATCAATGTTTTTATGTTGAAGTAATATATATATATATATATATATATATATATATATATATATATATATATATCTGTGTGTGTGAGATTCTTGTTTGTCTTATTTTTCTTTCTTACCCTTAAGAATCCGCTTCTCCAACACTTGGATTTACGGCACGTGAATACCAAGGATGTATTAGTGTCGATTTCTGAGAGTCGAAGAAACAGGTCCTTACAGACACGATACCATGCCAACCCTTTGTTTGTCTTGCAAGGTTTCTTTGTTAAATTAAGGTCGAACGCCTGACTCCATCCATGCGAACTCCGATCCGGTTCCTTGATCTAACTACCGAAATCTTCAGGCATGACTAAGGTCTTATTTCTAAAATCTATCATTCATCCTAAGAATCCAACTCAAGTGCTTGTCTATCAGAATCATGTGAAAAACTCTTTCCCAACTGAGGAAAATCACCCAGAAAATCTGTGCTCGAACTACAGGTTAAGAACTGGTACTTGAATGGACCAATCTTTAGAAAATACCACTTACGATGCATGGGATTACTCCCATTACCTGAGGTTTATTGACACAAAGGAAAAAAATTATAACACGAACAACTCTAGACAAATGCCTATAAGTCATCCGCTTGGTCTCTACTCATTACTGGGCATCCATCGAACCTTACTTAGATATAAATCCAAGTCACACTTCATCGACTTAACCCACTCAACATGAAAGCTGGTGTATCAAGTTTGAATGGTAACACTTCGATCCCTTCAACTCAATTTTGCGACTAAGGTGACATATGCAAGGTTTATCTCTATCAAAGAATTTACCTACTATGAAAGGTGTCAAGTTTAGCTTATCTACTGAGTAACTAGCAACAGATAAAACACCTCTCAAATGTCGAAACGAACAGAAGTGAGTTTCCAAAAATAGACCATATGTCACTACATAAGCTCCTTCAGATTTTCCTGATCTGGAAGCACACTAGGACCCACTTATGCCTAAAAAGACACAAGTCATCATCACTTACACACCTTTTGAAAATGTAGGACAGTCCTTCAAGTGATCAAGCCAATCATAAATGAAGCACTTACATTTCACTTTAATTGGATATCATTTGATACAAAATGCCTCCCATATGCCACAGGAGTGACATATTAGGCCTTCTTTTCTTTTTCTAACAAGCTCGATCTTCCTTGTAACATGGTCTTTACGCTTTTGTTGGAGTTTCGGTTACTTTTCTACTTTCTCTACTTCAAACGGTATCTCATGGACATTCTTACAAAAGAGAACCATCCCAGTGAGATATTCGAAAGTGAACCCTAACAGGGATAAGGTTAAGCAATGAACCCCTAACTAATGCTTAAGACCTAAGGCAAAACTTTTTTCACACAATAACAAAGTATCGACCACCTTAAAAACAAAAGGTTGAGTTGGTTAACAATCCTCTACGGACAAGCTATCATGTTCAAGATGGATGGAATACTCTAGCTACACGCTCTTCTCGATCTTAGAAATGAACCAAGAACTTATAGTAATGCTTGAATAAATTTTGAACCATAAGTTATGCTTATCAGTCACACAAACACTGCAACCTACCCAACAAAAGTCTCCCTTCCATAAGTGCCAAGAAACAATCTCAGTTACGAGAACATTTCCTTGACTTATATCAATGGAAGCCTTCTCATGCATGTGTCCACGTATGTGCCTCAAAAATAGTCTCATGACTCAGATATGTCTCCACTCCGAGGCTAAGGAAACTACGGCACTGCTTCAAAGAGTCTAGAGTTGGTGGAGCTAAAAATACTAATGTCTAAAGGGCCACACCACTTTTGGTGCAAACCGCAATCAGTTGTAAATGTTCATGGGCGATGGAACATCTTTTGAAGTAGCTAAATAGTCTTTGAACTAATCAGGCATCTCAAACTACCTATCTTCAGTCACATTTGTATTTTGTCTGCTCAAACAACCTGAAAAGAATATCTTAGCAATTAGCAGTAGAAACAAATCAAGTCCAAAAGACAAGCAGTGATAAGTATTATATAGTAGAAAAATTCAAGTATGCTCTCTGAACTTATCTCCTACTACCAAAATGATTAACTAAAATAGGGCTACTTTGTCCAAGTGTCAAACCTAAGCCCTGATACCAATTGTAACAACACAACCTTCATAAAACCCAAAAATCGGTGCCTTACATCATTGCATAACTTTCGAATACCACAAAAGAAACATTGTCGGCATAAAATTAGAACAAACACTAAACCAAGACTCGATAAGATCTCACGATGGAATGACAATATATAATATACTGAATATACATGAACAAAATAGAATAACAATATATAAGTGACCGCACTAGCGGAAGAAAGTGGCAAATAAATATCGGTACAGAATAGTAATTATACATCAACTTGGAGTTCTAAATAAATATATAATACAATAATCTCGTATATAAATAATAGGTCTGTTGTGTACAAATGAAGTAACAAGTATACACACATGCATACACACAAAAATATCAATGCCACGCCTCCAAAATGCTCCAACTACGCACTTTGATAGTGTATGCCTAAAAGCATCAGACTTCCGAACTACTCAATCAAGTACGCGAGAGTTGTCATGACATAAGCAGACAAAGAAAAATGTGGGTCAGACATAAATTCTAGTGTGAGGGAAACTATCTTAAATTATTGTATATTAAAACTATATATATAAATAATCAGGAACTATTAAACCATAGTTGTCTCTCTCCACAAACGTGGCTCAAGGGTAATCCGGACTGCATATAAACATGTATAGTAGATCCATCTCAAAAGTAGGGGATCATATCATAACCTACTCCTCTTTAATAACAAAAGATTAGTGCAATATCTTCCATTGCACTACACTAGCCCAAAAGTACTAATAATATAGTACAAACTTACAATAATCAAACCGTGATCCCTAAACAATGATAACTACTACTAAGATCGATAAGATATGCCCCAACACGTTGGTCACTACTGTAAAGACCAAATAGGTACGCCACAATGCATATGGTCACTATTGCTAAGACCGAATAGGTATGCCACAACGCGTATGGTCACTACTAATAAGATCGAATAGGTATGCCACAATGCATATAGTCATTACTGCTAAGACTAATTGTTTATATGATTACGAACGTAAGACCAAAAAATATCTAAGCAATCATAACAAGATAAAGCTATTCCTGATCCCTCTAAGACCGTATCGAGCATGTCATGGCTATCAACAACACTATAGGCACACCACAACAAGGTCGATACATGTGTAGATCACATAAGTCCATACCCTTGGTAGGCCACATAAGTCCATACCCTTGGTGTGTCACAATAAGTCAGCACCAAACAAATCGTATATTACTCTAAGGTTCAAAATTTTAGTGTACGGACTCCATAAATAACGTATGGAATTGCCATGCACGGCACCGATCGCTATGGCCTAAAATCCCACCGGACAACTCTATCAAAATCCCATACTAACCAAAATCGCCTTCCAAATAGAACACATGACCATAATATTCCTCCATTATACCCTACCACTCTATCTCCAAATCTCCAGTTTTGGAATACTTGCAAGGGGTGGGTCCCACGTGGGCCTCGAAATTAAATTACTCCCAAATCTACCAAAATTTCACAAGTTGTAGCCCTGAAAAAAATGGTGAACAATGGTCTAAATCCTCAATCCGACTTCGTATGTGAAAGTTATTGCATTTTGAAGTTTGCACAATACATAGTAGGTCACTCGATTAGTGTTCCATTCAGTCGACTAAACCTGGGCTGAGATGACTTGTTCCTCCTTGACTAATCGACTAAATGGACCTATTCAGTTGACTAAACAAATAGGTTTTATGCAGTGAGCCTGGGCAGGGGTAAATCCTACCAAACAATCACCAATTCGCGTGCTGTTTCCTCCGACACTTTACCTGATGAGTCGCCTTGCTACTAAAGCCTGTATCCACCCATCGAACATCTATCGGGGTTCATTTGTTGATGTTTTTAAAGTGGTTTCTTAAGTATATGAAATCACTTTCAATACCAAAATCCACTCTTTGCATGAGTAGAGTTTAACGGTAAATTATATTGACCAGGCTTCCTCTAACTCTCTAAATGACATACCCGGCCTCCTTGCCTCGTGCGCATCTTATACATGTGTCTCTATACTCATTTGCACTTGCTTTTTCACATATATACATAGAAGCACACATCTCAAGAAAAATTGCATTTTGAGATTACTCGACCTGATACTCTCCAATACAACTTACTGCACCCAGTGGTTACTATGGCCACATGAAATTACTCATAACATGCCTATATACATATATGAGCATTCCTATACTTATATATACAGTTCAATACACAAATGTTCACACACAACTCTCATTAAAAATTCTAGTCACAACACTAGATTCGTTTTGGGCGTTGCTTAGCTCCAAATACACATGTATGTATATCCGCTTGTGCACATATACGTACATGTATATTTACACAAGCCATAACTACTACTATATCAATTATTACTTTTACTTACTAATCATTTCAATAAAAGTAAAATACCACTTTAAACCATTTTATAAAATCTCATATATATATATATATATATATCATAAAATGAATTCTTCATTTATAAAATCATGAAACCATTTTATAAATACTAATTAAGCTTCGTTAGTCTCTAATCATTTTAATAATAAGTATAGAGTTCAAAATTAACTAAATTAGCTTACTAGATGTTTTTATTATTAACTAATGACATGCACTCAATTATCACATGAAATTAGTCTAAACCATAAATAGAATTCTCCAAATTAATGTATATCACTTCATAATCACAAATAAAAATTTCAATGAAGTGTAACTAGCTAAGTAAGTAGGAAAATCATCTCACTCGCCTTATTTAAACCCATGCCAAGCTCTAATCACCAAAAATTGCTCCAATCACACAAACCCCAAATCTTTGCCCTCTTGAAATCTTAGATGAAGCTCCAAACTTTGAATCAAGATTATTCCTTAGTGGGTTATGTGATGAACTGGATGAGAGGAATTTTAGAGACGTTAATTTGAATTTAGGAATTTTATTTAGGCAAGATTTGGCTAATCTAGGGCAAGGTGATTATGTGGAGATTAAGACAGTGATTAGGAGATGGAAAAAAGAAATGAACATGGAAATGAAAGTGAATAAGGATTATGAAGAGCTTGGCTACATATAAGTTTAGTTAGAGGCAATCTAGTGGGCTTAGCTCAATTATCTTCATTCGACACTATTTATCTCCAGAATTCGTCGACTCCAAAAATAGTCGAGTTTATAATAATTTTACTCACATTAAAAAGGTGAACTCAGCCATGGACGTATCGAGCCTTAATTCATTTGTTGGTAAAAATCGAGTATATGAGGCGTTCCATTGCTTAACAATTAAATATTTAAATTAATCCTTTAAATATTCGATAAGTAAAAATTACGAGGTGTTACAATTACATTAATATTCTATGTGAAAAGAGATACTCTATTGAATAATGTTTCACTTTATATGGTTTGACATGTACCCAACTGTGACCATAACATGTGTCATATGTTAACCATAATCAAAGTACAGTTTTTAACGTATAAGATCCATACAATTCTCAATTCAAAAGATATTGCACATCATGACGTGAGATCTTCCATTTGGCATAGATATTTGTAGATATATTCAATTATGGAAGAATGTCAATGAGTTGTCCTGTAATTATTCAACAATCATGAGTAAATTACCATCCATCATATGGAGAGAGAGTCATGTACACCAGTCTAAATAGATTTTTAATTTCACATTTACTACAAGCATTTAAGGATAGATTTTTATTTCTACCCCCTAATACTCGTGGTTATGAATACATTCATAATTGCTATCAACTAGTCCATATGATTTTCTACTTGTATGTAGTTAATGTACTATAAACATTACCTGTGCCACTATACAAAAATATATATGATAGAAAATAAAACAAAATATGCTTTATCTTGAACAAGATTCGATGTAAGAGATATAAACAAATTACATAATTGTCCTTAGGACATGCCCTTAACTCTATGAGCTAAACCTTTTGGAGGCATGCTATGTTATTCATCAATTTACTTACTTTTATGCATGACATATGTTGTAATCCACAATGTATGAGACCATGTGATATATTTGATGTACCATTCAATACTCTATATGTATGGAGATGATGTAGTTTAATAATTGACAGTCACTATACAGTGAAGCACTTGCCGTTAAATAGCGATGAAGGTGTAAAAAATCACATAGGGATAAAGCAAGAACATAATGAAAATAACAAAGGTGCAAAAAGATATATTGGAGATAAAATCCAAATTCCAATTGGATTTATTATTGATCTCACATCATTGGTATAAGAAAAGAAAACATCGGTTACAACTGTATAACAACATCTAAGCATGCTATGATCAATGCAGTCCAAAGATATGGACTATAAAGAGTATTCTCATTTATGTTAACTGCTTGATCCATGAATTCGGCATATACCTGAATTTATTAATTTGTCTAAAAGTGAACTAGCTAAACTATTATTTATATTAAATTTGCTGAAGTGATGCTAAAAAAGTCTGTCTCAACAGGCTGAACGGTAAATAATAGGACCTTAAGCGGATTTGCAATTTGATAGTGCTGTTGCAAAAGTGTAGTCATAGAAGAACGTTAAGTGCACCAAGGGGGTTTAATAAGGCTTAAGCGGGGCTTTAACTGCATGGAATAGTCCTTATTTTATCAGTTGATTCTCATACACTGTCTCATATGTATCATATCTACTATGATTTTGTGCATGCATATTTCAATATATCATATTTTATCCCCCGTGAGTATTGTATCACATAAAACATTTAGATTGTTTTGTTTAATTTAACCATAAAATTTACCTTCAACTACATTCATAGGTTGAATGTGATATTTATGCATCGATTCTAGGTATCATAGAATATGGATAGTCACAACATGATACACAACATTTAAGATTAGAAATCAACTCTACATGTGAGTGAATAAAATCCACTTGTTTCTTTTTCATATTGAGCCACAAAACAATTTGACGTCCATAATTATTTGGTTTTGCAATAATTGTGAGAATGAAAATCAAAGGACAAGACACCATATATATTTCTATTATAATTTATGAAAGAATAGATCTGTAATTTGATCCATAATTATAATTTACACCACGGTACACACTTCCTTCTGTCCAATCTTCATATTTTCCATTAAAATAAAATTTAAGTTATACCATTTGTTGTCAATAATGGAAGCAATTATAAATTGCCAAATTAACCCTAGGCAAATGTTGAGTGAAAATAAGGTAAGGACAACATATCCATATGAATTAGCTAAAAGTTAGCATATATATTAATTTACTTGAATTGTTCTTGTATGTAATGGAAATGTATAATGTGCCGCAAATAACATTTTTTCACAAAAGCATAAAATTAACTAAATTGATAATCCAATCAACCGTAGAGAGGTTTGTCTAATGTAATGAACCAAATTAAATTAGATTGAAGCCTAGAAAACATGCTCCAGGTCTCATAGCATATTCCATAATTTCCTCCTTCTCCATTGCCAGACACAGCAGCTTGAATCCTTTAATTGAAACCCCATGTACCTACCGACTCGATTCCTAAATAAAGGTCATGTGATGACCCGACTTTTTAACCCTCGAAATCGACATCGATACGTTCACTATATAGTATGCCGAACAATCGAGTGCCGAAAAGACAGATTGTTAGGGAATAGAAAGAAGGTAGAAGAAAGAAGAAACTAAACAAATACAGAATCTCACAGCGGACAGAATAATATATAATATTAATAGTTCTTTACACAAATAAAATTGTAATATACATATTTCAAATCAGAGTTCATGAGTCAATAATTACTAGCCAGGACAGTTATAATGGCATGTCCTCATGATTGAAGATAATTTCAACAAAAACTGTAGCGGAATAAAACAAGTACGAGAATACGTCTCGGTCTCCAGCTCGTTTCCTAAGCTCCAAAGAAATCCAAATATATATCTATAATATGCTCGGTTTGACCCAATAATTATTATAAAATAATAACATACGGATCAATCAGGTAAACCAACGTGAGAAAACACATTCAATTTGATTTATTAAGTTATAAAATCTTTTCAAAATATAGATATCGTAAGACCATGCCACATATAAACACGGGCAGATTTTTACCTTATGATCACCAAAACATTTTTATAGAAAACCCAATGATATTATAATAATGTATAAGGGTCAAAATAATAATAATCAAGTATCTGTGATGCTCGTGCTATGTACATCACAACAATGCTAGTATAAAATCAAAACTCGATAAGGCTCGTTCGCTATTTGTGTAGGATTTCCATGGAGGTGCCCTCGGTACTTGGAGAACGGTCCGCCTGCACAAGGATCAGAGATATCCTTTCGAAGCATCATAACCGTCTAGCAGGAGCATTATAGGAAAAACATAACTGGTCTTGCTAAGACCAAAGGTATCGCTCCGGCATGCCAAAAACAACTGAAGGTATCGGTATTGCAAGAAAAAGAGCCGATTACACCCTATGGGTTTGCCAACCCTACTGGCCATGCCTTCTATCTTTGGTTTTAGTCATTTCCGCTCCAGAAATACATCACGGAATCCCATATGGATTCCCATACCACAATGGCCTGGGAATCGAATACAGATTCTTACATCTCTAATGAATTTTAGAATCGCATAAGGATTCCATACCCAACTGTCTCAGAACCACTATGGATTTCAACATCTCAATACAACACGAAACTCCTCCATAGAGTCATATATGGTTTTGGAGTGGTAACGGTTCTGAGTCATCTCTTATGAGTATACTCTTCCACTTTCTGGGCGCTCCATAAACCAATCTTTGTTTTTCGGAATACTCAAGACCAGTTTTTTAGGAAATAATCATACAACACATAAGAGCGAGGATCACCCTCTAACTGTTAAAATGGACGGATCCCCTTATCATTTATCCTAGATGAACAACGAGTTTATACATATAATATAGCACCTCGAACGGCATACCATATAATCTCTTTGTTTCCCTTAGATATTTCTAGAGTCAAAATCCCTAGGTGTTAAATAGGAAACCGTTTCCTACCATCAAAATTAAGATGGATTACATATTTGTGCTAAGATTTGATTGTCGTTATTTTAACTATCAAATAAACAAACATTCAACCAAGATTGCATTTCCCACTGAAATCACTAAGCCTCATTTAATTTGATTTCGATAAATTGAATCTCCTTATTAAAACATTCTATACTTATTTCATCAGAATAAGTATATTCACAAATCCCTTCATTCAAAAATACTTGAAAACTATTTGAAATATATATATCAAAGTGATATTCGGTATTGACCATGGATCACAGCTCGATTGTTGCGTCTCATCCCCGAAAAAACAAATTTAGCTTAGGCAATCACTACCTCGATTTCCGCCATGCAATCAATCATAGATCGCAATTTGCACAATGGTTACATCGCTATCCCAACAAAAACATCACAAACTGTAGGCAATCGTTGCATTCGAATTACACTATGAAAATATACAATTTCTTCCAAAATCTTTTATTTTAATAAATACTCAAAATAATACTTATAAAATCTCTATATAAATTCCCAGTTTAATTCAGGAAAATACTCTTTTTAAAATAGATCATTAATAAAGGCCTTTGAAAATGATTAAGGAAGAATTTAAAACAATTTAGATATCAATAATAATATCATTTGGAACCTTTTTCATAATTATTTAATAATATATTATAATAACTTCCAAAACAACTTTTAATATACACTGAAGTAGTTAATTTTTAAACAATATACATTTTAGTGTGTGTGTGTGTTTATATATATCAAATAAAGTAATTGATTTTTTATATAATCATTTATTAAATAACTATATTATCATAAATAAATAATTCGACTTCCAAATTTTGGAATAAATTTTGGAAAACATTTAAGTGAAATAACTAACATTACTACAAGAATCATTTTCAGAACATTTGTAAATGATAAATTTTAAACAAACTTTTTTATATATTTACTAATAAAACATTTCACTTTAGATTATACAAATTTGAAGTTAGACCAAAAATTGTACCTTTCCACTATTATACCGAGGCTTGAAAATCCCAATGGTACTTATCAACTACCATTTAATTCAATTTAACTATCAAAGTTAAATTACAAGCATTTACACATCAGTTATATATGTAAATCAAATTCACACTTAACAAATCAATTGTTAACACATCAATTATCCAATATAAATCCATTTGCATTGATCAGTATCCAAATTAAATCAAACAGCATAATAAAGATTGATTTTGTTAACCAATTATCATTCAAAATCAAACTCTTTCATTTATTTTCCAACGTTATTTATTTGGCCAAATATATCACACCAATATTATTTCAATTCAATTTACGTTACAATTTAACAACATACTTTTAAACCAATCCATTATTAGTTCCACAAATACATGATTCAATACTAGAAGTAAGCTTAAAAATAAACATAAACATTTTAATAGCAATTCGAGATGTTATATCGTGACCTTAGATCCGTTTCAACCAATCTAATAGTATTTCAAGATGTTATATCATCATCCTAAATTAATTTCAACAATAACCAATTTCATCAATCCAAATGGCATAAATAAATTTTATTCGGTATAAACATTACTGATTAACCAAATGAGAGAGTTTAACTCACCTTGAGTTTTCAATTTTTCAAACGTTACAATTTTAAATTAAATCGAACGACGTTCGATTTAACCTAAAATATTAGCTATTCCCAATCTTCTCCAAATTAGTTCTAAAATGTAGTACCCGTCGCCACAATTCCGATGCCGCTTGTTTTGTTCCATTCTGACAAAGTATGAAAGAGATATACATTTTTAAAAATTTTAATACAATTATATAAATAAATTTCTTTTTTTAATAACTTCGGATCTGGGCCGTTGCTTTGGTATGGAGAAAATATGGCAGCGAGTTCTTTCTTCCTTCGTTCATTTACAGGAACAAATAAAACCCATCACCACCTTCATATATTCCATTGTCGCACCAACCTCCTACATCGATAAGATGATCAGCCAATGCCATGACGAAGCACATCACGTCTAGCACCATCGCCCATGATCCGACCCTCCCTATCCTCGCCTCCTCCTTGAATTTCATGCTTGAATGCTGCACGAACACGACCCCTTTTCGCCTCCTATCATTGACGATACAAGATCTCCACCGTTGATCTTATAGAATTCGTCGCCTCTACGATTTCTTAATTGGGAGTTTTCACTAAAAATCGATGGATTTTGAGAAATTAGAAGGTGAAGTTCGAAGATTTCGGCCATAGAAATATGAACCGGCGGCTGCAAGCTTTGGTTAGGGTTTTGGAGTGGAACGCGTATGTGTGTGTATATATATATATATGAAGATATATTATTTTAATATTATTTCGACTATTCACACGAAATTTTGGAGGAACTCCAAACGAGGCGTGCGGCCTGACATTTGTAATGTCTTACCCCTATTCCAAGCACAATGGAACAAGTTTCAAGGCCTAATTCGATCGTATGTGAAAGATAGCTTTTCAAATCGAATTATAATATAAAATTTCTAATATTAATTTCAACGTGTTTTTATCCCATACTCCCAAACGCTATGAAATTTGAAATCCAACAATAGTACACAATTACAGATCCAATGGAACTGGTTTCATCGAATTTCGAGAGTGTGCCCCGGATTGCTATTTTAATGCGTCAATTAAATCGAGCGATTTTCAAAATTGACGAAATTACTTGAAATTCAAAATTTAAAAACTTACTAACTCAATTATAATTCAAATAGAATTTATGTTCACTTTAAAATCCCTCTCGATTCAATTTAAATCAAAAATTCAATTATTTGCACTTCCAAATATTAAATTCGCTATTTTTCACTATTAAGTTAATACTTATAAATTTCAAATTTCAATTTATCGACTTTTAGTTCCATTCAAACATCACTATCATCACTCTAACTCAAATAGAGTTTAAATCAACTTGAGAAATCATCTCCATTCAAATTTAACTCCAGATTCCCATATTTACCAAATTTCAAATATTAAATTTACTATTCACCAAATCCATTTAATCGCTATATTCGAAATTTTAAACCATTTCACTAATTTAACCAAAATAACCATATCCAAAATAAATTAATATTTTAAATTCAACATTTAAAAATAAATTAAACATTCAAAATCAAACGACCAAATTTCTGTGCCGTTACAGGTCTTCTCACCTATTAAGTAGTGGAAGCCTCGACCAACTTCCTCGGTATGTGAATTCACTCCCAAAATAACGTAGTCATAGCTAGTGTCCTCAATACCTAAAACCACCTCTTGCATCCTCAGTAACTTAAATCATGGCCAGCTTCTTTCCCTATACTTAGGAATATGTAATTTAACTTTAGATTAGCTTTCATAAATTTAGAAAATTTGATTTCTTTTGGAAATTTTGAATTTTTTTGCTCATTAGGTTTAGCATTTACAATGGGTTGAATAAGGGAAATCTTATTACTATGATTTTAAAGTATGAAATCTTGGGTTTATAATTTTTTTCTTAAAGATACAATATTCATTATACTACTTGGGACCAAGTAATTTAAGTTTAGCTTTCAATGTTTATAAAGATTAACGTTTTTAAACTCTTTTTTATAAAATCCTTGGGTCTTTCATATGTGTTGAATTGAATTAATTATGAAACATTATAGTTTTGATTTTAAAGTCTACAATCTTAGGTTCATCATTTTGCTTTCTTGGACTTAATATGAATGTATTATCAAAATTGCATCAAAACTATAGTAACCAAGACCACTGTCCAACTCTTGAACATAATGAGCATATTCTCAAAACAAATTTGCATAAAATGTATAACTAAACCACGAGATTCCACCAAATAACTAGTATTTGTAGGGTATAGAAATTTAATTTTAGTTTCTAATGTATAAGTGAATTCTTAGAAGAGAAAAAAGGTTTGATAGTTTGCACAGTGGCAAGTAATTACTAAATATGTCAAAGGGAAATTCTGTATAATCAATCTGATGGCTAAGTACAAAGTCAAAAGTATTCTTATTTGTTACATTCACTTCTAACAAACATAAAATGTTAGAAATAACATCCTTGCTCTAATTCTGATTTCCTACATGTTGTTTTAGCTGAAATGCACCTTCTTATGTTGTCATCGTGTGTGCACGCTATTATATATGTCAAACGTGATATATCACCGTACCTTTCAGATATAGTTTTCAACAATTAAACTTATGCATCCCATGATACACTTAGAGATTCCAAAGCAAAAAGACAATATTTCAAACAATCAATTACATTATGTTTCAACAAGAATTAATTTTCGAAGAATGATTAATCTTCCTTTTATTAATGTGAATTGTTATAGTATATTATGAGGAAAAGTACGTGTTGTTGATTTTATTATTCATGTTAACAGATCCATAATATGCTTAAGTAGGAAGTTAAATACAGAATGGTTCAATGGTGTTTTATTAACCTATTGTGAAATTTCTTTTCCATTTAAGCCTTAAGATATTACAAATAATTTTGTCTCGCATTGCCTATTTGTATAGAGAAATAAAAATCGAGTTTCAAATTACTATTATTATATTCATTCTTTCACCACATAAATAAAATAACTTTCATTAATGTTTTTGAATCATCAATAGGTTGGATATTTGATTTCACATAAGGTTAATGTTCTTATATATAAAGAAGGGCATTGATCCTGGATCGACTTCTTAGCCAAAAATTGATATGGCTGGTATTTCAATTGGGGTAGAATTCGCATAATATTTTTGAGATCCATCCATTAGATCAGTGGATTATTATGTAAAAGTATTTGCACAATATTTGTTATAGGCATAGAATTGTAATAAAATTAGCGACAATGGGAAGTTTGATTGGTAATTATTCAATACTTGATAATAGTTTTTAGATTTTAACATCAGTATTAACCTAAAAC
The DNA here is from genome assembly GCA_030765085.1 of Allium cepa. NCBI lineage: Eukaryota > Viridiplantae > Streptophyta > Magnoliopsida > Asparagales > Amaryllidaceae > Allium > Allium cepa. The sequence continues at coordinate 604,000,273 of CM060934.1, read as the reverse complement.
ATATGAATCATTAGTTCCACAAAAGAGTAGCAATTTTTAATTTATATATCATTAAAATAAAACAAGTAAAACTCTAGTTTAACATTTTGGCAGTTGATCTAGAACGGTCTACATTTACAAGAGGCTCAAACTACATGGAGTAGAAATTATTAGAACTATTCACAGTATCTTTTATCTCAAAGAAATTAAAATCATTCTAAACTGGTTTTACTTATTTGGATAATTTTGACGTAATACAACATTGTTACAGGTTTTGGATTGCTAAATATATAGTACTAAAATAAATATTTAAATCTAAATTAATTTTGTTTTTTAATTATATTTTGTTTAATTATAGGCTAATAAATTTTTTGTTTATAGTAAATTGAATATCTTTTTATTAAAATTTTCTAACTTTAATGATTACTTCGGTTAAAGATATTCAAGTCTATATAATAGTCCACGTATTATATATGTTCACATACAACATCTTCAATATCCTTACTTCTTTTTTATCACACTTATACCCAACAAAGGAATCACCCTGCAAAAGGGCACTAACTTCTATAATTTTGACATTGTTTCTTCTACTACTTACTATAGCTTTAGCTTTAGCAGCTTCAGAAAAATATTCGATAAAATATGGGAATTTGACCATCTCATATCCATTTGGTAAACAAGAGGGTTCTTTCTACTATCTACAACTGGATCAACTATTCTCCAAAAGGAGAAAAAAACCAAAATGTCATTAATTATGTACGCATAAGTGAACCATGATATAGACTTTCGCACACACATAACTAATTTACTTCAGTGGGATGCCAATCTGTTGCAATTATAGTCGATCCTTATACTCACACACAACATGTTAGATTGTTTTGTTTAATTTAACCATAAAATTACCTCCAACTACATTCAAAGGTTGAATGTGATATTTATGCATCGATTCTAGGTATCATATAATATGGATAGTCACAACACGATACACATACATTTAAGATTAGACATCTACTCTACATGTGAGTGAATAAAATCCACTAATTTCTTTTTCATTTGAGGTATAAAACAATTTGACATCCATAATTATTTGATTTTGCAATAATTGTGAGAAAGAAAATCAAAGGACAAGACAATACATATATTTCTATTATAATTTTTGTAAGAATAGATCTGTAATTTGATCCATAATTATAATTTACACCACGGCACACACTTCCTACTGTCCAATCTTTGTATTTTCCATTAAAATAAAATTTAAGTTATACCAATTTTTGTTAATAATGGAAACAATTTTAAATTTCCAACTTAACCCTAGGCAAATATCGAGTGAGAATAAGGTAAGAACAACATATCCATATAAATTAGCTAAAGTTAGCATATATATTAATTTACTTCAATTGTTCTTGTATGTAATGGAAATGTATAATGTGCTGTAAAAAACATCAGTTTTTCACACGCGCATAAAAATAACTAAATTGATTATCAAATCAACCGTAGAGAGGTTTATCTAATGTAATAAACCAAATTAAATTAGTCTCAAGCCTAGAAAACGTGCTCCAGGTCTTATTGCATATTCCATAATTTTCTCCTCCTCCTTTGCATGCCAAGCATCTACTTTCATTTCTCTACCAGACCCACCTTAAAACTCCAAATTTCAATTGCCAAACACAATAGCTTGAATCCTTTAATCAAAACCCTATGTACCTACCGATTCGATTCCCAAATAAAGGTCATGTGACGACCCGACTTTTCGACCCTCGAAATTAACACCGATACGTTCACTATATAGCATGTCGAACAATCGAGTGTCAAAAAGACAGATTGTTAGGGAAAAGAAAGAAGGTAGAAGAAAGAAGAAACTAAACAAATACAGAATCCACGGCGGGCTGAATAATGTATAATATCAATAGTTCTTTACATAAATGAAACTATAATATACATATTTCAAATCAGATACATAAGTCATTCAACATCTCGCGTTTTCGCACGCTTTAAACAGACACACGTGCCGATTCAAACCATACGTAAGGGCGGATTGTTATGGGGTAAATAAGAAAAAAACAAGGAAGAAATAAACAAAATAGAATCTCACAGCGGAAGGATAAAATATAATAATCGAATATACAGTTCATAAATCTGTTTCCAAAACCATTTATATAATACATATCAGAGTTACACATACCAATAACAATGCAGCGGAACAGTGTGTAGTGCACTAGTATGAATAATAATAATATACATCTTCGTCTTCGTCGTCTAGAGCTAAATCTCCAAATCTTGAAACGCTCGGACTGACCCGAGCGAATTTGAAAAGACAAAACACTCGAGTCAGAACTAAAAGATCTTATGTGAGTTAAATTAACAGAAATAAATATGAGTGCAGTAACTCAAGAGATGCTCGGGATTTACATCTCTTAAGGATCCGTTAAACTATTTACTATGTAGTATATTGCGCTATTATAATAGTGTCTATAGTAAAATAAACATACTTTTAAATAGCATTAAGGCTTTACATTTTCCACCTTAACACGTAATAGTCCCAGTAGTCCATCCAATATCATAGTCCCTCCTGATCGGGAAGCCACCAGAAGATACCACACGGGCTACGGGAGAAATCCAAACTCGTACAAGGCGCGATAGGGTAGGTGACACGGCACAACTAGGCAATGCCAGGGTAGATATACCAATTGCTATCCGGGCTGGTGGAAACGCGTAGCCGCAGCTACCGCCCACCTCGAACTAACACCCCAAATCAAAGAAATCAATAGTGGCCACCGAATCAATCCAAAGTCAGAGTATAGTATCGAAGGAGTGCGTTCGATCAGAGGAATGACCTCATTGGCCCGAGAATCGCTCCTGTTTTAGCCACCTTATGCCAACTCACGGGAGTTGGGTCCACGTAATTACCTTATAGGAAACGCCGTCACCAACCTACTTCATCCTGGAATCTCCACCGCGTACACGGTTGTTAAAGTGGTTTTCGGAGTTGGCAGAGAGTATGACAACTTCCGATCCCGCTCTCTTCAACAACCAAACGTTATTATAGCACCGCGGTCATTTAAAATAATTATACTTTAAAACCAGAATAAAATATCCATTTTAAACCCATATACATACGATATCGTTTATATATATAAAACCCCAAATCAATACGATATCATTTAGGCCCAAACCAATATAATGTCATTTTATTTTCCCAATATATAATCTTCCAAGATCAGAGGGTTTTCAAAGTAAAATATTTAGAAATCAAAACTCTGGAATATAATATTTCCAAATTATACTACCTTGAAAATCATAACTTTGAAACAAATTTCCATCTCTCAAATGGTTAAATATTAAATTCTTTTATAAAACAAAATAGCTTCTTTACATTTCACAAATCAATTCCAAATATCAATTTAAACTTCCAAATACCATTTTTAATTCTTATGTTTCAAAGCTTTAAATATTTTACCATTTCAAAACAACTCATTTGACGAACCCATATACATCAAATTCAATTCCTTATTATTTATACTTGAAATGTTTACTTAATGAATTCAATATAATTTAAGTAAAACCTTTAACTTCACATAATTGGAAAATCTTCCAATGTATTAAACTTGATATATTCATTTAAATCAACCTGATATTCGTTTAAATCACTTTACACAAAAATCAAGTTATAAAAATCATATCCTTTAAAAAATTTAACTTTTATTAAATTTCAATTTAACTTAATATTCAGCTTCCAAATCTTATCCTCATTTAAGTCATAAAACTCCATAAATTAGATTTTAAATAAATGCTTAATCGTATTTGATCTTAAAATCAAACCTTATTTTATACTTCAAATCAAATTTATACAAAGCTTAAAAACCGAAAATTACTATATATATATATATATATATATATATAAATAACCAATTCAATATCCCATAAACCATATATATATAACTTTACAAAATCAAAAAAAAATCATTTCAAAATATTTTTATATATATATACCGCGGTGCCTGTATAAAATTTTCTACCTTATGGTCAAGTGATACGGATGTTTATCATTTCAATCCGCAATTTAAAATAAAAATACGGTTGTATATCATTTCAAACCGCAATCCCGAATGAATGAAATGCACGATAACTTGCAGTTTATACAATATAAAAATACAGCATCCATTCATCCAAATATCAATCATCAACCATTTATTACAATCATCATCCAATTTAAACAACATCAATATAGAGCATATAAATTATAACAGGGAATAAATAACAGGTATTAACTAACAGTTTATATTCAATAATAAATTCAATAACTGTTAAACTAGCAGTTTATATGCAAAAATAAACGTAAATTTAACAGGCAGTTAATATGAAATAAAAATTAAACATCACTATGACTGTCAGTTAATATGCAAATAAATAAATTCTGACTGTCAAATTTATATGCAATAAATAAAATTAATTAACAATTAAATTAAATAAATGCGATTTAACTGAGATGATGAATAAAACATGCCAAACAATCATAAATAAATTTGTACTCATATCTAAAATCAATTTAACAAACACAAGAAAATTTAGAAGTTGTGAGTGGATTAAAACACTCACCTTTTTGAATTTAAATCAAATTTAAATCCGATTTAAACCCAAAAATTCGACGGTTTCCAAATCTGTCTAAACCTGCGTCAGCGCGTCTGGAATTTTATTACGATCCTAACAAAAAAAATCTCGCGTAAATCGGAGGTCGTATGCGAAAGATATTAAGGTTCGAACATTGAAATTTAAAATTAAACTAAATAAAATAAAACAAACAAGGTCAACTTGCCACGTCATCCACTACTAGCATGCAACAGTGAAACGCGCCTTCCTTTACGTTGTTCACCGAACCCATCTCAGCAACCGTTGACCGCCTCTTGCTCCTTCCTTCGACCACCTTAGCCGACGCCACCGCCACCACTCGCCTCGCCTTGGCCGCACGTACCCACACCCTAGATATCGCCTCGTCCGGTCCCCTATTTCAACGCCGCCGTCGCTTCCAATATTAGGGTTTTCGAACCCTAATTGACAAATTCCCAACGCCCCAGTCATTAATAGCGGCTGCGACCACCACCAAAGGATCCCCCTTTCCGAGATCTACAAAACCCATGTCTTGATTTCGTCAATCGCTGACTCGATTGAAAAACCCCCAATTTGAACTTTGACCGAGATTTCCTGCTGATCGAAGCGCAATTCGAAAAACAAATAGCAGATGTTGATTCGTATCATCGAGATGTTTGATATATAATTTTTTTCAGAATTTTCTGAGGACTTTTAAATTTTTAGCTTTGGATCTGATTTGAATTTTGAATTTGGATCTAGAATTGTTTGTTGCCATGAAGAAGAAGAATACAAAAGTTTCTATACGCATAAGTGAGGAATAGAGGCTGCTAGGGTTTATAACAGCCTATTTATAGACAAACTGCAATAGAAAAGGTGGACACGAATTATAAACGTGCTAACCGATAGTTGGCCCCAAAAACCCATTCTGACCCCGGAACGAAATTGGGTAAACCCATATATCGAAATAGGTAATTTAAAATATTCTGAACGCGATGGAAAAAGTTTCACGTCCAAATTCCATCGTATGAAGAAGTTATGCTGAAAACAATATTTTCAAATTGATTTCAAATTGATTTCAATTAAATCGATTTCAAGGCGTTTCGCGTTCGTACGATCAAACGACAAGTCCGATCGCTACAAAAATTGAAACCCTACAAAAATTCACTGTTACGGATCCGATGAAACTGGTTTCATCGAAATCCAAGTCCGTGACCAAAATGGCTATTTTTATATTAATTAAATAAATTTAGAATTAGTAAATATTTTTTTTATATTTAAATTTTAGAATTGGAAATTTTTATCACTTAATAATTCTTAGTCATTTATCCAAATTTAAACAAATTTAGATGTTTCTTAAATGCTGCTTAAATTTTCAGCGTAAAACTTCAAAATAAATAAATTAATTAAAAATTAGTCAATTAAATCAAATTTCCCATTTCACTTCGATAATTGACGATTCTTATCATTATAAATTTGTCAAATCATCTTTACTAACTTAAACAAAATTTAACTGTCGAACTAAAATCTATAAATTCTCAAATTTCATTAAATTCACCAATTATACATTAAATTTCCAATAATTTAATTAAATTTACTTTCCATATATGTTTGTCAAATAGATAAATTTATCATTGGATTCATACTTCATTACGTAAATCTCTTCAGTTTCATCTAAATTTATTTTCGTAATATCTAAATATTAAATTTCAAATATTAATTCATTATCGTTAATGTAATAAATATATTTTTAATTATTGCAATTGATTATCCGTTATAACTTAATATACTAAATAGATGGTTAATCTTAAATACTTGTTCTCATTAACGTTTTATTTCTACTTACAAATTAATGCAATTATTACATATCCCTCTCTTAGTAAAAACCTTCCTATTTCCATCATTATTTCCAATTAACGTAAAATGTTATATTCAATTTCCATTAATTTCAATAGATTCAAATTATCATATTTTAAATCCAAATGAATAAATAAAGCTTGATTCCCGTTTAAATGTTTAACTCATCTAATTGCAATATACCTTGTTATCATGAATTAAATTCTGATATATTGATACAACTTTTATTTCCATTCTTTATTCGCAAATCATCATATTTATGAAGAACATTTACGTTATTCTCCATTTATTACCTTGATTTATTTAACATAACATTTAATTTATTTTTATTGCGATGATTTCCAAATCAATTGAATGAATTAATATATATATATCACTCATAATAATTTGTGGTCACAACTCTTGATCACCTTTAATAAGTTTATTATTACAATCCAATAATCACCATTTACTATATATATACGAATTAATTAATTCAATATTTCCATTTCGTTTTCCTATACTAAATTTATTACTAAGTGTATTTACTCCATTCCAACAAATTGGAATTCCATTCCTACAATAACAATCATTTCCCTATTCATTTTTATTAATAACCCACCATCATTTCATTTATTGTCTTTTATTGATTTAATCAAATTAACCCATTTTCCTTTAAATTCATACTAACGAAATATTCAATTTCATTTATTTCATAACTCCATTCCATAAATCTACCTGCAATTTCTACCTAGAAATAAGGTTACGCTTCCATTGTAATTTACATTTACACCTTACGTTACTACATTAATTATCCTTAAAGTAGCGTTTTTATTAATGACAATATTAACTTACTTAACATTTTATATGGTTGCTATCCTTTATCTCATAAGTTAATCCATTCCATCCAAATCCTTATCTATATAATAATTCAACATTTAATATCAACCCACAGTTATTGCAATTTATTATCTAACATACAATTTGAATTTAATTTCAAATTTTTACATTTCAATTAATTAACAGCTTACCATAGTTTACAAATAAAAAGGGACTGTACTAACTACGTTATTTACTGTCCTGCATTACTTTATTACCTCCGTTTACATTTAATTTCCATAAATAAATATTTTATTCCATGGATAGATTCAATACTTGCCTTAATTTACTTATTCAAACTTATATTAAATGCAATAATTTCCACTAGTACTATTTATTGCAATATATAATTTAATTTGTAAATTCTAGTTACCCTTGATACATCAAATTTCAGCATTCTCTTCATATAAATAAATAAGTTTTTTATTCCTTTCTGAATTTAAATTAAAAATCCTATTAATTATATTCATTTTAAACATCGAATTTACACGGGTCGTTACACTCTCCCCCACTCAAAACTTTTCGTCCCCGAAAAGGGAAAAAGAAAGGAAAAGAGGAATTAAATAACAATACATCTTATTCAAAATATTTAACTTATAAACAATTAAATTCACAAAATTAATTACTTTAAATAAGATATCCTAATTTATAACTATTTAATCCTTTATATTTAAATTATTAAAGTTTGGAAAACATCTTCAAAATATTTCTAAGATACTGCATTTTCTTACATAATCCAAAGGGTTACAATTTATATAAAGTGAAATATTTAAGTGGTTTCAATCACTACAACAAATAAATACAACAACCATCAATTTTAACAACAGCATACACAACAATTCAAAGCAACCATTTAACCAAACAATCAAATAGTTGTTCGGGTTCAAAACCTTTAAATTGTACGGAATGAAGAATAAAACATCAAGTGTATTGTTTACTCAAAAGTCTAAGATAAACTAAATAGATTATTCATTCACCCAAATCCAATTTTCAAAGTATTTTACCCAAACAACCATAACCAAACAACAACAATCCAAACAACAATCAACTTAACCTTTTTATTAATTACATACCTTTGTTGGTTGATTTTCCTTTTTACTTATACAGTGATTTATCCTTTAAATTTACATTTACTGATTAAATATTTGCTTCATTTAATTTTTCTTATTACTTACAATTATTCAATCCCATTATCTCAGGTCATGCCCGTTTCTTTTATTACGTTATAATTATTCATTCATTTATTATTGCATGTCCTCATTGATTTATTACTTAATTACTTAAGTTTATAATCATCTATTTGTCATACTTACTTTTAATTATATTCACTTATAGTAAAATTTCAATTATAACTTAAGTTTATAACATTAAATTCTCATTTAACAGCAATTTCATTGAATACTTCATTACCTACCTTTACTTGTACAATTTTCATTACATTTCCTATTAAACATTTCAACTTTTAATATTTGGTAAGTTATATATGCTTTTAAAGATTGTAATTGACAGTTATACAAGCTTTCTCATCCTTTTAATTAATTCATTGTTAAATAAATTTTTACCTTTTCTTATAAGTTACAATTTTAACTTCCTTTTTATTTCCTTTATAACATAGCATTTAAGTCTCTTATTTTATTTAGGGTTTCAATTATTAGTTAAATTCTGTTTCATTACAATAATTGAAACAATTAATTAATGGAAATTAAGGAATTTAATACCGGGTTAAATTTTAATTTATTTTAAAATAATAAATAAATATATTCTTATAACTTATATACCTCTAATTATATATAAAACAATTTAAAATTTATAGATTTTTCTTAAAATAAATCCGCAGTAGAACTACTACAGTGGCCTTTCCCTTTCGAAACTCGAAAATGAAATTCGATGATGCGGCCGCCATCACCGAAATATATTTTCCAGTGACAGAGAGGAAAGTACAAAACCCTTTTTCTTCAAAATCTTATTTAAAACCATTCTTTCGAATTATATTGAAATATTTATATCAGAAAATACTTATAAACGATATTATTATTTTCCAAAATTTATTCGAAAGAAATTTCAAAAACCCCGGAACTTAAATTCTAAGTTTCCACTTTTCATTTTATTTTATTTTCAACTTAGTTTCAACTATTATTAATATTTTCATTACCTAACGTCCAATCTATAGCAACCAAATATATGTCTTTATAAAATATTTTTATATATAGAAAATATAATAGGCAAAGTTATTTCATTCACCTATATTAAAAACAAATATTATGTCGGTCTGTACTATTTAGTGTTTAGAAATCCCTATTGATGTCACAGCGTCCCATGCACCAACCAGAATTTATAAATACAAAACGGAACAGATTAACAAAATATAAAAACTTTTTTATAATACTAAGAAATACGCTCTCTCATATATACGCTCAGCGACTCCCATAAGGTATTATTATCCTATTAGTAAAGAGTCAAACCCCACAAAGCTAAGGTTTATCGCTAAACCAAAGCTCTGATACCAGATGTAACATCCCGCCTTTTCGCACGCTTTAAACAGACAAACGTGCCGATTCAAACCATACGTAAGGGCGGATTGTTATGGGGTAAATAAGAAAAAAACAAGGAAGAAATAAACAAAATAGAATCTCACAGCGGAAGGATAAAATATAATAATCGAATATACAGTTCATAAATCTGTTTCCAAAACCATTTATATAATACATACCAGAGTTACACATACCAATAACAATGCAGCGGAACAGTGTGTAGTGCACTAGTATGAATAATAATAATATACATCTTCGTCTTCGTCGTCCAGAGCTAAATCTCCAAATCTTGAAACGCTCGGACTGACCCGAGCGAATTTGAAAAGACAAAACACTCGAGTCAGAACTAAAAGATCTTATGTGAGTTAAATTAACAGAAATAAATATGAGTGCAGTAACTCAAGAGATGCTCGGGATTTACATCTCTTAAGGATCCGTTAAACTATTTACTATGTAGTATATTGCACTATTATAATAGTGTCTATAGTAAAATAAACATACTTTTAAATAGCATTAAGGCTTTACATTTTCCACCTTAACACGTAATAGCCCCATTAGTCCATCCAATATCATAGTCCCTCCTGATCGGGAAGCCACCAGAGGATACCACACAGGCTACGGAAGAAATCCAAACTCGTACAAGGCGCGATAGGGTAGGTGACACGGCACAACTAGGCAATGCCAGGGTAGATATACCAATTGCTATCCGGGCTGGTGGAAACGCGTAGCCGCAGCTACCGCCCACCTCGAACTAACACCACAAATCAAAGAAATCAATATTGGCCACCGAATCAATCCAAAGTCAGAGTATAGTATCGAAGGAGTGCGTTCGATCAGAGGAATGACCTCATTGGCCCGAGAATCGCTCCTGTTTTAGCCACCTTATGCCAACTCACGGGAGTTGGGTCCACGTAATTACCTTATAGGAAACGCCGTCACCAACCTACTTCATTCTGGAATCTCCACCGCGTACACGGTTGTTAAAGTGGTTTTCGGAGTTGGCAGAGAGTATGACAACTTCCGATCTCGGTCTCTTCAACAACTAAACGTTATTATAACACCGCGGTCATTTAAAATAATTATACTTTAACACCAGAATAAAATATCCATTTTAAACCCATATACATACGATATCGTTTATATTTATAAAACCCCAAATCAATACGATATCATTTAGGCCCAAACCAATATAATGTCATTTTATTTTCCCAATATATAATCTTTCCAAGATCATAGGCTTTTCAAAGTAAAATATTTAGAAATCAAAACTCTGGAATATAATATTTCCAAATTATACTACCTTGAAAATCATAACTTTGAAACAAATTTCCATCTCTCAAATGGTTAAATATTAAATTCTTTTATAAAACAAAATAGCTTCTTTACATTTCACAAATCAATTCCAAATATCAATTTAAACTTCCAAATACCATTTTTAATTCTTATGTTTCAAAGCTTTAAATATTTTACCATTTCAAAACAACTCATTTGACAAACCCATATATATCAAATTCAATTCCTTGTTATTTAGACTTGAAATGTTTACTTGATGAATTCAATATAATTTAAGTAAAACCTTTAACTTCACATAATTGGAAAATCTTCCAATGTATTAAACCTGATAAATTCATTTAAATCAACCTGATATTCGTTTAAATCACTTTACACAAAAATCAAGTTATAAAAATCATATCCTTTAAAAAATTCAACTTTTATTAAATTTCAATTTAACTTAATATTCAGCTTTCAAATCTTATCCTTATTTAAGTCATAAAACTCCATAAATTAGATTTTAAATAAATGCTTAATCGTATTTGATCTTAAAATCAAACCTTATTTTATACTTCAAATCAAATTTATACAAAGCTTAAAAACCGAAAATTACTATATATATATAAATAACCAATTCAATATCCCATAAACCATATATATAACTTTACAAAATAAAAAAAAAATCATTTCAAAATATTTATATATATATATATATACCGCGGTGCCTGTATAAAATTTTCTACCCTATGGTCAAGTGATACGGATGTTTATCATTTCAATCCGAAATTTAAAATAAAAATACGGTTGTATATCATTTCAAACCGCAATCCCGAATGAATGAAATGCATGATAACTTGCACTTTATAAAATATAAAAATACAGCATCCATTCATCCAAATATCAATCATCAACCATTTATTACAATCATCATCCAAATTAAACAACATCAATATAGAGCATATAAATTATAACAGGGAATAAATAACAAGTATTAACTAACAGTTTATATTCAATAATAAATTCAATAACTGTTAAACTAGTAGTTTATATGCAAAAATAAACGTAAATTTAACAGGCAGTTAATATGAAATAAAAATTAAACATCACTATGACTGTCAGTTAATATGCAAATAAATAAATTCTGACTGTCAAATTTATATGCAATAAATAAAATTAATTAACAATTAAATTAAATAAATGCGATTTAACTGAGATGATGAATAAAACATGCCAAACAATCATAAATAAATTTCTACTCATATCTAAAATCAATTTAACAAACACAAGAAAATTTAGAAGTTGTGAGTGGGTTAAAAAACTCACCTTTTTGAATTTAAATCAAATTTGAATCCGATTTAAACCCAAAAATTCGACGTTCTCCAAATCTGTCCAAACAAGTGTCAGTGCGTCTGGAATTTTATTATGATCCTAACAAAAAAAATCTCGCGTAAATCGGAGGTCGTATGCGAAAGATATTAAGGTTTGAACATTGAAATTTAAAATTAAACTAAATAAAATAAAACAAATAAGGTCAACTTGCCACGTCATCCACTACTAGCATGCAACAGTGAAACGCGTCTTCCTTTACGCTGTTCACCGAACCCATCTCAGCAACCGTTGACCGCCTCTTACTCCTTCCTTCGACCACCTTAGCCGACGCCACCGCCACCACTCGCCTCGCCTTGGCCGCACGTACCCACGCCTTAGAAATCGCCTCGTCCGATCCCCTATTTCAACGCCGCCGTCGCTTCCAATATTAGGGTTTTCGAACGCTATTTGGCAAATTCCCAGCGCCTCAGTCATCAATAGCGGCTGCGACCACCACCAAACGATCCCTCTTGCCGAGATCTACAAAACCCATGTCTTGATTTCGTCAATCGCTGACTCGATTGAAAAACCCCCAATTTGAACTTTGACCGAGATTTCCTGCTGATCGAAGCGCAATTTTGAAAAACGAATAGCATATGTTGATTCGTATCATCGAGATGTTTGATATATAAATTTTTTCAGAATTTTCTAAGGACCTTTAAATTTTTAGCTTTGGATCTGATTTGAATTTTGAATTTGGATCTAGAATTGTTTGTTGCCATGAAGAAGAAGAATACAGAAGTTTCTATACGCATAAGTGAGGAATAGAGGCTAGTAGGGTTTATAACAGCCTATTTATAGACAAACTGCAATAGAAAAGGTGGACACGAATTATAAACGTGCTAACCGATAGTTGGCCCCAAAAACCCGTTCTGACCCCGGAACGAAATTGGGTAAACCCATATATCGAAATAGGTAATTTAAAATATTCTGAACGCGATGGAAAAAGTTTCACGTCCAAATTCCATCGTATGAAGAAGTTATGCTGAAAACAATATTTTCAAATTGATTTCAAATTGATTTCAATTAAATCGATTTCAAGGCGTTTCGCGTTCGTACGATCAAACGACAAGTCCGATCGCTACGAAAATTGAAACCCTACAAAAAATCACTGTTACGGATCCGATGTAATTGGTTTCGTCGAAATCCGAGTCCGTGACCAAAATGGCTATTTTTATATTAATTAAATAAATTAAGAATTGGTAAATAATTTTTTTTATATTTAAATTTTAGAATTTGAAATTTTTATCACTTAATAATTCTTAGTCATTTATCCAAATTTAAACAAATTTAGATGTTTCTTAAATGTTGCTTAAATTATAAATTTCAGCGTAAAACTTCAAAATAAATAAATTAATTAAAAATTAGTCAATTAAATCAAATTTCCCATTTCACTTCGATAATTGACGATTCTTATCATCATAAATTTGTCAAATCATCTTTACTAACTTAAACAAAATTTAACTGTCGAATTAAAATCTATAAATTCTCAAATTTCATTAAATTCACCAATTATACATTAAATTTCCAATAATTTAATTTAATTTACTTTCCATATATGTTTGTCAAATAGATAAATTTATCATTGGATTCATACTTCATTATGTAAATCTCTTCAATTTCATCTAAATTTATTTGCGTAATATCTAATATTAAATTTCAAATATTAATTCATTATCGTTAATGTAATAAATATATTTTTAATTATTGCAATTGATTATCCGTTATAACTTAATATACTAAATAGATGGTTAATCTTAAATACTTGTTCTCATTAACGTTTTATTTCTACTTACAAATTAATGCAATTATTACATATCCCTCCCTTAGTAAAAACCTTCCTATTTCCATCTTTATTTCCAATTAACGTAAAATGTTATATTCAATTTCCATTAATTTCAATAGATTCAAATTATCATATTTTAAATCCAAATGAATAAATAAAGCTTGATTCCCGTTTAAATGTTTAACTCATCTAATTGCAATTTACCTTGTTACCATGAATTAAATTCTGATATATTGATACAACTTTTATTTCCATTCTTTATTCGCAAATCATCATATTAATGAAGAACATTTACGTTATTCTCCATTTATTACCTTGATTTATTTAACGTAACATTTAATTTATTTTTATTGCAATGATTTCCAAACCAATCGAATGAATTAATATTTATGTATCACTCATAATAACTTGTGGTCACAACTCTTGATCACCTTTAATAAGTTTATTATTTACAATCCAATAATCACCATTTACTATATATACACGAATTAATTAATTCAATATTTCCATTTCGTTTTCCTATACTAAATTTATTACTAAGTGTATTTACTCCATTCCAACAAATTGGAATTCCATTCCTACAATAACAATCATTTCCCTATTCATTTTTATTAACAACCCACCATCATTTCATTTATTGTCTTTTATTGATTTAATCAAATTAACCCATTTTCCTTTAAATTCATACTAACGAAATATTTAATTTCATTTATTTCATAACTCCATTCCATGAATCTACCTGCAATTTCTACCTAGAAATAAGGTTACGCTTGCATTGTAATTTACATTTACACCTTACGTTACTACATTAATTATCCTTAAAGTAGCGTTTTTATTAATGACAATATTAACTTACTTAACATTTTATATGGTTGCTATCCTTTATCTCATAAGTTAATCCATTCCATCCAAATCCTTATCTATATAATAATTCAACATTTAATATCAACCCACAGTTATTGCAATTTATTATCTAACATACAATTTGAATCTAATTTCAAATTTTTACATTTTAATTAATCAACAGCTTACCATAGTTTACAAATAAAAAGGGATTGTACTAACTACGTTATTTATTGTCCTGCATTACTTTATTACCTCCGTTTACATTTAATTTCCATAAATAAATATTTTATTCCATGGATAGATTCAATACTTGCCTTAATTTACTTATTCAAACTTATATTAAATGCAACAATTTCCACTATTACTATTTATTGCTGTTATCCCGCTTTTTGGCAAAGCCGTGATACCAAAAGATCGATCGAAAACAAAGGATAGTTCGTATCAGAGATTGGCCAAACTTTGTTTCGCTATGGATATTGCTGAATTTTGTCCGAGTCCGAATTGTGCTATAATTGATAGGACAAGACAAGAAAGACCATAGAAGCCTTAATCTCAAATTTCGAGTCAATTCGAGTTCATACGCTCAAGTTATGATCGATTCAACTTGAAGGGGAAAGCACTGGTTTCGAACCCATCGAGATAGGTGTCTTCGAACCCATCGTCAAATACAATTCGAACCGATCACATTCGAATCGATGGACTTCGAACCCATCGGAGAGCCTTGGTTCGAATCCATCAACCTCGAACCCATCTAGTTCGTATCAGTGGACCTCGTGGCCGTGGAGGGTTGCAAAGCTCGTATACATCCAAAGAATCCTTGTTCGAATCCACCGAGCATCAGCTGTTCGAACCCATCACAGAAGCCTTGTTCGAACCCACCTGTGAAGCTTCACTCGAATCCACTGGGTCAACTAGCCACGATGACGTGTCATCCATCGGTTCGAATGCGCCGAGATATATGGAGTCGAAGCGGTCAACTCGGAGTGAAGACCGGATCGGTTCGAAGTTTGCGCTCCACGTCACCACGAAGGCGCGTGCCACCATCGGTTCAAATAGATGGTTTCGAACCAAGCAGCCACGCAGTGAACCCCATCTCGAATCCATCATATCTCTCAATCCACTGATCCAAATGCCATGAAAGTTTCACAGAAGCTTGCATTCATGTCGAAGAGTGTTGTGACCAATTTTGGTGCAAACACTTTGGTGCTTTCACTGAGAAAACCCAGATTTTCTCTTACTCTTTGGATCTTCGTCGATATCGGATTGAATAAATCTAAGAGAGAGATCCAAATCATTAAATCCAACCTCCTTCCCTTCTATTCAGATTTGCATAAAGTCTAGGAAAGGAATTCAACCTTCGAGATGGTTAGCTCAAGAACCACCTCAAATGCTATTAATCAAGAAGAGCAGGATCGACAGAATCCTGTGCCGCCACCTCCATCTAATCAGGATGCAACTGGGCACTCCGAACCGTCAGGTCCGGTTACCCGACAAGAGTTGCAGTTGCTACTCCAAGAGCTGACCCAGAGTCGGCAGCAACTAGAAGAACAGCTACGCACGAACGCTGAGCTAATCAACCAGCTGGATCGCCAGAAACGAAAGAGATCCACGAGAGATCATGCTTCTCGCTCCTCCAGCGAAAGTTCTTCATCTTCTGATTACCACAATCGATCACCACGACCCCGCCTAGATGGGAGTCGCATGCCAGTCACTAGAAATCAACCGGCATTGACCGTCGAGCAACTGAGAGTTGATCCGTCAGCCAGTTTTCAAACCGGACCTTCCTCCCGAGGAGGTGCCGTTCCTCACCGCACTACTAACGTTGCGGCTGAACCAGGGGTCAACGCCCAAGATCAGTCGGACCTAGACCGTCGTCATAGCGGACGTACTCCTGAACCATACGTCCCAGAGGACTATGAGCCAAGAAGGCAAGACTTGGACCGTTGACGATATCCGGTTCAAACCCAAAGTATGGAACATGATCATACTCCGGCGCGAATGCCTGATCTTTCAACTATGATACGTCAGATGATCCGTGAAAGCCAGGGATTCACAAATGACGATTGGGGAGTCTCCCGAAGCTACAACTCCTTTTACGGACGATATCCTTACTGCCGAACCCCCACGGCGATTCCGAATGCCAACGCTACCCATGTACAAGGGAAACTCCGACCCCAACCAACATATTCTAAAATATGAATGATCGATGACTGCTGCCAGGGCTGACGATGCAGTGAAATGTCGTAGTTTCCCCATATCCTTGGGGGGCATCGCTACCATGTGGTTCACCCGACTGCCACCTCGATCCATCTCTTCATTCGACCAGTTAGCCACAAAATTCGTTGAGCAATTCCACATGCACGTCGCAAGGCCGAAAGATGTCAACACTCTGTCCAGCGTCACCCAAGCTCCTGGAGAGACGCTCAGGAAATACTTGGAGAGATTCCATACCGCATGTGCGGAGATCAGCAATCCAAACGATAACTCCATCCTTATGGCGTTGACTAAAGGGATCGACCCTGATTCTGAGTTTGGCAACTGGCTAGCTGGAAAACCACCCGCATCGTTGGACCGTTTCCATGCAAAAGCGGCTCAATTCCTGAGACGAGAAGATGCGAAACAGTTTAGGAAGCAAACCGATGCCGGTCCAAGTACGGAAGTGATCCAAAGCAATGTTGCAATCAAACAGTCCGGTGAGAGCTCCGGAAAAGTTCATTTGAATGTCAGAAACAAACAAGCTCGACGAAGAGAGAGCGTGAATAAAACCAGGAAACGAGATCAAAATCCTGGCCCACAGCGCAAGAACCCAATGTTTGACAGTTACACTCCTCTGAATACATCACTGGAGGACTTGTACTTACAAACCTGTTATACGATTCAATATCAAAAACCTGCACCAAGACCGTCGTCAGAGAGACAAATCCAGACAGGGAAGTTTTGCAGGTTCCGTGAAAGCTATGGGCACAATACGAACGAGTGTCGTCACTTACAGGACCTCGTTGAAAAACTGATCAGAGAAAGGAAACTGAAACAGTTTGTGCGGACGCCGTAGCCCAGAGAAGCGGGCCCATCAAATCAAAACAATGAACCCAATCGACCGAGACAGGAGGACTCGACTTGTCCCCGTGGAAGATTGGTGATAAACGCCATCAGTGGCGGACCGGCTTACTTAGGAGCCTGGAACGACGAAGACCTTCGTCACTGTCACACA
Source organism: Allium cepa (assembly GCA_030765085.1). Taxonomy (NCBI): domain Eukaryota; kingdom Viridiplantae; phylum Streptophyta; class Magnoliopsida; order Asparagales; family Amaryllidaceae; genus Allium; species Allium cepa. The sequence continues at coordinate 603,981,981 of CM060934.1, read as the reverse complement.
TGACAGGCTCATTCAATCTATGAATACTTTGCAATTTCCTTTACATTCTGAAATTTGAATTTGTAATAAGGCACTGACTTTGCCATATTTTCTTATTTCAGCAATAAAATGCTATCTTTTCAAGCTAGAGCTGTGATTCATTGAATACAACGTTCAACAATCACGCCACACGAAGAGCTAAGTTCCATCAAACAATGGAATTTATTCAAATAGCGAGTGACTGTGATACGACCAGCCACTCACTAAGTGAAACCCCAGCTCGGGGGCAAGTCAACGCACCAAAGGCTGAACTGGACCAACACACGACAGTCCTACCAATAAATCGTTCCCATAGTGCGAACGGACTCCAACTTCCCAGAGCGTGAATTGGAGTATAAACATTTAGCGCGAAGGACTCCAACTTCTCAGAGTGTGATTTGGAGTATAAACATTCAACAATTCGTTCCCGGAGTGCGAACGGACTCCAACTTCCCAGAGCGTGAATTGGAGTATAAACATTCAATAATTCGTTCCCAGAGCGCGAACGGACTCCAACTTCCCAGAGTGTGATTTGGAGTATAAACATTCAACAATTCGTTCCCGGAGTGCGAACGGACTCCAACTTCCCAGAGCATGAATTGGAGTATAAACGTCGAATCCATCGTTCCCAGAGTGTGAACGGACTCCAACTTCCCAGAGTGTGATTTGGAGTATAAACAATCAACAATTCGTTCCCGGAGTGCGAACGGACTCCAACTTCCTAGAGCGTGAATTGGAGTATAAACGTCGAATCCATCGTTCCCAAAGTGTGAACGGACTCCAACTTCCCAGAGTGTGATTTGGAGTATAAACATTCAACAATTCGTTCCCGGAGTGCGAATGGACTCCAACTTCCCAGAGCATGAATTGGAGTATAAACGTCGAATCCATCGTTCCCAGAGTGTGAACGGACTCCAACTTCCCAGAGCGTGAATTGGAGTATAAACATTCAATAATTCGTTCTCGGAGTGCGAACGGACTCCAACTTCCCAGAGTGTGAATTGGAGTATAAACATTCAATAATTCGTTCCCAGAGTGTGAACGGACTCCAACTTCCTAGAGCGTGAATTGGAGTATAAACATTCAATAATTCGTTCCCGGAGTGCGGACGGACTCCAACTTCCCAGAATGTGAATTGGAGTATTAACATTCAACAATTCGTTCCCGAAGTGCGAACAGACTCCAACTTCCCAGAGCGTGAATTGGAGTATAAACACTCAATAATTCATTCCCAGAGCGCGAACGGACTCCAACTTCTCAGAGTGTGATTTGGAGTATAAACATTCAACAATTCGTTCCCGGAGTGCGAACGGACTCCAACATCCCAGGGCGTGAATTGGAGTATAAACGTCGAATCCATCGTTCCTAGAGTGTGAACGGACTCCTAAAAAGCCCACGTAGATGTGACTGACCATCCAGCGGCTAACTCCAACTTCGTAGAACATGAATGGAGTATATACATAAATTACAGTTCCCGAAACGCGAACCCAAACATACATGCTATCTCCAAATTCCCGGAGTGTGATTTGGGGCACAAATACCAAGTCAGAGTTCCCAGAGTGTGAACTGAAGTACCAATACTAACTCCAAGTTCCCAGAGCGTGAAGTGGAGCATAAGCATCAACTCTAGGTCCCCGGAGTGCGATCCATGTTACAAACATCGATAACTCTCGAATTCCCGGAGTACGAACCGGATTATCGATTTCAAATTATCTTAAGTCCCCAGGGTGTGGACATGTGCTTAAGATTTGCAATAAATGTGCTCAACCACCAGAACACAAATGTTATTCCCCGAGACTAGGGGGCAAAAAAGCTAAGTGTTAATCGCTAACCAAAGTGATACAATGTTCGAAGTTCGATTATTCATCGATCACAACTTGTGACCAAGATTCTTAGGCTTGGCAAATGAAACGAACCCTACTTGACGGTAAAAACACCACAAGTACACCAGACTGAAAACACTACGAACACTTAAGCACAAAAGAAATGAGAGTTGAAACAAAGAAACTAAATTTTATTTCAAGGAACTGTAGACAAGGACTTACATGCAAATAAGTTCTCCCAAAAAAGAATCCCTACTAGCAGGGGCCGAACCTGCATCTATATACGACCTACTAACAAAAAACGAAAACAAGTTCCTATCTACCAAAAATCTGTTTGGGAGGCCGATCTATTTCTTCTTTCTTGGCTTCCTTATCAGCGGTTCGTCATCAGAATCACTAGGAACGGAAATCCTTCGTTTGGACGGCCTCCTCTCCGGTGGCTGCTCTTCGGCAGGGGGCATAATGTCAATGTACTCCTCAGAGCTCGAATCTAAATGAAGGCTCCCTGTCGGAGGAGTAGGAGGGACCGGACCCGCGATGGAAGATGGGATAGTGCCACCTGATGTTGTTGTCCTTAAAGGCGTTGGGCTATGCGTCGCCGTACTGCCGCCAACACTACTACTTTTCCCCGCAGCTTCTAATTCTGCATGAATCTCGGCCAAGATCTCTTCATCACGAATCGTTTGGGATTGGCTGGGGGCATCCGCAACCTGCATTGAAGAGCTAGAGGTTGGCGGGAGGTCACTGATGATAAATGGAAAGTCTGTAAAAGGATCACCCTGTTGACCAAGCAGCTCGCTCACCATATGTTCGTCAAGAGATAAGGATCTCCCCTACGCCACCTCAGTAGACACTGCCGTCGTCACGACAGTTGTTTCAGTGGTGATGGCTTTTTTCCCTTGAATAAACTCCTGAGCCGAAGATGCCGGAGTAATTTCGGTTACTGAACAAAGAGGAGAAGGGGATATAAGCAATCACTTCAAAACAAACGCTTTAATAGAAACACACTTGAGATGTGTTCGAGTACCTTCCTCAGTTTGACTCGTTGACGGTTGGACGGCCTCAGAGACGTTCTCCCGAATGGGAGATAACCGCGGCTGTTCTGGGTCATAAGCAAGAACCGATTGTGAACCGACCACAGATACAGGCACAACCGAAGGTGGAGCGGTGATTTCAGTAACAGTAGAGTGATGCTCAACACCTGATCCCTCTCCAACCTCCAAAGATCGGCCACCAACCATCTCCTTCTCATGAGCGATAATAGCGTCATGAAGGACCTTCTTCTCATCGTCTATCAGCAGTCGGTTTTCAAGTTCGAATCGGTCGACCGATTCACCCGGATGTGCTTCCTCTTCTTCCTCAACCAGTCGACCCCAAGCGCTGTGGAGGTGTATCGAGTAATCTTGGAGCCAGGCCAAATTTCGGTGTCTCAACACGTTGGCATTGTAAGTGATAAGCAAATCTTCAATATCGGCCTCCAGCCTCGCCTCTTCTTGATGAACTTTCTCCTCAACCTCCGTCTCAACTGCCTGGACCTTGGCTACTGCTGCATCCCGTTCAGTCCGGAGAATCACGGCTTGTTCACACGCCTCCTGGGTTGCATTATTCGCATCATCCCTATCCTTGGCGATTTCAGCGAATTTGGACTTAAGCTCATTTAACTCCTTCAGGGCTGCGTCCCTCTCAGCAGTGGCCAGGGTGTTTCGATGGCCCATGTCCTCTACCATGGCATAGTGCTCACGTTTCATCCTATCCATCGTTGCTTGGGCTTCGTCGGCCTTTTTGATAGCCTCCATTTCAGATTTCCGAGAAGATTCAGCTTCAGTGTTTAGCACATCAATAATACGGCTCTTTTGAGCTAACTTAGCCTGTAATCTCTCGATGGTGGCCTCACGCTCAAAGGCCAATGCCGACGCTTTGTCTGCTGCTTTCGACCACGCTTTGTACTGAGCATAAAAGTCGTGTACGTAGTCATGTACCAATTGTTCAGCCTCCTCCGGGATTTTCTTTAAATGAGGAGGAAAGATATAGTTGTCGAAATAAATGTTTGGGAAGTCTCTCTTCAGCTGAGCAAGCCTGATCGCTCCTTCCCCTGAAATTTCCATGGGGGGCTGATCTGTAACGGCAGTAGTCATTGTTTCGCTCCTAGAACGGCGAGAGTCATGCCTAGAAGATTGAGAGGCCGACATATGATGTGAAGATTCAGAAGGACAAGAGACGTGAACAGGAGGTTGAATGGGATCTTTGGGAGGAGGAGGAGTACGCGATCGAGATCGACGCTTATAACCTCTGTCTGTATCATATCTCTCCTGGCTAGAATACCCAGAGCTTCCCTGGTCATAATCTATGTCCCCTTCTTGCCTGCGTGAATCATGATATGAAGACTTGCGTACATGTCGAAGACTCCCTAACATCGAGCCCCGCCTAGACATAGTATCTGCAGAACAAAATAAAATAGAATTAATCACCTTCCAAAACATGTAGTTTATAGTCAAAGGTTATGCAGTGTTGTGAAATATGTGTGAATGTGCAACCCCTCGACCAACCGGTTGTGTCTGCCACACCAGTGGGAAAAGACTCGCTCAAAACTAAAGTTTCTGAAAGTTCTTCCAATCCGGCATCATGTTGCAGGGACACGTAGTCCGGAATTGGAATATCGGTGAGCCCTTCGTAAAGACTTTCAGTTCTCGGAGGGAACGTCTCCGAAATTCTAACTCCGGGAGAGGATCGGGCCGTGACAACCGATTTCGATCTTCCCTGCTTAGTTGACGTGACAACGGCTGCCTTGCCTTTTCTCTGCTCTGCGGCATCCTGGGCTACATCCGTAGGCTCGGTCAGCGGTTCATCATCGGTGTGGGTTCTTTCAGAATCAGTCTCCTCGGCTATAATAACTTGGGGTTTCTTGTGCTTGACTCGCTTTTTCGAGACAGTCCTTAATGCCCCGTCAAACTATATGCTCTGCCCCCGTTCGATCAACCCGTAAGTCCGGAGATTCCTATCGGTCAAAAGCGACTCGATATCCCTATCTTCACTCGAGACTTCTCGAAGTACTCGCACCATCTCCTTAAAGTGTTCACCCTCAGGTCGCTGAATCGTTGCTGTAAAAAGAAAAAACATAAGTTTCACTTTAAACGCAATTGCCTTAGTAATTACTTGATAACTCAGCTACACTCACGTCTGAATAGCCATTGCTGGGCAAACCCCTGAGGACACTTGACATAGAACCATTCCGTCCTATAGTAACTCAACCTGGTCCAGGACCCAGTGACCATTTGGCAGTTCCTCACCGCTTCCAGAAATGTGAAGGAAGGATAATCACCTCGAGTTTTGAAATTAAAAAGATATCTGATCTCGGTCGGGATCGGTGGTCTATGAAGGTACTCCATGAAGACGATGAATAAACTATTCACGGAGGCATATCCGTTTGGGTGCAGTTGAGATGGAGCGATCCTCAAAAAGGACAACACTTCCCTTATGTACCCGTTGAACGGAGGAAGCGTCCCAGCCGCGCACGCGTGGCGATTAAATGCTGTATATCCCTCCGGCGGGTTGTGTGGTCTATCGTTCGGCCCCGGCAATAACACGTCATCCAGTGACAGGCCGTGCCTCAAGCATATTCTCCCCAACATATCTTCAGAAATATTGGATTGAACGGAATCCGACGGATTGGCAATGAAAGACGCATTGGGAAGTTCGTCCGGGGCCGGACCAATGATCTCAGGTTCAATATCTGGAACCTCTAGTCTTGGAGCAGCTGTGCTTTGGACCCCCTGCTGTTGTGAACTTAAAGGTTCCATGACTAGCTAACTCATGAGAAACCATCGTTAGACGACAAAGGACACGTGCGTTCCCCAATGTAAAGTGTATGAATGTATGTTGTATAGTGCCATGCAATACTTAAATAAGTGTCACAGAGTTAAAGGAAACATGCAAACGACAAAGCTAATTTCCCCAGTTATAATGACCGTCATCGCTGACTGTCATCACTAAACCGTTTGTATGATGGAATTTGATTTGGATAGAAGTTGTTATGGTTCCATCGGCGAGCTTCGAAAGGTGGTCAAGTATACAATGTGATTATCAAGTCCAAATATGCAAGGATGAAGCTCGCCGGAATTATGCTTAGAAAATGTCAAACTTTGGTACCCATCATAGAGGGTTCGAACCGAACAAAGGGAACTCATTCGAACCCGTGCTAATGTCACTTCGAATCGATGCAGAAAGGCGCGCTTCGAATCGATGATCGGGTGTCAAGTTCAAATCGATCAATGAAAGATGCCTTCGAATCGATCCTCGGTTAACTGGTTCGAACCAATAGGGAAACCCTCAACTTAACATCGACCACGTTCGAATCGATACCCTCCGTATCGATGCAAAGTTTAGAACTTCGAACCGATAACTGATGGATTCGAAATCATCGATTCGAATGAACCCATCAGAGATGGCCAATCGGTGCAAACTATGTCACCCTCATAAAGTCATTCCAGGGATCGATGTGAAATCCAACGAAGAATGACGCCGCCATCATCGATTCGAACTCCAATCCACGCATCGGTTCGAAGCCCTCCCAAACCAGATCTGGTTTTGCCAATCTCGAGACTAAGCAATTGATGAAGAAGAGATAGGTTCGAAGTAACTTTTTCGTTTTGATTCGAGGCTAATTACCTAGTTTAAGTGATGGATTCGAGGAGTTAAAGTCTTGGATCTTGATTGGTTCGAATACGTGACGCAGTTCCTTCTCCCCTGAGGCTTCGAGACAAGGCGGAACATAGTAAAAGCAAGGCGAGAGTAAAAAGTGAAAAGTGAAAAAGTGGCAACCCCACTGCTATTTATATGGAGCTTTGGGAGCGACCGAGACGATTCCCTTCCGGTAAACGTGACCGGTCGCAACCAGTCAAAGCATGGATCGTTTCGAAATCTCCATTCGAAACCATTTGCCTAATGCCTTGCGGGTTCGAAGTCGACCTCATATTTCCTCGATACGAAGCACACGGCAAAACATCGAGTCATATCGATGCGAAACACACAGTGGGCACATCAGTTCGATGCCCCTGTCCACAACTCCATCCACAACCTACCAATAAGAACGACGAATTTCGTATCCATCATTTCCTATCGATACGAACCACTATCTCGAATCCATCCCCTCACATCGGTTCGAATGTAGATTTAGAACCCATCAATGCTCCAGCGCATCGGTTCGAAGTATCACATTCACACAACCCAAAGTCGTTTCCTTCGACCTTCTATATCGGTTCAGGAGAGGATTGATATGAAGGGATTTTTCAAAACAACCATCATGCATTGCCTCAACTTAAATTTCCAAATCGGTTCAGGAGAGAATCGATAAGAAATTCAATAGCCAACCAAGCTGACAACGACTCGTGGATGCACGACGTTAACAAGGGTCAAACTAACATATGTGCATATATGTCAAACTAACATTCGATTTTAAACATTTACAGGGACCGAGTACTCATCTTGTTACAAATGCAACAGCCAACGGCTAAGCGCTATTATACGGCAATCAATCATGTCAATGCAAGGTTATAGCAATACGGAGTACGAGTCTCAACAAAAAAGAGAGCAATAATTGTTCAGAAAGAAATTGCAGCTATTCAAAGCACGTCATGTTCCCACAAGACGTACTTTGGAGGGCAAAATGTTATCCCGCTTTTTGAAAAAGCCGTGATACCAAAAGATCGATCGAAAACAAAGGATAGTTCGTATCAGAGATTGGCCATACTTCGTTTCGCTATGGATATCGCTGAATTTTGTCCGAGTTCGAATTGTGTTACAATTGATAGGACAAGACAAGAAAGACCATAGAAGCCTTCATCTCAAATTTCGAGTCAATCCGAGTTCATACGCTCAAGTTATGATCGATTCAACTTGAAGGGGAAAGCACTGGTTTCGAACCCATCGAGATAGGTGTCTTCGAACCCATCGTCAAATACAATTCGAACCGATCACATTCAAATCGATGGACTTCAAACCCATCAGAGTGCCTTGGTTCGAATCCATCAACCTCGAACCCATCTAGTTCGTATCAGTGGACCTCGTGCCCATGGAGGGGTTGCAAAGCTCGTATACATCCAAAGAATCCTTGTTCGAATCCACCGAGCATCAGCTGTTCGAACCCATCACAGAAGCCTTGTTCGAACCCACCTGTGAAGCTTCACTCGAATCCACTGGGTCAACTAGCCACGATGACGTGTCATCCATCGGTTCGAATGCGTCGAGATATATGGAGTCGAAGCGGTCAACTCGGAGTGAAGACCGGATCGGTTCGAAGTTTGCGCTCCACGTCACCACGAAGGCGCGTGCCACCATCGGTTCGAAACCATCGGTTCGAATAGATGGTTTCGAACCAAGCAGCCACGCAGTGAACCCCATCTCGAGTCCATCATATCTCTCAATCCACTGATCCAAATGCCACGAAATTTTCACAGAAGCTTGCATTCATGTCGAAGAGTGTTGTGACCAATTTTGGTGCAAACAATTGCAATATATAATTTAATTTGTAAATTCTAATTACCCTTGATACATCAAATTTCAGCATTCTCTTTCATATAAATAAATAAGATTTTTATTCCTTTCTGAATTTAAATTAAAAATCCTATTAATTATATTCATTTTAAATATCGAATTTACACGGGTCGTTACAAGTCAATAATTACTAGCCTGGATAGTTATAACAGTGTGTCCTCACAATTGCTAATAATTTCAAGAAAAACTGCAGTGGAATAAAACAAGTACGAGAATACGTCTCGGTCTCCAGCTCGTCTCGTGAGCTTCAAAGAAATCCAAATCTATATCTGTAATATGCTCGGTCTGACTCAAACTTTATTATAAAATAATAACATACGGATCGGTCTGGTAAACCAGCGTGAGAAAACACAATCAATTTGATTTAATAAGTTATAAAAACTTTTCAAAATAAAGATATCGTAAGACCACGCCACACATAAACACGGCCGGGTTTCTACCTTACGATCACCAAAACATTTTTATAGAAAACCCAGTGATATTATAATAATGTCTAAGGGTCAAAATAATAACAATCAAGTAGCTATGATGCTCGTGCTATGTACATCACAACAATACTAGTATGAAATCAAAACTCGATACGGCTCGTTTGCTAATTGTGTAGGATTTCCATAGAGGTGCCCTTGGTACTTCGAGAACGGTCCTCCTACACAAGGATCAGAGTTATCCTTCCAAAGCATCATAACCGTCTAACCGGGGTATTATAGGAAAAACATTACTGGTCTTGCTAAGACCGAGCGCATCGCTCCGGTATGCCAAAAACAACTGAAGGTATCGGTATTGCTAGAAAAGGAACCGATTACACCCAATGGGATTGCCAACCCTACTGGTCATGCCTTATACCTTTGGTTTTAGTTATTTCCACTGGTGAGGCTACGTCCGGTGTTCCATCTTACGCACTGCTCCAAAAATAGAGCATGGAAACCCATATGGATTCCCACACCACAATGGCCTTGGAATCGCATACAGATATCCACTTCTCAAATAAATCTTGGAATCGCACACGGATTCCCATACCCAACGGTCTCAGAACCATACATGGATTTTAACATCTAAATTTAACACGAAACTCCTACATAGAACCGTATATGGTTTTGGAGTGGCAACGGTTCTGAGTCATCTCTTATGAGTACACTATCCCACTATTTGAGCGCTCCATGAACCAATCTTCGTTTTTTTGGAATGCTCAAGACCGGTACTTTAGGAAATAATTGGATAATACATAAGAGAAAGGATCACCCCTTAACCGTTTAAGTGGACGAATATCCTTATCATTTATCCTAGAAGAACAACGAGTTTATACGTACAGTATAGCACCTCGAATGGTAACTGTACCATATAATTTCGTGTTTCCCCAAGATATTTCCAGAGTCAAAATCCCTCGGTGTCAAGTAGGAAATAGTTTCCTACCATCAAAATTAAGATGGATTACATATCCGGGCCAAGATGTGATAGTCGGTTATTTAACTATCAAATAAACAAACATTCAACCTGGATTTTATTTCCCACTAAAATCACTAAGCCTCATTTAATTTGATTTCGATATATCGAATCTCCTTATTAAAACATTCCATACTTATTTCATCGAAATAAGTATATTCACAAATCCCTTCGTTCAAAAACTACTTGAAAACTATTTGAAAAATAATATATATATGGAAGTGATATTTGGTAACGACCATGGATCACAGCTCGATGGTTGCGTCTCATCCCAAAAAAACCAAACTTAACTTACGCAATCACTACCTCCGGATTTTCGCCATGCAAACAATCATAGATCGCAGTTTGCACAATGGTTACATCGTTATCCCAGCGAAAACATCCCAAACTATAGGCAATCGCTGCCCTCGAACTACACTATGAAAATATACAACTTTTTCCAAAATCTTTTATTTTAATATATATCTCAAAATAATACTTATAAAGTCTCTATATAAATTCCCGGGTTTAATTCAGGAAAATACTCTTTTTAAAATAGATCATTAATAAAGGCCTTTGAAAATAATTAAGGAGGAATTTAAAATAATTTAGATATCAACAATAATATCATTTGGGACTTTTCTAGAATTATTTAATAATATAGCATAATAACTTCCAAAACAACTTTTAACATACACTTAAGTAATTAATTTTTAAATAATATATATATATATATATTTCAAATAAAGTAATTGATTTTTTTATATAATCATTTATTAAATAACTATATTATCATAAATAAATAATTCGACTTTCAAATCTTGGAGTAAATTTTGGAAAAACATTTAAGTGAAATATCTAGCGTTACTATAAGAATCATTTTCAGAACATTTGTAGATGATAAATTTTAAACAAACCATTTCATATATTTACTAATAAAACATTTCACTTCAGATTATACAAGTCTAAAGTTAAACAAAAAACTTGTAACTTTCCACTATTATCCGATGATCGGAAATCCCAATGGTACTTACTAACTACCATTCAATTCAATTTAACTATCAAAGTTAAATTATAAGCATTTACATATCAATTATATATGTAAATCAAATTCATACTTAACAAATCGATTGTTAACACATCAAGTATCCAATATAAATCCATTTGCACTAATCGGTGTCCAAATTAAATCAAATAGCAGAATAAGATTGATTATGCTAACCAATTATCATTTGACCTAAAATTTTAGCTATTCCAATATAAATCCATTCGATTTAACCTAAAAGTTTGGCTATTCCCAATCGTCTCCAAATCAATTCTAGAAAAGTGCTCGTCGCCACAATTCCGACGCCGCTTGTTTCATTCCATTCTGACTACGTATGAAAGAGATATACATTTTTTAAAGATTTTAATACAATTATATAAATAATTTTTTTTAATACCATCAGATCTGGGCCGTTTCTCAGGTATGGAGAAAATTTAGCAACGAGTTCTTTCTTCCTTCATTCGTTTACAGGAACAAATGAAACCCATCACCGCCTTCGTATATTCCATTGCCGCACTCACCTCCTACATTGATGAGATGATGAGCCAATGCCATGACGAAGCACATCATGTCTAGCACCATCACCCATAATCCGACCCTCCCTAGCCTCGCCTCCTCCTCGAATTTTGTGCTTGAATGCTACACAAACGTGACCCCTTTTTGCCTCTGATTGTTGACAATACAAGATCTCCACCATTGATCTTATAGAACTCGTCGCCCTCTATGATTTATTAATTGGCAGTTTTCGCTAGAAATCGATGGATTTCGAGAAATTAAGAGGAGAACTCCGAAGATTTTCGATCATCGAAATACGAACTTGCGGCTACAAGCTTTGGTTAGGGTTTTGGAGAGGAACGAGTATACATATACGTGATGATATATTATTTTAATATTATTTCGACTATTCACATGAAATTTTGGACAAACTCCAAACAATGCGTCCCACATGGCATTTATAATGTCTTACCCCTATTCCAAACACAATGGAACTTGTTTCAAGGCCTAATTCAATCGTATATGGAAGATAGGTTTCCTAATCGAATTATAATATAAAATTTCCAATATTAATTTCAACACGTTTCTATCCCGTACGACCAAACGGTAACTCCAAATGCTACGAAATTTAAAATCCATTAGTAATACACAATTACGGATCTAATGGAACTGGTTTCGCCAAATTCCGAGACTGTGCCCCGGATTGTTATTTTAGCGCGTCAATTAAATCGAGCGATTTTCAAAATCGATGAAATTACTTGAAATTAAAATTTTAAAAACTTATCAACTCAATTATAATTCAAATAGAATTTATATTCACTTTAAAAGCCCTCTCGATTTAATTTAAAACAAAAACTCAGTTATTTACACTATTCCAAATATTAAATTCTCTATTTTTTCACTATTAAGTTAATACGTATATAAATTTCAAATTTTAATTTATTGACTTTTAATTCCAATCAAAAGTCCACTATCATTACTCTAACTCAAATAGAGTTTAAATCAATTTTATAAATCATCTCCATTCACATTTAACTCCATATTCATATATTTACCAAATTTCAAAAATTAAATTTACTATTCACCAAATCCATTTAATCGCTATATTCGAAATTTTAAACCATTTCACTAATTTAACAAAAATCTCCATATCCAAAATAAATTAATATTTCAAATTCAACATTTAAAAATAAATTAAACATTCAAAATCAAACGACTAAAATTCTGGGTCGTTACAGATCATCTCGCCTATTTAAGTACTGGAAGCCTCGACCAACTTCCTCGGTATGTGAATTCACTCCCAAATCAACGTAGTTACAGCTAGTGTCCTCAATACCTAAAACCACCACTTGCCTCCTAAGTACCTAAAATCATGGCTAGATTCTTTCCCAACGGTTAGGAATGGGAAATTTAATTTTGGCATTAGCTTTCATAATTTTAGAAAATTTGATTTTTTTTTTTTTTTGCAAATTTTGAATTTTTTATGTTCGTTAGGCTTAGCATTTACAATGGGTTGAATAAGGGCAACCTTATAGTTATGATTTTAAAGTATGAAATCTAGGGTTTATAATTTTGTTTTCTTAAAGATACATTATTCAGTATACTACTTACGGCCAAGTAATTTAAGTTTAGCTTTCAATGTTTATAAAGATTAACTTTTCTTAAACTCTTTTTTTTATAAAATCCTTGGGTCTTTCATTTGCATTGAATTGAATTTAGTATGGAAAGTTATAGTTTTGGTTTTGAAGTCTACAATCTTAGGTTCATAATTTTTCTTTCTTGGACTTAATATGAATGTATTATCAAAATTGCATCAAAACTATAGTAACCAAGACCACTATCCAACTCTTGAACATAATGAGCACATTCATGAAACAAATTTTCATAAAATGTATAACCGAACCATGACATGCCACCAAATAACCAGTATTGGTAGCAAATAGAAATTTAATTTTAGTTTCTGATGTATAAGTGAGTTTTTTCTTAGAAGAGAAAAAAGGTTTGATAGTTTGCACAGTGGCAAGTAATTACTAAATATGTCAAAGGGAAATTCTGTATAATCAATCTGATGACTAAGTACAAATTCAAATGTATTCTTATTTGTTACATTCACTTATAACTAACATAAAATGTTAGAAATAGTATCCTTGCTCTAATTCTGATTCCTACGAGTTGTTTTAGCTGAAATGTACCTCCTTATGTTGTTATCGTGTGTGCACGCTATTATATATGTCAAATTTGATACATCACCGTACCTTTCAGATATAGTTTTCAAAAATTAAACTTTTGCATCCCATGATACGCTTTGAGATTCCAAAGCATAAAGAAAATATTTCAAATAATCAATTACGTTATGTTTCAACAAGAATTAATTTCCGTAAGAATGATTAATCTTCCTTTTATTAATGTGAATTGTTGTAGTACATTATGAGGAGAAGTACGTGCTGTTAATTTTATTATTCATGTTAGCAGATCCATAATATGCTTAATTAGGAAGTTAAATACAGAATGGTTCAATGGTGTTTTATTAATCTATTGTGAATTTTGTTCCCTTTAAGCCGTAAGATAGTACAAATAATTCTGTCTCGCATTGACTAATTGTATAGAGGAATAAAAACCGAGTGTCAAATTATTATTACATTCATTCTTTCATCACATCAATAAAATAACTTTCATTAACGTTTTTGAATCATATATAGGTTGGATATTTGATTTCACATAAGGTTGATGTTCTTATATATAAAGAAGGGCATTGATCCTGGATCGACTTCTTAGCAGAAAATCGATATTGTTGATATTTCAATTAGGGTAGAATTCGCATAATATTTGTGAAATCTATCCATTAGATTAGTGGAATATTATGTAAAAGTATTTGCACAATATTTTTGATGGGCATAGAATTGGAATAATGTTAGAAACAATGGGAAGTTTGATTGGTAATTATTTAATACTTGATAATAGTTTTTAGATTTTAACATCAGTAATAACCTAAAACTTATAAATCATTAGTTCCACAAAAGAGTAGCAATTGTTAATTTAAATATCATTAAAATGAAACAAGTAAAACTCTAGTCTAACGTTATGGCAGTTGATCTAGTACAGTCTACATTTACTGGCTCAAACTACATGGAATAGAAATTATTGGAATTATTCACAGTATCTTTTATCTCAAAGAAATTAAAATCATTATAAACCAGTTTTACTTATTTGGATATTTTTGACGTAATACAACAAGTTATAGGTTTTGGATTGCAAAATATATAGTACTAACAAAATATAGATGTAGACAAAAATTAATTTTGTATTTTAATTATATTTTGTTCAATTATAGGCTAATATTATTTTTTTATAGTAAATTGAATATCTTTTTATTAAAATTTTCTAACTTTAATGATTACTTCGGTTAAAGATATTCAAGTCTACATAATAGTCCATGTATTATATATGTGCACATACAACATCTTTAATATCCTTACTTCTATTTATCAAACTTATACCCAACAATGGAATCACCCTACAAATGGGCAGTAACTTCTATAATTTTGACATCTACTACTTACTACAACTTTAGTTTTAGCAGCATCAAAAAAATGTTCGGTAAAATGTGGGAATATGACCATCTCATATCCATTTGGTAAAGAAGAGGGTTCTTTCTACTATCTACAACTAGATCAACTATTCTTGCAATCATCCAAATGGAGGAAAAAACCAAAATGTCATTAATTATCTAGGCATAAGTGAACCATGATGTAGACTTTCACACACACATAACTAATTTACTTCAGTGGGACGTCAATCTGTTGCAATTATAGTTGATCCTTATACTCAAAGCAATCAATATACAACTAAATCTAATATATTTAGGACCAGATGTATATCATTATGCACCAACCAAAGTAAATTCATGAACAAATCCATATGTTCATAAGTAGGATGTTACCAAATGATGATACCAGAAGGATTTGCATTGTACAACACAATATTAAATCTTGGATTTATTAATGAAGCTATTTAGTACTACAGTCCTTACAACTTTTCATTTTTTATGGAAGATGGCTTCTATATCTTCCTTAAATCCGATATTAAAAGAAGCAATTTTCTCAGACGATTTGAATAGGCTCCTATGGTACTAGATTGGGTTGTAGAAAACAAAACTTGTGTAGAAACAAAGTTAAGTAAGTACACATGCATTTACAATCAAGGTTATGAAGGAAATCCTTACATTCATGGTGGATGTATAGATTATTACTCAAATATTAACTAAATATTATGTCTAAACATAGTTGTTGCGTCAGTTTTATTATAAAATGTTGGAAGTTTGTGTGTGTGTGTGTGTATATATGATACCCCACACCTCCTAACATACTGATCCAAAAGTCTAGGGTGACTTTCAAAATCGCGTCAGTGTCAAAATGTACGAGCTATCAGGTTTTAAATATTACAGAGGCTAAGAACATAGAGATAAAATCTAAGACGCTCTACACTTTTAGATCTCAAAGTGGAAGGTAGAAAAATATAAGTACTGAAAATAAATATTATAGAAAAACAGTCTACAAAATACTTAATTCGTATACACTATTTTCAAAGTACAGTATGAGTTTGATAGACATTTGATGAAATAAATAACAATACGAGGAACCATGAAGAATAGAGGAACTCTAACATATAGCTTCTTTCTCTACGCTTTATGCCAAATCAACTATTGTCATGTTATCCTGTGGTGGGGAAAAGATAAGAAGGGTGAGTCAGACAAAAGTCTAGTGAATGAGTACATTATTAATGTATGGTGATCACATTCAATTGACTTCAGTAATACTTTACGTGATTTAGAATGTCCTTTAAGTGTTTGTGTGTTACTTGTTCTCTTTACCTAAGGGGTTTAACTCTATACACACCTACACTAACTACTTGTGCAGGCTTATGCTAAGGGTCGAATAACTAATTGAACCTCAGATAACTAACGATTGGAAAATAGCTACTAGAGCTATTCCATATAAGATTACCCTACCATTTCCCACATTACGACTACACATAACTATTCTGACATAGATTTCCATATAATTTCTACCATGGGACTAAGTTTTCCACAACTATAACTACACGTACCCCAGTTACACATCGAAGGGGAGCCTGCAATTCCGACTAGCTGAAGTATCTCATATTCTGCATCCATGTCCACCTCTCAATAGTAACATAAGGCTTCCTATTGCACATGTCGGGATCCAACAACAACAAAGCATGACATCGCGTCATCCTTGAATACTAAGGAACTCCAATTGCATCGGGACACATACTTCATCAAACATCATCATCAGTGTTGCGCATCCATCGTAAAACCTCTTATGAGTGCAATTTATGATTGAATCGCCTCCATATGAATATCGATCCCTGCTAGATAAATAGCATTTACACATCCCCGTACTATCCTAGTGTCGCCTTATAGGGAACTAGTTTCCCTACACTGAACATTTGTGTGTCTATATATATATGTGTGTGTGTGTGTGTGTGTGTGTGTGTGTGTGTGTGTGTGTGTTTATGCATGTATATATATACTACTACTAACTATTTTATTTATAATTTGGATGTCAGATCGAGGTTTATACAATGCTTCAAATATGCCACCCGGTCATCCCTCTATTCTGGTGCGGTCGACTGCTCTAATAAGAGCGGTCGACTTATCGTGGCTATTTAATTAGGGATTATTACTATTTTAGGGGTTTTAATTATTTCAACCACTTCTTTCCTAAATTTCCATACTAATTTACAGTTTCATCTTACAACATTTGGAGTAAACCCATGTTTGAAATTATCAAAACTTCTTATTCAAATTCAGTTTAGAAATTTATAGTAAAAACAGTTCAACCTATGGTTACCATTAACATTAATATTAACAAGTTATATAAAATCAATGTTAACAGTTTATATTAACAGGTTATATGAAATCAATATTAGTAATTTATATTAATAGGTTATATGAATTCATACATGATTAGAAAAAAGGGTTTAACCTAGATCAATTTCTATTTTACGGGTACTCATCAGTTTACATTTATTATTCAATCCTAGATCTAAATAGAATGATTTACAATTTAGTTTCTAACAATCTAAATCAGATATGGTATACAAAAATTATATGTACATGAAACACCTTA
This sequence comes from Allium cepa, assembly GCA_030765085.1. Classification (NCBI taxonomy): domain Eukaryota; kingdom Viridiplantae; phylum Streptophyta; class Magnoliopsida; order Asparagales; family Amaryllidaceae; genus Allium; species Allium cepa. The sequence continues at coordinate 603,964,480 of CM060934.1, read as the reverse complement.
TTAAAAGTATACCCACTCACATTGGATCCAAGCTTTTCCCCTTTGAATCTCGTCTGGAAACCTCCCTATCTGTTATCTCTTCGCTCAATTTGACCTCCCTAGATCTCTCTACTTTTATTTTTATTTATTTTGAAGAATTTTTCATGTTGAGAAGACAAGGAAACAATAGAGTTTGGGTGCACGGATTAATTTTCGATGAATTAGGATTTACATTAGCTTTATATTTATAGGGTTTTAAACTAATATGGACCGTTAATGGACTTTGGAAAAATATTTGTTTACATCTTGATCGCTAAATATTTACTTTACTGCCAAAAAAATATACAACTGAATCTGGGTCGTTGGCTGCTCAAAATCATCGTCCTGAATCATCAACCGGTCGACCGCTTTGCAGTTGATCGGTTGTAATATAGGTATCGACCGGTGGAGCTCTATTTTTAGTATATTTTCTTTCCTTATCTTCTTTATTAATTAATTTAAAATTTTCAAAATTTCATAACTTCTACGTACTAGCTTCGATTTCAAAAGGTTATATATGAAAAATCATCCATAATATTGCTACAAACACAATGGTACAAGTTTCGTAGCCAGATTCGGATGTTTGCAAAAAAATTATTTTTACCTTTGTTATATTTGAATTTAATTATTTTATTAAATTTTTAGGTTGTTAAATTCCCTCTCCTTAAAAGGATTTCATCCCTAAAATTTCCAAGGATTGAAAAATGTGAGTCATACGTATAAAAATCAATAGTTACAGCCTTCTACTCATTCATCATCCATTGAAAACCATTATCCTTAGTAAAATTTCTAATGTAATATGTACATGCAGACGTGGAATGCATATGAACCTATACCAATGCAAAGATTAGGTGGTCTCCTGATCTAGTCTATCTCCTAAAATGTAAGTGCTTATGACATGTGTCCAAATGTATGCAACATCCTAAGTAAATAAACTTGGAATTCCATATGTATGTGTAATCATTCAATCCATATGCAACAACTATATGCATATAACTCAATAAAATAGAACAAGTGATAATGTAAGTGTGTGTACTAACTTGAGAATATATTGCCTACGTATGCGATGAATCATTATAATTACATCCACTAACATCTACTATCAAAAACATATCCTAATTGAGGATCGTTTTCACCCTAGAGGGGGGTGCAGGTTGATACTAATAATATATAAAATTAACGCAGAAATTAAAATAATAATAAAAACAAATGCAGTAGAGATCACACACAAATTTACCTAGCTTCAGCAATAAACTGCCTATGTGCTGCCACCAAGGTTTCTACTAGAAATTTAGTCAGACGGTTACATACATAAACCTGCGACACCCGTTAACTTGACTAACCTAACTCTAAGCTCAAAACGCTGACGCAACTCAACCACTGAGTTGCAAATTCTCATACTACGCCCCGTAGTTTGTACCTAGTTACAAATTTAGAATTTATACAATTTAAAAAAGAAAATTACACGATAAAAATAAACTTAAACAAAGAAAAGTAACTAGAATATCAAAACCCTATTATTAACAACTTAAGCCTAAAATTAAATAAACAAGAGCTGGCCCAAATAGATAAAAAAAGGGAATGTCTTCCCCTTTTTCTTGTAAAATGTTCGACTGTTCTTTATCCTTTCTTTTGTAATTAGGGTTTCCTTCAAAATTGAGGCACCGCTTGATTTATCGATCGAGTGAAGTGATTATTATGCTTTGATTAGCTTCACCAATTGACTCCTGGGCTGATGATTGCTTACGGTCACTTGAGTTCAAATATTGATATGCGATTTTCCCTTTTGATTTGTGATTATGCTTGACTCAATTTGCTTTCTAACTCGATTCGAGTTCTGGATTGGTGCTTGCTCTCTGATTTGCTTGAAATCGAATAAAAATTTTCCAACGATGAATTTGGGTCAAATAGGGAACGAAACCCTAAAATCACGTTCGTATTTTTTGTTTTGAATCTTTCGTGATTTGCACTTGTCGATTCATTTTTTGCTTGAGCGCTTGCGATTATTCTGACTTGTTCATCTCATATGTGTTATTTCATGAATATTAATTTTGATCCGTTCTTTGCTGCCTTACTTGTTCATCATTCTCTTCCAGCTTGTATTTGAATTTCAGATATATTTGATTTCGGCGTTTTTATTTTATAAAATCTTGACTTGAATAGTTTGAGTCAGTTCCGTTCATTATCCTTTGACTTCCGCATTTGAATTTTTGATATAATATATTGTTGAACTCTGACTTGTTATCATGTTATCACTTGCAAGTTCAATTCTCTTTGCTGACATTATTCGAATTTTTCAACTATTCAATGGTATTTTATTTTGTTTCAGGTTAAACTGCATTACTTGTTGTGTGTGTGTGTCCGCACTTGAAGTTGTCCATGCCTTTTTTATGTACACTGCATTTTCTTTGTTTGGATAGTTGCATTCATGTTGACTTGTAATTAGTAGTTCAATTTTTCTTTTCACTTGTACATATCTTGATTTGAGACTAGTCTATGGTTCATTGTTCACTTGATCCCAAGTCTGTCATTTTATTGATCCAGAGTCTCTTGCATGCTTGAAAGCCTAAATGCATATCCATGTTGAAACTAAACTTACTTTTTGCTTGGTTGAGTGTACTTCTATTCTCTAGAGTCTTGAGTTGTTGTTTCCTTTGGTCTAGTTGAGTAATTTTCATTCTTGAGTCATGTGTATATTTATGTGATGGTTATTCTCTGGTTGTACTTCATTTTGTCTGATGCGCATGCCTTAATCTCTAGTTGTCACCTCTGTTGCATTGTGTCTGGTTCAAGTGTTTTAATGTTGGTTTCCTTGTGCAGTTATGCCATTTTAAAATCTGGATGCAGTTGTGCAATTGCTTCATCAGTGCATGTGTATACATACATACATACATACATACATACATACATACATACATATATATATATATATGCATATATGTATACATGTGTTTATGTATTATCATGATGTTGGTTTGTATGATTGTTTTTGAAGTCTGGTTGTCTTTGTGTAGTCTTGCATTTTGGGTCTGATCTGGTTTTGTGTTGCAACCACTTGAGTCTGGACCAATTTGTTTTGATTGCACTGGCTTGGTCTTATTAGTCATGCATTCCCATGTACATTCAAGCATATTTCTTTGTTTGGTTGTCTTTATATTGTGTTGAGATCCTTTCATCATGTTGGTTGTCTGCACTGATATGTGTGATTCTCTTGATTGATCACTGATTTTATTTGAGCTGCAAGCTTTGCAAACTCGAGCATGTTTGTTTTTTCATGTGGTGTTGAAATGTTGATCCGGTTCACCACTTTGAGTCTGCAATGTTGTCATGTGTATGCTCTATTGTTTATATGTTGTGTCCACACTTCTTTGGTATGGTTCATTTTGAAACTAATGTCATTATTTGTGCCTTTTACCTTCTATGATTTTTTTTTTGTATTACACCTGAGTAGAATCTAGCTTTTGCTTGGGTTTGACCTTTTGCTCACCTGTTCCTGCGATTTTAACAAGCAAGCGTATATCGGTGTGCATGATCTTGTGGCATGTACAGTGATACGTTGTGCATGTCACAAGTTGTCTGTGTAAGATGAATTAACAAAAATGACGACGAACAACCCAAATAACCGAGGCAAATAATATTTTCAAAACACACTTCATTGTGAACTACAAAAATTTTCTTTTTTAATTTTACCGCATCAGTGTTTGTTTTGTAGATAGCTCAGATGTTGGACATAGGCTGGAGCAGAGTTGAAGATTAAATACGAGTGAGAGTGAATATGTAGTGAGGAGAAAATTGTAAATTGAAATTGTATTGTAAGTGAAATTGTATTGTAATTGGAAATGTGTAAATGTAGTGAGAGCTCAAATTTTTACTATTTGAATTTGTAATAAAATATTCGTTTGAATAAAATATTTTTTAAATATGAATTCTGAGTTATTTATTTTATTCAAAAAATAATTATTTAATTATGTGAAAAATAAAATTGTACAATAAAAAATATATTTAAATGAATATATATGTTTACTATCATTGAACAAAAATCATAGGCCATTGTATTCTACAATCTTCCGTTTTCGATGATAACAAATATATATTAAGATTTTGACTCTATTAATGTATCTGGTCTTGATGAATTCTATTAGCTCCCCCTATTTGAATGCTCCCCCAACAACAAAGCCCCCCTTCACATGTGCATGAAAATATTAAAAAATATGCTAATAAAAAACAATAAAAAATGCAATGATCCTAGATGGGGATATGTAAATAGAAAATTTGATTTTATTTGCCAAAATCTTAACTTCTCTCCGCCCCTTTTGTTATCAGCAAAAGTGTAATAGTGTTAGAAAAGAGTGATAAAGTGATAGACATTAATACAACATTATACCTAATCGAGTATAAATATTAAATTTCAATAAAAAATCAAACAAAAATCATAAATACTCTGTTCGGTGTATATTCCAATTTAGAGTGATAGGGGTGATGTCGGCATAGAAACCCATATAGTCATGTTCGTCTGCGGTATATTTATGATAGGAAATTGTTAAATACTTACTAACCATGCATAACCATTAGGACTTTTAAACGAGATTAGTAGTATTCCTTAATTTTTTTAAAAAATGAATTTCAAACATCTTCTAACCACGTATAACCGTAAGGACTTTTGAATAGGGTAAGAATCAACTCGCCTATTTAATAATAAATTTTGAAATGTGTTCTATACAGCATAACTGTGAGGACTTTTAAATGAGCATGAAATCACATAATCAAGGATTCCAAGTAGTTCACCCATGCATAACCGTGAGGACTTTTAAATGAGAATGAATACTTTTGGATAATTTTATTGCTAATTAATTTAAAAAAATGAATAATTTCCTGTTTAAATACCACATTTTAACATAATATATTGAATTTTTATGAGTGATGGTCATTAGAAATATGATTAAAACAGAGATGTTCGTGGAATTTTTGCCAATCGAAGTTATTACAAATTTTGTTTAAATTTTTAAAGAAGTTTACTACATATACCATCTCAAGTCAAAATGTATAATTAATATCAACACTCATCACATTTTTTCAGTTGCTATTTTCCTTTTCGATAATCTGCAAGGAATCAAATTAGTTAATATAGACATTTAAGATCAAATCCAAATATAAAATCAAATTTCTAAAATGCCTAAACTGAGATGCAGTCGACAAAAACTATTTTCTAGATGGGGTTTTGTAAAAATGTCTACCAATTGAAAATCAGTCGAAATAAAATTTATGCAGACATTTTCTTTGTGAATGTGATGCAACTAATGAATGTCCCTACATAAAACACATTCCACTAGTAATTTTTCTATTAACTAGACTACCAGCATAATCTGCATCTGAATACCCCTTTAAATCAAAGTTAACATAAGTTGGATACCATAGAGCAAACCGCGGTGTGTGCAACAGATGCCTTATAATCCTTTTACAACTTTTAAAATGAGATTCTTTTGGATTAGATTGAGTACACAAGCAAGCAAAGAACATACTGTCTTGAAGTAATAAGATGAAAAAGTGATCAATCATACCTCGATATTTATTTTGATCAACTTCCTTACCTTTTTCATCCTTGTCAAATTTAATTGTGGTGCTCAAATTTTATCGATTGATCACTGGCTAATTGAAATCTGATTACGGTGCAGATTTTCAACATATAATATATCGTTTGTTGCCCATTTTGACTCTGCCACCTTTGTACTTCTCTAGGTTAAGAAACTTTGATTTATTGTCTGTCATGTGCCTGGAACAGCCAGAATACAAGTACCACTCTTGTTGTTCCTTAGCCTGCCAATACACCTACACGAGGAAAGATTTTTGTGACCTATTTTTTTATAGGTCCATGATTGTTAGTGACAAACAGTTTTGAAAAACAAGTTTGCATAGAACTAAAATAGTTTATGTTTGTTCCTTTTGGCACCCAAACTTATTTGATTTTAAGAGATTTTACATTCGTGCCTTTAGGAATCCAAATTGGTATGGTTTCACGTATTTGGGTCTAAACCAACAATTGTTTTGATTATGTCTAATTTTTCTACAAATCGTGCACTTGGAGTTCACATGATTAGTTTCACTTCTAACTCTTTCAGATTGAGTATACCCAAGTCCTTGTCTAATAGTATTAACAGTTTGTTTCCCTAATAGCATATTTAGTTATCTTTCTCTTTTGGAGAATTTTCCTAAAGTTGTAGAAAATTGTTGGACTTATGACTTGAGAGATTCATTTTCATTCAATAACAACGTGTACTTTTTAATAAAATTTTCTCTCCTAGTATTTTCACTTACTTTCAAAATCAGAATTTCATTTTCAAGCGATTTAATTCTAGTTTTTGGCTTTTTTTAATTCCTCTTCTAATGATGGACACATATTACACTTAGGGCTTTTATTTCTATAGTTTTGAACCAATTGATCAAGCTATTTATTTAGTTCTATCAAACTATCTCTTTATCATTCAATTTAGCATACTTCTCCTTAAGTCGCTCAAAACAGTCATTTACTTCATTTGCAAGTGAGTAAGTTTTGATACCTCGCTTGGCTTATCATCATCTCTGTCACTTATTCCTCCTGAAAAACGCAGATTTGCTTTTACAATTTCATTGTCAGTGCTTTTATCACTTTCATCCCAAGTAGCTGTAAAACTCTCCTTTCCAATTTCTTTCCTTTGCTGAATTTATTTTGAGGACAATTTGGCTTGATATGACCAGGTTTATTGCAGTTGTGACAAATGATCTCCTTCTCTTCTGAGTTGTCTAGAACTTTGATGATTTTGTTTTTCAGATGTTGCTATAGGGTAGGATTTCCATATTTGAGGTTCCACCTTTTGAATCTCTTTATTATTAGTGCCAATTCAGCTGCTCCATCATCATCTTCTTCACTTTCCATTGTTCCTTTGAGAGCTATTGATTTCTTTTGCATATCACATCCTTCACGTTCTTCCCTGAATTTGATTTCTAGCTCATAAGTGGTGAGATTTCTAATGAGTTCTTCAACTTTAATTTATTTTAGATCCTTTAATTCTTGAATGACAGTCACTTTTGCTTCAAAATTTCATGGAAGAATTTTAAGGATTTTTCAGACTATTTCCAATTCTGTGAATGATCTTCCTACGGATTTTGAATTGTATACGAGATTAGAAAGTTGTCTATACATTTCTTTGAGACTTTCATCCTTTGCCACTGTGAAGTTCTCAAACTCGCTACTAAGCATGGCATGGCGAGATTCTTTAACTTGGGAGGTTCCTTCATGAGTCACTTCAAGTGTGTGCCAAATTTGTTGCGCGGCTAGACAATATGAGACACGATTAAATTCAATTTGATCTAATGAAAAATAATAGAATTCATAACTTTAGCATTAGCATTTTGCAACTTATTTTCAAGATTTGTCCATTGATCCATAGGTTTTTCACCTTCTTGATTATCTACCATTATTTGGTGTCCTATATCCCGTTTCAACAATATTCCATGCATCTATGGTTTTCAGAAAAATTTTCATTCTATTTTTCCAATAAGCATATTCATCATTGAACATGGGTGGTCTAACTATGGACCAACCCTCAGCAAAAGCATTATTTAAAGAAGCCATTTTAAAAAATCAAATTTTGAAAATAAATTTTTTTGTTCCTAGCTCTAATACCATTTGTAGGATCGTTTTCACCCTAAGGGGGTGAATAGCGTGATACTAATAATAATAAAAATTAATGCAGAAATTAAAATAATAACATAAACAAATGCAGTAGAGATCATACACAAATTTACCTAGCATCGGCAATAGCCTGCCTACATGCTGCCCCAAGGTTTTTACTAGAAATTAAATAGTCAGACGCTTACACATGTAAACTCACGACACCCGCTAACTTGACTAACCAAACTTTAAGCTCAAAACCCTATCACAACTCGGCCACTGAGTTGCAAATTCTCAAACTACACGACGTAGTTTGTACCTAGTTACACGACTAGAATTTACGCAATTTAAAAAAGAAAATTACACAATAAAAATAACTAAATTATCAAAACCCTATTATTAACAACTTAAACCCAAAATTGAATAAACAAGAGTCGGCGCAAATAGATAAAAAAGCGAAACGTCTTCCTCTTTTGCTTGTGAAACATTCGGCCGTTCTTTATTCCTTTTTTTATAATTAGCGTTTCCTATTAAGGCGCCGGTGATTTATCGATCGACTGAAATGATTATTATGCTTTGATTGGCTTCGTCAATCGACTCCTTAGCTAATGATTGCTCACAGTCGCTTGAGTTCGAATACTAGTATGCGATTTTCCCTTTTTGATTGTGATTATGCTTGACTTAATTTGCTTTCCAACTCGATTCAAATTATGGATTGGTGCTTCCTCTCTAATTTTACTTGAACTCGATTGAGAATTTGCCGATGATGAATTTGGGTTGAATAGGGAACGAAACCCTAAAATCACGTTAGTATTTTTTGTTTTGAATCTTTCATGATTTGCACTTGTCCATTCAATTTTTGCTTGAGCGCTTGTGATTATTCTGACTTGTTTATCTCATATGTGTTATTCCGTGAATATGAATTTTGCTCCATTCTTTGTTGCCTTGTCGTTCTCTTCCATCTTGTATTTGAATTTCAGATATATTTGACTTCGGCAATTTTTATTTTAGAAAATCTTGACTTGAATATTTTGAGTCAGATCCGTTCATTACTCCTATGACTCCGGCATTTGAATTTTTCAGATAATATATTGTTGAACCTCTGACTTGTTATCATGTTGTCACATGCAAGTTCCATTCTCTTTGCTGACAATATTCGAATTTTTGAACTATTCAATGGTGTTTTATTTTGTTCCAAGTTAAATTGCATTGCTTGTTTTGTGTGTGTATGCACTTGAAGTTGTTCATGGCTCTATTTCATGTGTACACTGCATTTTCTATGTCTGGATACTTGCATTCATATTGACTTTTACTTGTGTAGTTCAATTTTGCTTTGCCCGTGTGCATGTCTTGATTTGAGATTAGTCTATGGTTCATTGTTCACTTGATCCCAAGTCTGTCATTTTATTGATCCGTAGTCCCTTGCATGGCTGAAAGCCTGAATGTATATCCATGTTGAAACTAAACTTAACTTTGGCTTGATTGAGTGTACTTCTATTCTCTAGAGTCTTGTTAAGTTGTTATTTCTTTGGTCTAGTTGAGTAATTTTCAGTCTTGAGTCATATGCATATTTATGTGATGGTTATGCTCTGGTTGTACTTCATTCTGTCTTGTGCACATGCCTTATCCTTTGGTTGTCACCTCTATTTCATTGTGTCTGGTTCAACTATGTTCATCTTGATTTCCTTATGTAGCTGTTCCATTTTAAAATCTGGATGCAGTTGTGCAGTTGTGCAGTTGCGCAGTTGCTTCATCAATGCATGTGTGTGTGTGTATACATGTGTTTATGTACTGTCATGATGTTGGTTTGTATGGTTGTTTTTGAAGTCTGGTTGTCTTTGTGTAGTCTTGCATTTTGTGTCTGATCTGGCTTTGTGTTGCAGCCACTCTAGTCTGGTCCAATTTGTTTTGTTTGCACTGGCCTGGTCTTATTAGTCATGCATTTCCATGTACATTCAAGCGTATTTCTTTGTTTGGTTGTCTTTATATTGCGTTGAGTTGCTGTCATCATGTTGGTTGTCTGCACTGATATGTGTGATTCTCTTGATTGACCATTGATTTTGTTTGAGCTGCATGCTTTGCAAACTCGAGCATCTTTGTTGTTCATGTGGAGTTGAAATGTTGATCTGGTTCACCACTTTGAGTCTGCACTATTTTCATGTGTATTTCCAATGTTTATAAGCTGTGTTCGCACTTCTTTGGTTTGGTTCATCTTGAAAATGATGTCATTGTTTGTGCCCTTGACCTTCTAGGATGTTTTTTTTTGTATTGCACCTGAGTTGAATCCAGCTTTTTCTTACGTTTGACCTTGTGCTCACCTGTCCCTGCGATTTTAACAAACAAGTTTATATCAGTGTGCATGACCTTATGCCATGTCCAATGATACACCGTGCATTCACAAGTTGTTCGTGTAAGATGAATTAACAAAAATGACGACGAACAACCAAAATAACTAAGGCAAATGATATTTTCAAAGCACACACTTCATTGTGAACTACAAAATGTTTCTTTTTCAATTTTACTGCTTCAGTGTTTATTTTGTAAATAGCTCGGATGCTGGACATAGGCTGGAGCAGAGTTGAAGATTAAATACGAGTGAGAGTGAATATGCAGTGAGGTGAAAATTGTAAATTGAAATTGTATTGTAATTGAAATTGTATTATAACTGAAAATGTGTAAATGTAGTGAGAGCTCAAATTTGTACTATTTGAATTTGTAGTAAAATATATGTTTGAATAAAATACTTGTTTAAATAGGAATTTTGAGTTATTTATTTTATTCAACAAACATTTATTTAATTATGTGAAAAATAAAATAGTACAATAACAAATACATTTGAATAAATATATATACATATATATTTATATATATGTTTATTATCATCAAACAAAAATCATAGGCTATTGTTTTCTATACTAATGGCACGTTTGCAACCATTCCTACCATCTAATTTTCTCTGCCTATGAGGTATACCAAGCTAGAACCTAAAAACACAAGTGACCTATACTTAATTATCTAAAATGGAAACATTCCAGAAAGAGTTTGTACGGGTAGCTAGAATCTTCTACTCAGGTTCCCATGCACTCTCAACTTGGTCGTCTTCCTATAGGACTCTAACCAGTTTAATTATTTATTGTGGAATCTTCCATGCCCAATAATATGGATAAGTGCATGTCAAAAAAAGTGACTCACTTATCCACTTCGGCTTCTTTTAACTGATGTGGCTTGACCACGGTAGCTGCATCATATAAACATTTCTGTAAGTGTGACAAATGAAAAACATTGTGAATTCCCACCAACCCTCTAAGACGCTTTACTCCATAAGCTAACTTCCCTAGCCTATCAAAAATCGAAAAAGACTCTACAACTCTCAGTGCTATCTTTTACGAACTACTAATCCAATAACGTATCTAAACGACAAGATGCTCACACATACAATGTCATCACTATGGACATCAACTCCATGTGTCTCCTGTTGGAGTATGCTCTTTTCCTATCTTGTGCAGTCCTTATCCTTCTACTGACCATATCCACTTTCTAAGCATTTCTAACTGGATTGTTCTTCCAACTGCACTTATCATCCTTAATACTGATATGTGATTTCAATCAAAATGTATCTTCATAGGCAACCCTCTGTAGTCATGGCTACTAACTCAAATAAAATGATGCCAATGTGCACCATACCAGTTAACTTGAACATAAGTATATCCCAACGAAACAGTAACCTTATGCAATCCTCATCACATACACATTATCTTAAATCATCTAGTAGTATGCTTGATCACTTCATCTTCTATATACTAGAATAAGACATCCCGAAAGTTGATGGTGTCCCCTCCCCTAGCATTTTCTACATAGCTTTTTTTCTTACATTTTACCTAAGGACATCCATGCATGATGATCACTTAAATTATTGTGAATAGTGTAACTTCTTTTTCAATTCAATTAACCTTAAGTTATTTCATTTTACTACTGATTTGATTCGGCCCTTCTACAATCGTGGTATCACGTTAATAGTTTATAGGGATTTATCCTAAGTTTTACAAGTAACTAAATACTAAAACATTCTAGTAGGGTAAACTTGGTCTATTTCCTATTCAAACCTAATAATTAGTATCTTAAATCTAAGTGAAGTCCTAAATTTAAATGAAACTGTAACCTAAAATTATTTTAGCATTAACGGTAATCGCCTAAGTGACACATCATTCACGTGCAACTGTTATGCAATAAAAACTATGTACCATAAGTCAGTCCTTCATGAATTTATTTAAATAACCTTTTTTAATCCAAGGGATGATTGAAAAGAATCATAATATTCTTTCCTACAAATCTTACCAAAACTTATTTCTATGAAAATCATCTTTGCATTCTCAATGCGTGCAAATAGCAACATCATTTTCTTAATAGAAACCCAAATCCTTAAATTAACCATTCCTTGCACAATCTTGACTCCATCTCCATCATAGGATATATTTTATGGTTTGAACTACCATTACCATTCCTTAATGCCATCCTATCTATGCGACCTTTTCCCCAAACATAATTTCTCACTATTATATTCCAATTATTTTATGGTCGAGACAACTCAATATTTAATGGTACCTTTCCATTTTAATCCAATAGAAATAATGACCAATTCTGACCTAATGTCATATCCAAAAACTTCATCTAGGAGCATATAAAATGGACGATATCCTTGCCTAGTAAATATCTCAGGGAACTTTTGTCACCTCATCCCAAACACATACTTGTAGTTGCAAAGACAACTCAAGTACCAATTTCTTTATAAACATTGCTATATAACGTATACTATAAGATGACAACCTGCCTGCTTGGTTATCTGTCTTCACCCAATCAAAATAAACATGAATCTTCACCCAATCAAAATAAACATGAACAATGTAATGTTACCCGAAGTGTCAGATCAATGCCACCTACCCACAAGTTATCCGAGTCATCTTCCTCTTATGCAATATTCAAACAACTAATACTTTGGGGACTTATAATATATAACCACCTTAATCAATTCAAAGGCTCAAGAGTAAAACAATAGCTACCATCTCAAAACCATGGGTTAGATAATTCTTCTCGTGTACTTTCAACTTACAACAAACAGCTCTCTCATGTATCAAAAAAACATCCTATCCTATAATAATCGTCTTTTCAACCCTCGAATGTCAACACTAATACATCCATGGTATTCACATACCAAGCACCCAAGTGTTGGAAAGACAGAACGCTAGGGTAAAGAAAAAGAAAAAAAAGAAAAGAACAAGAAAAAAGAGAATAAAAACATCAAAATCTCAAAACAAAATGATAACGTATAATATTAAAAGATAATATACAGAGCTACTCTAATATACATAGCTTTTTAGAGATACTAATGAGAGTACTCTCATTAGCCTAGAAAATTATAATAGCTTGTCATTACAACTGCTGATATATATGTGTGTGTATATATATATAAAGTAATGTAGTGGAAATAAATACTACGGTAGGTAAAACATACAACTCCTTTCCAAGAGCTCAATTAACATCAACGAAAACTTGCCTTTCTTTGACTACTTGAAAGAACACCCATAGAAATAAGAAAAATATAAAACTATTAATTAGACATAAGTCTAGTGTAAAAAAACTTAAGAAATAGGTAGCTAGTATATAATAGTACCTTCCCGCATGGAATGCCATAATGGTAATCCCCTCAAAAGAACCACCATATAATAAATACATAAGGTGATATAATAGATAATGTTTAAGGTGAAGAATATAAATCAGAAAATAGTTGTTGGTACTTACATTGATCACACCACAACAATATTTATAGGTATACAAAAAAAACGCTTAGGCACATTTGCATAATGGATTTTCCATGGAGACCCCCAGTAAAACTCGTAATTAAAATAAGACCAATCTCCATGATAAGGATCAGAAAACACCTTCCAAACATCATACATCTCTAGGTAAAATATACCATAAGGAAATCATAACTAGCCCATGCCCTAACACTTGAAACAGATATTATCAACTCCACGTGAGCAACATGTCATAAGCATACTACAGATACTGGAGTTGATGTACCTCCTAGGGTTTTCCAAACCAGGGATCATGCAGCCTACTCTGTCTTTAGTTATAAACCGATGATGAAGTCACGTTCAACATCTCAATACACGAGTCATTATCACTCGAACAGATCACAAAATCCCTAAATAGATTCCAGCATCTCGAACAGATCGCTTCTAAGAGATAGAATATGTATCTCAGTCTTGAAGTGGTTTTTGATAAACAAAACACTTATCGATCTCGGTCTCTTTAAGACTGAATCAACGAATTTCCAGTTAACTCAATTCTAGATCTTTAAAGAGCAATGAAAGCTAGAGATGTTTCACACGAATGCTCCTTCCCAAGGATTGTCAAACTGTAAGAAGCTATGAAGCTTTTTGATACTTCTTAAGTTATTTTGTTCAAATTAAAAAACAACGAGATGATCACAAAACCAAATCTCGTATACTTATCGCATTTCCAACCTCTTTAACTTCTACTATCCCTCGATCAAGAAGAAAGCACGGTAGGTTAGAGCACAATTGCTTCTACACCCTACTCGAATCATCATTTTTAACTTTCACAGATAGAATCAAGTTTACTTGTTGGCTTTTAGTGCTAGGTATACGACTAATTATAGTAACACTCTAAAAATTTAACAGAAATTTAGATGAAAATTTAATAAGAAAATTTAACAGAAATAAAACAAGGACTTAAAAGAAAATTTTCATAAACGTTCAAATTTGACGGTGGAACTTCACCATTGTGTTCGTAGCGATTTTCTGAATGACCTTCGTATGTAACACTTTAAAATTTGAGTTAGTATGAAGAAGTTACGGGCATTATAATGAATTAAAATTTATAAAGGCCACCAGTCAACCATTAGGGGTTCAAGGTTGATCGATAGCGATCGACCATGGTATGGGGCAATCGACCCAAACGTGATTTAAACGTGTGTTATTGATTTTCTAAAGACGATATGAATGAACCAGATCATTTACTTGCAACTAAAGGCTATGATCGGAGGACCGGATTTTCTAAAATATTCCCTAAGCTATTCTAATGGCCTAAACTCAAATCCTACCCCTGTAAAAACTAAGCTAACGGGACCCTAATTCTCATATAAATGATTACAGTAACCAAATTTTTCCAAAATATTCTCTCAACCCTAAACTCTAAATTTCTCAAATATAAAATAAACCCAAATTAGAAGAATACTAGATATTAAATAAAGGCGGATCAAGGCAAAGCTATCGATTGGGAGGATGATTCTCAATCACAAGCGATAGGAAGAGCCTAAGCTTGAGATAAGTGGCACAAATTTGATAAGTTGATTATTGTAGCTAATTTAAGCTATTTTAATTGATTAAGATGTTAGAAAAACCTAAATTGAATATGTTAAATTTAAATTAATACGATAAACCCTAGATTTGAATTTTAAAACCTAGTTGTAAATTGTTAGTAAATTGCTAATTGGAAATTAATGCATATACCTCTTTGCCTCTTGAAATTGGAAACCTTATATCAACAAACCATAAACTTTACTGCAAATTGATGTTTAGACTATAATTAGGATTAATCAAATATTATTAACAACTTGAGTTTGCGGATAATCAATCGACATAAGAAAAATCTCGAAACCCAAATTTGCACTTGCGACTGGTCGACCTAGAAATCCTAGCAGTCGATCGATAGCGGTCGACCATTAGGTATAAGAGGTCGACCGTTCGTGCTGAAAATTGATGAATTAAACCTCGACCTAAGGTATAAATTTATAATTAAAATATGTATATAAAGGTGAATTGTTGTAGGCCTATTTAAGGGCTTGGATGTATGTTAGAACTTGTAGGGAAGCTGCTTCCTTAGGAGCAAATGCTAGGACGCGAAGATGTTGGGTAGATGTTGTTTACCAAATTTAGGATTAAGTAATCTATGTGAAGCTATATATTTTTGCAAATGCCACCCACAGGAGGTTCAAACAGTGGGCATACAGACCAGCGTGGATGCCTAACGAAGTAGGTCCGACATAATGGGAGGTCCAAGTATACACGATTCCCGACGCATGTGATACAGTTAGAAATAAGGACCCGCAGCGCATAATGAAGGCCAATGCTTGATCAAGAGGTGGAAGCGAATGTATATGATATGACATTCCAACGGGTCGGTATTTTGGGTTCTTCTTATCTAAGCATAGTGATAGGAAATCGTCCCCGGTAGCCTAGTGGCGATGACAGTAGTGGGAATTTATTTCCACAATAACATGGTGGCGGTATCATCTATTGCTAGTAGGCAAGAGGGCAGTGTCTTACATGTTGAGTAGCTCTAGGAGTGATGGCCGATCATTAGGCATGAGATTCGATCCATTGTATTTGCCTAAATAATTATAGTGTAGAAATGTTTTAGATAAGAACCCTTAAGTAACAGACCTTGGAATTCACGGGCACTTGTGTCACACCATATATCTTTTACAGTAGTGTTAAATTAACAATATATGATCATCATATTAAACTTGTACTCATTTGTCAGACTTTATGTCTGATCCATTCTCTTTCCCTTTTTTCCCCACTACTGGTGGACAGTGCAATAGATGATCAGCCCATTCTTGATGCTTAGGGAGCCGAGCTTATCTTTGGAGACTGCTTTTTACCATATTTTTCTCCATGTATTTATCTATCTTATATATATACATAGTTTATCTCTTTTGTTGAATTTGGAGTGATATTTTCTATGTACTCTGTATTGGATCATGTATTGGTGTTTTTGAGACTATGACTTGATCTTGGATTTATATTTTTCTATAGTATATACATGTTTTATTCCTTCGGTTGTTAGATCTGAAAGTGTAGTATATCCTAGATTGTATCTGCATGTATTAGTCTTTGTGCTATGGAATGTTATAAACCCCGATGATCCGCATTTCTTAACAGTACATGTTATCCCACTTGGTATCAAAGAATAGGTTCAAGGTTCCTTAAGGATTAGGACCATGTTGAGAGAACGTATTTGAAAAGTTTTAGAAAAAAGGGATTTTTAGAAGATTTTCCAAAAAAATGTTTTCCAAAGATTTTCAAAACGGACTTTTAAAGTATATATGTATAAAAGTAAAGATATTTCAAAGAGTTTTTCCAAAAGATTTTATACAAGCCATAATCTCTCTTTTCATGCCTATGCTATCTTTGATTCGTGCTTATGTTATCTCTCTTCTCTTCATGCCTATAATAACTATGAAAACCTGCTAATAGTATTCTTAAAATTCACAGATAAAGGATGAGTGATCCCATAGGTTCAGGCTCAGGCGACGCAACCGAGATCCCAAGCATGAACATTCTTATTTGGTTCCGCTGATATTTTCATGCGAAGGGACATGCTGAGCTTAATCCGACTAGAGGACCCATAGAGGGAGCGATACAATCTTTGCTAAGCTATACAAAGATTTCTCAAATCTTGAAAAGAAGTCTTATATGGGGATAGAATCTTATGTAGATTCGAGGTCATGGATCCGCATTTGTGAGAGGATCTATTTTTTGTTGGGTTTGACCGACGAGGCAAGGATGCAGTTGGCTACCTAATAGTTATAGGGTGAGGCTTTAAGCTATTGGGAGATAGTTGAGGCTGAGACTGGTGGAGAAGAGATCACTTTAGAGTGTTGTAGACAATTTGAGGTGAAGTTTCTTTTTAGGTAAGAGGAAGGTGCATAGATAGAAAAGTTCATTCACTTCAAGTAAGGGAATATATATATTAAGGTGTATGTCAACCAGTTTAATGAGCTAGCTAGATTCGGTATGGGACTAATTGACACACCACATCGGATGGCTCTCGAATTTGCTAAGGTCCGAGCCAACATCTTTAAAACTTAGCTCTGAGTCATATTACTAAGGTGCTACGTATGAAGGTCTAATGGAGATGGCTTTGCTAAACACCGTCTCTAAAGGGAAAGCTAAGGGAGAAGAACTAAAGAAGGCTGGAGGAAAAGCATAGCAGAACCAGCAAAAAGGTGGAGGTGGACCCAAAGGAAAGATACAGAAGAGCAATATGCACTGTGGAAAGTATGGCAAAATGGGGCATTTCATGAAGGAGTGTAGGGAAGATCTTTCGAAGGTTAAGTGATATAATTGTGAGCAGTTTGGACATCTGAAGCGAGCTTACATAGCATCACCGAGAGCTTATACTTAGATTTCTACATAGGTGGTTCCGGCTTTTGCACTCGAGGCAGTCCCTAGCTCAAGTGCTCAACCAGTGTCGGACAAGGGTAAGAAGGTGGTGATCGAAGGTGGTTAACTCCTTTTGCTTTATTCATTTACACCTTATTTAATATTGGGCCTTCACGTTCTTTCATTTGTAGTAGACTTGTTGATGACGTACACTTACACACTAGTATAGTCACAGACCCTGTAGTTGTGTCAAACCTTGTAGGAGGATTAGCCTATTTGTCTATGTTGTGTAGGGGTTTGAAGCTGTTCATTTTAGGAGTCGAGTTTGATTGTGATGCCTTTGTGTTAGGATTCTCTAGGTTTAGATTGATATTAGGAATGGATCGGATGACCATGTATATGGCTATTTTAGATTGTGATAGGAAAGTCGTTAGATTGAGCATGTGTAGTGGATGTAGCTTGGAGGTTTATTATGATCCCTAAGAATATGTTATGTTGATTTACTTACACTCATTGGATCTATCAAACAACAAGGTTAGTACAGTGGTTGCAGTTAGAGATTTCCCAGATGTTTTTACTAGGCTTACTGGTCTCCTACCCAAAAGAGAGATCAATTTTAGGATCTATTGTGTAAAGAACGCTGAACCCATCGCCTTACCACTAAGTTATATGGCTCCAAAGGAAACTCGTGAGTTGAACAAGCAAGTTAACGAGTCGTTAGAAAAGGGATTTATTAGGAGAAGCATTTCTAAGTTGGGAGCACCACTCATCTTTTCCACCATGGCGAATGGCTCTCTAAGACTCAATGTCGATTGTAGGGAGCTGAATAAACTAGAAAAAAGAACCGTTATCCACTATCCCACACAGACAATCTCTCTCATCAATTGGTTGGAGATAGAGTATTCTCACAGCTTGACTTGGCCATCGGGTTCCATCCGCCGCATATAGTCGAGGACGGTATTCAAAAGATCATTCCATACACCCAACGGATTGTATGAGTGGTTAGTCATGCCCTACGGACTGACCAATGCACCCACCTACTTCGTTGATTCGATGAGCCATGATTTAGGGGCTTGCTAAATAAATTCATCGTGGTATTTTTGGATGATATCCTTGTATACTCAAGAAGTAAGGAGGAACAAGGGTCGCACTTAGGAAAAGTTCTCAATACACTCCGTCTACATAAGCTTAAGGCAAAGTTTTCTATATGCCACTTTTGGAGAGGGGAGATACGCTTTTTGGGACACATCGTCTCAGAAAGTGGTAGTAGTTCAGGATTGGCATGTTTCGAAGAATGCCATGGAGGTGAAAAGTTTTTTTGGTTTGGTGGGTTACATCGCAATTTCATTAAGGACTTCACGAAGATCTCTGCCCCACTAACCCATCTTACCAAGAAGAATCTAGTCTTTTCATGGGATGCGAAATGCGAAGATGTTTTTATCAAGTTGAAAGAGGCATTGAATAATGCACCAGTTTTAGTGTTACTGGATGGGACTTAGCCACTTATAATTTGTACTGACGCTTAGGTACGAGGTTAGGCATGGTATTGATGTAAGAAGAAAAGGTGGTGAGTAATGCGAGTAGGCGGCTGAAGATCCATGAGAAGAACTACCCTACACATGACCTTGAGTTGGCAGCCATTGTCTTTATGCTCAAGTCATGGAGGCATTATCTTTTAGGGGAGTGGTTTAAGCTATTTACGAATCATAAGTCCTTGAAGTACTTGTTATCCCAAAAGGACATGGATTTGAGGTAGTAGAGTTGGAGGGAGTTTTTGGCATCATATGACTTTGATATCTCTTATACCTGGGGCAAGGGTAATATAGTGGTAGAAGCTTTGAGTACATGCAATGTTGAGCCCCTTGTTTTTGGAGTGGAGACATTTGGAGTATATTTCTACCTTTGATTTTCGACCATCATCATATATTACCCCAAGATTACTAGCAGCTTTAGATGTCTAGCCTACATTGATAGAGCGTATTGGATTTAAGCAGAAGAAGGATATGGAGCTAGTAGATATTATTGAGAAGGCTGGTAGAGGAGAATCATCGGGTCATTTAAGGCATTATGCCATTGACCCAAGAGGATGGTTATGGAGAGATGATAGGCTTTGTGTTCCTCGCAGCATGAATTTGATAGATGTGGTGTTAGCTAAGTCCTACCATTCTAGGAGACCAATCATCCTAGTGGCGACAAGATGTATCACAACATAAAGTGAGTCTTTTATTGGCCCAGTATAAAGAAGCAAGTGATGGAGTATTGTAACAACCCTGAGATTGCAATTACCGAATGATAAGTTAAAAATTATGATTTTAAGTTAAAAAGGGGGCTAAACAAATTTTTGGGAATTTAAATTTTTGCAATTGGTTTGCAAATTAAAATATTATGGGTTAATGGGCCAAATGAGATAATTATATGGTTTTAATTAATATTAGGATGCCTCTTAGGATTTTGGTTCACATGATAACTTAGAATATAAACTAAGTCCTAATGGGTTTCAAAACCCCCTTACCATAACCCATTAGCCTAACCCCCTCCTATATAATATCTTAAACTCATAACCCTAACCCTCCTTCTCTTCATAAATTCCTAAAACCAAGATCTAAACAAAATTAATGGCCTCTCTTTAGAAGCTCCATCTTCTCTTCATAATTAGTTTAAATTCTAGAAGAAAAAAGAAGAAGGAAGGTAATGCAATCTCTCTTAATCCCTAATCCTATTTAATCCTTATTTAATCTCTCCCATTTGGTTGTAATCATTGTTTTGTTTTTGTGATTTTGGGTCCTTGAAGTCTCTTCATCTTTGCTTGGGGTGAGGAGTTGGCTTGCTTTGATTGTTGCACTCTAAGTGTTTGATCCTTTGCTTCATTAAGGTAATTACTATTTATTAGTAATTATTGCTAGTATAATTTTGGTGAAAATTTTGATGCCAAAACTTGAAAAAAACACCCCTAGATCACAAAAAAACTCAAAAAACATGTTGGCTGGAATGTTCAGCCTGAAAACAGGCTGGAACAGTGCACTAAGTGCACCAGTGCAGGCTTGGGCTGCACCCAGGCCGCTGCCAGTCAAGGTAGGCTAGCCCAGCTGGGCTAGCCAGAAGTAGGCCAGCCCACCAGGGGCTGGCGCATGCATCCCCAGCCCGCTTGGGCTGGGGACTAAGGGCGCGGGCCGAAGCCCACATCCCTTAAACCCCAGCCCAGGCGGGCTGGGGCACCTCCTTTATCCCCAGCCCGCCTGGGCTGGGGACTAAGGGCGCGGGCCGAAGCCCGCGTCCCTTAAACCCCAGCCCGGGCGGGCTGGGGCGCCACTATTATCCCCAGCCCGCCTGGGCTGTGGACTAAGGGCGCGGGCCGAAGCCCGCGTCCCTTAAACCCCAGCCCAGGCGGGCTGGGGCACACAGTATATCCCCAGCCGTCTGGGCTGGGGCAGGCTGACGCGGGCCGAAGCCCGCTTCCAAAAATAATAAATAATAATAATAATATAATAACAATAAAACTCAGTTTTTAGATTTTGATCCCCACTTCGCGATGCCGCCATGCTCGCATCGAAAGTCAGAATTCGACGTTTTTGGGCTCGTTGGAAAGGTGGAGTTCCAAACTCCATCTCTGAAAAATTTGGGCAACATTGGAGTTCGTTTGGTACTTCGATTTTCGTGCCAAAGTTAGACTCTGGTCGCTGTTGAAAAATAGTGTGAATCTTTTTCTGGGTTCAACTTTGAGACGTCGCTGCCACTTCGTCTCAACTCGGAATCCAGAAATTCTTTTTGCATCTTAAAGTAGGGATGTCGGACTACATGCCTACCAGTTTTCATGCCATTTGGACACAGTTTGCTGGTCCAAATAAATTGCCGAACTTGGGTTCGCAGCAGTTATTGAATGGTTTCAAACACTTAGAATATTTTTGATGATTTTCGGGTTTTCGTCGATTTCTTTGAGATTTGTCCCTGGATTTCGTACACGGGCTTTATAAAAAGGATTTAAAAGGATTTTTCACTCCAAAATGGCTTTTGAAAATTATTACATAATATTATTTTTAATTATTAAATTAATTACTCCATAATAGGAGATTTTTCAAAAGACCGTTTTAAAAGTGATTTCGAAATCAATTACAAATCCATTTTACACCATTATTTTCTATAATAAAAATCTCACACTCACTTTTAGCATGTCAAGCGAAGTGGAAAGGTGCTTAAACGGTTAGGAAATATCCGGCCTATGGAAACCGTGTGTATTTTCTTTCCGGTTAATCCCCGACCTATTCGATTGATCGTTTTGACCTTTGGGTCTAGTCTACCGATGATATGAGGTGGACTTTTTATTGTTTGGAGTGTGAGCTTGCTATTGGTTAGGA
Source organism: Allium cepa (assembly GCA_030765085.1). NCBI lineage: Eukaryota > Viridiplantae > Streptophyta > Magnoliopsida > Asparagales > Amaryllidaceae > Allium > Allium cepa. The sequence continues at coordinate 603,942,272 of CM060934.1, read as the reverse complement.
AACCGTTTAGTGCGAACGTGGGGTATGTGACTCATTGTTAACACTTTACGGGTTCCTCTCCGAGAAGTTAGTGGCATATTAGCCTCTGGGCGGCCAGTACTGGACCTCTGGTTCACCACGCCTCTGGGAAACCGTCTCTGGACACCTGCTCTATGGAGCAGTTTATTTTTCGGCGTGCGCCTCTGGGCCTTTATCCTTATGGGAAGGATCTCGCCGTCTCGCGCGTTCCGCATCTGTGCGAGTGATCGTTCACAACTCTACAGTACTTGGCAACAACGACTCTGGTCGGTGCACGTGCAATATTTGTATTATCTGATGATTTTATATCCATTCGAGTATCGCCATTCGGTGTTAGTTCTATGGAACCATACGATGTAAGTGGGATTACCTTGTGGATTCACAGTGTCTCTGGACACTGCTTTTCAGTGTTTGATTTCATTGACTTTCAGTATATCCCTATTGCTCTTTGGAGCATCGATCTTTGCTTGGGCATTGATTACTGACTCTGGTCACTCTTGGGATTATTGCCTATGGGCAACTTTATATAGCTTTGGCTACGCCGATGATATGAGGCGATTTTATTTATTTAGCACTTTGGTGTTTGAATTCTTTTTGGAGATTTTTACTGTTTCTTGATGATTAGGGATCGTCATTATATTCATGTAGTCCATATTACTCTTCTCTTTGGAGAAGTACTATTTTATTTATGTACTTCATTATTATATATATCTCAATTATTACTGATTGTTTAGCTAGCCTGACCCGAGTGTTTTCGCTCGGGTCAGACCGAGTTGTTTCAGGTTAGGTCTCTGGACTTAGCTTTCTGTGCTTCCGCTTGGACATTATCTGCTATGCTGATAGATAGCTCTTTTATTTGTCCACTATTCAGCTACTCTGTTATTTCAGACTCTTATGTACATATTTTTGACTCACATGTGTGAGCGGTGGCTTTGTACCCACCTTTTTGATACTTGGATCTGTACTGATGATGTATTATACCTATGTTCTGTGACTGTTATGTGACTGTTCTGTGATGATGATGTTATCATTTAGTATTATGTTTGTTCTGAACCTATTTTTCTTAGCCATTGTAATCTCGTTATAAATATCTATTGGATATGTCGAACCACTTAAGAAAAGAGTACCACCTATTCGACGTATTCAGTAGTTAGTTATAGCTTGATTACACATGGTCGCTTCCATTATACTCTATTCTCCGTTCTAGTAGATGGTATTACTCCATACTACTCTTTACTAGAGTGGGTCTCAGAGTGGGGCGTTACATCTTGGTATCAGAGCTAAGGTTCAGAATTAAGCATAACAAACACAGAACAGATACACTTAATACAATACATTTTAATTGGATCCGAATTAAATCAAATCCCTTCCTTATGCCTATCGATAGATAAGTTAGGAGTATGTGTAGGAATTTATTATATTCTGTAGTATTCCTTAATTAAGTATCTATCATTGAATCATGTCTAACTCTAATTCCCGTTTGACTTTCAGTATGTCTGGAAGGGGAAGAGGGAGAACCACACGTCAAACCAGTGCTGCTGGGCAGTCCAGCAACACTCATCCAGAGGGCGTGTTCATGACCACCGACCAGATCATGGAGCTGGTTCGGAATTCTCAGTCTCATTCTCTTTCTCCAGCCCAGTTGCTGATGCTCCGCGCATGTCTGTTTTTGCGCGTCTCTGCAGTGATTTTACCCATCTCGGAGGGAAGCCGTTCAGTGGCTCCGAGAATGTCTTAGAGGTCCAGGCTTGGATTCGGATATGCGAGCGTATTTTCACTCGTATGGATATCCCAGATCATGACCGTGTTCTTATTGCTTCTAGTCAGCTTCTGAGTCGTGCCCTGGATTGGTACGAACTACTTATTGCCGAGGTCAACGAGACCACGCTTACTTGGGCTCAGTTTCGTCAGAGATTTGAGCTCAAATTCATCCCAGAGTCAGAGAAGAACTCCCTTGCTCACCGCTTTCTTGATCTCAAGCAGGGAAAGTCCTCTGTATCCGACTATGTCTCTTCCTTCGAGGCCCTGTCCAAGTACGGCCTTGAGTTTATTGCTACTCCTTATAAGAGGAACCTCAAATTTGTTGAGGGCTTGAAGAAATATCTGAAGAGGCATCTTATGCTATAGCTTGAGCTCTCATTCGAGAAGCTAGTCGATGCAGCCCTACATCTTGAGTCAGTCGAGATGGAGCATAGTAATGATGATGGTGGGGGTTCCAAAAACCCCAACCAGAAGCGGGGTCCATTTCATAAGAACAAGCCTTGGAACAAGAAGAAGAAGACTGGCAGTTCTGCTGTCCAGGCTCAGCCTCAGACTCAGCCTCAGATTCAGTCACAGCCCAGTGGAACCCGTCCTCCGAGGAAATGCTTCAACTGTGGTTCTCCAGATCACTTTATTCGAGAGTGTCCCAAACCTCTCTATTGTACCTTTTGCAAGAAGGAGGGACACAGGATCTCCACTTGTCCTATTGCTCCAGCTAGTGCCAAGCCTGGCAAGCTTAATGCTGCCAGGGCTCCTGCATCTTCAGCTCAGCCTCGAGGTACGCATCCTTCCGTTCTCGAAGGTTCTATTTTATTTCATGGTAGATCTTGTAGAGTTCTCTTTGATACGGGTGCCTCTCACTCATTCGTATCAAAGGAGCTAGTAGATGCTTTATCCTTGGATGTTACTTGTCTGGTTTCTTCCCTAAGGATTGTGAATCCCATTGGCGGATCCAGGACCCTTAGCTTGCTTTATGAGAATATAGATATTGATCTTTGTGGATTTTCTTTCCGTGCGAATCTGCACGTTATGGAGTATTTGGGTTTTGATATGATTCTTGGCATGGATTGGCTCGTTCAGCACGACGCCAAAATTATTTGTTCGGAGCGGATATTATTCATTCATCACCCTGACTTGTCCTCTCCGTTAGCTATTGTTCTTCAAGATGTTGGGCTTTCTGATGTTACTTTATTTTCTCTTGATTCACGAGATGAGGATTTGGACATATCTCGTATTCCTGTTGTTCGGGATTTCCCCGATATATTCGAGCCAGTATCAGGCCTGCCGCCAAAGCCGGCCATTGAGTTCCGCATCGATCTCATTCCAGGCTCCCACCCTGTTGGGCGTCCTCCCACGAGGATGTCTATTAAGGAGAATGAGGAACACAGGAAACAGTTAGTTGAGCTTGAGGCGAAGCATTTCATTCGATCCAGTTCTTCGCCATGGGGTGCTGCTGTCGTCTTCGTTAAGAAGCCCAATGGCTCTCTTAGGCTTTGCATTGACTATCGCGACCTTAATTAGTTGACTATCAGGAATCGTTATCCATTGCCACGGATAGACGATATGTTTGATCAGTTGAGCGGTGCGAAGGTCTTTTCACAGCTCGACCTTGCCACCGGATTTCATCAGCTCCGAGTTGCGGAAGATAACATCCCTCTTACCGCTTTCCGCACTCGTTATGGTTCTTTTGAGTGGTTGGTCATGCCATTCGGCTTGACGAACGCACCAGCTTTCTTCGTCGCTCTGATGAATCGAGTATTCCGGGAATACATCGATAGATTCGTTCTGGTTTTCATCGACAATATTCTTATTTATTCTAGATCCGAGGCAGAGCATGCTCATCATTTGCGGATCGTCTTGGATACTCTTCGTCAGTATCAGCTTAAGGCCAAGCTCTCCAAGTGCCATTTTTGGGAGAGCAAGGTCAAGTTCTTGGGCCATATTGTATCATCTGAGGGTATTTCTGTCGATCCTGCAAAGATCGAAGCTATTCAGAATTGGAAGCAGCCCGAGAACGTTCATGATATTCGCAGCTTCCTTGGTCTGGCGGGTTATTACCGTCGGTTTATCAAAGATTTCTCTCGAGTTGCACTTCCCCTTACGACGCTGACTCGTAAGGGTGTTCGCTTTATTTGGTCTGATAAGTGTGAAGCTTCCTTTCAGCGACTGAAGGAACTTCTCACTCATGCTCCTATTCTTGTGGTTCCTGAGAGTAACCAGGATCTTGTTGTTTACACCAACGCTTGTGGTAGCGGCCTCGGTGCTGTGCTTATGCAGAAGGATCGGGTAGTTGCTTATGCTTCTAGGCAGCTACGGCCGAATGAGGTTCGCTATCCGACTCATGATCTTGAGTTGGCAGCTATCGTCTTTGCTTTGAAGACGTGGCGTCACTTTCTATTAGGCGAACGCTTCATTCTTTACACCGATCATAAGTCTCTGAAGTATCTTTTCAGCCAGAGAGATCTCAATATGAGGCAGCAGCGATGGCTTGAGTTTCTCGCCTCATATGATTTAGATATTCAGTATACCCCTGGCAAGGGTAATCGTGTTGCAGATGCGCTTAGTCGCAAGCACTCGGCGGTAGTTTCTATGATGATTGCCGAGTGGGATATTCTTGAGACCCTATCTTTGTGTGATATTAGAGATCGAGCTCCATCTTCTGATTCTCCGGTCTTATTATTCATCTTAGAAGCTCGTCCTATCTTATTGAATCGCATTGCCCATACTCAGCGGCAGGATTCAGACTTATTGCATCTTATTCATCTTCTCGAGTCGGGATCCAGTGATGAGACATTGCTGGATTATTCTCTTGATTTTCATCGGTGTCTTCGTAGGAAGAACCGTATTGTTGTACCATCTGATTTACCACTTAGGCGTGACATTCTGGACGAGTGCCATCGCACTAAGTACACTATACATCCTGGTTCGAGTAAGATGTATGCCGATATGTGCCGGCTATATTATTGGGAGGGTTTGAAGATAGATGTGGCAAGTTATGTGAGTAGTTGCATGACTTGTCAACAGATCAAGGCCGAGCATCAGCGTCCATCTGGTCTTCTTCAGCCTCTAGAGATTCCATTATGGAAATGGGATCAGATATCCATAGATTTCATTGACGGTCTGCCTCGATCGAGGTCAGGCCATACTTCTATCTGGGTTATTGTTGATCGCTTGACCAAATCGGCTCATTTCATTCCGATTAAGTCCACTCGGACTGCACCTCAGTTGGCCAAGCTCTATGTGAAGGAAGTCATTCGACTTCATGGCATTCCTAGCTCTATTGTCTGTGATCGAGACACTATCTTTACTAGTCACTTCTGGAAGTGCCTACAGTCAGCTTTGGGCACAAAGCTGAATCTCTCGACTGCTTATCATCCTCAGACCGACGGTCAGACGGAGAGGGTGAATCGTGTTTTAGAGGATCTTTTGCGCTGTTGTATTCTGGATTTCGGAGGTAGTTGGGAGGATCACTTACCGCTCGTAGAGTTCTCCTACAACAACAGCTATCAGTCTAGTATCGGCATGGCACCTTTCGAGGCTCTCTACGGAAGGCCATGTCGCTCTCCTGCTTGTTGGTTAGAGTCTGGCGAGAAGCTCATTCTTGGTCCAGATTCAGTTCGGGAATCTTCTGAGAAGATCGTGCTTATCCGTCAGAGAATGAAAGAGGCACAGGACCGCCAGAAATCCTACGCGGACAACCGTAGGAAGCCTCTTGAGTTCTCCATTGGCGATTCTGTCTTTATTCGCGTTTCTCCCATGAAAGGGGTTGTGCGTTTCAGTTCTACAGGAAAACTGGCCCCTCGCTATATTGGACCGTTTCCTATCACGGAACGCATCGGCCTTGTCGCCTATAGAGTGGCTCTACCTGCTCATTTCTCTGGAATACATGATGTGTTCCATGTTTCTCAGCTTCGCAAGTGTGTGCGCAATCCTGATTCTATTATCGAGCCTCATATCATACCTGATTTGGAGATCTCACCCGATCTATCTATAGAGAAGCAACCTCTTCGTGTGCTTGATTCGGAGATTAGACGTCTTCGAAACAAAGAGGTTCCGCTTGTGAAGATTCAATGGTCGTCTAATCCTAAGGACTTCACTTGGGAGACCGGAGAATTCATCGAGCGTACTTATCCTGGTTTTCTTTCATCTTCCGGCACGGGTGAGCATCTATATTTTATCTTCTGTATTCCTTTTGTGGATTAGATGTTATAGACGACTTCTATATTTCAGGAATTGCGGGGACGCAATTTTCTTAAGGGGGGAGTCTGTAACAACCCTGAGATTGCAATTACCGAATGATAAGTTAAAAATTATGATTTTAAGTTAAAAAGGGGGCTAAACAAATTTTTGGGAATTTAAATTTTTGCAATTGGTTTGCAAATTAAAATATTATGGGTTAATGGGTCAAATGAGATAATTATATGGTTTAATTAATATTAGGATGCCTCTTAGGATTTTGGTTCACATGATAACTTAGAATATAAACTAAGTCCTAATGGGTTTTAAAACCCCCTTACCATAACCCATTAGCCTAACCCCCTCCTATATAATATCTTAAACTCATAACCCTAACCCTCCTCCTCTTCATAAATTCCTAAAACCAAGATCTAAACAAAATTAATGGCCTCCCTTTAGAAGCTCCATCTTCTCTTCATAATTAGTTTAAATCCTAGAAAAAAAAGAAGAAGGAAGGTAATGCAATCTCTCTTAATCCCCAATCTTATTTAATCCTTATTTAATCTCTCCCATTTGGTTGTAATCATTGTTTTGTTTTTGTGATTTTGGTTCCTTGAAGTCTCTTGATCTTTGCTTGGGGTGAGGAGTTGGCTTGCTTTGATTGTTGCACTCTAAGTGTTTGATCCTTTGCTTCATTAAGGTAATTACTATTTATTAGTAATTATTGCTAGTATAATTTTGGTGAAAAGTTTGATGCCAAAACTTGAAAAAAACACCCCTAGATCACAAAAAAACTCAAAAAACATGTTGGTTGGAATGTTCAGCCTGAAAACAGGCTGAAACAGTGCACTAAGTGCACCAGGGCAGGCCTGGGCTGCACCCAGGCAGCTGCCAGTCAAGGTAGGCTAGCCCAGCTGGGCTAGCCAGAAGTAGGCCAGCCCACCAGGGGCTGGCGCATGCATCCCCAGCCCGCCTGGGCTGGGGACTAAGGGCGCAGGCCGAAGCCCGCGTCCCTTAAACCCCAGCCCAGGCGGGCTGGGGCACACAGTATATCCCCAGCCGTCTGGGCTGGGGCAGGCTGACGCGGGCCGAAGCCCGCGTCCAAAAAAAAAAAAAATATATAATAACAATAAAACTCAGTTTTCAGATTTTGATCTCCACTTCGCGATGCCGCCACGCTCGCATCGGAAGTCGGAATTCGACGTTTTTGGGTTCGTTGGAAAGGTGGAGTTCCGAACTCTATCTCTGGAAAATTTGGGCAACATTGGAGTTCGTTTGGTACTTCGATTTTCGTGCCAAAGTTAGACTCTGGTCGCTGTTGGAAAACAGTGTGAATCTTTTTCTGGGTTCAACTTTGAGACGTCGCTGCCACTTTGTCTCAGCTCGGAATCCAAAAATTCTTTTTGCATCTTAAAGTAGGGATGTCGGACAACATGCCTACCAGTTTTCATGCCATTTGGACACAGTTTGCTGGTCCAAATAAATTGCCGAACTTGGGTTCGCAGCAGTTTTTGAATGGTTTCAAACACTTAGAATATTTTTGATGATTTTCTGGTTTTCGTCGATTTCTTTGAGATTTGTCCCTGGATTTCGTACACGGGCTTTATAAAAAGGATTTAAAAGGATTTTTCACTCCAAAATGGCTTTTGAAAATTATTATATAATATTATTTTTAATTATTAAATTAATTACTCCATAATAGGAGACTTTTCAAAAGACCGTTTTAAAAGTTATTTCGAAATCAATTACAAATCTGTTTTACACCATTATTTTCTACAGTAAAAATCTCACACTCACTTTTAGCACGTCGAGCGAAGTGGAAAGGTGCTTAAACGATTAGGAAATATCCGGCCTATGGAAACCGTGTGTATTTTCTTTCCGGTTAATCCCCGACCTATTCGATTGATCGTTTTGACCTTTGGGTCTAGTCTACCGATGATATGAGGTGGACTTTTTATTGTTTGGAGTGTGAGCTTGCTATTGGTTAGGAAACCGTTTAGTGCGAACGTGGGGTATGGGACTCACTGTTAACACTTCACGGATTCCTCTCCGAGAAGTTAGTGGCACATTAGCCTCTGGGCGGCCAGTTCTGGACCTCTGGGTCACCACGCCTCTGGGCAACCGTATCTGGACACCTGCTCTATGGAGCAGTTTATTTTTCGGCGTGCGCCTCTGGGCCTTTATCCTTCTGGGAAGGATCTCGCCGTCTCGCGCGTTCCGCATCTGTGCGAGTGATCGATCACAACTCTACAGTACTTGGCAACAACGACTCTGGTCGGTGCACGTGCAATATTTGTATTATCTGATGATTTTATATCCATTCGAGTATCGCCATTCGGTGTTGGTTCTATGGAACCATACAATGTAAGTGCGATTACCTTGTGGATTCACAGTGTCTCTGGACACTGTTTTTCAGTGTTTGATTTCATTGACTTTTTAGTATATCCCTATTGCTCTTTGGAGCATCGATCTTTGCTTGGGCATTGATTACTGACTCTGGTCACTCTTGGGATTATTGCCTATGGGCAACTTTATATAGCATTGCCTACGCCGATGATATGAGGCGATTTTATTTATTTAACACTTTGGTGTTTGAATTCTTTTTGGAGATTTTTACTGTTTCTTGATGATTAGGGGTCGTCATTATATTCATGTAGTCCATATTACTCTTCTCTTTGGAGAAGTACTGTTTTATTTATGTACTGCATTATTATATATATCTCAATTATTACTGACTGTTTAGCTAGCCTGACCCGAGTGTTTTCGCTCGGGTCAGACCGAGTTGTTTCAGGTTAGGTCTCTGGACTTAGCTTTCTGTGCTTCCGCTTGGACATTATCTGCTATGCTGATAGATAGCTCTTTTATTTGTCCACTATTCAGCTACTCTGTTATTTCAGACTCTTATGTACATATTTTTGACTCACATGTGTGAGCGGTGGCTTTGTACCCACCTTTTTGATACTTGGATCTGTACTGATGATGTATTGTACCTATGTTCTATGACTGTTATGTGACTGTTCTGTGATGATGATGTTATCATTTAGTATTATGTTTGTTCTGAACCTATTTTTCTTAGCCATTGTAATCTCGTTATAAATATCTATTGGATATGTCGAACCACTTAAGAAAAGAATACCACCTATTCAACGTATTCAGTAGTTAGTTATAGCTTGATTACACATGGTCGCTTCCATTATACTCTATTCTCCGTTCTAGTAGACGGTATTACTCCGTAATACTCTTTACTAGAGTGGGTCTCGGAGTGGGGCGTTACAAGTATGTAGCTAAGTGTGTAAGTGGCTAGAGGGTAAAGGCAGAGCAGAAGAAGCTGGAAGGATTGTTACAGCCATTGGATATTCGTCTGTGGAAGTGGAAGTATATTTCCAAGGACTTTGTGGATGGTGTACCTAACAGTAGGAGAGGAAATGAGAGCATTTGGATCATAGCAATCGGTTGGCCAAGTGCGCTTATTTCATACCAGTGAGGAGTACTAGGATGGCACAGTCATCGATGGCTCTGTACATGAGAGAGAATGTTAGATTGTATGGAGTCCCTATTAGCATAGTTAGCGATCGAGATCTACCTTTTACTAGTGAGTTCTGGAGGAGCCTTTAGGTGGCATCAGGGATTGAGTTGAGATTGAGTACACTATATCATTCGAATGTTGACGGACAAATAGAGTGAGTACATCGAGTTTTGGAGGACTTTCTACGGATGTGAATTTGGACTTTGGAGGTTCTTGGGAGGATCATTTACCATTAGAGGAGTTTACCTACAACAACAATTATCAGGCTGGCATTAAGATGACAGTTTTTGAGGCACTATATGGTAGACCCTGTAGATCATCGTCACGTTGGTAGGATATGGTGCATAGGATTATTCTTGGGCCGGATATGGTGAGGGAAAAATCAATGAAGATGGACTTGATCCGTAGAAGGATGAAGATTGCTCGAGATAGGAAGAAATCTTATGCTGACAGGAGACGTATGGAGCTAGAGTTCGTGGTGGAGGAAATGGTATTCGTGAAAGTTTCACCCATCAAGCATGTGATGAGATTTAGTTATTCGGGGAAGCTAGCATCGAGATTTATAGAATCTTTCTCGATAGTGGCTAGAGTAAGGAAATTGGCATATAGAGTAAAGCTTCCATAGAAGTTAGTGGGGGTACATGATATTTTCCGTGTGTCGCACTTGCGAATGTGCTTGCACGATATAACTACTATGGTTGAGCCCAGTCGGTTAGAGGAGGTTGAGGTAGAGTGAGAGTCACTTATTCACCATGCACCCACTCGTATTCTAGAGCATGGTACAAAACGACTCCACAATAAGAAGATCAGACTTGTTAAAGTCCAATGGAGAGACGATCCAACGAAGAATACATGGGTGCCCGAGGAAAAAATCCAAGCTGCCCACCCACAACTTTTTTTTGGTACATTTCTAATTTGGAAGTCTCATAAGTGTATATTTCTTATGTGTAGGATTTAGATGGTATAACTTTTAGGTTAGGACCATTGGATGGAAGAAATGGTTGTGAACATGTCAATAGGACACGTAATGAATGGTAGATGCTAATGGATATATATGGGTATATTCTTCACGTTGTGCTCTCTTACATAGTAGAACGGAATATTCTCTAGTTACACATGTAAACACTTATATCTACTTGCATGTTATTTCTTGATTGTTGTTGTTCCAGTGGATGTTATGCATATCGATGTTACATATGTTCAAATAGTTGTGCATGCATATATAGTTACAAGTATATCATTTAGGATGTTGCATACATTTGGAGCAACAACATGAGCATTTTTCACGACACGAGATCGACTGAATCAGTAGACCACCTAATTTGGCATTAAAATAGGTTCACGCACATTTCATGTTGCATATATATGTACATGATTCGTTAGAGATTTCTAAGGACAATGATTACTAGTGTGTATCACTCCTAATTTAGATTAACATTATTTAGGATATTCAATTAGATAAATTAAATAGAATAATTTGATGTGTAGTAAGATACGAAGGATGAGATTTGATAATTAATTGGGTTAGGCCATACTAATTAACTAATAGGATTGTTTTAAAAATATAAAATATAAGAGAATAAATGAGTGAGGCAAATTAGGAATAGATCTTTCTTTTATCCTTTGTACACTCCCTTTCCCCTTTCATTCTCATTTTCACAACATTCAAATTGAAAACCATAGAGGCCGGCCATAACTAAGAAGGATTAGAAGAAGAAAGTTAAGGAAATTTCAAGTCAAAAACCTAGGGTAAACATTCTCCATCAAATCTCAACTCCATTATCCAAATTAATGTGAATAATAAACCATCTATATTATTATGTGTCTGAATTTAGTTATGGGAGATTTCTGAATTTATCTTGATTAATTTGCAAAGTTATGGATGTTTAATCATTGTATGGATAAAATAATGATTTATGGAACTCTTATGAAATTATTTAAGTAGCTTTTAAGGGTAAAACCTAAGTTTTTAATCCCCAGTCAACTTAATTTTCTGGTATGTTGTGTAAAACATTTTTTGGAGATGGGTTTTTAGTTTCATAATTTTCCAAATTAAAATGAATATTTTATGAATTTCCTAAGAGGGAAATAGTGTTTATTACGAGTTTTAATTATTCAAAATAATTAAATAACTATTTTGGCCTCGAAATTTTTAAATACGATAGAAAATGTTAATTCTGATTTTTAGTGATTTTTGGGGATTTTTCCCAAGATATTACGAATTTCTATGAATTTTTTATGCTATAAAAGCATATAAATTAATATAAATTAAGGATATTAATTAGTTAAGTTGATTAATGTTTTTGAAACAGATTTGCGGCAGTTTTTTGAAAAGAAATTGGCAAAGTTTGTATTCAACCAATGGAAATTTGACAAGGAATAAGAGTTGGCAAAAAGAAATTGCTTTTAATAGAAATAAAACAGTATTTATGATAATTATGACAGTACCACCGATTTGCGGCAATGCCATGACTTTCGTCATTAACAATAGGCAGTAACATTTTACATTTGAAACGACATCGAAAGTAGGCGGCATTGACATAAAGCAATGCATGTGATACTTATGTCATAAGTATGTGATGCATTGAGTCATGCATCTGCCATTGACATTATGGGAATACTGCATCTCAAGGGTATATGATATTGATGTCATGAGTTATCAATGTCAATGGTTTTCAGCATTCTTAAACTAATGCTGCATGCTTTTTATTTGACGCCATAGTCTAAGGCAGTAATGCTGCAAGTATTATTTTTGACATTAGTTACTTTAGGTAGTGATGCCGTTAGTATTACTTATGAGAAAGAAGTATTATGGAAATAATGCAGCTTATATCTATATACTTTCAACATTGACACAAAATGGCAATAATGTCACTTGTTATCAATTTCGGTACTATTATTATTGCGGCATGTTAGCCCAAATTTATGAATTCAATGTCAACTGTTTTACAACATTGATGTCAAAAGTCATCAATGTCGTTATTAATATTTTAAAGCATTTGATATCAATCATTTTATGATATTAATGCTGCAAGTCATCAATGTCTGGTTCTATTTATCTTATTATAAAAGGCTATATTTAATAGGTTCGGTGACGTACAAATTTCTATGTTATGGCAACATTGATTTCGACATTATAGCCTTATATCTTTATAAAAATCAGAATTATTTTAAAAGCTTTTATACGAAGGGATGTAACATTCCATGTCGGCCATATTGACGCCGCACGTTTTCAATGGTGAACATATTCGATTTTATGGCGTTGTGCCCTATAATGAAGAGGTGCATGTCCTTATATTAATACCTAAAGTATACATAGCAGCATTAAAATGGTTTATAAATTGGCATGAGAAATTAGAAATGTAATGGGCCTTATTTTCTTTGCTTTAAATATGAATTAATGAGATTAGTAACATACAAGGATAAACTTTTTTGAGGAATAAATTATTGCCAAGCCTAAGTTTTGATATGAAATTACCAAAGAGGGTTATTACTTAAGATTAAGTAATTATAAGATGCCAATAAATTGAACATATTCAAATGATGGATGTTATATGTTCTTGCTATTATTTGATTGGCTATTTTGCAAGATTATTATCATCATACTCACATCATCATGACCCATAGCTGCATTTTTGGGATATTTAAGGGCAGTATAACCTGTAGATTGATCCATTAGTCAGCATAATCAGATTTATCTTTCGAGTGAGTAGAATAGCATCAAGAAGATCAAGTAGTTCAAAGATGTGGGATGCCCAGACTGATCAAAAGGTTATAATTTGAGATATGATATAGGAAGGGTCCAATAAGTTCATAGTCATCCTATGAAAACTATGGCTTGAGGAATGCTATTGGAGATATCCAATAGGTTCCTTGTGATCCCATGAAAACTATGATTTGAATATACGGTATATGTGAAGACCCGAAAATCCATACCGTTTGAATCGACAATAATCCACACATGTCCGACCCAAAAAGCGCAGACTGACGGAAAGTCAAGAGAAAGAAAAGAAGAGAGAAGAAGAGAAGAGAAGAAAGAGAGAAGATAAAACCAAACAGAATAATATAGAATCTCACATCGCAGCGGAAAATATATAATATCATATCAATGATCTTTACAAAACAGAAACTGTAAATATACATACATCAATCAGAGTTCAACAATCAATAAGAGTTATCAGCCTGAACAGTTATACTAACCTATCCTCACAAATGCTGATAATATAAAACAACTAAGCACAGCGGATAATCAAGCAAATACGGATGTACGAAAATGAAGATCTCCAGCTCTCCTGCTGAAGCTCTAAAAGCACCAAAGCATAACCTGTAGATATACTCGGTCTGACCCGAGCATTGAAAGGGAAGAACGCCCGGATCAGTCTGGTAAACCAGCGTGAGAAACACACTCAGCTGAATTTATTAAATTACCAAACTTTTCCTTTATCAAAATAAAGTATCTCGTAAGACACGTCCACACATAAACACGGACATGTTTTTACCTTACGATAACTAAAGCATTTCTTTCATATCAAATCCTCTTATATTATACTAGTGTCTAGTATACAAATAATATTAATCATAGTCGAAATGGTTACCCATATAGCATTTCGAGGCTATTCATTATGCCTTTACAAATAAAATCGCAGCTCGTAGTGGGTTTTGGATTTCCATAAAAATGACCAGGTGAAGGGACTACCTTCCGAAGGGGTACACCTCTAGATGGATGTCCCGAGGCACAGAACATTTGCCCTCTACCAACACAAGACCGGCCCACCTCTATAACTAGATGGTACCGAATATGTCATCCTTCGGTCGTTACCGACCTTTCCGAGGGTCCTCATAGCATACAAACCACAATAATCAGATACACGACGTCATAGCGTGTAAAGATATATCTAGAAGAGGATGATCATATCCTAATTGGAAATGACCCACTTAGCCCTGCTGCATCTAACCCTGTTTTGGTCATTTCCGGTTGATGATGCCTGATGAGGTAACGATTACCTTTCACAATCACATATCACATCACTTAGAATGCCACACGGCCATTTCCGTTGACTACTAATTGCCTGCCACAAAAATACAACCCTTAAGCTCGTATGTCTCAAGGAGGGTGTTAAGCTAAGAGAAGTTGCCTTCTCCGCCGCCACTGATGTACGTTTGTAAAAACCAATGTACGTAATCTATAGAAATGCAATGTCAGACAAACATCCATACAAGTTTTCCAAGAACAGGACAAACCGAACGTACTTTCCTACCACGTCCTGTCGGGAAATCCCTAGGATTAGTAGCGAATAGTCCTTGCATTGGATATTTCATAATGAAGAGACCACTGCTACTGGATGTATATTGGGATTTTAACCCCAAACGATCAACAAGCAGTCCCTCACTATGAAAATCCATAATATCAATATCATCAAAGCAACCTGCACAATCATCGCATATACATTGGTCTGAAGTGGTTTTGGATAAACCGATCTCGGTCTCTTCGCACCAATAATGCAAAAGCGTTTCTCAACCTCATACAGCAACTAAGTCTCATAGACTTATCACGTCTCCAACTTTCAACTTGCTATCCTTCGGGCCAAGAAGGAAGCTCGATAGATTGGAGTAATACTCCGTACTATACGAATCAACATCCTCAACACAAATGATAATCAAGCCTACACAGAAGGCTACGTACTAAGTGTACGACTAAATAGTTCCCATATCAATTCGAGTAACTAAACATTTTGGCCAAATCTGATAGTCGGTTATTTAACTATCAAAACAAACAAATATTCAGCACCATAATAATCACTGGGCCATATTAATTAATTTTTATTAATTAAACCACTTGCTAAATATTCACTTCAAATTACCTTTTAAAAAGATATATTCTCAAAACATTTCACTTCATATTGGAAAACATTTTCAAATACTTATTTAATAATAAGTAATTCACAAATTAATTTTTTTTTCAACGCTTAAAAAATATTCATATACTTAAAACACGATTGAGTATATATTTTATTCTTTAAGGAAAACATTCTCTTTAAACACATTTATTGGGTCAAAACGAATGTTGCGTAAAACATCGTTACGACAACCCAAAATTACTAGTATAGGGATTCAAAATTTAGATAGATGTATAAATCCCAATACTATATAAAATATTTCCTTTCGAAAATCATTTACTATAACAACAGTGTTATAGTCCATCATTTTCTTATTTCTCAAAAACGTTTATTTCAACAATGAATGTTGAAATCTATGATTTTGATCTTTAACACATTTTAAAACAACTTCAAATCGTTTTAATTCTATTTAAAAGATCACTTCCTGAAAATATCCATTTTTATTTAATAATATATTCACTGTCCAAAATCGTGAATATAGTTCTCTTATCCAAATTCAACATTTCTGCACCTTCAATTAAAGGAATATCCACTATCCAAAATCGTGGATATAATTCCCAACTAAATTCTTTATTATTACAACATTAAATTTTAAAGGATAATTCGCTGTCCAAAATCGCGAATATATCTCCTTTAATAAGATTTCATATTTACTTGTCAAATTCAATTGATTTCGGATTTATAAAACAATGTTTATAAATTCACATTTATATATTTTACAAAAACTTCAACTTATAAAATCACTTTATTAACCAATTCCATTTATAACTCAATTACATGTCAAAAATCCAAATTATAAGTTAATAGCTTATAATTCTCTTATTTATAAAATTCATTTATTTATAACTTCACAAAAATATAAATCTTATTTATTTATAAAATCCAATTATAACTCCATTTTAACATTCCCAAAATTCCTTTATAATTCCTTCATTCTGATTTATAAAAATTCAATTTTATAAATCTTATATATAAAACCATTTATAATAATTCAAAAATCCCAATTTAAACTATTTACATAATAGTTAATTCTATATTCCAAAAATCACGTTTTAATATATATATTTCACAATAATCATAATTTTTATAACATAAAAATTATGATGTTTATTTATTTAAAATGAATCAATTCCAAAATTCAATAAAACGTATACTTTCAAAAATCACTTTAAAATCCTTTTAAATTTGGAAATCATCACTTTAACATTTTCAAATTTTCCAAAAATAGGCCCAATGCTGCAACAGCACCAAATACAACAATCACGGCATCCAAAACATCATATATCATATGATAACAGAATATATAACAATATCTGTAAATAAATCAATACTGTTGAGGAATCCAGTTGGATCCCTCCAACCTGTCACCTGCAACAAATATACATATTAGAATATGTGTACAATGTCCGCTTCAAGGCAGATGCGCGTACAAAGGGTCATCCGCTCATATACACGAGAACGTAGAGGGTCTCATCTGCTCCAATAGGTAGGTATATATCCAGATATCAATCAATATATCATATATCATCCAAAAAATCATCAATCATCATATAATAAATTATTTCTCACTTATATAAAAATATCAGTGAGGTAGAAAGAGTGAGTTGTACTCACATTGCGTCCATAGCAGTTTCAGTGTTTTATTCCAAATAAAATTAAACGACCGTTTAATTTTACCTAAAATTCACACTAGCTCCAATCAACTTCAAACTAGCTCCATTGCGTAGTGTTCATCAATACAAACCCAACGCAATTCGTTTCGTGCGAAACGGACCTCGTATGAAAAAGTTATGCAATTTTAAAGTTTACACAATTTTAATATAATTATATAAATCAATTTCTTTTTGTTTTTAAACCTAGATTTCATCAGAGCCATTGATTTTCGTTGCTCAGATCTGGACCGCATATACTTCCTTTTCTTCAACTTGAAAAATACATTCACGTAAACCCAAAGAGCCGCCCCCAAACCCTATTTGCCGTGACCCTAATGTTCATCTATACCTCGATCAGCTACCTTCATTCGAACGACCTTGCTCCACTCTACTCTCGACCAAAATAGCATGAAGCTTGGCACTACCATTGCTTGGAAAAGCGAGCGCGAACTCGAGACAAACACAGCAGAAATCTGGCTTCAATCGACGATGATAAAGAAAATTCACCGATGGATGTATAGCTCTCATCGAGCTCTAGAAGTTTGTGGTTGAAAGTTTTTGTTAATTCTTTGTAGATTTGGAGATTTTGAGGGAAGAAGATTGACAAATTCTGGCCATTAAAATGATGGTGGCTGCTAGCCCTAGCACCATTAGGGTTTAGTGAAAATTGTGAAATAGTTTGGCCTTATAGAAAATGCTGCGACACTATTCATCCGAAATTTTTTCCGAACTCGAAACGAAGCGTTCCGCCTGGCGTTTATAATATTTTACCCCTATTCCGAACGCAATGGAATATTTATCGGGAGCCAATTCGATCATATTTGAAAGATAAGCTTTCAAATCGACTATTTAAATTTAAAATTCACTTAAACCGATTTCTACTCGTTTTAGCTAGCCTCGGACAAACCGTAAATCCGATTGACATGAAATTTGAAATCTTACAAAAATTTAACATTACGGATCCAATGAAACTGGTTTCGTCGAAATCCGAGACTGTTTGAAAAATGGCTATTTTCACTCGTTAATTAAATATTAAAATATTCAATTTCTACAAATTAACTTTTAATTCAATTTTAAAAGTTCTGTAACATCATTCTAATTCAAATATGATTTAATTTGACTTTATAAATCATTTTCATTCATATTAAATCCAAATTTCAATTATTTCAGCAATTTCAAATATTAACTTATCGATTTAATTATCAAGTTAAATCACTATATTCGCAATAAAATCTATTCAGCTTATAAATTTAACTTTTGCATATTTAAAATCAATTAAATATATGAATTTCAAATGACTGAAATTCTAGTTCGTTACATTCACCCCTACTTAAAAGAATTTCATCCTCGAAATTACCAAGTAAGAAAAAGTCACAAAATCCATTAACTTTCCAAAACAATTCATTAAAACTAGATATACCAAATCCTTAAGTGTTTAAGCTTTCTCAAAATCCATTAGTTAAATTTCTTACAAAAAGTTTTCTAAATTTTCAAATCCATATATAGTTATCTTTTCAAAACCAACTAATATCATTTAACTTTCAACTCAAAATCAAAATTTTGTTTTCACAAAAATTTTCAATTTTCCCAAAATTTTCTAACGCCTTAAATTTCAAAAAAATTCGCCATAGTCTCCTTTTCGCGGTTCGATCCGAAAAAAAATAACAATGTATATATCACAAATATACATCTCATCATCAAGGATGAGGCATCCCGAAGGGAAAAAAGTGTAAAAGTGCGATATGTAAACCGAGATATGTACCGTATACATTATTAGCAAGCATATACGGCTAATATAGCACGAAAGCGAGCTCCAAAAGCGAAGCAAGCACAATCCGCACCTACTATACACTCAACAAACAAATGAGAACATGTATATATGAAAATAATATCAATATACAACATATACCAATACAACTACTATATATGCCAATATAGCAAATGCAATCAAAACAACAAATCCAACCATCAAACAACTATCATCCAACTAACATCCAACAAATCAATCTCTATCCAGCAAATCCATAATCAAATCAATATACATTCATTTTTCATTAATATTCATTGAATTGGCTTTTCAATTAATCACATTTGATTCATTAACATTGGATTTACTAACATTCATTCATTCATATTCAATTAGTTTACATTCACTAATTTATATTCAAGTTTGTTTACTTCCAAATCAAATTAAATTTAATTCTATTTAGATTCACTTAACTTCCAATTCCAATTTAGATTCAATTATTTAGCTTCCAATTTCATTAACTCGACTTCATATGAATTTTCTATACAATCAATTAACGATCATCTAACAAACAATGTATATCCAACATTACCGAATTAATTTAATTTGCTTACATTCAATTTGGTTCAACACATTTAATTTCAATTGGTTTATATCTAATTGACTTTCTTTCAATTTATTCAGTTTCATTATCTTTTAATGAATTAACAACTACATCCACTATTCCATATCAATTCATTTACATTCGATTGATAATTCATTCAATTCACATTGAATTCTAGTATTCACTATATTCACAACTTCTTAACTTAAGTTTTATACAATTCATAATAACATCATTTCTAATGTTGATTCATTTTACAATTAAAGTTAATTTCTTTATATTACTCAAGTTCGCATTCATTTAATTCACTTTATCAATTTACTTCGATACCAAAATCAACTTTATTCAATATTACTTAAGTTATCTTTCTTTTCAACTTCATTTACCTTCACTTTCACTACACAACTTAAGTTCACTTCTAATTTAATTGAAATTCTATTTTATTTAACTTTTTTACTTAAGTCAAAATTATATCAATATTCAAATTCAGATTTTGTTTTGCTTAACCAAAAGTGTTTAACCATTTTAACA
Organism: Allium cepa; assembly: GCA_030765085.1. Classification (NCBI taxonomy): domain Eukaryota; kingdom Viridiplantae; phylum Streptophyta; class Magnoliopsida; order Asparagales; family Amaryllidaceae; genus Allium; species Allium cepa. The sequence continues at coordinate 603,922,360 of CM060934.1, read as the reverse complement.
ATTGGTTTTACTTACCTTATCTCATTTTATAAGTTATACAACTTATTTTTATAAACTTCCAAATTCATACTATGTAATCATTTACCATCTTAAGTTTAATTTTCCATTCCAATAACATATCTAATCCAATTCAAATCCAATTTAATTTAACCTTCCTTAGTTAAATTTCAAGTCATATAATTCACTTACTAACTCAAATTTCTTTCAACTTTACCAAAGTTAAAATTTTATTATCTCATATATTATAAGTCCAAAACTTATTTTACTTATATTTATCGATTTCAACTTGGATTTTGAATCAAAATTTTTTCTCATAACAAAACTTCAATTTCAATTTATTATTGGTAGCAAATCCATCACACAGAAACTCGAAAATGATACTCATGATGCTGCAGTCATCGCCCTTATTATTTCCCAGCACCATTAGTGAATTCAGTGCTTTATATTCTTTTAAAGATTTCTTTTTATTTATAAATCACATTTATAAATCTATACTTATATAATTTCACAATTTCACTTTACTTATATAAGATCATTCCAAATTTATTTATCGATTTAGATTTATACTATAATCTATTTAATCTTGAAAAACAACTTTCAAAACCAATAGAATTCAAATTTCCCTAATAGTTGGTTTAAATTCATTTTTATTTATAACTCATATTTATAAATGTACTCATTTTGTTTCACTTCTTATATATAAGATTATTTCACAATTGTAAGTCATATTAATTATAATTCCATACTTATAATTCATTTGCTTATACAATTTGTTCTTTTACAATTGTTGTCTTTAATTAAGATTATTCAAATATTTTATTATTATCTTATATATATTTACATTTTCAAACAACCAAACAATTCAATTTATATACACTTTAATAATTCCTGAAAAATTATTTCCTTTATATACAAAATATATCAAGGTAAAATTATTTCATTCACCTAATTTAAAATAATACTATGTCGACTTGCCTCGTTTAAGTGTTTGGAAATCCCAATCGATAATATGGCGTCCCACATACCGACCAGAATTCACAGACAACTCAACGGATAAGTAAACACAATACAAAACATTTTATATTCACTAACAAATACGCGCTCATATATATAATACACTCAACTCAATCTAGGGTGCTACTGTCCCTATCTATACTGAGTACACATCAAAGCTTAGGAATAAACAAAATCTAAGCTCCTGTAAAGACCCGAAAATGATCCGTACCCTTTGAATCGACAATAATCCACAAATGTCCGACCCAAAAAGCACAGACTGACGGAAAGTCAAGAGAAAGAAAAGAAGAGAGAAGAAGAGAATAGAAGAAAGAGAGAAGATAGAACCAAACAGAATAATACAGAATCTCACATCGCAGCGGAAAATATATAATATCATATCAATGATCTTTACAAAACAGAAACTGTATATATACATACATCAATCCGAGTTCAACAATCAATCAGAGTTATCGTCCTGAACAGTTATACTAACCTGTCCTCACAAATGCTGATAATATAAAGCAACTAAGCACAGCGGATAATCAAGCAAATACGGATGTACGAAAATGAAGATCTCCAGCTCTCCTGCCGAAGCTCCAAAAGCATAACCTGTAGATATACTCGGTCTGACCCGAGCATTGAAAGGGAAGAACGCCCGGATCAGTCTGGTAAACCAGCGTGAGAAACATACTCAACAGGATTTATTAAATTACCAAACTTTTCCTTTATCAAAATAAAAGTATCTCATAAGACATGTCCACACAGAAACACGGACATGTTTTTACCTTACGATAACTAAAGCATTTCTTTCATATCAAATCCTCTTATATTATACTAGTGTCGAGTATACAAATAATATTAATCATAGTCGAAATGGTTACCCATATAGCATTTCGAGGCTATTCATTACGCCTTTACAAACAAAATCGCAGCTCGTAGTGGGTTTTGGATTTCCATACAAATGACCAGGTAAAGGGACTACCTTCCGAAGGGGTACACCTCTAGATGGATGTCCCGAGACACAGAACATCTGCCCTCTACCAACACAAGACCGGCCACCTCTATAACTAGATTGTACTGAATATGTCATCCTTCGGTCGTTACCGACCTTTCCGAGGGCCCTCATAGCATACAAACCACAATAATCAGATACATGATGTCATAGCGTGTAAAGATATATCTAGAAGAGGATGATCATATCCTAATTGGAGATGACCCACTTAGCCCTGCTGCATCTAACCCTGTTTTGGTCATTTCCGATTGATGAGGCCTGATGAGGTAACGATTACCTTTCAAAATCACATATCACAACGCTTAGAATGCCACATGGCCATTTTCGTCGACTACTAATTGCCTTCCATAAAAATACAACCCTTAAGCTCGTATGTCTCAAGGAGGGTGTTAAGATAAGAGAAGTTGCCTTCTCCGCCACCACTGATGTACGTTTGTAAAAACCAATGTACGTAATCTATGGAAATGCAATGTCAGACAAACATCCATACAAGTTGTCCGGGAACAGGACAAAGATAAACTGATCCCGGTCTCTTCGCACCAACAACGCAAAAGCGTTTCTCAACCTCACACAACAACTAAGTCTCGTAGACTTATCACGTCTCCAACTTTCAACTTGCTATCCTTCGGGCCAAGAAGGAAGCTCGATAGATTGGAGTAATACTCCGCACTATACGAATCAACATCCTCAACACAAATGATAATCAAGCCTACACAGAAGGCTACGTACTAAGTGTGCGACTAAATAGTTCCCACATCAAGTTGAGGAACTAAAATTTTTAGCCAAGTCTGATAGTCGGTTATTTAACTATCAAAACAAACAAATATTCAGCAACATAACAATCACTGGGCCATATTAATTAATCTTTTATTAATTAAACCACTTGCTAAATTGCACTTCAAATTACCTTTTAAAAAGATATATTCTCAAAACATTTCACTTCATATTGGAAAATATTTCGAAATACTTATTTAATAATAAGTAATTCACAAATCAATTTATTTTCAACGCTTAAAAAATATTCATATACTCAAAACACGATTGAGTATATATTTTATTCTTTAAGAAAAACATTCTCTTTAAACACATTTATTTTGTCAAAACGAATGTTGCGTAAAACATCATTACGACAACCCAAAATTACTAGTATAGGGATTCGAAATTTAGATAGATATATAAATCCCAATACTATATAAAATATTTCCTTTCGAAAATCATTTACTACAACAACAGTGTTATAGTCCATCATTTCCTTATTTCTCGAAAACGTCTATTTCAACAATGAATGTTGAAATCTATGGTTTCGATCCTTAACACATTTTAAAACAACTTCAAATCATTTTAATACTATTTAAAAGATCACTTCCTAAAAATATCCATTTTTATTTAATAATATATTCACTGTCCAAAATCGTGAATATAGCTCTCTTATCCAAATTCAACATTTCTACACCTTCAATTAAAGGAATATCCACTATCCAAAATCGTGGATATAATTCCCAACTAAATTCTTTATTATTACAACATTAAATTTTAAAGGATAATTCGCTATCCAAAACCGCGAATATATCTCCTTTAATAAGCTTTCATATTTACTTCTCAAATTCAATTGATTTCGGATTTATAAAACAATGTTTATAAATTCACATTTATATATTTTATAAAAACTTCAACTTATAAAATCACTTTATTAACCAATTCCATTTATAACTCAATTACATGCCAAAAATCCAAATTATAAGTTAATAGCTTGTAATTCTCTTATTTATAAAATTCATTCATTTATAACTTCACAAAAATATAAACCTTATTTATTTATAAAATCCAATTATAACTCCATTTTAACATTCCCAAAACTCCTTTATAATTCCTTCATTCTGATTTACAAAAATTAAATTTTATAAATCTTATATATAAAACCATTTATAATAATTCAAAAATCTCAATTTAAACTATTTACAAAATAGTTAATTCAATATTCCAAAAATCACGTTTTAATATATATATTTCATAAAAATCATAATTTTTATAACATAAAAATTATAACGTTTATTTATTTAAAATGAATCAATTCCAAAATTCAATAAAATGTATACTTTCAAAAATCACTTTAAAATCCTTTTAAATTTGGAAATCATCACTTTAACATTTTTAAATTTTCCAAAAATAGGCCCAATGCTGCAACAGCACCAAATAGAACAATCACGGCATCCAAAACATCATATATCATATGATAACAGAATATATAACAATATCTGTAAATAAATCAATACTGTTGAGGAATCCAGTTGGATCCCTCCAACCTGTCACCTACAACAAATATACATATATATTAGAATATGTGTACAATGTCCGCTTCAAAGCAGACGCGCGTACAAAGGGTCATCCGCTCATATACACGGGAACGTATATGGTCTCATCTAATCCAATAGACAGGTATATATATATCCAAATATCAATCAATATATCATATATCATCCAAACAATCATCAATCATCATATAATAAATTATTTCTCACTTATATAAAAATATCAGTGAGGTAGAAAGAGTGAGTTGTACTCACATTGCGTCCAATAGCAGTTTCGGTATTTTATTCTGAATAAAATTAAACGATCGTTTAATTTTACCCAAAATTCACACTATCTCCAATCAACTCCAAACCAGCTCCTTCGCGTAGTGTTCGTCAATATAAACCCAACGCAATTCGTTTCGTGCGTAACGAACCTCGTATGAAAAAGTTTTGCAATTTTAAAGTTTACACAATTTTAATATAATTATATAAATCAATTTCTTTTTTTTTTTAAACCTAGATTTCATCAGAGCCATTAATTTTCGCTGCTCAGATCTGGACCGCATATACTTCCTTCTTCCTCAACGTGAAAAATATGTTCACGTAAACCCAAAGAGCCACCTCCAAACCCTATTTGTCGCGACCCCAACGTTCATCTATACCTCGATCAACTACCTTCATTCGAACGACCTTGCTCCACTCTACTCTCAACCAAAATAGCATGAAGCTCGGCACTACCATTGCTTGGAAAAGCGAGCGCGAACTCGAGACAAACATGGCAGAATTCTGGCTCCAATCGACGATGATAAAGAAAATTCACCGTTGGATGTATAGCTCTCATCGAGCTCTAGAAGTTCGTAGTTGAAAGTTTTTGTTAATTCTTTATAGATTTGGAGATTTTGAGGAAAAAGATTGAAAAATTCTGGCCATTAAAATGATGGTGGCGGCAAGCCCTAGCATCATTAGGGTTTAGTGAAATTGTGAAATAGTTTGGCCTTATAGAAAATGTTGCGACACTAATCATCCAAAAAAATTTCAGAAATCGAAATGAAGCATGCCGCCTGGCATTTATAATGTTTTACCTCTATTCCGAACGTAATAGAATATATATATCGGGAGCCAATTCGATTATATTTGAAAGATAAGCTTTCAAATCGACTATTTAAATTTAAAATTCACTTAAATCGATTTCTACTCGTTTTAGCTAACACCGGACAAACCGTAAATTCGATTGACATGAAATTTGAAATCTTACAAAAATTTAACATTACAGATCCAATGAAACTAGTTTCGTTGAAATCCGAGACTGTTTGAAAAATGGCTATTTTCACTCGTTAATTAAATATTAAAATATTCAATTTCTACAAATTAACTTTTAATTCAATTTTAAAAGTTCTGTAACATCATTCTAATTCAAATATGATTTAATTTGACTTTATAAATCATTTTCATTCATATTAAATCCAAATTTCAATTATTTCAGCAATTTCAAATGTTAACTTATCGATTTAATTATCCAGTTAAATCACTATATTCGAAATAAAATCTATTCAGCTTATAAATTTAACTTTTTCATATTTAAAATCAATTAAATATATGAATTTCAAATGACTGAAATTCTGGGTCGTTACAGCATTGGAAGAGTCCAACAAGTTTATGGCAATCTCACGAAAACTTTGATTTGAGAGATATTATTGGAGAATTTCAGTAGGTTCATAGTGATCCAATGAAAACGATGGCAAGAAATTGTTATTGGTAGAAATCAATAGGTTCTTAGTGACCTTATGAAAATTATGATTCAAGATAGGTAGCCTTAAGAATTTTGACCGGTTACTTGTCAGCCCATAAAAACTAATAGGTTCATAATGACCCTAGGAAAACTACAAGTTGAGACAAATAGTCAGTTTTGTGAGAATAAGTGAACTTAGGGTAGATATAACCCTAAATGGACAGATAAGTTAGACTCACCCCATTTCATATTTGCATATGATTATGTTATTATGTGTTAACCATTATGGACGCAGGAGCATATTATATGGTTGATATGTCAATTAAGATTCTAGTGAGGGGAAAACTCGTTCTACTCAGCAATGTAGTGTCACTAGATATCTATTAGGTTCGAGATGGTGGGTTACTATTCACACCAGACTTATTGTGTGACCCGAAGTATTTTTTTTCCCTTAAACTCTCAGGTACTCATTTGAGTGGGTTGGGAGTAAGGGATTTCATGTTTTCAATTAGACAAATAAGATTCTGGAGTCATGCAGAAGGAAAGCTGGCTAAAGTAGAAGTTTTATTTAATCTGTTGTGTTGTTTATTTTGTTTCAATGGATGTAATAACAAAAATTATAACCATTAAGTAGTTGTGGACTTTGATCAACCCAAAGGACACCTTCATATGTTGCTCTTGGTGTATTTTATAATGATTATATGTTCTCTAAAAGTGGGATCAAATAGGATTATGTAACGAATATGAAATCTCAATTGTGAAATGAGATATGAAAACTTGTTATTAAATTGCGTTTGAAAATTTTCATATTCACGTGTTTTTTATTATTGATATGATTAACACAGCCTCATTTTGTTATCAGAAATTAATACTATGGATGACTGCAACATTCGTAGCACTTAGTTTTGGCATCAAAAGGGGAATGTTACAAGTTGGTATCAGACCATAGGTTTATGTAAAACTTAAAAGATTAAAAGATTTTGTAAACATAATCCAATGAATCAAAAAATAAGGTTGGGGTATGGGATAACATTACTATAACATACTTGTAATTTGCTACATATAAGTATGTATTCTTATCTCTCTTAAATCGTCTTCTTTATCTTATTAAGGCTCGTATGTAGATTGCGAAAAAGCAAGATATGGAAGCAGGAAATGGAAGAGTGAATATAGGTGGAGGAAGCACTAAAACCAATGGAAATGCTTGGCCCAATACTAGAAGGTACTAGGGTTGATGGACAAATGCTAACCAAAATAAAAATGGCAATGTAGGTGTTGGAACCCCACTAATAGATATGGGACTATGTATAAGTTCTTTGTCAATATGACAAAAGCTAGAGCTGCTATTCGTTTGGATAGAGGGAATGTTACTAATGCGGAAGGAGCTAGTCCCAGGGTGCCAGTTGGAAATAACTATGTCAAGCTGAACCATGAGTATACCAATCTTGGAGGGATGACTTTTCTAGGAACCGACGATGCTATTGAAGTGGAGAACTAGTTGCTGCATTGTGAGAGGATTTTTGCTGATCTGGAGTTGAATGATAAGTAGAAAAGTAGATAGGCTTCTAGGTAGTTGCAAGGTGCAACACTGTACTAGTGAAATGTGGTAACCGTTGGTGTGCCTGAAGAGGAATTGATTTTGGCTAAGTTTCGAAGGAGATTCGAGGAAAGTTTTTGTCTGAAGTAGCCAAGTCATCTTTGTTTAGGAAGTTTGAACTAAAACATGGAGATATATCCGTACTGGGAGTTTAAGGCTGGAGATTACTAGAGCGACTATGTCGTATCTCCGAGATCCGAGTAATGTAGTGGTGGAAATAGCTACAAGGAATGAGGATATGCTTGCAACTTGTTGGAAAGAAAAGTCGGTGGAAACCCGGAGTTCTCAGAATAAGAAGAGGAAGTTCTTCAAGAAGAAGGGAGCTCAGAAGGGTGGAGATGCCAAAAAGCTGACCTTGTTTTCTTTAAGTAAGACAAGAAAAGACATTATGCTCATGAGCGTCGAACCGATAAAGGAAAGAAGGTTGCGATAAAGAAAGGTGGGAGGTGTTTTAACTGTGACTAAATAGGGCACTATAAGAATTAGTGTCTACAACCGGCTAAGCTGATAAAGAAAAGGTATTTTCTTTGGAACCATCTGCATCGAGACCGATTATTGTGGAGAAAGGGAAGTCTACAATGGAAGGTACACTTTTGATACATATCATACCATTTAGACTATTATTTGATGCAGGTGCATCACATTCTTTTATCTATCAGTGTTGGTAGATAAGTTAGAACTAGAACCTTCATACCTAGTTCCTTCCTTAAGGGTTGCGAATCCAATAGGAGGTATGCAACTCTGGGGATGAGAGGTTACTAGTTAGAGATTGAGTTGTTAGGTTATGCTTGTGCAAATAGTTCGTATGTGTTTGACTTTGCGGGTTTTGGGATCATTTTGGGTATGGATTAGTTAAGCGAATATGAGGCTAGGATATTTTTCCTATATAGGGAGATATCATTAAGACACCTAATAGCCACGGTCAAATTATGTACTTAGTTGAGAGTTTGATTTTGGATGTTTATGCTTTGTTGGGTGCAATGGAAGTAGAAGACGAAGCAAATCAGGTTTTTGTTGTAAGAGAATAAACATATGTGTTTGAGCCTGTTACAGGACTGCCACCGAAATGTGCTATTGAGTTTTGAATAGATCTTGTACCAGGAGATGAACCGGTAAGTAGACTGCCTAGCAGAATGACACCTGGTGAGATGAACGAGTTAAAGGTGTAGCTACTGGACATAGAAGGAAATAATTTTATTATATCCAACCGTTCGCCTTAGGGAGCGGTCGTGGTGTTCGTAAGGAAACTGGATGGGTCATTTAGATTGTGTATTGACTATGGTAAGTTGAATGAGAATATGATGAAGAATAGATATCCTTTATGGAGAATTGATGATTTATTTGATCAGTTGAGTGGAGAAAAAGTCGCAGTTGGATTTGGTGATAAAGTTCCATCAATTAATGGTGGCAAAGGATGGTATTCCTTTGATGGTGTCTCGGATAAGATATGGTTCGTATAAGTGGTTAGTAATACCATTGGATTGACTGCTGCACCTGCTTCTTTGTGGATTTTTGATGAATCGAAATTTTTGAGAGCACTTGTATAGGTTTGTGTTAGTGTTCATTGATGATATTTTGATATATTCCAAGGATGAGAGAGATCATGAGATTCATCTTAGAATAGTGCTTGAGATATTGAGATAGCATCAACTAAATGCGAAGTTTTCGAAGTGTCGTTTTTGGAAGAGAGAAGTGAAGTTTCTTGGCCATGTAGTTTTAAAGAAAGGGTTGTCTACGGATCCAGCTAAGATTGAAGCTGTAAATAATTAGAAGAAACCCAAAATGGTTGACCGAGGTAAGGAATTTTCTTGGATTAGCTGGCTATTACCAGAGATTCATTAGTTATTTCTCTCGGATAATAACACCTCTAACTAAACTAACCAGGAAAGACATAAAGTTTATATAGTCAATTAAATGTGAGGAGGCATTCCTTAAGTTAAAGTATTTGTTGACTAATGCACCGGTGTTGGTTGTACTAGATGGTAATCAAGACTTAGTGGTGTATGAAGATGCATGTGGAATAGGATTAGAAGTTGTGTTGATCCAAAGAAGTAAAGTGGCTGCCTATGCTTCCTGACTACTCGGACCACATGAAGTTAGGTATCTAACTCACGATTTGGAGTTGGCATTTGTAATCTTTGCTTTGAAGGTGTGGAGACACTATCTATTGGGAGAAAGATCCGAGTTATATTCGAATCATAAGTCCTTGCGATATTTATTCTCTCGGAAGAAGTTAAATATGAGACAGCAGAGATGGTTGGAGTTTTTAGCAGCTTATGATTTTGGTACTGAGTATACGCCATGGAAAGGAAATAAAATTGCTGATGCACTTAGCATAAAACATTAAAATGTGGTGTTATCTATGTTGGTAGAATGGAAAGATTTAGAGACGTTGAGTACTTGTAGTCTGCAGTTAAAATAGACTGTAGTTCTAGTTAGAGTACCACCACATTGTCATGTTTAGAAGTTCGACTAGTATTGATCAAAAGGATTTGTTATAAGCAGAGAGATGATCCATTGCTAGCTGAAAAGATTAGAAGATTGGAAGATTGGAAGATAGAAATGAGATTGATGATTTAAAGGAGTTTATCCTTAACCAGAATGGATGGTCAAAAAAGAAGGGATGATTATGTATTCCAGATGTTAGTGACCTAAGCAAGAAAGTTCTTAGGGAGTGCCATGGATCGAATTTTACTATTCAAGCTGGAAGAACTAAGATGTAACAAGATATAAAAGGAGTTTCTTCTGGAAAGGTATGAAAAGGGAGGTGGACTTATATGTAAGGCAATGTTTGAATTGCCAACAAGTGAAAGCTGAGCATCAGAAGTCAAGTGGATTGCTTCAGCCTTCAGGTATACCAGTTTGGAAATGGGATTTTATATCTATGGATTCCATTGATTGGTTGCCAAGGTCAAATAGGGAAAATAATGTATTTGTGTTATAGTGGATAGACTGACTAAGAGTGCATACTTCATTCCTGTTAAGTCGACAAGGACGGCACCTGCATTGGTTAAGTTGTTTATGAAGAATACAGTTAGATTGCATGGGATTTCTAGTAGTATAGTCCAGAATTTACTAGTGAATTCTGGGAGAATCTATAAGAGATATTAGATACCAAGCTTAAGATGATTATTGCTTATCACCTATAGATGAATGGGCAAACAAAAAGAGTCAGTAAGGTATTTGAAGACTTGTTGAGAGCTTGTGTACTAGATTTTGGTGGGTCATGGAAAAACCATTTGCACGTAGTTGAGTTTTCCTATAATAATAGTTATCAGACTAGTATAGGAATGGCGCCTTTTGAAGCTTTGTATGGAAGGCGGTGCAAATCACCAGCATGTTGGTAAGAAATAGAAGACAGATTGGTTCTTGGTCCAAATATGGTAAGAGAAGCCGCAAAAAAGATTGAGTTGACCTGAGTATGGATGAAGGAAGCTCGGTCTAGGTAGAAAAGTTATGCAGATAAGAATCGTAAAGATCTAGAGTTCTCAATTGAAGACCACTTTTTTATCAAATTACCACCGATGAATGGTACGGTATGATTTGGAAAGACGGGGAATTAGGCATAGAAATATGTAGGTTCATTTCCTATTATAGAGAGGATCGAGAAACTCGCTTATATAATATAGTTACAGAATAGTTTGGCAGGAGTCTGTAATGTGTTTCATGTCTTATCTTGGAAAGTATGTGCATGTTCCAAAGATTACTATTACTTGACTGCGTTGGAAGGTTTAGTAGTGGAACCAGATATGACTTTTGTTAGGCAACCAGTGTGAGTAATGGCAGGATATGATAAGAGGTTGAGGAACAAGACAATCAAGTTAGTAAAAGTCCAGTGGAGTAACAACGAAAAAGACTATACTTGGGAGACGGAAGACAAGATTAAAGAGACTTATCCTGCATTATTATGATGGTGTGCTCTATAATTGTTATATAGTGACATTTTGCTAGTCAAGTAGGCTAGTATTGTTGTTATGTGATGTGACGCCCCACCTCAATACCCATGCTAGCCAAGAACACTACGGAGTAATGTTGTCAACTAGCGTGGAGAATAAGGCTGTTGAGGAGCGACCATCCATGTAACTTCTTTGTGCGAGCACCGATATGTCAGATAGTATAGCATGCATTTCATTTAAGGAGGAAGTCCGACATACCGATACAAACTCAAAGCTATCACACGGTGGCTATAAATAAATCTTCGGAAACAAATATAGAAATAAACATAACACAATCAGTCACAGACATCCATATCACAAAGGCGGAAAAAGATATGAATATATAACTAACACATGAAAGTGTACATCAGAGTAGTGGTCATGAAAGGACCACATACACAAAAGAATAGCAACACGTGCTATACAAAAGAATACATCTATGAGTCTATATCTCAAGTGTAAACGACAAAAACTGCTAATCTAAAAGGTCAGCCAAAAGTCAGAGTAGTAAATCCCTGGGGAAGAAGTCAAGCAGAAGCACCTATAACATCTCGGTCTGACCCGAGTATTATTTATAAGAAAATAATAAACGGATCGGTCTAGCTATAAATAGCAGGTAACATGATATAAAACAATAGATATGGCAAGAACATATAGTAACCATAAAGATATACTATGATAAGCATGTAAATGAAGATCATCAAGAGATCAAACAATATCGAAAGAATCTTCTTAAAAGATCCAAATTCACCTAAAAAAAAGTGATGACACACAAATTCACCAAAACATAAAAGCTGGAAAATCATAACAATGAAAGTCATGAAAATAGGTGAAGCACAAATTCCAGAAGACTACACAAGAAATCCAGAAATCACAATATAGGAGCATGAAAACTCACAAAATGGGAGCATGAAAACTCACCTACACGTGTAACACAAAGCGAGACGCTATCTCATGGTTGCAAGCCATTAATTTTGACACATGAATGGCCCGAAGACCGTGGGGCGCTACCCCACATATGTGATGGCGAAACATCACACAAATGCGATGGCGAAACATCACAAGAGCGGGGTCTAGTCTCCCTCGCAGACAAAGAGACATCGCACAGTTGCTAGTCTAAAACACAAAAATGATCGTCATGATCATCAAGTAGTGTCAATCTCACCAAGCCAGTAAAAATATGAGTTTAGCTTCATGTCCCATAACCACTTGCTTAACTTAAATTTTTACGAATAAGCTGTAGATCTTCACTAGAAGATTGTCACAAAAGGTTTTAAGGAAAAGGTTTGTATATACTAGTAGATTGGAAAATGGTTTAAGGAAAGAGCTTTGCAGTAAAATAGAGTTAAAATCGTTTTGATGAAAGAGTTTTGATATTTACTACTAGTATTGAAACCTTCATATTTCTAAAGTTGTTATCCCGCCTTTTTAGCAAGGTTGTGATACCATAAAATCGACCGAGAAGCCCAAGATCGTTTGTCTCGAAGAATGGTCAACTCGGCATCTCAACAAAGCAAGTTCTGTTGAATGTTTTTCAGATAAGATCCCCTACGGAGGGGGGGTGGCAACCCCCCAAGGTGGAGGTGCGGGGGCAACGCCCCCGCTACGGGGTTCGACCTGCCCGGTCAGGTCGCAGGGGTCCAGGGGGCAGCGCCCCGTCCAAAACGGTACGACTTAGTGAAGACCAAAGGGAGGATAGGATCGAGCGACCTACGAGTATAAGGGGTCGAGAGACCTAGAGGTGTTCGCGACCTAACGACCTAAACAAGGTCGAGCGAGTTAAGGTGATGCGCGACCTAACGTGTCACTCGACTTAACGAAGGCAAGGCCGAGCGAGTTAGGGTGATGCGCGACCTAACGAAGGCGAGCGACTTAAGGGGTCATGCGACCTAACTGGAATGGCCAAGCGACCTAACAACCCAGGCAAGGTCGAGCGACCTAATGGAGCAAGCGACCTAAAGGAAAAGGGGGTCAAACGACCTAATGATACAATGGTCATGCGACCTAACTGGAATTAAGGTCATGTGACCTACCTATGTGAGCGACCTATCTATGTGAGCGACCTAAGGGTTTAAAGGCCCCGCGACCTAACGCCTTAACTAGGCTGAGCGACTTAACAAATATCGCAACCTAAAAAGGGAACGACCAAAAGGGGAACGAAGGCCTACGACCTAAAGCCCTAACGAGCTAAGGCCTATGACCTAAGGCCCTAACGTGTTAACATTTGTAACGACCTAACAGGGGAAGGCTGAGCGACCTAACGCTGCAGAGGGGATTTAAGGCTGTTAAATATGCGCTTATATGATTTTTGTTTGATGATAATAAACATATATACATTCATTTAAATGTATTTGTTAATATACTATTCTATTTTATTTTTCACAGATTAAATAAATAATTGCTGAATAAAATAAATAACACAGAATTTGAATTCAAACGAATATTTTATTCAAACAAATATTTATTACAATTTTGAATAGTATACAAATTCAAGCTCTCACTATTCACCATACAACTTTGATACAAATTCAATTACATCACTATTTTACATCAGCACCTCACTACATATCACTCACACTCATATTTTATCTTCAACTTCAAATCCAGTTTTTGAATCCAGCATCTGAGCAAATCTGCAAAAATATACACTAACGCAGTAAAATTGAAAAAGAAATATTTTTGCAATTCAAAAATAAAAGATGATTTTAAAAATATGATTTGCCTCAGTTATTTGGGTTGTTCGTCATAATTTAAATTTGAATTCATCATACACGAACAACTTGTGACATACAGTGTATTACTGTATATGCCACAAGGCCGTGCACACCGATATATATACACTTGATTGATTTACAGGGACAGGTAAGCACAGGTCAAACCCAAATGCAAAGCGGGTTCAACTCACGTGCAATATATTTAAAATCACGACACGAGCACAAGGTCAAACCCGAGCTGTAAAACTGGGTTCAACACAAGGCAGTCATGAAGTATGCAAAGAGCTTGAGCATGAGATATTGCAACTACAGTAATGCATCAGTGACCAAACACTACAAACTGCAACATGGCGAAGACTACAAGCAACTGACACAAACAACTCAAATGCACACATGAAGTATGCAAAGAGCTCGAGCACAAGAACATGACAGCAAACAGAAGTGCACAGCAACAGGAAGTGCAATTCCAAGTGAAGAACCAGACTCAAGTTAGTGCACAGTGCATATATGATGCATACAAGTACAGGCCACAACATGTCAATGAAGCACAGCTGCAAACAACATGACAGTGAAAACTCGAGTCACAGTGCCATGCTACAGATTATAAAATGAAATTCATAAGCAACAACATGAACCAACTGTGCATATATGAAGCACACTCAAGGCCCAGAAACAGTACAAGGCATGCCAACAGCAATGGAATCAACATGAATATCACAGGAACTCGTCAGTGGCAAGCTACAGGAATGATCAGACCAACAACAGTGTGCAACAGGGAACACAGGTCAGACTATATCAACTCAACAATCAACACAGTGAAGTATACCAGTGATACATCAGTGAATTCAACATGACAGTGTACAACACCAACATAAGCAACAACATGAACCAACTATATGAAGTACACAATAGGCCGAGTTTCAAGATACTAAGCAACAGCAACATGAATGTCACAAATATACAACAACAAGCTACAATGAATGGATCAATAAATCAGCTACAACAATGCATCAGTGAGCAACACAGCAACATGAATACAGATTCACGCCAATCCTAACAGCATGAATCAAGCTCGTTAAAGGCCGTAACAGAATACATCAAAAGCAAGAACAAACAACAATCAAACATTGTCACAGCTACACGATACCAAAATATCAAGTTCAGGTGACATCAACCAAACAGTGACAATGCAGACACAACTGAAATGAGACAGGTCAAGAAATGGAGTATCAAAATGATGCAAATAACAAGTACAGGTCGCAACAGTATGCACCAGTACAAAACAAGTCAATGCAACATGAACCAACTCCAAATGTATCAGTAGCATATATTACAGGGATGAACACATGAGAATGAACAAGGCACAGATCAAGTTCAAGTTATACAAAACCAGCTGCAAAATGAATACATATGCAACAGCAAGTCTGAAATGCAACGGTAAAGGCTATGGAGACCAGAGAATAGAAATGTGCAGACCCAACCAACAAACTCAAATCAGAGAGCATATGCATCAACTACAAGCAGATGCAAGCTAACCAGCAAATGAACAAAGGCAACAAGGTCAGAGTTTTAAAATGCACAAATATGCTATGCAGTGAAGCAATACACAGCAAGTGGATATAAACATCAAGCCAGAAAATCAAAGCATACTGAAGCCGAGAATGTACAAGTATGAAATGGTCAGGGTGTCAACAAGTCAAAGCCGTGGTTGTCGAAGTCAAAGTCAGAGACCTCAACCAAGCAACAAATATATTCAATTATGAACAAGTCAAGGCCGAAGCTGTAGCAATCAAGAAGCCGTAGTCAACAACGTGATGATCACGAAATAAATCAAAATCGTAACCATCAAGCAATGAAATATACGATTATGAACTAGTCAGAATCAATCATCAAACGTTCAATTTAAATCAAGTGGCCGAGAAGAATTTTTGACGAAATCAAAAATATTTGGACGAACGAGAATATAGGAATTCGATTCCTATTTAAACAAATCATCATCGGCAAATTTTTGTATCGAATTCCAGAAAGCATAAAATCAGAAAAGCACAAGCAAATAATTACATACCGAATCGAAGAAGGAATTCGATCAAAGAAGTAGCCGAAGTGAGCATCAATCAATCAAGGATACACGCAAGAGATCATAGAATCAATCTACATACTATCGGCACTTCAAAAGCCCTAAATCTGGAAAAGGAATGAAGCCCTAAATTTGCAAGAGGAACGGCCACCATTATACACGCAAACGAACGGAGTAAAGCAAAAGGAGACGGGTCAAAATAATAAAAGGGGCCGGCCTATATATTTTAAGGGCTTTTAATTATATTAGGGTTATTTATTTTAATTTGTTTTTAACTTCGTATTTTTCTTTTAAACCGTTTTAATTTTCTAGTCGTGTGACTAGGGTACAAACTACGGTGTGTAGTTTGGGAATTCGCAACTCGGTGGTTGAGTTGTGGTCAGGGTTTTGAGCGTAGAGTTAGATTAGTCAATAGCGGGTATAGCGAGTTTACGTGTGTAAGCGAGGGACTATCTAATTTCTAGTAGAAACCTTGGGGGCAGCACGTAGGCAGGGTTTTGCCGAAGCTGGGTAAATTCTGTGTTGTTCTATTCTGCATTTTATTATTCTGCTATTTATTTCTGTGCTGGTAGTATTCTGTGATCTGTGTTAATATTAGTTTATAAGCTTCCGCAATTAATTTTTATAATTAACACTATCACCCTATTCACCCCCCCTCTAGGGTGAAATCGATCCTACAAAGGCCAGAAACGACCTAAGTATTAGCGACCTATAGGCCGAACGACCTACGACCTAATTCCGAGGCGACGTTTGCAGGCAGTGCGACCTAAATGCAGAAAATTTACCAAAACGCTAAAAATTGGAGGTTTTTGCCAATCCAATCCAAACAAAATGCAAATATACATGCAAAAGTGATAGGGAATCATTCCCAACAGTCCAATATAGTTATAGGCTAGAATTGTGAGATAAAAATCTCACCTTTTCACCAAATTATGAAGGTAAAGCTTGAAGGTGAATGGAGAAGCAACTTCAAGCTTGAATCCAATGCTTTTTCCTTGAATTTGGAGTTGAATGATGGAGTTGAAGTTGAAACCTAGGCTTGGAGTGTCTAATTTCCCTTTCCACCCACCATTAATGTTAAAGTTTGTGTTTGGTAGGAATTTATGAAGAGTGAGGAGAAAGAGAGAAGTGGATTTGAGTTATAATGGCTAATCTAACCCAAAGTCCAAAGTGGGAAAAGTAAGTGAAAATCCACTAACTCCAAACCTATCAATGTTTATACTTAAAAAAGTTGTAAACAGCATTTCGAACTCAATGGAAGTGGTTTCGAGTCCTAATTTGACTGTTCGCAAAAAGTAGCTTTTCGGACCAATATCCGATTAACGACAAAATATTTAAATAAAATATTTAAATATAAAATCGATAAATATGCGGGTTGTTACATGTGATGTTACAGACGTTTGCATGATTGGTATGCTTGTTATTATCCATGACGAAATTTCGAGGATGAAATTCTTTAAGGAGTGGAGCCTGTAACATCCCTAATTTAGATTAATATTATACAAGAGATTTAATAGATAAATTACATAGAACAATGTGATGCGTAGTAAGATAAGAATGATGAGATTTGATAATTAATTGGGTTAGGCCTTAACTAATTAATTAATAAGATCGTTTTAAAAATATATAATAAAAGAGATCAAATGAGAGGGATAAATTTGGAATAGATCTTTCTTTTGTCCCTTAAACCCTCCCTCTCCTATTTCATTCTCATTTTCACAACAATCAAATTGAAAAGCCTAGGTCGGTCATAACTAAGAAAGATTAGAAGGAGATAACTAAGAAAATTTCAAGGGAAAAAGCTAGAGGAAACATTCTCCATCAAATCTCAACTCCATTATCCAAATCACAGTGAATAATTATAAAACATCTCTATTACTTTGTGTTTGAATTTGGATATGGGTATTTTCTAATTTATCTTGATTGATTTTCCAAGTTATGGATGTTCAATCATTGTTTGGATAGAATAATGATTTATGGAATTCTCATGAAATTATTTAGATAGTTTTAAAGGTAAAATCTAAGTTTTGGTCTTCAATCAACTTGATTTTATGGTGTGTTATGTAAAATATTTTTCTGGATATGAGTTTTTAATTTCAAAAAATTTCAAATTAAAAAGAATATTTTATGAATTACCTAAGGAGGAAATAGTGTTTATTTCGGGTTATAATATTAAAAATAGTTAAATGATTATTTTGGCCTCGAAATTTCTATATATGAGAGAATATGTTAATTTTGATTTTTAGAAATTTTTGGGAATTTTTCCCAAGAGATTATGAATTTCTATAAATTTATTATGCTAGAAGAGCATAAAAATTAATATTAATCGAAGGTATTAATTAATTTAAGTTGGTTAATGTTTTTGGAAGTTTGAGACTGATTTGTGGCAGTATTCTAAAAAGAAATTGTAAAATTTGTTTTCAACGAATGGAAATTTGACAAGGAATAAAAGTTAGTTAAAAGAAATTGCTTTTAATAGAAATAAAATAGTTTTTATGGTAATTAGTACAGTGCCACCGATATGCGGCATTGCCATGATGTTCGACATTAACAATAGGCTGTATCACTTTACAGTTGGAAGCAATATCATAAGTAGGTGGCATTGGCAGGAAGAAATGTGTGTGATACATATGCCGTAAGCATGTGATGCATTGAGTCATGCATCCACCATTAATGTTATGAGAATATTGCATCTCATGGGTACATGATATTGATTTCATGAATTATCAATGCCGACGGTTTTCAGCATCTTAATTTAATGCCGCATGATTCCTATTAGATGCCATTGTCTATGGCAGTAATGTGAAAGTATTATTATTTCTGACATTAGTTACTTTAGGTAGTGATGCCACTAGTATTACTTATGAGATAGAAATATTATGGCAATAATGTCGTTTATATCTACATACTTTGACATTGATATAAAATGGAAATAATGCAGCATGTTATCAATTTTAGCAATATTATTATAGTGGCATATTAGTCTAGGTTTATGAATTCAATGTCAACTGCTTTACGACATTGAACTCGAAAGTCATCAATGTAAACATTACAGCTTTAAAGCGTCTGATATTGATGGTTTTATAACATGGATGTCGCAAGTCATCAATGTAGGTTTCTATGTATTTTATGTATAATGATTATATTTAACAAGTTCGATGGCCTATAATTTCTACGTTACAACATTGATTTCGGCGTTATAGCCTTACATTTTTATAAAAATCAGACTTATTTTAAAAGCTTTTATATGAAGGGATGTGACATTCCATGTTGGCCATATTGATGCTGCAAGTTTTCAATGATGAACACGTTCTATTTTATGGCGTTGTGCCTATAATGAAGGGGTACACGTCCTTATATTAATACCAAAAGTATACATGGCAGTATTTAAATGGATTATAAATTGGCATGAGAAATGGAAAAGTAATGAGCCATATTTTCCTTGCTTTAAATATGAATTAAGGGGATTAGTTATATATAATGACAAATTTTTTCAAGAAATAAATCATTACCTAGCCTATGTTTTGATATCAATTTACCAAAGAGTGTTTTTACTTAAGATTAAGTAAATATAAGATGCCAATTGATTGAATATATTTGAATGATGGATGTTATATGTTCTTTCTATTATTTGATCATTTATTTTGCATAATTATTACCATCATGCTCACATCATCATGACCCATAACTGCATTTTAGGATATTTAAGGGTAGAATAACCTGCAGGTTGACCGATTAGTGAGCATGAGTGAGTAGTATATCATCTAGGAGATCAGGAAGATCAAAGGTGTAGGATGCTTAGACTAATCAAAAGATTATAGTATAAGATATGATATTGGAAGGGTCCAATAAGTTCATAGTCATCCTATGAAAACTATGACTCGAGTAATGTTATTGGAGATATCCTGTAGGTTCCTATTGATCCCATGAAAACATTGATTTGAATATATGGTACTGAAAGAGTCCAATAGGTTCATAGTTATCCGATGAAAACTATGGTTTGAGAGATGTTATATTAGAATCCAATAGGTTCATAGTAATCCCATGAAAACTATGATTGGAAATTGTTATTGGTAGAAACCAATAAGTTTTTAATGATCCTATGAAAATTATATTTCAAGACAAATAGTCCTTAAGAGTTTTGACTGGTTATTAGTTAGCCATGAAAACTAATTGGTTCATGGTGACCCTAGAAAAACTATGAGTTGAGATAGATAGTCAGTTTTATGAGAATGGGTGAACTTAGGGTAGATATAACCCTTAATGGACCAATGAGTTAGACTTACCCCATTGCATATTTGCATATTATATGTTATTATGTGTTATCCATTGTGGATGCAGGATCATAGTATATGGTTGATATGTTGATTAAGATTCTAGTGAGGGGAAAACACATGCCGCTCAATAATGTGGTCTTACTAAATATCTATTTGGTTCAAGATGGTAGGTTATTATTCATACCAGATTTTTTTATCTGACCAAAAGTTTTCGTTTTACCTCTTAAACTCTCAGTACTCATTTGAGTAGGTCGAGAATAAGAAATTTCAGGTTTCCAATTATATGAAAGACGTGTATGAGGCAAGCTAGCTATACTAGGAGTTTTATTTAATTCACTATGTAGTTTATTTAGTTTGAATGGATGTAATGGTGGAAATTATATGTCAAGTATTAGTAGACCCTGATCAACCAAGGGGGCATCTATATGTTGCTCTTGGAGTATTTTGTAATAATTATATTTTTTATGAATATGGGATCGAATGGGATTATGTAATGAATATGAAATATTAATTGTGAAACGAAATGTGAATATTTTTTATTAAATTGTGTTTGAAAATTTTCATATTCACGTGCTTCTGATTATTGACATGATTAACATAGCAATATTTTGTCACTAGTAATCAATATTAATGGATGACTGCAGCATTCGTAACGCTTAGTTTTGGACCTCAAAATGAGGGATGTTACATCATGGATGATGGCTGAGTAGATGATTGTAGCTATTGGTTACTGTGTACTAGTTGTACTTTTCCATCCTTTGAGGATTCGAGGAAAAAAAATCCTTTTAAGGTGGAAAGACTGTAACACCCTAGAAATTTAACGAAAATTTATAAGAAAATTGAGCAGAAATAAAACAAGGAATTAAAATAAAATTTTCATATACGTCTGAATTTGACTACGGAACTTACACCATTGTGTTTGTAGCGATTTTTCAGATAATTTTCATGTATAACACTTTGAAATTCGAATTAGTATGAAGAAGTTATAGACGTTAGAATGCACAAAAAAATTATAAACTAAAATTTAAAAATTTATAAAGGCCATCGGTCGACCTTAGGGTTTCAAGGTCGATAAATAACGGTCGACCATGATAGGGGCAGTCGACCGAAACCCTATTTTAATCGTGTGTTTTTTATTTTCTAAAGATGAGATGAACAAACCGGATAGTTTGCTTACAACTAAAGGCAATGATGAGAAGACCATATTTTCTTAAAATATTCACTATGCTAATATAATGACCCAAACTAAAATCTACCCCTATAAATACTAAGCTAATGAAACCCTAATTCTCACATAAACAATTACAGTAACCAAACTTTGCCAAAACTTTCTCCCAACCCTAAACTCCGAAATTCTCAAAAATCAAATAAACCCAAATTAGAAGAATATAACATATTAAATCGAGGCAGATCAAGGCGAAGCTATCAATTTGGGTGGATGATTCTCAAGCACAAGCAATAGGAAGAGCTTAAGCTTGAGGTGAGTGGGCACGAATTTGATAAGTTGATTATCGTAGTTAGTTTAAGCTATTTTAATTGATTAGGATACTAAAAAACTCTAAATTAATTATTTTAAATATAAATTAAATATGTTAAAACCCTAGTTTTATATTATTAAATTGCTAACTTGAAATTGAAGCATATACCTCTTTCTCCCTTGAAATTGGAAAACCTAAATCAACAAGCCCTAAACATAACTGCAAATTGATGTTTAGAATGTAGTTAGGGTTAATTAACTGTTGTTAACAACTTGAATTAGGTAATAATCGATCGACATAAGAAAAATCTCAAAACCCCAATTTTTATTTGCGACTGGTCGACCTGGAAACCCTAGCGGTCGATCGGTAGTAGTCGACCGTTGGGTATAAGCGATCGACCGTTCGCGGTCGATCGTTCATGTTGAAAACTGATAAATTAAGCCTCGGCCTAAACTCGAACTTAAAATTTAATATATATATATATATAAGTGAATTTTAGTGGACCTATTTAAGAGAAATTGGATGTATGTGAGAACTCTTAGGGAAGCTAGTTCCCTAGGAGTAGATGCTAGGTCATGGCGATGTTGGTAAATATTATTTACCCAATTTAGGATTAAGTAATGGATGTAAGGTGGTATTTTCCCAAATAGCACTCATAGGATGTTCCAAAGGTGGAAATGCAGACTGACGTGGATGCTTGATGGAGTGGGTCCAGCATAATGGGAGGTCCTAGTATGCACTATTCTCGATGCATGTGATACAGTTAGAAAGGAGGACTCAAAGCGTACGATAAGAGGCTAATGCTACGATCGTGAAGTGGAAGCGAATGCAGACGATGTGACATTCCAACGGGTCGGCATTTCGAGTTCTTCCTCTCCAGGTATAGTGATGAGGAATCGTTCCCAGTAACCTAGTGGTAGTGACGGTAGTGGGAATTTATTTCCACAGTAGCCTAGTGGCGCTGTCTTCCATCGCTAATAGAAAAGCGGGCGGTGCCTTACATGTTGAGTACCTTTAGAAGCAGTGGCTGATCGTTAGACATGAGATTCGATCAATTGTATTAGCCTACACAAATTGTAGTGTAGTAATATTTTAAACAAGATCCCTTAGGTAATAAACCATAGGAATTCACCAGACTTTATGTCTGACCCGTTCTTTTTCCTTCTTTTTCCCCGCTACAGGTGGATAGAGCAGTAGATAATTGGCCCATTCTTAATACTTGGGGAGTCAAGCTTAACTTTGGAGACTTCCTTTTAACATATTTTCTCTCTATGTATTTATCTATCCTATCAGTACAATTTATCTCTTTTGTCGGACTTAGAGCGATATTTTCTATGTACTCTATGTCGGATCATGTACTGAGTTTCTGAGATTATGACTTGATATTTATTGGGATTTATATTTTTCTATGATATATATATGTTTTATTCCTTCTGCTACGAAATCTAAAAGTGTAGTATATCTTAGATTATATCTGCTTGTACTAATCTCTATGTTGTGAAATGTTATAAACCCCAATGATCTGCATTTCTCAGCACGACGCGAGTCCGAAAGTCATACTAGGTTTTGGATCGATTTGTCGGAAGGTGCGGGTTGTCACAGCTACTTTCCATAAAAAAATAACAGATAAGCACAATTAACATTCACAAAGCACGATCAAGTCACATGTATGACTTTTAATCCCCTTTTTATTTAATTAATATTCCATTAATTAAAACTTATTTTATTAGTAAAACTCCTTGTTATTTAATAAAACTTCTTTCTTTTCACTTAACTTCATCAATGATTTAAACCTTCATCAATTAATTAAATTTTATCACTTTAGTTAAAACTTATCTTTCTTAATTATACATCTTAATAATTAGACTCTTTATTAATAAAACTTCTTACTTTATTAAAACTTCACTTATTTAATTTCTTATTAATTAAAAATCCTCTTATTTAATTAGAATTTTATATAGATTTAATTTCTCTTTTCGAGAAAAATGTACTATCCTCTAAAATATAGGAGAGAGCACATGTAAATATGTGTATATCACAGAAGACAAGTTGCTACCAACATACCTGGCAGGTAGCTAATCATAGTACAAGCAGAGAAAAGAACTCAGGTACCTCTAGAATGAGCTCCGGCAAGACCACCGCCCATTACACCCCAATATCAAGCTCCGGCAAGGTCACCGTCCGGTATTGAGGTGTTAGAAGTACCAAAAAAATCTATGAAGAAACTCGGCACCAATGATACTAGAAGACAGCTCCATCTGAGGAGTAACCGCAGTTAGTTGAAATTATTATGCATATTGACAGAGGGAGTAGCAATGTTAATGTAAGTATTTGTGTAAATATATTATTTATACTTATATAGTTGTCATCATCAAAAAGGGGGAGAATGTTGGAATATCAATTTTACACCATTTTGATTGTGACAAACTATATAAATAATTTTTTTGTGTACCAATTATGTAGGAGATTTGATGCAGATTCATATTTAAAATATTTTGAAGTTGATAGTCCTTTGTCTAGAGTCTTTATAGTATTTAGAAATATGTTAAAATATCTCCCGAAATGATATATATATATATATATATATATATATATATAAACATATACACACATGCACTACCTTGTGCAAAAGGCTGAAACAACCGGCTGAATGGATTCACTCAGTTTTTTGGTTGCTGAAACATTTTTATGTTTCACAATATTCAGCCGGCTGAATGAGTTTATTCAACCGGCTGTTTTAGGCCAAAAATTGCTTATTTCTTTGTTGTTTACGATTTTGTCAAATTTAGAAGGCTGAATAAAAATTTCAGCCGGCTGAATATTTTTCAACGGCTATTTTATGAAAGGACACTTCTCTTCATCGAAGAGAAACATCTTCAAACCAACAATTGCACCTGTTTCTTTTCAACATTACCTTTCATCGATGTTTGCAACTTTTTAATCTCTATAAATAGATTTCAATTCAGACAAAAATTACAACAACTGTTTTAAGTATTCTTGAATTCTTATCTCTTATTCTCTATTTTCAAACTGCTTACATTCTTTGATCGTTGATCACTCTATCTTCCACATTTCTCAAGCACATCACACTATATATCATGAAGGAGAAGATTATACGAAGATTGTACTTAGTTGACTTGTCAGTTCTATTTAAAGAGCATACTATAGTCAGATACTTTTGATATTTGTAAACAAGTTATATTTGGTTGCTCAGGCGGTAGAAGTCCTAATCGGTTGCTTAGGTGGTAGAAGTCCTGTTCGGTTGCCCAGGCAGTGTTAACCTATTCCTTCGGGTTAAGTGAGGGTTGCTAGTTTAATTTCAGAAAGATTCTGGGACTGGACATAGAACGGGAGTTCGAACCAGTATAAAAATCTCTGTTGTCATTTGCTTTACTGCTTTAATTATTTACTTACTAAGTTTATATTCCACACAAATAGTTTATCCATATTACACGATCCTATAGCACTATAACTTTCATTAGGACCGGAGGCAGATTTCCTTGTGCGTTTTGATCTAGGAGCCATTAGAGGTTAAAAATGTAGAGCAAAAGATGAAAATTTGAAAAAGATATGCTAGGGTTCTGAAGTGAACGAGCATGAGATGAAAAGATGAATATATAGGTAGGTGAAAAGCAAGGGTAAAGTTGGAACAGAAAAAGTAGGGCCTAGTTAAAAAATGTCTCAGAAAGGATTCAGCCGGCTGTTTCACCATAAACAGCCTCCTGAATTTCTTCTCGCGAGAAAACAGTTTATTTTTGAACTGATTCAGCCGGCTATTTGAAGTGATTCAGCCGTTTGAATCTGGTTTTATTCCAAGATATTATTCAGCCGTCTGTTTGAGTATAAATAACCGGTTGAATTTTGTGAAAACATATGCCAGCCTTTTACTTTTATAACAAGTGTTATTATTAAAAGAATAATGTGAATATTTTCGAATAAACAAACAAGATTTCAAATTAACAAAAACTTTTAAACAGATGCAGAAGAGGAGCGCGGACTGTGATATTCATCTGACACTATTTTTGTGTTCTCTTGAAATGGCCTAAGTGGTGGCCATCTATTGCCGCGTTCCCATGAATTCGAAGATATTGGTGGACGTGCGGCGATAGTTCCCAAGGATTGCGTCGGGATGGAGAACAAACAGGAGACGATTGATGAACCGTGCTTTTGGATGAGGAACCATAGAATTTCAATGCGGCTTGTTCCAAAAAGCTTAAACGCTTAGCGTTAACTTTTTGTTCATAATAAAGTTCACGCTGTAATTACAGTATTTACCTTTTGTAGTGATGAATGTCATCTATTTTTTCTTTGGTAGATGGTGAACCAAAAAATAAAGACCGTCTTGTTCTTTTACCGGGTGGAGTGTAATCGGTATGAGTAGAAGGAGGAACAATTGGAACTGGTTCATAAATCGGTGTTAGAGTAGGTAAATTCAACGATCTTGAACTAGGAGAATAATAAGATAGTGCAGAGGATTCATAGTTTTGCTGGGAAGACATTTTTGAGTAAGAGAGTTGAAACTATTTTTTTAATTGACTGCAAAGGAAAGAAGCAGAGTAGAGGTATTTATACGAAAGAGGATCATATAAATAGAAACAAGGTTGGTAGTTAGGTTGTTAAGAACCAGAGAAAAAAATGGTTGTAGTCAAAAATGTATGGTAAAAAAAATAAACAATAAAAATAGAATGTAAACCAAGTTTAGTTGTAAAGAAAACATTAATGTGGTGGTATAGCACCAAATTTCCAAGTAAGTGATCTCGAGTTCGAGTCTTAAAAAAATTATTAAAAAATTATGAATCCTTCATGGATATAATTCCTAATTCTCTTCTTAATTTTATGAAGATATTTTCATTTAAAGTTTTTGTAAATATATCTGCCAATTGAATTCTGGTCTGACTGGATCCTTTTTAGTATTTCACGAAGAAAATGATGACGTATGTCAATATGTTTAGTTCGTAAGTGATTGACAAGATTTTTGGATAAGTTTATAGCACTAGTATTGTCATAAAAGATTGTTGATTTAGATAAATTAACACCAAAATCTTAAAGTGTTTCTTGTGTATAAATGACTTGATTACAAGCTAAGGCATCAGAAATATATTCTGCCTCACAAGTTGAAAGTGAAACACAATTTTGTTTCTTGGTAAATCAAGAGACTAAGGATTGTCCAATGAAGTGACAAGTCCCACTAGTATTTTTCTGATCTGTCCGACATCCTCTAAAGTCAGCGTCACTATATGAAACTAACTCGAAAGGACATTCTTTGGGATAGAAAAGTCCAAAATCTTTGGTTTTGATTAGATAACGCAATATGCGTTTGACTACTCGCATATG
This sequence comes from Allium cepa, assembly GCA_030765085.1. NCBI lineage: Eukaryota > Viridiplantae > Streptophyta > Magnoliopsida > Asparagales > Amaryllidaceae > Allium > Allium cepa. The sequence continues at coordinate 603,894,920 of CM060934.1, read as the reverse complement.
TGATTCATTAGGATTTGCTTGGAATCGAGCATATAAACAAACACTCATCATTATGTCAAGTCTACTAGCAGTTAGATAAAGTAACGATCCAATTATACTTCGACATAATTTTTGGTCAACACTTTTGCCATCTTCATCTTTATCGAGATGAACTGTTGTATCGACTGGAGTTGGTTTAGCAGAAGTATTTTCCATATTAAAGCGTTTAATTACATTAATGCAATATTTTTCTTAATTAATATAAATTCCATTTTCTCTTTGTTTACTCTGTAATCCAAGGAAATAAGATAATTCTTCCATATGTGACATTTCAAATTCAATGGTCATTATTTTTGAGAATTCCTGACATAATTTTTTATTTGTAGAACCAAAAATAATATCATCTACATAAATTTGAATAATTAAAATATCCTTTTTAGTTCTTTTAATAAAAAGAGTTTGATCAACCTTCCCAATTTCAAAACCAGAATATATTAGATAGCTTTTAAGACGTTCATACCAAGCAAGGGGTGCTTGTTTTAGACCATATAAGGTTTTCTTAAGTTTATAGACGTGGTGTGGAAATTTTTCATGTGTGAATAACGAGGTTGTTCAACAAAAACATTCTCTTTTACATAACCATTTAAGAAAGCACTTTTAACATCCATTTGATAAAGTTTGAAATTATGAAAACATGCAAAGGCCGGTAAGATACGTATTGCTTCAAGTCATGCAACTGGAGCAAATGTTTCTTCATAGTCAATTCCTTCTTCTTGATTATATACTTATGCAACTAATCTAGCTTTATTCCTAGTTATATTACCTTGTTCATCTGCTTTATTTTTGAAGACCCATTTAATACTAGTGACTGTTTGATTACTTGGTCTGGGAACTAGTTCCCAAACTTCATTTCGTTCGAATTGGTTTAGTTCTTCTTGCATAGTTATAATCCAGTAGTCATCAGTAGATGCTTCTTTTGCATTTTTAGGTTCAATTTTAGAAAGAAAAGCTACATGGCCCATTTGATTAAGTTGATTAATAGTTCTAACATGTGATCAATTTCTCCTATGACATTTTCTACCGGGTGATCTCATAAAATCCTAGGAGGAGATCTTAATTCATTTTCATTATGAACAATGTTTTCATTTTCTTCAAAATTATAAACAATGTTTTCATCTTCTTCAAAATTATTTTGAGTAACCGTATTAAGTATATCTTCATCATCCTCAAAAAATTTATTAAATTTGAAATTTTTGTCGAATGAAACGTGAAGTGTTTCTTTGAGTATTTTTGTTCTTATATTGAAAATTCGATAAGCTTTGCTTCGTTCTGAATATCCTACGCAGATTCCTTCATCGGATTTTGGATTGTATTTTCCAAGCTGATCTTTTATGTTTAAGATAAAACATTTTGAACCAAAAGTTTAAAATATGAAATGTTTGGTTTTATTTAATGAAGAAGTTCATATGGAGTGTGTTTTGCTAGAGGTCGGATGGAAACAAGATTTAGAACATAGCAAGTAGTTGCTACAGCTTTTGCCCAGAATTGTTTTTGTAATGTGCTTCCATTTAACAAAGTTCTTGCGCCTTCTTGTAATGTTCTGTTTTTCCTTTCTACAACTCCATTTTGTTGTGGTGCTCATAAATTCCTTTTTTATTACAAAAATGATCAAAAGCTTCATTTTCAAATTCACCTCCATGATCACTTCTAATATTTTTTATTTTAAAATTTTTTAGATTTTGGATTCTCTTTGCAAAATTCTTGAAATTTTCAAAAGTATCACTTTTATTTTTTAGGAAAGTAGTCCAAGTATATCTTGAGAAATCATCTACTATAACAAACACATATTTTATAGACTGAATTTGAGTTGGACCAAAGAGATCTAAATGTAATAGTTCTAGTGGTTGTACAGTAGAAATATTTTTCTTTGATTTAAAGAATGATTTTGATAATTTTCTTAATTGACAAGCATCACAAATATTGCTTACTTTAAAGTTCATTTTTGGTAAACCTTTTACTATATTAATTTTAGATAATTTATCTATAGTTTTGAAATTAATATGACAAAATCTTTTATGTCATAACTAAGGATCATTTTCTTTGGCTATTAAACACATATTTATATTATAATTTATATTCATACTTAAAACATAAATATTTTTATCTCTAAAACCTTCAAAAATAAGATTTTTATTTTGATCAAAAATGCTATACTTATTTTCAGAAAAGGAAATATTGAATCCTTTGTCACACAATTAGCTGATACTAAGTAAATTATGGTTCAAATTTTTAACTAATAAGATATATGTAATAAGAGGTAAATTAGATATACCATTATTGCTCACATCACCTTTCCTGATGACATATCCTTTGGAATCATCTCCAAATGTGACAGAACCTCCATCTGAGTAATTAATGTTTGTTAGCATCCCTTTGTTTCCTGTCATGTGTTTTGAGCAACCACTGTCTAGTATTCATTTTCCTCTCTTTTTGGATGGTACCTGCAAAATATAGTGATAACATTGGTACCTACCATTTTATTTTGAGTCCTAAAAGTTAGGTCTTAGGAAGCCAAACCCAAGAAGGTTTAGAATTCCTTTCGAAAACACAATCTTTGTTTCTATGAATAATTTTTATAAAAAAAATCTATATACTTATTTCTAATTGAAGAATTATTTGTTTTAGGGACACAAATTTTAATTGATGTAGTAAAATTTGAAATTTTAGAACTAGGTTTTTCAACTTTATTATTCCTTTTATATGAAGAATTCTTTTTCTTTGGAATAATTTTAGAGGATTGTTTATATCCTAGTCCTCTTTTATTTGAAACAGTTTGAGAATTTTCTATAATTTAGGAAAAAATTTCTCTACCTTTATTAAAATTAGAATTTTTTTTAGTAATATCTTCTAACTTTGTTTTAAAGCTAGAGTTGTCTAACTCTAAAATCTTGAAATTTGCTTTGAGGTCATGATTTTCAATTAATAAAGCATCATTATTTTCTTTCTGAGTTTCTATCTCTTGGCTTAGCAGAGAAATTTGAGATGTCATACTAGAGCAAGATTCTTGAGTAACTTGAAGCTCTTCTTCTAAAATTTTCTTTTCATCTTTTAGCATTTCTACTTCGATTTTAGTTCTATTCAATTTTTCAAGAGTTTCTTTATACTTTCTATTTTTACCTTTTAGTTTGTCAAGTAATTATGAATTAATTTCCAAAAGGTCATTAAAAGTTAGATCACTTACCTCGTCCTTTATGGCCATAAAGCAAATGTTAGCTTGTTCTGAATCACTGTCTAAGTCACTTTCTGAAGATGAAGATGATTTCGTACCGTCCCATGTGACAGAGAAAGCTTTCTTCCTGAATCGGTCTTTTTTTTGCTTATACTTGTCTTTTTTTTTAGGAAAGTCTTTCTTAATGTGTCATTTCTTGTGACATTCATAACATTCTAGAGCAGATGATGATGGTTTGTCTGTGTTGTTATTGTTGCTAGAGCTGTTCTTGTTGTTTCTAAATCTGTTGCTCTTTCTAAATTTCAAGAACTTTGTGAAATTTTTAGCAATGAACGCCATATCTTCTTCATCTAAATCTAATTCATCTTTTTCTACTTGGAATGCTATATTTTTCTTATCTTGAGCCTGTACTCGATTTTCTTGGAGATTAACTTCATAAGACATTAGATTTTCAATGAACTCTTCTGGTTTATGGTGAAAATGTCGTCAGCTTCTTCGGTTGCTAAGAATTTTCATTCCCACTCATCCGTTAGCGAGTTGAGGATTTTTGAAACAGTATCAAAATCTATGTAAATTTCTCCTAATGCTATCAATTAATGATATATATCTTGAAATTTAGAGTACATTTCATTTATAGTCTCATCTTGCTTCATTTTAAAATTCTGAAACTGATTTTTGAGCATATAAATTTTACTTTGTTTGACTTTGTTAGTTCCTTTATGTGTAACTTTAAGTGTATGCCAAATTTCATTAGCAGTTTTACACATGCTTATTCTATTAAACTCATTTTTGTCTAATGCACAATATAACCTATTCATAGCTTTAGCATCTACAGTAGCATCTATTTTTTGCATGTTAGACCAAGTTGAATATTCGGTAGTAGGAATAATATATTCAGATTGCATAATGTTCCAGGTTTCATAACTACTTGCTTATATATAGATTCTCATTCTGGTAGCCTAATAGTTAAAGTTTATTCTATTGAATAGAGGTGGTCGTGCAGTAGGTTGTCCTTCTAAAAAGATAGTGTTAGCAACAGTGCTGGTGTTGTTTTCCATATTAAAACAATATCAGATAACTAGGTTACGGTTATATGATGGCCTTGCTTCGATACCAAATGAAAGTTACAGTGCCATAGGATGGTGTAATATGGATAAACTATTTGTGTCGAATATAAACTAAGTAAGTAAATAATTAAAGCAGTAAAGCAAATGACACCAGAGATTTTTATACTGGTTTGAACTCTCGTTCTACGTCCTATCCCAGACTCCTTCTGTAATTAAACTAGCAGCCCTCACTTAACCCGGAGGAATAGGTTTACACCGCCTGAGCAACCAAACAGGACTTCTACCGCCTAAGCAACCGAATAGGACTTCTACCGCCTGAGCAACCGAACATGACTTGTTTACAAATATAAAAAGTATCTGACTATAGTATGCTCTTTAAATAGCACTGATAAGTCAATAAAGTACAATCTTCCTATAATCTTCTCCTTTATGATATATAGTGTGATGTGCTTCAGAAATATGGAAGATAGAGTGATCAACGATCAGAGAATGTGAGTAGTTTGAATGCATTTTAAAAATAGAGAATAAGAAATAAGAATTCAAGAATATTAAAAATGGTTATTGTAATTTTTTCCTGAATTCTGAAATCTACTTATAGAGATGAAAAAGTTGCAATCATTGATGAAAGGTGATATTGAAAAGAAACAGGTGCAACTGTTGGTTTGAAGATGTTTCTCTTCGATGAAGAGAAGTGTCTTTTCATAAAATAGTTGTTGAAAAATATTCATCGGGCTAAAATTATTTATTCAGCCTTCTGAATTTGACAAAATCGTAAATAGCAAAGAAATAGGCAATTTTTGGCCTAAAACGGCCGGCTAAATAAACTCATTCGGCCGGTTGAACATTGTGGAACCATAAAAATGTTTCAGCAATCAGACGGCTAAATGAATCCATTGAGCCGGTTGTTTCATCCTTTTGTGTAGGGTAGTGCATGTGTGTGCATGTTTATATATATATATACACACACACATATACATATACATATACATATACATATACATATACATATATATATATATATATGTCATTTCAGGAGAGATTTTAGCATATTTCAAATAATATAAAGACTCTAGACAAAGGACTATCACCTTCAAAATATTTTGAATATGAATCAGCATCGAATCTCCTGCATAATTGATTAGTGCACAAAAGAATTTATTTGTATAGTTTGTCATAATCAAAGCGATGTAAAATCAATATTCCAACAATCGCCATGCTGCAGACTCAGAAGAGCTAGAAATGAGAATGATCTGGAATGAAAAGTTCCACTCTATAGACTCTGAAGAACTAGAGAGAGCGCCTCGTTGAAAAGTGAATCATCCAGAAAGTAGAACATCCCACTGAAGATGTAGAAGAATGGGAAGAACTCCTCACTGCAAACACCAATCCCGCCATCAGCAAATCTTACGAACCTGCAAAAAGAATCTAACACTATTTCTAGCCAAAACCTGTATCTGTAAAGGGAACTAAAGAGAATCCTAAGAATAATACATATATATATAAATGAAATTTATATACATATATATGATTAATGAAATAAAAGTAAAGATACAAAAGCTAAGAAATAGGATAGAATACGGTACAAATTAGAAAACAGAATAAGAAGAATCCTTGATCAAAAAATGAGTTAATAATCTATAAATTAAAACAAAAACAAACTAACGTAAAACAAATTAAAACTTATCCTTATGCTCCTTTGATCAAAAGGATATTATGTTCATTGGTGATATTATCTTTTAAGTTTGAAAAAATGTTAATGCTACAATTATTAATGTCAAAAAAATTGTTTTTATGTTTAAATAACTTAATATTATTACTAATCTTATTAAGATATTCTTTAAAATGTTTATTTTTAGCTAATTTATATTTAGGATTTGAGATCCAATTAAAATAGAATAAAGATATTATAATAACCAATTTATTAAAATGATTATTATTATTAAGAAGTCTTAGGTTTCTCTCAAACCAAATATACCAACAAATTATAATGAATAAATTATCAAGTAAAATTCAATTTTCCTTTTTAAACTTAAATCTTAAATTATTCCAGTAATATTCGTAATCAGTAACTTTAGTTGTTAGATTAAAGATAAAGATTCTAAGAGTATTATTAAGAATGTAATAAGTATCCATGAAATCATAGTACATATGTTTAATATCTTCAAAATGCAGATTACAAAAATAACATTTATTATCAATTTGCAATTTTTTTATTTTTAAAAATCCTATAGTGTTTAGTTTACCATGCATGATTAACCACATATGAATAGACTTAGGAGGAGTATTTGTTTTCCAAATAAATTAAAAAGAGTTAATAGTTACTCTCGAGAAATTAAGAAATTTTTAAAAAGAATTAGAAGTAAATTTTTTACATTTATCCCATCCCAACTAATATTATCATTCTCATTATCAATATTATGTAGACTCAATCTAGCATAAAGCAAAGAAAATTCTCTAAGGGTTATACCTACTAAAATTCTATTAAAACTAAAATTCTAAGGGGGAGGGTTATTTTCAAGAGAAAAAACATCTATAATTAAAGCTTTCTTAAAGTTAAAAAGTTCGCAAAGCTCTTTAAAGTCATAATTAAAGAATTCTTAAAGATATACACTTATATTCTACTACTCAAGTATTTTACTATTCATTTATATTGTATTATATGCTTCAAAAATATTCATATGCTTATGTCGATTGGTATAAAGTATATTCACAAACTATTAACAAGAATTACTTAATTTAATTTATAATAAAAGAGGTTAAAACAGCTGTTACGAAAACATTGTTATTATAAACCCCTTCTCTTATATAAATTAACCATATAACTTTCCTATCATTATATAAAAGATTCCATACTTGTTCTTATCTTTAAATTTCCAATGTTAAAGATATTAGTATATCCTTAAAGGTTAAAGATAAGTGTTATTTAAACATCATCACAGCAAAGCCAAACTCATTTCACACGTAACCATTCCTTTAATACTTGCTTTTTAAAGATTTAAATGTTATTTAAGGGTTAAAGGCAACTGTTACCTAAACAATGTCTACTACAACCCAAAACCATTTACTTATAGTTATCTTTAAAATATTCATTATTATATATCGAATTATATTCCTAAGTATAATTAATAATATGGTTAAAAATAAATGTTACTAAAACATTGTTTATTACAACCCAAAATCATTTGTGTACTTATCATTAACTATAAAACATTATTTTGAAGATCAAATCATATCAACACTTATTAATTAAGGTAATACACATTTAATTAATTTCACGAAACAATTTATTTTAACTTAAGTGTTAAAATCAAAACTTCCTTTATCATGTTTATAAACTACTTAACTTACTTTTTAATACTTACACACACACATATATATATATATAACTTTAAAATACTTACTAATATGTTAACACACATTTAAAGTACTTTAAAATATATATAATTATTAATATAGAATATTATGTAGAAATAACTAATTCTGAAATAAATAGAAAAACAAAAATAAACGTGTTCAAAATTTAAAAGCCACTTACTTTAAAAGTTCATAATTGATTGTAAACATATTTAAAATTTAAACCAATTTAAAACACTCTAATATAAGTTAGAAAACAACCCTAAAAATGTAAGAGAAAAATAATTAATTTAAACTATAACAAAAACCGAAGCCCTTAAAGAGAAGAAAACCAGACACTTGTAGGAGAGACTATAACAAAAACAGGAGACCGCATAGAGAAGAAAGCCAGACACTTATATGAGAGACTATAATAAAAACCGAAGACCCAGCATCCCTATTATATGTTTTCTTCTCTAAAAGTTTTCTGGTTTTTGTTATAGTCTCTCCTACAAGTGTCTGGTTTTCTTCTCTATAAGGTCTCCGGTTTTTGTTATAGTCTCTCCTATAAGCATTTGGTTTTCTTCTCTATAAGGTCTCCTTTTTTTGTAGACTCTCCCATTTTTATACAATTTATAGTTTCAAATAGCAAAGATAGCAATTTTGCAGATGCTACCAAATAATTCGTGTTTCAAAAATAAAGACAACATTTTTGGAATGCTATGTAAAGTTCTAAGCTGTTTTTAACCAATTTTTGCCGCAACTTTGCTTCCAATTTTCGACACTTAAACAATTGATTTTTTTGATCCTATTTTTCTACAGTAGTTGGTATACTTTGGGTACTTAAAACCACGAAGAAAATTCTTAAATAATATCTTTTAGTTATATTATAGAAATTTTCAAAAAGAAGGTATTTTCCAAAGTGCTCATACAGCAACTATTTCGCTATAACTTTTGCCACTTCGTTCAACAAGATATCAAATAATATAAGCTCCAGAAATTTTACAGTAAGAATAGTACAAAATTTACTTGCTAAAATGGTATAGAAATCCCTAAGGAAGTCTTTACAAAACAAACGTTATTTCCCAAAACAAAGAATTTAAAAGTATCGTTATAGCGACGATTTCGCTATTTGCTTTAATAACTTTTGCAACATTTTCCACAACTTTCCAAACATAGTCTTTGCTATCCAAAACACTAGAAGTGTAGATAACAACCAAAACAATTTATATCAAGATATGTCCATAAATCACCAAATAACACAAGTGGAAGTTAAGGGATTTCAAAGTGCTTTCATAATGACTTTCTCACTTCAAACATTCACGTACGCATTTTTACATCACACGCAACAAATTCAAACATGTAAGCACAAGGTCATGGTCACATTACAATTTTTATAGGGTTCATAAGAGAATTTATAATAGATATATATTGTCATTAGCTTTCAAAGAGGAGTCAAAAAAGTGATAACTTGCATTTGTTTTCATATAGCATTTTATATTTTTGCACAAAAACATTACATCACAACATATATCCATTTGACGATGAGATAACTCAGTTGTTAACAAGCCAAAAAATAAGCATAAACCTCTAAAATCAAAGCAACACTTCTTACCATAACCCCGAAGCATAAGCTATCTCCTATGTCTTCAAAAACACAAGTCAAGACCTCCTACACCCTCATGTTGCTCATACCCTGGAGTGCTTCCCCCTTTGCTCCATTATTTCTCCACTTCTTTGATGCTATTCCACGTTCCAATGATGATATAAAAGGTTTGTGAAAGTTTGGAGGAGAAAGAAGTTGATTTGCTATTGTTTTGGATGAAAAAAGAGAGATGGAGGTGGGAATATAAAATATTTTGCCTCAACTTTTGAAATATGATATTAAGAACACAAGTGCAATGAAGAGAAGGACATAGAAATGTAAAAAAGACCCATAATGCCCTCTCTTTGCCAGCCAAGGACGCTCCCCCACCATGCATGCAAGCCTATGCCTCTTACACACCATACTTTTCCTAAATCGCTCTCTAAAACAAGGGTCTTTGCCCCTTCTAGAAGCTTGCTTAGATTAGTTGATTTTTCTCAGAAGTTAGGTGATTTAAAAACTTTCAAATGTCTTCATATGTTAAAATACAAATATAACAGTGTTCGAACAACTTTTATTTAGTAAAAAGTCGTTTATCGATAAAACGATTTTCGATATTTCTTCGAACTATTTATTTTTTAAACCTTTTTTAAAAACTAATTTATTATCATTAGTTATTATTTAAAAAGGGGTTAACAAGGTTATTAAATCAATTTAATTATGTTAAATCAAACGTTAAAATGTTTAAATAATTCAGATATTTAAATACGATGTTTTCGAAATTCCGAGTCGTTACATTCTCCTCCACTTAGAATATTTTATCCAATAAATTCCAACACAAGCAACCAAAAAGAAACAATCACAATCAACACTAAACAGCATTTAAAATTCCTTAGCAAGCATTGCTCATGATTTTCCTAGGTTCAAAAATCTTCTCATCGCACAAGGATGATAAATAAACTACTAAACATACTTTACACTCAATAGCCTCGGGTTATTACTTAGTCGATTATTTATGCTACCTTATAACAATTCAAAGAGTCATTCTGAAATCTCTCCATAAGCAAACAATCATAGCATACAAATACATTAAAGCCCATACGATGTATATATGTCATCCGTACGCATTATTAAATCTGATTACTTGCCCGATTACATAAATTTTGTTTCCTAGCTAGCACATCTCACTTAACCTCCTTAGTGTAGACTTCAATCAAGTTCCTTGATTAGACACCTATGTTCCCTTACATAGCCATATAGTATGATAGAAAACTTCAGAATTATATCAAGAATCTGTATCAAGTGTACATCATAAAGAAATTAGTAAAAAATCATTGTTTAGATCGATGTAAATTACCTCAAAATCATGTACTCGAATCCCAGATCAAGAATTGTTATGCGAATATACAATTTATGTACTTTATCCCATTGGTTTCTTAAATACACATATTACTTCACATTTTTAAATTGCTTTCATTTACAAAAAAAATCATTTCTCATTTAATACTAAAATCATTTATAAAGCATTTCATAAAATATTACTTAAGTTTATAAACATTTTTTAAATATTCATCTTCACATATAAAATATTTTATTTAAACACAATTTCATTTTTTTAAACATTTCAGGATTTAAGTTCGTATTCATATAATACTCCACTACATCCTAAGAGTATATAATAAATCATTCATCTTTATTTTACTTAACAAGGATGTTCTGTCCATTTTTAGACTTTTTTTAACTTTCTATTTTTCAAATTTAGAGTTGCAAAAATTCAACTTTTATATTTCAAATTTCTTTAAATAAAACTTTTGAAATAAACACTAAATTTCATTTCAGATCATTTGCAATAATAATTTATGAAGGAACTGTCCAGCATGCAATGGAAGAAATTGGTGAATCTCAAATAATATTTACCCTATTGGATCTTAGTTGGGCCTATGAAGCCTACTTTATTTAGAAAATTTCTAAATTTGTTTTAAATAAAACCATTTATTTTATTTAAATTAGTTAAAGGGAAGTTTTTAATTTCAAATGTATAGTGTATCAAATACACCTAACATTTAGTCAATGTGTACGGAATAAAACCTTTCATTTCTTTCCCTAAAACAAGAATTAATTGAGATCTTTCATTTTTGAACTGATTGATATACTAAATGTCATTAATTAATATTTTATTAATGGCAAGATTTATTACTATGTTCATATGTATTCTAATTGTACAAATTGTAGTTCGAGATTTACTTAATTTAATTTAATTTATTTATATAAGTATAAATATATATATATATGAACCATATATATAATTATATATACATATATAAGTTGTGTACATATGTAACATCATAATCCATGAAGGGTATAATGTGCCCATATATAGATGTTGAGATTTACATCGCAATGGACACAGTAGCTCATTTTGTATGTATTGTAATTTGTTCAAATATGCGCTTGTATAATATGTCAAACTAGGATATTAATATATATATATATATGAATATACATATATATATATAAATTATTAAATAAAACAGTTTCTGCCATAATAAATTAATGTAAAATAATCACATGATAGAAATACAAGTTTTATAATTTTAGAAAATATAAAAACATATTTTAGGCTTAAGATTATTTATGGAATTTTTTATAATTAAAATAATATTTATTATTAAATAGTTGATAATAGCCCTTAATCAAATTAATTCTTAAAAATATAAAATCAAGTTGAAAAATTCTAAAACTTTTTCTAAAGGTGGATGAGACATATTTTTGGCTTAGGAAAATTTTAGAATTTTATCAACTAAATTTATATTTTTAATTAAATAATTAACTATAAATCAAAAAAATTAACTATGAAAAATATTAAATGAAATTCTAAAAATCTGAAATTTTTTCTGAAGGTACACATGAAATATCTAATGCTTATGAAAAATTTCCAAATTTTCTCAGTAGTATTAATATTTTTAGTTAAATAATTGATTGCAAGCCGAAAGTAAATTAATTTTAAAAAATAATAAATTAAGTTCAAAAAATCTTACAATTTTACAATAAGCATCTTATACGGCGCAAAAAATATAAAAAATATAATACTAAAATTTTAAGACATTAATTATTTTATTATACATAACAAACAATTCATAGATTCATTAAATAATAATAAAATATGTAAGTACATATATAATCAAATGATTTTATATTTCATGATTCGCAATAGGTATAGAAATCAAGAGAAAATTTTTAGGCTAAATATATATAAGATATAAACATATATACAATTATACATGTAGACAATTTGCAAATATGTATACATTTAATCTTGATCTATTTACATATTCTAATATAAATAAAAATTAAATCTTTTTTAAGAAAAAATTTCATAAATAAATCAATAAACAAAATACTACAACAAGCACATAACCAATCCAATTGTAATATACACATGTACCCACAAAATCTTACCTAATCTAAATAATAAACAGATCTGAATTCAAACAAGTGATTTGAACATAAATCAACATTCATATGATAAACTTAAAATCAAAATAATAATAATAAATAAAAGTTCACCTCCTAATGAAGCCTTTGAGTCTAGGTTGAACAATGAATTCTCTTCTAATAACAATTCATAATCCATTAGGTTGTTAATTCGAGCTTGGAGACCTTCTACTACAAATTAGTATATTTTTAATTTAAATTGGATTTTGAAATTTTAGGATGATTTTAAAGGAGAGTTACTACCATTAAACGAGGAAAAAGAAGAAGAAAGTGACGACTCAAAAAATTGAGTTTGCCTTTTACTAGGGTTTTGAGATTAGATTTATATGGGTAGGATAAGAGAGCAAATAATGACCTCAACCATACATCTCAAAACCCTAATCTCATGCATAGTAGCTTCTCCCTTCCTCTATCAAAACCAATGAATTTCACCTCTAAAGAGAATTCATCGATTCGGTTGTGTGACTCTTGGGTGTAAATGCGATCAGCGATTAACGTCAAACTATTCGAACGTTAATGTTCACACTTCACTTAGTAAGTGGTGCGAGATTATGGACAAATTTATCACTTACTCATTTTCAAAAAAATCTTATTTAATTTGATAAGCTCTTCCCAGTTATGATAATTATTTACACCAATTCCCTTTGTCAAAACTATATCACTTTGGACTTATTGAATTTGGTAATGGTCAAAAATTTCAACATCGTCCACATTCAACTCTATAGTTCAAACACAAAGTTCTTGTTCAATAATAACAATTATTGTTAACCTAACTACTCTAGCCATAGATTTTCACTTTGGGTTGACTTGAGTTGACCATGATACTAACCCTATAAAATTGAGGAGACAATTCCTCTCTTGAATAATGCTTCACTTCCAATACTTCCACTCAACCTAACTATAGTCACTTGATGGACATCATGCCATGATTTAACTATAATCAAAGCGGAGCTTCATACTAAAGATTCACACTATTCCCAAATTGAAAGAACTATATAAATTATTCATGTTGATATTTTATGTTTGATCTTAGTTATATTAACCAATAGAAAACTATCAAATGAATCATTCCATGGTTATCCAATAACTCTTAGTACATAACCCCTAGGTGCCCCCAACAGTCATGAGTAATACAATACCCGATATTTGGAGAGCTTATGTACTCTGGTCTCAATAGATACATTGATATCCAGTCTCAATTCATCTTAACTAGGAACATTTAAAATGGTATATTTATTTTAATTGTTATAATTACTCACGGTTACAAAACTTTGTAACTACTTTCACAAAACATACCATTTATGGATTTTATATTAAATATACTTTTAATTTATTTATTTATTTATTTATATAACTGCATTATATCAAGTATATAATAAAAATAAAATACATTTATTTCGAACAAGATTAGTCAACGAGTTAGATATATATAAAAAATTACATAATTGCCTCTAAGGCATACCCCAAACTCTATCAGTCTCCCACTTGCACCTGGGGTCAATTATGGAATTTTATTCATTCTTCTTCAATCGGTTTTCTCAAAACCAATTAGGCCAGTCCCTCAGTGAATGCTATTATGTTTCAATTTTCTACTCTGTCAATCAACTCTCTCCGATGGTGATAAACTGTTTTATCATGTAGAACAATTCGTAGTATGTCGCTCGATTTCCAGTGAGCTCTAAGTCTGTTTATGAACTATACCGTGACATTGTTATCATGCAACAATGTTATGGAATTCTCAACATTTGGAATCGGCTCAGTTATAAATTTATGCATTTATACACACACATGCTTTTATGTAGCACTATTCAAGGCGACGTACTCAACCTTTTTCATTGAATTAGCCACGGTCTTTCATTTGGAACATTTCCAACTCAAAGATTCTTAACTCGAATTTATTAGTGACATATTATATTCAATATCTCTTATAATGTTTGAGTTTGTACACTCCTTCATAAGGAGTTTTCGTCTCTACAAACAATTCTATAGTATTTCATAAATACATAAGGACACTTCAAACAACCATTTAGTGATATCTATTTGGATTTTATATTTGCTTAATGTATCAAATACATAAACAAATCACGTTATCGTAGACAACATAACATATGATAATTACTATTGTCAATGCATAAGAAATTAATCTCACATGCTTTGTATTAAACAATTTAATAAGGTATCTTTGCATATCAATTTGGGACTTTCCCACCATCTTTTATACTCATTGTAAAAGACATCATTTACAATTTAAAATTGAGTACTAAAACAACTAAGGTTAATTTTAACACATGTACATTGTTAAAATCAACAATGTGTTGTTATAGTTTAGAAATATCAATGTACCGTTTAATGTTCATTCTTACGAACACATGCTTCCTTTTCATTTTGATTGATAATCAAACTATTTGATATGTCAAAATATTTTTTTATTTTGATGCTTATAAAAAGATACCTTCTATCATTTCTTGGATCATATCCAAAGACTCACAAACCCAATATCCTCCCACTAACTTTGAGACATTTTTTGTTGGGCATTTTACTACACGGACAAACTTTGTAGTCCAATTAGTTTCTAGGATACACATCCATAGAAATTAATTTCAAGGCCAAAGTCAGCAGAATAATTACTTTTAAGGACAAAATCAACAGTCCAATTACTTTTAAGGACATAATTTCATAGGTTTTTAGGCCTTAGAAACTAATTATTTTGCATTTTGTCCTTAAAAGTAATTATTTCAGTTGTGTGTCCTAGAAAATAATTGCACTTGCTAAAGAGGCCCTTTTGGCTAACTTTCACTTTTTTGTTATTATGTGTAAACAATTTACTCCAAATCATTATTTAGAATTTTCAGTTTCAATACATATATACTAAACATAAAGTCATAATAAGTGGTAATTTTGTGAGTAAATCTGAGTTAACTTGTCCACATTGAATACTAAATCTATTATGCTAATTTCAACAATTGAATTTTGCAATATTATTCTTATCAACATTGCTTATTGAATTCCAACTGCATTAGTCTTGCTCATAAAGACATAATCATGGTCGATGGATCACATCCCCTCGGTTATGACTACCAAAATCATAGTTTGATAGAATACTTGGAATTCTATCGGATTTGCTCACCATACCATATCATAGAGTCAACCTTCTTAATGGTTTAATTAAACAACCGAGGATTGTATATTTTTGACATTGATAAGAAACTCATAGTTTCTCTTCAATGTGCGAGAATACTTATTAGACACTCTGATGCGATGTATTTTCTTAGTTTGGTTAATTTCATCTCATCTAATCAGTTCTATCTATGGATCATATCCAATTCCATTTTACTACTATAATTCCTTAAAGGAATTCTTTTACAATGAAGTTGGTATTTCTTGAAACAATAATTATTTCTCAATGCACAAAACAAGTATTCGTAGACATTTTATGAATTTCCTTATTTATAAAACTTATTTGGTTTTAGTTTACAAAACTTACGTTTAAAACATATATATGTCATGCAATGATAGTCTTTCCCAATATCCTTTTGGGGAGATTCATACAAGATCCCTCACAAACAATTATTACATGCAATCTTTCGACTCACACAACCTACCAACTCTTTGGCTTAGGATATATTGGAGTTTCTTATAAACCCTTATCTTGTGCGATTTTTTAAACTATTATTTAGATGAAATAATATTAACCTTGTGTACTATTCTTTAGTACATGACCTTATAGAATGAAACTAACTCAACTTCACTCATAATTAATCGTACATTGTCCAACAAAGTTCGATTAATCCTTATCGATGCATCATTACGTATCACATGGAGGAGTGACTTTTGAGATCGAATTTTTATTTATTTTCAGGTATAGTCGGAACCCTTTCCTATATACTCACTCATTCGACCAAATCGAATAATTTCTATTGCATGTTATTTTGTTTACTTCTGTTTTATGTTCTGTGAGTTTACCATAGACATATTACGTGTGTATAAAGTACACGTGTCCCTGTCTATGATAACTCATTAGTGAATATGTACTTGGAACCGCTTTTGTATTAATGGACTTATGATTGCATACATCAATATGTATCAATTCGAAGAGTTCCTCATCTCTTATGGTGCTTCCACTGAATGGGTGCATAGCCTTTAATTGTTTTAAGAAAAATTAACCGGTATCACATGATTCAAAATCATATAATAAAATTATATTCTCAAAACTATGGCTTAGTCTATAATTTCAAAATAATTGTAAATAATATTAGATATTTCTGTATTTTCCAATGCATCACTTTTGTTATAAATTTTTTTACCACATTATAGTTTTATTTCATAACTAATATTCATTGAAATATAGCCATGTCTATTTCTCAGTCGATACGGAAAAATAGTTATTATTTCATAAATAATGTTCGGCATATTTTATGAAAATAATTTTTGTAATGTAATGCAATCAATAAGTGGTATATGATACGCTCCCACTATTTCTGCCATTACTATAATAGCGTACTATATTCGTAGGTCCATCATTTTGATTTATTTATTTCACATACCATAACTAGTTTACCATGGAGAGTTCTTCGATCAAATATCTTGAACTCAAGAGAAATAAATATCACATAAAACAATTTTCTATATGAAATTATATTTCGGAATAGAAATCATATTTCTTATTTCAGCGTTAATATCAATCATTATTACTACAATTCTCGTTTTCGACGTTTCTTTCTGAAGTAGAAATGAGTTCCCTCCTTTCATTCCAACTATACCTTAAATCACATCTACTCTTATATATTCATTTTCCTTTCTAAATAGTCAAACCTCCTTACTATAATATCCTAATGAACCCTTTACAAAAGTGCATTCGATTATCCTTAACCTTTAAGAACATCACATTTTGAAATACTATCATGATTCAAGTGCCAAACACATTAGGTATATGTACATATACGCATGTATTTATTCCTTAAGTCTATATAGGGTTTCTTTAATGTTCCACCTTTAATTATACATTCGTATTATATAATTTTTATCATTATATACCTTTTATATTTCATATTACTTATATAATAGGCTTATGTACAATATTATATTAACAAAATCTTATTTATGTAATTTTAATTAATTAACTCTTTAATTAATTTTAAATTAGTATTCCAGTATAGCTTGTATATTGGATATATCTATTATAACCTTTATAGTGCATGTTATAACCTTTATAGTATAACACATGTATCTTATATGTGTGTGTTTTAATTAATTAACCTTTAATTAATTTATTTAATTAAACTATTTTAATTATATTATATTATTTTAAAATTCAATTCACATACATGCATGTATGCTTGTGCTATTTTAAACAACATAACATATATCTTAATATATAATACATGCACGTGTTCATTAATTAATTAACTTATTTAATTAATATATTGTTATTAATCTTATTAATAAATTTGAAATTAACGTGAATTGATTTTCAAACATTTTGAAAAATTATATTATATTATAACTTTTATAATAAACATATTTTATTTTCAATTTAACAGTTAAATTTAAATCTTTAACTTTAATTTTCAGAACATTTTGAAAATTATCCTAAAGCCTAATTCAAGTTGGGCCTTTTCTATTAGGGGCAACCTTTGGGTTCACATCTCCTTTCAGGCAGAGCTGGTAACCAAGTAGGACATGGTGCTTGATTACCCAATTCTAATCCTAGATATTACCTTTCTAGACATTGTATTAAGTGGGCAAGCTTAATTAGTTAGCCCTAATGTGACTAATGTAGACCGCATAGGCTATTGGGCTTTGATACCACTAAAGGAACTAGGCCAGCCCGCATTGGAAGAAACGGTTGAATTTAAAAAAAATTACCCTATTGGTTCTTAGTTGGGCCTATGAAGCCTAATTTATTTAGAACATTTCTATTTTTTTAAATAAAATCATTTATTTTATTTAAATTAGTTAAAGGGAAGTTTTTAATTTCAAATGTATAGTGTATCAAATATACCTAACATTTAGTTAATATATAAGGAATGAAACCTTCCAATTCTTTCCCTAAAATAAGAGTTAATTGAAAATATTGATTGCATTACATGGAGGGAGAAACTTTTTATTTTCTCTCTTTAATTTGAATTGATTGATACGTTAAATGTCATTGATTAGTAATTTATTCATTGAAAGAATTATTACTATGTCCATATATATGTATTCTAATTGTACAAATTGTAGTTTGAAATTTATTTAATTCTATTTTTATTTATTTATATAGGTATAATATATATATATATGAACCATATATATATGTGAGTGTGTGCGCATTCGCATGTGTAACATCATAATCCGTGAAGGATATAATGTACCCATATATAGATGCTGGGATTTGCATTGCAATCTAAACATTTGCTCATTTTGTGTACTATAATTTGTTGAAGTATATGCTTGTATAATTTTTCGAAATACGATATTAATATATGTATATGAATATATATATATATATATATATATATATATATATTATTGAATAAAACACTTTTTGCCTCAATAAATTAATGTAAAATAATCACATGATAAAAATACAAGTTTTATAATTTTAAAAAATCTAAAAACATATTTTGGGTTTAAGATTAATTTATGAATTTTTTCAATTCAAATAATATTTATTATTAAATAGTTGATAATAGCCCTTAATAAAATTAATTCATAAAAATACGAAATCGAGTTGAAAAAATCTGAAACTTTTCTTTAAGGTAAATGAGATATATATTAGGCATAGGAAAATTTTCTAAAATTTTCCAAACTGAAATTTTACTTTTAATTAAATAATTAACTATAGTTCAAAAATAAATTAATTATAAAAAATATTAAATTAAGTTGTAAAAATCTAATAAAAGATTTGAAGGTACATGTGAAATATCAACTGCTTATGAATTTTTTTTCAGAATTTTATCGATAGAATTTATATTTTTAATTAAATAATTAATTGCAGGTTGAAAGTAAATTAATTTTAACAAAAATAATAAATTAATTTCAAAAAATATTACAAATTTACATTAAGAATCTTTCATGGTGAAGACAATGTAAAAAAAATTGAAATTTTGAACCATTGATTATTTTATACATAATAAACAATTCGCAAAATCATTATATAATAATAAAACATGTATATACATATTTAATAAAAAAATTATATTTCATGACACACAATAAGTATAAAGCATCATAGGAAATTTTTTAGATTAAATATATACAAGATATAAATATATATACAATTATATATATATATATATATATATATAGACAATTTGCAAATCTGTGTACATTAAATCAAAATCTATTTGTATATATTAATATAAATCAAACTTATATATTATATTTTTAGAAAAAAATTCAACAATAAATTAATAAACAAAATACTACAACACACACATAATCAATCCAATGGTAACAAAGTAACAAACACATGTACCTACAAAAATCTCACCTAATCTAAACAATAAATAGATTTGAATACAAACAAGTGATTTGGATGTAAATCAACATTCTTATGATAAACTTGAAATAAATAAAAAGTTCACTACCTAATGAAGCCTCTAAGACCACATTGAAAAATTAATTCTCTTCTAAGAACAATTCCTAATCTATCAGGTTGCTAATCCGAGATTGGAGACCTTCTACTGAAAATTAGTATTTTTTAATTTTAAACTGGATTTGAGAATTTTTTTGGATGATTTTAAAGGAGAGTTGCTTCCATTAAAATGAGGAAGAAGAAGAAGAAGAAAGTGGCGGATTAAAAAATGAATTAGCCTTTTACTAGGGTTTTGAGATTAGCTTTTATATGGGTAGGATAAGGAAGCAAATAATGATCTTAACCACACATCTCAAAACCCTAAAATCTTGCATAGTAGATGCCCCCTTCCTCTATCAAAACCAACGACTTTCGCCTCTAAAATTCATGGGTTGTGAGCCCATTTAACCCAATTTAAACATATATAATTATATTCAACTAATTTGTTGTCGATATCTTATATCGATCAACATGTTTATAACTTTCTATAAATACATGCAAAAAAATTATTTCTCAAATCATATCCAAATTTAATAATTAATATTTCATAAATATCAATTAATTTAATTGATTTATAACAATTATAAATTAATTAAATCATTCGGTCTTAAGAGAATTCATACATTCAGTTGTGAGTGTAATAACCCGGATTTTTGGGCGTTAGATAATTGGATAATTATCTGATTTAACTATTGAAATTACTAATTTATAAATTGGATAAATAAAATGTGATAATCTCCTTTATTAATTATTTAAAAATTGGTAAAACTGTTATTTTCAAATAATAATAATGTTATGTTTTAAATATAGTTATAAATAGATAAATAGATTATAATAGAATTATTTATCACAAACTGAATATGGGTTTGTTTAGAATATATATATATATATATATATATATATATATTGCTTGAGTTGATTTTTAATTGGATTTTAAATTGAATTTGAATTTGAATTTGAAATCCAAAGATAAATATCTTAAAGTAAATTGGATTTAAAAAAATATTAATGTATGTTTGATTTTTTATGAGTATATAAGTAGTCCTATATTATTTTCTTTAAAAGATTTTATAAATAAGTTAAGAGAAAATGTATTAATGTAAAAATGTAAACAAAAAATTAAATAAAACATAAAATATTAAAATAAAAAGGAAAGACCAATATTTAAAATAGGATCTAATAAGGTTTATACTTTCTTTAATATAAGTATTAAACATAAAATATAGGTATGATATAAAAACACATATAAAAATAAATAGAAAATATAATTTATAAATTTTATTAAGACATTTGCAAGCCTTATAATACATGAATTAACAATTATAATTTAAGTTAGCATGCAATGTAACATGTGGCACTTTTATTTTCTTTTAAAATTTTAATGTAAAACAGATACCAAATAATAACCAGGCTTTATAGAATTCAACGTATTTTCATTCTCTCAAACTAAAAACTGAAGAAAAAAATTGAATCAAAAGAACTAAAGCAAATCATCTCAGATTCAAACAAACTTAAAAAGAATCTAGAAACCCAGAATGGAAACAGCTTCGATAAGTAGCAACTCCAGATAAAAAACAAGCATAAATCAAAGCAAGATCAAGGCAGATCTGGTTCAATTCGAAGGATATTCAAAACTGAAATTTTAAAAAAGGCCTCTGTTCTTTGCTCTCTGTACAACATAAAAGGTGAGTAAACTTCTCTATTAAAACCCAGATCAGTTTTTATTTTGATGCTTATGGATATCATTTGTGATAATGTCCTAATAAATGAAATCTGAGTACATGCATGTGTATGAATATGTTTTGGTTTGGTGTGTATGTATGTATATAATAGATATGTGTATGCAAAGCTCTGGTTTCAGATTTTTACAGGGCTCAAACTTGAAAAAAAAAATCAATCAATATGTCACTACAATTCTTGTTAGGCCTAGATGTTTAAATCAAACTTGTTTGTAATAATAAGGGATTTGATTTAAAAATAATTCCAAGGAAGATTTAAAGTCAGTTTTTTTACAAAATAAATAATTCAGTAAAAGCATGAATATATCAAAATCTTGATTTGAATAAATTATGTATTCAAGCTTAATCTGATGTATTATCTGGAATGATGATTTTTAAAATTAAAATCATGAACTTTAGGTCTAAAAATCGCGAGATATTGTGAGTTGAACGTGATTGGTGTTTTCATCATTTTCTGGTGAACGGGTTGATCTGGGTGACCGAGTTTCATGTTGGAGGTAGCTCATGGATGGGTGATGGCGGAAAAAATGTAGGGTGAATTTTCTGATCACCGTGGTTGGCGGGCGAAGCTGATTTAGGGTTTAGAAGTGAGTTTTTTCCCTTGTTATTATCGTGGTGTTTCTGACGTTGGAGATGGATTGGGTTAGATCGCGATGGGGGGAAATCAAGGCAGAAGTAGTGGTGTAGCTTCTAATGGATGGATGAGGAATCTTATGGTCGAGATCATCAAAGAGGAGTGATTTTCCGATCGAAGGTTGCAGTTTCTGTTCGACTGATTAGGCTCGATTTCAATTTCGAGATTGATGATCGTATTGGATGGTCGGAATCGAGTGTGGAGTGGGTCAGTGACTTGTCAACAATAGGGGATGGAGTCAAATCGCCGGCGGCCATCTGTGTACGTGCACTGGTGCACAATGTGTCAGGTGAAGATTAAGTTTTGGAAGATGTTGTTGCCTTGGAAACGGACTCGAAGTGTTCTGGGGTTTTGCTTGAGAAATAGGGTAGGGGTTTGCTGGGTTTTGAACTCGAGAACTTGGGTTTGTTTACTCGTGTCTTTCGTGATAATACCCAATTTTGTCTGTTTGAAATACAAGTTTAAAATTTAGATTTAGACAAGTTTAAGACAAATTTCTCAACTCGTTCCTTTTGAAATATTAATTGTTGATTGAGTTTAAGATAAATAAAAGGTTTAAGATAAATTTTGTTAAATTTATTAAGTTAAAAGTGTCTTTATAATATACACAACCTTTGTTTGGAAATTTATTTTAAATAAAAACTTGATATTGTAATTAAGAAATGATTAGAAGATGAAGTGATTTTAAATCCTTAATTTAACTTTTAAGGTTTAAGAAAATAGAATGGTGATACATTATTTTCAAAATTTTGTTTAATAAGGATTTATAAGATAATTAAATAAATTAATAAAGATAAAATGGTTTATCTTTTAAATAAATTAAGGTCTTAAGTAATTAGTGATTTATTGACTTTGTAAGTAAATAAAGAATAGTAAATTTCTGAATGAGATTAATTGAGATTATTAATGATGTGATTAATTTAAAGATTATTTGTTAAATGTAATTAATTAAAATGATTAATTACTAGAAGTGATTAAGGGATCATTAATAAGGAGATTAATTAAAAGTTAATTAATGTGAATGGTTAAGGCTAATTTATCTATGTGGTAATTAAAGGTTAAATAAATTAACCAATGGAATAATTACTTGATGAAAGTAATTAAAGGTAAATTATTTAACGGAAGTAATTAAAGATTAATTACTAAGTGTGATTAAAGGATTGATTAATTAAAGAAATTAATTAAGGGTTAATCAACTAATGAGTATGATTAATTGAGGGATAATTAATCGATGTAAGTGGTTATAAGGTAATTAATTGAGTAACTACTTAAGGATCATTGTGATTATTGTGATGGGTAAAGGTTAATTAATTTGTGTAACTAATTGAGAATTAATTTTTCATTGTAATTAAAGGATAATTAATCAAGGGTGATAAATTAAGATGGATAATTAAAAGATGATAAATTAATTGGTTTATAATTAACTAAATGATAAGTAAAAATAATCTAAGTGATTAAAGTTAGTAATTAATTTAATTAGAGATAAATTAAGTGATCAATCTTGCTTAGAAATGATTGAATGATGTTAAATGCCTTGAATTGATTGATATCCCTGATATGAAATGTTTTGTGATATGATATGTTTGGATGGACAAGGATAATGCGGTTATCCATCGATGATGAATTGCTGTGTAAAAAGTGACATCTTGTATTTAAAGTTGAATTGTAATTCACTTAAATATGGGTTAAGATGGCATTGAATTCGAAGAGACCGGAGTCGGGTGTTAGTAAATACCCAAAACCACTTCGATTCTTTATAGATTGATATGTGAAATCAATAGACTGGAATGGAATGATTTAAGTGAATTGGACCATTAAATCTAAGTTTGGTACTTAGAAATTGATGTGTGAAATAAGTGACGTCTATATCAAATTGTAAATTTGTAATTCATACGAGTTACCCTGGGTTTTATTTAAGTATTATGCTTTTGTATTCCATGTTAGATGGGTTTACTCACGCTGGTTTCCAGCCTGACCTGGTGTTACTTTGATGTAATGCTCGGGTCAGACCAAGTATTACAGATTTTCAAGTAAAGACATTCTGGAGCTCAAGAGGCGAGCTGGATGGCAGGAACGTATGGAGTGTATTCCGCTGTGATATATTGTAGTTTATCTAGGACATGTTGTTTTTAACTGTCCAGTGATTGTGAAATGTTGTAACTCTGATGTATTAAAATGTAATTGACCGATACAGCTTTCTTTGTGTAAAGAATATTATTTGATATTATATTTTATCTGCTGCGAATGTGAGATTCTGAGTTTGGTTTTCTGTTTCTTCTTCTATCTCTTTTCTTCTTTTTCTAACTATCTGGAATTTTCGGGATCGAAAAATCTAGGTCGTTACAGTGAGACCCTTGGGTATAAATTCGATCAGCGATTAACGTCGAACTATTCGAACGTTAATGTTCACACTTCACTTAGCAGATGGTGTAACATTATGGAAAAATTTATCGCTTACTCATTTTTGGAAAAATCTTATTTAATTTTGATAGGCATTACCCAGTTGTGACAATTATTTACACCAATTCTCTTCGTCAAAACTATATCACTTTTGGCTTAATGAATTTGGTAATAGTCAAAAATTCCAACATCGTCCACATTCAACTCTATAGTCCATAAAAAGTACCTGGTTCAATAAAAATAATTATTATTAACAGAACTACTATAGCCAGAGATTTTGACTTTGGGTTGACTTGGATTGACCGTGATACTAACCCCATATAACTGAGGAGACGAATCATCTTTTGAATAGTGCTTCACTTCCAATACTTTCACTCGATCTAACTATGGTCATTCGATGGACGTCATGCCAAGGTTTGACTATAATCAAAGCGGAGCTTTCGTATTGAAGATTCATAGTATTCTCAAGTAGAAAGAGTTGTGTAAATTATTCACATCGATATTTTCAATTAACCTTAGTTATATTAACCAATAGAAAACTATCGAATGAGTCGTTCCATGGTTATCTAATAACTATTAGTACATAACCCCTAGGTGCCCCCAACAGTCATGAGTAATACACTGCTTATTTTTTGGAGAGTATTACATACCCTAGTCTCAACAAATACATGGATATCCAATCTCGATGCATCTTGACTAGGAACATTTAAAATGGTATATTTATTTTTATTATGATCAATTACTCACAGTTACAGCACTTTGTTACTACTATCATAAAACCTACCATTTATGGATTATATATTAAATATACGTTTAATTAATTAATTAATTTATATAACTACGTTATATAATTATATAATAGAAAGGAAACACCTTTATTTCGAACAAGATTAGTCAACGAGTTAGATATATGTAACAAATTATATAACCGCTCCTAGGGCATACCCCAAACTCTGTCAATATATACATATATTCTTTTATATATCTAATCATACTTTTGGGATTAAACAAAAATAATTTTCAAAACCAATTTCTTAAATATTTTCCTTAAAATCCATAGAAAATATACATATAGATAAAGTAATACCGAAATGATACAAGGAACTGGATCCTACCATGTAGTATCATATATCCCCTTTAATAAGAAGGGTAATACTCAAGAGAAGTGCTTTTCAACCTAACATATCTCTTATCCATTTTTAATCACTTTCGAGCCACCCGAACTAGCTAATATAAAAGTACTTTATTCCCGAATCGATTCGTCGATCCGAGATCAACTTCAAACTCGAACAAATCTTAAAAATTATTTTTTTAAATTAGTCTTTTAAAAATACTTTCAAATAATACTACCATTATTTACCCCAAAATCTTGAAAAACTAATTTCAAAAACATAGGGATTTAAGTTCTCAAATTTTCAATTTAAATCTATTTTGTTTATTAATCATATTTTAAAACCATACTTATATAAATTCCTTTCTTATATAAAATAATTTCACAAATATTTATTCCCAAAAATATCTTATCTTTCTTTTAGATTATAATAAGCAGCTTTTATTAAAGTTAACTTTTAACCCAACATTGTCACCTAACGCCTTATGGTCAAATGGTGAAATTTAATTCACAAGGTGTTCGTTTCAATGTTCCTATTATTACTATCTGCCCAACCCATGTAATAATAGGTAATTACTTATAAATCAACAAAAAATAGTCAATGCTCATAAACCGACTGAGCATGATTAAGCTAATAAATGAGGGATAAATGGACATCATTGACCCCTACATTAATCAACTACACTATCAACATATACTTATGTATTACTAATATATATCAAATACATTTACACTCTTATATATATAATACACTCAACTCATAATTGGGAATTCCATTACTCTATCTCTTGATGAGTTATACCCAACCAAAGCCAAGGTTCACGTATAACCTTTAGCTCTGATACCACATTGTAATGAGCGCCTTTTCGACCTTTGAATGTCAATGCTAATAAATCCACAGTATTCACATGTCAAGCACCCAAGTGTTAGAAAGATAGAATGTTAGGGTAAAGTAAAATAAGAAAAGAAAAGGAACAAGAAGATGGAGAATAAAACATCAGAATCTCACGGCGAAATGATGGCATATAATATCAAAAGATAATACACAAAGCTACACTAACATACGTAACATTTTAGAGTGACTAATTTGAGTACTGTCATTAGCCTAGACAGTTATAACAGTCTATCTTTAATTATTGATATATATACACATAAATTAATGTAGCGGAGATAAATACTGTGGTAGGTAAAACATCAGCTCCTCTCCAAGAGCTCAATGAACAACAGTGAGAACCTACCTTTCTCAAACTACTCAAAAGAGCACCTATAGAAATAAGGGAAATATAAAATCACAAGTTAGACATAAGTCTAGTGTAAGAAACTTAAGAAATACGTAGCTAGCATACAAGAGTATTTTGAGACTATATGTAATGCCATAACGGTAATCCCCTCAAAAGAACCACCTTCTAATAAGTACGTAAGGTGGTATAATAGATGATGGCTAGGATGAAGGGTATAAATCGGAAAATAGGTTTAGTACTTACGTTGGTCACACCATAACAATATTTATAGGTATACGAACAATACCACTAATACGTTTGCATAATGGATTTTCCACGAAGGCCTCCCTAGTAAAACTCGTAAGTAAACTAAGACCAATATCAATGACAAGGTTTTGAAAACACCTTCCGAGCGTCATATATCTCTAAATAAAATATGTTATTAGGAAAACATAACTAACTCCCCGCATTCAACATATCAATAGGCATACTCTAGATACTGGAGATGATGCACCTCCTAAGGTTAGCTAAACCCGGGATCATGTAGCCTACTCTGTCTTTTGTCATATACCTATAATGAGGTCATGTTCAGCATCTCAACACATGAGCCATCATCATTTGAACAGATCATGAATCTCTTAATGGATTCCAACAGCTTAAATAGATCCATTTTTAAGAGATAGAACATGTATCTCAGTCTTGAAGTTGTTTTCGATAAGCAAAACACTTACCTATCCCGGTCTCTTCAAGACTGAATCGGTGAACTTTCAGTTAACTCAATTCTGGTTCTTTAAAAAGTAATTGAAAGCTAGAGATGTTTCATACAAATGCTCCTTCTTAGGGGTTCTCAAAGTGTATGAAGCCGTGAAGCTTTTTGATACTTCTTAGTTAATTTCGTCATATTAATCAACAATGAAACAATCGCATATGGAAACCAAGTCTCGTATATTAATCATATTTCCAACCTCTTCAACTTTTACTATCCCTCGATCTAGAAGGAAGCCAGGTAGGTTAGAGCACAATTGCTTTTGCACCATACTCGAATCATTATTCTTAACTCTTACAAACAAAATCAAAGTTTACTTTGTTGGCTTTTAGTGCTAAGTATACAACTAATTACTTTCCACAAACAAGTAACATACACACACAAATCACGATCAAGTCACATGAACCATTTTTAATCCCTTTTTAATTAGTAAAACTCCTTGTTATTTAATAAAACTTCTTTCATTAAATTTAACTTCATCACTTAAATAAAACTTCATCATTTAATTAAACTTCATCATTTTAATTAAAACTAAACTTTCTTAATTAAACTTCTTATTAATTAAACTCATTTGTTAATTAAACTTCTTATTTAATTAAAATTTTACTTATTTAATTAAACTTCTAATTAATTAAAAATTCTCTAATTTAGTTAAACTTGTAAGTATATTTAGTTTATCTTTATAAAAGATATATACTTTTATTCTACTGTTTATGTAGTATAGTATTCATTTGTACATTATTTTGCTATTCATTTATACTGTATTCTATACTTTAAAAGTATTTATATACTTATCTCAAATGGTAAAAGTATATTTATAATAATTAACATGATTTACTTACTTTAATTTATAATCAAATAGATTAAAAATAAATGTTACTAAAACATTGTTACTATAAACCCCTTCTCTTATATAAATTAACCATATAACTTTTCTATCTTTCTATAAAAGGTTCCATACTTGTTCTTATCTTTAAAATTCCATTATTAAAGATCTAAGTATTCTTAAGGGTTAAAGACAAGTGTTATTTAAACATTGCCACAACAAACCCAAACCTATTTCACACTCAACCATTTCATTAAAACTTGCGTTTTAACAACATAATTTCATTTAAGGGTTAAAGGTAATTGTTACCTAAATAATTTCTACTACAACCCAAACCTTTTGCTTATAGTTATCTCTAAAATATATATTATTAAACATTCAATTATATTCCTAAGTATAATTAATAATAAGGGTTAAAAAATTGTTACTAAAATAGTGTTTGCTACAACCCAAAGTCATTTATATACTTATCATTAACCGTTTATTTTAAAGATAAAATCATATCCAAACTTATTAATTAAGGTAATGCAAGTTTATCTAATTTTATAAAATCACTTATTTTAACTTAAGTACTAAAGTCCAAACTTCTTTTATTATGTTTACAAAATACTTAACTTACTTTTTAAAACTTATACATATATACCTTTAATATACTTATTAATATGTTCAAACACTTTTAAACTGCTTAAAAATATATTATAATTATTAATATAGAATGTTATGTAAAAATAACTAATTTTGAAATAAATAGAAAAACAAAAATAAACATGTTTTAAATATAAAAGCCGCTAACATTAAAAGTTCATAAATAATTATTAAAATTATATTTAAACTTCAAACCAGTTTAAAACACACAACTATAAGTAGAAAACAAACCCAAAAAGATTAGAGAAAAACAATTAACTTAGTTATCATTTTCATATAATTTATAGTTCCAAAGAGAAAAGACATTTCTGCAAATGCTGCCAAAACAATTCGCAATAGATAAAAAGTGTTTCAGAAGCAAAGACAGCATTTTTCAAATGCCATCCAAAATTCTGGGTTATTTTAACCGGTTTTTTCTACAACCTTGCATCTAGTTTTCGATGCTTAAATGATTGATTCTTGATCTAATTTTCCTACAGTAATCAGTATACATTGGGTGGTGAAAAACATGAAGAAAAATACCAAAGAAAATTTATTAATTATTTTACAAAAGTTTCCGAAAACAAGGTATTTTTTCTAAAGTGCTCGTATATCGACTATTTCGCTATATTTTTACCTCTTTTATCAACTAACTGTCAAATGATGTAAGCTCCAAAATATTTATAGTAATAATAATACAAAATTTACTTGCTAAAATGGTAAAGAAATCCTTAAGGATGTTTCTACAAAAATAAACGTTATTTCTCAAAAACAAGGAATTTAACAGTGTCATTACAACGACTATTTCTCTCTTAGCTTTTACAGCTTTTTCAACATTTTCCACAACTTTCTAAACATAATCTTTGCTATCCAAAACACTTCTAGAAGTGTAGATAACAGGAAAAGAAAGTTATATCAAGATATGTCCATAAATCACCAAATAACACAAGTTAAAAAGGGATTTCAAATTGCTCTCATAGTAACTTTCTCACTTCAAACATTCACCTACACACTTTTACATTACATACAACATATTCAAACATGTAAACACAAGGTCACGGTTGCATTACAAGTTTTAGAGGGTTTATAAGAGAAGTTATAATACGTATATGTTGTCATTTTCTTTCAAAAGCAACAGGGGTCAAAAAAGTGATAACTTGCATTTGTTTTCATATAGCATTTTATATTTTTGCACAACAACATTACATCACAATATATATCCATTTGATGGTGAGATAACTCATTTGTTAACAAGCCAAACAACAAGCATATGCCTCTTGAATCAAAGCAACGCTTCCTTCCATAACCCCAAAGCCAAAGCTATCTCCTTTGTCTTTAAAAACACAGGTCATGTTGCTCACGGCCTAGAGTGGTCCCTCCTTTTCTCCACCATTTCTTCACTTATATGATGATATTACATATTCCAATCATCATATAAGAGGTTTTTGAAAGTTTATAGGTGAAAGGAGTTGATTTGCTATTGCTTTGGATGAAAGAAGAGAGATAGAAGTGTTTGAATATAAAAGTTTTTGTCTCAACATTTGAAATATGATATTAATAACACAAGATAAATGAAGATAGTGATGTAAAAATGAAAAAAATGTCCCCTAATGCCATCTCTTGGTTAGCCAAGGAAGCTCCCCCACCATGCATGCAAGCCCTTGCCTCTTACACACCATACCTTCCTTAAATCACTACCTAAAACTAGGGTCTTTGTCCCCTTTTAGAAGCTTGCGTAGATTAATTAACTTTGCTTAGAAGTTAAGTGATTTAAACACATGCAAATGTCTTCATATCTTACAACAAAAATACAAAAGAATTCGAATATCTTTTATTTAGCGAAAAATTGTTTACCAATTAAACGACTTTCGGTCACATTATCGATTTTTATTCAAACTATTTATTTTTGTAACCATTTTTCAAAATTGAATTTCTTATCATTAGCTACTATTTAAAAGGGGGTTAACAAGGTTATTAAATTAATTAATCACATTAAATCCAAGATTTTGGTAATTAAATAATTCAAATATTTGAGTATGATGTGCTCGAAATTTCGGGTCATTATACATCCTGTAATGCAGCCTTTGGTACACACAACAACTGCCCTCAAACTATCAAGGGGTACTAAAATAGGTGTACTAATCAACAAAACCTTTATCCAACCAAAATCTTTCTTATATTCCACATTCCATGAAAAATCAATTCTTCTTATAGCCATCAACCAAATAGAGAAAACTTCTTATATCAGTAGTATTATTTGATACCATAAAATATCTTGGCATACTCTACCTTACTCTGAAAATATGTTTTACCAAATTAATACTTTCTAGATTTTCTTATGCAAGGACTTCACAATTTAAACCATATTTGGATAGAAAAAACAAAAAGTTATGTTTGCCCTTCACTATTACAGAAGTTTGATCTAGTACTGTACCCTTCCTCAAACATTGATTGAAAGGTCATTAAATCTCCATATTACTTCCTACCTCTACCCTAAATATTTAAACGCTCATGAACTCCATAATCAAGTGAGTCCTTGTAAGTTGGGTAATCCTATTTATCTAACTCCAATTTAATTCTTCTTCTTTTATGTTTAAGCGATATCCATACCTTTAATTTTCCATTTAAATTAAAATCTTATATTTTTTAACATCATATCCATAAAACTCATAAGTTTCTAAAATGTAAAACCTTCCATTCATTTTAACGTCCATTTCCTTTTTATAAAGATTATGACATTTTTTCTTTAATTTTATATTATCAAAAATGGTTTGGCTAAACTTAGCAAATGTAAATAAAAGATATCTTTCTAAAATTTTCCTTTTTAAATAAGAAATTTTCACAAAAGTATATCAAAGGAAAATGTGATATTTCAACTTACTGTCATTTTTATTTTAAAATATGACAAAAAAATTTGTAAAAAAGGCATTAACCATTTCTTATTTATAAAGGAGGTTTGAAAGCTGGGTCTTACATATTTCTCGATTATTTTCTCAAAAGTTTCATCTTTTTCAAAAGCAAAGTATGCCTCAAGGATAAGTGCAACAATGTGCTTAAAAAAGGCTTTAAAGCAATTTTTTGTCAAATTCCTTTTCGTTTACTTTTTAAACGAATTCCATAGAGTTTGTCTGATCATTTTATAAAAAATCATAAATCGACTTATTTTTCTTTTTTAAATATCAAACGTCTACCGTTTCTAACTTTCACTTAAATCAGAGTAGATAAAAGCAACTTAATATACACAAGCCCAATTATACCTATCAATGCTTCAAGTGCATAGGGTTTTCGCTTTTTTTTTTAAGATGGCTAATCTAAGTTCATTCTCTAATACAATGACGAACTCCAATATAGAAACACTCTAGCTATATCTATATTCAAATGGAGTCTTTGAAGCTACTACTAATATAGGAATAATCCACTTTAACTGGTGAGATTTACTCTAAGTTTGTGAAATCTTTCTTCTATGTTCCTTTTTTTACCTTATCATGGCTCACTTTAATTATAAGGGTCTCGTAGTACTAACCTTTTTCACTCACCCTTAAATTCATAATTACTTACTACTGCTAGTTGGTATAGAATCTCCATTAGCATTTCTATATGGGGTGGATCGTAATAAACACGAAGGGTTTCTATTTCACCTCACCTATTATAATCTTAACATTTACTCTAACCCACAATCGTTTGCTTATGTAAGGAATAAGCCAACAACTACCATACGAGATAAAATGTATAGGGTACTGAGTATTAATATACATGTTAGAAAATTACAAATACACCCCTCGGTCAGATTAGGCTCATCCTATCTTCTCGCTTGCAGATACCAATGGACCATTTAGGGATGTTCACCCCTAAAATCTTAATTGCCTCCTCCTCAACAAAATACTTATTCTCACTATCTGTGATCATGAATTATTTTCCACTTTCTCATAGATGGTACTAGAAGGAATAAGTGATAATGTTCTTTCTTGTTATAATTTATATGTAAAACCTTTGAAAAGCTTTATATATATATATATATATATATATATATATATCTGTGTGTGTGCACTTTCTGGAAATCCATTTTGAATATATTTTTTGAAAATCTTTCGGAAAATCCTTTTTCTTTTTAAAAATATTAAAGTACATACTCTCAACGCGTATCTCGCTCCTAAATAATCTTAAACCTAAGCTTTGATACTAAATGTGACAACATGCACCTCATGATACACCGATCCAAAGCCTAATGTGACTTCGAACTTGCATCTTGATGCCAAGAAGTATGAGCTATCAAGTTTTAAAACATTATAAGGGCTAAGGATATAATGATAAATTCTAAGGCATTCTAAACTTTCAGATCTCGTAGTGGAAGGCAGAAAAATACAAATACTGAAAATAAACATTACAAAAAAACAATCTATAAAATACTTAATTCATATACACTATTTCCAAAATACAATATGAATCTGGTAGACATTTAATGCAATATATAACCATATGAGGAACCACGATGAATAGTGGAACTCCAACGCTTAGTTCTTTTCTCCATGCTTTATACCAAATCAACTACTATCCTATTATCCTATGGTGGGGGATAAATGAAATGAGTAGGTCAGGAAAAATTCTGATGAATGAGTACATCATTAATATATGGTATTCACATGCAATTGACTTCGGTAATACTCTACGTGACCTAGAGTGTCTATGAGTGTTCCTGAGTAACTTGTTTTCTTTACCTAAGGGATTTGACTCAATACACACCTACACTAACTACTTGTGTAGGCATATACTAAGTGTCGAACAACTAATCGAACCTCATACAATTAACGGTTTGCTAATAGTTATTAAAGTTATTCCACATAGGATTACCGTACCATTTCCCACATTATGACTACAAGTAACTATTCCAATATAGGTTTCCCTACAATTTCTTACATGGGGCTAAGTTCCTACAACTATGACTACAAGTAGCCCAGCTACGCATTAAGGGGAAGCATGCAATACTGATTCGTCGAAGTGAATCATAGTCTACATCCATCTCCACCTCTCAATGGTAATGTAACGCCTCTTATTGCATGTGCCGGGATCCAACAACAACACAACTTCATATCGCATCATCCACGAATACCAAGGAACTCCCATGTGTTGGGTCACACACTTCATCAGGCATCATTATCAATGTTGTGCATCCACTTTAGAACCTCCTATGAGTGTAATTTACGATAGAATCCAACTCGGCCGAATATTGATGCTTACTAGATAAATAACATTTACCCAACCCTACAATG
This sequence comes from Allium cepa, assembly GCA_030765085.1. NCBI lineage: Eukaryota > Viridiplantae > Streptophyta > Magnoliopsida > Asparagales > Amaryllidaceae > Allium > Allium cepa. The sequence continues at coordinate 603,860,087 of CM060934.1, read as the reverse complement.
CCCTAGTGTCGCCTCATGTGGAACTTGCATCCCTACTTCTAACATCTATACACATACATATCTATAGTGTGTGTGTGTGTGTAATACTAACTATTTTATTTATAACCTGGGCCTTAGGACGAGGTTAATACAATGTTTGGAATGCGCCAACCGGTCGACCGTCTACTCCTAGAGCAGTTGACTACTTGATGTCTGTAACAGCCTACATATTTTACGATTATATATTTAAATGTTTTATTTAAATATTGCATCGTTAGTTGGATTAAATTCCAAAATGTGACTTTTTATAAACAGTCGAATTGGAGCTCGAGACCACTTTCATTGAGTTCAAAATGGCATTTACAACCTTTTTGAGTATAAACATCGGTATATTTGGAGTTGATTAGAATTTTGGTATTTTCATTTGGGCTCTGGGTTTGATTCTAGCCCACTAACCCAACAAGATAACCCAAACTTCTCTACCAAATACCCTAACTCCTCCACTCTTCATTCATTCTACTCCTCATTTCCTAACTTTTAAGCCCTAAGAGAAAACGGGGGAAAAGAAAAGAGATTAGAAATTCCTAAGCCCTAATTCTCTTAGGAAATTCAAATCCAAGTTAGAAACCAAGAAGAAGCTTAGGTAAGCATCCTCTTCATCTTCTCCATTTCAATCCCTCTTCAATTTTCAGAATTTCCTATAACCTAATTTAGGAAATATTTGCTTATGATCTTAGATTAGAGCTTCTAGAGTTGAAGTTGAAGAGTGTTTGATCTTTTCTTTGTTTTTAAAGATTATCACTTATTGTTTTTGGGTTTAAAGGTGAGTTCTTGAACTTACATTAATGTTTATACCTTTGATAGTTGTTAGATGTGGATTCCTAACATCTATTTCATGTCCATTTGCTTTTGAATTGAATTGGTTTTGTGAATTTTCCAATTTTTGGTATTTTGAAGTCAAAATCTGTGAAAATCCTATTTTAGATGTTTGGACATGTTGTTTGGAGTGTATTGATGAGTCTATAGGGCTGGGTTGTCGCTTGGTGTAAATCCCTAGCCTCCATTGCTCGTTCGATCACTTCCGATCCAAATTGGCTATTAATGGCCTAAGCTGATTTTTGCCCTGAGCTTCAGCTGAGACGTCTGGGGAAACACTCAGACGTCTGGGCCATCGGAATAAAAATTCCAGACCTACAGCCCAAACGTTTGAGGTTCTACCCAGACGTTTGGGCAATCTAGAAGAAAATTTCCAGACCTTCAACTCAGATGTCTGGGTGAACCACTAGACGTCCGACGGCGGTAGTTTCAGCCAAATTGCTATTTTTGAGTGGATTTCCTTTTTAATCGATTTTTGATGATCTGGTTATTTGTTACCACTTATTACCGACTTTGATGACTTCATTCGCTAAATCTTTGGGAATATCCATTGATGGATTCCATATCGATTTTCATGGTTTTGGTTCACATTTTTGTATGTGAATTTTTTGTAATTGATTGTTTTACAATCATTTCTGTGAGTTGTCGCTTTAAAATACAAAGGTTTCTATACTAGCAATAAATACTCAAACCCTTTCACAAAAATGATTTCAATGTAACTTTTAATACAAAGCTCGTTTTTAAAGGCGGTTTTCAATAAATTTGTATATACAAACCTTTACCCCATTCGCATGAGAAATCTAATTAAACGACTTAGCAAAACAAGTGATATGAAACGCTTGTGTTTACTTCGTCGGTTAATTCTTAGACTTGTTCGATTGAACTCTCGTGACTATTTTCGAGTGGAAATCTACAATTTTTTCGTAAATATTTCCAATGGTTATTGTAAATGAAGCTAAACTCATTTATTTACTAGCTTAGTGTAATTCACACTTCTTATTGATCAATGATGATCATATTATGGTTTAGACTAGCGATATGCGATATCTCATTGTCCACGTGGGGGACTGTGCCCCATTCTGTTGAGCTTCATCTCATTTTTTTATAGGCTAGCGGCCTATGGGTTTTATGGAGTTCGGTTCATCAAACGTACTGTTGTACTACGTCGTTGTCCCAAATATTTGAGTTTTAGTTTCATCGGGAATACCATTGTACTACGTCGTTGTTCCAAATTATTTGAGTTTCAGGTTCCTTGGGCGTACCGTTTTACTATGTCATTGCACCGGCTCTATAGTTAGTGACCATGGGATAGCATCCCATTTGTGATACATGTGTTGGTGATTTTTCATGCTTCTATTTGTGATAGGACTCCTCCTTTGTGTTTTTTGGATTTCTAATTATTGATTTCTAGAATTTATGATACACCAATTTATGCGAATTAGCATTAATATGTTTTGTCAATATTTGAGGTTTGGTGAATAAGCAAAAAAGAATATGACATTATTTTTGGTGTTTGAGAAGATTTGAGATATTGTATGATTTTTATTGTTATCGAATATATACGTGTCACAGTATGACATTATTGTTATCATATATTTTTGTCATATCTCTCATCTTATCTCATCTTATATGATATTTATAGCTAGACTGATCCATTTATTATTTTTCTTCTTAAATAATACTCGGGTCAGACCGAAGTGTTTCAGGTGCTTCTACTTGACTTCTGAGCAAGGACTAGCTTCTGACTTTTGGCTAACTACTTTAGCTTAGTAGTTTTTGCTTTTATACATTCGAGATAGAGACTCCTTGATGTACACATATTCTTTTGTGAAGTAGTGGATCTTGTATGATCAATACTTTGATGTACACTTCTATGTGTTATATTCATATATGTTTCCTCCTTGGTGATATGAATATCTGTGACTGATTTTCGTTATGCTTATTTTATACTTGTTTCCGAAGACCACATAACCACTGTGTAGTAGCTTTGAATTTGTATTTGATATGTCAGATTTCCTCTTGAAATGAAATGCATGTCATACGATCTGACATATCGGTACTTGCACAAAGCAATTACACAGATGGCCACTCCTCAACAGCCTTATTCTTCGTGCTAGTCGCCTGCATTACTCTATAGTGCCCTTGGCTGGTGTGAGTATATAGGTGAGGCATCACAGCTTGGTATCAGATCCAAACTTCTAAACAATATAGAATATTATAACAATGATCATCTCCTAAGTCTTTCTTACGAATCGTGCCTTAGTAATTTGAGTCTTAGGACCTTCCACCCTATTTTCTTTTATGATGCCTTGTTTTATCAATCAAGTTTGTTTGATATTCATTCTGAGAATAACCTTTCTTCTTCTTTTTTCTTTCTTAAAGAAGAGAAATGGTTAGACCTAGTCATCCCCGCACCGGTGCTACTCCTCAGGATGGTGTATTCATGTCTGCCCAACAGCTTTTGGATCTTATAAAGAATGCTCAAGCTACTGGTCCTATTCCAGAGCCTACTCATCCAAAATCCGATTTTCACACTTGTGCAGTGATTATACTAATTTGGGTGGAAGGCCATTTAAGGGTTCCAAAAGTGTTATAGAAGTCAATGCTTGGCTTAGAACATGCAATCACATCTTTTCTCGCATGAATCTTATGAATCTACATCGTGTCTAAGTGGCTTCTAACATGCTCTAGGAAAGAGCATTAGATTGGTATGAGCTTTTGGTATCTAAGATTATCGAAGAGGATCTTACTTGGGAGCAATTCCGAAAAAGGTTCGAGTTGAAGTTTGTGCCTGAAGCTGAAAAGGTAACTTTAGCCCAATGCTTTATTGACCTTGTTCAAGGTGAATCTTTTGTGACAGATTATGTCGCATCTTTTGAATCCCTCTCTAAATATGGAGTCGTGTATATTAATACCCCATTGAAGAAAAATCAGAGGTTTATCTATGGGTTGAATAAGAACCTTAAAAAGCCTTTGCTTCTAAAACTAAAAGTTTTTTTTGATCAGCTAGTTGATATCACTCTTCAACTTGAAGAGGCCGATAAAGAGAGTGATGTTGAAGTTGTGGGTGCCAAACAGAACTTTAACATCAACAAGAAGAGGCCTATTAAGTTCAAAGGCTCTTATCCGAACAAGAAAGGGAAGCAAGCAACTTCGGTAGCAAAGATTCCTACCCCTAACCGTGTAAGGTGCTACAATTGTGGTTCTAAAGATCACTATGCAAATAAATGTCCAAAACCCCTTTATTGTTGATATTGCAAAAGTTCGCGTCATTTTATATTTTCATGTCACAAACTTCAAAGCAAGAAAGAGGGAAAGCTAAATATTGTGCAATCCTCTAGTAACACTTCTCTCAGTCAAGGTATTTCTCATTCTATCCTTAATGGCACTATTATCATTCATGGTCATCCTATTCGAGTTCTTTTTGATACGGGTGCATCTCACTCTTTTATATCAAAAGAACTTGTTAATACTATGTCTTTAAATGTTATGTGCTTGATGACTTCACTGAAAATTGTGAATCTGGTTGGTGGATCCGCAACACTCAGTTTATTTTGTAAAGATGTCGAGATTATCATATGTGATTATGCTTTTCGAGCCGATTTGCAAATTATGCGCCACCTAGGTTTCAGAATGATTTTGGGAATGGATTGGCTTAATTGTTGTGAAGCCTACATCCTATGTCCCGAGAGGACTATCCATCTTCGACATCCTTAATCTGTTAAGTAGATTTCTATTATTCTTAATGATTTAGATTCCAATTTAGGGGCATCCTTATATTCTCTAAACCCACGTGATGACGATAATGACGATGAGGAAGATGTTATTTCCTTCATTCAAGTTATTCGTGAATTTGTCGACATATTTGAGCCTATTTTAGGCTTACCACCTAAGCGAGCAATCGAGTTCAGAATTAATCTATTACCTAGAGCTCTACCTATCACTCGTCCTCCTTATCGTATGTTCAATAAGGAAAATGAGGAGATTCGCAAGAAATTATCCGAATTGGAAGCGATGCAGTTTATTCATTCTAGTTCCTTCCCTTGGGAAGCTTCAGCTATCTTTGTAAAGAAATCCGATGGTAGACTTAGGCTTTGCATTGACTACCGTAAGCTTTATGATCTTACCATTAAGAATAAATATCCCTTGCCTCGGATTGATGATCTATTCGATCAACTTAGTGGCGCTACAGTCTTTTCACAGTTAGACTTAGCAACCGGTTTTCATCTGCTTTGTATTGTGGAGGATAACATTCCTTTGACATCGTTCTATACTCCTTATGGATCTTATGAATGGCTTATTATGCCATTTGGTTTAACGAATGCTCCAGCTTATTTGGTTGACCTTATGAATTGAGTTTTCAAAGACTTCATCGATCGATTTGCTCTTATCTTTATCGATGATATTCTTGTTTATTTTAAAACCGAGGAAGAGCATAAAAACATCTTTGGATTGTGTTGGAAACTCTTAGGAGCAATCAATTGAAAGCAAAAAAAATTAAGTGCCACTTTTGGCAATCCCATGTGAAATTCTTAGGACATATTATTTCTGAATTCAAAATTTCCATGGATCCTTCAAAGATTGAAGCGATTCAAAATTAGGAGAGAAAGGAGAGTGTGATGGAAATTCGTAGCTACCTTGGATTGGTGGGCTATTACCGTCGGTTCATAAAAGACTTTCTAAAATTTATGTACCTCTTACTAGTTTGACAAAGAAGGAAGTTAAGAACATTTGGTCAGATAAATGTGAAGCTGCTTTTAAGAAATTGAAGAAACTCTTTTCTGATGCACCTATTCTTGTGGTTTTCGAATGGAACCAAGACTTAATTGTTTATACCAATGCTAGTCATGTTGGTTTGGGAGCCCTTCTCATGCAAAGGGAACGTGTTATCGCCTATGCTTCTAGGCAATTAAAGCATGCCGAGATTAGATATGCCACTCATGATTTAGAGCTCCCGATCATTGTTTTCGCCCTTAGAATTTGGCGTCACATCTTTTGGGAGAGAAATTTGTTCTCTACACCGATCATAAATCTTTGAAGTATTTGTTTTCTCAAAAGAAAATTAATTTATGTTAACAAATTTGGCTCAAATTCCTTGCATCTTATGATCTAGATATTTCTTATACTTCTAGAAAGGGGAATCGTGTTGCCAATGCCCTTAATCATAAGCAACACACGGTTGTTTCTATGATGATATCCAAATGGAATGATCTCAAGACTTTGTTTACTTGTGAGATTCAAGATCGTGAATCCGATTCATGTTCATCTCTTGTTCCGCATTCTTAAAGCTCAAAAGCATGATCCCAAATTGGCTCATCTTAGCCAAAGTTGTAGGGTTAGAAATATTGATAGTTTGATAGACATTGAAATCGATGCCTGAGGAGGTATTCGAAAATTTGATAGACTTATTATGCCAAATATTAGTGATCTTCGTAAAGACATTTTAAAAGATTCTTATCGTTCTAAATTTACCATTCATCCCGGTAGTAGTAAAATGTACATAGGCATGAAACGACTTTATTATTGGGATGGAATGAAATCTGGTATTGCTAATTTCATTAAGCGTTGCATGACTTGCCAACTCGTTAAGGCCGAGCATCAAAGGCCCAGTGGATTATTGCAACCTTTATACATTCCAGTTTGGAAGTGGGATCAAGTTTTTACGGATTTTATTGAAGGCCTTCCTCATTCTCGTTCGGGTCATGACAGTCTATGGGTGATAGTAGATAGACTTACAAAATCCGCCTATTTTATTCCCGTTCAGTCCAATCGAACCGTACCTCTTTCGGCTAAACTTTATGTTAAAGAAATCGTCAAATTGTACTGAGTTCCTACTTCTATTGGTAGTGATCATGATCCATTATTTACTAGTGGATTTTGGAAAGGTCTTCAAAAAGCTTTAGGAACGAAGCTTAATTTTAGCATCGCTTATCATCCCCAGTCCGATGGACAAACCAAGCATGTGAATCAAACTTTTGAAGATCTTCTTCATGCATGTGTTCTTGATTTTGGTGGAAGTTGGGAAGATCATATTTTCCTTGTTGAGTTTTCTTATAATAACAGCTTCCAATCTAGTATTGGTATGGCATCTTTCGAGGCACTCTACGGAAGGCTATGCCGATCTCCTTCATGTTGGCTTGAAGCTTGTGAGAAGCTGGTTTTAGGTCCAAATTTTATTCGTGATTCCATAGAAAAGATTAACCTTATTTTTCATAAGATGAAAGAAGCTTAAAGTAGACAAAAATCCTATGCCGATAACCGAAGGAGTAATTTAGAATTTTCTATGGGAGATTTGGTGTTTATTCATGTTTCACCTAAGAAGGGTGTTGTGCGTTTCAGTCGATCGAGAAAATTAGCACCTCGATATGTTGGCCCGTTTCCTATCACCGAACGTATTGGCTCCGTGGCTTATCGCCTTTTGTTACCGGCTCAATTTTCTGCCTTTCATTTCATATTCCACGTTTCTTAACAATGGAAACCTTAGGGATTTCGATTCTATTCTTGAGCCTAGTGTTATTGAAGAAATTGAAGTTTGACCTAATTTGACTTACGAGCAACATCCTATTCGTATCAATGTTACGGAGGTTAAACGCCTTCGAAACAAAGATGTTCCGCTTGTGAAAGTTCAATGGTCCTCAAATCCTAAGGATTACCGTTGGGAATCCAAAGAATCATCAAGCGAACACATCCGGACTTACTATCTCATGCTCCTTAAGGTGAACTTCTCACTTCAAAATTTTCTTTTGTGTTGATATGCCTTTGTGTGGTTGTTACTCTTTATTTTCTTCTTAAGTATTGCGAGGAAGCAATTTCTATAAGGAGGGGAGTCTGTAACAACCCGCATACTTTACGATTATATATTTAATTTTTTATTTAAATATAATATCGTTAGTTGGATTAAATTCAAAAATGTGAATTTTTGTAAACAGTCGAATTGGGACTCGAGACCACTTTCATTGAGTTCAAAATGGCATATACAACATTTTTGAGTATAAACATCAATATGTTTGGAGTTGATTAGAATTTTGGTATTTTCATTTGGGCTTTACATTTGATTCTAGCCCACTAACCCAACAAGATTACTCAAACTTCTCTAGCAAATACCCTAACTCCTCTACTCTTCATTCCATTCTACTCCTCATTTCTTAACACTCAAGACCTAAGAGAAAAATGGGGGAAAAGAAAAGAGATTAGAAATTCCTAAGCCCTAATTCTCTTAGAAAATTCAAATCCAAGCTAGAAATCAAGGAGAAGCTTAGGTAAGCATCCTCTTCATCTTCTCCATCTTAATCCCTCTTTAATTTTCAAAATTTTCTATAACCTAATTTAGAAAATATTTGCTTATGATCTTAGATTGGAGCTTCTAGAGTTGAAGTTGAAGAGTGATTGATGTTTCCTTTGTTTTTAAAGCTTCTCATTTGTTGTTTTTGTGTTTAAAGGCGAGTTCTTGGACTCACATCAATGTTTATACCTTTGATAGTTGTTAGGTATGAATTTCTAACATCTATTTCATGTCCATTTGCTTTTGAATTAAATTGGTTTGGTGAATTTTCCAATTTTTGGTATTTTGAAGTCAAAATCTATGAAAATCCTATTTTAGATGTTTGGACATGTTGTTTGGAGTGTACTGATGAGTCTATAGGGCTGGGTTGTTGCTCGACGTAAATCCCTAGCCTTTATTGCTCATTCAATCGCTTCCGATCCAAGTTGGCCATTAATAGCCAAGGCTTATTTTTGCCCTGAGCTTCAGCCTAATTCGAATGTTTTCAAAAATTATAATTTTCCCTTGTAATGTTTAAATTTAATTTTTCTTATAATTTTTTCGCTTAAATTTTTGGTGTTGCGGTATAAGTATAAAGGGACCAGCTTTTATAAGTGTTATTATAATATATTTAATTCTATATGCATAGGTATCTAATTAAACCGATAGTTTGAGGAGTTTATTTACTAAGTAAGGTTGACTAATATTAGGTTTAAACTGAATTAACTAGCCCGATAAAATTATTTCATCCGGTTCGATTCGATTTTAAATTAAATTTGTTTGAGTTTGGTTTATAAAATAATTTTTTTGGTTATCGGTTAACTGATTTAACCAAACTTTTGTCAAAATATCCACATTAATTGTTCGTAATTGGTTTAGTAACAAAAAACAAAATTTACATGTTGAAAATATGCTAAATTTTCTTATAAATAAAATAATACTAATAAAATCTTCGCAGACATAAACTTATATTTTCCTTGAGTAAATCAATCATTTGAAAGAGAAAATATGACGATTTATCTTGCTTTCCTTTTATATTGCGATTACCAATCAAATTAACCGAAGTTAATTTGGTTCGACTCGATTTGATTTTTTATTTCAATTCTATTTGACATTGTTCACCTCAAAACCGACCAAACCAACTAAATGCTTACCCCTAAAAGTAAGATTTGAAAATCAAATAGCTTGAAGCTAAAAAATAAGGAAGATTAAAGATATTGTCTTTAACAAATCTCCTTAAATCTCTCTAATGTTGTATACTTATTCAATCCACAAATATCTCAAATCAATCCTCATACTTTATCTTTTCAAAAAGTTTTGACTTTGTTCATAAACTTTCAAATTCTCATATTTAAACATTTCAAATTAAAAATTCACATTCAAACTTTTAAGTTTAAATTTTTGGTTAAAAATTTTTGTATTTTTTAATAAAAATTCCAGCTATTTTCATATGCAAAATCATATTTTAATTTGTTTAATTTAAAGAAAAATTTAAAATTTTGTATTTGATGGTTTCAATTCAAATTTTCAAATTTAAATATTGCACTTAAAATTCAAATAAAAATACAAAGTATGAAATTCTAAAAAGTAAAAAATTTGAAATTTTAATTTCTAAATTATAAATACAAATTTCAAAATTAGATTTTTAAAATTTACAAACCAAAATTTTCATAATTTTAAATTTCGTAAAAGATTATCAATTGAACATTTTAAATAATTTAGAATAAAACTAAATTTTGAAAAGAAAAATTAAAATTTAGAATACAAACTTTCAAATTTAAAAAATTTCATTTAAAAATTCAAATCTTGTAATATTATTTCAGGTTCAATTTACAATTCCAAACCTGAATCTTTAATTTTGAATTTTCTGATTAAAAATTCAAATTCAAATTTTAATATTCAAATTTTAAATCCATAGTTTCTATTAATTGGGTTTTTAACCAAGCAGGAATCAATAGAAGTTAGAACGTCGTGATGAAGAAAAAACGACTTGAAACTTGGAGGGTAGACCCAAATGGACTAAAGAACTAAGTCATGAAAAGTTGGACCACCATGGAGCTAAGTCCATAACTCGGCACCGATATATGGCCATAACTCGACATCGAGTTATGGTGCGTCATAATTGGTGTAACATCCTAATTTTTAGTTAACATTATTCAGGACATTTAATTGGATAGATTAAATAGATTAATGTATATAATTAAGGAGAATGAGATTTGGTTAATTAGTGTGGTCGTACCAAACTTAACAAACTAAGTAAGATTGTTTTAAAATTAATACACATAGAAGAATACATAGAAGAGGCAAAATAGGCATAGCCAAACCCTTCATTCATTAAACCCTCACCTCCTACACCATTCTCATATTCAGAACAAAAACAACCAAAAGGAAACTCAATCATGGTTGGTCATTAGGAAGCAACGGGGAGACTGAAATCTATGATTCAAGGGAAAGACAGCTTAGGATTAAGAGCTACACCAAATCCCAACTTCAACAATTTATCTAAGGTGAATAATAACACTTATCATCTCTTAAATCTTTTTTGTGATTCGGTCATGGGTAATACCTGAATCTTATGTTTTTGATTGGTCAAGTTATGATCTAATAATCATTGTTTGGATAGAATAATGGGAATTCTGGGAATTTATTAAAAATGGCTTAATTCGGTTTTGGGGATAAATCCAAAAAAATTATCCTTAAAATGATTTGAAATTTTGATATGCTATGGAAAACATTATTTTGGGGATGGATTTTTAATTTTATAATTTTTCGAATTATAGAGATTATTTTATGAATTTCCTATGGAGGAAATGGCTTAATTATGGATTTTAATCATTTTAAATAATTAAATGAGGTTTGGGCTAGAATAAGCATATAAAAGTTTTACTAATTTTGCTTACTAGTTAATTGTTTGAAATAATGTTTTGGATCTTGAAAATAGTGTGCAGTTGTTTTTCAGTAAGAAATAATAAAGTTTTGCTAGCCAATAAGCTTTTGACAAATTATAGAGGTCTGGCGTAAAGAAATATTATTTTATAGTATTTGGAAGTTTTTAAGTTAATTAAGGTTTTACCATGTCGATATTGGCTATGTCTAGCATTATCTCCTCATTCCAGTGTCATCGACGTGGAACAGAATAATGATGTATGATGTCAACGAGTTTGGCATGCAACGAATTGGTTTTGAGCCTCGTCGAGGCCAAGTAATAAAGAGAAAAAGGGATAGGCCTTGACATGGCGATGTCGATATTTATACTTGCCAACCTTTGTAACAATGATGTTGCATTGTTCTATAAGTGACTTTGAGCTTTGGGCCTCGAAGACCCAGATGGTCATCGAGCCTACCCTATGCCCCTTTCAACTTGTTGTCGAGCCTAGCCAGGATGCTTTTAGCTGGTCATCGAGTTTACCCTGTGCCACATTTAACCTATTATCGAGCCTGCCTCATGCTGATTTTAACTAGTCTTCGAGTTTCTTAGAGGCGGATAGCTTATGTATCATGAGGATTGATAACTTTATTGTCAGTGAGACTCGTTATGCCTTATTTTTAGTCGTCAAGTCTTAAAATAGACGGAGAGCCTTATACATTTACATCGACATGGTATAGATGTCAACGTTAATGCATATCGAGTTTATAAATGATGGAGATACATTTGTTGCATGATTTTAACTTCGAACCTTAGGGACACTAAGGTATATCTTAATTAGTTTGACGTGAAATCTTCTAGGGGTTACCAATGTATGTCACAATGAATTTAAATAATTATGGGGAAACAGCTTAATTAGGGACACCAATAGAAATAAGTTATACGTGTAGATAGCATAGATTAATGTTGAATATATGGGTAGCATGGTGTAAAGTTAAATGTGTGAGTAATATTGGATAAATAGAAGAAAAAAAGAATTAAATGGCCAAGTGATGGATTCGTTATCATCCTAGGAAAACTATGGAATATTTAAAGGATAGTCTGCATCATGCCGGAGATAGATAGTCCCTATTTGGTTAATTTAAGGGTTCATAGATCCTAGGAACACTATGAGATGTGAGATGGATGGTCCGCATTAGTTTAAATGATAAAATGTGTGATGGATAGTCCATATTAGTTTAAGAAAATAAAATGTGAAATGGGTAGTCCACATGAATATAAGACAGGTAGCCAATAAGAACTCAAATGGGTAGTCTAATAAATGGGGCATGGGTAATCCGGTACATATGACATGTTTACACACTATCATATTATTCTGTTATAACCATTATCGGTGCAAGAGCACAGTTTATGGTTAAGATGTTTAATTAGGTTCTAGTGAGGGGAAACCCGTTCCGCACAGCGGCTTGGTCTCACTAGATATATATAGATTTGAGATGGCAGATTATTGTTCATACCGGACGTTTTGTCTAATCTAAAGTTTTTGTTTTCCCCTTAAACTCTTGGGTACTCATTTGAGTAGGTTGAGAGTAAGGCTTTTCAGGTTCCCTTTAAACAAATAAGCTTCCGGAGATGTGTAGGAGGCAATCTAGCTAGTAGGATATATATATCTATTTTCTGCTATGTTTTGATTCTTCTTTTGTGTTGTTATGGCAAGTTGTATTAAATGCTAGATATTTGACTCATATCATCCATGGGGTCATTTTATATGTCGCTCTTGGAATATGTTGTAATAATTATATTTTTTTCTAAACGTAGTTTGCGAATTAGGATTACGTAATGAAATTGAAATCTTATTGTGATATGAGATGAGAAAATTTATTCTAAAAATTGTATTGAATTTCCATATTTATATGTTTATGGTATTATGAAAATGATTAACATAGCCGCATTTTGTCACTGGAAATTAACAACTATGGATGACTGCAGCATCCGTAGCACTTAGTTTCGGGCCTCAAAATGGGGGATGTTACAGTTTGGTATCAGAGCATAGGTTTATGTAAACTTAAAAGGAATTTAAACCTAAAATATTTTTGGAACTTAACCAATGAATCATAGAATAAGACTAGGGTAGGGATAACACAATAATAATTTAGTTGTATTTTGCTATATATAGATATATATTCCCCTCTCTCTTGGATCGTTCTTTTGTATCTTACTAAGGCTCGTATGCATATTTACGAGGAAGAAAGGCATGGAAGCAGGAAATGGAAGAGTGAATCTAGGTGGAGTCGACAGCAAAATGCAAATCAAAACGCAAATGCCAACGTAGGTGTTGGAACCCCACCAGTAGATATGGGGATGATGTATTCTTCGTTAGCTTCATTCAAGCTGGAGCGGCTGTAGTAGTAGCAGGAGAAAATGCTGCTAATGCAGGAGAAGCAAATCCCATAGCACCAGTTGGCAATAAATACGCCAAGCTAAGTCGAGATTATAACAGTTTAGGTGGGAAGCCTATTTTAGGGACTGAAGATGATGTAGAAGTGGAAAATTGGCTTTTGCATTGTGAGAGAATTTTTACTAATCTTGGTTTGGACGATGAGCAGAAGAGAAGATACGCTTCGAGGCAATTTGCAAGGTGCATCATTGTTCTGGTGGAATGGAGTTACCATGGGTGTGCCAGAGGAAGAGTGAACTTAGGCAGATTTCCGAAGGAGATTCATGAAGTGATTTTTATCTGAAGTAGCTAAGTCTGCTTTGCTCAGGATATTTATAGGTTTAAAGCGGTGGAGATGTCGGTGTTGGAGTATTCTGCAAATTTTGATGTGCTGTCCAGGTATGGAAATTCCACTGTGGACACTGTCGTCAAGAGGAACGAGAAATTTATTCGGGGGTTAAGGCGGGAAATCGCTAAGGAAACCATCTTACATCTCCGAGATCCATCAAATATGGTAGTGGAGATGGCGATTAGAACTGAAGAAATGCTTTCTACCTTCGGGAAGGAGAAGTCAACGGAGACTCAGGAATCCCGGAATAAGAAAAGAAAATTCTTTAAGAAGAAGGATGCTCAGAAAGAAGGAGCAACTAAGAAGGGGAAGGCAGATATTGTCTGTTATAAGTGCGATAAGAAGGGGCACTATACTAATGAGTGTCGCTTAGCTGATGGAAAGGTGGTTGTGGGGAAGCAGAAGGTGAAGTACTTTAATTGCGACCAAGTGGGCCATTACAAGAATAATTGTCCAGAAGCAGCTAAGACTGAGAAGGGTAAAGTTTATGCTTTAGATCCATTATCCTCTAGACCAACAGCAGCTGAGAAGGGAAAATCTATGATGGAAGGTTTGCTTTTGATCCATAGTATACCGGTTAGGATACTATTTGGTACTTGTAACGACCAAGAATTTGATCGTTGTTTAATGGATATTTAATTATATTTTTAAATGATTAATAGATGAATTTTTATTAACAAATGAAACTATTTAAATAATAATTAATGATGATAAAATCATTTTTAAAATTTGTTTACCAACATATATAATCCATAGAGAAATAGAAAATGTGACCGAAAATTGTTTTTTGAAATATTGATTTTTCATTGGTTAATAGTTATTTAAAATGTCATTGAACTATTGTAAACACTTATATACACAATACAAACTATTTTAACAAGATGAATACAAGTATGTATGCATGTATGCACCTCACTTTGAAAGTGTGTATATATATATAAGAATAAGAGAAAATATTTTATAAAGAAAAGTGTACATATACACACACATAAAAATAACATTTTCAACACAAAGTACGAGGTGCAGGGCATGAATAGTGTAATATGGATGGGGTGCAAGGTGAGTACGGAAACGAGAGGGGAGGAGTGGAGGTGCATGCATATATATATAATTATTATCACTTATACATTTTTAATTATTTTCCTAAGGCTATATATACACCTAAGCTTTCATATTCACATTTTTACAATCCTCCTCTTCATTTCAAAATTCCTAAGAGCTTAAATAAACATCCATGGCTTCTCTTTATAAATTCTAAAATAAGAAAAATCACTTATTTTGCTAAAAATCTCCTCTTTAATTCACAAAAACACTTCTACATCTTCTACAACACCTCCTCTTCCAAATTTGCAAGCCCATCCACCCTAAAATCCAATGGCCATACCTAACATACCCTATGGCGAGCCTAATATAAGTGCTTAGCCACACAACGACTCCATTTTTGCAAGTTCAGACTATGTTCTAGCTCATATCCAAGTTTTAGAAAAAGTTTTCTTGAATTAGTAAAGTTTTGGTGAGTAAAACTCTTGCTTTTTGATAGGAAAATAACTTGATTTTGATGAAATATATGTTGTGGAAATATAGTACTGATTGTGTTGAAATATCATGTTATTTTGGTGGCATATGATTATAAGTTTATATTTGATCTTGGATTTGTGATTTGGATGTTAAATGATATGTTTGATATGGATATGTGAATGGTTGGTTATGATCGGATGGTAGTGTGTTTATTAAACAAAACCAAGTGCATGCAATGTAATTGTTGTGAAGATAGCATCATAAAAAGTCGCAAAGGATTTAAGATCGGATTTGAAAACAAAAGCTTGTTTTTTTTGGTTTTGGATTTTGTAAATGTTTTCCAAGTATTTCATCGTTTGTTAAGTTTTCAAAACACTTCTCTTTGTGTTTTAAACATGTAATAGCTAGAGCTAAAGTGAGGTTTTGACCTAGAAATCAATTCTAGCGAACTATACTCATAGTGATAGTCGCTATGAATGCAGTTCGGAAAATTTCACGTTTTCAAGTTTTAAACTGTTTTCTTTTGTATTGTTTTTAAAAAACCATTTCAAATAAATTAAGTCAAAAGTTTAAGTTTTAGTTATTTAATAATTTAATAATTTAATTTATTAATTAGGGTAATTATTATTTAATTAGTTAATTAAGTAATTAGGGTAAGTAATTAGAGTTTAAGAAATTATTAACCATGTAATTATTTTTAATTAAGGAAGTTTTAAGCAATGACTAATTAAGATAAATGAAATTAATTTTTATTTAATCAAGTTTATTCACTTTAATTAATTATTTAATTAGAGTTAGATATTTAATTGATTATTATTTAATCAAAGGTTAATTATCCACTTAATTTGGGTTTAATTCCTAAATGAATGTTATTTAATTAAAGTTAAATTCAAGTTCTATTATAAATAAATTTTTAATTAATTAAGGTTTGAAGAATGATTTTTGATTTAGTTAATATTATTTAAATTTTAATTTAGTTTTAAACTTATGATTTAATTAAAGCTTATTTATTTTTAAGTTTCTTTAAAGCATTATCGGTTATTTATTTTAACCAACCTTCTTGTTTTAAGTAAATTGTTTTAAAAACAGAGGATCTCTTATGCAAGCTAATGAGTAGCCAAATGAATTAAAGTAGTTGTCATAGAACGTTGACATGTTTAATTGGAAGTTAGTCGACTTGTACTTATTACAAATACTGCACTTTAGAAACGTGATGAATACATAAGGGTCAATTTCGATAAGCGGGTCACGATAATCTAAGCATATAGAACGTATGTTCATATGTAAATATTACACCTTGATGGTAGAATGGACCACCATAAACAACTTGACCTTTAAGAGTATCGAACGTTGGTTTGGAGAGATCGGGATTGGATAGCCATTGTTATCCGAAAAATACTTCGAACCAACGTAAAAGTTCGAATTGGAAATGGTAAAGGCAAGGTCCAAGATGAAGACTTTGAAATGCAAGGGCTATTTGCTACTAACCCTAAGGGTGATTCCAAAATGGATGTAGTGGAGGTAATGCCTTCGGTTCGTTCATCTCCTGAACGACTTGTATGAATGAATGCTGACATTGTGTCAACATCTGGGAGGAAATGTTAGGATTCCAAGTGGCAATGCTATAATAAAAGTAAATGTAGCTTCAGGCCTCATCAATCAGAAATGACTAAAATATGGGAGAGGAGCAAGGTTAGGTGGGTTGCTCCCATCAGGATAAAATCATCCATATCTAGAGTCTCTACCATCAACTTATGTATGCTTCAGTATTGCTGATCTCAAGTAATGGGCGATCTTATTCGATGCTATCTAATAAGGGGTAGGCCGTTTTTGTGTTGGCAGGGGTCGATAGGTTCGACCTCAGTAAATAATCTAGAAGTGTATTGTTACGGGTGGTATCCCAATAGCCCTATCATTGTATGGAATCCATTCTCTAATAAGTGCCATACAGATTTAGTTGTACCCAAATATGTTGGAATGTGAGATGCAAGCATTTCAGCTATGTTCTATTTTACTTAAAAACCCTAGACAATACCATAATATCATTGGATTTCTATATAAAGCATTTTGGTTATCGTTAGGAAAAAACCATCCGTGTTTATGTGCGACGTGGTCTTACGAGATACCTTTGATTTTCAAAGTGTTTTATAAAAGTGAAAATTAAGTTGTTTTGAGTTTACTCACACTAGACCCATGTTTAACCCTAAAGTTTCTTTTCTTTTCTCAAAACTCTTGGGTACTCAAATTTATATGAGTAGTCAAGTGATCTAGGTTTCTTACGAAAGCATTTTGAAGGAGTTGGAGTAGGTGGCTTCACTATTAGCTAGTTATTATCTTATTCCACTATGTTTATGTATAATCTATGTATTTTTGTATGGATAGGTAGCTATAACTGTCAGTTGAAGGTCGTAATGTAATGATTCTGATGTATTATTATAGTGGAAATGACTAAGTAATATCCTATGTTATATATTATATGTTGTTCTAATTCGTGGTGAGATTCTAATATTGTGTAATTTTCTTCTTATCTTGCTTTTTCCTCTACCCTTAATTACTCAACTTTCGGAGTAAGAAAGATGGTTTTTACATTAGATCTCAGTGCTTAGGTAAAACGAACACCTAGGCATTAGGTTGGGGTCAACTTTGAGAGTGTGCGTGTGTGTGTGTGTCTATATATATATCTGATAGATAGATCAACTTGATAGGTTTGATTAGTACCTTCCTTTCAAGATTTATCTCGTTCAAGTATTTTAGGAATTATCTTACTATATCCAGGTAGTAAGACACGAGTAACAGAGGCAGACGAGGTAGGGGTGTGGGTAGCACTATGATTACAAATGGTCGAACCCCAAATCATGAAGGAGTTCGAATTGCTGAAAAGGCAGCGCTAGAGCATCCAAGAGTGAATTTCACAACCTTATGCAAGGATTACACCAACCTAGGAGAGAAACTATTTAAAGGAACCAAGTCCATCATGGAAGTGCAAGCCTGTTGCAATCTTGCGAAAAGATTTTTAAAGGTCTTGGTTTATCCGAAGAACGGAAAAGGTTCTTAGTAGCGTGGTAACTACAAGAGGGAGCAGCGGCTTGGTGGGACTCCCTTCTTTAAAATATTACAGAAGAAAAATTTTCATGGGCCCTATGATGACCCGCAAATCCGTATCCCTTGAGTCAACGCTATTCTCCATCAATCAACTCAAGATGAACGGAAATACGAACCATTTGGGTTAAAGAAGAAGAGGTAGAAGAAGAAAATAGAAAACAACATCAGAATCTTACAATCGCATCGAAATAAAATATAATATATAATAATAGATCCTTACACAAAAGGAAACTATGTCTGTTTTATACATACATCACCAGAATACATCATCAGAGTTTAACAACATCAATAACATACAACTGACAGTCATATAAACTTATCCTCAAAACTGAATACACAGCGGAACAATAATCAAGTACGGAAGTACGTATCGCCATCTAGCTCGTCTCCTGAGCTCCACAGCATCATATCCTGTATCCTATAATACTCGATCTGACCCGAGCATTATAGTTAAATAACACCCGAGTCAGTCTGGAAAACCACGTGAAAAATCACACTCAAATTGATTATTAAAGTTTCAAAATTCTTTTGAAAACAAAAGCATCTCGTAAGACCACGCCACAAATAAACATGTCGAGTTTTTACCTTACGATAGCTAAAACACTTATCAAAATTCTCTGATATTATAATAGTGTCTATAGAAAGTAAAATAGAATCTAGCTGAAATGCTTGCATCTCACGTTTCAGTAATAGTTGGGCACAATCAAAACCGTACAAACGCGTAGGTAAAATGGATTTCCAACTAATGACTAGGCACTGGGGTACCACCTGTCACGGTACCTGGTCTAGATCGGCATACCGAGGATCACTCCCGCCCCCCTGCAACACAAGACCGGGAATACCCCTCACTGGATAATCCCAAGTAAGATCACCCCATGGTTGGGATCAGCAACGGCACCACTAAGCCGAATAAAAAGGGACATCTAGACAGGTATGACCTCACCCTAATGGGCGGTACCCACCTAGCCTTGCTGCATAACCCCTGATTTTCAGTCATTTTTGGTTGATGAGGCTTGAGGCTAAGCGTTACCTTTTTAGAACACATCTCTTATAATTCTCATTGTCCACCTGACGATGTTCTGAAAGCATTCATCCATACAAGCCCGTCCCGGGTTCGAACGGAACCGAAGGCACTACTCCTACTACATTCATTTTGGAATCATCCTTAGGATTAGTAGCGACTAGCCCTTGCACTTCACTGCTCCATCTTCGAATTCGAACTCGTTTTTCCACGAAAACGTACAAACCGGATCGAAGTAGTTTTCAGGAAATAAATCCCGATCCCGGTTTCTTCGAAACGATCAACGCATTAGCCAATATTGATAATCGGTTATTTAACTATCAATTAACATTCACAAACAATCATCAAACAATAAATAATCTCCCAAATTATTTATTATCCTCAAAATATCTTCACAAGGTATATTTCCATTTTCAACCCTTTTGAAAACAGTTTCAAACCACACTTTTCTCATGGAGTAAATTCCCAAATATTTATTTCCACTGAACATACCAAGCACAAAAACTTTAGCTTTTTTAAATTAATTTAAAACTCTTTATTATAAAATATCCTTTAAAACATTTAAATTAAAAATTACTTTAATACTTATTCAAAATATATACTTTAAGAATATTTAAAATAAAACTACTTTGTACAATATAAAACCGAATTTCTAACTTTTAACACATAATGCCAAGCCACCTTTAAATAATTACTGCTATAAATAGATTTTAAAAAAATACTTACTTTAGAATTTGAATATTTAGAAATAATAAGTTTTCTAAACATACTTTTTAAACAACTTAAATTTTTTTACTTATACTTAAAATTTGTTTGAAACGTACTTGGCTATCCAGGGAAATACGCTTCCCTTCCACATCTTTTAAAAATAAATCACTATTTACTTTTTAAACAAATTTACCCATTCCTTTAATAAATTCCCACCATGAATTTATTCTTCCAAATATCCACTGATATATTACTTCACTCTTATAAACCCAGTTTATAAATTTCTTAGTCTCACTTCCCTTTTAAAATTCCAATTACAACACTTAAATCAATTTTCAAATTGATTTCCAATTTACTTCACTTTTAAATAAATTTCCTTACTTACTCCATTTATTCCAAAATCCATTAACTTCATATTTTATTCCTTCATTATGATTTAAAATCTTTTAACTGAAAATACCAATTTCATATTTACCAAATTCCTTCTTCATCCTTTTAAATAAATTCAAACCTTGAATTTTAAAATAAATTCTTTATTTCTTGATATAACATCACTTGAGTTTAAAATTCATTATTTCTCTGTTTATTCAAAATCCCTTTTTCATACCTGGAATTTATTAGGATTTAAAAATCACTTTTATTCCTTTCCAATTCATTCTTATTTTTATTCAAAATCTCTATAATTATTTTACTTAAAAATTCACTCTTTTATCTTCTTTCAAAAATCCAATTCTATATAATTTGATAACTCAATGTACCGAAATATATTCAAGCAAACCATAGCATTCAATATTCCAATTATCAATATAATTCATCATAGAATATCAAATATTCATAACGTGGAATATTAAACAATCTAAATAAATGTTGAGGAATGCAGTTGGATCCCTCCAACTTGTATCCCTGCATCCACATATGTTAGCACAATAAAATACCAATTCCACTTCGAGGTGGAATATCGCGGTATATGGGTTTTAAATATAATATCATACGCTATTATGCGGCGCATAGGGTCTCATCCGTCATATAATGCGGGAAATCAATCACTCCAATATATAATATATACTACTATATATAATATAGCACATCAAATCAATTCAATCATTCAGCCAAATATTTAAATTTAATCATTTAAATTTAAATAACCCAGATGAGTGAGATTAACCCACCTTTGATTTTATTGTGCAATCCACTTCCTTTACTGCTTGTTCTTCACGATCATTGACCTTGTATAACAATGTATGATTTATTAATATTTGAACACATCAACAATCTATTTCCATTTAATAGTTCAACTTATTTAGCTAGTTTTATAATAATAATTTACCAACCTAATTCACATTTGGTATAAATACCTATGATATTATTGAAACAATAGTTCATTCAATTGATTTTAAATATGAAATAATTATGGTTGATAATGATTCCCTGAAATGATATAATTTTTAAATAAGAAATTTTCAGACATATATTTTATGAAATAAATTGTTTCATCACTTCTTTATCATTCTAAACAAATTTTAACTCTTACCTATATACGCTTAAATTCCAATAACATAAAATCCTTCAACCCTATTAAATTAAAACACAATTTTTATACATATTTTCTAACTGTAAAACTCTTTTCTACAATATATTCTAGGTACTACAATATTTTAGAATAAACTAGAAATTTTGTACGTATATTTTTTTTTCTCATTTACAAACTGCTTATAACAAAATCTATATAGTTTTTTTTTAAAAAACGACACATATATACACACTTATAAAAATAATCTATACAGGTTTAAAGTTCTACTTTTTATATGACTCCTATCCTTTTCCCAAAATCTATAAATAATTTCTGTTTCCTTTACATATTTAAATTAAATTCAACTTTCCTTAAAATTTAAAGGAACTGCTTAATAGGTAAATTTCTTTTTACTGTAAATAAAAACAGTAATTACTTTACTGTATATGTAAGTTCATATATATAAATAAACTGTCTAATAAAACTTGTTGTTATATTTTTTTTGTTTCTAACTTCTGTATCATTCAAATTTCAAAATGAAATGAAAATTGTAAATAAACAAGTTGTAAATTTATACCTAACAGACTTCCATCAAATCCATCGCCTTCTCCCTCGACCTTGACGCGCCATCGAACCCCCTAGCCCTCGCGACCTCCCCATCGTGCCTCTCCATTGAGTTTGAGTTCGATACACGACCCATCACCAAGCCTCGCGATCGAATGAGCGCCGCATCGATTCACCCTGGCACGATCACGAAATCGGCCTCTTTCCCAAAGTCGAACGTCAGCCTCGACCTAAATCGAGAAGCTCCCCTTACTCGATTCCAACGGCCTTTACTTCGAATGCGGCCATCACTTCCGCCAGTCGCAATTTCCACTCGGCTTTCCCTCTTTTTTTCGAGATGATATCATCCTGCCATTTTTGTTTTGAACTCTCTATTCGATTTTGTTTTGACTTCTCGATTTTGAATTGAAAATGAAAGAGGTGATTTCGCCTGCGTTCCATTTTTATTACACAGCGAACGATTTCGTTCTGCCCCCTCCCCTCCTTTTTTTAATATAAACGAGCAGGAATAGGGTAGCGTGTTGGAGAAGGGAAGCTACAGTGCTTCTGAAATGAGGTGAAAAGGTTTTGGTGTGAAAGAAAATAGGCTGATGTTGACATGATTGTGACCACTCAAACTATATTATATCCAAATTTGAATTTAAATTTAAATTGTCTTGAATTCGCAGCTTAAAGTCTTGACATCGTATCGAGACGTACAGCTAGGCGTTTATAATGTTCTACCCCTATTTCGAATGCAACGGAAAAGGTTTCGAGTCTTAATTCGATCGTATGGAGAAGATAGCCTTTTGGACCTAGTTATTATATTAAATTTTCGATATAAATTCAGCGCGTTTATATATCGTACGGTCAAACGATCACTCCAAACACTACGAAAATTAAAATCCGATAATAATACAATAATACAGATCCAATGGAACTTGTTTCGTCGAAATCCGAGACTGTGCCTCGGAAGGCTATTTTAAACGTCAATTTAAACGATACAATTTCAAACCTAAAAAAACACTTTTAAATTCAATTTTAAAAGTTCTATCACCTTCAGTATTATTACTATGAATTTATATGCCTTCAAAATATATTTTAACAAGCTTAAAACTGAAGATTCAACAATTTTTCCTAGTTTCTAATTTATTAAATTCAATCATTTAATTGCCAAATAGACAGTGATATTTGAAATTCATATTAAAACTAACTATCAAATATTTAAAATCAATTAAATACTCTAATTTCAAATACTCAAAATTTCCGGATCGTCACATTCCTCTCCCCTTAAAAGAATTTCGTCCTCGAAATTGCTAGTTAAGAAGAATGATCCAATACCCATTACTATTTTCCAAAACCAAACAGTTTTATCAACTTGCCATAACATATCTTTTTATTAAAGACCCACTATTACTTCAACCAACTTCCCAAAACCTTCCATAGTTTCCAACAACATTATTTACTCCACTTATTCAAATTTATATTTAAATCCAAATTTAAATTTTCAAAACTTTCTTAAAAATATTCTAACTCTCTAAATTTCCAAAAAAATTCGGCAGCGTCTCCTTTGCGCGGCTAGCTCGGTATGACTACAAAATGCCTCTACGGGCCCCCAGATTTCAAAAGAAAACAAAATCCAAATGGCTAGGCTAGAAAACCATCAAATTTCACACAGAAATTTAAATACATACCTTTGCCGAGCAAATTTCAATTTATCCTGAAATCAAAAATCCCAAATTCACTTTCCTAATCCTTTAGTTCCAACTAAACAATTAGTTTCAATTTCCATTTCCAAAATCCCTTATTTCAATTCCAATTTGAAATCTTTTTGTCGCTAACAAAAATTTTCAAAAAATTTCTAACTCCCAAAATTTTCGAATTTTTTTGGCAGAGTCTCCTTTGTACGGAGGAGCTTTTGCAATTTGACAAGAGATATAAATATATATACATCGAGCCACACGGTCGGAAAAACAAAAACAGTTCATATTTCCTATTTTTATTGCGTAGGCGTACCTTTATTTAGCATTTTTAAGCAAGCGGCTTATTATTTTAGCATTTTGCACGATCAAATCCAGCCAAATGGCTTCCCGGTACCCGTACTTACTCAATTCAAACATGTAAGTATAAAATATAGGGAGTTTATTTACATTTCACTCATTTTCAATAGCTAACACATGGAATAAGCAATGCATACTAAACAATTTTTATAAACAATTTTAAGATTCGACACTAATTCGAATAGCTTCCAACCAAATTTTTATTTAGTTAGAATGGTTTATTATTCAATCGCTTATATTCAATTTCTTTTTAATCCAAACGAACCCAATTCACTTCAATTGATTCCAAAATTAATTTTTATTAAAGTCTCTTCATATATTAACTTATTTACAAGCCATACACCAGTATTTCATTCCATTTCCGCAATTGTTTCATTCAAAAACATTTTATTAAGCTTGACACATTCAATACTTATAAATTAATAGCCATTTCCCAAATTAATTTAACCCGGACTTCTATTTAATGGACTTTCACTTTTACTCGAAGCCAAACTTCTATTAATTTTAAACTTAAGTAAATTTACTTTCTTCAAGTTATTTCAACTTCATAAATTAAGCTATCTTCTATTTAATTTGATTCTCATCAAATTCAATTACCCCACTCTTTATCCATTTTAATTTTAATCCCATTCTCAGTTTGTTAAAATAATATCCAAGTTCATATTTAACTCATTTACACTCGAATTTGATTTATTTGCAACCTAAATCATTTCTATTTTAATTCAATTCCATTCCATTTGACAACATTTCCACTTACATTTAATCCATTCCCAATCCAAGTTGAATTTTTATTTATAACCGAGTTTATTTCATAATTCAACTTCTATTTTTACCAAATTAGGTTCCACTCCCATATCTCACTAACATATTCAATTTACTAATTTATTCCAGATTGGTTTTCACCCACTTCCAATTCAATATTTGATTTCTATTTTCAAAAATCACTTTAGTTAATTTTCTCGAGTTTAATCTATTTTATAATTCATGTTGGAATTTTTATTTCATTCCGAAATACCAAACTAAATTATTTTGGTCCTTATTCCACTATTCAAATTCTCATAGGTCACGTGCTTATATTTTCATACTTCCATTCATTATAATTGAGCGTATTCCCATTTCATTTTAACTCGAGACCCTTACTTAACCCAAGCATATTTTTATTTATTCCAAACCAAATTAACTTACTTCCATTTATTTAAGTAAGAATTCTTTTTCTCATTCTATATTATCAATAACTCAACTGAATTTATCTGAATTTAATTTAATTTTCACTTGATTTAAATCTAACCCAATATCATTAAACTTAGTTTAAGTTGACTTTAATTCAACTCTCCTCCAACTATTTAGCTTAAGTTAATTCTAATCTAATTAAATTTTCCCACAATTAAATTTCTCCAAATTAAATTTGTTTAACTTTTTCACTTTAAATTTTAATTCCAACATTTACATCCCCTATTTTCCTTCCTTATTTAAAAATCATCTCAATTTATAAGTTTATAATTTATCTCATCAGGATTTTCAATTCAAATAAGGATTCAGGATTTTAAACCCCTGGCTTTTGGTTTTCAAATCATTTTGAAATCATCATTATCTCAAAATCACACTTCTCAAAATTTTAAACCAATCCTGGTTTTCATTCCCAACAAATTTCCTTTGAAATTTCAAAACAAATTAGTTCTTCTGAACAAGTCAATTTGGTAGCAATCCGTCACTTAGAAACTCGTAAATGAATACTGATGATGCTGCGCGGTCATCACCAGGATTATTTTCCAACGACTGAAGTGAGCTCAATGCTATATCCCTTCCAAAAATTTATCTTAAACAATTTCCTTTCATAAATACTTCTAAAACAATAATGCTATTATTCGTCCTCAAAACACTTCAAAAAACACTTCCAAAATCTTCGGGATTTTAAATTTACAGATTTGATTTAAATCAAATTTTAACTATAATTCATTTGTATAATTAATGCTCGTACAAATTCTCATTTGATTATACAAGCCATTTCAATTTTTTATAATCTTATTTTTTTAAGATATTATCATCCAAACATCCAAGTTATATAACAATTTAAGAAAATATTTCTTTTATATAAAAATATATTTTGGGTAAAATTATTTAATTTACCCGCTTTCGAAAACAATATTGTGTCGAATTGTTCTATTCAAGTATTTAGAAACCCCTTCGATACAGTTGTCCAAACTATGCTGACGAAGGTTCATATGTCACTCCATAAATCAATCAGCACAATGTAAAACCATTTTTATATCCACTAACAAATACGCGCTCATATCTATTAATACACTCAAACTCATTCTAGAGTACTACGGACTCTATTTGAGTAATTCCCACCAGAGCCAAGGTTCTCGCTTAACCTTCCGCTCTGATACCAAGTGTGATGACCCGCAAATCCGTACCCCTTGAGTCAACACTATTCTCCATTAATCAACTCAAGATGAACGGAAATACGAACCATTTGGGTTAAAGAAGAAGAGGTAGAAGAATAAAATAGAAAACAACATCAAAATCTTACCATCGCAGCGGAATAAAATATAATAGATAATAACAGATCCTTACACAAAAGGAAACTATATCTGTTTTATACATACGTCACTAGAATACATCATTAGAGTTTAACAACATCAATAACATACAACTGGACAGTCATATAAACTTATCCACAAAACTGAATACACGACGGAACAATAATCATGTACGGAAGTACGTATCGCCATCTAGCTTGGCTCCTGAGCTCCAAACATCATATCCTGTATCCTATAATACTCGGTCTTACTCGAGCATTATAGTTAAATAACACCCGAGTCAGTCCGGTAAACCAGCGTGAGAAATCACACTCAAATTGATTATTAAAGTTTCAAAATTCTTTTGAAAACAAAAGCATCTCACAAGACCACGCCACAAATAAACATGTCGGGTTTTTACCTTACGATGGCCAAAACACTTTTATCAAAATTCTCTGATATTATAATAGTGTCTATAGAAAGTAAAATAGAATCTAGCTGAAATGCTTGCATCTCACGTTTCAGCAATAGTTGGGCACAATCAAAACCGTACAGGCATGTAGGGAAAATGGATTTCCAACTAATGACTAGGCAGTGGGGTACCACCTGTCACGGTACCTGGTCTAGATCAGCATACCGAGGATCACTCCCGACCCCCTACAACATAAGACCGGGACTACCCCTTACTGGATAATCCCGAGTAAGATCACCCCACGGTTAGGATCAGCAACCGCACCACTAAGCCGAATAAAAAGGGACATCTAGACAGGGATGACCTCACCCTAATGGGCGCTACCCACCTAGCCGTGCTGCATAAACCCTGATTTTCAGTCATTCCTGGTTGATGAGGCTTGAGGCTAAGCGTTACCTTTTTATAACACATCTCTTAGAATGCTCATCGCCAACCTGATGATGTTCTGAAAGCATTCATCCATACATGTCCGTCCCGGGTTCGAACGGAACCGAAGGCACTACTCCTACTACAACCATTTTGGAATCATCCTCAGGATTAGTAGCGACTAGCACTTGCACTTCACTGCTCCATCTTCGAATCCGAACTCGTTTTTCCACGAAAACGTACAAACCGGATCGAAGTGGTTTTCAGGAAATAAACCCCGATCCCGGTTTCTTCGAAACGATCAGCGCATTAGCCAATATTGATCGTCGGTTATTTAACTATCAATTAACATTCACAAACAATCATCAAACAATAAATAATCTGCCAAATTATTTATTATCCTAAAAATATCTTCGCAAGATATATTTCCATTTTTAACCCTTTTGAAAACAGTTTCAAACCACACTTTTCTTATGGAGTAAATTTTCAAATATTTATTTCCACTGAAAACACCAAGCACAAAAACTTTAGTTTTTTTAAAATAATTTAAAACTCATTATTATAAAATATCCTTTAAAACATTTAAATTAAAAATTACTTTAATACTTATTCAAAATATATACTTTAAGAGTATTTAAAATAAAACTAATTTGTACAATATAAAACTGAATTTCTAACTTTTAACACATAATTCCAAGCCACCTTTAAATAATTACTGCTATAAATAGATTTAAAGAAAATACTTACTTTAGAATTTAAATATTTAGAAATAATAAGTTTTCTGTATATACTTTTTAAACAACTTAAAACTTTTTACTTATACTTATAATTTGTTTGAAACGTATTTGGTTATCCAGGGAAATACGCTTCCCTTCCACATCTTTTAAAAATAAATCTGTAACGACCCGTGTAAATTCGATGTTTAAAATGAATTAAATTAATAGGATTTTATTTTAAGTTTAGAAAGAAATAGAAATATTATTTATTTATATGAAAGAGAATGTTGAAAATTATATGTATCAAGAATAATTTAAAATTTACAAATTAGATTATATATTGAAATTTATTTTGTAATAGTGGAAATTGTCGCATTTGGATATAAATGTAAATGAGGGCTAAAATAAATTTTGTAAATGGTGACTTAAAACCTATTTATAGAAATTTGAATAAAATCCAAATGAATTAAGTAGAAAAAGGATTCTTACCTGGATATAAAAATTTGATATGAGAAATTTAAGAAAGTATTAATTTGATTTAATGCAATAAAAGATTGTAAACGGATTGGAATAAATTAAGGAATCATATTAGTGCAAGATAATAATTTATGACTTGAATGAAATTCCAATTCATTAAAATCATTTAAATGTTATGATTTGATTTTTAATGGAATATGAGAAATACAAAGGTAAGGATTTGATTAATATATATGTGATTTATTCAGGATATTGAATAAAATTGGGAATCCAATTGTAATTAATGGTAATTAGCTAATAAATTTAATTTAATACCCATAAATGAATGGGCGTAAATGTATACTAAGTTATTTATCAAATAGAAGGTAAGAAGAATAAATATCGAATTGATTTATGAATAAATATATATTGAATAGCAACGAAATGTAAAGTAAATGGCGATTGTATAAAATCAATACAAGTTGGTAATTTATAAACTTTAATGAACATTTCAATTTAATAAATTTATTCAAATGTAGGACTTAGTTATAAGCGTAGAGTTATGGGTATGATAACAATTAGTATGAATTGCCTAATTAAGTGGCATGTTGAAATGGATGATTTAATTGGAATTTATATTTAATTTAGATGAAAATATTTAAGGTTTACAATAACAGAAATTTAGGTAGTAAGGTTTGAGCAAGTGGATAAGTAGTAACCAAAATAAGGGAATAGCATTAATAAATAAAGTTGGAACAAATAGGATATAGAGAAAAAAATGTAAGGATTTAATATATTAGTTTATGTTGGTTTATGATAACGTTACTTGGTGATTAATTTTAGAGTAACGGAAGTGTGAACGTAAAATAATGAAAGCATAGATTTATGGTAGGACATAATTTGTGGATTTGGGAATTTAAATCCAAAGATTTATTTTATTTGAGGAAATACTACGTATTAAATTTCAATTTGATGTAATCAATGCAAATCTAGTAATTAAAAATAAATTGTAAGTTAGTGATTTAGGATGAATGTGAGTAAATTTGGCATGTGAGGTAATTGTAAAATTTAACCATTCATATAATTTATTTTGTTTTGTTAATGTGATTTAGCTAATAAAGGGAAATTTGTATAAGATGAAGCATGCATGAGAAATGCATTTTAATTCAAATGTTATGTTTACCCATTTAATGTATTTACTGAATATCAAAATTTTAAAATCAATAAACGGAATTTATTGATGTTTTAACTTTAATTAATAACAATAAATGTGGGATCAATTACAGTTAGGGTAGATTTGTTTCGAAATTTAAGATAGTTAATTTTATAAGTTGAAATTTATGATAAGCCTATTGGCTATATGAAAATTCATTGATTTAAATAGTAGAAGGCAGGATTTATTAATTTGATTTAGTGCAGAGTTCAATAAATGAATTTATTGCAACTAAATGAAATTCAATATTTAATATTTCGAAAATTGAGACTTGATGGAATAATAATTAATTTATTTAACTAAATGGAAATTTGAGGATTTTATTTATAATTTTGTGAATTCAATGAAGTTAATTATTAAAAGTGAGATTAACATTTGACTTGATAAATTTGTCTTATCTATATTGACGTTTAAATTTGTTAGATCATTGTAAGCATTTGAGCAATATAAAGACGATAAAATTTTCAATTTTAGAGTTTAAAATATAAGATTGGATTTAATAAATTTGTTTAATTAATTTAAAAAATAGCCATTTTGGTCACGGACTCGGATTTCGACGAAACCAGTTTCATCGGGTCCGTATCAGTGAATTATTGTAGGGTTTCAAGTTTCGTAGCGATCGGACTTGTCCTTTGATCATACGAACGTGAAACGCCATGAAATCGATTTAATTAAAATCAATTTGGAAATATTGTTTTCAGCATAACTTCTTCATACGATCGAATTTGGACGTGAAACTTTTTCCATCGCGTTCAGAATATTTTAAAATACCTATTTGGATATATGGGTTTAACCAATTTCGTTCCGGGGTCAGAACGGGCTTTTTGGGCCAACTACCGTTTAGCACGTTTATAAATTCGTGCCCACTTATTCTATTGCGGTTCGTCTATAAATAGGCTGTGATAAACCCTAGCCTCCATCTATTCCCATTGGTTTATACGTTCACTTTCTTCAACTCTCTCTCTTCCCCAATGGTTGCAAAACCTAGATCCGGATACAATTCAAAATCAAATAAAAATTCAAACTCCTCTAAAAATTCCAGAAAATTTTTATGTCATAGTTCTCGAAGAGCGTAATCTGCTGGTGCTATCCGTTTTTCGATTGGAGTTTCTGTGTGTCCAGATCGGAGCAATTTATTTTCGACCGTTCATCATCGCCGCGACGAACTTCGTCGGATCGAAATTTCCTTTCTGGGTTTGGTGGAGATCGGCGTACGCTTCGCATCGGAGTAATTTGTTTGGTCGATCAACGGTTGGATCGTGTGATTTAATTGGATTAGGGTTTTAATTGGAGGCGACGGCTCGTGGGTTTTGGTGACTGTTCGGCTCGGGTTGGGGGGCCAGGGGGTCGGCTAGAGGAGACGGTGGCGTTGGTGGCTTCGGCTTGTCAAACGGAGGTGGTGGCGGCTGTGAAATCGTGGTCAACGGTGAGGAAGAAGGACGGCTCCGTTCGTTGGTTTCTGGAATGGTATCGCGTGTGACTATAGCGTGCAAATAGGGGTGATGACGTGGCGGTATTGTAAGTGAATGTGTACCATTCTTTGTTTATTTTAAATTTGAAATTCAAGTGTAATTTTCGACATAACTCTCACATACGAACTCCGATTCACGCGAGATTTTTTTTTTGTTACGATCGTAATAAAACTCCAGACGCGTTGATGCTGGTTGGACAGATTTGGAGACCGTCGAATTTTTGGGTTTAAATCGGATTTAAATTCGATTTAAATTAAAAGGTGAGTGTTTTAACCCACTCACAACTTTTAAAACTTCTTATGTCTGTTAAATTAATTTTAGATATGAGTAGAAATTTATTTATGACTATTTGGCAAGTTTTATTCATTATCTCTGTTAAATTGCATTTATTTAATTAAACTGTTAATTTATTTTATTTATTGCATAAATTTGACGGTTAGAGTTTATTTATTTGCATATTAACTGCCATTCATAGTTATGTTAAATTTTTATTTCATATTAACTGCCAGTTAAATTTACGTTTATTTTTGCATATAAACTGCCAATTAACAGTTATTAAATTTATTTTGAGTATAAACTGATAATTGATACCATTGTTTATCACCTGTTATGTATTGATGATTGTTTGAAATTGGATGATGGCTGTGATAAATGGATGTATGATTTGATGGATGAATGGATGATTAATTTTATTAATTGCAAGTTGCCGTGCATTTTTATTTCATTCGGGATTGCGGTTTGAAATGATATACAACCGCATTTATATTTCAAATTGCAGATTGAAATGATAAACATCTGTATCACTTGACCATAGGGTAGAAAATTTTATACAGGCACCGCGGTATATATATAAAAAAAATATTTTGAAATGTTTTTATGGTTTGGTAAAACTATATATATATATGGTTTATGGGATATTGAATTGGTTATTTATATATATATATATAGAAATTTTCGATTTTTAAGCTTTGTACAAATTTGATTTGAAGTATAAAATAAAGTTTGATTTTTAAGATCAAATACGATTAAGCATTTATTAAAATCTAATTTCTGGAGTTTTTATGACTTAAATGAGAATAAGATTTGGAAGATGAATATTAAGTTAAATTGAAATTTAATAAAAATTTAGAATTTTTAAAGGATATGATTTTTATAACTTGATTTTTTTTGTAAAGTGATTTAAATGAATATCAGGTTGATTTAAATGAATATATAATAAATTGAAAGATGATCCAGTTGTATGAAGTTAAAGGTTTTCCTTAAATTATATTGAATTCATTAAGTAAATATTTCAAGTCTAAATAATAAGTAATTGAATTTAATATATATGGGATTGTCAAATGAGTTTGTTTTGAAATGGTGAAATATTTAAAGCTTTGAAACATAAGAATTGAAATGGTATTTGGAAGTTTAAATCGATATTTGAAAATTGATTTGTGAAATCTAAAGAAGCTATTGTGTTTTATAAAGTAATTTAATATTTAACCATTTAAGAGATGGAAATTTGTTTCGAAGTTATGATTTTGAAGGTAGTATGATTTGAAATTGTTATATTCAAGAGTTGTGATTTCTAAATATTTCACTTTGAAAACCCTATGATTTTGGAAAAGAATATATATTGGAAAATAAAATGACATTATATGATTTTGGGTCTAAATGATATCGTATTGATTTGGGGTTTTAAAAATATAAATGATATCGTATTTATATGGGTTTAAAATGGATATTTTATTCTGGTTTTAAAAGTATAAATTATTTTAAATGACCGCGGTGTTATAATAACGTTTGGTTGTTGAAGAGACCGGGATCGGAAGTTGTCATACTCTCTGGCAACTCCGAAAACCACTTCAGCAACCGTGTACGCGGTGGAGATTCCAGAATGAAGTAGGTTTGTGGCGGCGTTTTCTTTAAGGTAAATATGTGGACCCGACTCCCGTGAGTTGGCATAAGGTGGCTAAAACAGGAGCGATTCTCGGGCCAATGAGGTCATTCCTCTGATTGGACACTCCTCTTCGATATTATACTTTGACTTTGGATTGATTCAGTGGCCACTTTACTTTTGATTTTAGGGGGAGTTTGTTCGAGGTGGGAGGTAGCTGCGGTTATGCGTTACCACCAGCCCGGATGCGTAATTGGTATATCTACCCTGGCATTGCCTAGTTGTGCCGTGTCACCTACCCTATCGCGCCTTATACGATTTTGGTTTTGTACCATACCTATGGAGTGCCCTCTGACGACGCCCAGTACGGGGGAGATTACGGTACTGTATAGACTATGGGAATATATTATGTGTTAAGGTGGAAAATGTAAAGCCTTAACGCTATTTAAAAGTAAGTTTATTTTACAATTAGACACTATTATAATAGCGCAATATACTACATAGTAAATAGATTAACGGATCCTTAGGAGATGTAAATCCCGAGCATCTCTTGAGTTACTGCACTCATATTTGTTTCTGTTAATTTAACTCACATAAGATCTTTTAGTTCTGACTCGAGTGTTTTTGTTTTTCAAATTCGCTCGGGTCAGTCCGAGCATTTCAGGATTTGAAGACTTAATTTCTGAAGGACGAAGACGAAGATTTCATTATTATTATTATTATTATATTATATGGTTCCACTACACTGTATTCCGCTGCATTGGTATTTATTGGTATGTGAACTCTGATATTTATTGATAAAGAAGAATCAAATGTTTTGTAAACAGTTTTATGAACTGTATATTTATTATTATAATTTATCCTTCCGCTGTGAGATTCTGTTTAGTTTTTTCCTGTTCTCTATTTTTCTTATTTACCCCATAACAAATCCGCCCTTCCGTATGGTTTGAATTGGCACGTGTGTCGATTTAAAGCGTGCGAAAAGGCGGGACGTTACAAAATCACTATTTATTTCTAAACAAATTTACCCATTCCTTTAATAAATTCCCACTGTGAATTTATTCTTCCAAATATCCACTGATATATTACTTCACTTTTATAAACCCAGTTTATAAATTTCTTAGTCTCACTTCCCTTTTAAAATTCCAATTACAACACTTAAATCAATTTTCAAATTGATTTCCAATTTACTTCATTTTTAAATAAATTTCCTTACTTACTCCATTTATTCCAAAATCCATTAACTTTAGATTTTATTCCTTCGTTATGATTTAAAATCTTTTAACTGAAAATACCAATTTCATATTTACCAAATTCCTTCTTCATCCTTTTAAATAAGTTCAAATCTTGAATTTTAAAATAAATTATTTATTTCTTGATATAACATCACTTGAGTTTAAAATTCATTATTTCTCTGTTTATTCAAATCCCTTTTTCATACCTGGAATTTATTAGGATTTAAAAATCACTTTTATTCCTTTCCAATTCATTCTTATTTTTATTCAAATTCTCTATAATAATTTTGCTTAAAAATTCACTCTTTTATCTTCTTTAAAAAATCCAATTCTATATAATTTGATAACTCAATGTACCGAAATATATTCAAGCAAACCATAACATTCAATATTCCAATTATCCATATAATTCATCTTAGAATATCGAATATTCATAACACAAAATATTAAACAATCTAAATAAATGTTGAGGAATCCAGTTGGATCCCTCCAACCTGTTTTCCTACATCCACGGATGTTAGCACAATAAAATACCAATTCCACTTCGAGGTGGAATATCACGGTATATGGGTTTTAAATATAATATCATCCGCTATTATGCGGCGCATAGAGTCTCATCCGCTATATAATGTGGGAAATCAATCACTCCAATATATACTATATACTACTATATATAATATAGCACATCAAATCAATTAAATCATTCAACCAATTATTTAAATTCAACCATTTAAATTTAAATAACCCAGATGAGGTAGATTAACTCACCTTTGATTTTGTTTTGCAATCCACTTCCTTTACGACTTGTTCTTCACGATCATTGACCTTGTATAACATTGTATGACTTATTAATATTTGAACACATCAACAATCTATTTCCATTTAATAGTTCAATTTATTTAGCTAGTTTTATAATAATAATTTACCAACCTAATTCACATTTGGTATAAATACCTATGATATTATTGAAACAATAGTTCGTTCACTTGATTTTAAATATGAAAAAATTATGGTTGATAATGATTCCCTGAAATGGTATAATTTTTAAATAAGAAATTTCCAGACATGTATTTTCTGAAATAAATGGTTTCATCACTTCTTTATCATTCTAAACAAATTTTAAATCTTACCTATATACACTTAAATTCTAATAACATAAAATTCTTCAACCCTAATAAATTAAAACACAATTTTTATACATATTTTCTAACTATAAAACTCTTTTCTACAATATATTCTCGGTACTACAATATTTTAGAATAAACTAGAAAATTTGTATGTATATTTTTTTTTTTTCTCATTTACAAACTACTTATAACAAAATCTATATAGTTTTTTTTTTAAAATGACATATATATACATACTTATAAAAATAATCTATACAGGTTTAAAGATCTACTTTTTGTATGACTCCTATCCTTTTCCCAAAATCTATAAATATTTCTGTTTCCTATACATATTTAAATTAAATTCAACTTTCCTTAAAATTTAAAGAAACTGCTTAACAGGTAAAAATTTCTTTTTACTGTAAATAAAAACAGTAATTACTTTACTGTATATATATATATATATATATGTTCATATATATAAATAAATTGTCTAATAAAACTTACTGTTATATTTTTTGTTTCTGACTTCCATATCATTCAAATTTCAAACTGAAATGAAAATTGTAAATAAACAAGTTGTAAATTTATACCTAACAGACTTCCACCAAATCTATCGCCTCCTCCCTCGACCTTGACGCGCCGTCGAACCCCCTTGCCCTCGCAACCTCCCCATCGTGCCTCTCCATCGAGTTCAAGTTCGATACACGACCCATCACCAAGCCTCGCGATTGAACGAGCGCCGCATTGATTCACCCTGGCACGATCACGAAATCGGCTTCTTTCCCAAAGTCGAATGTCGGCCTCGACCAAAAT
The DNA here is from genome assembly GCA_030765085.1 of Allium cepa. Lineage (NCBI taxonomy): Eukaryota > Viridiplantae > Streptophyta > Magnoliopsida > Asparagales > Amaryllidaceae > Allium > Allium cepa. The sequence goes on along the minus strand of CM060934.1, from coordinate 603,823,604 downwards.
CGAGCTGCTCCACTTACTCGATTCCAACGGATTTACTTTGAACGCGGCCATCACTTCCGCCAGTCGCGATTTCCACTCGACTTTCCCCTTTTTTTTCGAGATGATATCATTCTCCCATTTTTGTTTTGAACTCTCTATTCGATTTTGTTTTGACTTCTCGATTTTGAATTGAAAATGAAAGAGGTGATTTCGCCCGCGTTTCATTTTATTATACAGCGAACGATTTCGTTCTGCCCTTTTTTTTAATATAAACGAGAAGGAATAGGGTAGCATGTTGGAGAAGGGAAGCTACAGTGCTTCTGAAATGAGGTGAAAAGGTTTTGGTGTGAAAGAAAGTAGGCTGATGTTGAGATGATTGTGATCACTCAAACTATATTATATTCAAATTTGAATTTAAATTTAAATTGTCTTGAATTCGCAGCTTAAAATCTTGACATCGTATCGAGACATGCCGCTAGGCGTTTATAATGTTATACCCTTATTCCGAACGCAAAGGAAATGGTTTCAAGTCCTAATTCGATCGTATAGAGAAGATAGCTTTTTGGACCCAGTTATTATATTAAATTTTCGATATAAATTCAGTGCTTTTATATATCATACGGCCAAAGGATCACTCCAAACACTGCGAAAATTGAAATCCGATAATAATACAATATTACAGATCCAATGGAATTGGTTTCTTCGAATTCCGAGACTGTGTCTCGGAAGGCTATTTTAAACGTCAATTTAAATGATATAATTTCAAAGTTGAACAAAACATTTTAAATTCAATTTTAAAAGTTCTATCACCTTCAATATTATTGCTATGAATTTATAAGCCTTCAAAATATATTTTAACAAGCTTAAAACTGAAGATTCAACAATTTTCCCCAGTTTCTAATTTATTAAATTCAATCATTTAATTGCCAAATAGACAGTGATATTTGAAATTCTTATTAAAACTAACTATCAAATATTTAAAATCAATTAAATACTCTAATTTCAAATATTCAAAATTTTCAGGTCGTCACAGGCCCGATTTAAAGAAATTTTTGAGGACCAATTCTTGCCAACGGCAAGAAGGGCAAAGATGTAGAGGAACTTCTTGGACTTGAAGTAAGGGGATCTATCTGTAGCTGAATATGAGACGTAGTTCAATGAGCTATCTTGTTTTGGACCAGAATTGATCAACGGTCCATTAAAGAAAAACGAGATGTTTGTTTTGGGTATAAGAGAAGAGTACCATGACAAAATGACTGCTCACAATAAAGGTGCTTTTGGGGATTTAATTGATATGGTTCTAAGGTATGAGGCCTTGCAAAAAAGGAAGCCTACTCCAGTAGCACCAACGATGGGAATGCAGGTGGAAACCATTGAATAAAAGGAAACTCAATCTAGGAGAGAATAAGGGGGAAAAAATTCAAGAATATTAGTTGCTACCTTTGCAAGCAGAAAGGTCATATTTCAACGTCCTGTCCGAACTATGAAGCTCATAAGCAGCAAAGTGGACCCATCTATCCAATGGTCCTGAAGTCGCTTTGTTTCAATTGTCACTAGCTGGGACATACGATTAAAGATTGCCCACTCATAAAGAATATGCAGCCAACTAAGGTGTACGCCATTAAGAATGAACCGTCTAATTCAATGGACGTGAAGGGGAAAGGCATCCTTGAAGGTACCTTATTGATTAATGGTATTTTGTTTGAGCATTATTTGATACTTGTGCCTCTCATAGTTTTATCTCTTTAGAATCGGTAGATTAATTTCATCTTATTTCGAGTATTGTAGAAAACCAAATGTATGTGTCTAACCCCATAGGTGGTGTAACCCATTTAAATATAGTTTGTGAGAATGTACTAATTTCTTACCTTTCTCATTACTTTTCTGCAACCTGTATGTCTTAGACTTTAAAGGATTTGATATTATTCTGGGTATTGATTGGTTATCAAAGTATGAAGTTGTTTTAATTATGCTAAACGGACTGTATCATTAGAAACTAAATTGGAAAGAATTGCTAAAGCATCATGCAAGAATCCTGGTATTAATATTTGTACTTTCTTATATGCCCTGGAATGATCCCAAGATGAGTTGAGTTATGTAGAATTTGTTAAGGATTTTTCGAATGTGTTTGAAGAAGTCAATATCTAACCCCCACACTGAGAGATAGTGTTCCGCATTGATTTGGTCCCTAGTGCAAGGCTTATGGTTCAACCCAAGAGAAGGATGGCTTCGAAAGAGTGGGATGAATTAGAAAAGCAAACTAATGACCTATTAAGAAGAGGGTTGATTAGACCCAATCATTCAAGTTGGGGACCAACTGTGGTGTTTGCAGCTAAGTCTGATGGATCTTTAAGGTTGTGCATAGATTATAGGGAGTTAAATAAGTTGACAATTAGGAACAAGTATCCCTTACCCCGCATCAATGATCTTTTTGACCAACTATATGGAGCTACGATATTTTCTCAGATGGATCTAGCTACTAGATTCCATCAATTTAGGGTTGTTGAAGATAGCATACCCTTAACTACATTTAGAGGCGTTCATAGTTTCTTTGATTGGTTGGTTATGCCTTTCGGGCTAACCGATGCACCTGCATATTTTGCAGACACCATGAACCATGTTTTTTGAGATGTTCAAAACAAGTTTGTATTGGTTTTCATCGATGACATCCTTATCTACTCCAAATCTGAGGAGGAGCATAAGTATCATTTAGAAGTAGTGTTGGAAACATGAAGGAGACATATCCTGAAGGTGAAAATTTTCTATGTGCCATTTTTGGGAATCAGAAGCAAGATTCTTAGGACATATTGTGACAGGAAAAGGTATTTCAGTAGATCCAACGAAGGTGAAAGTTATTCAGGAATGGAAATGGCCGTATACTCCTACCGAGGTTCCTAATTTCTTAGCTTTGGCTAGATACTATAGGAGATTTATTCAAGTTTATTCTAAGATTTCCTCCTATTTGACTAAGCTGACTAAGAAGCGGGAGAAGTTTGTATGGACTCCAAAGTGTAAAGAAACATTTCTGGAATTGAAGAAGAGATTGACCAGCGCACCAGTTTTGGTTGTTCCAAATGAAAATAGTGGATTCACGGTTTATACAGATGGTCGTGGAGTAGGACTAACCACTTTTTTGATGCAGCATTGTAAGATGATTGTGTATGCAAGTAGACAGTTGAAGACTCATGAGAAGAACTATGCTACGCATGACTAGGAGTTGTTGGCTATTGTCTTTGCATTGAAAATGTGGAGGCGCTACTAGGATACTTCTATTCCTCTTAGTTTCTTTCTCATCTTTAGAGATTTTAGGAGTAAATTTTCATTCTTTAATTAGGTGAAAATTTCGGACTCTTCATAGATCATAAATCCCTGAAGTATCTTTTTACTCAAAGGTGTTAACCTAAAAAATGGACCAACACCTTGGTTTAAGTTTGAAAGCACCGGCTCTGTTCTAACAGGGCAATATTAAAGATTACAAATATAGAAAAAGAACAATAAAAAGAAGAAGACAGAGAATTTTTATAGTGGTTTGGATGTTAATGAAGCCTATGTCCACTTTTTAGTTTATTATAAACTGATCGTTGTTAGAAGAAGTGTTTGATTATAAGACTTTGATTATCCTTAACTAGATCGAATCCCTAGAGTTGGAATCCACTGGAGCATCATAGTAAATTCCTTTGGAGACTGTTGTGGGGAAGATAGTGAGTGAAGAAGGTTTCGAGCAAAGCTTCAGCAACTTGTCCGGAGAAGATCCCGCTTATGTTGCAGGTAGGATGGTATTTATAGAGATCGGAGGACTTCTGGGCCATAACACTTTACCAGCTTCTCGCATATGGATGCATAACAACCTAGGAGGCTTAGCTCACGATCCAAGCCAAAATCATGGGTCGCTAGTGACCCATGGTCTATGGGTCGCTAATGACCCACATAATTGGCTCGTGCATGAGCTAAGGACTTGTCTCCTTAGCCATTGCATTGCTTTGTTGGCACGTTGAAGACACTTGGAGAAGCATAGGTCGCTAGCGATCCATGGTGTATGGGTCTCTAGTGACCCATACACTTAGCATATTTTTTTGACATACTTCTTCCTTCCTTCCCTTCTTCCATGCAACGGAGCAACCTTCCACTTTGCATGGATCGCTAGCGATCCATAAGGCATGGGTCGTTGGCGATCCAAGTACTTAGATGTTTTTTGGAATTTGAGATGTTTCCATGACCTTCTATCATCGTTGTTTGCATAGTCTCGTTGCACGTTGCTCTGTTTTGACGACGATCTACTGGCCGGTTGTGCTTTGGCTGTTGATTGGACTAGACGAACGCTGGTCTCTTAGTTTAATCATACTCAGTCGTTGCTTTATCCTTTTTTGTTAAGTTCTGAGCTATTCTGACTCCATTAAGTTGTTCCAATTATCCTGGATCTTGATGGGTTAAAAACCCGAATAACAGAAAGATTGAACTTGAGGCAACAGAGGTTGTTAGAGTTTCTAGTGTCTTGCAATTTGGATACTCCTTATACGTTTGGAAAGGCTAATGTGGTGGCATATGCCTTGAGCAAGAATGCCACTTTGATTCCTTTGGAGGTTACCCTGACTCTCCCAGAAAGAATAGCAAGCGAGCAAAGAGTGGATAGAAACTTAGTGGCAATCATCAGGAAGGTTGAGGAGGAACAGTGTACCAGTTTTAAGATTGATAACCGAGGAGTTTTGAGGATGAATGGACAGATCTATGTACCGAATGTCAACAATCTTAGGCAAGAAGTTTTGTCAGAATATCATCCTTCTAAGTTGAGTATCCATCTAGGTGTCTCAAAGATGCATAGGGATATAAAGCGGATGTTTTGGCGGAAGAGAATGAAGAGAGATATCTCTATCTTTGTTAGCAAGTGTTCATGCTGTCAACAAATCAAAGGTGATCATCAGAAGATAATCGTATTATTACAACCTTTGAAAGTACCTAATTGGAAATGGGAAATATATCAATGGATTTTATCGATGGTTTATCCAGAACAAGAAAAGGAAATGAAGGAGTATGGGTTATCGTGTATCGACTAACGAAGAGCACACATTATATTCTGGTGAAACCAACAAGGATCGCTACTCTTTAGCTGAAATTTTTATGAGAGAGGTAGTCATTTTGCATGGAGTTCCTACGAGTATTGTAAGTGATCGAGATCCCATATTTACTAATCAATTTTGGAAAGAATTGCAAACAACTTTAGGAACAAATTGAGCCTAAGCACAACATACCACCCCTAAACAGATGGAAAGACGGTGCGAGTGAATCAGATTCTAAAGGATCTCTTGAGAGCATGTATTCTTGATTTTTGTGGATCATCTGCATTTAGTAGAGTTCTCCTATAACAATAGTTTTTAGGCAAGCATTGGAATGGCATCTTATGAAGCCCTATATGGAAGAACGTGCAAGTCACCAGCATGTTGGGTTGAGATAGGAGAGAGATTATTGCTTGGACCAGACATGATGCAAGAGGCTACCAAAAAAGTTGCTTTAATTAAGAAAAGGAATAAAGCCCAAGATCGCCAAAAGAGTTATGCTGAGAAGAGGAGAAGATATTTGGAATTTGTGGTTGAAGATTTTGTGTTCATAAAGATTTCACCAATAAAAGGGGCTGTTAGATTTGGAAAAGCTAGAAAGTTACTCCAAGGTATGTTGGACCATTCCGTATTCTAGAGAGAATCGGATCACTTGCTTATAGGGTCGATTTGCGAGAGAGATTGGCAAGTGTTCATAATGTGTTCCACGTATCTTATTTAAGAAAATATGTTCATGACCCATCTTTGATTGTGGAACAATCGGTTAAAGAGGAATTGGAAATAGAAACAAACCTGACAATGGTTAGATATCCGGTTTACGTTGTGGATCACGATGAAAAGAGATTATGTAATAACGTAGTGTAGCTAGTCAAGATTCAATGGAGTGAGGATCCAAGAGACTGCACTTGGGAGACCGTGGATCATATGAAAGAAGCTTATCCCAAGTTGATGTTAGGATAGTTAGTTGTTTGTCTGTTGTATGTATAATGTATATTTGTTTGCTATGGATGCTTATTGCATGTCTTTGTATGTGTTATATGATATAAAGATATAGCTTTTTGCGTAGTTTGAATTATCTCCTTGTTTAGTAATTTCGGGATGAAATTCTTTTAAAGAGGGAGAGTGTAACGACCCAAAATTTGATATCTGTTTAATGGATATTGAATTATATTTACATAAATAATAAATGAATTTTTATTAACAAATTGAACTATTTTAAATAATAACTAATGATGATAAAATCGTTTTCAAATTTGTCTACCGATATATATAGTTCATAGAGAAATAGAAAATGTGACCGGAAATTATTTTCCGAAATATTAATTTTTCATTGGTCAAAAGTTATTTCGGATGTCATGATACTATTTTAAACACTTATATACACATTACAAACTATTTTAACACGATGAATACGTATGTATATGCATGTATATATCTCTCTTTAAAAGTGTATATATATAAGAATTAAAGAAAATATTTTATAAAGAAAAGTATGTGTATATATATATACACATGTAAAATAACATTATCAACACAATGCACAAGGGGTATGGCATGAATAGTGCAAAATGGGTGGGGGTACAAGGTGAGGACGGAAACATAGGGGGAGGAGTGGAGGTGCATGCGTACATATATATTTAATTATAAGCACTTATACATTTTTTATTATCTTCCTAAGTCTAAATATACCCCTTAACTTTCATGTTCTCATTTTACAATCATCCTCTTTACTTCAAAATTCCTAAGAGTTGGAATAAACATCCATGGCTTCACTTCATAAATTCTAAAATAATAAAAATCACTTCCTTTGCTAAAAAAATTCCCTTTGGTTCACAAAAACACTTCTACAACACATCCTCTTCCAAATTTGCTAGCCCATCCACCCTAAAACCCCATAGCCATACCCAACATGTCCTTTGACCGAGCCTAATATAGGTTCTCAGCCACTCAATGACTCCATTTTTGCAAGTTAAGACCAAGTTCTATCTCATATCCAAGTTTTAGCAAAAGTTCGTCTTGAATTAATAAAGTTTCAATGAGTAAAAATCTTGTTTTTGGAAAGGAAAATAACTTTACTTTGATGAACTATATGTTGTGGAAATATATAGTTGATTGTGTTGAAATATCATGTTGTTTTTATGGCATATGATTATAAGTTTGTGTTTGAGCTTGGATTTGTGATTTGGATATTAAATGATACGTTTGGATATGGATATGTGAATGGTTGGCTATGATGTGATGCTAGTGTGTTTATGAAACAAAAGCAAGTGTATGTGATGTTATTGTTGTGAAGTTAGCACCTTGAAAAGTCGCAAAGGACTTAAGATCCGATTTGAAAACAAAGTATGTTTTTTCAGTTTTGGATTTTGTAAATGTTTTCAAGTTTTTCACCTTTTGTTTAAGTTTTCAAAACTCATCCCTTTGTGTTTCAAACATGTAGTAGCTAGAGTTAAAGTAAGATTTTTTACCTCAAAATCAATTCTAGCGAAATGCGCTCATAGCGATAGTTGCTATGGATGCAGTTCGAAAAATTTCACGATTTCAAGTTTTAAAGTGTTTTCTTTTGGATTGTTTTTGAAAACTCATTTCTAATAAATTAAGTAAGTCAAAAGTTTAAGTTTTAGTTATTTAGTAATTTAATTATTTAATTTATTAATTAGGGTAAATATTATTTATTTAATTAATTGATTAAGCAATTAAGGTAATTAATTAGAGTTTAAGAAATTATTAACCAAGTAATTATTTTTAATTAAGAAAGTTTTAAATAAAAATTAATTAAGATAAAAGGAAATTAAGTTTTATTTAATCAAGTTTATTCACTTTAATTAATTATTTAATTAGAGTTAGATATTTAATTAATTACTATTTAATTAAAGGTTAATTATCTACTTAATTTGGGTTTAATTCTTAAATGAATGTTATTTAATTAAAACTTATTTATTTTAAAGTTTCTTTCAAAACTCTATTGGTTGTTTATTTTAAACAACCATTTTGTTTTAAGTAAGTTATTTTAAATACAGAGGATCTCTTTTCCATGCTATTAAGTAGCCAAATGAATTAAAGTTGTTGTCATAAAACATTGACACGTTTTATTGGAAATAAGTCGACTTGTACTTGTCATAAATACCGCCCTTCGAAAACATGATGAATACAAGTGGGTTAATTTCGATAACCGGGTCATGATAATCTAAGTATATGGAACGTATGTTCATATGTAAATCTTACACCCTGATAGTGGGATGGTCCACTATAAACAAATTGACCATTTAAAATTATTGAATATTGGTTTGCAGAGACCAAGATCAGATAGTTGTCGTTATTCGAAAACCACTTCGAACCAACATAAACGTTCGAATTGTAAATAGTAAAATCAAGGTCCAAGATGAAGATTTTGAAGAGCAAGGGCTATTTGCTACTCCCTGAGGATGATTCCAAAACGAGTGTGGTGGAGGTAACGCCTTTGGTTCGTTTATCTCTAGAACGACTTATATGCATGAATGCTGACATTATGTCAACATTTGGAAGGAAATGTTCGCATTCCAAGTGGCAATGCTATAATAAAGGTAAACATAGCCTCATGCCTCATCAACCGGGAATGTTTAAAATAAGGGAGGTGAAGCAAAGCTAGGTGAGTCGTTCCCATTAGTGTAAGATCATCCCTATCTGGAGTCCCTACAATCAACTCATGTATGCTTTGGTATGGTTGCTGATCCAAACCAAGGGGCGATATTATTTGGTACTATCCAGTAAAGGGTAGGCAAGTCTTCTGTTGGCAGGGGTCGATAGGTTCGACCTCGGTACACAAATCTAGAGGTGTACTGTGACAGGTGGTACCCCAGTAGCCCAGTAATTGTATGGAATCCATTCTCCAATAAGTGATGTATGAATTTAGTTGTACCCAAGTATGTTTGAATGTGAGATGTAAGCATTTCAGCTATGTTCTATTTTACTTCAAAACCATAGACATTATCATAATACCATTGGATTTCTATATAAAGCATTTTGGTTATTGTAAGGTAAAAACCGGTCCGTATTTATGTGCGGCGTGGTCTTATGAGATACCTTTGATTTTCGAAGCATTTTATAAAAGTAAAAATTAAGTGGTTTTGAGTTTACTCAAACCAGACCCATGTCTGACCCGGAGTTTTATTTTCTTTTCCCAAACCTCTTAGATACTCAAATTTATATGAGTAGCCAAGTGATCCAGGTTTCTTACATAAGCATTTTGAAGGAGTTGGAGCGGATGGCTTCATCATTAGTTAGTTATTATCTTATTTTGTTGTATTTTTGTATGATTTATTATTTTGTATGGGCAGGTAGTTATAACTTTCCAGTTGAAGGTTGTAATGTAATGACTCTGATGTATTGTTATTATGGAAATGACTAAGTAATATCCTATGCTACATATTATATGTTGTTCTGATTCATGGTGAGATTCTGTGATTGTGTAGTTTTCTTCTTATCTTTCATTTTCTTATACCCTTAATGACTCATCTTACGAAGTAAGAAAGGCGGTTGTTATAATACCAGTGCATCACATTCATTTATATCTCAGTGATTGGAAGATAAGTTATGCTTAGAACCTTCATACCTAATTACTTCCTTAAGGGTTGTGAATCCAATAGGAGGGTATGCAACTCTGGGGATGGACTTGATTTGTTAGGTCATAAGTGTGCATGAAATTTTTATGTTTTTGATCTCGTAGGTTTGGGGATCATATTGGGTATGGATTGGTCAAATAGATATGATACTAGGATATTTTGCCAAGATAGAGAAATATCATTGAGACATCCTAGAAGTAGTGACTGAATAGTATACTCAATCAAGAATTTGAGTCCAGGAATTTATGCTTTACTGAAAGCTATGGAAGCAGAATAAGAGTTGAATCAGGTTTGGTAGCAAGAGAATTTGCATATGTTTATGAACCGATCACAAGACTACCACCGAAACGAGCTATCGAGTTTCGAAAGATCTTATGCCAAGAGCAGAACCCGTAAGTAGACTACCTAGCAGGATAACACATACTGAGATGAAGGAGTTAAAAGTGCAGTTAGTGGACTTAGAATGAAATAACTTTATCAGACCAAGCAGTTCGTCTTGAGGAGAGACCACCGTGTTCATGAAGAAACCAGACTGGTCGTTAAGGTTGTGTATCGACTATCATAAGTTGAATGAAAAGATGACTAAGAATAGGTATCCTTTGTCGAGATTCGATGACTTATTCGATCAATTGAGTGGAGCCAGAGTGTTTTTCTAATTGGATTTGGCTATAGGGTTCTATCATCTAAGAGTGGCAAAGGATAGTATTTCGTTGATGGCGTTTAGAACAAGATATGGTTTGTACAAGTGGTTAGTAATGCCATTCGGGCTAACGGATGCGTCGGCTTTCTTCATAGATTTGATGAATCGGATTTTCTGAGAGAACTTGAATAGGTTCATGTTGATGTTTGTAGATGATAATTTTATATATTATAATGCTGAAAGAGTGCATGAGGTTCATCTTAGAATAGTGTTAGAGAAACTGGGACAGCATCAGATGAAAGCGAAGTTTCGAAACGTCATTTTTGGAAGAAAGAAGTAAAATTTGTTGGCTATGTAGTCTCAGGAAAAGGATTATCAATTGATCCAACTAACATTGAAGTCATTGATAATTGAAAGAGACCCGAGACAATGACCGAGACAAGAAGTTTTCTTGGATTGGTTGAATATTACTGGAGATTTATCAGGGATTTTTCATAGATAGCAACACCCCTGACTAAGCAAACCAGAAAGGACGTTAAGTTTGGTTGGTCCGATAGACGCATGGAAGCATTCCTTAAGTTAAAGCATTTATTAAACAATGCGCCCGTGTTAGTTGTGCCAAACGGTAATTAAGGGTTTGCGGTGTATACGGATGCATGTGGAACTTGATTAGGAGCTATGTTGATGCAGAATGGTAGGATAATTGCCTATGCTTCTTGACAGCTCAGACGGCATGAAATAAGATATCCGACCCATGATTTAGAGTTGGCAGTGGTGATCTTCGCATTGAAAGTGTGGAGAGATTATCTTTTAGGGAGAAAGATTTGAGTTGTACATGGATCATAAGTCTTTAAGGTGTTTATTCTCTCAGAAGGAGTTAAATATGAGACAGCAGAAGTGGCTGAAGTTTTTAGCAGCTTATGATTTTGGTATAGAGTGTACATCAAGAAAAGGTAATAAATAGCGGATGCTCTTAGCAAAAAACATCAGAATGTGGTGTTTGATATGTTGGCAGAATGAAAGGATCTTGAGGCCTTAACTACATGTAAAGTGCAGTTAAGATCGACTACTAGTTCTAATAAGAATATTGCCATGATATCCTGCTTGGAAGTTCAACCAGTTTTGGTTGGAAGGATTGCTTCTAAGTAGAAAGATGATCCATTATTGGTTGAAAAGATTAGAAAACTTAAGATTGGAACTCTAAGTGCGATGATTTGAGAGATTTAAACTTAACCAAAAGGGATGGTTGAGAAATAAGGGACGATTGTGTTTTCCGAATGTTAGGACCCTAAGGAAAGAAGTTCTTAGAAAATGTCATCGATAGAAGTTTATGATTCATCCTGGAGGAACCAACATGTATCGGGATATAAAGAGAGGTTTCTTCTAGGAAGGTATAAAGAAGGATATTGGCTTATAGGTAAAGCAATGTCTAAATTGCCAACAAGTAAAGGCCAAACATCAGAAGCCAAGTGGTTTGCTTTAGCCTTTAGATATAACAGTTTGGAAATGGGATTCGATATTCATGGATTTAATTGACGGGTTGCAAAGGTAGAATTGAGGAAATGAGAGTATATGGATCATAGTGGACAGATTGATTAAGAGTGCCTATTTCATTTCCATTTTGTCAACCAAGACGGCACCTGTTTTAGCTAAGTTATTCATGAAGAACATAATTAGACTGCATGGGATTCCTAGTAGTATAGTCAGTGACAGAGATACATTGTCTACAAGTGAGTTTTAAAAGAGTCTACAAGAAGTGCTAGGTGCCAAGCTTTAGATGAGTACCGCTTATCACCCTTAGACAGATAGGCAGATAGAGAGAGACAATGAGGTACTCGAGGATTTTTTTTTAATAGCTTGCATATTAGATTTTGGTGGATCATAGGAAGACCACCTACACTTGGTTGAATTTTCCTATAATAATAGTTATCAGACTAGTATAGGAATGACGCCTTACACAGCTTTATATAGAAGGTCATGTAAGTCACCATCATATTGGTTGGAAATCAGAGACAAGTTAGTCTTAGGACCAAATCTGGTGAGAGAAGCAACAAAGAAAATTGAGTTAATCTGTGGTAGGATGAGAGAAGCTCAGTCTAGATAGAAAATTTATACGAACAGAAGGCGTAAGGATCTAGAGTTCTCAGTTGAAGATAAGGTTTTCATTAAAGTATCACTGAGAAGGGTGTGGTAAGTTTTGGAAAGTCAGAGAAACTGGCACTGAGATACGTTGGAGCATTCCCAATTATAGAGAGGATCTGAAAGCGCGCATATCGAGTAGAGTTATGGAGCAGTTTGGCAAGTATCCATAACGTTTTTCATGTTTCTCATCTTCGAAAGTATGTGCATGATCTAGAGATACTATCACTTTAATTGCATTGGAAGATTTAGTAGTAGAACTAGATCTGACTTTTGTAGGCATCCAGTTCGGTTGTAGCGAGAGATGAGAAGAAGTTAAGTAATAAGACAGTCAAGTTGGTGAAAGTTCAATGAAGCGATAATAGGAAAGACTGTACTTGGAAGACAAAAGACAGAACTAGGGATACTTATCTTGAGCTTTTGTGAGGGTATGTTTTATATTTGTTCTATATAGATTTTATGGTCGGTAGGATATACTAACTTTAGTTGCATGTTTGTTATGCTTATTTTATAGTCCTTACTGAATTTCAAGGACAAAATTCTTTAAGGGGGGAGCCTGTAACATCCCTAATTTTTAGTTAACATTATTCAAGACTTTTAATTGGATAGATTAAATAGAATGATGTATATAATTATGGAGAATGAGATTTGGTTAATTAGTGTGGTCGTGCCAAACTTAATGAACTAAGTAAGCTTGTTTTAAAATTAATAAACATGGAAGAATACATTGGATGGGAAAAATAGGCATAGATAAACCCTTCATTCATTAAACCCTCACCTCATACATCATCTCATATTCATAACAAAAGCAACCGAAAGGAAAGCTCAATCAAGGTCAACCTTTAGGAAGCAATAGGGAGATCGAAATCTAGGATTCAAGGGAAAGCGAGCTTAGGATTAAGAGCTACACCAAATTCCAACTTCAAACATTAATTTAAGGTGAATAATAACACTTATCGTCTCTTAAACCTTTGTCTTGATTCAGTCATGGGTAGTACCCAAATCTTATATGTTTGATTAGTCAACTTATGATCTAATAATCATTGTTCGGATAGAATAATAGTCAATGGGAATTTTTGGAATTTATTAAAAATGGTTTAATTCAGTTTTAGGGTTAAATCCAAAGTTTTTATGCTCGAAATGATTAGAAATTTTGATATGTTAAGGAAAATATTATTTTTGAAATATGTTTTTAATTTCATAATTTTCCAAATTATAGAGATTATTTTATGAATTTCCTATAGAGGAAATGACTTAATTATGGGTTTTAATCATTTTAAATAATTAAATGAGGTTTTGGGCTTAGAAATTTATATGATGTAGAGAAATCTATTCTCTAATTTATGTGAATTTTTGGGATTTTTCCCGTGTAATTTTGAATTATGAAGAATTATTTATGCTAGAATAAGCATATAAAACTTTAATTAATTATGGTTATTAGTTAATTATTTGAAATAATGTTTCGGATCATGGAAATAGGGTGTGGCAGTTTTTCAATAAATAAAATTGATAAAGTTTGTTAGCTTATAAATTTTTGACAAATTATAAAGGGTTGATGAAAAGTAATATCTTTTTATAGTAATTTGGCAGTTTTTAGTTAATTATAGTTTTAGCATGTCGATATTGGCTATGTCGAGCCATATCTCCTCATCCCGGTGTCATCGACACGGAAAAAAATAATGCTACATGATGTCAACAAGTTTGGCATGCAACGGATTGGTTTTGAGCCTTGACGAGGCTAAAGTAAAAAAGAGAAAAAGGGATAGGCCTCAATAAGGCGATGTTGATGTTTATACTTGCCAACCTTTATAACATTGATGTCGCACTATTTTATAAGTGACTCTGAGCTTTGGACCTCGAAGACCCAAATGGTCATCAAGTCTACCCCATGCCACTTTCAACTTATTATCGAGCCTAACCAGGCCACTTTTGGCTGGTCATCGATTTTACCTTATGCCACTTTTAACCTATTATCGAGCCTACCTCATGCCGATTTTAATTAGTATTCGACTTTTCATATAGTCTAGGCTTATGACGCCACATGTTTTAGTCCTCGAGTCTTAAAATAGGCGGAAAGCCTTATGCTTTTACATCGACATGGTATAAATATCGACATTAATGCATGTTGAGCTTATAAATGGTGGAGATCCATTTGTTGCATGATTTTAACTTCAAGCCTTAAGGGAACTAAGGTATATCTTAATGAGTTTGACATGAAATCTTTTAGGGGTTACCAATATATGTAACCATGAAATTTAAATAACTAAGAAAAAATAACTTAATTGGGGACACCAATAGAAATAAGTTATACATGTGGATAGCATGGATTAATGTCGAAAATGGGGGTAGCATGGAGTAAAGTTAAATATGTGGGTAACATAGGATAAATAGAAACATGTGGATAACATGAATTAAATGGCCACATGATGGGTCCATAGTCATCCTAGGAAAACTATGGGATGTATGATGGTAGTCTGCATCATGTCGGAGATTGATAGTCTCTAATTGGTTAATTTAAGGGTTTGTCATCCTAGGAAAACTATAAGATGTGAGATGGATTGTCCGCATCAGTTTAAATGATAAAAATGTGAGATGGATAGTCCATATTAGTTTAAGTAAAATAAAATGTGGGATGGGTAATCCACATGAATATAAGTCAGGTAGTCAATAAGAACTTAGATGGCTAGTCTAATAAATGGGAGATGGATAATCTGGTACATTTGACATGTTTATCACTATCATATTATTTTGTTATAATCATTGTGGATGCTGGAGCATGGTATATGGTTAAGATGTTTAATTGGGCACTAGCGAGGGGAAACCCATTCCATACAGTGGTGGGGTCTTAATATGTATCTATTGGTTTGAAATGGTAGATTATTATTCACACCATACTTTTTGTACTCGGCATTTTTGTTTTCCCCTTAAACTCTCGGTTATTCATTTGAGTAGGCTGAGAGTAAGGGCTTTTCAGGTTCTCTTCAGACCAATAAGCTTCCAGAGACGTGCAGGATGCTATCTAGCTAGTAGGAGATATATATCTATTTCCCACTGTATTTTGATTCGACTTTTGTGTTGTAATGGCAAGTTGTATTACATGCCAGATATTTGAATCTGATCATCTAACATATGTCGCTTTTGGAATATCTTGTAGCAATTATATATTCTTTGAATATGGTTTGCGAATTGGGATTATGTTACGAAATTGAAATCTCATTATGAAATGAGATGAGAAAATTTATTTTAAAATTTTTGTTGAATTTTTATATTCATGTGTTTCTGGTATTATCAAAATGATTAGTAGCCACATTTTATCACAGGAAATTAATAATTATGGGTGACTACCACATCCATAACACTTAGTGTCGGGCCTCAAAATGTGGGATTTTACAGTTGAAAGCTCCAACTTTGCACAAGCCATCTTCAACTATTATATGCAAGCCCATGCAATTTTATTAAGTTTCGGGAGACTTATCTCAAAAATTGAAGAGTTAGCTCCAATAAACTGCAAAACAAGCCAAGACGTGGAGGAACAAGCATAAGCCATTGGACTACGGAAATACAAATGTGCCTTAAAATGAAGTATGAAACATAATGAGTTTCCCCTTAAGGGGATAACTTGGTACCGAGTTATAGGAATAACTCTGTCCGAGTTACCACTTAAACTCATAGCACTTCCAACTTTTTCATACAGCCTTGGGATGATGTCTAACCCTCTCTAGTAGCGGGCTTCTGATCCAACATGACTTCTACCCCTATAAATACAAAGCATATAGTAACCAAAAAGGGATCTAGTTTCTGCCATCACTACATGGAAGCTCTATCTCTTCTTCATCTCCTTCCTCTACATAATAGTCACCAATGCAGCTGCTTTAGGAAATTTTAGGACTTAAAATTGGTCTAACCACTATACTTATGACTCGTTCTCTCTTAAACCTTTTGTAATCTCAAGTAAACTCTATCAAATCTATGCGCAACAAAGCTATAAAGTGGATGTAGGCCAAATACTACTGGACCACTATAAAATCCTATGTCTCTCTTTCTATTGCCGATTAATTTATTTTACTTTTACTATTATCTGCAAGATCTAGGTCTCATAGGTTTTCTACACCCTATTCTTGGGTGTTGATTCATTTTTGATGTTAACATTTTGGTGTTTTCAGTGAGAAAATATGAATCCAGGCTTAGATCTAGCTTACTATCTTGGATTAGAAGGGATCCAACGGTTAGATTCAGGGAATTTGCTTTGAGGATTATAGGCTTGTAGTTATAGATCAATGGATCCTAGAAAATAGAGAACTGGCTCTGGAAGATCCACAAGAGAAACACTTCGTGGTGATGAAGCAAACCCCCAACAAATTAAAATTAACAACACTAACAATCACTGAGCGGAGGTTAATACTGGAAATCTAGCCCCAGGATCCTTTACTCAACATGAAGTTGTAACCAAAAGGTAGCTTAATAAGGATGGTTAATGAACTTAACCAGAAAATGGTCAATATCCAAAAGGTTCTTATGGATAAGATCGAGCTTTCCTAGCGCTGCAGCCACTAGGAGCCCCGAGAGTTAGACAAGAAATTGCAATGGCAATTGAATAAGAGAATTCCGCTATTTCAGGCTTGAATATGAGGAATTGTAAACAAAAGCAGAAGGAGGTTGTTGGCGGAGCTACATGAATCGTAATAGAAGGAAATGAAAGTACTCCTCCCACTATAAAATAGCTTGCTACAACCAAATCTTGGAGTGAATACTCCTTAAGTGAACAACGCAAAGCTTGTTTCTGACTTTGAAGATGAAAAGCAACTTTATAGTGATAGATAGGAACTAAACGTTGATGTAAGCAGGCAAAATGCTGGAAATGAAGTTCAAATTGCCTCATTAAAACCAACCTTGCACCAACGAGAAGCTGTAGGAGTAGTTCTTTCAGAGAATGGAGAACTTAGATTTCAGCTGGCAAACCGAGACCATTTACAGAGTCAAACACTCGGCGTAGCCCCTGATAGCTGACCTGTAGACCACCGCGCTAGTGAGGAGTACATCCCTGATATTGTCAAACGGTTAATGAAGGAGAATAGGGGCAGAAAGAATGAACATTGGGATTCCACGCCAAGCTGAACCCCATACGCTAAAAACATTCTAAGAGAAGAATATCCTAAGAAGTTCACTATGACTTCTATGCCATCGTATAACAGAATAACGGACCTTAAACAACACTTGTACAAATATGAGTTCCATATGGATAGAGCTAGGGTGACGGATGCTATCTGTTGTAGATGTTTCCCTATCTTCTTGGAAGGGTTGCTTCCATGCTGTTTACCAGATTTGCACCAAGGTCTATTTCCACTTTCGATAAATTAGCAAAAAGGTTACTAGAGCAGTTTAGACTCCATACTGAACGGCCAAAAGGCACGATGTTCTTATTTGGCTTCTTCCAAGGACCTAATGAGTCATTGAAATCTTTCATGAACCAATTTAATATTGCAGTCATAGAGGTAAGCAATCCCAAGGAAGATATGATTTTCATGGCTTTGGTCTGAGCAATCCATCCAAATACAGACTTCGGTAGATATATTAACATGAAACAACTGATTACCATTAAAGAATTTAAATGAAAGGCGAATCACTTTCTATGGTTGGAAGAAGCAAGTAAGATCGAAGGTAAGACTTTTGATCAACAACCGAAGGTAATGGTCCAGAGTAATATCACAGCTAAGCAGGAAGCCGACGACTCTAGAAATGCCACCGGAAACCCTAAAAATCAAAAGAAGAGGAACCAAAAATCTAGTGACAGGTGTAACGGGAATGCTAAATGCCTAAGGAAATTCAGACTAGAGGACTATACGTCGTTGAACAATAGTCTAGAGAACATCTATCTTACTACTTCGGTAACCGAGTGCTACAACAAATCGCCTTGGAAGGAAGCCTCTGAGCGACAGAAGCAATTGGGGAAGTACTACCACTTCCACGAGATGGACAGCATAACACTAATGAATGCTGATATTTGAAGGACATGATTGAGGAGTTGATAAGGAATAACAAACTCTAACATTATGTAAAGAAACCATAGAACGACGAGGGAGCCACGAGACCCCAAGGTCCAACTACTCAAAAAAATTGGCTGGGCCAACGAAGAGGGACCCCGACTAACTGATGGAAGATTAGCTATTAATTAGTAATCTAAGAACGGAACATCATCCGAACGTGATGCAACTTCACTTAACTTTACCTATGTGTTTCCTATTTTTGCAAATAAGTCCTCCAGGGACACTAAGGCATTGTATATAGGCAGTTCTATTTTATCAATTAAATTAGCCTCTTGAACCAATGGAACTTTGTTCTTGCAAGCAAAGCTGCCGAGTCGACGGAGAAAATCGACTCAACACCCGGATCGATGGGACAAAT
The DNA here is from genome assembly GCA_030765085.1 of Allium cepa. Classification (NCBI taxonomy): domain Eukaryota; kingdom Viridiplantae; phylum Streptophyta; class Magnoliopsida; order Asparagales; family Amaryllidaceae; genus Allium; species Allium cepa. Next base: position 603,804,792 of record CM060934.1, on the reverse strand, counting down.
TGATCCCTACCTTTTGAGAACTGACGTTACCCCCGCAACTTTCGAAAGGCCCATAACTTCTAAAGCCTTGGTATTGCTTCGGAACATCAGGAGACTTTCTATTTTCTCTAAAGCCTCGACAACATTGGGAACTTACTCTTTCCTAAAGAGTTGCTTCTAGGACCGATGGAACTACGTTCTTGCAAGCATTTCTTCCTGTGTGCCACCAATAAGCCACACGATGCTACTTGAACGAATAGAACCTCGTTCAAGTATTCAACACTACTCTACGCTACACCATAAGCAACATGTCTCATTTAAGACCAATGGAACTGCATCCTTGCAAGCATATTCTTTTGTGCGCCATCAATAAGCCGCACATCGTTTTTGGAACCAATGGAACCGCGTTCCTGAAATCAACCCTCGTGTATGCCATACTATAAGCTGCACAATGCTGCTTGAACCAATGGAACTACGTTCAAGTATGAAATGTTCCCACATACTATTAGTCATGTATCGCTCCTTAAGTCGATGGAACTATGTTCTTGAAAGCGATATGCATAAGCCTTATAAAACTGAGAAAGTACCTCCTACTCTTCGGATAAGAAATATTGACTCCCAAACTGCTGGATCGGCGGTGAAAATTGATCCCAACCTCCTAAATACCAGAGTTGCCCTGGCAACACTAGGAAATCCCTCTATCTTTTAAGTTATCAATGTTACCACGGTAACATCGAGGACTTGTCAAAATTTTCTAAGTATCGGCGTTGCTCTGACAACGTTGAAAAAGTTGTATATTGAAGATTGGTGGAAATCAATCCCGACTTTCTAAGGGATTAGCACTGCCTCGGTGCTGCCATGAAGATTCCAAACCATAGGATTGACGGTGAAAATCGATCCCTATTATCTAAGTACTTGTGTAGCCTTAGCAACGCTAGGAAATTAAAAAGTACCAAGCTGGTTGAAAAATTAACTCATAATAGCCAGAACTTGATATCGCCCAGAGATTGGCGACATCGAAAAAAAATCCAAGGACTCGAGCTCTTTGTAAGTTTCAGAGATAGAAACTGAAGCATGGGCGGGATCTCAACACTAAACTTGGAAAAGGTCGGTTACAGTCAAAATAAAAACACTCGGGATCGAGCATCAAAATTACGAGTTCCCAGAGATAGGAGCTACCATACCACCTAGACCAGGGGCAACCAGAGAGTCGCCTAGAGTACCTGATCTCTTATCAAGTATTTAGATCAAGCATTCGGAGTAACCAACCCTAAGGAGTTGGGGGTGCGCACACTAATACTTGGTCAAAATAGATCAAGTCACACCACAATTCTGTTACGTCAAACGGAGAATTTTGGCAATCACAACGGAACTAAGTAAAGTAGTATACTAAACAAACAAGTTACACTACTCCCACTACTTAAATGCACGGAGCTACGGTAAATACACATAATATGGAAATTGCAAAAAGGGCAGTCATATTATATATGCACGCGGTGGTACATAACAAATAGAAAGCGAGAAAAGTACACAAGAAAGATTACAATAGAAAAAATAATCTTTCATTACTAACATTTTTTTATGTGCACAGACAAATAGCAAGGACTGAACCCATACAATACCAGCTTGTTATAGACTTCAAAAAGTAAAATACAGATCCACTGACATGGCAACAAAATGAAAACACTCTATACAGACTCGATCGACTCAAAACATACAAAAACCATAAGTGCCACACTCTACCCGTACCGGGTCGCATCATTACTTCTTATCGCCTCGATGGGGAGTGATCTTCTTCTTGTTGTTGCCCTTATTCTTTCTGGAATAAGTGTGTCCTTTTTAGTACCAGAATCGAGCTCCTCAGACCCTCGGCCTTGATTGTGAATGGTAGAATCCTGCACTAAGCATCCCTCGATTTCTCATTCAACTTCATCTTCTCTTTATGCTCCCACTTCAACCGCTCTGCCATCGACTCTTTATCAGTCGGGTCATAGGCCTTGATAATTTGAATGTCCTCTTCCTAAGACATAGAGATATCCTCCAGGATCTACAATGCTGCTATCTGTTTAGAGTCGTCCCCAAGCCCTGAGATTGAGATAGGAATTGTACCTAAAGCTACTATGGAGATAACGATGGAAGCAATAAAGATGGCAGTGGCTCCCAAGCCCTATCTAGTTGGAGGAGGAGGCAGGAGAGACTGTTGACCTACAAGTTGGGAAACATAGCTGTATACTTTAGTAAACGACTCCGAAGTGAAATGGAGCTTTTGGAATACTGGAGAAATGGGGAAATACCTGAATCGGGAGTTTGATCATGAACTTCAATTTCAAAACCCCCTTCACTGGTTTCCATTTTAGCAGGCCACTCGATGATCATAGGAATATACTGCTTGCATAGGAGTTCAAACGCATGGAGAGTGTAGATGGTTATAGAGCCAACCCTATGGATGTAGGAATGTCAGTACTAGCTCTTAGGATTTGTAAGTAGACATCTTGCCCTGAACCGAAGAACTTGGGTCAGTAAGAGCCTTAATAGCAGCCTTCTCCTTCTCTTCTTTCAAAATTACTCTATCGACCGCCAGAAAGTCAATGTCTTTAGAACTAAGATAAGTGGCTATTAATTCTTCATAGTGCATATCCCCGGTTCGCTCTAATCTAACTAACACCTCTTCCCAAACCATGGCGAGAGTCTGGGGATAATCATTCCTATCTACTTCAAACTGGCCTTCTTCATGACATTGCAAGTATAAAGATGTAGTAGGCTAGCATCCATCTAGCTCATTGCTTCATCGTGCTCTTTCCAAAGGTCCGAAAGCTCTAATTTTGTGACCAGATGGTCGATCTCTTCTTCTAGTTTATCGATTGCAGCATGTTCTTTCTCCTTGGACGGTCTTACATTCTTCTCGTGGAGTCGAGTGAGTTCAGCGGCCTACTCGGCAATGGTGACGGCTTGTTCAGCAATAGTATTGTCTCGGGCCTTGACAGCCTTCTCATCTTCAGTGACTTGCTCTTTCAATTTGTTGGACTCCTCGTGAGCTTCTTTGAGCTGATCATCAATCATGAGAAGTGCTCTGTCATGAGCCCTATTTGCCTACGTTAGCAGCCTATCACTTGCAGCTTTTCCCTTCAAGGCTTATCTCTTTCAATCTTATGCTGAGCTATCTCATTATCGCGATCCTTGATCATTTTATCATAATCTTCCCTTTTTGCCTTGAATGAAATAATCTCTTGATAGTTAATACAGTTCATGTCAAAAAGGGCTTATTTGAGATTTTGCCACTCGAACCCAGCTTCTAAGTCCTTGTGGATTGCCTCAAGATTCCAAAGGGATGTAGCTTTATTGGTGGGCTTTCTGTTCTTGTCAAATTTAACTCTACGCAAGAACAAATGCGGGTAAGCAGCTTGAAGTTGGGGTGGACCCGGTAGGAGTGCAAACTTTTTGCCCCGACTAGAAGAAGTAGGAGCAGCCACGGTAGTTATGGTTTGCAAGGATGGGATCTCATGCATCGCAGCAGTCTGAGCCTTGGTGTGGGAAGGAGTAATGGATAATGAAGTCCAGCAGCGATTATGAGAATCCCTGTGGCGCTTGTGCACATAGGGCATCGTCTTCATAATCTCTTTTTCTCTTCTCTTCCCTCTCAGGCTCTCTCTCTCCAAATGATGGCCTTATTTTTTCTCTCTTCCTTCTCTCCTTATCAGTTTCACAATGAGAACAATGGGTTAGATCCGGGGTTTGATCCTTGTAGGAGCCAGAGTGTTGACATAGTTGATGATATAGTACACAACCCATGGTACCTGAAATGGAAGTAAAAATAAAGTTAATACTCGAACTATGAAACTTAACTCGATGCAAAAATATGTGTGCATGATCTTAGGGTAGAGTGTTCTGTGCCTCTAACCCCCTATATATTCTACCAACCATATTGGCGGTTCCACAGTTGGAGTCCTTCCACCTTTGGTTATGAAAGCACTAGAACATATGTCGATATGCGAGCCAATCTCGTCTATTATCTCACTAATTGAGAAATCCCTGAATCATTCAAGTGAATGGAGACGTCCCTTAGAAAATTAGCGACGTATCTACAATGGAGATTTCAGTAGCTTGGCCTCTAATTGATCGAGGGATTTCGGCAGTTAGCTATTCTCCAAGAGAAATGGGAAGCTCAAGACTCAACTCCTCAGCGGTTAGTAATTCTGGTAAAGGGAGGACAAGAAAATCAAGGCTCGTCTCCAGTGATTCACCACATGACTCGTCTCCCTCTTCGGTAACGTGAAAATCACTACCATCATCATCGCCCGTAGCCTCTTCTTCCTCTGTAAGATCAGTTGCTTCCTATCTCTCCTTCGGATCGGCTTATCTTCTTCTCGGATCAGGGACATCCTATGTATCTCATCCTTATCCCTCAAAATATCTTCCCCTGAAGGTAAATCTATATCCGCTTCAGGAACTACATTGGGTTGAAGACCACTTAATGAACCGGCCATATTCCCCTGAGCACCCTCGTCGGAGTTATGAGTAGGGGTAGAAGAACGAGTTTGCATTATAGAGCCACTCGAAGTTGAAGATTCTTCAGCCAAAGCAAAACTTTCAGGGTGTAGTAAGTCAAACCTTCGAAGCTTGTCAGAAGGAACTCAATTGAGCATTCAAAAGCTCTCACAGCCTTCAAGAGTTCAAGCGTTGTCTTGAGTACACGATTGCTTTCCTGCCTTGGGACCACTGTAGTAAATGTATAGAAAGTTAGGGATGCGAAACATCCTAGTAGGGTGGGACCTAAGGAATGGAGTCTTACATTCTAATATCCAGAGACCTTTAAAGCCCTTTGGACATCGGATGAAGAAATGCTGATTTTTTAAAGCAGACTGTTTGTTGTGAAAATCTTATATCAGCTTACATCCCCTCCAGGCTTCTATAATTATGAAGAAAGGGCAATCATGCCTCCTCATGGACTGTAGGAGGAATGTTAGCTCATTAATACTTGAAGGCCGCCCAAGCATGATCATGAACAAGATGTACAATGAACTCATGAGCGCATATCCATTGGGATGAATTTGGAATGGCATAAGTCCTAGTTCCTGAAGCACCACCACAAAGAATCGATCGAATGTCGACACAGCACTGCTCAAGCACATGTATCGATTGCGTGTAGTGAAACCTTCTAGGGGACTGTGTGTAAGCTTAGCTCGAGTGGGCAATTGAACATCACTCTTTGGAATTTCGTGCTGCATTCATATATTTCTAAGCGATTTTGCCGATAGAATTGAATGCACTTGTTCTGTAGGATCAGTCAGGATTCTCCTCCTAGGAGGGAATTGATTGAGTATAGGCCCAACATGAACCAATGGGCCATAGAAATCAAAGGACATAGGTTGACTTGGTCCTATAGGAATAGATGGAGAAACTAGGTTAGTCGGTGATTCAACTTCTGAAGGTGTGGATGCTCCTCCACCGGACTTACGGCGGGATGACCGAAGTGCCATTCTAGGCAATAAAACTTGTTGATCATGGTCAAGTACACTTTATTTCTACTAGAATTCCCGTGTGATTAATGCTTGGAATCCAAAGGAATTCGACTTGTATTGACCAATTGGATTCCAAATGTTGATTATGGCAAGTGCAGTGTGAATGAGTCCAATATCCTGAACACCACAAATGGACCATCATGTGCAGATAGCTCGCTTATATGAACAAAACTATCTGCATTGTCCTTTAAAATTATCTTTCTATACCTACCCGCTGTCGGTCGATAATCGATAATGAATCCGTCGTCCGGATTCCGGAGTCGGAGCGCTGTGGAAAGATTTTTCTTTTTAAGATCACTGAAAGTATAGAGGTGGATATATATTGCAATGCAATCATCCAATGCTACCAAATTCGATACGAATTATCACGTTGGAGTAAATTTGACGATTAAGACTCATACAATCTCATCGAGGAATAAGGTTGAACCCAAAGAGCATGACTTGTCTTCAAAACTTCATGTACTTGATCGGGCCAAACCCTAAATCCAACACTGCCTGAATGCACCCAAGGTCAACTATCTTTCCCAAATAGAACTCCACTAAGCCCAGATTGTCAACATCACAACCACTATCTCACAATCAACCCAAGTTCAACCTCTAAATTCAAGTCAAAGGATTAGCTTAGCCTAGTGTTTTGGAACAGATTAGGTCCAAGAATCGGAGGCTGTGAACTTGAACGTGGCAGCTTGGCTAGGAGGAAGTGACTGATCAATGAAAGAGGTTGGGCCAGGTGGTGCAAGAGTCGAGTGGAGGTTTGGGATCAACGTAGGTTTGTGGAAAGAAAACCCTAGGTCAGGTCGGAGCAAATGCGAGAACTCGAGTGAGAAGTAAAAACTAGAGCAAGTGAATAGGAAGGCTCGGCTTCGACAACCCAAGTAGAAAAAAGTTTTTACAAAAAATTTCCAAGTCCATAACTCGGTACCGAGTTATAGGGATAACTCGGTATGGAGTTATCCATTTTTGCCCAGGTCAATTCAAAATTGACGTAGAAATCCTACATGTAAAATTAAAGCACCATATGATCTCTGGAACGAAGATTACATCGTCGATGTAGGGAATTGGAATTCAGATTGAAACCACAGTAAATACCTAGTCAAAAATTATCCAAGTAAAAGCAACATCTCGAAACGGAATCCAAACGATCAACTAGAATTCGTAGGCTAGCGATCCAAGATTTGTCTTATTTCAGAGCACACTTTGTTTTCAAAAAAAGCATACTCCATGGGGCAAATGTTAAGGGGGTTTTTAAGCAAGCAGAAATCAACAGAAGTTATAATGTCGAGACGAAGACAGAATGACATGAAACCTGGAGGGTAGACCCAAATGGACTAAAGAAATAAGTCATGAAAAGTTGGACCACTATGAAGCTAAGTCCATAACTCGGCACCAAGTTATGGTGCTTCATAATTGGAAGCTCTAACTTTGCACAAGATATCCTCTAACTATTATATGCGAACCCAAGTAATTTCATAAAGTCATGGGCGACTTATCTCAAGAATTGAAGAGTTAGTTCCAGTAAACTGCAGAACAAGCCAAGTCATGAAGGAATGACCCTCAAAACAAGCCACTGGACTAAGGAAACACAAGAGGCACCTTAAAATGAAGTATGAAGCACGATCCAAAAGGAATCATCGAGTTTTCCCGTAAGGGTAAAACTCGGGGAAAACTCGGTACCGAGTTACAGGGATAACGCAGTACCGATTTATAAGGATAACTCGGTACCGAATTACCACTTCACTCATAACACTTTCAAGTTTTTTATATAATCTTGGGCTGATGTCTAGACCTCTGTGGTAGCGGTCTTTTAATCCAATATGACGTCTACCTCTATAATAACAAACCATAAAGTAACCAAGAAAGGATCTGGTTTCTGCTATTACTACGCGTAAGCTCCGTCTCTTCTTCATCTCCTTCCTCTATATAATAGTCACCATGACAACTACTTTAGGCATTTCTAGGACTTAAAATCGGTCTAACCCCTATACCTATGACTCATTCTCTCTTAAACCTTTTGTAATCTCAAGAACACTCTATCAAATCTATAAGCAACGAAACTATAAAGTGGACGCAAGCCAAATATTGCCAAACCACTATAAAATCTTGTGTCTCTCTTTCTTATTCCTGATTAATTTCGTTTATTTTTACTACTATCTACTAGATCTAGGTCTCATATGTTTCCTACAACCTATTCTTGGGTGTTAATCCATTTTTGGCATTAACAGTTTCAAATTTTTGTTTATAAATTTTAATTTCGAATTGGTATCCAAAATCAAAATTTTGTTTTACCATATTATCATTTGTGTTTAATTGATATTAATTAAATATCACAGTAAATATTTTTCTCGAATTTATGCAACCAAACGATCGATTTTCCTACCATTGTGCGGTTGTACTAGAATATGCTCAACACACAAATACTAAAGAACATGTGCTAGATTGGGTTGAAAGTATGTGTTGATCGTCTTTTCTTCTATTCGATATAAAGTGCAGACATAAAAAACATTCTGGTTAAATTTAGGCATCAAATTAGTTACTGTATATCTACTACCGAAAGTCATTAATTATTTTCATTATTGTTTCCTGTCACCCATTCTATTTAGGCAAATTCTATTCATACACCATTAATTTCTTTACCTACACCATAACTTTTTTTTATAAATATTAGACAAAAATGCCACTATTTAAGAAAATAAAAATAAAAATCAATATTAAAGAATCACAAATTCATAGTTAAATCAATATAATTTCTTTCGTAAAGTAACTAAAATTTCCACACATCATCAGCTGAATTAAATTTAAATTCCCTTTAGGCATTAAATTCTATTTATAAACTTTTAGGTTGTATTCGTGCATAGTCAATTAACATATTTTCCACATCAAATTAAATATGAAAATTAAATTTTAAAATTATTACCGAAATCAATATGATTCGTAGAGTGTTGAATTCTTCTTTATCTTTTACTTAAATTAAATCAAGTTTAAATTTAACGTCAAAATTGAAATAGTTTAATATTCAACAATTAAATTAAATTTGCTATATATAAATGATTAAATAATTTGAATTCCATTTAAGGTATTTGAATTTAAATATTGAAATTTACAAAAAGTGAGTTTGAGAACCTTATTTTGATTAATGCATGAGAGCGAGAATGCTACTGAAATGACATAAGAGTTTTATTTTGTTTGAAACTAGGGATAGTTTTGTAATCTGTTTGGTGTATATTAAGTAAAAATATGGTGTATCCAATTTTACTAATTTTTCCGGTGTATAACAATTTGTGATGTATGAATAGAGTTTGCCTTCTGGTTATTTATTTCATCAAGTAGTTGTGTATATCCAGTGACCAAAACCCTAATGTCTATTAGGCCATATTTGGAAAAACTTATTTTCCTCATTATTGACTTTAGGTAACCTTATAAAAAAGTGTTTGGTAATTACTTTTTTTTGACTTATGAATCAAAATTTTAACTAATTTCATAAGTGACATAGAGTTGCTTATGACTAAGTCATTTTGCAGCGACTAATGCCAAAAAGGCCGTTAATTAATCAGCTCCTTCTCTAATTGACTCTACCATGTATACCTATTTCATTCTCTTTCACTCCGTTCTACCACTTGAAACTTATTTCGTTCTCATTCGTTCCACTTCTGTTAACAATCAATGGCCACCTTTACCCATTTAATCCCTTCAAAAACCCTTACTTTCTCTTCTAAGGACCCACTCTCTCCCTCTCTTTCGTCGACCCTTTCCCTAAAGGCCGCCGCCGTTTTCTTTAACAAATCTGCACACAAAATACAGGTATATATTCAATTCGTACGATTTCAATTTGATTTTGATTAACAGAATAAAGAACTATTGAAGTTTTTTTGTGTTTAAATTTGAACTGTGCGAATGCTGAGCGAAATGATTTTGTATAATTTGGTTACTAATACCAGATTTTTGTCCTTACTAATACCATTGCTAATACCAGGTCGGCTAATACTATTTAAATCTCAAAAGTTGCTGAGCAGCCCCTGCAAAACTGAAAAATCTGACATACCCATGTTTTTTCGGAATGCACATATCTTACTGTTAAAATTTTCCCTTTATAGCATTCCGTGGTAAAAATCAGCTGCTAAAAGAAGTTCACCATAGAAAAAAATCCCTTCGACAAAAGAACTTCACCACAAAAGAACTTCACGATCGAGAAATCACTTCAGTGAAATTGATTCAGAAAATCACAAAACAACGTAAAATTAAAGTTTCATCTCTTTTGCGGAATTGTGCATTTTCAAATTAAAAAAAATAAAAAATCAGACAACATAAAATTTAAGGTTTATCTCTTCTAATTCCATTAGGTCTGTATTATCATTATCGCAATCCATCGATTCGAGCACAAGGTTTGATAATCTACATAAAATTTGATTATTAAGGTTTATTTGATAAGAGAAATAGAAGAAAGAAGATATGATGTGAGGTAAAAAGATGGATGGATGAAAAAAAGGGCAATTTTGTCACATATTTTTATTTTGATTTATGAGGGCCACTACGAAATATCACGTGTCTAAATAGAATTAGCCTACCACATTTTGTATAATTTGATCCGTGGGAATGCTAAGGACACCAAAAGTGCTTAACAGTTTTATTTTATACTCTTCCAAATACCACCGGATTTTTAAAGGGACTATCAAAGACATCAATTAGTCTCTTTTTGCATGGTCATAAACCACTGACCAAAACAGTGATGCACGGCCGTGTGAAATGACTTTGGTAACAGAAGTATACAAATTTTATTGGGTTTATTATTTTTTGTAATGATATTAGCAACACTTTTTGCGGTGCCTTAGCAGCACACTGAATTTGTGTTTTTTTATTGATATGTTTATACAATAGGGGCTGAGAAGCATTCTGTGTATTAGAGAGAGTAGCACAGCTATCGTGGATAAAGAAGAAAATGGTATGTCAAATTTGTGCTCAGAAGTATAGATGATTTTACTTAATTTTTAGAGATGAATGGAATGTGATTTTTGTTCACATTCTTTGAAGGAAGTTTAACAAAATATAAATCTCCCTCAGTTATCATCGTAGCACTGGCAATTTCCTAACAAAAAGTAGCAATTAGCAATTTCCTCTTCCAAAATTCCTGGAGAATCCTTTGAACATCTGTTACAATAACAAAATAAAAAGTTCATGCAGTAAAATGATATTTGTTTTTTGAGTTTTGTCTTAATAGAGTTATACGTGTGTTAAACGTCAAAATACACAAGGATACCATGTAAGCATATTTTGAGAGCTTTTCACCCTCTACAGCTGAATATCTTTGAGGCTATAAAGTTTATATATTTTCAACTATCACCTTAGCATGTAATACATAAGTTTAAATCACTCTTCTTCTTTTTGTCTACATATTCTTTTTTAGCAGAAAGGCCATGGAAAACATCAGATGCTAGACTTGTGCTGGAAGATGGATCTGTCTGGAGAGCCAAATCATTTGGTGCTTACGGAACACAAGTTGGTGAAGTAGTGTTCAACACTTCTTTAACTGGGTAATATTAGTTTTAGTTTCCCCGTTTCTGTCAAACCATTTTAAATAACTGTCATTTGTCCACACAAAAATTTAGCACTATGTATCACTAAAGTGGTTCAGGAGCATAATAATGGGTGCCTAATTAGAAAACAGTTTCTCCTTAAAGCACTTAGTAGTGTACGGAAGTGTATTGTCAGCTTCTATATCTCTTGCTTTATTTGTTACCCTTGCATGCTTGCACAAAAGCACTTATATTTATAAGGGAGAGTTGACTCTTTAGCATTTTGTAACTCTTTTGGTTAGCCAAAGAACACTTTGGACATTTAATAATCATTTCTTGAATGCAGATACCAAGAAATTCTTACAGATCCGAGTTATGCTGGGCAGTTCGTCTTAATGACAAATCCTCACATTGGAAACACGGGTGTTAATCCTGGTATATAAATTTGCATTTGTATTATTTTTCCTGAAGTTCTCCCCCTTTTCCCCCTCCCCTTTTTTATATATTAAAAATGAAAATTATCTTGTTTCATTTGCATCCTATAGATGATGAAGAATCCAGTCAATGCTTCTTAGGTGGTTTGATTATCAGAAGCTTAAGTATACGGTAGGTTCTAAATTAAACTTTTCATCATTTTATATATTAACTTACGTATGTTTTTATGACATTAATATGTACAGCACCTCTAACTGGCGTTGCACTGAAACTCTAAGTGATTACCTGGGAAAAAGGAATATTATGGGTATATGTAAGTCATTTTTCTGCCACCTCATGTTATCTTGGGTCCTATATGTTCTTTCTTTTGTAGTTTGTTTTTAACAAAAAAACTTATATCCTCTTTCCTCAGACGATGTGGATACTCGTGCAATAACACGCAGATTAAGAGAAGTGGGAAGCCTTATTGGTGTCTTAAGTACCGAAACATCTCACACAGATGAAGAACTAATCGAAATGGCTCGTAAATGGAAAATTGTTGGTGAGTGACATGTTTAAAGATAAACCATGAGATGTTTCTTTTTTCCTCTAGTAGTTGATATGCTGTAGATGATATTTTTCTTAAGCAGTTTAAATTTGATATATTTTATGTGTACGTAATCTGGTTGCTTATCACTGACTATTGTTAGTTGACAATAATATTCATTTATGTAGACACTGCCTTTAACACATAATGTTACTAATCTTCAGGTGTAGATCTGATAAGCGGCGTCACATGCAATGCTCCATATAAATGGCCAAGAACAACAGATTCAGAATGGGAATTCAGCAATGGTCTGAATCATGGCGATGCTTATCATGTAAGTTTCCTATCATTTTGAAATATAAGCTCCATCCATCTTCATTTACTGGTCACTGTAGAAAAAAAATTGTATCAAAAAAATTTGTACAGAAGTACTCCATTAGTTCAATATACCGTCCTTTACCCTAATCAATCTTAATATCTGAAGCTAAACATGTTCGAAAACAAAGAGAAGTAAGCAGAACTATGAAAAACAATGAGAACTGAAGATTAATTCATCACATATTCATATGCTACCCGGATATATGCGCTATCTTAACATTTGAGGTAGAAGCTAAACTGATGTGCGTATAAAGATGGAATAAGCATATGTTAACCTTTAGAATGGAAATATCAACAAAATGCAGTACAACTAAACATTACACTTATACACCCTTGATCAACAATGTGGATACCCAATTTACCAAATAAGCCAATAAGAGTCATTTTTTCTTCTAAGTAGAAATTTGTAGGTTCAACTGGATCATCTCAGAGGTCATGTTTTTTGTAATTTGTTATGTATGTATGTATGTATGTATGTATATGTATATATATATATATATTCTTATATTTTCCTCTTATCTCTATGATGTAGGTTGTTGCATATGATTTTGGTATCAAACATAATATTTTAAGGCGGCTGGCATCTTATGGATGCAAAATTACTGTCGTGCCATCAACATGGCCTGCTGAAAAAACATTAGAAATGAATCCTGATGGTGTATTTTTTAGCAATGGGCCTGGAGATCCTTCTGCTGTTCCTTATGCAGTGGAGACGGTGAAGGGTATAATTGGAAAAATTCCTGTATTTGGAATTTGCATGGGTCACCAATTAATTGGTCAAGCTTTGGGTGGGAAGACTTTCAAAATGAAGTTTGGGCATCATGGTGGGAATCATCCCGTTTCTGATCTTCGCAATGGACGCGTTGAGATCAGTGCTCAGGTTAGTTTGATATTTCAAACAACAATAGTATATACTCTAGGTTGAAGCTGTGAATGGGCAAATTGGACTGCATGAAGCGCATTTGTTGTTTGTTGAACTACATTTAATGCCAATTTTGTTAATTTTCCAAGATGTCTACAGAAATGGGAAAGGTAAACTTTTAATGGGATTGTTGAATTTAGGATTATTAGTTTAGTGACAATTTGACCTTCATGATAATAGATTTATCAACTTGCTTAAATTGATCATTACTTCTTTACGTACTGCATGTTTGAGGTTCACTTGCACCCTCAGTTTGTAACATGCAGTGACGATTTATTTGTTTAATCTTATATAACGCTAGGAAGTGACACTTAACTTTTCGTTGATAACTAGGTAAAACTTGGAAGTTACATAATCCCATTGTTTTCACTGGAATACACTTTTAACAATAATTTGTTCTGTAATATTTCTGTTAGTGTTCATCTTTAGACGCTCTTCATTTGAGCTCAACCCATCTTTCCAATGCTTCTATACGAGTATTTTGCGCTATACTCGACAAAGTAAATTATATCTTCACTATTTTATACCACTTTTGGATGTAAAGCGTACCACTAAGCAATATAGTTGGTAATCCTTCCAGTTCTGGAATTCATCTAACTTGCATTGAATAAATGATTTCATGACAGAATCACAACTATGCAGTGGATCCTGAGTCTTTACCATCTGATGTTCAAGTTACCCATGTAAACCTGAATGATAATAGTTGTGCTGGTCTTGCTTGTCCAAAGTTAAACCTCATATCTTTACAATACCATCCTGAATCTTCTCCAGGACCTCACGATTCTGATTATGGTATGTCGAGACTTTGACTCTACTTTTGTGTTCTTTATATTTGCTGAATCACCGTTGAGACTTTAATTCTAGTTTTGTGTTCTTTATATTTGCTTAATCCCTCCTGCAATATATTTAAGTAGCACTGATGTTGGAAGGGGTTATTATGTATGATGTTTGCATTGTTGGTATTGAAACTAATATTAGTAGCTTACTTTTATTTCACCGGTTCATATTTGATAAGTATTCAATGGTGGCTAAATATTCACAAATTTCTGTTCACCAGCAAACTACCGGTTGTATAGAGTGTCGGTGTGTACACATACACTGGTTAGTATGCAGTCCTCCTGGGACAAATGTGAAAAATGGGCATTTTGACATTCATGATTATTCTCTATTAACATTGATAAACAACGGTAGTATTAATTTTTGAAACTTTGAGCAAGATGTTCATATTACATATAACTACCGAAGTTTCTATGCACTCAAAATATTACTACATAAAATTTGAGATCTGTCTTATGCATCGGTCTCTTCTGAAGGTCAGCCCTGTTAGTATAAGTATAATATACTACATAACTAATAAAATACATACAGTGCATTGTTAATACAATATTTAATACAATATAACTGGCTTAACACCAATCTGATAGCTGTAAGTCAGCTGAGATGCTGCAGATGCTTATTATCAGCAAGCTTTAGACTTAATCAGAAGTTCCCATTTACAGGTTGTAAGTTGTGTCGATATATTACTTTAAGGCGTGGTTGAATCATTTTCTTTCAAGAATGTTTTTTCGTATCTCAGATCATAGTGGGTTGTAGAAAATGTTGTTTCAAGACACAGTGGAGTGGGTTTGTGTAAGTTGTAATCAATAGCACAAAACAGAAGAATACTCGAAATGGTTAGATGATGCGTGTATACTTTGTTGATTCGGAAAGCAAGAAAAAAGTTATGTTCCGATGACTATATTATCGTGTATATATACGGAGAATGTTTCTGTTGGTGGGGACTCTTGAAAAGAACATACATTTTGGTCCAAATAGTCATATCTGTTTGCTGTTTGAATTCAAATTCAAACACAAATAAGATGTACCGTTTTTCCGATGGGGCGCTGCCGCATACTCGCCATGGGGCACTGCTCCTTGGATTCCTACGATCTGATTGGTTAGATCGACCACCGTCAGCGGGAGTGTTGCTCCCACACTTCCGTCTAGGGGGTTGTCACTCCCTTGGACCCTTTCTTCGCAGTGCCAATCAATTTAAGACAGTTTTATGAAAAACTTTCAACACAAACTTACAGTGCATTTTTTTTTTTAAAAAAAAAAATAAAAATAAAAATAAAAAAAATTGGTTGCTTTTGCCTTTTGCCGTCTGTTAATTCTTAATGCAATGCTACTTTACACAATTTCCCTTGGCTAGTAATATAGTATATTTGAAATGGATATGCACTCTATTTTGAATTGCATACCGGATATGCAGCTGGTGTTTATCTATCTGATAATCTATTTCATATTCTAACAAACTTGGTTTGCATTGGTTGCAGCTTTTGCGGAATTCATAAGGCTGATGAAGGCAAATAAAGTTTAGACAGTACAACAGCTATGGATTTGGACTTACATGATCCTACAAGCCTTTGAGCATGAGAAGATGAAGATGCTTTTATAATTAAGCTTGATTGTTCTCTATATCTAAGCGAATGTTCTGAATGGTCACATGTGTACTTTTAGACGTTTAATCAGTCATATGTACCAACGTCAGTGTAATAAACAGCGGTTTTTGAGATTACTGTCTTTCAGTCGGTTTCTGTCATCTGTGTGTTTATGACATCATCATAATAACGAGTTAAAACATTTAGGGAAAACCCTGAAATGAGTTGATAGGTAGAAACGCGTAGGCCATCCGTTGAAATGCCAGCAGCAGTTCACACACGTTACTTTCTGAGTGAAGTAATGAAGGCCGTCATTTGCATATATCAATTTGGTTGCGTTGCTTTTGGTTACAATTATGCTCCCCTTGTTTTAGCCATTAACAATTTTCTCACTTCATTTCCAGATTCTCTCTTTCATACTATATGGTGTAGGTTGCCTTCAATTCGCATTTGACTTGCGACGTTTATTGACAAATTAATTTCTCATATGATATACAAAGTGTCATATACGCTCAATTATATAAAACTTAAAACCTCTTTTTTTCTGCTTCCTGAAATTTGAGTGAACAAAACGTTTCCCATAAATATCAAAAATTACGTACCATCAATCCCCAATTTCGAGTCAGGAACAACGTCTAAGTTGTTGGTTTGTAATTCTAAAATTCATTATATCAAAAGGATTAAGTTATGCTAGTACCATCAGGCGATGGTGGGAAAGTTGATATTTATTTCCTTTAAAGTCCACTTTGGTACTAGAAAACGTTTGAAAACGAGTTATTACCATTAATCAATATCATACACAAAGATGAATCACGGAGGTCGGGTTTTTACTAAATAACAAAGAATATAATTAGTTAACCCTTATCTTAGATAGTTATTTATAAGCCTAAAAACAAAAAACAAAAAAGATCAATTTGTTCTTATATTATAATAAAAAGGAAATTTAATAAATCAAACATTTGAAAATACAATAATATTCTCCAACGTCCTCCGTCAAATCCACCATGCAACAACTATAAACACTGAGAGTTTGTCAACCAACAAAAATAATAATCTTTACCACTAATGAAGAGAATTCGTTGAATAGATTTATTCAATGTATTTTAAAATTTTCAAATATATCCTTTTACATCTCATAAAGAAATAGTATTCAAATATGATAATGTAACATGTTATTTTTTAAGTACAACTATTGATCACTATGTAGAACTGCAGATATGTTCATAAGCTGAAGTATCTCAATGTTCCATATTGTCTATAATTAACGTGTAAGCTCATCGGTCGAAGTTTCGCCTGATTCCGAATTAGTATGATAAATTTATTGTAGCATGAACGAAAAAATAGCGGTTTTTGCCTAGGTGGAGTTCAAATATGGAGATGTGACGTGTTATTTTTAAGTACAACTGTTAATCACCATGGAGAACTACAGTATATGTTCATAAGCTGAAGTATACGAGCGTTCCGTATTATCTGTAATTTAGGTGGGAGTTCGTCGTGCGAAGTCTCACCTGATTTCGATTTAGTACGAAGAAGTTACTGCAATCTAAACAAAAAAATAGCGGCTTTTACCTAGACAGAGTTCAAATATAGGATGTAGCCTTTTATTTTCTAAGTACAACTGTTAGCCACGATGGAAAACTACAGTGTGAGTTTACAAGATGAAGTATCCGAGTGCTCCATATTGTCCGTAATTTAGGTAGAAGCTCATCGGTTGAAGTCTCGCCTGATTCCGAGTTAGTATGATAAAGTTATTATAGTCTGAACAAATAAAATAGCGGCTTCTGCCTAGGTGGAGTTCCAATATGAGGATGTAGCATATTGTTTTCTAAGAACAACCATTAGTCACCATAGAGAAGTACAGTGTAAGTTGAAGAGATGAAGTATTCAAGTGTTCCACCGTAATTTAGGTGGGAGTTCATCGTTCGAAGTCTCTCCTAATTGTGAGTTAGTACAAAGAAGTAATTGTAGTATAAACAAAAAAAAATAAAGACTTCTGCCTTGGTGGAATTCAAATATGGGGATATAACCTATTATTTCCTAAATAAAATCGTTAATCACCATAGAGAACTATGGTATATGTTCATAAGCTGAAGTATCCGAGTGTTCCATATTATCTGTAATTTAGGTGGATTTCATCGGTGGAAGACTCGCTTGATTCCGAGTTAACATGATGAAGTTACTATAGTCTAAAAAAAAAATAGCGGCTTCTGACTAGGCGGTGTTCAAATATGGGGATGTTGCCTCCTATTTTCTAAGTACAACTATTAGTCACCATGAAGAACTACAGTGTGCGTTCACAAGATGAAGTACTGTCCGTTTCATATTGTCCGTAATTTAGATGAGAGTTCATCGGTCGAAGGCTTGCCTGATTTTGAGTTATTATGAAGAAGTTATTGCAGCCCGAACAAAAAGAATAGAGGCTTCTGCCTAGGCGGAGTTCGAATATGAGGATGTAACTTGTTATTTTCTAAGTACAACTGTTAGCCAGCATGGATAACTACAGTGTGCGTTCAAGAGATGAAGTATCCAAGTGTCTCATATTATCCATAATTTAAGTGGGAGTTCATCATCTGAAGTCTCTTCGGATTTCGAGTTATAAAGAAGTTATTGCAGTATGAACAAAAAAAATATTTTTTACCTAGGCGGAGTTTAAATATGGGGATGTAGCCTATTATTTTCTAAGTACAACTGTTAGTCACCATGGTAAATTATAGTGAGCGTTCATGAGATGAAGTATCCAAATGTTCTATATTGTTCGTAATTTAGGTGGGAGTTCATCGATTGAAATCTCGTCTGATTCCTAGTTAGTACGAAGAAGTTATTGCGATATGAACAAAAAATAGCGGTTTGTGCTTAAGCGGAGTTCAAATATGAGGATGTAGCTTATTATTTTCTAAATGCTACTGTTAATCATCATGGAGAACTATGATATACATTCATAAACTGAAGTATTCGAGTGTTTCATATTGTTCACAATTTAGGCGGTAGTTCATCGGTTGAAGGCTCGCCTAATTTCGAATAAGTATGAAGAAGTTACTGCAATCTGAACAAAAAAATAGCGCTTTTTGCCTAGGTGGAAATCAAATATGGGATGTAACCTGTTATTTTCCAAGTACAGCTGTCAGTCACCATAGAGAACTGCAGTGTGCATTCACAAGATGAAGTATTCGAGAGTTTCATATTGTTCGTAATTTAGGTGGAAAAGAACAAAAAAATAGCTGCTTCTGCCTGGGTAGAGTTTATATACGAGGACGTAGCCTGTAATTTTCCAAGTATAACTGTTAATCATGTATACGTTCATAAGCTGAAGTATCTGAGCGTTTCGTATTGTCCGTAATTTAGGTGGGAGTTCATCTGTTGAAGCCTCACTTTATTCCGAGTTAGTATGAAGAAGTTACTATAATCTAAACAAAAGAAATAGCGCCTTCTGCCTAGGCCGAGTTCAAATACTAGGTTTGCATGTACAAACCAAAAATTCTTTTATACTTCCTTTTTTCCGATTCTTTTCAAGTCTATTATTTAAGGTTCATGTTTCCTTTATTGAATGCTGGAACAAATGAAGAAAAAAATCATTAAAATGGAAATAAAATATAAATATTTTTCTTCGGCAATTAGTCCTATTAAAATAAGCAGTACAAGCATAAGAAAGACACATAAAAATACTAATTTCCAAAATAAAAAACAGTAATCTGAAGGATGATTTTCAAAAGAGTAACTTGAAAGCATAAAAGACAAGAATCTACAAAAGATTGGTAAAATAATAATTAATCGTTGATATATTTTGATACATTTTTGCCCATGGCTCACATTAGCTAAAAGAGCATAAACATCAAAAAATACAAGTATTATTTCCATTTCCAGTAGTATAAAATAAACTAAAACAAAAGAAAGGAATGATAAAACTATGAATTCTTTCAAGTTATTGATTCTATGTATGTTCGTCAGTTATCTCGGGCTCCTCGGTCGTTCCCTCATGTTCAGTTGACAATCAATCTCAATATACTTAGTACACTCATGAAAAACTAGTTTATGATCAATTTAAATTGCACTCTTATTATCATAATACATAAGAGTGGAACGATATAGAAATACTCTCATATCCTCTTCAGTTGAAGAATAGAAATAATGGATGTTTCTTACTCTTCCAAGATAAAGGGAATCATTATGCAAATATAGTAATGGGTAACTGACTTCCGATCAATGGAATCACTACCATAATCAGCATCCAAGTAGGCACATGACTCCAACGAAGGGGTGGAAGAAAGTAGAAGGCAACGAAAAATTATACCTTTAAGTTATTTCAATATACGAAAAAACAATAGCTTATTGAACTGCAACGAGAAGCTACAAAATGACTAACATATGAACAATATATGAAAAAATCAAGATGAAAAATAATAAGATATACCAAACATTCAATGGCGGTATAAAACACGATAGAATTTGAAAAAGATTAACCATTAGAAGAAGAATAGATTGCCTTAACCTCAATAGGAATGTCAACAGTCTTATTATCCATGAGTCTAGCTTACTAAAAATTATCTGCAATATATTTCAATTGAGGAAGAAGATAACCTTTGAGTGAATATATTACCTCAATACCTAAGAAATATCTCGGTGGACTCAAATCCTTTTCAAACTTTCTAGCTAACCCAGCCTTCAAAACCAAAATATCATTAACTACATGTAACACCCTTATTTATAGTTTAACATTATTCAGGAGATTTAATTAGATAGATTAAATAAAATAATGTAGTGAGATAAGGAGAATGAGAATTGATAATTAAATTAGGTCATGTCTTAATGAATCATTTGTAAGATTGCGAAATAGGAATCTTAAGGCTAAATTAACACTAGATAGGGGGGTGAATAGTGTTTTCTAATTTATATGAATCTTTTTGAATTTTTTTGAAATTATACTTAGAATTATGCAATTATTAATCAAAGAATCAAAATACAGATAAAAGTAAATGTAGTAAAAGTAAAAGGAAAGAACACACCAAGATTTTATACTAGTTCGGAGTTACCCTACATTCAGTCCCGCATAATTCCTTGTACGGATTTCTTTCCAACTAGTAAATGCAAATACAATCTCGATTTTAAGGTCATGAGACACACCCTATAGAATCCCGACCTCTGGGTAGAGTCACTTTATTTTCAGGCTACAAGTAGACCCACTAGATTTACGGGTTACTAAGCACACCCAATTGATTAACGAGCTATAATCTCACCCATAAGTATAGCTGTTTGATTTGATAGATTTTTATAGACTCAGCTCTTCAATGTTGATTACAAACGGTCCTATAACTCTTAAGTAGCATTTTGGTCTTGATTGGAGTGAGAGATATGATAGAAATCAAAGAGAAAATGATAGAGAATCAAACTAATGGTGATTGAGTTTGATTCTGGTTGAAATTCGGCAGAGTATGGTTATATTTTTGTTTAGAAAATGAAAGAGGACAAAGAGGAGAGAAGAAGAATGGAAAAATAACGATAAAATTTGTTGGGAAGACAAGTATTTTGTGGCGCCCCACCTCTATACTCACGCTAGCCAAGGACACTACGGAGTAATGCCGTCAACTAGCATGAAGAATAAGGCTGTTTAGGAGCAACCATCCGTGTAATTACTTTGTGCGAGCATTGATATGTAAGATAGAATAACATGCATTTCATTTCAATAGGAAATCTGACATACCGATACAAACTCAAAGTTACTACACAGTGGCTATTTAATCTTCGAAAACAAATATAGAAATAAGCATAACATAAATCAGTCACAGATATCCATATCACAAAGGCGGAAATAGATATGAATATAACACATAGAAGTGTATATCAGAGTAGTGGTCAAACAAGATCCACAATATAATAAAAGAATAGATACACGTGCTAGAAAAAAGAATATGTATACATCAAGGAGTCTCTATCTCGAATGTATAAAACAAAAACTACTAACCTAAAGTAGTTAGCCAAAAGTCAGATAATAACCCCCAGATGAGGATTCAAGCAGAAGCACTTGTAACATCTCGGTCTGACCTGAGTATTATTTAATAAGAAAATAATAAACGGATCAGTCTAGCTATAATTATCAGATAAAAATGAGATAGAATAAGAGACATGACAAATATGTATGATAACAATAATGCCATACTGTGATAAGTATGCAATTGAAAATCAACCAGAGATTAATCAATATCACAAGAATTCTCTCATAGATTCAAAAAGAATATCATATTCTTTATTTTATTCACCAAACCAAATATATTGACATCATATTGATGCCAATCATAAAACCGACGAAACACAAATTCTAGAAATCATTAATTAGAAATCCAGAAATCACAAAAAGGGGGAGGCCAATCACAAAATGGGAGCATGATAACTCACCAACACGTGTATCACAAAAGGAGGCTATCCCATGGTCGCTAACAATAGAGCCGGTGCAACGACGTAGTACAATATCGGTACGCCCGAGGAACCAAAAACTCAAATATTTCAAAACAACGACGTAATACAACGGTACGCCCAATGATCCTGATAAGTCGGTACAACAACGTAGTACAAAGGTACGTCCGATGAACCGAACTCCATAAAGAAACATGGGTCGCTAGCCCATAAGAATTGAGTCGAAACTCCAAAGAACTATTAGGTTGTTAGCCCTATAAAAGAAATGAAACGAAACTCAATAAAACGAGGTACCGTCCCCTACGTGGACAAAGAGATATAGCATATCGCTAGTCTAAATTACAAAAATGATCATCAATGATCAATGAAAAGTGTGAATTACACTAAGCTGATAAATAAATGAGTTTAGCTTCATGTCCCATAACCATTGGCTTAACTTAAGTATTTACGAACAAATTGTAGATTTCCACTCAAAAAATTGTCACAAGAGTTTCAATCGAACAAGTCAAAGAATTAACCGACGAGGTGAACGCAAGCATTTCATACCACTTGTTTTACTAAGCCGTTTAATTAGATTTCTCAAACGAATGAGGTAAATGTTTGTGTATACTAATAGATTGAAAAACGGTTTTATAAATAAGCTTTGTATTGAAAATAGAGTTGATTGTTTTAAATGAAAGAGTTTCAGTATTTACTACTAGTATGTAAACCTTTATATTTTAAATTGACAAATCACAAAATTGATTGTAGAAACAATCGATCATCAAAAATTTCACGTTCAAAGACGTGAATTAAATCCAAGAATTCAATTCCAAATCCATCAAAATGGATATACCCCAAAATTCCAAAATAGAAGTCATCAAAGTCGATAATAAATGATAACAACAAATCGGAAAACCATGAATCGATAAAAATTGGAATTTCAAGCAAAATAGGCAAAGTAGACTGAATACAAGCAGGTCAGTCGATTGGCACTCTGAGAACAGTCGATTAGCCAATGCCTGGAAAAACTCTTGGGTTCCAGATCAGTCGACTGGACTCAGAGGGTCAGTCGACTGGTGCCTGTTTCCTAGTATTTCCAGCCTATACAAATGAAGAGCAAACTCAACCAATTCGCAACCGGACGAGCAATGGCGCTAGGGGTTTATGCCAATCGACAACCCGACCTTATAGGCTCTGCAATGCATCACCAAAAACATGTTCAAACATCAAGTTAGAATTTTCAAGGATTTGACTTCAAAACACCAAAAATTGAAATATTCACCAAATCAATCCAAACCAAAAGCAAATGCACATGAATAAGTGTTAGGAATTCATACCTAACAATCAAAGATAGTTATAGCCATAGATGTGAGATAAAAATCTCACGTTTTGCACAAAAACAAGGAGGAAGAAGCTATAGAGCAAGGCAAGAACAATCACTCTTCAATTCCAACCCAAGAATCTTGAATCTAAGCTTAAAAGAAAAATATTTCCTATTTTAGGGTTTAGGAATTTCTGAAATCGAAGGTAGAATGAGTTGGAGAAGAAGAAGAGGATGCTTACCAATAGCTTCTCTTTGAATTTGGAGTTAGAGCTTGGATTTGCAATGGAACTAGGGCTTAGGAATTCTAATTCTTTTTCTCTTCCTCCATTTTTATCTAAAGCTTGAAGGTATTAGGAATTGAAAGTGAAGAGAAGTGGGGGTGGAGCTAGAGTTAATAGTTTAGGCTAATCCAAACCCAAAGTCCAAAGTGCAAAGGTCAAATTTTTAGCTAGCTTCAAACATATTGAAGTTTATACTCAAAAAGGTCGCAAACACAATTATAAACTCAATGGAAGTAGTCTTGAGTCCGAATTCGATCATTTGCAAAAAGTAGCATTTTGGACTAAAATCCGACTAACGATGCTATATTTAAATAAAATATTTAAATATACAATCGTAAAATATGCGGGTTGTTACAGACTCTCCTCCTTAAAGAAATCGTGTCATTGTAATATTTAAGAAGAAAATAAAAAGTAACAACCATAAAAGCATATCAATACAAAAGAAATTTGAAATAAGAAGTTCACCTCAAGGAGCTCAAGAGAGTAAGTCTGGATGTGCTTGCTCGATGAATTCTCTGGATTCCCAAGAACAATCCTTAGGATTTGAAGACCATTGAACCTTCATAAGAGGAACATCTTTATTTCGAAGGCGTTTAACCTCCGAAGCAATGATTCGAATAGGATGTTGCTCATAAGTCAAATTAGGTGTAACTTCAATTTCTTCCATAACACCGGGCTCAAGAATAGAATCAGAATCTCGAAGGCATTTCCGCAATTGAGAAACGTGAAACACGTCATGAATAGCAAAAAACTGAGCCGGTAATAAAAGGCGACAAGCCACAGAACCAATACGTTCGGTGATGGGAAATGAACCAATATATCGAGGTGCTAATTTTCCCGATCGATTGAAACGCACAACACCCTTCATAGGTGAAACACGAATAAACACAAAATCTCCCACAGAAAATTCTAATTTCCTTCTTCGATTATCGACATTGGATTTTTGCTTACTTTGAGCTTCTTTCATCCTTTGGCGGATAAGATCAATCTTTTCTGTGGAATCACGAATAAAGTCTGAACCTAAAACCAGCTTCTCACCGGCCTCAAGCAAACAAGAAGGAGATCGGCATGGCCTTCCATAGAGTGCCTCAAAAGGTGCCATACTAATACTAGATTGGAAGCTATTATTATAGGAAAACTCAACAAGAGAAATATGATCTTCCCAACTTCCACCAAAATCAATAACACATGCACGAAGAAGATCTTCAAGACTTTGATTCACACGCTCGGTTTGTCCATCGGACTGTGGATGATAAGCAGTGCTAAAATTAATCTTCGCTCCCAAAGCTTTTTGAAGACTCTTCCAAAATCCACTAGTAAACAATGGATCACGATCGCTAACAATAGAAGTAGAAACCCCATGCAAATTAATAATTTCTTTAATAAAGAGTTTGGCCAAAAGAGGTACGGTCCGATTGGACTGAACGGGAATAAAATGGGCGGATTTTGTAAGTCTATCAACTATCATCCAAAGACTATCATGACCCGAACGAGAACATGGAAGTCCGTCAATAAAATCCATGGAAATTTGGTCCCACTTCCAAATTGGAATGTTCAAAGGATGCAATAACCCACCGGGCCTTTGATGCTCGGCCTTAACAAGTTGGCAAGTCATGCAATGCTTAATAAAGTTAGCAATATCAGATTTCATTCCATTCTAATAATAAAGCCGCTTCATATCCACGTATAATTTGCTACTACTAGGATGAATGTTAAATTTAGAACGATGTGAATCTTCTAAAATATCTTTACGAAGATTATCAATATTTGGCATGATAAGTCTACCAAATTTTCGAATGCCGCCAGGAGCATCAATATCAAAGTCTTTCAAGCCTTCAATATCAATTTTATCCCTACAATTTTGGCTAAGAAGAGCCAATTCAGGATCTAGCTTTTGAGCTTCAAGAATGCGGTCTAAAAGAGATGGATGAGCCTCAAGGCTATATAAAACAAGGGATGCACATAAATGGGATTCACAATCTCGAATCTCGCAAGTGGATAAAGTCTCGAGATCATTCCATTAGGATATCATCATAGAAACAACCGCTTGTTGCTTACGGCTAAGTGCATCGGTAACACGATTTCCCTTTTAGGGAGTATAAAGAATATCAAGATCATAAGATGCAAGGAATTCGAGCCAATGTTGTTGACGCAAATTAAGTTTCTTTTGAGAGAATAAATATTTCAAAGATTTATGATCGGTATAGAGAATAAATTTCTCTCCCAAAAGATAATGACGCCAAATTCGAAGGGCAAAAACAATAGTCGCGAGCTCTAAATCATGAGTGGCATATCTAGTCTCGGCTGGCTTTAATTGCCTAGAAGCATAAGCAATAACGCGTTCTCTTTGCATAAGAACGGCTCCCAAACCAACACGACTAGCATCGGTATATTCCCCTCGGGAATCACAAGAATAGGAGCATCGGAAAGGAGTTCTTTTAATTTCTGAAAAGAAGCTTCACATTTGTCTGACCAAATGTATTTAACTCCCTTCTTTGTCAAGCTAGTAAGAGGCACGAAAATTTTAGAAAAGTCCTTTATGAACCGGCGGTAATAACCTGCTAAACCAAGAAAGCTACGAATCTCCGTCACACTCTTCGGTCTCTTCCAATTTTGAATCGCTTCAATCTTTGAAGGATCCACAGAAATTCCGGATTCGGAAATAATATGACCGAGAAACTTCACCCGAGATTGCCAAAAGTGGCATTTAGAAAAATTTGCTTTCAATTGATTGCTCCTAATAGTTTCCAACACAATCCGAAGATGCTTTTCATGCTCTTCCTTGGTTTTATAATAAACACAAGAATATCATCTATAAAGATGAGAACAAATCGATCGAGGAAGTCTTTGAAAATTCGATTCATAAGGTCAACGAAATAAGCCGGAGCATTTGTTAAACCAAATGGCATAACAAGCCATTCATAAGATCCATAACAAGTACGGAACGACGTCAAAGGAATGTTATCCTATGAAATATGAAGCTAATGAAAACCGGTTGCCAAGTCTAACTGTGAAAAGACTCTAGCACCACTAAGTTCATCGAATAAATCACCAATCCAAGGTAAAGGATATTTATTCTTGATAGTAAGATCATTAAGCTTGTGGTATTCAACGCAAAGCCTAAGTGTACCATCGGATTTCTTCACAAAAATACCCAAAGCTCCCCAAGGAGAGGAACTAGAGCGAATAAACTGCTTCATCTCCAATTCGGATAATTGTTTGCGCATCTCCTCATTTTCTTTATTGGACATACGATAAGGAGGATGAGTAATAGGCAAAGATCCACGAATTAGATTAATCTCGAACTCAATTGCTCGCTTAGGGGGTAATCGTAAAACGGGCTCAAATATGTCGGAAAATTCACGAACAACGTGAATAAGAGAAATGACATCTTCCTCATCATCATTATCGCCATCATGAGGATTTAAAGAATATAAAGATGCTGCCAAATTGGAATCCGAATCTTTAAGAACAATAGAAATCTTCTTAACAGATTGAGGATGCCGAAGATGAACAGTCTGCTCAGGACATAGGATTTGAGCTTCATAACGGTTAAGCCAATCCATTTCTAAAATCATTCCGAAGCCTAAGTAACGCATGACAAGCAAATCAGAACTGAAAGAAAAATCACATAAAATAATCTCGACATTTTTACAAAGCAAACTGAGTGTTGCGGATCCACCGACCGGATTCGCAATTCTCAAAGAAGTCATTAAAGCCATAACACTTAAAGAAAAAGTATCAACAAGCACTTTTGATATAAAAGAATGGGATGCACCCGTATCAAAAAGAACTCGAATAGGTTGATCACGAAACATAATAATTCCATCAAGGATAGAATGAGAAATACCTTGACCACGAGAAGTGTTACTAGGGGCTTGCACAAAATTTAGCTTTCCCTCCTTCTTGCCTTGAAGTTTGGGACATGAAGATAGAAGATGACCTGAACTTTTGCAATAACAACAAAAGAGAGGTTTTGGACATCTATTGGCATAATGGTCCTTAGAACCACAATTGTAGCACTGCCCACTACTAGGGGTAGGAGCCTTTGCTACTTGCTTCCCCTTCTTGTTGGGATTTGGGCCTTTGAACTTAATAGGCCTTTTCTTGTTGTTGTTGAAGTTTAGTTTGTCACCCACAAATTCACATCACTTTCCTTATCTGCCTCTTCAAGTCGAAGAGCAATATCAATAAGTTGGTCAAAAGAAACTTCTAATTTCAGAAGTAATGGCTTCTTGAGATTTTTATTCAAGCCATAGACAAATCTCTGATTCTTCTTCAATGGGGTATTTACATACTCGATCCCATATTTAGGGAGGGATTCGAAAGATGCGACATAATCTGCCACAGAAGATCCACCTTGAACAAGGTCAATAAAACGACGGGCCAAAGTCACTTTTTCAGCTTCCAGCACAAACTTTAATTCGAATCTTTCCCGAAATTGCTCCCAAGTAAGATCCACTTCAATAATTTTAGAAATAATAAGCTCATACCAATCTAATGCTCTACTAGAGCATACTAGAAGCCATTTGGATACCATGAAGGTCAATAAGATTCATGCGAGAAAAGATGCGATCGTAGGATCTAAGCCAAGCTTGGACTTCGATAACGCCCTCGGAACCCCTGAACGGCTTTCCACCCAAATTGGTATAGTCACTGCACAAGCGTGCAAACCCAGATTTAGGGTGAGCAGGCCCTGGAATGGGTCCGACAGATTGAGCATTCTTTACAAGATCGAGAAGCCGTTGGTCAGATATAGATACTCCATCCTGGGAGTAGCACTGGATTGACCGGCGCTGGAACGACCTGGTCTAACCATTTCTCTTCTTAAGAAAGAAAGAAAGAAGAAGAAAAAAGTTTATTCACAAAATGAATATCAAACAATAATGATTGATAAAATAAGGCATCGCAAAGAAAATAGGATAAAACGATACGAAGACTCGAATTAAATCCTAAGGCACGACTCCTAAGATGGACTTAGGATGATGATCCTTGTTAACTTATTCTACATTGTTCCGAAGTTTGGCTCTGATACCAAGCTGTGGCGCCCCACCTCTATACTCACGCTAGCCAAGGACACTACGGAGTAATGCCGTCAACTAGCACGAAGAATAAGGCTATTTAGGAGCAACCATCCGTATAATTACTTTGTGCGAGCACCGATATGTCAGATAGAATAACATTCATTTCATTTCAAGAGGAAATCCGACATACCGATACAAACTCAAAGTTACTACACAGTGGCTATATAATCTTCGGAAACAAATATAAAAATAAGCATAACATAAATCTGTCACATATACATACATACATATATACATACATATATATATATATATATCACAAAGGCAGAAATAGATATGAATATAACACATAGAAGTGTATATCAGAGTAGTGGTCAAACAAGATCCACAATATAACAAAAGAATATATACAAGTACTAGACAAAAGAATATGTATACATCAAGGAGTCTCTATCTCGAATGTATAAAACAAAAACTACTAATCTAAAGTAGTTAGCCAAAAGTCAGATGATAACCCCCAGATGAGGAGTCAAGCAGAAGCACCTGTAACATCTCGTTCTGACCCGAGTATTATTTAATAAGAAAATAATAAATGGATCAGTCTAGCTATAATTATCAGATAAAAATGAGATAGAATGAGAGACATGACAAATACGTATGATAACAATAATGCCATACTGTGATAAGTATGCAATTGAAAATCAACCAGAGATTAATCAATATCCTAAGAATCCTCTCATAGATTCAAAAAGAATATCATATTCTTTATTTTGTTCACCAAACCAAATATATTGACATCATATCGATGCCAATCATAAAACTGGCGAAACACAAATTCTAGAAATCATCAATTAGAAATACAAAAATCACAAAAAGGTGGAGGCCTATCACAAAATGGGAGCATGATAACTCACAAACACGTGTATCACAAACGGGATGCTATCCCATGGTCGCAAACCAAAGAGCCGGTGCAACGACGTAGTACGATATCGGTACGCCCAAGGAACCAAAAACTCAAAAATTTCGAAACAACGACGTAGTACAACGGTACGCCCAATGATCCTAATAAATCGGTACAACAACGTAGTACAAAGGTACGTCCGATGAACCAAACTTAATAAAGAAACATGGATCGCTAGCCCGTAAGAATTGAGTCGAAACTCCAAAGAACTATTAGGTCGTTAGCCTATAAAAGAAATGAGACGAAACTCAATAAAACGAGGTACCGTCCCCTACGTGGACAAAGAGATATAGCATATCGCTAGTCTAAATCACAAAAGTGATCATCAATAATCAATGAAAAGTGTGAATTACACTAAGCTAGTAAATAAATGAGTTTAGCTTCATGTCCCATAACCATTGGCTTAACTTAAGTATTTACGAACAAGTTGTAGATTTCCACTCAAAAAATTGTCACAAGAGTTTTAATCGAACAAGTCTAAGAGTTAACCGACGAGGTGAACGCAAGCATTTCATACCACTTGTTTTACTAATCCGTTTAATTAGATTTTTCAAAGAAATGAGGTAAAGGTTTGTGTATGCTAATAGATTGGAAAACAGTTTTATAAACGAGCTTTGTATTGAAAATAGAGTTGATTGTTTTAAATGAAAGAGTTTCGGTATTTACTACTCGTATATAAACCTTTATATTTTAAAGTGACAAATCACAAAATTGATTGTAGAAACAATCGATCACCAAAAATTTCACGTTCAAAGACATGAATTAAATCCAAGAATTCGATTCCAAATCCATCAAAATGGATATACCCAAAAATTCCAAAATAGAAGTCATCAAAGTCGATAATAAATGATAACAACAAATCGAAAAACCATGAATCGATAAAAATTGGAATTTCAAGAAAAATAGGCTAAATAGGCAAAGTAGACTGAATACAAGCAGGTCAGTCGGCTGGCACTTTAAGAATAGTCGACTGGCCAATGCCTGGAAAAACTCTCGGGTTCCAAGTCAGTCGACTGGACTCAGAGGGCCAGTCGACTGGTGCCTGTTTCCCATTATTTCCAGCCTATACAAATGAAGAGCAAACTCAACCAATTCGCAACCGGACGAGCAATGGCGCTAGGGTTTTATGCTAATCGACAACCCGACCTTATAGGCTCTTCAGTGCATCACCAAAAACATGTTCAAACATCAAAGTTAAAATTTTCAAGGATTTGACTTCAAAACACCAAAAATTGAAATATTCACCAAATCAATCCAAACCAAAAACAAATGCATATGAATAAGTGTTAGGAATTCATACCTAATAATCAAAGATAGTTATAGACATAGATGTGAGATAAAAATCTCACCTTTTGCACAAAAACAAGAAAGAAGAAGCTATAGAGCAAGGCAAGAACAATCACTCTTTAATTCCAACCGAAGAAACTTGAATCTAAGCTTAAAAGAAAAACATTTCCTACGTTAGGGTTTAGGAATTTATGAAATTGAAGGTAGAATGAGTTGGAGAAGAAGAAGAGGATGCTTACCAATAGCTTCTCTTTGAATTTGGAGTTAGAGCTTGGATTTGCAATGGAACTAGGGCTTAGGAATTCTAATTCTTTTTCTCCTCCTCCATTTTTATCTAAAGCTTGAAGGTATTAGGAAATGAAAGTGAAGAGAAGTGGGGGTGGAGCTAGAGTTAATAGTTTAGGCTAATCCAAACCCAAAGTCCAAAGTGCGAAGGTCAAATTTTTAGCTAGCTCCAAACATATCGAAGTTTATACTCAAAAAGGTCGCAAACACCATTATGAACTCAATGGAAGTAGTCCCGAGTCCTAATTCGATCGTTTGCAAAAAGTAGCATTTTGGAATAAAATCCGACTAACGATACTATATTTAAATATACAATCGTAAAATACGCGGGTTGTTACATATTTATAGTGGAATAATGGTCATGTTTGTTCATGATGTGATACGATGAATAGACACTTCTTTTGAAATTTGATTTTTGAAAAGCATGGTTAACATGTCGACATATAGGGGTAGAGTATGTCGACATACTCCTTGTAATTTTGAAAAAGACTTTAAAATATTATTTTGAATATGTATTGCTTTGTAAAATAATTTTATACTTTATAAACATGCTTAAATATAATTTATACCCTTTTAAATCATAATAAAATTTGAGTAAAATTATATGATAAGAT
This sequence comes from Allium cepa, assembly GCA_030765085.1. Taxonomy (NCBI): domain Eukaryota; kingdom Viridiplantae; phylum Streptophyta; class Magnoliopsida; order Asparagales; family Amaryllidaceae; genus Allium; species Allium cepa. Next base: position 603,772,943 of record CM060934.1, on the reverse strand, counting down.
TTTTGAAAAACAAACCAATATGAATCAAAAATTTAATATAAACAGTAATTTAGTAAAATATCAAAACTTAAAATAATATTTATAAGCATAAGAAATAGAAAATTATTTAAAAGTTGTTTTGAAAAGAATATTTAAAAACTTATTTAAAAATAGAGGGAGAGAGAGAGAGATCAAGCGCTATTAGAATTTTAACATAAATCTATGACTCTATAACTTATCTGGAATTTCTTAAAATCTTGAACTCTTCAATACTCATGAGTCTTTATTCTCTAACTCTTGAGTCTCTATCAACATCCTGAATCTCTTCAGTCCTTACTTGATATTGTATAGTCTTCTTAAATCATCGCCTGTCTAATATCCTACACCGTGTACTATATATCTTGATAAAATATTTATATTTATATTTTATATGATTTCCTAAAGTATTTGTCATCAAAACCAATATTTTAGGTACTAACAATCCTTCCTTAATTCCTTGTTTTTGATAACAATGCCATGCAGCATTGATGTCGTATCCTTTTATTTCAAAGCTACTGCTTTATAGACCGAGAAGCCTTATTTTATACAAACCATAAGCTATAATTTAAAAGGCAGGATATCTTATGATTTAAAGAAGTCGACAACCTTGTATTTCGACCTGAAATTTTATACTTGATAAAGATCAAATTTTTTGTTTTCGAATCTTAGATAGGGGTTTGACATTGATTATGTCAACATGGATGTCCTGAGTTACTATGTTATATAGTTTTATAAATGGTTCAACATGCTATATGTTTTATGAGTTTGATAGATTCATAAGAGATACCAATGCATGTTATTTTTTGATATGCCATAAGCTTAAGGTTTAACAACCTAATTGGGGACACCAATAAAGATAGGTTGGACATTGGGGTGATTATGTTACATTATGAAATTAAGTTGATAGTTGATGGGTTCATAGTCAACCTAGAAAAATTATGAGATATATGATGGATAGTCCACATTGTGCTTGAGATGGGTAGTCTCTATATGATTAATGATGGGTTCATGGTCATCCTAGGAAAACTATGAAATATGTGATAGATAGTCCACATAATTTTAAATAAAAAGAACTTGGGTAATGGACAATCCACATAATTTTAAGATAAATGTAATATATGAAATGGATAGTCCGACGGATAATCAGACTAAATTTAGATTGACAGTCAGATGAAATTGAGACAGATAGTTAATTAAGTTGGGATGGGTAATTCATTATATGACTTTGGGGAGAGTAATAAAGTGGGTAATACTATGAAGGCAGATTTGTTAGAGTTACCCATATAGCATGTCTACAAATGATTTTTTTTTGTATTCTAACCATTGTGGTTGTAGGTGTATGAATTTTTATTGCCATATTGGTTAAGATACTAGTGAGGGGAGAACCCATTCCGATCAGCAGCGCGGTCTAACTAGTTATCTATGTTTGTTCGAGATGGTAGGCTATTATTAACACCACTGCTTGTCCGATCCGAAGTTTTTGTTTTTCCCCATAAATTATCGCATGCACATTTGAGTAGGCCGGGAGCAAGGGTTTTCGGGATTTCAGTTTGACGGATAAGCTTCCGAAGACATGTAGAAGGTAGGATAGCTATTTAGGAGCTTTATTTTATCCATTACGCTATTTTCATTTTTCTTAACGGATGTAATGGCAAGCTGTATAATTGCCAAATATTTGACTCTGATAAACCAATGATGCATCTTCATATGTCGTTCTAGGAATATTTGTAATAATTATATTTTCTCTGAACGAGGGATCGAATGGGATTATGTAACGAGTATGAAATCTTATTTTGAAATGAAATGTGAAAGTTTATTTATTGAAATGAGTTTTGAAAAATTTCATATTCATGTTCGCCTGATGTTATATATAATTAACATAACTGCATTTTATCACCGAAAATTAATACTAGAGACAACTACAACATTCGTAGCGCTTAGCTTGAGATCTCAAAATGGGGATGTTACACTTCATCACCACTCACAATCATGTCATCAATACGCAAAGATAAAATGATGCATTTTCATTAGTGCACTAAACAAAGAGAGATAGATCATGGGCACTAGATAAAAAATCCAAGAGAGGATATATGACAATAGAAAATTTCTTAAACTAAGCTTGAGGAGTTTGTTTTACACTATATAGGTCCCTTCTAATTTTGCAAACATGTCCGAAATCTTGTGGAATACCAGAAGGATCCTCTTTATAAACTTCTTCTTGAAGATCTCCATTTAAAAAGACATTTTTAACGTCAAATTGAGAGATAGACCATTGGTGAACTAAAGCTACTACACTAGGAGTGAATAGTTATCGTTTTTATACATGAGCAAAAATTTCCTTATAATCCATGTCATATTGTTAGGAGTACTCTTTTGCAATAAATCTAGCTTTACATCTCTCAAAATATCCTTCAGAAATAGTCTTGATCTTATATATCCAAGGATAATCAACAATATTCTTAGTAGAAGATAGAGAAACCAAATTCTAAGTACTTACCTTATGCAAAGTAGAAAATTTCTCATCCATTGTCTTCTGCCAAAGTGGATCAAGAATTGCTCCTTTATGGGAAGAAGGCTTGGAAAAACTATGAACCGAAGCAAAAAAAGAGATAAAAACCAAATAATAACAAGAATAACCAAAATTTGGTAATTTCATGAACTACAAGTGCAGTGGATTTACATAGAAGCTTAAGGATCATAAGATAAGTGGAGCTTTGATTGTGTTAGTATCTACAAGTGTGTCATTATCAACAATATTATTAGTATCATTATCCTATGAATTTGGATCAGTATAAATAAGATCAGATCTAGTCAAGACATGAGTACTAGATGGAATGAAGAATAAAGGTACATGTTCAAGAAAATTGACACGACGAGAGACATAAACCTTTTAAGTCATTAGATCAAAAACCTATACACTCTTTGACCATCACCATAGCCAATAAAGACATACATAACTATACAAGAGGACAACTTGTTGCGTTCTTTGTGAGGATGAAGAATAAAACAAGTGCATCTAAAATTTTTAAAGAAGAAATAATCAGTTAGGGATCCACATAGTTCTTCAAAAGGAGAAATACCTAAAATATGAGAAGATGAGATTGTATTGGCCAAAGTTACAATGTTGAGAACCACCTCATCCTAAAAATAATTAGGGACATGAGCATATAAAGACATAGATCTAGTGGTTTCAATAATATATCTAGACTTTCTTTATGAAACACCATTTATGTGAGAAGTTTTTGTACATAAAGTTTGGTAATTAATTCCATCTAAGACAATAAATTTACAAAACTTCTTAGATTTTATTCCCCACCTAAATCACATTAAAACAATTTATAACAGTAGATTATTAAGTTTTAATTAAAGCTCAAAATATGGTGTATATATCAAAAAATTCCAAAAGATGTTCCATTAAATACATCCAACAACAACGAGTCCGACCATCAATAAAAGAAACATAATAATGAGACCCTCTTTTAGTGGAAAAAGGAGAGGATCCTTATACATAACAACGGATTAATCAGAAGAAGAAGAAGAGACATGATTACTATTCTTAAAAGGTAAAGAAGAAAATTTTACAATTTTACATCCAGTACAATCGGGAATATCATGAGTTTGCAAATTTGTTGCCACCCCTATGAATGCTAAAATATCAAATAGGAAAATGAAACATGACAAAGATGAGATGTCATAAATAAAAACTAGAAGAAGGACACAAATGAAAAGAAGATTAGTTAAGTCTAGTAGTGACAGTAGTAGTTGGTACTTTCTGCTTATCAAAAACATATAGTCCTCCCTTTCCATGACTTATCCCAATTAGCTTCTGAGACTATGAATCCTACACATAACAAGGAGTAGAAGTAAAGGTGAACAGTTGACCAAAAGAACATGGTCGATGGATGCAAGATTTAATGTGATATTTGAAATATCATAAACATTAGAAATTTACAAATTAGAACTAATGGTAGAACCAACTACGGATGAAGGTATATGAGTACCACAAGCAGTCATAACATGAATATAAGAAGGAACCATAGAGACAAAAGATGACGAATTTGGTTACTTATGATGTGAAGAACCAAAATCTAAAATCCATAGAGAAGATGACATACCAACAGATTTTTGAGGCAATGTAACATCTCGCCTTTCTGTACGTTTTAAATCGACGATAAACCACACACGTCAAACTTAAACCATACAGAAGGGCGGATTGTTATGGGGTAAAAAAGAAAAAACAGAGAAAGAAAAACAAAAATAGAATCATGCAGCGGAACGATAAAATATAATAATTAAACAAACAGTTCATGAAGCTGTTTACAAAACATTTGATTATACTAATACACTAAAAATCAGAGTTACACATACCAGAGAATAATAATTACAATGCAGCGGAACATTATGAATGCAGTGGAACAATATAATAAATAATAGTAATAAAATCTTCGTCTTCGTCCTCCAGAAATAAAGTCTTCATATCCTGCAATGCTCAAAATGACCCGAACGAATTGAAAAGACAAAACACTCGAGTCAGAACTGAAAGATCTTATGTAAGTTAGATCAACTGAAATAAATATGAGTGGAAAGGCGTCAGAGATGTTTACGAGATTTGACATCTCCTATCCAGTGTCAAACGTGAGTGCAGTAACTTAAAAGATGCTCGGGAATCACATCTCCTAAGGATCCATTAAACTATTTACTATGTAGTAATATTTCGTTATTATAATAATGTCTATAGTAAACTAAACTTACTTTTAAATAGCGTTAAGGAGTTATCCATATAGCCCTTAACACGTAATAGTGCCAATAGTCTATACAGTACCGTAATACCTCCTGATCGGGAGGCTACTAGAGGATACTCCATAGGTACGACACAAATCAAACTCGTACAAGGCGCGCTAGGGTAGGTGACAAGGCACAACTAGGCAATGCCAGGATAGATATACCAATTACGCTTTCGGACCGGTAATAACGCGTAGCAGCTACTACTGCCACCTCGAGCCACACCCCCAAAATCCAAAGGGCCCCAATCAATCACAAAGTAATAGAATGGTATCGAAGGAGTGTGTCCGATAAAAGGTGCTATCTTCTTAGCCCATCGATCGCTCCTGTTTTAGCCACCTTATGCCAACTCACGGGAGTCGGGTCCACATATATACCTCAAAGGAAATGCCGCCACCATCCTACTTCATTCTAGAATCTCCACCGCGCACATGGTTGTTAAAGTGATTTTTCGAAGTTAGCGGAGAGTATGACAACTTCTGATCCCGGTCTTTTCAACAACCAAATGTTATTATAACACCGCGGTCTTTTCAGAATAGTTTATACTTCAAAACCAGCATATAACATCCATTTTAAAACCATATAAATACGATATCCTTTCCGTTTTTAAAACCCAAACCAATATGATATCATTATTATAAAGACCCAAATCAATATAATATCATTTTTATTTCAAATATATCCCTTTTCCAAAATCATAGCACTTTCAAATTTATACACTTCGAAACCAAACCTTTGAAATTATAACACTTTTAAAACTTAATGCTTTGAAATTCATAACTTCGAAACACTTTATTTTCGATAAAACATTTCAATTTCGATATATTTCAAGGCTTTAAATATTCCAAATTTCAAAACTAAATTTGATAATTTCGATTCAACAATTAAATTTTCTACTATTTAGTTTTGAAATATTTTACATGATAAATCCATTATCATTTAAATAAAACTCAAATTACAAATAACTAAATATTTCCTTCAATTCATTTATACTTGAAATACTCATTTAATTCACCTTGACCCCAAAAATCAAGTTATAAAAAAAATTATACCCTTTAAAATTTCCAATTTAATAAATTTCACATCAACCTTTTTGAGTTTAATTCTTAAATAAATTTAATATTAAATAAATTTTCAATTTATCTCCCAACCTTAATTTATTTAAATCGTTATACACTCTATATTAAAATAAAGTTTAAATACTTACTCACATTTATTTTAATAAAAATCAAACTCTATTACTAAACTTAATTTCTATTTAACAAACTTATACATAGCTTAAATTCAAGCATATAACTATATATAAAATAATATTTATATAATATCAAAAATTAATATTCATTAAACCATATATTTCTTTCCAAAACCATAGAAATCATTTTCAAAATATTTTATATATAGACCACGGTGTGTGTGTATAATTTTCTACCATATGGTCAAGTGATATGGATATTTATCATTCCAATCCGTAATTTAAAATAAAAATACGATTATATATCATTTCAAACCGCAATCCTGAATGAGATAAAAATGCATAACAACTTGCAATTTATAACAATATAACATACAACATCCATTCATCCAATATCAATCATCAAACATTTATCACAATCATCATCCAATTCAATCAATAACATCAATGCATAACAGGAAATAAATAACAGATATTTTACTGGCAGTTTATATTCAATAATAAATTAAATAATCATTTAACTAGCAGTTTATATACAATAATAAATTAAATAACCACTGCCGCGACCACGTGCACGTCCCCCCTCCCCCGAAGCCGCCTCTACCACTGCCTCGACCTCCGGCCACCCACGACGAAGCACGAACACCAAAAACCCCCGGCCGCCGCCCTTAAACTCAACCCTAATCCATGATTTCCCGACGATATAACCATTGATTTGCAGAACGAACACTGCCGATGAACTTCGCTTGACGATCTCTACAAAACAAACAAGTCAATTCGTCGATCAAACGACATTCATCGACGCGCGATGAACGACCATGAATGTTTCCTCGATTTCAGGCCACATCGAAACTCAAATTGAAAAACGAATCATATATCTGACTTGCGCTCGCCGAGAGCTTCAAATCCATATATAATTCGATATAATTTGAAGAGATTTATTTTTTGGCTTTAAATTTTATTTGTAATTGCAATTGGAATTTGATTTTGGGAATTTGTCTGCCATTGAGGAAGAGGAGGAACAGAATGAATTGCACATAGAGACAAATAACAATGAGGAACAATTAGGGTTTTTAACGAGGTATATATAGGTAGGTCAGAAATAGAGATGAATGGACACGATTGGTTATGACCGTTGAACGATAAATGGCCTGAAAAGCCCGTTCGACTCCGGAACGAAATTGGGTCAACCCATATGTCAAAAGAGATGTTTCTGAATATTTAAACGCAATGGAACAAGTTTCAAGTCCAAATTTTATCGCATAGAGAAGTTATGTTAAAATCAAGTTATTTCAAATTGATTTCAATTAAATCGATTTCTAGGCGTTTCGAGTCCGTATGATCAAACGACAAGTCCAATCGATATAAAACATGAAATCCTACAATAATTCACCGTTACGGATCCGATGAAACTGGTTTCGTCGAAATCCAAGTCAGTGGCCAAAATGGTTATTTCCTAATTAATTAAATAAATAAATAATTGATTAATTAAATCAAGTTTTCAGTTTCAACTCTATAATTACCAAATTTCATCATTTTTGATTTATTTAGCCATTCATAACAATTTAAAACAAATTTTCATGTTGATTCAATGTTAATTATTTCAATAATTACTATCTTCGTTCTCAATTTCATTATATTCAGAAATTATAAATAAAATTTTCGATAACTCCATTGAATTTACTTCTCATTCTTTTTATTCAATACATTATGGTCAAATGGATGAAATTAACATTGGATTCAGATTATTACATTAATATTCTCAGATTTCATCTAAATCTCCATTAACGTAATATTTAATTTCCTTTAATTTCAATTAATCCTATTTATTAAATTTAAATTAATAAATCACGATTTCCATTTTATTGTTCAATCAATCATTATCCTATTCATACTTTATTATCAACCAACAATTATTAAAATTAATTATCCAATATTGATTTCTATCAAATTACAATTTATTATGTATTATTTCATCAATTAATATACTTTGAACTTATTTCCCAATCTATTAATTACAATCAATTATAACCTTACATTTGGCTTCAATTAATTGGAGTTGCACTAAATTAATTATTTATTCACTTGCATTAACATTATTATCTTTATTTTAATGATTTCATTATTAAATTATAAATCTTTATTTTCTTTTTGAATTAAATTACCAAAACTTATTAAATTAACAAAATTTAATTATCAAAAATTACGGGTCGTTACAGACAACTGACATATAGAAGAAGTGGCATATGTTGCTTAGGGCTACAACGAAAGAACCTTCTGAAACTGTTATGATAGATTACTATAATTATTGATAGGAGCTGGTGCAGGTATTGTTGAATTATTATACTATGATTTATGCGAGATCTAGAAGTTTGGAACTTTTTTTAGTCCATTCTTCAATATGGGACAATAAGTCTTCCAACTGTTGGAACTGGGCCAGCCCGACGGTAGTGTTAGGTGTTTTTCAATTTTTTTTATTCTATTGGATCTTTATTGGGCCTATGAAGTCTAATTCATTTAGAAAATTTTTAATTTTTTTAAATAAAATCATGTATTTTATTTAAATTTAAGTACTTTATAATGTAAAGTTAATTGAATGATTTAATTTATGTGTGTGTGTATATATATATATCATATACATATGTGTTACATGTGTAACATAATAATCCGTGAAGGATATAACATGTCCGTATATAGATGTTGAGATTTACATCGCAACAAACACATTGGCTCATTTCGTATGTATTGTATGTTGCCTAAATATGTGCATAAATATGTAATGCAAAGTATATTTATATAAATACGTATACATATATTTAAAATATACAGGTAAATAGGCACAAGGAAGAAGTTGCAAAAAAAATTAGTCTCAGGGACGACAAGTTTGTTTTTTAGTCTGAAGGACACTTTTTAGTGTAAATTGAAAATGATAGTTACAACTATCATTCTGTGATTTAAACTAAAAAGTGTCATTCAGCCTAAAAAACAAACTTCTTGTCCTTGAGACTAAATTTTTCTCTAACTTTTTCCTTGAGCCTAAAAACCCCTAAAATATATTCTATAACTAAAAGTCTCAAAATTAAATATATATATATATAATTTAAAACATATGTATAAATATATATAGCTAAACATATAAAATTATACATACATACATATATAATAATTAAAATTATATATATATATATAAGGTTAAATAAAATGTATATATATGAATAATTAATTACATTAAAATACTTAGAATAAAAAAATATATTTTAAAATTATTTCCAGATCTAAATTAGCACAAAAAACATAAAATAATAATTTTATAATTTTATCATTAATATATATATAATAAATAATTTTGATCATAATAATTAAAAATATTAGTAATAAATATTAAAAAACTAAATTTAAAAATTGTTAAAATTAGGATCATAAAATAAAGGTTCAAAAAATTCTTCACGATTTTTTGAAATAAAATATTATTTTTAATAAATAAAATAAATGTTCAACCCAAGTAATTTAATTATTAAAAATAGAAAATATTAACAAGAATTTTGAAATTTTTGTCATGGGTTACTACATAGATGTAGTAATTTTAAAAAAAATCAAATTTTCAGTCCAATAATTATTTTACATATAATAAAAAATACATATAATCAATAAAGGATAATTTAAAATTATTTATATATATATAAAAAATTATTTTAGAATTTGATAATTCATATTATGTATAAATAGGCGCGAGGAAAAATTCTAAGTTGTTTATACATTATAAATATACAAATATGTAATCATATGTTTAAAATATACGTTAGTCTATATGTAGATTAATATATAAATATACATAAAATAATTAATAATGACAAAATTTAATTTTTTACAGCAAATTAGATTTGTTTATATATAAATTATAACACATAATAATATAAGCATGCACATAACCAAACTAATTTGTGACAACTACATATACCTAAGAAAATTTCACCTACCTAGATATACAACATTAATATATATACAGATTTAGGATCAATCAATATTAAACCACAAAATATGATACGATTATCGTAATATATAAATAAATTACCAATTGATGATGCCTTTAAGTTCACTTGAATTAATGAATTCCTTTCTCTAGTTATGCTCAATCCGTCAGATTGCAAGTCTGGAATCGTCGACATTTTCTATCAAATAGTGCTCTTACTTAACTTGAATTGATTTGAGATTCTTTGAACTGATATGAGGATTAATTTTGGCTAGCAAACTTGATAATTATGGCAGCCAAAAGTTGTTTTTGATTAAGGGTTTAGAGATCCATATATATGACCATGTATAAGGGAGATATTAGGATGATCTCATTACCTATTCTCTCTTAATCTTTGTCATCCATCTCTAGGTCTAATCCTAAGTTTTAGCCGCCTCTAATAACTTATCAAACTGAAATATGCATCCCTAATGATGGACTTTAAAACCCATTTAATCCCAAGCCAAAATGCTACGCAATTAAATCTAATTTAATCGCTTATTGATATCGTATACCAATTGGTACATTTATAACTATTATAAATATATAACAATTTTTATTTCTCAAACCATATTCAAATTTTTATAATTAATATTTCATAAATATTAATTAATTTAATTTATTTATAACAATTATAAACTAATTAAATCATTCGGTCTTAAGAGAATTCATCGTTTCAGTAGTGTAACTCTTCGGTGTAAATTTGGTCGGCAATTAGCACCGAACTATTTGAATGTTAACGTTCACACGTCACTTAGAAAATAGTGTAACATTATGGTCAAATTTATCGCTTATTCATTTTCAGTAAAAATCTTATTTAATTTAATAAGCGTTACCCGTTAGTGACATTTATATACACCAATTCTCTTCGTCAAAAACTGTATCACTTTGAATTTATGGAATTTGATAATGATCAAAATTCCAATATTATCCATATTCAACTTTATAGTCCAAACAAAAAATCCTTAGTTTGATAATAACAATTATTATTAACCGTACTACTCTGGCCAGAGATTTTGACTTTGGGTTGACTTGTGTTGACTACGATACTAACCTTATATAACTGAAGTGATGAATCCTCTCTTAAATAGTGTCTTCCTCCCAATACTTCCACTCTACCAACTATAATCACTTGATGGATGCCGTTCCATGATCTGACTATAATCAAAGCAGAGTTTTTCATAGTGAAGGTTGACAGTATTCTCAAGTTGAAAAAATTATGTAAATTAGTCACATCGATATTTTCTGTTTGACCTTAGTTATATTAACCAACATAAAACTATCGATTGAGTCATTCCATAGTTATCCAATAACTATCAGTACGTAATCCCTTGGTGCCCCAAGCAGTCATGAGTAATACACCGCCCAACATTTGAAGAGCGTTACGTATTCTAGTCTCAATGGATACATCGATATCCAGTCTCGATGCATGTTGACTAGGAACATTTAAAATGATACATTTGTTTCATTGTGATAAATTACTCACGATTACAACATTTTGTAACTACTATCACAAAACATACCATTTATTGATTTTCTATTAAATATACTTTTAATTAAATTTGTTAATTAATATAACCACATTATATCAAGTATATAGTAGAAAGAAATACCTTTATTTCGAACAAGATTGGTCAACGAGTTAGATATATGTAACAGATTACATAATTACCCTTAGGGCGTACCTCTAACTCTATCACCAATGATCTTTTTACTTACATATCTGCACTCATCGACCATTATATAAGGTTTGGTATAGGATGGATTAGAAGGTACTGCTAGCAAAGAAGGACCTCCTTTTTCAGAGCAGGACCTAAGATAGATTTCTTCATCCAATGATTAACGAACAAGTAAATAACCAATAGAAATGAAGAGCAATGCAAAATTGAACCCATGAGTCCTTCTAGTCATTAGAAGAGCCCAAAACTACACTAATCATTGTTGATCTTCATGAGTGATATATGTACTCAATGCTTTCAACTTATTCAATCTTACAAGAACCAGTTTGTCCCAAATATTTGACATAGCAGATAAAAAACTTGCACACTCATATTGTTTTGTGGAAAAGCTCTTAGGTCGTTTTCCAATTCATGCTATTTTGCGAAATTTGTCTAAGTAAATTGTTGAACCAAAAATTGGCTCAACACCCAAGATGTTGTACAAAGTAATAGTATTCGAAATGGTCCCAGTATTGCCCATGGGCATTAATCCAGTCATGACGTTGTTTAAAAGTTCGAGTCATATGTCTAAGGGTAAAATTGGCGAGTTGCATAAATATGTGATACTCCATTACTTGTTCGTTAATGGGAAAAATAGGCAATTAACATGTACCACAACCCTTTGTTCATATGTTAATGAGCATAATAGTCATTATGCGAGGTAAACTTTAATTTAGGCAAAGGCTTAAGTGTTCTTGTTTAAATCAAAATTGTGCAAGTCTAAGTCCAAGTCCAAAAACAAGTCATATGCATATCCATTATTCAATAATAGTCATGTTTGCACATTCAAGGGAAATAGGCTATGCAAAGTTAAATATCCAAGTCCTTAATTGCAAAAGTTCAAGAGTTATAATCAACTCAAGAAATCTCCAAATCGATTTAGGGTTTGCAACTTGTATTGAGAAAAGGATAAAGAAAATTATTCGCCCCCTTCGCCATTGGGGTCTGTTTATAGAGGTAGCAATAGGCGGGATGGCTAATATGTGTCCATCCGGCTATGTACTCAGCATCTCCTTACATAGTAGATATTCAACACCCTTCACGATTGCTAATTCTCGCCATCCCGCGACATGGTAATTACTCGATAACCTTCGTGATGGTAGATACTCAACAATTTATACAATTGTTGATAATTGACATCCTTCATGTTTTCTAGGGTTCGACATCCCTTGTTGCTTGTAAATGCCTAAAATTCCTTGCTAGTGTTGAAGCTTGTCATTCCTGTAGAAGTTCGATATCGTGCAGCTTAAAGATGCTTTACAACAATTATTGTTGTAAAGGTTCGATAACAGTTACTGTATCTAAGGCTTGTTTTGCATAAAGATTTGATATCCTCTCCTTGTGACTATATGCTCATCTTTCAACGGTGTTGCACCCTTCCTTTGTTTTATACTTTACAGCATTCTTTGTCATAGTGGTTTGATATCTCCATTGTCTTTGAGAAACTCAACACCTTTTTATTGTTAGGCGCTCGATAGCTTTCTTTATTGTTAATGTTCGATGTCACCTTTCCCTTGTGGATGCTTGATAACACTTACCATTATTGTGGTTCGATATCCTTAGAGGCTTAGTATCTCTTCTTTCTCTATTTGGATGCTCGACATCCTAATTGTCGTAAATATTTGACATCATCTCTACTTTTGACGCTTGACAGCGTTATGGTTGTTGAGGCTCTATACCTCCTTTGTTTTTATGATAGACAACCCATATGGTTATTAAGGCTCGACACCGCCTCCTTTATATTAGATGCTCGTTACCTCCTTGTTGATGGAGTACTATTAGAGGCTCACTACCTTAGAAACTTAATAAATTATCATAGAGTTATTGGTACATCATATCGTTGTGCTCTTAGAGGCTCGATACCTACTTTTTGGAATGTTTCCATATATTTCCTATGACCTAGTGATTTCTTTTTCTCTTGATGACTTCTCAAGTATATTTGATAGTCAGGAAATAGGAGGATAACATTTGCCTCCCTCCATAAAAAAAGTTTTTTACACTTCAGTGTAAAATCAAGTTCAACACCCAAAATGAATCAATCTAATAGGAAGGATTGACGATACCTTTGGCCTAAGAAGTCATACCAATTACCATTCTAGGAATAAGGAGCTTGGATTACAAGAGCCAATCTTATAATAATAAGGAAACCAAAAATCCAAAGAAAATTCGTTGCCACAAAGAGACGAGTCTGAATTCATGCCTTGAGATTGAGGATTAGACAATAAGAGCAAGGATTCCACAAACTTCACTTCGAGGGCAACGTTCATAATATAGAATCCTTCCTGATTAAGAAACTCATAAGTTCTAGTAAAAGACAAGAAACTTAACTGATAAGAAGTTCATAAATTCATTTAATAACAAAACTAGAAATCCATCTGATAAGAAGACCAGAAATCCATATGGCCAGAAAATCAGAAATTAATTTGGTAAGAAAAGCAAAAATCTAATCGATAAAAAGACCAAAACCATATCTGATAGAAAGACCAAAAATTTCTATTTTAATGGCAAAATTTTCATTCCAGTTAACTGATGTGCACGTAAATGTGCATATATTTACATCCATATTTTATCTATTTTTATTTAAATAAACATCATATTTGGGCATTTTAACATATTTAAAACTAAAATTCAATTATGTCCAAACCATCATATTTTCATCTTCATTCAGGGGCAAAACGGTCATTTTTATTTATGTGTCAATGTAAGAATTTTTACTTGGACATTTTTTGATAATTTTTATAGGAATTTGGATGCATATGGAAGAGGCTTATATGAAGATATATGCATGCACAAATGAATACAAAGGAAAGAAAAGGGAAATAATTCAAGCTATGAACATGGAGGACCCCACCCGCTTACCCAAATGTACAATTAGGAGCCAAAGAACAACTAAGTGGAGGTTAAATCTTCATGCACAACAAATGATGGATTAATTGGTGGATAATGGTTACTTGGTGGCCACACTTCCTAAGGGAAAATTTAGGAAGCTCCCTAAAAATAGAATTAGGGTTTTATGCATGTATAAATAGTCATTTTATGTATATGAACAAATCATCTTCTACTCTTTCATTTTACTTAGGAAATTAAGAGATCAAAGTGTAAGCTCAATGTTCAATGAAATAAAAATGGCTTCTTAGCCTCTTTCTCTTCTCTTATTTACACGCTTTTACTTGCTTCTCATGTTTTTATGCTCTTTTCTTTTCTTTGATAGCAGATTAGTTTTACATTTATGCAAGTAGTGTAGCTTACTTCCTTTTGTTATAAGTAGTTTAATTACATTCTCTTCTTTACTTATTTTTTAATTTTCTTCTTTTAATGTCGAAATTTACCTGTGTTACTTCAATGCCACAAATGAGTAGCTAAACCCCTTTAATTTAGGAGTAATGAAGCTCTTAAATATTATGTATTTCAACATTTTATGATTTATGATCTCATTTGGTTCACGCTTAATGAAGTGGATTTTGATGCAAGTTTATACAAGTGAGTTTGATAGCTTATATTGCTTATGAAAATTAGCTATTCTTATTCAACATAAAAACAAGTTGCATCATCATTTACTAATCCATTTTTGATTGTGACATTAAAGTAAAAAATGAAATTTGATGAAATATATTACTAGTTACAATAGTAAATAGATCATACTTAAAATAGCTTTTGCTTTGGCTTCATTTTCATGAGAATTATAAGTGGGTTATTTGTTGTATTATAGTTTGATGGTTTGAGTTATGTTAATTAATAACATAAACAAACCATACTTATGATAAATACAACAATATTTCACTTAAATCAAAGCTAGAGATCATACATTGTTTGTTTGTTGATTTACAAAAATATGAGAGTGGGATTGCCTCTTAATTGTTCTCTAGTTCAATAGTTTTTAAATCAAATTTTAATTCTAGTTTTAGCTTCATTTTAGTTCTAATGAATAATTTCTCCTTCATTTGGTCTAATTTGATTGAATAGATTTTTAAAACTCTAACAACTCCCTACGGATCGACTCGTATTCGCCACGTACTACAAGTGTACGTCGTGCGCTTGCGGTAAAATTTAATTTGAAATTTATCGGTAGTTTTCTAATTTGATAGAAAATTTACCGCTAAACATTAACAGAAGACTATAAATCCAACCAATAACAAAGATACCCGTTATTTGATAGTGAATTTAATTTCAATCCAGAAATAAAAGATTAAATGCTAATTTGCTTCGGAGAATAAAGCCTAGGCTCAAATAATAATTAACTTCTTGATAAGAAAAATTCAGAATTTTCTTCAAGACCTTTCCTTTTAAAAATAGTTCATCACAATAGTGGCCTAACCTTTCCTTTGAAGGTTTCTTTGTCTTTACCTTGAGGCAAGATTGATCGTGTTTGATTGCTCTTTCTGTGGAAGATTGCTTTGGCCTATCTTTAAAGAATTAGACTCACTCGACTGATTTATCTTGCCCCTTCTTACATTTTGGGTAAAGATTTAAGCTTTAATTGATATCTTTTGCCCCTCTTAAGTATTTAGATTGGTTGGTCGTTTGGTGTAACAACCCGTATTTTTGATAATTTAAATCTTTAAAATTAAATAAGATTTTGAAATGTAATATTGAGTGAAATTAAAATTTATGATTTACTAATGAGAAAAATAATTAGAATATGATTTAATAATGTTATTTTAATGTTATTAACAACTATTTTTATGTAATTTTAATCAATTGAAATAATGGTAAAGTTAATTTGGTAAATAAGGAATAAATTAAATGTTGGATTCAATGTTGAAATTATTTGTTATTAATTGAAATAGGTTTATTATAGAATATGAAATAAATTACTTAGTATGCAAATTTATTTACTTTTGTTTGAAAACAATAGATTTATAACTGTGTTTGAATTACTAATTTGTAATAACTATTTTAATTATTTTTTAATCCGTTGAAAGTAATTTTGAAATCAGCTAAATTAATATAATTGAAATATTGCAATTAATATGGTAAAAGGCATTAGCTATTGCGTGATCAGAATAGTAAGATGGAAACTTATGTTAAATTAATTCATTAGGTAACAGTAATTTCGTATAAGAATTTAAATCTAAATAAAAGATTTTGTTTGAAATTTAAATTATAATGAATGGATTATTACAGTTGTAACTGAACACTGGAATCAATGTAATATTTAAATCTTGGATTTAATGTGGAAAATTGTATTTTTAAAAGATTATAAATTACTGTTTAATCAGGAATGATGAAAATTGTTAACTTTTATTCTAGATTTTAAAAGTGATTAAATTGATTTAAATTAATAATTTATTTAATTAACGTATAAAATTTGTCTTTTTGGACACTGTCTCGGATTTCGACGAAACCAGTTTCATCGAATCCATAACAGTGAATTATTATAGGATTTCAAGTTTCGTAGCGATCGGACTTATCTTTTGATCGTGTGAGCTCGAAACGTTTAGAAATCGATTAAAAGAATTCAAATTAATATAATTTTATTTTAAATACTAATTTCTATATACAATGGAATTATTGTTTGAAACTAGTTCCATTGAGTTTGAAGATATCAAAAACCTATATTTTAATATATGGGATGACCTACTTTCGTTTCGGGAACGAAACAGGCTTTTAAGGACGTTGTTATCGTTTCGACCCATATATGTCCATTCGTTCTTATCCATCTCTATCTATAAATAGATTTTTCCTCTTATCCTAACAGTTTATTCCAATTTATGTACGTACTTTTATTCTCATCGGTTCCTTCTTCAATGACCATCTTTCCAAAACCCTATATTCCCAATTTCAAATCAAACTTCAAACTCCTCAAAACCTGTCGAATAATATATCATCGCGAAGCTCTCGACGAGCGTAACCTATGTCTGTAGTTCGGTTTGGCCAGAAATCAACAATTTATTCTCGGACGTCCATAATAGGGTTTGGCGATCGACGACGGATCGTTGACCGTACGACGATCGGAGGGCACATCGACGTAGATGGAGTTAAGAGGAGCTGATCTGTGGTCACCATTCGTCTCAGTAAGGCATGAATTCTCCACAAATCGAGGAAAAGGGGGGCGGTGGCGTTGGCCCATCGGGGCGGTGGAGATGGTCATGCAACCATGGTAAGGTGCGGTCGGAGGCGAGCTTTGCATTGGCGATGGTCGATCTAGGTGAAGTTATATGGAGTAGTAGCGATCTGATGTTGGACATGGGTGGCCGTGATGGGTCAGATTCGTGAGCGCGTGCAACAAGAGTTTGAATGTAGTGGTAATTAACTTATTTGCCCTTGTATTATTTAATTTTAAATTTTCAAATTCAATCCTCTAATGTTACTAACATTTGCATACGAACTCGGATTTGAACGCGGTTTCTTCCATTGTGATCGTGTTGAAATTTCGAACAACATGGAACTTGTTTGGTTGAATTTGAAGACTGTTTAAATTTTAGGCTTTATTTGGATTTTAAATTTCTCCTCCATTCGGTCTAATCTGATTGAATAGATTTTTAAAACTCTAACAAATCCCTGCGGATCGACCCGCATTCGCCACGTACTACAAGAGTATGCCGTGCACTTGCGGTAAAATTTAATTTGAAATTTATCGGTAGTTTTCTAATTTGATAGAAAATTTACCGCTAAACATTAACAGAAGACTAGAAATCCAACCAATAACGAAGATACCCATTATTTGATAGTGAATTTGATTTCAATCCAGAAATAAAAGATTAAATGCTAATTTTCTTCGGAGAATAAAGCCTAGGCTCAAATAATAATTAACTTCTTGATAAGAAAAATTCAGAATTTTCTTCAAGACCTTTCCCTTTAAAATTAGTTCATCGCAATAGCGGCCTAACCTTTCCTTTGAAGGTTTCTTTGTCTTTACCTTGAGGCAAGATTGATCGTGTTTGATTGCTCTTTCTGTGGAAGATTGCTTTGGCCTATCTTTAAAGAATTAGACTCACCCGACTGATTTATCTTGCCCCTTCTTACATTTTGGGTAAAGATTTAAGCTTTAACCGGTTTCTTTTACCCCTCTTAAGTATTTAGATTGGTTGGTCGTTTGATGTAACAACCCGTATTTTTTATAATTTAAAACTATTAAATTAAATAATATTTTGAAATGTAATATTGAGTGAAATTAAAATTTATGATTTACTAATGAGAAAAATAGTTAGAATATGATTTAATAATTTTATTTGAATGTTATTAACTACTATTTTTTATGTAATTTCAATCAATCGACGATAAATCAAAGGTGTGATTTAATCCACTCACGCAATACTAAACCTTCTTATGTTAGTTGAATTAAGTTTATGGAGTGATAAGAAATTTATTGATTGTTGTTTGGTAGTTTAAATTATCATTAAATTTAATTTGAATTTATATTAAATTTAATTTCCATTTAGATTAATATTGAATTTAAATTGTCAGTTGAATACCTAATAATGATAACCAGTTAATTATTGTAATTTATTGGCTGATTTGGATGTTGATTGTGATGGATGTTATTTGTTGATATTTTGGATGATTGGATGTTTATATCTCTGTTATCATTAAGGGTTGAAATGATATATACCCGAATGATCTTATAGAATAGAAAAAATCGTCATGGGTTGAAATGATACATACCCGAGCGATTTTATTGATTTCAAAATTATTGATTCGGGATACAGTTGAAATGATATATACCCGGGAAACTTAACTATTTGGGTTAAAATGATACATGACCAATCACTTAACCATTGGGTAGAAAATTATATGCGTACACCTTTGATAGGTTTTAAATTATTTTCTAAATAATAAAGTATGTTTGATTTGTAAATTTGATTTTTTATTTAATTTAATGATTTTATTTAAAAATTTATATTTGGAAAATAATTTGTTATATACGTTTTAAAGTTTTAAACTATAAGTTAATATATGGTTTAAAAAGTAAATTTAACATTTTTAATTATAATTTTATTTAGTTATAAAAATATATTTTTAAATGCTTTAAATTTTAATTTAATAACATATTTAATATAGTTTTAAGAGTTTTATTTAAATTCAATTTAATATAATAAATATATATTTTATAATAACTTTAACAAATAAAAATGTAAGGGGTTTTGTAAGGAATTTATAAAAGTTTTGTAAGAGATTTTATAATGGATTTTATAAAAGAGATTTTATAAAAGATTTTTATAAAGGATTTTTTAATGGTTTTATAATGGAATTATAAAGGTTTTAAAGGATTTTCTAAAGGATTTTATAAAAGAACTTGTATAAAGGGATTTGGAAGCGTTTTAAAGGAATTTGCGTTGAAGTTTATGAAAAGAAGAAGAGTTGTAAATTGTTTTGGAACTTATAAATAGCTTTATAAATGGTTCTAAAGCATATAAATAGTTTATAAATGGTTTAAGTAAGATTTATAATTTTTTTTTTTTGAAATTGATTGAAAGAAATCTTCCTCCGTATTTATGAATATATTTATACTTTTGGAATAAGTATATGGATGTCTTGATATGAAGGTATAAATTGTTTCTGGATTTATTATTAATTTTTTATTATAAAATGATAACGGTGTGAAATAAGTGTTTGGTTGTTAAAGGGATCGGAGTCGGATTTGTCATACTCCCTACCAATTTCGAAACAACTTTAACAACTGTGCACGTGGTGGAGAATCCAAAACTAAGTAGGATGGTATGGCGAACGCTACCGTATGAGGTAAGAACGCAGTCCCGACCTTCATTTCAGCTTGATATGACTAAAGCAGGAGCTATATCGGACCAAGTGGGGTCGCTCCCCCGATCGAACACGCTTCTTCGGTACCATGTCTGTTACTTTGTGATTGATTGGTGGCCACCCTCGAATTGATTATGGGAGTGTGTCTCGAGGTGAGCGGTAGTAGCTGCTATGCGTTACCGCCAATTCGGGAGTGCAAAATGGTAGAATCCTGCCGTGGGCATTGCCTCGCGTGCCTTGTCATATGCCTTATTGAGCTCACTACGATTTTAGTTTCGGTCATATCTATAGAGCGCTCCATGATAGCCCACCAGTTTACAGTGGAGTTTACAGGTTTATGGAAGCAATAGCAACTGCTTTTGGTTTCATAAATAAAGTTGTTCGCCTGACAAAGAGGTACGTTTTCGGATTACAGTTTGCAACAAAATTTTAATTGTTTTTCCCTTGGTTTGGGATGTTTATTATTGAAATATGATATATATATATATATCGTAATTATTGATACTATTATTTTTTTCGGTCCTAACCGCGCAAATGAGACTCTGCCGAAACTTTTCGTAAATTTAGGACTTAGAATTTTTTTGTGAAAATGTGGTTATTTTCAAGGTTATATTAAAACTTAATGATGTGAATTTAAAGTGTTTATAAATTGAATAATTTGAATAATATTATATCATGTTTCTTAATTCCTTCTTCTTCATTTTCGATTAAAAAAAGTTTTGAGTGAAGGAGAGTGTAACGACCCGTATTTTTTGATAATTTAAACTATTAAATTAAATAAGATTTTGAAATTTAATATTGCGAGAAATGAAAATTTAGGATTTATTAATGAGAAAAATAATTAGACTATGATTTAATAATGTTGTTTGAATGTTATTGACAACTATTTTTTTGTAATTTCAATCAACTGAAAATAAGGAATAAATTAAATGTTGGATTCAATGTTGAAATTATCTGTTATTAATTGAAATAGGTTTAGTATAGAATATGAAATAAATTAATTAGAATGTAAATTTATTTGCTTTTGTTTGAAAACAGTAGAATTAAAAATGTATTTGAATTACTAATGCGTAATAATTATTTTAATAATTTAATCCGTTGAAATTAATTTGGAAACCAACAAAATTAATTTAATTGAAATATTGCAATTAATACGTTAAAAGACGTTAACTGTTGAGTAACGAGAATAGTAAGTTGAAAACTTACGTTAAATTAATTCATCAGTTAATAGTGGTTTAGTATAAGAATTTAAATCTAAATAAAAGATTTTGTTTATAATTAAATTGTAATGAATGGATTTATGACAGTTGTAACTGAATGCTGGAACTAACGTAATATTTAAATCTTGGATTTAATGTGGAAAATTGTATTTTTAAAAGATTATAAATTCCCATTTAATCAAGAATTATGAAAATTGTTAACTTTTATTCTAGAATTTAAAAGTGATTAAATCGATTTTAAATTAATAATTTATTTAATTAACGTGTAAAATTTGTTTTTTTGGGTGCTGTCTTGGATTTCGACGAAACTAGTTTCATCGGATCCATAACAATGGATTATTATAGGATTTCAAGTTTCGTAGCGATCAGGCTTATCGTTTGATCGTGCGAGCTCGAAATGTGTAGTAATCGATTAAATAAATTTAAATGAATATAATTTGATTTTAAAATTTAACTTCTACATATAATGGAATTAGTGTTTGAAACTACTTTCATTAAGTTTAAAAATATTGAAAACCTATATTTTGATATATGGGATGACCTACCTTCGTTTCGGGAATGAAACGGGCTTTATAGGCCATTGTTATCGTTTCGATCCAAATTCGATCCAATGATTCATTCTTTTCTATTTCTATCTATAAACAGGTTTTCCCTCTAACCCTAGTAGTCTATTCCAATTTATGTACGTACTTTTATTCTCATCAGTTCCTTTTCCAATGGCCGCCTTTCCAAAACCCTAAATTCCCAATTTCAAATCAAACTTCAAATCTCGAACTCCTCAAAACCTATTGAATAATATATCATCGCGAAGCTCTCGATGAGCGTAACCTACATTTGTAGTTTTTTTTCGATTAGAGGTTCGGTTTGGCCAGAAATTAGCAGTATATTCTGGACCATCCATATTAGGGTTTTGAGATTGGCGATGGATCGTCGACCTTACGACGATCGGAGGGCACAGCAGTGTAGAAGGAGTCGAGAGGAGTTGATCTGTGGGAACCATTCGATGGTCGATCTGGGTGAAGTGATGTGGAGCGACACGATTTGATGTTGAATGTGGGCAGCCGCGATGGGATAGGTTCGTGAGCGTGTGCGACTAGGTTTGAACGTGGTGGTAATTTACTTATTTGCCCTTGTACTATTTAATTTTAAAATTTTAAATTCAATCCTCTAATATTAATAACTTTTACGTATGAACTCAGATTTGGATGTGGTTTCTTCCATTGCGATTGTGTCAAAATTTCAGACAAAATGGAACTAGCTTGGTAGAATTTGGAAACTGTTCAAATTTCGGGGTTTATTTGGCTTTTAAATCGACGATAAATCAAAGGTGAATAATTTAACCCCTTCATGCAATACTAATCCTTCTTATGTTAGTTGAATTTAGTTTATGATGTGATAAGAAATTTATTGATTGTTGTTTGATAGTTTAAATCGTCATTTGCATTTAATTTGAATTTATATTGAATTAAATTGCCATTTAAATTAATATTGAATTTAAATTATTAGTTAAATACCTGATAATGATAACCAGTTAGTTGTTATGATTTATTGGCTGATTTAGATGTTGATTGTAATGGATGTTATTTGTTGACATTTTGGATGATTGGATGTTTATATCTCTGTTATCTCTATGGGTTGAAATGATACATACCCGAATCATCTTATAGATTAGGGAAAATTGTTATGGATTAAAATGATACATACCCGAGCGATTTTATTGATTTGAAAATTATTGATTCGGGATACGGGTTGAAACGATATATACCTGAGAAATTTAACTATTTTGGGTTGAAATGATACATACCCAATCACTTGACCATAAGGTAGAAAATTGTAAACGGACAACGTTGGTCGGTTTTAAATTATTTTCTAAATGGTAAAGTATGTTTGATTTATAAATTTGATTTTTTTATTTAATTTAATGATTTTTTTAAATTTATATTTGGAAAATAATTTATTTTATATGTTTTAAAGTTTCAAATTATAAGTTAATGTATGGTTTAAAAAGTAAATTTAAGATTTTTACTTGTAATTCTATTTAGTTTTAAAATTATATTTTTAAATGGTTTAAATTTAATTTAATATAGTTTTAAGAGGTTTATTTAAATTCAATTTAACGTAATAAATATAGATTTTATAAGAACTTTACTAAATAAGAATGTAAGGGCTTTTGTAAGGAATTTATGAAAGTTTTGTAAGAGATTTTATAATGGATTTTATTAAAGGGATTTTATAAAATATTTTTATAAAGGATTTTATAATGGTTTTATAAAGGAGTTATAAAGATTTTAAAAGATTTTATAAAGGGTTTTATAAAAGAACTTGTATAAAGGTATTTGGAAGCGTTTTAAAAGAATTTGCATTGAAGTTTATGAAAAGGTAAAGAGTTGTAAACTGTTTTGCAATTTATAAATAGCTTAATAAATTGTTCTAAAGCATACGAATAGTTTATAAATGGTTTAAGTAAGATTTATAAATTTTTCAAAATTGATTGAAAGAAACCTTCCTCGTTGTTTATGAATATATCCATACTTTTGGAATAAGTATATGGATATTTTGATATGAAGGTATAAACCATTATTGGATTTATTATTCAAAATGGTTTATAAAATGATCATGGTGTGAAATAAGCGTTTGGTTATTAAACAGACCAGGGTCGGATATTGTCATACTCTCTTCCAATTCTGAAACCACTTTAACAACTGTGCATGTGGTGGAGAATCCATAATGAAGTATGATGGTTTGGCAAACGCTATTGTATGAGGTAACAACGTAGCCCTGACCTTCGGGTCAGCTTGATATGACTAAAATAGAAGCTATACCGGGCCAAGTGGGGCTGCTCTCCCGATCGAACACGCTTCTTCAATACCATATCTGTTACTTTGCGAATGATTGGTGGCCACCTTCGATTTGATTATGAGAATGTGTCTTGAGGTGAGTGGTAGTAGCTGCTACGTGTTACCACCAGTCCTGGAGCACAAAAAGGTAGAATCCTACCCTACGCATTGCCTTGCGTGCCTTGTCGTATGCCTTATTGAACCCACTACTATTTTGGTTTGTGTCGTACCTATGGAGTGCTCCCTACTAGCCAACCAGTTTACGGTGGAGTTTACAGTACTGTATAGACTACGATGCCTATAAAAATATGTTAAGGGGGATATGGGTAATGCCTTAACGCTATTTTAATACTTTATTGATAGACACTACATATATAGCATATTTTGCTGCATATAGATAGTTTAACGGATCCTTAGGAGATGGAAAATCCTGAAATATTCTTAAGTTATTGCACGATGATTATACAAATGATAGGAAATGTAAAATCCCGTAAACATGTTTGAAGCCATTACACTCATATTTACTTACTTTTGATTTAACTTACATAAGATCTTTTGGTTCTGACTCGAGCATTTTGTCTTTTCATTACACTTGGGTCAGCCTGAGCATTTCGGTGTTGAAGACTTTATTTATGGAGGACGAAGACGGAGTTTGGTATATTATATTATTGGTAATTTTTCCACTGCATCATCATTGATATGTCATTGTTTGTACTCTAATTGTTGTAAAAATTGTGTGATCAATTGTATATTATAAAACAGCTTCATGAACTGTTTATTTGATTATTAAAAAAATTCATTCCGCCGTGAAATTTTTCCTTCTTTTCTCTTATTTTCTTATTTACCCCATTGACAATCCTCCCTTTTGAATGGTTTGAGTTGACATGAGTGGTTTATTGTCGATTTAAACTGTCCACAAAGGTGGGTCAATATCTTTGGTTAGCCATCTTAGGCAAAACCAAAGTTATACCCGTCCTTCTTATAGGAGACGTTTCGATCAAACCTTATAGGCGGAACCGAAGGTTGGTGCTTTGGCCAAACCATTTTAGATGGGACCAAAGGCTTATGCCGTGCTCCCTCTTGGAGACGCTCCGTCCAAGCCACATAGGTGGGATCGAAGGCTCGTGGTGCTTTGGCCAATCTTATAGGCAGGATCGGAGGCTTACTCCGACCTTCTTCTAGGAGATGTTGTGGTCATGCCTTACAGGTGGGATCAAAGGCTTATAATGCTTTGACCAGGCCTTTGTGGTGGAATCAAAGGCTCTTCCTTTATATTATGAGTTCCTATCCCACTATCGATCATCGATTTCGTAGATGTACTTATCTCTTTTATTTATTTATTTATCCATTGTAGGAAAATAAGGCCTCAGATGTTTGGCATTCCAAGTTCTTGCTATTACGTTACATCAGGTCGACTTAGTCGATAAGTTCCTGGTGGGTTTATTCATGGATAACAAGGGGTCCTTCCTCGTTTGGTCCAAGTGGTCCATCTACTGGATTGATGTTTGTTATGACTTTCTGGAGCACTAAATCACCTTTTTGAAATGATCTCCCTTTGACTTTAGAGTTATAATATCTTGATATCCTTTGTTGCGCTCATCTGGTTGCCTCATCTTATAGTTTATTGATCAAGTCTAGGAATTCTTTTCTTAGCTCTTGATTGGGGTCAAAAGCATATGAAATTCTTTTGATGGGATGGTATCTCAACTTCGGCTAGAAGCATTGCTGCAATCCCTATGTCAAAGAGAATAGAGTGTGTCCCGTTGTAGTCTTGGCAGATGTTTGATATGCCTAAAGCACCAGTGGTAGTTCTTCGATCCAATTTCCTTTTTCTTTGTCTAGCTATTTCTTGAGGACAATCTTAATAGTTTTGTTGGTGGATTTAACGGCTCCATTAGCCCTGCATTGAGCTAGCGATGAACAACTTTTGATTGTCTCATTATTATAATAGAATCTTGTGAATTCTTCACTTTCAAATTGGGTCCTATGGTCAGAGATCGTCTTTTTTGGTACTACAAGCCGGGTGACTATGTTCTTGATCACAAACTTTAGCACCTTTCCTAAAGTTTTATTTGGCAATGGTTCTGCCTCCACTCATTTGGTAAAGTAGGCGATGGTTACTACCAAACTTGGCTCCACATTTGGATATAGGAAATGGTTCAATCAAGTCTATTCCCCACACATCAAAGCACCATGGACTTGAGATCATGGTTAACTCATTTGGCAGTATATATGGGATTGTTCAAAACCTCTGACATTTTTCGCATCCCTTTACATAATTCACAGCATCGTTATTCATACGGGGTCAATAAAATCCTTTTCTTATGACCTTTTTGGCCAACTTCATGCCATTAGAATGAACCCTGCAGAAACCTTTATAGGTTTCGCTTAACACTTTTAAACCATTTTCTAGACTAACACGCCTTAAGTAAGGAATCGAATATCCTCTTTTACAAAACGTCTCGTTTAACGTAGTAACAGTTAAAGATTGATGCCTTATCCTTCTTGCTTCTCTTTTATCTCTTGGTAATTTCCCTTCCACTAAGTAAACGACAATGGGTGTCTATCAAATTGTTCCTATATTGATTATTTTTGTTTCTGTATAAATGGTTCCTTCTTGGTTTTCATCCTTATCACTTCCTGGATCATCTTTGTTTTTTGCGTACATAAGAACTTAGGACCTAGTCAATACCATGGTCTCATTTTTTGGTTTGGTGGCTTTTTCTTTAACACTAGGATTTTGTTAGATGCCTACTGGAATAATTCGGGTTTCTATGGCTCCTTGCAAGTTAACTAATTTGGCTTAAGAGTCGGCTTGAAATTCCTTCTTTTGGGTACTTGATGTATCCAAAACACTTCAAAATAAGCTAACATTTTTAGTATATGTAACAAACCAAAATTTAATCCATAATAATTAATTCATTAATTAGTTAGACAATAAAATAACTTTGTGAAATCATCAGAATTAAGCCATGGAAGTTGCACCATTGCGTTCGTGGTAATTTTCTAGTCAATTTTCATGTATAGAACGTCAAAATCTGAGCTAATATGACCAAGTTATAAAATAAATAAAATAAGTAAAAAAACGAAGAATATATATATAGGCAGGTCGACCGACCGGTCGACTTGGGCATCCGACGATCGATCGCCCATTTGACACGCCTCTGCTATTTATGAACGAACGAACATTCGTTCGTTCATTCAAACGTTCCAGAGCCTTAAACTGGCATGTTTTGCATTCTTCTGACCAATCCGACGCATCTATTTTCATCTGATGACTCCCATTCGGCCTATGATGTGGTTGCATCCTATTTAATCCCTAAATCCAAAGGTTCGAGATCCACATCTACCCCTATAAATAGACCCCTAGACCAAACACTTTTTCTCATTCTAAGTTTTCTCCAATTGGGTTCACCTTTCTAGGAAAGACCTTAAACGGAATAATCTTTCCAAAGGAAAAAATCGTTATAAATTAAATTATTTTATAACTCCAAGTGGATCCGAGAAGACCAAGGTAAGAGCTTAGGACAGGAGATGAGTGATTGTATAAGATTTCTTTAAGTAATTTAAAATAATAGGGTTTTCAATAGTTGTATTTTTACTACAATTTTGGAAAAGCCTTTTTATTAGTTTCAGATCTATATTTCAGTCTATTCCCTTTTGATTATTCTTTTTCGGTTAATTATAATTTATTACTGTTAAGCATAGCTTTTTATTTGTTTACAGTTTATTTACAGTATTTAAATTCATTTACTATTATTTATTTCTTGTTTACATCTTTTTTGACGCTTTGGATTTTATGCAAGCGTCTATTCTCTTCTTTCACTTTTTCTTTGCGTATGGATTAGAATAAATTAAACGCAAATATGGATTATATAAGTAAGAATATTGAATGAAGAAAATAAGATGTAAATTATAAAGATTGTAATAAATAATAGAATTGGACTGTAATATAAATGGAATTGGACTGAAATTATGCCTAATTATGATTAGAATAGGACTAATTAATTGGCTTAGTTATAACGTAGAATTACAACTAAAAAAGAGTAAAAAAATGAAAGAAGCTTATTTTCACACTTAGAACTTGGGTTAAATAATAAGCATGATTATAACGTAGGTTATAATAAGAAAAAGAGTAGAATGAGGCTTATTTTAGACTTGGGACAAATTAATAAGCGTAGAAAGTAAAGATGATAATAAAGGCTAAATTATGTAATTTATCTAAGTTAATAAGCAAAGATGAAAGTAGAACTTGTACCATATAGCATTCCCTATTAGACAAAACGGTGTCTCACATTAGCCTGAAGAGAGATAAGGGCACACTTATGCTAAGAATGGTAGTAATTGGTTAAATAGAAGTCCAAATCATAGAGGATTTGGATAAGGGGCACAACTAGATATTGTTTGGATGATGGGCTAATACCAACAACGTTTCTCCTCTAGATTTTATGGACACACGGTGATCTCACATTAGCCTGAAATGGAATGAGGGGCACGCTTATGCTGGAGTTTGAGGCAATAAGAAGACCCAATAAGCGAAGCAAAAGGTAGCAAAGGCATGGCGGCGTTTACGCGTGCGACCTCCATTCTGGTGCTTAGTAATCGCTATGAGTTTCAAGTTCTTAGTATGGGTGTCTTTCGTAGACACCATTGCCTTCTATGTAGGGAGCTATATATGTCGTCCAGATCCACAACGGGTGCTGTATGTGTCTTTCGTAGATACCATTGGCTGCTGCCTATGGAGTTATATAGCGTCTGGTCTGCAATAAGGTCTATGGAGTAGAAGGCCGATCAAAAAGAGTGGAATTAGGATTATATTCTAATTACAGCATTAGGAATTCAGCCTAATTAAAGCATATATCAAGGATAACTGGAAGCAATCGAAATTAACCTATCTTATAGTTAATCGTATTTATTTTAAGTTTATCTCTTTCCTATTTCTTTTATTTCATCTTTATATACCAGAACTATTGTAGAGTCTATTACTTTTACTTTGCTTAAAGACTCTAATAATTACTATCATTCACCGGACTTTTTGTCTGGCCCACTCGTCTATTTTTCCCCTTTTTCCCCGTAGGCAGACAAAGGAGATGGCAGTAGATTGTAGTTGTTTGGCTATTCCTTGGAGGAGTTCTCTACTATGTATTTCTTTTATTTTAGCTTTAGTTCTTTCTGTGTACTGGATTATTATGAGGGATATTATGTACTCTGATTTTTGAGACTATGAGTTTTTGTTTCATGAGACATATTGGATTTTTAGACATGTATGTGGCATTTGGTATTTGACTTATTTATGAAGCAATTATGAAGTTTTGTTTTAATTAAGTTATTATTTTAAGTTTTGAAAGTCGGGGGTAATTGATAGGATCGTGTAATATGGAATAACTATATGGTTAATGTATATATGGTAAGTAAAAATCGCACCAAGATTTTATACTGGTTCGGATCACTTGTCCTACGTCCAGTCCCTAAGCTTCACTTAGGTATTTCACTATCTACAAAATCCTCACTTCACCCGGAGGAATAGGTTTACAATTTACCCGAACAACCGAACGGGATTTCTTTGCCTCAAACTACCTAAGAGGACTTCAAACCTCAATGCTAAACAAGTTTTGACTAGTTGTGTTCTTTATAACACGAATGAGTCTATTGTAGTACAATGTTCCTATAATCTTATCCTCAAGAATATGAAATATGTTTGTGAAGATTAAGGAATTATGAATTTGCTATGAATCAAAATATATTAAATATAAACAGTGATTCAAGCAAAGAGAGTAATGATTGCTTTGATAATGTTTAGAAAATATGATCAAGAAATAGATAGATTAGAGTAAGATAATTCGATGATTTGAATGATGTTTGAATCATGTATTTATAGTTGTAAAAAGGATGCATGTATTGCCAAGGGTTGTAGATAAGAGAAGCTTCCATTTCTATTGAGGAATGGTCGCAACTCTTGGAAAGAAGAAGGTGTCCTTTCATGCAAAATTCGCAGGTTCAAATTCAGTCGACTGTGCAGGAATTTCAGTCGACTGAAATTATAGTAGGAATCTTTCTGGAAAATTTTCAGTCGATTGTGCAGAAAATTCAGTCGACTGAAACTGTGCATATTTGTACATGTTTGCCAGTTCAGTCGACTGGTAAATTTAGTTCAGTCGACTGACATATGAATTTATGCATTATGAAGAATTGAAGTATGCGTAGTGAAAAATTGAAGTATAGTGAATGTGTTCTTGTGTTTGTGCAACTCTTGAGGATAGATTTTAACAAATAAACCTATATATATAAAAATCATACTCAAGTTTATATTTCATTGATCTTCCTCTATCTTGCATATATTTCTTCCTTTATATATTGTCATTATTCAAAAATCTTCGTGTATCAACAAGTTTCTGCTGTTTTTATCTATTTTTATCTTGTGAATCTTGGTCTCTGTTAGCTTTAGTTATACCTACAACGCACCATACCTTTTATTGTGTCCTTTTGGGTATATTAAGAGGTGTGAGATGTTTCACTTGGTATCAGAGCCTAAGGTTATAAGATTCCTAAAAAAAATTTATTTTTTCAAATAACTTGTTTAAAAAAAAAGAATTCTTAGATACGTTTTTAAGTATAAAAGAAATTTTTATAAAAATCCCTTCATAAGTCTAGATCAATCTTCTTTTGACTCTTTCATAAACTATCTTTTTCTCTTCGTTGAGTGGATGATGCCCCGAACCTTCCCGAGGGCATCCATATCCCAGCTTGGTTTCATAGGTACTTACAAGCCATGACTCCAAAGGTGCACGAGCCTGTGCCCAATCTTGCACCAGTGTGTGGGAATCCCATCAACCCACCTGCCGCCATTAATTTCTATAAGCTTTGTAAAGATTTTGCGAGTTTGGGCGGGAAGACTTTTTCTGGCTAGGAGACTTATATGGAGGCGAGAGCATGGCTTAGGGACACAGAGAGGATATTTGGTCTTTTCAGATTGGATGGTCAGTAGCAAGTTCAGCTAGTCGCTTGGCGGCTGAAGGAGGTGTCATCTTATTGGCGGGAGGTGATTTAGTTGGTGGGAAGGAATATTACTTGGGATGGATTTCGAGAGCGATTCGATAGGAAGTTTCTAACTCGGACGGAAGAGAGTGTTCTGCTGGAGAGGTTTATCAATTTGAAGCAAGGGAGTTTGTCTATTAAGGAATGCATTAATCAATTCAATGAGCTGATCCGGTTTGGTATAAATTTGGTGAACACACAGCATAAGAAAGGTATGGAGTTTGCGAAGGGATTGAATCAACCCCTTCAGGGATTATTGCTGACTCGTGTACCAATGGGAACTACTTATTAATCTTTGGTCGAGATAGCACTTATGTCGGATATAGTCAATAAGGAAGAGTCTAAAGAGGAGGTTAAGTCAGAAGGTTCAAAGAAGAAGTGGTGGGAAAATAATAATAATAATAAGAAGAAAAGTGATGGTCCTCAGAAGCAGATTAAGGAGGGAGTAAAGTGTCATAGTTGTGGGAATGTTAGACATATGGCCAAGGATTGCAGGAAGGATAAAATGAAGGGTAAGTGCTATGTTTGCAGGCAGCCCGGTCATATGAGTAGGAGTTGTCCCCAGAGAGATGGTCATGGAGCGAGTGCGCCAGTTGCACAGATTTAGGTGTTAGACATAGCACCTTCCAGTAGCATTCCAGCTAGAGGTAGGAAAGTTACAGTTAAAGGTTTGATTTCTATATCTGATTTTCCCATTCGGACTTTATTCGATTCTGGAGCATCACACTCTTTTATCTCTAGTTCTCTAGTAGATTGTTTGCACTTGGACATATCATTAGTAGTAGACCCCATTATTGTTTCAAACCCCATAGGAGGATCGACACACTTATCTATGGATTGTAGGGGATTTGAAAATCATTATCCTAGGCGTAGAATTTGATTGTGACACCTATGTTTTGGGATTCTCGGGGTATGGGATGATTTTAGGGATGGATTGGCTATCCACATATGGAGCTGTCTTAGACCGCGAGGGGAGAGTCGTTAGACTTGATACTTGTAGTGGTGGGACTCTAGAGGTATCTTGCGACCCATAAGGGTCAGTCATGTTGAGTTTTCTCTATTCCCTCGATTCATCTTCATCAGGTTTGCATTCGGTTTCCATCATCAGAGATTTTGCAAATGTCTTTGAGGATGTTAGGGGGCCACCCCTAAGAGAGAGGTTGGCTTCAGAATTTATTTAACCGAGAATGCCAAGCTAGTAGCGTTACCTGTGAGGCACATGGAACGTAGGGAGAGGAAAGAATTGAACAAGCAAATTCATGAGCTTTTGGAGAAGGGATTCATAAGAAGGAGCATATCAGAGTGGGGATCGTCAGTCGTGTTCACCACTAAGGTGGATGGTCGTCTCCAACTTTGCACGGACTATAGGGAATTAAATAAGCTCACCAAGAAGAACCGATTCCCAAGGATTGATGATCCTTTTGACCAGTTGGTAGGTTCTTTGGTTTTCTTTCCGCTTGATCTTGCTACGGGATTCCATCAGCTTAGAGTCACTGATGACAGCATAGATAAGACTGCCTTTAGGACACCGAAAGGATTCTTCGAGTGGTTGGTTATGCCTTTTGGGCTAACCAATTCTCCAGCCTATTTTGTTGATTTGATGAGCCGTGTCTTTAAGGACGTCCTAAATAAGTTTATGGTTGTATTCGTGGATGATATCTTGGTATTTTCCAGGAATATGGAGGAGCATGCTGTTCATTTGGAAGAAGTTGTTTGCACACATCATAGTCATTATTAGAGAGCTAAGTTTTTGAAGTGTCATTTTTGGAGAGAGGAAGTTCGTTTCTTGGGGCACATTGTCTGAAAGGAAGGTTTGGCTGTTGAACCTGCCAAGGTTATTGAAGTGCAAGATTGGAAGACCCCCAAGAACGTTACCGATGTTAAGAGCTTCCTAGGATTGGCTGGCTACTATAGGAAGTTCATTAGAGACTTTGCCAAGATTTCGGCACCACTCATGCGTCTTATTAAGAAGAATAAACTTTCATGTAGGGTGTGGATAGTGAGGATTCCTTCACGAAGCTTAAGAGTGCCCTTATTAGTGCACCAATGTTAGTTTTACCCGACAGAGCTAAGCCTTTCCTTATGTACACTGGTGCATGCGGAATGGGTCTAGAAGCGGTGTCGATTCAATAAGTGAGGGTAGTGTGTTATGGTAGTAGGCAGTTGAGGACGCATGAGAAGAACTATCCTACCCATGATTTGGAGTTGGCTGCCATAGTTTTTGCACTTAAGTCTTGGAGGCACTACTTGCTTAGAGAGAGAGGTTTGAGCTTTTTACCAACCATAAGTCTTTGAAGTACCTATTCTCACAGAAGGATTTGAACTTGAGGCAATAGAGGTGGATGGATTTTTTAGCCTTGTATGATTTTGAGATAGCTTATACCCATGGCAAGGGTAATGTAGTTGCAGATGCATTAAGTAGAAAGAAAGCAACCCTTAGTCCTTTGTTTTTAGAGTGGAGGAGCTTGGAGTTTATTTCTACTTTTAATTTTGAGCCCTTTATGGACATTACTCCCGGATTGTTGGTGACATTAGAGGTGAGGCCCACCCTTATGGATCAGATTGGCTCGAGGCAGTGGGAGGATTCGGAACTCATGGGCATCATGGCATAATGGAAGTTATGCATGTGAACTTCCATTCTAGTGCTCAGTAATCGCTATGAGTTCTAAGCGCTTAGTATGGATGTCTTTCGTAGACACTATTACCTTCTGTGTATGGAGCTATATATGTAGTACGGATCCATAGTGGGTTCTTTGTGCATCTTTTGTAGATACCATTGACTACTATGTATGGAGTTATATAACATTTGGTCCACAATAAGGTCTATGGAGTAGCAGGCCGATCAAAAAAGGTAGAATTAGGATTATATCCTAATTATAGGATTAAGAATCAGCCTAATCAAAGTAGAAATCAAGGTAAGTGCAAGCAATCTAAATTAATCTATTTTATAGTTAATCGTAGTTATTTCTAGTTTATCTCTTTCCTATTTCCTTTGTTTCCTCTTTATATACTAGAACTGTTGTGGAGTCTATTACTTTTATTTTGCTTAAAGACTCTAGTAATTACTATCATTCATCGGACTTTTTGTCTGACCAACTCTTCTATTTTTTCCCTTTTCCCCCATAGGAAATCAAGGGAGAGGGCAGTATATTGCAGTTGCTTGGCGGTTTCTTGAAGGAGTTCTCTACTATGTATTTCTTTTCTTTTAGGCTTTAGTTCTTTCTATGTACTGGCTTATTATAAGGGATATTATGTACTTTGATTTTTGGGACTATGATTTTTTGTTTCATGAGACATATTGGATTTTTAGACATGTATGTCGTTTTTGGTATTTAACTTATTTATGAAGCAATTATGAAGTTTTGTTTTAATTAAGTTATTATTTTAAGTTTTCGCCGTTTTTTTCTATTTTTTCTTATGAATCTTAGTGTCTGTTAGCTTTAGTTATATCTACAACGCACCACACTTTTTAATGTGTCTTTTTGGGTATATTAAGGGTTCTGGGGTGTTTCAGTATCTTCTTGACATAAAGGATCAATCTTGCACCCTTCATTTGATAAGTTTGAATCAACCGATTAACCATCAATTAGGAATCATTGAAAATTTCAGTCTTTGAGATTTTTAAACTAAAGAGCTAAGATTAATCCTGCTATCATTGATTCATTTTCAACCACGTTATTGGTAGCAGGAAAACCTGAGTTCATTGCCTAATGTAATTAGTGTCCATCATAGGTAATGATTACATACCCCGCACCATCCCCTTCCTCGTTTGAGGCTTCATCAACGATCATTTTCCATTTAGGTTTCAAATCTTTCTCCTTTCTCAACTGTTCTTCAATAAATCATGTACATTCATTAATGTAATCAGCCAACGCTTGTCCATTAATTGCCACTCGGGGTTGGAACTCAATCTCATACTTACTCGGCTCTAATCCCCGTTTTACTAGCCTTCCCGATGTTTCGAGCTTATTGCAAATTTTGCTTAAGTGGAAAATTAGTTAAGACCTGGATTGAGTATGCCTAATAGTTAGCCCCGAGTTTTCGAGCAGTAAGAATTAGATAGTATGCAAACTTCTCTATATCCTTATATCTAGCTTCTGCTTCTTCAGGCCTTTTACTAGTATAGTACACCAGATGTTGAGCCTTATTTTTTTCTCTTACTAGAAGTGAACTTACCGCATGTTCGGAGACTGCCATGCAAAAGTACAAATTTTCTCCTTCTATGGGACTCATATTATCAGAGGTTTTCCAAGATGGTCTTTTAATTCCTTGAAGGCCTTTTGGCAATCTTCTCCCCATAAAAAATTCTTTTTCTTAATTACGTCAAAGAAAGAAATGCACTTATCAATGATTTTAGAGATAAATCTATTTAAAGTTGTCACCCTTCCATTTAGGCTCATACATCATTACTTGCTTTTGGCTTTGACATGTCCTTAATTGCTTTTATTTGGTCGAGATTGGCCCTGATTCCTTAAGAACTGACGATATATCCTACAAATTTCCCAAATTGTATTCCAAAAGAGAACTTTTGTGGATTTAGTTTCATTTTGCACTTCCTTAGTACCCAAAACATTTCCTCGAGATCTTTCAACTAGTTAAATTCCTCTTTGGACTTAACTAGCATATCATCCACGTATACTTCCATGTTTCGTCTGATTTATTCCTTAAACATTCTATTTACTAACCTTTGATACATTGCCCTAGTATTCTTCATACCAAAAGGCATAACTTTTAGCAATAAGTCCCCCAATCCATTATAAAACTTGTGTTTTATTCTTCTGGTTTAAACATGGGTATTTGATTATATCTTGAGTATGCATCCATAAAAGATAACAGCTTATGTCCACTTGTGGCATCAACTAACTGATCTATTCTAGAAAAATGATAGTAATCTTTGGGGAATGCCTTATTAGATCGGTATAATCGATGCATATTCTCCATTTTCCATTAGACTTCTTAACCAGTACAGGATTAGCCAACCATTTGGGATATAGCACTTCTCTAGTAAACCCATTCTCAATTAATCTTTTAACTTCTTCCTTTAATGCATTAGCTCGAATTTTATTACATTACCTATTCTTTTGTCAAACGAAATGATTTTTAAAACCATATTTAGAGCATGGCCTATAATAGCTAGATCTATCCTAACCATGTTTGAGTGAGTGCAAGCATATCTTTGCTAGATCAGAAGAATTGGATAATCTCTCTTATGAGATTGTCGCCTGGTTCTTTTCTAATTTTTATTGTTTTGGTTGGGTCAAGCAAATCTTGGCTTACCTCTTCTAGTTCTTCGGTAGATTTCATTTTCTCTTGCTTATTTTTGCAATCTAATTCAGTAATAATTTCATTACCATTGGTCATTTGGTTTATTTCTTTTCGCTTTCTTTTTGTCCCAGAGAAGTTGAATCTTTTCATCACATTCACAGGCTTTTCCTCTACCTATGCCTGTTTATTTGCCTTGAATAGTAGGCTCGAAAAACTACCATTCAAGGGCTTCTCAGTTTTAGTTTGGTCCAATTTAATTTTCGCTGAATCATAACAAGAAGTGCCATCTTTATTAAATTGCTCGAGCATGGCAAAATATAGTTCCTGGGAGCTAAACTGCTCCCCTCTTATGGTTCTCCTACCATTTTTAGTTAAGAATCTCACTACTTAAGGTAAAAAGAAAACGTAGAACGAAAAGGTTAAGAAAGAAGAGAATAAAACATCTGAATCTCATAACGGAACAATAACATATAATATCAAAAAGATAGTACAAAGTATCACTCTAAAATACATAGCATTTCAGAGTTACAAACATAAGTACTATCGTTGACCTGGACATTTATAATTTCATTCATCACAAATGTTGATATATACATACTAGTAGTGTAGCAAAAATAAAATACCAATGTAGGCGATTGGAAGCTTCCAGCTCGCCTTCTGAAGCTCCAAAGAATATCAATGAAAAATTACCTCTTTAAGAATACTTGAAAGAGCACCCAAAGAATTAAGGAAAAGATAAAACCACATATCAGACATAAGTCTGATGTGAGAAACTCAAGCAATACGCGACCGCATATAACAATATCATTTGAGACCGTACGAATCACTGTAATGGTTTCTGCTTAAAAGAAGCAAAACTATTTAATAAGTACATAAGGCGATATAGATAATGTCCGGGGTATGGAATATAATTGTTGTGTTGCTTGCATCTCATAACACAAAAATTATTAGAAGTACAACTAAAATCCTAAGGTTTGCTCGCATATAGATTTCCGTTGGAGGTACCCTCAATATATCAAGGACAGGTCTCTTGAAAAAGGCAAGAAAGTAACTTTCGAAACCATGCATATCTCTAGATAAAATATGTCACAAAATAAAACATAGCCAGTCCACTCCCGAATGCATTATATCGAATACCACCAACCCCCACCGGCCACAATCAAAAGCATCTCTAGATATTTGGAGTTGATGCACCTTTGGATTAGCTAAACGGCTGGCTATGAGCCTACTCTATTTTATGTCATTTTCAAGGGTGAATTAAGTTTATCATATTTCACATGAGTCTTCATTACTTAAACAGTTCACGACTCTCCTCATAGTATAAGTCGTCTGACAAATGTTAACTCTTCCCTCTCTCTTAGAATCATCCTCAAGATAGTTCCCTCGCTAGAATCATTTGAAATGTTAACGCTGACCTCTCCCTTGGACTTAACCTTAGGATGGGCAGTGCAACTACATAACATTTCACTCGATAATGACTTCCAAAACATAGAACTAGTATATCATTTTGAAGTGGTTTTCGTTGAGTAATACATAATTATACTTATCCGATCTTGGGCTCTTTAAAACTAAATCGGTGAATTTCCAATTAACTCAATTCCAGTACTTTTAGAAGAAAGCAAAAGATATAAAGGAGTCCTCCAAGGAAAATATTGTATATCTCATTCTTAAAGCAAGAAACGTTTCATATTAATAAGTCCTTCCCGGGGGATCTCAAACCATATGAAGTCATGAAGCTTTCATATACTTCCCAAGCTAATTTGGTCAAGTTCGATAGAAATAAAAACGATCACATATGGAAATCAACATTCGTATACTCATCACTATTTCTGACATTCTCCACTTACAATATCCTTCAGTTAAGTGTGAAGCCAAGTAGGTTAGAGTACTGGTTGCATCAAAGCGCTACCTTTACACTTCATTCTTAACTCTCACAGATATAATAAGTCAACTTTGTCGCCTTTAAGTCCTAAGCACTAAATTATATACTTTCCTTAGATAAATAAACATATGAAGCATGATTAAGTTACACAAGCAACTTCTAATCCTCGTATTCAAGTAATACTTATTTATAAATACCAGTATATATATTTAAAATACCTTTATAAAAGATATATACATATATACTACTATTTGACTATTCATTCTACTCTTTACATTCTAAAAAATGCATTCATATTCTTTTAACAAAGGTATATGAATACTCAAAAATCTCATAACAAGATTTCACATTTTTAAAAGTATGTTCAAATGGGTAAAATAACAAATTTTTCAAAAATGTTGTTACTATAAACCTAAAACATTTTATACTTGTCATTATCTTTAAACTATTTCGTTCAAAGATCTATGTATATCAATACTTATTTAACAAAGTAATATACTTTTATTAAACATCTCAAAACCATTAGTTTAGCTTAGTGTTATAATAAAACCATTTTATCATTTTATAAAATGCTTAACTTACTTTTTTGAACTTATACATACATATATACACATTAAAAATACTTATAAATAGGTTAGGTATCTATATAAAACATTACTTAAAAATAACTAATTTCAAATTTGACAAAAAAAACATGTTTTATATTTAAAACATTTCTTTAGAATTTATAAATAATTATAAAAAATATATTTAAACCTGAAACCACCTTTAAATTACTCTAATAAATGTTACTAAACATCCCTAAAAAGTTGTCGAAAAAATAATTTATTTAAATAACTCTTTTAACCATTTTAGAGTGTCAAATAGTAAACAACAGCTTATCAAAAGTTCATAATGCCTAAAAAGTGTTGCAGTTGGAAAAGTGTTGCCATAAAACCAGTTTTTAAACCCTAAATGTTCAACCAGTTTTCAACTAGTTGTTAACTGATTTAAAGTCCAATTTTTTACAGTAAGTACTATACTCGTTTTACTTAATAAGTAAGTAAATAAACCCCTAAATATGTCTTTACAAAATCCTATGCAACTTCGTAAAAATATGGCATCTCAAAGTGCATCTATAGCGACCTTTTCGCCTATAACTTTTGCAAATTTTGTTATATCATTTCTATAATTTTCCAAACGAATTCTTAGCTATCGAGTACAACCAAATTATATACTTTCACAATATATTTACATACAACCATTTTAAGCAAGTTAAACACAAGGTATTTCAAAGTGCACTTATAGCCATCTTTCTCGCTTTAAACACTTTTAAACACACTTCAACTTCACACATAACCTAACCAAACATGAAAACACAAATTCAAGGCCATGTTATATATTTTAGAGGGTAGTAGAAGTGATGACATACAATATAGAGTTATCATTTTCTTCCAAAAGTAAGGGGGTCCAAAGTTATAAGTTCATTAGTTAATTTCTTAACTTTATATTCAAGCACAACATATATACACATTATATACTTTTCAATAGTGAATTAACTCACCAAACTCCATATTAGCATCAATCACAAGTACTAAGAACACTAGACCACTTCCTACCATCATCAAACATCTAAAGACACCACCTTTGCACCCAAAAAGCTCACGACCATGCTGCAAGACCCTAATGTTGCTCACGGCCCCCTTGAACCTCCCTGTCGTACTCCTTTTCTTAAACTTTTTACTTGATATTCTTGTCTCCTATGTTGTGCTAAGCCCTTAGCCAAAGTTTGGAGAAGTTTAGTGTTGATTCGCATTGTTTAGGAATTTAAAAGTGAAGAGGAAGAGAGTGAAGAGCTTATGCTTTCTTCTTTTTAGTTGTTCAAAATGGATAAATGAAACACACGAAGTGTTTATGTACTTAAAAAGAGGTCACCGCTACCCCTTTACCTCCTTAGATGGTCACCATGCATCCTGTAACAACCCGAATTCCAGTGGTTTCGCAAAAATGCTAAAAACCATGCCCACTGAAGCCCGAGTAGGGTATCTGGTATCCTGCAAATAGGCAAAGACATATATATCATAGCTCGATAATTTATCTCACAGTGAGATTGACTAAAATATAATAGTAAGTAACTACTCGCCCAAATGATAACACTTTCTAAGCAAGTTTCATAAAGCTGAGAAGCCTCTGCGGTCTACCTAACCAGTAGGATGTTATGAGGAGGGGGTCAGAACAAAAGTTCTGGTGAATGAATAAATTATATGCTTATATGCTTAATTCTACATATATCGTTTTATTTCCATTTACTCTTATATTAGGTTCATTATGTTACAATACTCTTGCCTCTGTTCGTGAACCGTGTCATCTACTCTATAGTAGATTAAAACCTAATAACTAATATATACATATATGTAGCTATATGCCCAATGACCATATTGGTCCTAGGTACCACCCATGGCACCTTCAGTATCCTCCTCAAAAAGGGCTTCATTATCTTGCTTCAAGAGCATTCTGTAACTACATCTGTAAAGGACTACTTCGTAAGGCCTACAATATAGATGCTAGATCGTCTTGCTCTGTAGCTATATCTGTAAAGGACTACTTCGTAAAGCCTACAATACAGATACTCCATCGTCTTGCTCCGTGAGTGTTCTGTAGCTACATTTGTAAAGGACTGCTTTGTAAGGCCTACAACATAGATGCTCTACTACTTACTATGAAAACGTAAATCGCGTCCACACTAGTCTACACCAGGCTCGGACATCCATAATGTACCACGCAGTGCGTATATTGAGGACTACTTAATAGTTCTGTCTACTATCTGAATCCCACCATCAAGGTCTACCTTGTACGGAACTCTATCGGGGATTTTCTATATCTGTAAAGGACTGCTTTGTTAAGCCTACGATATAGATACTCTAGTTGGTCTGTCTCTTTTTCATCGTGGCTATAGCCCCACGTAGTCACCCCTCAACTAACCGAAAGACTTCTAAAGAGTTAAATGGTCGTGCCCTACTATAAACAATCTAACATCCAAATGGCGGTGCCCCTCATCCAATGTCTCGATAGTGAAAGAATCTTTGGTGTGTTGGTTTAACTCTAGTCTTTCTCGAAATCTCTCTTGGTCTTGATGTTGGTCGATATCCGCATACAACTATTCTTAAACTTACTTGCAAGTACTGGACATATGAATACCCTACTCCGAACACCAAGTCCTTCTGACTGCCTATAAAGGTCTACTTCGTTAGGCCTACAACGCAAATGCAATCAAGACATACTCTCTTGATGGAATACATATAGACCTATCTCTAGGGCTGCAGCTTCGTTAGGCATACCCAGTGGGCCATCTTGGAGTATCCTCACGTCCCGTTGAAGTCTCGTACATCCTTGATTGCCCGAAAATACTAAGTTGGACATGCTTCTCCATTTTTGAAATCCATGATGAACTGCTTCGTTAGATGCTTCATCTTTTGGGCTACTCCAAACGTATCTCAGTTCTTTAGTTAGACCTTAAGTCTAATCTTCTAATTTGCGTTTAGTTTACTTTCATATTCTGCTGGCTACTTATTTACCCTAATTATTTAAATAAGCTTCTACCATTATTATTTCTCATTAATTTATTCAAAGTCTCAAAATAAGCTTTTCTGTTCTTATTTCTTAATCACAACCTATGTTATAATTCTACCTATAATTGTCAGTTTCTCTTCTTTTATAGTCCATACATAATTCCAGCATTTCTTTTCAATTCTAATCTGCCTTCGTTTATTGTGATATAGAATATTCTTTTATTCTCTTATATTGTATAATTCACTTATCTCGATAACTATCTTCTTAAATGGTCTATGCAGTAATGCAGACCTAGGTTCATTATCGTTTACAGCTTCAAGTTTTATCTAATAATTTACTTGATTCACATCCTACTTTTCTCTATTACCTTCTATTCTACGTAGTAATTCTATTTTATTTAATTGGTTATGAAACTATATTGAAAATCCATTTTCATATTTTAATATTAAATAATACTATAAAAAATAATTCGTAACTGCTAGATATTTCTTTTGCTATTTTGGAATAGTGTAAAATATAGTGGTTTCTCTATTCTACACTAATTCTCTTTTTCTTTCTTTTATTCTAGCAATTACGTTCATTGTTGCTTTAAATATTAAATTATAGAAACGTATCGTATTTTCTAAACCTACCAATTAACCTTTAGTTACTCACAAATTCAGTTATTAGATTAATTAACTTTTCTCATCTTAACGTAATTTATTACAGTAATTCCATTCCTCAAACTTTTATTACTTTACATCTTATTTTCTACATTTCAGTATTCTTAATTATTTAATCCATATTCACGTTTAATCTATTCTAATCCATACGCGAATAAAGAGGAGAAAATAGGAGAAGAATGACGCTTGCATAGAAATCCAAACTGTAGAAACAAATGTAAATAAATACTAATACTATAAATAAAATGTAAATTCCTTATAGTTCAGCATAACTTAATTAATAGAATTAATTATTAAATAAAATTATCTAACGAGAATTTAACGATAATATATCTTAAACTTAAAAGATATATAAATAAATCCACTCATCTAACGTCCTTGGCTTTGCCTGTGCTCGGCCTAACTCCATAGTCCTTCTGGATCCCCCTCCAAGGTGTATAGTATTTTAATTTAAAAGATCTTCTCCCTAGAAATATTTTCATTTTAGGGTCCAACCTTTTGGCCAAGGACCCAAGGAAATATTTTTTATTTAGGGTTTAACCTTAGACTAAGAACCCATTGGGAGAAAATCTAATTATGAGAAAAGAGATAAGCCTAAGGTTCTATTTATAAGGGAGCTTGAGGAACCCAGACCGTTGGATTCTTGGATTGAATCGAGAGCCACCACGTCACAGAGTCGTTCGGAGCTATAGGATCGAAGAACGTATGGCTCAGATCACGTTTAAAACCAAAAATACGTCATTCTATGTACTTGGACGAGGCTTCATCCAGGCCGTATGTGGGTCGACCGGGTGGTCGACCGCCCATAGCCACCAGTCGACCACATGGTTGACCTCGCGGTTATTTTGGTCGACCTTCTGGTCGGCCTATAAACGTGTGTATATATAATATATATAATATATGTATATATATAACATATATATTCGTTTTATTTCCCGCTTTTGTTTCATTTGTAAATTCTTCATATTGGCTCGGATTTTGACAAGTTATATATAGAAACTAATCAAAAAATCATCCTGGATGCAATGGTACAAGTTCCGAAGCCATATTCTGAAAATTCCTTAATTATTTATTTTCATTGCTTATCGTCATTCGTTAAATTCTAACAATATACGGGGTGTTACATTCTCCCACCCTTAAGAAATTTCGTCCCCGAATTTGACAAGGGTAAAATTTATGTAATCCCTTGCATTAATTACAACCATATTGCGTACATCCAATTTTGCAACCATCTGTGCTTTTGTGCAAAAGTACATTTCAAGACAAAATATATGCATGTACATAAATTTCTAAGCGTACCTCCTATATGAATGTTTTTTACTTTTAAAAACTCACTTTTAAAACATGATGCACATAACCTAAATATACTTGCAATTTCTATATAAATGTAATTTTTTTTGAAAAATTAAAACATTTTCATCCAATTTTTCCCACACTCCCATTGAATAGGTGTGTAGTTCAACAAAATTTTCATCCAAATCCTAACAAACAATTTCTAATATTCAAATTTTAGAAAAATCTAATTTTCTAAATTCGATTACTTATGTTAGAAAGAAGGCAGAAAATGATTCATATTTCTCTTAATTTTCTTTTACACACGTCTTTCCCTGTATTTGGAATTTTAAGTTGCTATCCTATAAAAATCCGTTTCTATTTTTCCAAGCATGATTTACATAAGAAAATAACCTTTTAAATATTTAATTGACATTTCCGTCGCTTTTCTTTAATTTGCTATTTTCCTTTTAGTTATCTTATTCTGCTTTTACTCTTTTTTTTATACAGCAACTAAACACAGCTATCATCTAGGGCAAGGAGGTCTAGGACTATGTCCAATTTGACACAAAAAGGTCCTACTCTAGTAATCCAAGTAACTCATATGCTCCTTCTTCCGTCTATTACTTGTTACCAACTTACGCTGTATTACTCATATCGAATAAGATATGTTCATCTC
The DNA here is from genome assembly GCA_030765085.1 of Allium cepa. Taxonomy (NCBI): domain Eukaryota; kingdom Viridiplantae; phylum Streptophyta; class Magnoliopsida; order Asparagales; family Amaryllidaceae; genus Allium; species Allium cepa. The sequence continues at coordinate 603,728,123 of CM060934.1, read as the reverse complement.
TCCTATTCCATGCTAAAAAATGAATAACTAAGTCTCATTTACTGCAATGAATAAGGGTTTCAATCTATGCAGTCTCTATCTAAAAAGACAACTAAGCTTGAGGAAATTTCCTCTTTACCTTTCAATTTTCCCCAACTAAGGTCTACCTATCCCAACCGCATGTGTCTTGTCATCTTACTAATATCATCTCACCATTCTTCTATAGTTTGTACATATGAAGCAACATTTCTAGGTTTTCACTAGTGTCATATACACCTTATGGAAACTTTTATAATTACTAAAAGTAGCTACTGCTATAACCTTATACTTTTTCCGTTACACTTAGGAAATGATTCCTATCTACTCCATATTTAAAAGTTTGATTTGTTTTGGTATTTATCAAATTTTTTTCAAAAATTAAAACTTATAAGTTTTAGGTTTTCAAAAAGTTATTTACTTTTCCACCAAACCATCTTTTTGTAAACATGTCTTGCTTGTTCTTAAAACATTTTTCTTTTTTCTTGAATTAAAAAAAATGTCCTCACATGTTTTCAAAAAGTTAATTTTCTTCTTTTTATAGATTTTCAAATTTACTAAAACTGGGGTAAATAAGAACAATTATTTTATCGAAAATCTCTTAACTTTCCTACTCTTCCAATTACCTAACCTTAAAGGAGTTACTAACTTACTACACTTAATAGTTTTATACCTTAATGTATTGGAATTATTTTTTCTAATGAGAGACCATTAATTCTAAAATCTTCTATGAATCCTTTAAAGGAGGATTTCATGTTTATGTGAAATTATATGGAATTTATTTTATACTTTATCGAAATAGGCTATACAAAATATAGCGTTTTCCATACCTTGTACATCTCTTTCACGTATTCCTTATAGCTTGCATAAAACATCTTTATTTGTGATTCAAAGAAAAAAAAATATCATTATTCATTTCGTCCCAATATATTAAGGTATGTTTACTCTATGTTTACTTACGTAAGATATTTCCTACTGCATTCATTAATTATCGTACATTATTTTTCAAAAGAACTCATTTTTAAAACTTCTTTACAACTAGAAAATATTTTCATGTTCTTATTTAAATTATAAGTGTACACACAAACAGCTTTAGAAATTATCTCCAAAACTCATTTGGGTCAAAACAGATGTTGCATAAAATACCGTTACTACAACCCAAAAATACTAATATATGGATTCAATTAAAATAAATATTAATAAATCTTATATGCTATATAAAAACATTTACTTTGGGAGTCACCTATAACAATAGTGTCATAGTCTATGCTTCCTTTGCTTTTACTGAAAACATTTATTACAACAATAAATGTTGTAACCTACATTTTCGATACATAACACACTCTAGGTTTTTATATTTAAAATCATTGTTTACCTATAAAGAAACTAGGGAGCTATACATGCTCTATAATTCTTCAAAAAGAATTCCACTTTTAAAAAAATTACATCATATATAAACCAATTCAATTTTCATACTTATTTTTTTTAAAAAAATTCAATATTTACTTCCTAAAATATATTAACAATTATATTTTTCAGTTTTTTTAACTCAAAAGTTTCATTTTTATTGGGTTAGACATAAAGTGGATTTTCTTCATATTAAAATCTCTTATTCTTCCTAGAATAAAAACACTCTCCCTACTATCCCTAAGGAACTTCCCTACTTTCTAAAATATGTGGATACAAATTTTCTCTCAAAACATAGCTTATTGTATGCTATAAATTGATAATAGCATAGGGCTCTACATACTTGGGTCATCCCAAACCCAACTAGCAAACTATGCACAAATATACTTCTAAAAACTTTCCGTATATCAAAATCTATGGTTGGGGACTATTTGGATTTTAGTACATAATATATTTATATTTTATTCAAAAATAAAAATACGTTCATTCACTATCTATTTAGGAATCCCAAACCTAGGCTCCAGTACCAAATGTAACAACCCAAATTTCAGTGGTCCAGATTTTTCGCAAAAATGCTAAAACTAAGCCCACTGAAACCCGAGTTAGGAGTCCGGTATCATGCAAATAGGAAAAGATAAATATATTAGAGCTCAATAATTTATCCCACGGTGGGATTGACTAAAATATAATAGTAAGTAAATGCTCACCCAAATGATAACACTTTCTACGCAAGTGTCATAAAGCTGAGAAGTCTCTGCCATCTACCTAACCTGTAGGATGTTATGAGAAGAGAATCGGAACAAAAGTTCTTGTTAATGAATAAATTATATACTTCTAGGCTTAATTCTACATGTATCATTTTATTTCCATTTACACTTATATTAGGTTCATTAGGTTACAATACTCTCGTCTCTGTTCATGAACCATGCCCATCTACTCCACAGTAGATTAAAACCTAATAACTAATATATAAATATATGTAGCTATATGACCATATTGGTCCTAGGTGCCACCCATGGTAACTTCCGTATCCTCCTCGAAAAGGGCTCCATCGTCTTGCTTCGAGAGCGTTCTGTAACTAAATTTGTAAAGGACTGCTTCGTAAGGCCTACAATATAGATGCTTCATCGTCTAGCTCCATAGCTATATCTGTAAAAGACTGCTTTGTAAGGCCTAAAATACAGATGCTCCACTACTTACTGTGAAAACATAAATCGCGTCCGCACTAGTTTATGCCAGTGCTCGGACATCCATAATGTGCCACGTAGTGCGTACATTGAGGACTACGTAATCGCTCTGTCTACTATCTGAATCCCGCCAACAAGGTCTTCCTTGTACATAATTTTATCGAGGATTTTCTATATCTGTAAAGGACTGCTTCGTTAAGCCTACAATACAGATATTCTAGTTGGTCTGTCTCTTTTTCATCGTGTCTATGGCCTCACGCAGTCACTCCTCAACTAACCGAAAGGCTTTTTGAGAGTTAAGTGGACATGCCCTGCTGCAAACAATCTAACATCCAAATTGGCGTTGCCCCTCATCCAATGTATCGATAGTGAAAGAATCATTGGCATGTTGGTTTAACTGTAGTCTTTTCCAAAATCACTCTTGGTCTTGATGTTGGCCGATATCCACATACGACTATCCTTAAACCTACTTGCAAGTACTGGACATATGAATACCCTAACACCAAGCACTTCTGACTTCCTACAAAGGTCTGTTTCATTAGGCTTGTAATGCAAATGCAGTCAAGGCATACTCTTTTGATGGAAGACCCTTAGACCTGCCTCCGGAGGTGCACCTTCGTTAGGCCTACCCAGAGGGCCATCCTGGAGTATCCTCACGTCTCGTTGAAGTCTCGTACTTCCTTGATGCCCGAAAATACTAAGTTGGACATGCTTCTCCATTTCTAAAATCCATGATGAACTGCTTCGTTAGACACTTCATCTTTTGGGCTACTTCAAACGCATCTTAATTCTTTTATTAGACCCTAAGTCTAATCTTTTAATTTGTATTTAGTTCACTTTCTTATTCTATTGGCTACTTATTTACTCTAATTAGCATATTCTTGCCCTCGACTGCCTTGTATCTACTCTGAGATTTCCATCTATTTAATAGGGAATGTTGTTGGTATGAGCCACATTCATTATCTTGCTTATTTAACTTAATATAAATCTTAAGTTCATTAAAATTAGCCTCTTTTATCATTTATCATTCCTACTTTATTTGCTTATCGACTTAATATACATTACTTAAATAATCTTCTACCATTATTATTGCTCATCAATTTATTCAAAGTCTCAAAATAAGCTTTTCCATTCTTATTACTTAATTATAACCTATGCTATAATTCTACTGTAATTGTCATTTTCTCTTCTTTTATAGTCCGTGCATAATTCCAGCATTTATTTTCTGTTCTAATCTGCCTTCTTTTTTTATGATATAGAATATACTTTTATTCTCTTATATTATATATTTCACTTATCATAATAATTATCTTCTAAAATAGTCTGCACAATGAATGCAGACCTTGGTTCATTATCGTTTACAGCTTCAAGTTCTTACCTAATAATTTACTTGATTCATGTCATACTTTGCTTTATTACCTTCTATTCTAGGATGTAATTCTTTTTTATTTGGTTGGTTATGAAAACTATATTTAAAAATCCATTTTCATATTTTAATATCAAATAATAATATAAACAATAATCCGTAACTGCTAGATATTTCTTTTGCTATTTTGGAATAGTGTAAAATACAGCGGTTTCTCTATTTTACACTAATTCTCTTTTTCTTTCTTTTATTCTAGCACTTACATTCATTGTTTTCTTTCAAATATTAAATTATGAAAATATATCCTATTTTCTTAACCAACCAATTAACCTTTTAGTTACTCCCAAATTAAGTTATTAGATTAATAAACTTTTCTCATTTTTACGTAATTTATTACAATAATTATATTCCTTAAACTTTTATTGCCTTACATCTTGTTTCCTTCATTTCAATATTCTTAATTATTTAATCCATATTCATGTTTAATCTATTCTAATCCATATGCGAAGAAAGCGGAGAAATAGAAGAAGAATAACGCTTGCATAGAAATCTAAAACGTAGAAATTGATGAAAATAAATACTAATATTGTAAGTAAATTCCTTATAGTTCAGCATAACTTAATTAATAGGATTAATTATTGAATAAAATTATCTAAACAGAAATTTAATGATAATATATCTTAAACTTAAAAGATATGTAAATAAATCCACTCACCTTATGTCCTTAGCTTTGCCTGTGCTCTGCTTGTCTCCATGGTCCTTCTGGATCCCTCTTAAAGGTTCATAATATTTTAATTTAGAAGATATTCTCCCTAGTAATATTTTCTTTTTAGGGACTAGCCTTTTGGCCAGGGACCCAAAGATATATTTTCTATTTAGGGTTCAGCCTTAGACCAAGAACCCATTGGGAGAAAATCTAATTGTGAGGAAAGAGCAAAGCCTAGGATACTATTTATAGGGGAGCTTGGAGATATCAGACCATTTGATCATTGGATTGAACCGGGAGCCACCATGTCACAAAGTCGTTCGGAGCCAAAGGATCGAAGAACGTACGGCTCAGATCGCGTTTAAAACCACAAAAACGTCATTGTACGTACCTGGATTAGGCTTCGTCCAGGCCGTATGCGGGTCGACCGAGCGGTCGACCGCCCATAGAAACCAGTCGACCGCACGGTCGACCTTGGGGAAATTTTGGTCGACCTTCTGGTCGGTCCATAAACGTTTTCGTGTGTGTGCGTGCGTGCATGTGCGTTTGTTTGTTTTCTTTCCTGCTTTTGTTTCGTTTGTAACTTCTTCATATTGGCTTGGATTTTGACAAGTTATATATGAAAGCTGATCAAAAAATCGTCCCGGACGCAATGTACAAGTTCCAAAGCCATATTCTGAAAATTCCAAATTATTTATTTTCATTGCTTATCGTCATTCGTTAAATTCTAAATGTATAAAAATGCGGGGTGTTACACATCCTCCCTTCCACGTGCCAAATTTACATCTCACATTCTGATGTGCACGTAAATGTGCATATATTTAAATCCATATTATATCTATTTATATTTAAATAAATATCATATTTGGGCATTTTAACACGTTTAAAACCAAAATTCAATTATTTTCAAATCATCATATATTCATCTTCATTTAGGGGCAAAATTGTCTTTTTAGTGCATGTGTCAATTTGAGAATTTTTACTTTGAAATTTCTATGGTTTTTATAAGAAATTTTGTCGCATATGGAAGAGGGATTCATGAAGATATATGTGTGCACAAGGGAATACATAGAAATGAAAGGAAATAATTCAAGTTCATGATCATGGAGGACCCCACCCACTTACCTAAATCTACAATTAAAAGCTAATGGACAACTAAGTAGAGGTTATAGCTTCATGCACATTAAGTGATGGATTAATTAGTGGCTAATGGTTACTTGGTAACCACACTTCCTAAAAGGCATTTTAGGAAGCACACTAGAAATTGAATTAAAGTTTTATTCATGTATAAATAGCCCTCTTATGTGCATGTAAATATCTTCTACATTCTTTTATTTTACCTAGGAAATTAGCAAGTTGTAAACACAAATCAAAGTGAAATAAAAATGATTTCCAAGCCTCGTTCTCTTCTCTTTTCTACTTGTTTTTATTTACTTTTATATTAAAGTTTATTTTCATGCTTTTTTTTCTTCATGTTTATAGCTTAGATTTACATTCATGCAAGTAGTGTAGCTTTGTTTTTTATGCAAAGAGTTAGTAGGTAATCTCTCTTTCTTCCTTTGCTTAGTTTCCATTTTCTTGCTTTTTAATGTTGAAATTTACAAGTGTTGATTTGATAACACAAACAAGTAGTTAAACCCCTTCGATTTAGAGGTAAAGAAGCTCTCCAACTTTATGTAATTTCGACCTTTTTATTATTTATGATCTCTTTTGTTTGTTCTTCGTGAAAGTAAATTTTAATGTAAGTTTATACAAGTGGATTTGATAGCTTATGTTGCTTTTGCAAATGAACTATTCTTATTCAACATAAACACAATTTATATCATCATTTGCTAATTGATTTTTGATTTTGAAAAGAAAGTAAAAACAAATTTTGATGATCTATCTTACTAATTACAATAGTAAATAGATCATACTTAAAATAGCTTTTGCTTTGGCTTCATTTTCATAAGAATTTATAAGTGGTATAATTGTTGTATTATAGTTTGATGGTTGAAGTTATGTTAATTAATGACATAAATAAACCATACTTATGATCAATGCAACAACTATTTCACTTAATATCATAACTAGAGATCATAAATTATTTGTTTGTTGATTTACAAAAATAGGAGAGCGAATTTGCCTCTAAACTGTTCTCTAATTTTATAGTTTTTAAAGCTCATTTTAATTCAAGTTTTAGCTTCATTTTTCTTGTAGTTGGCAATTTCCTCTCACTTTGGTCCAATTTGATTGAGAAAAAAATTTTAAAATCTTAAAAATTGTCTACGGATCGACCAGTACTCGCCACATACTAAAATTGTATGCAATGCGCTTGAGTTATTTTAAATTGAAATCTATCGTCGGTTTTCTAATTCGATAGCAATTCCGCCGTTACACAAGTTTTTGGCGCCGTTGACGAAGAATTTATTTTGATTTTATTTTCTATTATTCGAATTATTTATTATTTGATTTTTGTGTGTTTGCATTAAAAAAAATTGTTACTGTGTGTGTGACTTTTGTTTGCATTTTCCTTGTGCTCTTGTTTTCTTTTCATTTGCATTTGCATTTCTATTATTTTCTATAAAAAAACATACACAAAATTTATAAATCTTTTTTATTTCATTTAACAATTTCTGCTTTCTTTTTACAAATTTTTCTTTACATTTACAAAACTGCCAATTCCTTTTCCTTTCTTTTTTTAAAATTTTGTGCATTGTTATGCACTACTGTGCACTCCAATCACCTCTGACCATTCACAGAAACAAGCATAGATAACAACACAACACTGCACTTCTTACAACTAGCCCTTCAACTATAACCCATTACCACATCATCCAACAGCATAGCCGAAACAACACACTACAACCTACCGATCGCAACGCACTTCACACCTTCAATTACACCCACAATTCCACAGTCTTCCCCATCTTACTCCTGTCAACATTCAACTTGCACTGACCGCTGTGCACATAACCAAACTCTTCACCACTCCATCAACAATATAAAACCGTCACTACCTATTTCACTGACCTCTGCCCCTCCTTTGCTCCACCAAACTGCAGACACACATTTTCAGTCACTCTACAAAACAACTAACCATAGCATACCAACAACAAACTCTCACATTCCTCGACATATATCAAAGTGCATACAACTGAATCACGACATTTCACCAAATCATACAACTGCCCCTCCACTACTACCCTTGTTGCACAAGAAACCCCTCACAAACACCACAACTGGCTAGTGCATTCCTTTTCGACACATACTATTCATACAACAGTAACCCACCCTCTACTGCCAAAACTTCACAACTGCTTGCCGCCTTCTCCACCTTCTTGCTATCAAATACAGCAGTGCAACCAACCAACTGCCTCTTTGTCAACCCTTGACTTCACTCTACACTGACATAAACTTCAACATTACATCCATAACTTCTTCACTGACTCCCCACAATACTGCATACATTCACACTGTCCATCATCAGACATTAGCATTCCACCTGACCATTCCAGTTCACACATATCGAGCAACAAACCACTGACCATATCATACACTACTCCACTTGGCAATCAAACATCAACTTCTTCCACCTTCTGTAACAAGAACTACCACCTACCTCCAGAATCACCACAGCCACATTCAAGACAACAAACTTTCACCATCAAATCCTATCACCATCCCACTGCATTTCTTCGACTACAACTACTTACCTCCCCGCCCTCAAACAGCAGTCGAACACTCAAATAATCTACTCCACTTCTTCCCAAACTACACATACAACTGATACAAACTTACCATTACATCTAGTACTATCTAGCGGTTTCATACATACAACACAACTCCACACATCTGCTTCATTCCATACACAAATTGCTTCAGACCAGACCTGCTTGAACCACTACAAACATTCCACCAACCGAAACCTTGCAATTGCCCGAAAATCAATTTACTTCCAGATCACTTCACCGCAAACTGCTACTTTACCGACGTCCATCAATACTTCCTCAACAACCACTTCTCCTCCAATAACCCATCAGCACATCCAAGTCGCCACAGCCTCGACCGCGACTCCGCCACCATTCCCAAATCAACCACAAACTCCTTAAATTGCCATCGTGATTGAAGCAATTCCGCAACCAACCGCAACCCCCAATCTTCCACTGCCAACCTCGATTGCCGATTCATCCAATTCGAGCCTGCCAGAAAACCTGATTCCCTTGTCAAACTGCATTTTCGATTTTGTAATTAAAAAAATTCTCAACTAAGAAGTCACTTGGAGATTAGAACTGTGTTTTATCAATGAAAAGTATTCACGAAATCAACTGTTCTTTCTTTTAATAGGGTTGGGCCCTAGTGGTTTGTGAAAAAAATTATAAAAAAAACAAACTAAATAAGTTAGAAACTTTATCTTTGGTTTCATTTGTTTTCTAACTTCTTTTGATTTCATTTGCTTTATATTCCTTTTTTATTCCTTTTGATTTTGTTTTGATTTTATAAAAAAGATCCAACTTCTTTGGATTTTGTTTTGATTTTCCTTTGTTTTGATCGTTTCTTTCATATAAAAAAATATATATACATAAGAAAAAAACCAAAACTGTATATATCTTGTTTATAGTTTCAGGTTGTCAAAGCAGAAAATTGAAAAAAAAAAAGGCCCGCTTGCCAAAAATAATTGTCTTGCTTGCTTGCAAAAAAAATTGCGGCTAAAAAAAGGCCAATAATTCTACACGATCTGGTATTGTGCTTTCATCCCTTTTATTTTAACTTGCATTGTTGGTTGCTTGCATTTGCATTTATATATAAAAAAATCCAAAATCCAAAAAAACAAAAACAAACTTCATTTTAGTTGCGTTGTAAATTCACGTTTTATTTTTATTTTGCATTCATCTCACCTTATTTTCTTTTCTAGGGGCAAAACACCAGTTCACATAAGGTAAGGGATTTTATCACTCTTTTCTTAGCCCACAAATGCATTTCATCGTAGAATTTGACTAATAATAAAGGTTAGACATTCGACTTAAGAGTGTCGCAAGCTTGCCTAGGGCTTAATTGCATCTTCACAATTGTTTTCTTTGAACAATTTTATTTCTTGGTGTCTAGGCTACGGTAGAGTAATAACCATTTATAAATATTACGGTGATTCTTAAATATTATAGTGGTTGTTCCTCTGAAGGTATTCAAAACCTTCGGCTGAATTGCTATGGTAATTCGTGATGCACCGATAACTCCTGCCCGTCATCTGGCTGAGAAATATATATTTTTGATTGAAGACAAAGTGTGATTATACAATTTTAGGTTAGGAGCTACTAAGGACAGAAAATTATAATTAAGTCCTTTGCATTCATTTAGTTGCGTTAATTCATGCATATTTTAAAAAACAAGAAAAAAAAATCCAAAAATCCAAAAAAAATTGTAAATTTTACTTAACTTAGTTTTTAAACCAAAAAAAATCCTTTTTCCTTTCCTTTGAAAATTGTCAATCAAAAACAAAAAAACATAAAATATTTTCAAAAAAAAATTCGAAAATTCAAAAACAAAAATCAAATTTCCATTTTCTAAAAACAAAAAAAACAAAATCATTTTGGTAAATATTTGAAAATTTGAATTTCAAAAACAAAAAAATTACAAAAACAAAAATATATAAAAATTTGAAAAGACAAAAAAACAAAAAAATTAAACTTCTCTTTTGAAAATAAATTTCATTTGGTAAATATTTTTCTTCCTTTAAAAGAATAAAAAAGAAAACAAAAAGAAATTTTCACTTAGTTTCCGAATCCTCTTTCATTCTCGACTTTCACTTGTGCATGAGTACTTGGACTCGTGACACAACAACAAATCCTTTGACTCATGACTCAACAACTAATCTTTTAACTCGAACAAATGATCCTTCCAAAATGGAGAATGAGAATGCCCCTCGAACTCTTATGTATAGAATCTTTCCCGATAGAGTTTCTATTCCATCTTGCATCACATTACCCGTCCCGACGGGTTACCATTTCGATCTTCACTCAAACCATATTGCCACGCTTCCGAAATTTGGCAATTTCAAGCACGATGACCCCTACATTTTCTTGACTAAATTCGAACAAGTTTGTGAAAACATTAAACTCCAACAACTTTACTATGACGGAATCAAACTTCGATTAATCTCATTTGCTCTTACGCTGCAAAATGGTTGTATAGCTTACCATCAAATCGATTGAAACTTGAAAAGAATTCGTAAAAGCTTTCTTAAAAAAGTTCTACCCCTTGGAAAAAATGAGTAGAATCTAAAACGAAATTGTAAATTTTCATTAATTCAAGAGAGAACCATTCGGAAAATATTTTAAAAGATTCGAATAGCTTTAGAGAAAATATCCACACATAACTTCGAAAAATGTATGGTTTGTCAAATCTTATACGATGGACTCGAAAATAGCTCACGAACTATGCTCGAATCAATGTGTCATTGCAACATTCTTGCCCAACATCACGACGATGCTTGGCAATTTCTTGAAAACCTCGTCGAAAAATCGTCCCAATCGGAACGTTTGAACAAAAAAACAATTTACTCACGATCGAGTGCACACTCGATAGGATCCTCTTTTGCTTTGGAAGCAAAGATCGACGCTGATTAAAAAATTCGATAACGTTTTATCATCGAATCAAATGAATCAAGTTTCCCAACCGATGTGTTATAAATGCAACGATCCTAATCATAAGGCCGCTCAGTGTCCCAATTCTATCAAACAAATCAATGCTTTCAATAAAGACAAAAACGACCCGTTTTCTCCAACGTACAATCTTGATTGGACAAATCATTCGAATTTTGCTTGGAACCAAAATAATCGCAACACGAGTATGGTTCGTCCAAATTTTCAAGCACTCCCGAATAATGCTACAAATCGTCCCTTCCAGCCCAACCATTTTCAACCAAACTTTGCGGGTGTTAGGAACTGAGTTGATGATGTTTTGATGACAACAACCTTATATAGTTATTATACTTTACTTTATAAAATATATACTAACATTTCCATATAGATATATATATGTATGTATATAGGAAGTATATGCATGTATCATCGAAGACTGATCAGTATAAAGACTCAAGCATCAAGATGAAGATTAGAGATTCAAGATTCAAGACTCCAGAGAATCAAGATTTCAAGATCTCAAGATAAATGTCTAGTATTTTGTTAAAACTTCATAATGGCACTCTCATCTTTCTTCCAATTTTCTTTTGGGATGGAACCCAATTTCTATCGAAACCAGTGGCTTACAAATCCACGACAAGTAGCTTACAAACCTAGGCTTACAAACCCATGAAAATCAAAATCATTTAAACTACTTTGTACGAGTTCTCGAGTCCTATGGAGGAGCTCTGTAGGAAGGTTCTTGCAATTTCAGTTTGAATAGATTTTTCAAAATGTTTTTAAATCTGTTTTCAAAATGTTTTAGCTTTCAAAATCATGTTTTCAAAAATATTTTCAAACTTTGTTTTAGCCTTGAAATATTCCTCTATTCTGATTTTAAAAACTTCTATTTTTAAAACATCAAAACTTATTCTGATTTTAAATATTACTTATATAATTGACGGTCTATATCAATTATATATATATATATATATATATATATTTAAAATAATGTTTTATATTCATTCTCTATCTCAAAATATTGTTTAAACACATTACTTTGCTTCAGAGAAGTTTCAACTTGTTTTAAATTCAATTGTCTTTACAAAACAACATCTCTATCATTTTGAACTAAGGGATGTCGACATAAGGGGATACCCCATGTCAACATGGTGACAGTTGGATTCAAAATTCAATTTTCAAAAGAAGTGTCCATTCGTTCGAAAACCTTTCGCTAATGGTTATGACTGTTGTGCATCTATATAAAGGCTTCCAAAAAGATTTTTTTTAACAACTACTTTCTTATTTTCTTCACTCTTTCTTCTCCACCATTCCATATCCATAAAACTTCATATTTTCAAGATCGTGCTATCATTCTGTCAAATTATCAATAGGAAATCATTTAGATACTCTCTCTATTTGATTCTCCATCATTCTACTAAAGATCAAAGTGCTATTCAGAGTTATATGATCAATTTGTATTCAAAAAGTCCATAGAGTCTATCCATTCAAAAGGATTGTTATTAGAAAGTATTAGAGTGATCTTGTGTCCCGTAAATCAAGAGAGTTTACCCCAGACTCGAAGATAGGAGGGTTCCATAAGGCCTTAGAAATTGAGGGTTGTAATTTGGATATTGGCTTATAAAAATATGTACAAGGATATTGCTTTGGTGCAGGACTGGATGTAGGAGGGTTCCGAACCAGTATAAAATCCGGTGTGTTCTTTCCTTTTACTTGCTTTACTTTACTATTTGCATTCGTTATATGTTCTGTGATCATTCTGTGTTAGAATTCTATTTAGATTTGTGTTGAAAGTTTTAATTTAGTCATATAGTTCATATATTCTTTAAAACACTATTCACCCCCCCTCCTCTAATGTTATTTCTGCCTTAAGATCCTTAATCCGCATCCCTAACAGCGGGTTCGTCTCATAATCAACCACAACAATCAAATTTTCAGCCAAATTCCACTCATCCTCCTCAAGACGATAAACGTTTAAGTTCACTTGATAAAACTCGTGAAACGTTGGCTAAAGCAACTACTCAAAACCTTCAATCAAACAGCAATTTGCAAAATTTATTGACCTCATATATGCAAAACACAAACCAATCAATTGCAGAAATTAAAATGCAAATGAATCAATTAGCCACGTCTATAAGTGAATGTGAACGAGGCACATTCCTAAGCCAGCCCATTCCAAATCCCAGAAATCAAAATACAAATTCAAATCAAGCCAATGTTGTTCGAGACAGCGACACCACCCAATTGAATGCTATTACAACTCTCCGTTCCAGTAAACAAATCGATAATCGAGCCGTTAACCTAAATGATTTACCGATAACCTCTCTCGATGCTTCAAACAAATCAGAATAGAATGTGGAACCAAATGTTGAATTGAATGCCAATCAAAATTCCTCTTCTATTTGAGTAGACCCGCTTACCGAGTATCGTGTTCAATTTCCACATCGTCTTCGACCCAAGAAACACTCGGACCAAATGGAAAAGATGTTGGATATTTTTAAACAAGTAAAAGTAAACATTCCGCTTCTTAACATTGTTCAGCAAGTCCCCACTTACGCAAAATTTCTTAAAGACTTGTGCACCCGAAAGCGACAAAATCAAGAGCCCAAAAAAGTCTTCTTGGCCGCCAGTTCGAGTGAAGTCTTGTCCCAATCCATGCCCGTAAAATAAAAAGATCTTGGCTGCCCTACGATTTCATGAACAATTGGAGACAAGACGATTAACAAATGCTTGATAGACTTAGGTGCGAGTGCCAATTTGATTCCATACTCCGCGTACGAACAATTAGGCTTAGGTGAGCTCAAGCTCACAAAAGTCATGCTTCAATTCGCTGATTGTTCCATTAAGAAGCCCGTGGGAGAAATTGAGGACGTGGTCATTCGAGTAGTGCAATTCATAATCCTTGTTGATTTTAACGTTCTCGAAACACAACCCATGACAAATCCCACGAGTTAAATTCCATTGATTTTAGGCCGACAATTCTTAGCCACCTTAAATGCCTTAATCAATTATTGTAACAGATCGATGAAAATCTCTTTTAAAAACATGACTTTGAATCTGAATATTTTCAATCTTGAAAGCCAATCAAATGAACCTCGTGATCAAACTTTGGAAGTTAGTGCCAATCATGAAAACTTCGAAAACGAGATATTTGACCTTAACGACGAACAGAAGCCGAGTATGAAAAATTATCTCACGAAATTCCTAACGAGAATGAATACACTCTTCCCTTTAAATCACTTCTAGTTGAGACTGAATCTCAACCTAATTCTTTAGTCAAGTAATTCCCTAAGCTGGACCACAAACCACTTCTCGATCACCTTAAGTACGCATACTCAGGTGAAAATGAAACTTATCTTATCGTAATTTCTAACGATCTCACTACAAGAAAACATACTATCAACAGCATCCAATATCAGCGTTTATCTTTAAAATGCGGTCATAGAATTTCTGGAGGGAAAATGTTTATGTCCCAAACGCTGAGAAAAACCTAATTATCATTTGCCGCCTACTTTTTTCCCACTTTCCCCAATTAATTCTATCGCCCTTTCATTTCGTTACCGCCTTCACAACCCAGAGCAAATTAAGTCTCTCTTCCAATCACCGAAGTTTCCTTCGTCACTGCCCTCATCGTTGATATATTAATAAAGTAATAACCCTAACCATCCTCGCCACCATTGTCGCCGATATAGGTATGGTATTTTACTGTCATATATGTCTTTGAATCGCGTCATTCAACTTAGGTTAGATTAGAAAAAAGATTCCATATTTGTGAAGTTTTACTCAGTTTATTTCTAATTCTTAAACTTAAAACAATTAGTTTGATTATTTTAACTTAATACTATTTTATTTTGTTCAGTTTGGTCTATTGTGTTGAAATATTTAACTCTATCCATTCTTTTTTAATCCAAGCCCATTAGTGTTTAATTTAAGTACTATAATAATAACTCTATCCTTTACGTACATGACTTTTATCCATGCTTCCATGATATGTACATTATCTTGTAATTATAAATATATTCTATTTCATTTGTTTTCCAAAATAAATAGAATTATTAATCATATTCATTGAAACAAGGGTTTCAATTTGCTGTTAGGCATTTTTGAGGTGTGTAGAAGGTAATTAGCTAAGACAACAATTAAGGCAAAAAGTCAAGCAAAAATTTGAGTTCAATATACACTTGATTTCTTAGGATATATTCTGTCCTTTTCATAACCAAGTTTAGCAAGTGTTAAAGAAAATAAGGTAAAGCTTAAGGTAACATGACCAAGAAAACATGGCTGTAAAAATAGCTTGCAAAGTAAGTTTCATAAAATCATAATAACTTTTCATTCAGACCTAAGTTTTGCTAACTTATTTGCACCGAGCTTGTCTTGATCATTTTACATAAACTACCATCTCTACTTCATTAGTCCAGTTGTTATAATTATTTCATAGGTTAACGATGAGTCTAATTTGAATTATTTGCTTTACGTCTCAAGAAGAAACTCAAAATGAGTATTCACATTTAAACAAGCTGACTAAAAGGCCCAGAAACTCTTCTACCATTCATTACATGTGTAAAATAGCATTCGTTAGAATCTACGGGTTGGCGATTTGGGTTTGAGAAGAGGAAGGTGACAGTAAGAAGGCGATGTGGTTGGGTTCGCAGCGTTTATAAATGAAGGCAATATGGGTTTGGTGATTTGAGAATGGTCACAGGCGATTGGGTTGCGAGCGGGATTGGTCGTTCGAGGTTGGCGATGATCGTGTGGAGTGATGTAGTTTGCGAGGTCGAGGAAGCTACAGAAGTCGGGTAGAGGTGGTGATGTTGAATTGTTGGCAGAGGTTTGGCAGCAGCTTCGGTATATAGCAAGTGATGGTAGATGGTCGGCGAGTTGCAGTAAGTTGTTGTTGGATTGATGAGAGGTGGTTGAAGGAATAGACTGAAGCAGGTCAGTGGTGAGTGTCTTGATATGGTTGGTGGCAGTCGAATCTGTTGAAGCTTGATGATGAGGTTCAGGTGAAGCAGATGATATGGGGTTGATGTGGTTGGTTTGTTTTGAGAATTGTGGAGTGTGGAAATGCAGTTGCAGTTGTGAGGGTGAACTGTTATGGTTAGCACTGCTGTGTAGAGACTATTGGTAGATGATTTTATGGTTTTTGAACTGGCAGAATTTGACACTGGTGGTTTTGAAAATGTATGCGGTGATGCACAGTGCAAAAGTATGGTCATGGAAAATTGTTTGTGTTGTTGCAGTTTTTGGCAATAGGAAGTTGTTGTAGCAGGTCAATGATTGAAAATCAGATGGTTTGTGGGTAGGGGAAGTGAATTGGTTGTAGCAGTTTGTATTGCAGCAGGGGTTCAGGTGGTGCAGTAACAAATGTGGATACAGTAACACAAGCTAACAAATGTGGGTTCAGGTGGTTCAGGTGGTGCAGTAACACAAGCTAACTAAAAGGCCCGGAAACTCTTTTAGCATTCAGACCTAAGTTTTGCTAACTTATTTGCACCGAGCTTGTCTTGATCATTTTACATAAACTACCATCTCTACTTTATTAGTCCAGTTGTTATAATTATTTCATAGATTAACGATGAGTCTAATTTGAATTATTTTCTATACGTCTCAAGAAGAAACTCATAATGAGTATTCACATTTAAACAAGCTAACTAAAAGGCCCAGAAACTCTTCTAGCATTCATTACTTGTTTAAATAGTCTAATTTCCAATTACTATTTTGAATTTTAGATACTTGATTGCTTCCATATTATATATGATCATGGAGAAAGACTGGTTGCATCTACACAGGTAATCATATAAAAGTAAATTTACACATAACTTTAGACTTAACATGTTTTGAAAATGAAAGCTAACATTCTTGTTGCTTTCAATTTTAAACATAGAACCAGTAAAGAGTATGGAAAAGGAGCTCAAAATTTTGTACGTGTTGCAAAGAAAAAGTTAGGGGATGTAGAGAAAATTTTGTGTCCTTGTTTAGATTGTCGAAATCTTAGTCATCATTATGGTGAAACCGTCATTGAGCATTTAATTATAAAGCGAATGGATCCTAAGTACAATGATGGCAGGTGGTATAATCATGGCGAGCAAGTAGATGTTGAAAATAATAATAAAAAGAGTGAGGCGTACTACTTACTCAAAGCAATTCACTATGAAGATGAAGACTACTTTAATCATAATTTTTTTGATGATGATAAAGATAAGGATGATGCACAGAGACGACATGATGATTTACTTAAGAACTTGGAAGATGCAGAAACCCCATTATATCCTGGCTGCATAGATCATTCAAAGTTATCTGCCATCACTATTTTGTATAACCTTAAATGCGAAACTGGATTATCCAGTTCTGGTTTTGATAAGCTTCTTAATGTGCAACAACTGTTTTTGCCAAAGAATAATGTACTTTCTAAGACTTTATATTAAGTAAAGAAATTCCTCAAACTATTTGATATGGGGTTTGAAAACATTCATGCATGTGAGAATGATTGTTGTCTTTTTCGTAAAGAGTATAAAAATTTGAATAACTGTCCGAAATGTGGTTCCTCAAGATGGAAAATGAATCAGGATACAAATGAGATTATGCAGGGTATCCCGGTTAAGGTGTTGAGATATTTTCCAATACTTCCAAGATTCAGAAGAATGTTCAGATTTGAAAAGATAGCAGAAGCATTAAGGTGGCATTTCAATAATAAAAGCAGTGATGGAAAGATGCGACATCCCGTAGATTCTGTAACATGGAGCACAATTGATGAAAATTGGAAATCATTTTCAGTCGATCCACGTAGTCTCAGACTTGGTCTTGCTACAGATGGGTTTAATCCATTTTCCATGTTGAGTTCCAAATATAGTTGCTGGCCAGTAATGCTTGTGACATATAATTTGTCGCCTATGTTGTGCATGAAGAAGGAAAATATTATGCTAACACTTCTAATTCCAGGTCCAAAGCAACCGGGGAATGATATTGATGTATATATGGCGCCATTAGTAGAAGATTTGCATTACTTGTGGAGTAGTGGAGTTGAGACGTACGATGCATTTAGTAAGACACTTTTTAATATGAGAGCTATTTTATTATGGACGATAAATGATTTTCCAGCTTATGATAATCTTGCTGGATGTTGTGTAAAGGGTAAAAAGGCTTGTCCATTATGTGGTGTCAATACTCATCATCGATGGTTGAAATATAGTCGAAAGAATGTTTACATGGGTCATAGAAGATTTTTGCCTACTTCACATCCGTTGAGGGAAAAAAAGCTTGGTTTGATAACACTATAGAGGATGGAAAGATGCCTAGAATTCTAACAGGTAAAAACATCTCTCTTATTTTGAAGGACTTTCCAAATGATTTTGGAAAAGAGTAGATTAAGGGAAAAAGTAAGAAAAGGAAGATCGATGACAGTAGTGAGGATGAAGATAATGAAGATGATAATTCTGTAAAAAAAGGAGCTATCAAAGTGGAAAAAAAGATCAATTTTTTTTGACTTTCCATATTGGGAGGTTAGTATTCAAATCTCATTTTTATTTATTAATCTAAAAAAAAGAATATATAGAAAATTTAAATGCTAATTTTTTTTCGTAGGAACTTCCATTGCGTCATAATTTGGACGTAATGCATGTTGAGAAAAATGTTTGTGAAAGCACATTAAGTACAATGTTGCATGATAACAAATCAAAAGATGGGATTAATTGTAGACATGATTTAGAGGATTGGGGTATTCGGCATGGTCTTTATGCACAACCTCGTGGAACCAAAACATATCTTCCACCAGCTCCGTATACATTGTCAAAATTGGAGAAAAAAAATATTTTGCAAAAGGTTGTATGATTTCAAATGCCCCAATGGTTATTGTTCAAATTTCAAAAAATGCAAGTCGTTGGTGGATTGTAAAATTAGTGGTTTGATGTCTCATGATTATCATGTTTTAATGCAACAATTATTATCGGTTGCAGTAAGAGGTTTATTGCCAACCAGACCCGAAATGCAATAATTCGTCTATGTTCATTTTTCAATAAAATATGTCAACGTGTTCTTGATAGGGAGAAGTTGCAACAACTTGATGATGATATCGTTAAAATATTGTGTGAACTTGAAAGATATTTTCCACCCTCATTTTTCGGTATTATGATACACTTGACAATTCATCTTGGAAGAGAAGCAAAATTGTGCGGACCAGTTCATTTTCGTTGGATGTATCATTTTGAAAGGTATATGAAAACACTCAAAGACTATGTAAGAAATTATGCACGACCTGAGGGGTGCATTGCAGAATCATATCTTGCCGAAGAATGCATGAGATTTTTTAGTGAATTTTTGAGTAAGTCGGTAGATATTGAAAAAAAGATCGAAATGAAGATTATGAAGATAACGCAATACTTGAAGGGCGTCCAATTTCAATGTCCAAATCAATTACATTGTCTTCTAATGAGAAAGAAATTGCTCATTTAGCTTTGTTAATGAATATGGCTATGGTGGAACCATTTTTAGAGTGAGTATATGTTATGTCCCACTTTCATTGATTTGATGTGCTTGTATTGGCAACTATAATTTAACATCACTTTTATCGTACTAGTTTGCATTTGGAGGAGTTTCAAAATTCAAACAAGCGCTTAGAAAAAAATGCGACCTTACTGTGGAAAACCCATAGAGATAGCTTCGCTGATTTGATTAAAAGGAAGGTGTGTTAAAGAATTTCAATATTTTCATATATGAATTAATGAAATTACTTTTAAAATATGTTTGAATATTTCTTTAGATACTTATTGACTCAAAGGATCATGATAAAATATTAAAATGGATTGCATATGCTCCTAAAAAGACGGCATTCTCCTGCAAAGCATATATTATTAATGGACAACGATTTCATACAAAAGATGTT
Organism: Allium cepa; assembly: GCA_030765085.1. NCBI lineage: Eukaryota > Viridiplantae > Streptophyta > Magnoliopsida > Asparagales > Amaryllidaceae > Allium > Allium cepa. The sequence continues at coordinate 603,707,947 of CM060934.1, read as the reverse complement.
GATAGAGAAACCCAGAATAGCGGAGTAACTTATGACGCGACTACCATGTGTAGAGCAAGTGCAAAAGACATTTCTCAAGTGGTTGATGTGGTTACGTACTATGGGATACTGACTGAAATAATTTTACTAGATTATAATGTTTTTTATATTCCTGTTTTTAAGTGTCATTGGGCGAACATAGGAAACGGGATAAAAGTTGAAGATGGATTCACTCTTGTTAATTTACATCAAAGTCGGGTTTCATTTTCAAAAGATCCTTATATCCTCGCATCTCAAGCGAAACAAGTCTTTTATTCAAGAGAAAATGATTCTTCTAATTGGTATGTTGTAATGAAAGCACCGCCAAGAGGTTTTCATGAATTAGAGATAGATGATTTTGTTGAAGAAGCTAACTATGTTGCGAGCGGCCCTGAAGAAAACGATATGGATGCAGATGATTTAGTTGAGAATGTTAATTATGTCAGGGAGGATTGCGAAGGCATACTTGAGTAGTTTTGATGTCTTGTTTTCTTATGAGAAGTTTAAGTTAGATTTGAAGTCTTATTAAATGTTGAAATCTGAAATTTTGGTTTGAACTTTGATGTATGTATATGGTGATGTCAGTAGCAATTCGGTGGGTGGTCTGAGGTAGTGGAAATGAGCTGATATGATGAGACAGTTTGTGGTGGTGTTTGTAGTTTGCTGGTAGTGTGAGAAGTAGTTGACAGTGAGTAGGCAGATGGGTATGACTGGGAGTTGGTGAATGGGCATGCTGTGGATGAAAGCAAGATGATGTTTGGAGAAGCGATGAATAGTGAAGGTGTTGTAACAGTAGGAAATTTGGCAGTCTTGTCTGTGGCAATGATGTGGATGTTGTGATGTAGTTTAGGCAGTTGACAGGGTAGTTTTCAGTGGGTGGTTAATGGATATGTGAATGTGTAAGAGGTTGAGTAGAATTTGAAGTGGTAGAGCAGTCAGGGATGATGTATGTAGCACAACAGTGGGTAGTTGTTTGATTGACGTGTTGGAATGGATGATATGTACGGAGGATGATTTTATAGTGATGGTGATGATGAAGTTGTATTATGGTCAGTGAAGAGTAGGGAAGATGTGTGTATGTCAGAGGAGTGGAGGGTGGCTTTGTCGGGTGGAGATGGTTTCGAGCAAGCAAGCAGTGTGATGTTAATGTGGCGTGGGTTTGCAGGCAAAAACAGGAAATGGACAGAGATGTATGTATAAAATGACACAGTTCTTTAAGACATTTATAAACTGATAAGCTGATATATCAACAACATGTTTAAGACAACCTATAAACAGTTCTTTAAGACACTTATTTCAAGCATTTTTTCAAGCAGTAAGTCTTCTCATACCTTCTTCACTATAGGCATGCATTAAAGATATTTTATCATTATCATTTTCATCTTTGGATTTGTTTCTTGGGATCGTTCACGCACACAAAAGCTTTGATGTTGGCTTATATTTGATTTCCCAAAAATTGCTTGTAATTTCAGTAATATGCTCTTATAACTTGAAATTCATATGTTGATATGTTATACTTGCAGAAAATGGTTAGAAGTACGAAAAAGACAATGGATAAGAGGATTACGCGCAATCAAAAACGACTCGAACAGTCCACATATGCATTCGATGGGTCTAATGCAATATGAGAGCATATTGAGCCACCTTTGGAAACCAATGATGTTGGGAATGCAAACAACTCAATCGCAGACACTGCTATGCAAGTCGATGGAAATCGTGAAACAACAATGGAAATCGATAGAACAATTGAAGACATTGATGCAAATCAGATTTCAAAAAAGAAGACTAGAGACCCAACCAAAGTGAAAAGACTTCCTTCAGATGTTGCAAGCCGAATCGAAGTCGAGTTTAACTCATCGGGCGAACCGATAGGAAAAGGGTCGGTGAAGCTATCTTCTTGTCTGGGGCCACTTGTGCATGAGCATGTTCCATTTACATTGGAGGACTGGAGGCAACTTGGTAAAGAATTAAAATCAGTTCTATGGGAATCCGTTCAGGTTTGCTTATCTTGCAATGTTCTTAGTTAATATAATAGCAAACTTTTGATACAAACTTTTGAAAATAGAATTTTGTTTGCTCTTATGTATTTAACATATATGTTCTCATTGTTGCAGATAAACTTCAGTGAATCCTCTAATATATACCTATCCATCAACCAACATTTAATGCTAACTTAACATCCTAAGAAAAAAAGGTGTCAACAAATATAAACTTCACTCCACATAGGCCATTTGGTGTACAAGAATACAACTAATACCACCACAGAATAATAGAAATCATAAGAAAGTATAATTCTCAAAAGTTTATGAGAAAATAAGTTTATTTCAGATTATATTCTTAAGTCATTTTTAATATTAGTGACAATCTATTTATGCTATAATCTTAAAACCGAATAGGGAATAGTGTGCTCTAAAACCCTCCAATTTCTTCCAGAAAACCAATAAATGGGAAGAAACCTTGTTTGAGATAGAAATAAAGTATGATTTGTTTTGATTGGGATGTGGGGATGATCGAGAAATGGATTATTTATTATGTACTTGATCAGGTTCTGTGTGTACACTGTTTCCTTGTGCATGAAGAATGTGGTCTTGTGCATATGTAGTTTTCATAGTTGTATTGTGTATTGTTTCTATTTGCACATTTATATCTTATGCATGTTGATTATTAGATGCACGTAACTCATCAAAAACAGAACATCCAGAAACATGTATATCAGTTTGTATCTCTTTCTCAATTTTAGAAGGGTGCTTCCCTAGAATTGAAACATTAACATTAGTACATGCCAATACTTCATGAAGTTCCTTTAGTTACCTGATGAGCTCAATTGTGCCTGTACAAATCGTCTGCGTTCCTCAACATCTGTATCAAAATAACCTTACGAAGACAAAAGTATCAATTTTATAAAATGAACATTTATTTTTGACAAAGTATCAGTGTGTATCACATACCTGGGTATTTACTGTAGTCCAACACATGAGGTGTTTCGGTATGATAATCTGCAGCCATTTCACAGGAGTGATTTGCAATGTCATATGCAACCGGATTAAAACTTGCATATTCATAATCCTACATGTAAGCAGATCATTATAAATCTCATCAGCTATATTATTATTTTTCCTTATAAGATGACTTGAATTTAAGTAAGGTCCTACAAAAACATACAATTCTTAAGTTGGAAAACAATAATTTTAGAAGTGTTGATATGTAGTCCATGGCTAATGTTGATTATCAAAATTTTGCGATCTTATTAATTTCTTTATTCAGTTTTTAAATAAAGTTACTATATTTTGATATTTTTCTTTGTTACAGGCTAGATTTAAACTGGATGAAGAATGGCAAAAGGTTCCCATTCTTTGGCAAATGGGATGTATTTGTAGGTGTTCAAAAAGCAAACTAGTTGACAAGTTATTAAAGGCAAAAACCACGGAGGAACGGCTTCGATTAAAACCAAATAATGTCAAAACTATGAAGGAATGGAAAAGGTTTGTTGAGTCCAGAACTAGTAATGAGTTTAAGGTAATTATATAGTAATTGTTTTAATCATTTCTATATATAAAATATAAGTGCACAAAGAATGCAAATTAACTAATAAATGTGATAAATCTTTATAAATAGTTACGAAGCGAAAAATTCAAATCCATGAGGGGTAAACAAATGTCACATACTTGTAGTCGTCGAGGAATGGCATGATTAACTGAAGATATGGTGAGAAAAAATATTTGATTAATTTACTATGATTAGTTGTTTTATCTAATGTTACGTCATTTTTAATGCAGAAAGAAGAAAGTGTAAATCCTTCTTCCATTTCTAGAGTTGATGTTTGGGTTAAATCCCACGCTCAAAAGAATGGCGAACCCGTGAATGCACATGTTGCCGAACTTGTTGTAAGTGCTTTTGACCTTTTTTAAAGTAATTATTTTGAAAATAATATAAATTAGAACTCATATTTAAAATATATTTTTTTGTAGGAGAAAATAAAAAAGGTGGAAAATGAATCACAATCTAGCTTAACATGTAATTTCAAAGATGATGCTCTCTCACAAGTGTTGGGACAAGATAGACCGGGACGACTACGTGGAATGGGAAGAGGCATGACTGCGACCAAGGCGGTTCTCTTACAAATCAAAGATACTCAAGTAGCTCAATGTCAACATAGTGTTTCAGAACTAAAGCAAGTGGTTTACATGTTAATGAAGCGTCCGGTACGACTTTTAATTTATATTTTAAATGTTTTTGGGGTTCAGAAATTTCGAGAATGATTTTTAATTTCATGGAGATAACCTAATGACAAAACAAGATAACTATGTTTTGGCGTCCATTGTCCTTAAAAAAAGAAAGAAAAAGGTGAAAAGAGGGGGAAAAGGCACTATATATAATATCTTCTAGCAAAGATCTGAGTGTAAGAAAAGTATGCAAACATTATGGAATCATATAGAATGTAAAAATAACATATATAAAAGTACATAAATAATGGTCCCCTGCTGAAATACAGAAGTTTATGAGCTGAACTGAGGCATGTCTTGTTCCATAACAGGTTATATTGTCACTTGAATACGGACCCACAAATTCAATAAATGTACTGAATCCACTAATCCAAATTCAAAAAGATACTAACATGGGTTTCTGACATAAATATGTTGGAAAAAGAATTCAGTGGTCATTACATTATTTCCATTAGGTTTTAGCACTTGAAAAGATAACGAAAAACAATTGATGTCAGGAAAGCTAAAATTACTATTTACTCATAAAAGCTTGCAAAAAATTTCTCTATGCATGGTTACAAATCTGGCTACTCGGATGAACAAACAACCAAAACATTTGCCATTGTAATTCAACTCTTATACAGAGCATTTACAATAGAACAGGGTGTTGGTGAGAGTGTGGTGTTTCCTTTAGTTTTATTTTGTTTGTATGTTTGTTTGTTTTTTTTAAGAAAAAATTTACTAAAATTATAATAGGTGAATATAATTAGAAGTTGTTATAATATATTGGCTATGCTCCGATGACATGTCCATATTATATAGCATTCAACCGAATAAAAACAAAGAAATCATTGAATAGTTTGAATTCACTTACCTACTATATTGAAGTTAGCAATTTAACACTAAGTTCAAACATCTTCTGTTGATTAGTCAGTGCAATGTCAGAAGATCCACGCTATACTTTCAAAGTGTTTGTTGTTTCCTCAAATTTCTTCCTCAAAAAGTTTTGAACATACACATAGTAGCACACAAAATTAAAACATAATGGCTTATTACTAAAAAGCAATTTGGCTATTAACACAGTTGTTTTTTATAAGTTAACAATTTGGCTATAAAACCTACAGCATCATTTACAACAACAAAAAGGACTACAAACTTATATTATTATTTTCAGTACCGAATAGCTAACTACATCAGTTGGTTGCAATAAAAAAATAAATAAAAAATGTGAGGAACGCTGCATTAGGCATACCAGAGCTGTGAAAGTATAGTTATAACTCACTGGATGTTCAGTATTTTTTTTTCTTTGTTCTTTTCTGAAAAGATTTTATACTGTCAAAGATTAAAAGCTTTATTATAAGTTTCTGTGATTATTTTTCTGTGATTATTTCGACAATATCAACACTAATTATACTAGATAAATAAAGTTTGTTTTTACTTACTTAAATATTTATTTAGAATATTTCTCTATTTGGCTTGAGTTATGAAAAGATAATCTCTTTGTATGTTGACGTAAATTTGGGAATGCAAATAGTTGCGTAAATCGAATTCTAGTAGTCAATTTATACTTTGGTTAAATGAACGTCTATTTATTTTTACCTTTAATTTGCAATACTATTGATTTGGCAGGATAAAGGAAGTTGGGGAGAAGAGAACACATCCGTAGTGGTAAAAATCAACTATATGACGGTTGCAACATCATACATAATTTGATGTCTAAATCAATAATCAATATAATCTAGTTTTGGTTAATTGCAGAGTAAGTATAGTCAAACAGGTGATAATTGTAGTTTACTGCCTTGGCATGGAGATGATGACGAGGTTGTCGCCGAAGGAAAAATTGTGTCAAGCGATCCGAAAGAACTGTGCAATGAAGTCCCTTTAGGTCCAAATGCCAAAAAAAATTGATTGCCCATCCAAGAAAATTAGATGTTTTCTTGTGGAGGCCTTCTCCTGGTTTGGTATATATAAGAGATGCCAAGGATGAGATAGTAGTATGGCCAGCTGATAAAGTTGTTATACACAAAAGTGAGGACTCCAGAAAACAAAACGAGGTAAGTTTAACACTAATTAGCAATTTTTTCAATATGTAGGGCCATCGTGGATAATAATCTCTATCCATAAATTCAGCATTTTATGGTAGTATGGTTTAGCATTTTTTTTAATGGTAGTATGGTTTAGCATTTTATGGTCCACCGATCATTTTCATATGTCAGTTTAGCGACTAGATACAAAGCCAGTTTATCTGAAAATTAGAGACTTGATTACCCCTAATTTCTATTGCTACAACGCTTTAAAGATGTATTACTGAAATTTTTGCAATGTTTTTGTATATTTCTATGTTCAACTTAAACAAATGTATTTTTCTAATAGAGTAAAACCAATAGCATGGAAACCAATTGCAAGCTGTATGATTGGGGCGGGAGCAAAGAACTGGTTGTTAAAGGACGAGTGTACTCGAGTGATCCAAATCAGATAATTAATGGTATTCCTTTTGGACCAGATGCCAAGATAGTTTGGGTGGACAATCCGAAAAAAGAAGATGCATTTTTGTGGAGGCCTATAGTTGGCATGACATGTATTGGAGAAGCTATTGGTAAGAAAATTGCATGGCCATAATCAACAGTGGTTGTTGAAACGGTTAACGCTAGCACATGTCCTGCTCCTATGATCAATGCTCCAACATCTCTTACGGTAACATGTTCATATTGCTAATATTCCTCTCAAAGAATTGTTGATAGCGTATTACCCTTTTTTTTGTTATGTGATAGAGTGCAAATTTTTCTGCAAATACCAAATACATGTTGATTGATTTAGAGGGTACGGGAAAAATAGTAGCAGAAGGAACCGTGTCTTCAACAGATCCAAATGCTTTGGTACATTCTGTTCCACTGGGACCAAATGCGATAAGAGTATGGGTGGATGTTGTAAAATTCCCAAATGCACCTCTATGGCGGCCTACATCCTTCATGGAATGCTTATCAGATGCTATTGGCTCGACTGTAGCATGGCCTGTTGCGAATGTTAGAACGGGCTCAACTTCCATGTAAGTTTCACATCTCGTTTATATGCAATAGACAACAAAAAAAACTACTATAGTTTCATTTGATTAAATACGCTAGTGTAAATGAGCATTGATTGGCTGTGGGCGGTTTTATTAAATCTCATGAATTCAAATCCATTGTTAATTCTCACTGACTTTGGGAAAAAATGTCCATTGTTTTTTTTTGGGAGTGAAGTGAAGTTTTTATGTAGTTCTGGTATTTGTTTTGGAGTTATGTGATGGGACTGTGCTGACTGGCAGTGCTATGGGAGGTTGTAGGTGGAAGGACGGTTGGTGAGCGGTTGTTCAATGTTCACAGTGGAAGGCAGTGACAAGGAAGACAGGGTTGTTTATGATAGTTGGATGTCGTGACTCCGGCAGCAGTTTTATGGTAGTATTAATATAAGGGACGTGCTGCTGGAGGAGCTCGACTGTCGCTTTGTTAAGTGGTTTGATAGCAATTGAACTGTGTAGTCGTGGAGGAACAATTTGTGGGAGGGGAAAGTATATGCAATCGAAAACTATTTTTGATGGGAGATGATCTGTCGGTAGGTGGTCTTAGAAATAGTGAAAGAGGTTGCAGAAATTTTTATGGAAGGGATGGAGTAGGCAATTTTTATGGTATAATTCATTATTTAAAATTGTATTTCCTTTTGACATTGCCTGACAAAGAGACTCAAAATTTTCAGGATTCCCTTTTTACAGTCCAATAAAGAAACTCAAAATTTTTAAATGGCTCAAATATTAAACAATGTAAAGTTTTTATGATTTACATGGCTTGCATGAAGCAAGATTATTTTCAGCATGAAAAAAATTAAGAAAAAGGTAAAAAAGGCTAGAAGAAAACAAGTTATTACAAGTTTAGTTCTCCATTCTAATTTTGTTATAAGAATATGCATGTTTTTTTACTTGTCATCATTTTACATTTAGTGCATTCTAAAAATGCAAAAAACAAAATTTTAGCTGTATTCGAGAAAATTCAAAGTGCGTAGACGTATAGTAGAAAAAATGCTTATTTTCGTATTAAGTTTTGAACAGGGTGTATGTTTACAGGTTCTGCGTTTGAAATAAGTTATTTTGGAAGAGCCCGAATGAAATTTTGTCCCTTTTTTTATATATAGGGTGGAAAAAGAAAACCTATATACATTTTGATATAAAAGAAAACCTATATACTTGTAATTAGCAACTTGTGATGGTTACTGCAGATTCGTGGAGGCAGACAGTGGGTCGCTAGAGTGTATGTTATAGCAGATGACATGTATGTAGTAGTTTGTTTATGGAGTTTGTTATTAGTAAGAGGGTTGGAAGAACTGGTGATATAGAGTAGAAGTTGATGATGGGGGACTGCAACAGTAAGGTTGTGCGTACAGTTGTTTGTGAGGGTGGTTGACAATGGAGACGTAGGAAGGCAGTAGGGTATTTGTGATGAATGTGCACTGTTCAATGTGCAGTGAAGTGAATTTGTTGATGTATGTAGAGTCTTAAGGTTGGCAGTTGCAAAGTGGCAGAGAAAAGTGGTGATGTACACTGGTTGTGATGGGATTGTATGTGGTGGTTGATGAATGTTAGACGGAGATGGTAGGAAGACGGCAGTATGGAGCTTAGTAGTTGAAATTGAATGAGGTGTGTATGAATTTGAGTGTATTTGTGGGTTGTTGAAGTGGTTTGGGTTAGTGGTTGTTTGTATGTGAAGTAAATGGCACAGCAGTTTGTAAATGAAGGAGGGGGAATTGATGTGAAGCGGCAGTGGTTGAAGTGGTTTTAAACAGTGACTATGGTATGATGTATATGGTAGGAGTTTGGAGAAATTAAAATTGTAAATGTAAATGCAAAGTTGTAAAGAACAAGGAAGGTCAAAGTAGTGGTCAGAGAAGTGATATAGTCAGCACAGTTTTGATTTGATGGCAATTGTTTTGATATGGTCAGGCAATTGTTTTGTTTTGCTGGCAAAACAATGTGAACTGATGGAAATGAAGTATGATAGTGGAAGATTTGTGTATAGTAAATGCTTTAGTGGAAACTGTTGGTGTTTTGGAAAATATATGGTTTTGTTGAAATGTGGGATGGTCAGGGGAAGAATGTTTTGGCAGTGATGACAACTTGAAGATAGTGGGATGGTGGATGGGATGTAGTGGTATTGGGATGGATAGAGAGAATATTTTCAAGGGTTTGACCTTGAGAAGAAGTGGAGGGGAAAGTGGAACTGTTGTGAGTGGAGATGACAGTAGACAATGAACAAATAGAAAAGAAAATAACAGAACAGTGAATTGTTTTTTAGAACAAAGATGTTTTGAAATATAACTATGTTACTGTATAGCAGTTTAGCTTCATTAATTGAGCTAACCTACTAATGCGTATATTGGCTAGGTTTCGGCTTAACATACCATATAGTGATTTTTTGGCGCAGTTAAGCATTTTAGCATATGAAACTTCAAATTTTTAGATGGCGTTTACTCACTGACTTCAAATTTCTTCATTGCAGGTAATTAAAGATTGCGATGACACATTCTTCTTTCGTAGCAAGTAGCAAGCATATGAAACTTTTTAGATGCATGTTTTTTTGTTGGTATTTGGTGCGGACTTATTGTATTGATATTATATTTTTGCTTAACATATAACGTGTCTTTATTTAACAGAATTTGTGGCAACTTGGTTTACTTTGTTATTTTTGTTTATGGATATTATTGAAACTTGGTTTATGAATGTCTTTTGTTTATTAATATTGTCTTAACTAGTTTATGTAACTAATTAATAGTTATTAGAACCTTTTATATATACTAGTTGCTTGAATATACTCAAAATATAGTTCTGGAATATTCAAAAATAGAGTGGAATATTAAACCTATTATATAAATAGAAGACAGCGTCTGATTAATGCTGTCAATGAAGAAACAACAGCGTTCAATTCGTGCTGTAATTATCTCTAAATAGTCAATAACAGCGTTTAGTACATGCTGTCGAAATAGTTGATGATTAATAACAGCGTTCATAAAAAGCTATTGTAAATAGTTAAAGTAGAATTAAAACATCTCTGACAACTAAATTATTAACGCTGTAGAAACATAACACAGCATGTTTGAAAATGCTGTAAAAACATTATTGACAGCTTGTAAGAAACACTGTCAAAGTGATGTTTCAACAGCGTTTATCGAAATGCTGTTGTAAGTTCTGTATATACGACAGCATGTCGTTATACAGCGTTTGAACTAACGTTGTTGTATCGTATTACAGCGCTTATTAAACGCTGTTAAAAGCCTTTTGTGGTGTAGTGTCATTCTCTTGACAAAGAAACTTCTCTTCTCTCTATTCTTTCGAAAAAAAGGTAGCAATTGGATGGTTGATCTCCGATATAAAGGAAATTAGTCCCCCTCTTGTTCAACGTCTCATCTATTTAATCAACGATGCCAAGCCCTTCCATGACGCGCAACGAAAGCTTAATGCAAAAATGAAAGATGCGGTGCATGATGAAATTCTTAAACTTCTCGACAATGGAACCATTTATCCAATCTCTGATAGTTCATACGTTAGCCCAATTCACGTTGTACCGAAAAAGTTTGGGCTAACCGTTGTCAAGAACGATTCAAACGAACTTATTCCAACTCGTACTCAAATAGGTTGGTGTGTTTGCATTGACTATCGAAAGCTAAATGCCGCAACACGTAAAGATCACTTCCCTCTTCCTTTCATTGACCAAACGCTCGAACGTTTAGTCCGCCAAGAATTCTACTGCTTCCTTGATGGTTATTCCGGCTATAACCAAATCCCAACCTCTCCCAAAGATCAAGAGAAAACGACTTTCACATGTCCATTTGGTGCCTTTGCTTATCGAAGTATGCCATTAGGACTTTGTAATGCTTCTGCTACTTCCCAACGATGCATGGTTGGCCTTTTTTTCGATATGATTGAACGCTTTCTAGAAGTTTTTTTGGACAATTTCTCTATCTTTGGTGATTCATTTTTCGATTGTTTACATCATCTCGAGTTGGTTCTAAATCGATGTAAAGAAAGACATTTGACTTTGAATTGGAAAAAGTGCCACTGTATGGTCAAACAAGGCATAGTCCTTGGACATATCATCTCAAATAAAGGCATTGTGGTAGATAAAGCGAAAGTCGACGTAATTGCAAACCTAACCATTCCCGAATCTGTTAAGAACATTCGATCATTTCTAGGACATGCCTGGCTTTTACCGACGCTTTGCGAAAGACTTTAGCAAAATCGCTCGCCCTTTGACGACTCTCCTTGGAAACATTCCATTCAATTCAACTCTGAGTGTATCTCTTCTTTCGAATGTCTTAAGAAGGAACTCATTTCGGCTCTAATCATTTGCGCACCCAATTGGGATCTTCCTTTCAAAATAATATATGACGCTTCTAACTTTGCGGTAGATGCGGTCTTAGGAAAACGCATCAATAAAATCCTTTATGTCATTTACTACGCGAGTATGACTTTGAATAATGCTCAACTCAACTACACAACAACCGGAATAGAACTTCTAGTTGTCATTTTTGCACTCGAAATTTTTTGACTTACTTGATAGATTCACACATTACTGTGTACACGGACTAATCTACGCTTCGATATCTCTTTTCTATAAAGGATGCTAAATCCCATTTGATTTTTTGGATCCTTTTACTTCAAGAATTTGACCTTACGATTAAAGACAAAAAAAAGATCCAATAATGTCATAGCTGATCACTTATCTCGTCTTCCGATCGCACCATCATCTTACCAATTAATGAAAACTTCCCCGATGAACAACTTTATTCAATTTCTATTGATCCATGGTACGCTGATATAGTGAACTACGTAGTCACTAAAGAAACTCCCTCATCTTGGCCCAAAAAGGACAAATGCAAATTCATGTTCCAAGTGAAATATTTCTGTTGGGACGATCCATAATTATTCAAATATTGTCCTAACCAAATCATCTGACATTGCATTTCGGATAATGAGATCAGAAGTGTTCTTTCGCTTTTCCATGATCAAGCGTGTGATGGACATATCCATCCTCGAAAAACTGCAGAAAAGGTGCTTCGGTGTGGTTTCTACTGGCCTTCCGTTTTTAAAGACTCGTTTGAATTCTGTAGAAATTGTGATCGATGTCAAATGCTTGGACGAATTTATCGACGAGATATGATGCCTCTAAACCACATTCCTACGATCGAAATCTTTGATGTTTGGGGTATTGATTTTATGAGATCTTTTCCTAATTATTTTGGAAGCTTGTATATCTTTCTCGCTGTCGATTACGTCTCAAAATGAATCAAAGCCGTTCCTTGCAAAACCAACGACCATAGAATTGTTGTGAAATTTCTCAAAGAAAACATCTTTTCGAAGTTTGGCACGCCTCGCACAATAATCAATGATAACATAAGCCATTTTGCAATCGATCTCTTGAAACATTAATGAAGAGATACTCGATAACCCAAAGTTATCCACTCCATATCATCCTCAAACTTGTGGGCAAGTTAAAGTTTCAAATTGTCAAATAAAAAAAATCTTGGAGAAAACTGTCAATAAAAATCGAAAAGATTGGTCTCAAAAATTGACCGACGTGCTTTGGGCTTACCATACTGCTTTTAAAACTAACCTTGGGATGTCCCCATTTCATTTAGTTTATGGTAAAGCTTGACATTTACCTGTTAAAATCGAACACAAAGCATTGTGGGCAATAAAGAACTTAAACTTTGATCTTGAGAAAGCCGGCGAAAATTGAAACTACAACTCAACAAACTAGAAGATCTTAGGAACGATGCGTATGAAAACGAGAAAATTTACAAAGGAAAAACAAATGTTTTTCATGACTAGTCAATCTTAAGGAAAACGTTTTCGCCCAACCAGAAAGTTCTTTTATACGACTCAAGACTTCATTTATTCCGTAGGAAACTTAAATCAAGACGGACCGGACCATTTGTGGTACGAACTATTTTTCCACATGGGTGCCATAGAAATAGAAAACCTAGGGATGGATCGGTTTTCAAATTCAACGGTCATCGTTTGAAACCTTTCTTTGAATTGCCCAGTAACCAAGAGGAGGAGCTCATGATTCTTCATGAGCCAAACTACGTCTAGTAAGAATGTTAACCCTCTTTTTTAAACATGTACATATTTTTCCCTGTTACACTCATTATAACATGCATTGACTATGGGGATACAGTCAAAATTAAGTATGGGGGGGTCTCATTTTCATTTTTAAGTTTAGTGGCATTTTTGTTTGAATTTTCATTTCCCTTTATCTGAAAAAAATCAAAATTTCTATATCTCAAAAACATTTTCCTTTTAGCATTTTGATTTATTTTTGAAGGAACGCTATAGGATAAGTATATGTTTGGTTAATAAATTGAAATTTTTGAAAATTTATTTATCTTAACAAAATAAAAATGAAGTTTGATTAAAAATGACAATGATTTAACTAGTATATAGGAAGGTTCATATGTGTTAATTATGAAGTATGTTCTAATTGAAAATCTTTGTTTAAAAAGTGGTAAATTTAAAGTAAAGGATATAACATTTTTATCTTCTAAGTTAAATGGTGCTAAGATAATTTTGCAAAACTCTCTCTTGTTAAAAAAACCAGAAAGAAATGTAAGTAAAAAAACATTTGTATATATGCATATATTTTTAACACCTACAGTCATGTGTTCACACTCATGTGTTCATTCGTCATGCTCTGTACCCTTCTCACATAAACTCGAAAGGCAGTGCACGATCGGTATATCTGGCCTCGGTTTATCTGAGGTAGGTGTATGTATATAAAAATTCTTTCACCTACAGTCGGTAAGTGTTCACAATTGTGTGGTCACTCGCCACGCTCTGTATTCCCTCACATCAGTCTGTAAGGCAGTGCATAGGTAATATATCTGGTCTTAGTTTATCTGAGTTAGGCATATGCAAATATTGTAAACATCATTTAAATTTTTAAAAAATAGAGAGAGTAAGCAATTGAAATGTAAGCACTATTTTTACTTGTTTGATTTAACTTGTTATTTAAAAGAAATAAGAATATCACTTTGACAAACTTTGATAATCAACTGAGGATCCATTTCATAATCACATTGTGCAATCAACTCAAACAACTAGCAAAACTATAGTCTATCTGTTATGACAACTTGATTTTTATTGGAAATTTTGACGAGTAAATGACTTAAATTTTGAAGTTAATGACCAAAACTTATATTTAATTTATTTCATGTCAATTTGAAAGTAAATCCTTCATTTGTAAATATTTTCAATAACTTGCATTCATCCCATTGTAAATAAATCTTGCACTTTGTGAATATTTTCACTTTGCATTTGGATTTTGTGGGTAGCATCTGCTAAAAACCCTCACAAGACAACACCAGCCCTACTGGGGACACCCAGATGTTTAACAGCTTGTTGCATATGCTCAATGCAATCGTGCTTCCTATGAAAATGGATTTATCTTAGTTTTCCTTTATTCGAGGATGAATAAAAAGATAAGTGTGGGGGTATTTTAATGTGCACGTAAACGTGCATATATTTACCTCTATATTTTATCTATTTTTATTTAAATAAATGTCATTTTTGGGCATTTTAACATGTTTAAAACAAAAATTCAATTATTTTCAAATCATCGTATATTCATCTTCATTTAGGGGTAAAATGGTATTTTTTGTGCATGTGTCAATTTGAAATTTTTTTCTTGACAATTTCTATGATTTTTATAGGAAATTTTTATGCATATGAAATGGGGATTCATGAAGATTTATGCATGCACAAGGAAATACATAGGAATGAAGAGGAAAAATTCAAGTTCATGACCATGGAGGACCCCACCCACTTACCTAAATCTACAATTAGAAGCTAATGAACAACTAAGTGGAGGTTAAAGCTTCTTGCACATTAAATGATGGATTAATTAGTGGCTAATGGTTACTTGGTGGCCACACTTCCTAAAGGGCATTTATCAAGCAGACTAAAAAATGAATTATGGTTTTATGCATGTATAAATAGCGCTCTTATGTACATGTAAATATCTTCCACTCTCTCTTATTTTACTTAGGAAATTAGCAAGTTGTAAATACAAATCAAAGTGAAATAAAAATGGCTTCCAAGCCTCTTTCTCTTCTCTTTTCTACTTACTTTTATGTTGATCTTTATTTCTATGCACTCTTTTATTTCATATTTATAGCTTAGATTTACATTCATGCAAGTAGTGTTGATTTGTTTTTTATACAAGTAGTTAGTACTTAATCTCTCTTTCTTCCTTTGCTTAGTTTCCATTTCCTTGCATTTTAATGTGGAAATTTACAAGTGTTGATTTGATAACACAAATGAGTAGCTAAACCCCTTCAATTTAGGGGTAATGAAGTTCTCTAACTTTATGTAATTTCAATATTTTTATGATTTGTGATCTCTTTTGTTTGTGCTTCATGAAAGTAAATCTTGATGTAAGTTTGTACAAGTGGGTTTGATAGCTTATGTTGCTTTTGCAAATGAGCTATTCTTATTCAACATAAACAAAATTTACATTATCATTTGCCAATTGATTTTTGATTCTAAAAAGAAAGTAAAAACAAAATTTGATGATCTATTTTACTAATTACAATGGTAAATAGATCATACTTAAAATAGCTTTTGCTTTGGCTTCATTTTCATGAGAATTTATAAGCGGTATAATTGTTGCATTATAGTTTGATAGTTTAAGTTATGTTAATTAATAACATAAATAAACTATACTTATGATCAATGCAATAATTATTTCACTTAATATCATACTTAGAGATCATAAATTATTTGTTTGTTGATTTACAAAAATAAAAGAATGGATTTGCCTCTAAATTGTTCTCTAATCTCATAGTTTTTAAAGCTCATTTTAATTCTAGTTTTAGCTTCATTTTTCTTGTAGTTAGCAATTTCCTCATACTTTGGTCCAATTTGATTGAGCAGAAAATTTTGAAATCTTAAAAATTCCCTATGGATCGACCCGTACTCACCACGTAATAAAATTATATGTCGTGCTTGCGATTATTTTAATTTAAAATTTATCGATGGTTTCCTAATTCGATAAAAATTCCACCGTTAAATACATTCCTAGTAAAAATATCTCCTCAAAATATCTTCTACCCCATGACATCACCCATGACATCAACCTACACCACTAATTGCCATTAGTGCGAAATATTTTTAGTTGCTAAATTTTAGCAAAAATAGCCAGCTTTATAGTGGGCTGTGCCACTGTATAATTATAGGAAAATAGGTGTTTTGCACATGCACAGAATAGCTAAATGGACGCAAAGAGCCCAAACCACAATGAAAAATAAAGCACAAGAGCTAGGAAAAAAGAGCCTAAACTGCTAAACAACTATGACTATGCGTCCTCCGAAGAGGAACTGCCACCTCCAACATTATGGTGGGCCAAAAATGTGAACGTACCCAGAGAAAAGAGCAGCCAGATTTGGATCATAACATTCAAAAGAAAGAGAGTAAATAAATTTCATATCCCAACCGACGTCATAAAACTTACTTTTATTCTCCTTACCAATCTTACTAATCATAGTAAGCGACAGTTCCTTACCCTCAATGTGAATATAAGACAACGATTCTCACCCTTAACATCACTGATATGGGAATAAAAAGTGTTAGTCTCAGGCGAGTACCGCATATCAGATGGAACATGAATTCAGGCCCGCTCCTTAGAATTCCAAGTAATAGAATCAGACAAAATAAAAGTAGCAAGCTCATTCTAGGCCCTAACCAAAGGAGCATCAACAGTTGATGCAACACCAACAGGAGCGAAAATAGAAGGGGAAACAGAGGGAGGAGGAGCAACCTTTGGGACCCACTTTCTGACAGGAGGATGACGAACTAGAATCCGATCAGAAAGAGGAAAAAGGCCAGCAGAGGAAGATCTCGAACACGCATTCGAAAGATGCCCAATGGACTGACAGAATGTACATATCTCTGGTTTAGCAAACTCTGACCTCAGCAAAATGACCCTTATCGAGTTTGATTTTTAATACTAAAGGAAAAGGTTTGGCAGGGGTTATTTCAATCAGAACTTTGGCATAAACTAATCTCTTTTCTGGCTATAGTGTTAGAATCATAACAGAAAGGCTTGCTAGCCAACCAATCCCGATCATAGGTCGAAGAATAGATGGGATGTGAGAAAAGTCAGTCTGGACAAGAATAGATAATACCCGATCTTTTGCCCTATCAATAGACGGACTCCAGGTTGTAATGATGAACGGTTTCCCATCAATGAAAATAGGACCTGCCTTAAGAATATGTTGTCTTTCATCATTACGCGAGCATTTTTAGTTGCTAATTAATTGCATAATAATATTCCAAGAAAGCCCAAAAAGTTCAAACAACTTATATTGAGTAAAAACCTATTTGTTGATAAAACGATTTTCGATAACATCATCGATATTTCTTCTAAATATTTATTTTGTAAAAAAAATTCAAAAACAAGTATACCATCATTAGTTATTAATTAAAAGGGGGTTAACATTGTTATAAAATCACTTTTATCACATTAAACCAAGATTCAAATTTGTAAATAATTCAGATATTTAAATATAAAAGGTTCAAAATTATAGGTTGTTACATTCTCTGCCTATGTCACCCACCCAGCCGCCATGAATTTTCATCCACTTTCCTAGTGAACTCGAGCACCTAGAGTACGATCCAATCATATAGATGAACTCCACTCATTTTCTTTACCATCCAGTAACCTTCGATTGTCATATAGTTGATGTTTCGTTGTCAATCACAAAGCCGTGGAATAAACTGTCATGGATAAATCGGTTGGTCATCGTGCTTTTAATTCATGACAAGGAGCTCAAGACAAGAAAATAGATTATCGAATATTCAACAAGTATGGTTTATTAAAGTTTAAGTTTGATTTAGTTTAGTATCTACTGTTAAAATCTTTCCTCAAGTTAAACCTGCATATTTTTGAAAATACACAGGTCAGTCGACTGGATCCATCTAGTCAGTCGACTAACCTATGCGTATAATTTTTTTTATATCATGCACAATTAGTCGGCTAAACACGCATGGCTAGACAACTAAACTAACTTAGTCGACTAAACACTCATGGTTAGTCGACTAAACTAACTTAGTCGACTAAATGCTTATGGTCAGACGACTAAACTCCGCCATATTCAAACTAATATTTTTCTATTTCAATTTAGTTGACTAGATGATTATATTTAGTCGACTAAACATGTTCAAACTGCTATATTTCAAATTTCCTAAAGAGACGTGTCTTCTTCCTGAAGAGGAATCTCTTCCAAGAAGAGTTGCAACCATTTCCGTTCATCAGAACTCTTTGCCAACTGTTGCAACTCTTCATTCATTATATATATACATTCCATTCAAGATAAAAGAACTTAACTTTCTACTCTCTACTCTTTTGGATATTCAGTTGTTTAAAATTAGAGAAATCAAGTTTATAATTCTTCATTTCTATAGCAATCTATACTTCCTTTATCTTTACGGACACACAAATATGCATATCATGCTTGAGTAAAAGATTAAAGGAATGGTGTATTTCATTAGACAAATATATGTTGTAACTATGAAAAATGAGGATTACGGATCTTAAGGCTAAGATTAACACTAGAGAGGGGGTGAATAGTGTTAATAAAGAATTACTAAATCTTTTTCGATTTATGTTAATTTAGACACAAAAGTATGCAATATACAGACACAGATATGATCACAGAAATAATCACAAATACATAAATAAAATAAAAGCAGTAAAGGAAAGAACACACCGAATTTTATACTGGTTCGGAGTTACCCTACATCCAGTCCCGCAACACAAGTACGGATTTCCTTTCAACAACAATCGTACAATTATACCCTCGGTTTCAAGGCTACGAGGTACACCCTCCAGAATTTCGATCCTCTGGGTAGAGATACTTGATTTCCGGACCACAAGTTTACCTAATTGATTTACCAAAGCTACAATCACACCTTTTCCCTTTTGATTGATTTCCAAAGCTACAATCACACCTTTTCTCGCTTAATAGGTTATAAAGAAGTCTATAACTCTGAATAGCACTGAGAATCTTGTAGAGATAGTGATAGAGAATCAAATTAGAAGTAATCGAGTATGATTCAATGTTGATTTCGACAGAGTAATGATAAGAATATGTATTAAGAAAAGAGGAAGAAGAAGAGGAGTGAAAACCAGAAAAAAGTGATTAAAAATTCGTTGAAACTGACCCCTATTTATAGAAGAACAACAACCATGTCCATTCATGAAGAGTTATGGTGAATAGACACTTCTTTTGAAATTTGAATTTTTGAATCAAACTGTTACCACGTCGACATGGTACCCATAGGCATGTCGACATCCCAAAGCTTTTTATGATGTTTTGAATTTCTCTGAAAATAACCTTTATCTTATATAAAACCTATTTAAACTTTATAAATATACTTGACTATAGTCAAAATTCATAAGCAGATATAGAGAATAATATATATAGATTTTAGCTATAATTTTATATCTAAATTTAAGTATAAATATTTAAAGTTAAACATATTATTTAAAAAGATAGTTTAAAATCAGGAGTAATTTGACTTTGAAAATAAAGATGTTTTTGAGGCTAAAATTATTTAAAATCAGGATCGAGGGTTTTGAATCTTTTAAAAGGGAAGTTTTGAAAACATTTTGAAAACAGGATATAATTTTGAAAAATCATTTTGAATAAAAGTTAGCGGATACAAAACAATTCCACTAGATTTTTCGTAGGTTCCATCCTACTTAGGGTTCCACCCTTTAACGGGCTCGAAGTGGATTCCACTCCACGAATAAATTGGATCTTAAGATGCCAGTGCTTTTCTACGAGTTTTAACAAAAATTCCTAATAATAAAAAAATACTTATCATTGAAATCTTGAACTCTTGCTAGTCTCGATAATCATGAGTCTTCTATCTTGATATCTTGAATCTCTACACAGTACAGTCTTCATTCTTAGTACCTGCATGGTTAAATCCTGTATATACATATATATCTAAACTTATAATGTTAGTATTTATATTTTATAATCTATTCTAAGGTTGTTGTCATCAAAACCATCATCTCACGGACTAACAATCTCCCCCTTTTTGATGATGACAACCTTTGTTTATAAAATATTATTTCTATCCTAATAACTCCCCCTAAAACTAACAATTCCCCCATAATCTATACCTAACTATCCTATTTTATATTTCTTCCCCTTTGTCATCAATAAAAACTTACTCCCCCTCATTCTTGGACTTCAGTACCTGCATTGTTAAACTATACAACGGAGTATATATAGAGTAGGAAATAATTATACTTCTAAGCATGATAACTAATTCAATGTATATATATGTTTTACACACCAATCTTCAAATTAATAAGAAATCAATCCACACAAAGTATCAATTCAAACCAAATCCATTCAATCAAATCAAAAAGTAAGTAAAAAAAATCAAACGTTACGTGGAACTTCCACCCATCCTTCTTCTCCAAAGATTGGGTCTGCCTTAATAGCATCCCAATTATCATTGTCATTGGTGAGAGAGACATGAGGATATGCTTCGTTATCATCCTTGTGCAGAGAGGAGATCATCCATCGTATCGCATCGAAGTGCCTTTCTTGTTCCTTTATCATCTTCATTTGACTTAATTCTAAATGACGCTGGTTTCGTAGAATAAATGAGAGAATATTCTTGAACGAATTAAGAGTTTCTTCAAGATTTTCGGATAAATTGTGAATAGGATTAGTCATAGTTGAATTTGTGAAAGAAATGGAGGATATAGATGATAAGAGATAAATTTCAGTGAAGAATTCTGGAAGTAACAGGTATATATAGGTGTAGAAATTCGTTTGAATTAAATAGACATGTGGTAGTTATTCAAATTTCAAATTCAAAATCAATTGCCATTTCTGACCAGTACATGTCGACATGGTCACAGAGGGGATGTCGACATGGGTTAGTGAAATGTTATGACTAATTTCGATTTTGTGAATAATTGTGTGTGTGCATATATAATATACTAACATTTATTCTAGAGATGAGATAAGGTAGACAACAGAAAGAAAATTTCATTTCATTGCATACTTTGATAATACAATGATTAAGCACACAACAAACTACATGAACATTCGAAATAAAGTAAACTAAAACAAATACAACAAGATACGAAAAGATAAAACTAGTTAGAGGATGAAGAAGATGAAGATAGTCCAAATTTCTTGCTGACATTTGAAAAGAACTTGTTCATCTTCGAAGAAATGTTATCCAACTTTTTACTAACGGATCGTTTTAGAATCCGTTGATTCTCCATAATTATCTTTTGGTTTTTGAGAAGGGTTTTATTGGATGGATTGGAAGGATATTCAATACTTTCCAAAGACGTTTCACCTTCTTCTTCTTCAATTCCATTTCATCCCCTTCTTCTTCTTCTTCAACTTCCTCTTCTTCCATTTCCTCATGAGCCAACCGCTCTTCCTTTTCGGTAAGTGTCTCATAAGGTTGAAAAACAAATGGAATTTTCATAAGTGAAATATTGGAATGATTGAAAACTTTTCTAGAAACAAATTCTTCGCCTTTGAAATCCACTCCAAAATAGTTAAAAAACCGAGTCAGATAAATTCCATGGTATAAAGTATTCTCACCCATTTCAAGATTTTTAGGACGAAGTTCATCCAAAATAACTTGCGCCCAATTTATGTCATAGTTTCCGAAAATAGCAAAAAGAGCTTTGCAAACTTTTGAAGTAGGATTGTTAAAATTTCCCGATCTTGGGGTCAAAGTATGTTGCAAAAGAAGATTAACAATTCTTGCTTTTGGTCGAAAATTTCTATTTTTAAAATCAAAATCATTATCTCTTTTGAAAATGTGATGAAATGTCTCACGATCATGTTCATCGATTTTAAAGTTAGAAAGGTCCATTCCCGAACTCTTGCAATCGAGAATGGTACCCAAAAGATCACAATTCAAAACAATTTGAGTGCCTTTGACACTACTCCAAATTTCATCTTCATTTCCAACATAAAATGCACGATTTAAATTCGCATAGAAAATTTTGACAAGATTAGGATAGCAAACAAAATCATTTTGAGAGCATCAATAAGACTAAGAACACCATTGTTTTTGCAAAAAGAGAATCAATTTCATAAGAAGAAAAATCTTGAAAAATAGCAAATTTTCCGGGATGGACTTTGGCATAGTTAGCATAATTGATGTATGCTTTAATTCCTCCGGATCATTGAATAATTGCTCTTTGATTTTTCTGGAAATTCTCATGGTAGAGGGGTTGCTTGAAGAAGCCATTAGAGTAGAGAGTAAAGAGCTTTAAGTTATGAAGAGAGAGTTTGAATTTGAAAATGAAAGTGAAAAGATATGATAAAAGATAGTGAATAAATAGATTCTCAAAGGACATATTTTCTGGTCAAAAGGTATCTTTTCAGAGAATTGAATGAAGTGAAAAGGTGGAGGGAAATTCAAACATTTGAATTCAAAATTTGAAATTCAAATTCAGG
This sequence comes from Allium cepa, assembly GCA_030765085.1. Taxonomy (NCBI): domain Eukaryota; kingdom Viridiplantae; phylum Streptophyta; class Magnoliopsida; order Asparagales; family Amaryllidaceae; genus Allium; species Allium cepa. The sequence goes on along the minus strand of CM060934.1, from coordinate 603,685,190 downwards.
TGGCCATGTCGACATCATGGTAGGGACCATGTCGACATGTGCTTTTGAATTTTCATGAATTTATTTTTTCTAAGATCTCTAATATATATTATTATTATTAATGTCTATTATATATTTCTGAAATATTATTATACTTATAATATATTTCAGAAAGTATTAAAAATAATAAAAATAATAATAAAATAATAAAAATAGAAAATAAATTTTAAAATTCAAACAACACACCAATTCAAAAATCAAACAATCAAGCAACTAATTCTAAGCAATCAATTTCAACCAATTGTATTGTAAACGTGTACCTTTTTCTGAGTCCGTTTCTCTGAATTCGTCGGAGTCGTGAACAACTGTGAAACACAAATTTGAATTATCCGTCTTTTGATCATCATCACTTGAGGACGAGTCTGAGTCATCTAGAGTAGCAGTAAATGCACGCTTCCATTTCTTTGCTGGTTCATTGTTCATAGGAGGATTCTGCCTTTCGGGATACGGACAGTCTCTTTTGAAGTGGCCTGGTTTATCACAGTTGTAACACTTGTCATTATTTGGCACTATGTTCTGATTTCTATAATTCTTATAGTTGTTTCTCTTGAGATTATTCATCTTTCTGTATTTTAGGAATCTCCTAAAATTTCTGGTCATAAAGGCTATTTCTTCATCATTATCGCTGTTTGAGTCTGATCCATCGGTCAATGCATTGAATGCCATTGATTTTTTTTCAGATGCTTTACTTTCTCTTCTCCCGATCATTTGAACTTCATACGACATTAGATTTCCAATTAATTCTTCTATCTTCAAAATACTGATGTCGTTTGCCTCTTCGATCGCAAGAGTATTTTGATCCCATTCTGGAGTTAGAGAATTTAAAAAAATTCTGACTTGATCTTCTTCAGAAAATTCCTTTCCCAAAGATATTAAAGAATGCACAATATCCTGAAATCTACTATACATATCTGAAATAGAATCATTAGCATTCATTTTAAATAATTGAAACTGATTTGTGAGCATGGAAATTTTGGTCTGTTTAACTTTGCTTGTTCCTTCGTGAGTAACTTGCAAAGTTTTCTAGATTTCATATGCAGACTTACAAACTGACACTCTATTGAATTCATTTCTATCTAGTGAACAAAACAGAATATTCATTGCCTTAGAATTATTTTGTGCAACAATCTTTTGCTCAACAGTTCACTGTGCAAAATCAATTATGGGTTTAGAATATTCAGCTTGTGTGATATTCCAAGTGTCTAATCCTATAGATTGTAAATATATTTTCATCCTACATGCACAATATGCATAGTTACTGCCATTAAAAAGTGATGGTCTGACAGTAGACTGACCCTCTATAAATGAATTAGTGACAGGGATACTAGTGTTAATAACAGTACCAGTGTTGGTAGCCATTTTGAAAACTTTTTAAAAATCAGATTATGAAACTTTGAAAACCTTGCTCTGATACCAATTGTGAGAAATGCGGATTACGGATGTTAAGGCTAAGATTAACACAAGAGGGGGGTGAATAGTATTAATAAAGAATTACTAAATCTTTTTCGATTTATGTTAATTTAGACATAAAAGTATGCAATATACAGACACAGATATGATCACAGAAACAATCACAAATACAGAAATAAAATAAAAGCAGTAAAGGAAAGAACACACCAGATTTTATACTGGTTCGGAGTTACCCTACATCCAGTCCCGCAACATAAGTACGGATTTCCTTTCAACAGCAATCGTACAATTAAACCCTCGGTTTCAAGGCTATGAGGTACACCCTTCAGAATTTCGATCCTCTGGGTAGAGATACTTGATTTTCGAGCCATAAGTTTACCCAATTGATTTACCAAGGCTACAATCACACCTTTTCTCGCTTAATAGATTACAAAGAAGTCTATAACTCTGAATAGCACTGAGAATCTTGTAGAGATAGTGATAGAGAATCAAACTAGAAGTAATCGAGTATGATTCAATGTTGATTTCGGCAGAGTAATGATAAGAATATGTATTAAGAAAAGAGGAAGAAGAAGAGGAGTGAAAACCAAAAAAAAGTGATTAAAAATTCGTTGAAACTGACCCTTATTTATAGAAGAACAACAGCCATGTCCATTCCTAAAGAGTTATGGCGAATAGACACTTCTTTTGAAATTTGAATTTTTGAATCAAACTGTCACCATGTCGACATGGTTCCCATAGGCATGTCGACATCCCAAAGCTTTTTATGATGTTTTGAATTTCTTTGAAAAATAACCTTTATCTTATATAAAAACTATTTTACACTTTATAAATATACTTGACTATAGTTAAAATTCATAAGCAAATATAGAAAATAATATATATAGATTTTAGCTATAATTTTATATTTAAATTTAAGTATAAATATTTAAAAGTTAAATATATTATTTAAAAAGATAGTTTAAAATCAGGAGTAATTTGACTTTGAAAATAAAGATGTTTTTGAGGCTAAAATTATTTAAAATCAGGATCAAGGGTTTTGAATCTTTTAAAATGAAAGTTTTGAAAACATTTGAAAACAGGATATAATTTTGAAAAATCGTTTTGAATAAAAGTTAGCGGATACAAAACAATGTTCCACTAGATTTTTCGTAGGTTCCATCCTACTTAGTGTTCCATTACTTTAACGTGCTCGAAGTGGATTCCATTCCATGAATAAATTGGATTTTAAGATGCCATTGCTTTTCTACGAGTTTTAACAAAAATTGCTAATAATAAAAAAATACTTATCTTTGAAATCTTGAACCCTTGATAGTCTCGATACTCATGAGTCTTCTATCTTGATATTTTATCTCGATATCTTGAATCTCTACATTGTACAGTCTTCATTCTTAGTACCTGCATGGTTAAATCCTGCATATACATATATATCTAAACTTATAATGTTAGTATTTATATTTTATAATCTATTCTAAGGTTGTTGTCATCAAAACCATCATCTCACGGACTAACAGTAACAAGAACACGCAAAGTCAAGAAAATCTTTCATTTGTATCAAAGTCCTGTTTGGTTGCTCAGATGGGAAATCTTATTCAGTTGCTCAGGTGGTCAAAGTCCTGTTCGATTGCTCAGGCTGTGTAAACTTATTTCTCCATATTAAGTGAGGGTTGCTAGTTTAAATCCAGAAGGAGTTTGAGACTGGACGTGGAATGGAAGTTCGAACCAGTATAAAAATCTCTGATGTCATTTTATTGTACTACTATATTTATTTACTTCATATTCTGCGCTAGTGTTTTGTATAATATTCATATTACACGATCCTACAGTCGCTTTTAAAATCATCAATTTCTAGTCAATCAGAGTGCCGAATGGAAAAATGAATCTCAGACGCCTCGTCGAGAACTTCTAATTTATATATAATTCAGTAGGGCTTGGACAGTTTGAATTTTTAATCACTTTTTAATTAATTTGCTAATCACCATTAGTAAATAATTAAGATTTTTTTATTACAGAAAATAAACCAAAGATAGAGGCGATGGTCAAGATTTTATGGCATTACTTATACAGTCGTTAGGCTAGATTACTAGTTATATATCCAATTTCATTCGAAATAACTACGTACGCTATTTAAACATTATAACACCTCTATTTTGCAAACTGTAAACCCAAATACATAAAAATTATTTACCAAATTGATCAGCTTGGAAATACCTTCGCAATGAATAAATACGACACCCAATTCACCCTATTATTAATAAAAAATTCAATTACTTCGATTTCAAAAGTGTCAAATTTGTGGGTCGTTCCATTTTATCTCCATCTCTGTTGTAAGTATGTTACTTATAATGACTTTATTCAGATCTATTCTTGCTCTTCGTCTCATCTCAAAATATATTTTTTATTATTGATATGATTTAGTCCTCCCGTCTTCTTGTTAATCTGTTGATTTATTTTGTGTTTTTTAGATTCATATGTTATTACCCCAAATTTACATATGCTTAACTTGTCAAATTTTATCCATTTCATTGATATTTTGTTAATAGAAAAACTTATTTTGAATGAGACCTATTTCAGAGTGCTCTTATAATATTTGTATACATAAATTTAAATAAAATATTCATGTTAATCAATTAACTTTCATCTTGAAAATTAATTCCTTTTGTTAAATGGTTGATATTTTGAATATGAATGTTTTCAATATTATTCAAAAATTAAAATTAAAATATTTCCTTTGATCTAAAATTTTTAAATGGACCTTTGTGTAAATTCTAAATCCTTTATTTCTATTCAATTTAAAAAGTTTTGAGTATTTCCTTTCCGAACTAAAAGCTTAATATAAATGTTAACTTTAAATTCAAATATGTGTGTGTTTGTGCATCTATATATGTATGTATGTATATAGGTCTGTCAATGAGCGAGTTTCGGTGCGGGTATCTTAAAACCCAGTTTCGAGCCCGGTTACAATAACTAAACCCGACCCTAGCATGAACCCGTTGGGTATTTCTAAAATACCATATCTATGACCGACCCGTCGGGCTTTTCAAGCCTGCCGGGTAATATCCTTATACCTAACCCAAAATATTTATGTTAAAACCATATCCTAAAATTGCAAATTTTATATAAAGTCTAGAAAAATAACTGTTAACGTACAAATTGGGTGGTGGCGTAGCCAAGTTTACAATAATAGTGTGCAAAAACATCTACGTGCAAACATACAAAATGGTTAAAGAAACATATATACTCATGTTTAGAAACTACAAAAACTGATAATTGGATCGGGCCCAAATCGGGTCAGTTGATAAACCATATCTGACCCTAATAGTGACTGGGTCGGGCTTGGGTCGGGCTTGGGTAGTTGGAATTAAAACCCATACCTGCATTTATAGGGTAGGTTTGGACTGGGTTCGGGTCACCATTGACAAGCCTATATGTATGTATGTGTAATTTTTTTTAATATACAGATGTTTACATATAAATAATTGTTTTAAATCTAAAACATCGGATACAATTTATATATATCCAGTAACATACGTGTGTTGCTCTAATTTGGAATCACAAGATGGATCATGTGTAATAAATGTCATATTTAATTTCAAACATTTCTTCAATTAAAGCCAAACTCACTATTGGCAACTTAGATTTCAACTCATATAAGATTGTCTAATATTTTTAATGAATACACATATATTTATATACTTCTCTACTTTTATTATGAATAAATATTTTTAAATCAAAACCTTGAACAACAAAGGCATGCGTAAAAGCGAAATGTATCTGTTGTGGTATACATCCTAGCACCTACATACAATCACCTTAACTATATACACTTTTTATCTATAGCCTGTGCACTTCACATAAATAAGTGTATTTGATATATTTTTGAACTAAAACTAAAAAAATTCCAAACAAAATAAAATAAAATAATGATTTTATTTAAAATATTTAGACTGGATCTAAAATCATTTAACCTTCATGAACTTAACAAAAATCAAAATGATTTTTTTTGAATCTACTCATTTAAACCGCTTTCAACTGTCTCGGTTCTTTTAGCAATTCAATATCAAGATCCTGTAAAAAAACCGTATTTTATAAGTTCTATTTCGTAGAGCTTTTGGATATTGGGTCTGAAATATCGATTGTAAATTCGTTATAATAATTGAAATAGAAAGCCCATAGCAAAAATGATAAGACTTCATGTTGTCAATATTATTATACTAGTAGAAGAAAAAACAGGACCTCGTCATATGAATATTGCTGATGGACCTATCTAAGTTCGAAAAGTTATTTTTGAGAATACCAGTATTATTTTATGAAATAATTATTATTTTTGATTTGATTAAAAATAAACACGGTTTATTGTATTTGATATATAATAAACTTTTGAATATATATCTTGATAATATTTGTAATTTTGACTAAGTGGTGCATTGCCTTAGAATACTATATAAGTGTCAAAATATTAAGTAATTGATATTGAAAATTTAGACTATTATATTTGTCATTAAACTATATTACACTATATATGTGTGTGTGTGTGTGTGTGTGTGTGTGTGTGTGTGTGTGTGTGAAGAATGTCTTCGTACCTTTTATGATTGTGAATCATGATGAAGTATCTCTCGATGATTGATAGTAGTGCTCGTATTCAGTAGGAGTATGACCAAAGTTGATACATTCTTGGTTGATACCATTGACTATCTTAATGTGACATCCCAAAAGAGTTTTGCCCTGAGCAACCATTATGTTTGAGATATATATACCAACAAAGATACCGTAGTCTAAAATACCAAAGTAAAATTCATCTCCTTCATTTTTATCTATTAAAATGTACGAGAGACAAACTTACACATATTGATACATCAAGTCAAATTTCTATAATAAACATGGAAGTAAAATTGAAATGTGCAAAAGGGTTAAAACTAATTTGATATGTTCGAATTAAGTAACTATATTAGATATAGAGTTCTAACAAATACCTAAAATAAATTTAGTTTTATCTCAAATGGCACTCCAACTTTGTTATATCTGATGTATGAGGAGTAATCAAATTGTGATTTGATTTACATTAGTAAAGTTGAGTTAGATATTTCAAAAAGGATATGTATCTATTAGTAGATACCTTAATTAAATATGGTATTATCTAGAGTCGAGTTCTACGATTTCATAAATGATATGATATAGGATAGGTTGCATCTTAAAAGGTTAAGACACAAATTATCGACATATTCTTTGTACATGCATTGTGTAAATTCAAAGCTAGGTTAATTGTCATGAAAATCATACAAGCTTTTGGAAGCTTGTTCAATCGCGTTGAGAGAGAAAACGTTAAGAACTTTCACCACCTAAGCAAGGAATTTCAGTCTAAATGAAACTAGTAGCAATGCAGTTGACTTGGATAACATCCAAGAAAATGAAATGAAAATAAAAATAGATATTCCAAATTAATCTAGCAAAATAAGGATATAACAAATCAGTTCATCTGTTAAGGACTCTTGTATGTCGAAAAGAAAATGTAATTTTCTTAATAGTAGAGAAGAAGTTTGAATGTCAATCTCCTTAATTGCCCGCAAGTTGTGAGAGTATAAGCTTCACCACTTGGCAAGATGTTGATGAGGTCTACATTGGTATACAACTATACCAACTAAATATGGTTTTTGAGGTGCACCTGATGTGATATGATCCATCAGACGTAAACAGGTGCATTTGAAATATTATACATTCATTAAGAAAGGTAGTTGAGAAGTGATTTGGTTGATTAAAATGGTGATTTAAAATCTATTTTGCCAACCACCTTGCTTAATTCCATTAGGAATTCAACCATGCGAACATTAGATGCCTCAAGATCGGCGGGAACGATGAAGATCTTATGATTTTGAGATTAAGTTTTAATCTTAAATAAAAATATAAAATTGAAACACCTATTTTGACTAGAAAAATAAGACATGTCTGAACATGTCAAAATGCAGAGGAAGCTTGTCCTTATAGTGAATAAAGAATGAAAAAGGTATTAAATCTTTTCTAGGACTATAAATTGGCATCAATGTCAACAATAATAGACTTAACATTAATGTCACATACACACACATGTATATGATATAATTGGATATTAGGATTGTCCAAAACATAATACATAATACTAATACTAAAATTATTTAATAAACAAGAAATGTTCTCATGGAATGATGTATATGAGATACCTTATGCACTGGAATTAAGTTCCGTAACATATGTTATGTACTAAATTATTTTATCATATGTATTTTATACAATAAGAAAATGAAATCTAGTCTCAAATTTTACCCCATGAAGTATTCTTGGATACTTATGAAAACAACCAAAGATTGTTTATGAAACAATGAAATTCTCGTGAAGGATGTTCATGCTAAAACTTCACTGAAAATATCAAGTATAGAAAGACAGTCAAATTTTAAAAGGTTCAACCTTAATAATGGTCATATGATGTGAAGAGTTCCAGATGAGAAAGCTGTAGTAAGTTCTGGTAGGATAAGTGCATCACCTAGAATAGTGCTATAGTAAAATATGTATAAGCAAATTTATAGATGAAATAAAGATGGTTTCCTCGATCGAGTGTCTTGACATATTGTGACATCAATTATGCAATAAGGATTGCAAAAGAAACCAAGAGCTAGTGAAAAATATATGATGAATTATCTTTGGTAGCCACATGGTAAATAGTTTATCGAATGGACTAATAAAGTAGAACTGATATAGTAAAATAATAGACATCCATTCACTGGAGCCCATCTCTCGGTCTGATCTGAGACAAACTATCAAGAAGGTATTAAATTGTGGATCCAAAATTGGTCCAAGTGCAAGTGAGAGATTGAAAGTTTAGGGGTATGACCTAGGATAAATTATGTAATTTGTTACATATCCTAATTCTGAAACCAATCTCATTTGGAATAAAGTATTCTTTTGGTGTTTGTTTTCTATTATGTATATAATGTAATCTCGTGATACAAAAATGATTAAATAATCATTTAATGTATATATAAATTGAAAATCCTTAAGTATTATACGATTTTAGTTACAAATGTTGTAACCATGGGTATCAAATTGTAAGTCAAAATACAGTGTTTTAAATATTCATGGTCATAATGTTTTGAGAAAAGGATATTGATCCATCCATTGAAACCATACTATGTAACACTCTTCAAATATTGGGTAACGTATTATTACTCATTGATGGCTGGGGGAACGAAAGAGTTACGTACTTATAGTTATTAGATGACTACAGAATGACTCGACCAAGAGCTTCCGATTAGTTGATAATAACTAAGATCGAATAGGGAATCTCAACGTCATGATGTTACGTATTTCATTTGACTTAAAAATATTATGGAACTTCGATATAAACACTCCAGTTTGATCATAATTAAATCACTATGACCATCGAACGACTATAGCTGGGTATAATTTGAAGCATATGTAGGTAGCACTATTTAATAGAGTATGTATCCCCTCTGTTATTAAAGGTTAGTATCACAGTCAACAATTGTTAACTCAAAGTCAAAAGTCATTAACTAGGAAATATCGCTTAGTAATAAATGTTATCATTGAATCAAGGATTCTGGATATGGACGAAATAGTTATATATGAATATTGTTGGAGTTTTGGCTATAACTAAACTCTAAATATCAGAAGTGATATAGTAGTGACGAAAAGAATGTGCATATAATATATTGTAGCTTAAAGGTGCTGCTTAAATCAATCTAAAATATGATTATACCGAAAAAAAATCTGTAAAAAATTGAATTCAACCAAACTATCACCTCAACTAAGGTGGTGTGTTGACGTTAATATTCAAATTGTACAATATTAGTCGTTGATCGAATTCACACATGTGATTTACATAAGTAAATCTATGCAGTCTCCAAAATATCACTTGATTTAATTAGTTTATAATGGATTATAAATTTATACACACACACCATGTTAATAATTATATGCCTCACATCAACAACTTTCTATGTTTCATTTAGAACAATGGTAGTCTGGGTATGTGTGCGTGCGCACGCACACACAGCATATTAATAAATAAAAAATGGTACTTGATATACAACATGTCAATAAGACAACGTATCACATTCAATAAACATTTGAATCATGCTACGCAAGTTTTGAACTTGTGACCTCTCGCGCCAAAACCAAATCACTTGACCACTGAGACAATAATGCTTGTCCATGTTAATAATTATATACCTCATATCACCAACTTCCTTTGTTTCATTTAGAACAATGGTAGTCTGGATATGGAGTTTAGGACAATCTTTGAGTTTAGTTACTATTAATAGTAAATGGGCACTAAATAATGGTCATCGTTTAGATAACTTTTGTACAAATGTTTAGGAGTAAACAGAAAAAATCTAGAATGTGGCGCAGTTAACAAATATGAAGGTCAATATGAAGGTGAAATTTCTTTCTAATAAGTCGTATGAGCATTAAAATTTAAAATATCACCCTACCATCCTAGTTTGAGGAACTGGTGGTTATTGTAGATGATTGAGGTTGAGGAGACCGATCCTCAGGCTGAAGAGAAGTTTTTCACCAGAGCAACTCGTGGTTTCGTCATCACAAATCCACATAACCTAAAAACCAAACTACTGAGAACGTAATAATTTGGTTTTCATAACTTATAATAAATAAGGGCATAATAATTTGATTTTCATAGCTTATGTGCATCACTCTTGCATTTGTACACTCGCACAAACATATTTACATATTTTCTACCCATATCTTCATACACTGATACACAAACATATGTACATGTCAGTATACATATGTATTTTACTTTTACTTCTATTTTCATTTTCATTACTTTTTTATGCCTTAAAAGAAGATTACACACACGTCACTGAGCATGTACAGGCCTTGCTGTCTACGTTGGTAGCTTAATAAAGACATAAAAACATAAAAGAAAAACTTTAATGAAGTAAACTACCATAGCTTAATAAAACAAAAAAATTGGTAGAAATTTGGAGCAATAGAGAGATAGAAGTTGTTTTGGAGGAATAAGAAAATAAATAAAAGATGAAGATCAAATTATTTACAACCATTATTTGTGGTTTAAAAAAATGAAAATTGGTGTTCAGTGGAAAAAAAAGAACTTATTTGAAAAAAGTAACAACCCGTAACTTTCGATGATTAAATTTAGTTTATATAGAGGTCAACCAAAAAATAAGAGCAACATTTTATAAGTTTTGAGGAAAAAATATTCTTAACAATACCGAAGTTGCTATATTTTCAGGTATGCTAGACTCATTGTTGAGAAATTGATATCCAATTTTCACCTTTAGTTTATCATCCAGCTAGCCATTATACACCAAGAGATGTTTTAACAAATAAAAATGATGTAGGCGTACCTGCTTTGTAGATTCTATAACTTTCAAAACGAATAACAAGGCTCCGGAAAGGCGAATAATTTAGCATGTACACGACTACTTGTATGATCTAAAAAATAGAACCAGCTTGGTATAGCATATATTACTGCAAAGTTAATCTTAACCAAAACCTCAATTTTTGATGTTGCTGATAACTTCCAAAATTATAACCTAAAACCTGGAAAGGAAGTGTATTTCTCATAAAAATTATAGTGAGCGAATAAAGTAATTATACTTAATTAATATTAAATTAAAACAAAACAATACCTTGTCGAAACATAAAAGATGAACCATGAGAATATTTTTCTGATGGTTTGGCCATCTTCATATTAAAGACATATTAGCTTCAAGTGCTTCAGTAAAGCTGAGAGTGCAATGTTTCAATGATGGCACATTTACTCAAAATAGATATGCATGTACTTTCCTATTTGTACACTACCTACCTACATTAAGCAATCACGTTTATATTAAGTATTAATCCTTTTTTTCCACTTATGATTTTTTCGACTTCCGCTATAATCGATGATTTTAGGCCTTTTCATAATATATGAACCACCACATTCCTTCTCAATCATCCCATTCTTATTTCTAATATTGTTTTATATCATTTGCATACTAAATCATGAGCATGCAACAATATTTTAAGAGAACATGCTACTAGTATAGGGACACAAATCACTTAGCTTTCATAATTTATCAAAGCAAGGTTACTCTATTCTGTGTGGATCACCACATAAATGCTTAAAAGTGCACCCCTTACTCTGATAAATTAACGAAAAACATAGGCATTAATCATATTATTGGTAATGGTATAGCTCTCATACCAACCACATTTAGAATGGTTACTAATACATTCTAGTTCATAGTTCAAGGTTAAATATTCATATACCCTATTTTTTGATGATACTTTATCATACTACATCAAATGCGTATAGCTTGTTAATATTACAACCATACTCATCTAGTGTTAAAACTGTTGGAATTCCTTAACAAATAAAATGAATTGAAATATACAAAGTCTCACATTGCCAAATTGTTGAGAGGTATATTGGTTTATATATGGCTTTCTCATGAGGAGGTTGAGCGCCTGGGGCTCCCAAATATATGCTTCGTTGTGAGGAGGGAGATCTTGCATCACCACCACACGCACGCGCGCCGCAGCCGCTGTCCTTCCGACCCGACTGAAGCAGACGTGGGCGAATGGATGCTGTATGAGCGGGTGCGACCCGACTTAAGTGGCGCGGGCAAACAGAAGCGAATAGCAGGCGGGTGAACAGATGTGACTGTACGAAGAGGTACAGACGCGACTATTTGAGCGAACGGGTACAGACACGACCGTTCGGAAGAGATACGGACCAACTATAGGAAAATTGATCACTTTCCTCACTCATTTTTTTAGAATCCGAATCTTCTTCTTCTCTTCTGCTGCTATACTCTAAATCACCGAGTGATATACTCATTACAATCTCGAGCAGAATACGTCTGTTGTATCTTGGGGGAATTTTGAAATAAAATTCTTAAGGAAATCGTTACGACGAGCCTTAGACATAATCCGGTTAGAATTCTAGTCTGTTTGTATATTTATATACATTATTCTATATTTTATCTGTTATTCTGGTTATACTATTTATTCAAAATAGTATAACGCTGTTGTTGTAACTTATTTACAACGTAACATATAGTTACAATTATCTAACACACAATTTCCGCGTAGTGGAGTTCTAATTGATAAACTTGTGCGACGAGTTTGTAGTTACTTGCTATCTGTTTTAGTACACTAGACAACTAATATCTTAAGAATTTTACTGTTTTTGCTAAAACAGAGATGGCAACAGTAGAGCTCTCAACAAAGGCTACTACACACAACAGGCCCGATCCTTTTAAAGGAGATGGTGACGATTTTCTAACGTAGCTGAACCAAATGTTATTTTATCTCACCACACTCGGCCTGCAAAGGTATCTCGAGGAGGAGGAACCGATTCCTTTACCAGGCAAGCAATTCGATGTCGATATGTGTAAGCATTCCGATTTTCTATGCAGAAACTATATTCTGAATTGTCTCGAAAAGGTGCTATAAAAAGTATATCAGCCTCTAAAGACAGCAAAAGCACTCTGGAATGCACTTGCCACGAAGTATAAGACGCAGAATATCAGTCTTAAGAAATTCATTGTAGACAAATTCATGTACTACAAGATGGTTGACTCCAAACCGGTGACTGCTCAACTACATGAACTGCAAATCATCATTCATGAACTCGAGGCGGAAGGTCATAAGGTTGGAGAATCGTTTTTGGTTGAAGCCATCAGGGGAAAACTTCCGCCGTCGTGGAGAGATTACCGCAATTATCTGAAGCATAAAAGGAAGGAAATCTCTTTACGAGATCTCATAGTCCGATTGAAAATTGAGGCAGATAACCGTGGAATTACAAAACAAAGCGAGGAGGCATTTGTGGCTGAAGATTCAAAAACCAAAAACAAAAAGAAATTTTACAGAAGAAAAGGAAAGCTCCAAACAACAAACCAAAAGACAACAAACGAACCAAAAAGTTTAATGGTGAATGTTGGATTTGTGGAAAAATTAGACATGCCGCTAGAGATTGCAGACTCAAAAGGACCGCAACAAAGAGGAATATAGTATACAACATGGAAATGGACGAGTCCAAGTTCTCGGCAGTTGTATCTAAATGCAATCTGGTTCAGAATCCTAACCAATGGTGGGTAGATACAGGCGCTACTCGTCATGTTTGTTCTGACAAATCCATGTTTTCTACATATCAGAAATTCGATCACGAAGAAAAACTACATGGGTAATTCTGCAGTTTCTATGATCGAAGGCAGTGGCACAGTAATCCTCAAGTTTACTTCTGGAAAACTGTTAAGTTGAATGATGTGCTCCACGTTCCAGACATACGCAAGAATCTCATCTCTGGTGCAGTCCTATCAAAGAAGGGATTCAAGATGGTGTTCGAGTCAGACAAGATGGTTCTGTCCAAAGCTGAAATGTATATAGGAAGGGGATATTTTTGTGATGGCCTATTTAAGGCAAATGTAGCCGTTGTCGGCAACAAAAATATGTATTCTGATTGTGCTATTAATAAAATTGAAGTTTCTTATTTGCTTGAGCACGAAATTTTACTATGGCATGATAGATTGGGACACATAAATTTCCGCAAAATGCGACCCGACTAAAGTGGCGCGGGCAAACAGAAGCGAATAGCAGGCGGGTGAACAGATGTGACTGTACGAAGAGGTACAGACGCGACTGTTTGAGCGAACGGGTGCAGACATGACCGCTCGGAAGAGATACGGACCAACTATAAATAGGAAGGAAAACCGATCACTTTCCTCACTCATTTTTTTAGAATCTGAATCATCTTCTTCTCTTCTGCTGCTATACACTAAATCACCGAGTGATATACTCATTACAATCTCGGGCAGAATACGTCTGTTGTATCTTGGGGGAATTTTGAAATAAAATTATTAAGGAAATCGTTACGACGAGCCTCAGACACTATCCGGTTAGAATTCTAGTCTGTTTGTATATTTATATACATTATTCTATATTCTATCCGTTATTCTGATTATACTATTTATTCAAAATAGTATAACGCTGTTGTTGTAACTTATTTACAACGTAACTTACAGTTACAATTATCTAATATACAATTCCAGCGTAGTGGAATTCTAATTGATAAACTTGTGCGACGAGTTTATAGTTACTTGCTATCTGTTTTAGTACACTAGACAACTAATATCTGAAGAATTTTACTTTTTTTGCTAAAACAGAGATGGCAACAGTAGAGCTCTCAACAAAGGCTACTACACACAATAGGCCCGATCCTTTTAAAGGAGATGGTGACAATTTTCTAACGTGGCAGAACCAAATGTTATTTTATCTCACCACACTCGGCCTGCAAAGGTATCTCGAGGAGGAGGAACCGATTCCTGTACCAGGCAAGGAATCCGATATCGATATGTGGAAGCATTCCGATTTTCTATGCAGAAACTATATTCTGAATTGTCTCGACAAGGTGCTATACAAAGTATATCAGCCTCTAAAAACAGCAAAATCACTCTGGAATGCACTTGTCACGAAGTATAAGACGCATAATATCAGTCTTAAAAAATTCATTGTAGACAAATTCATGGACTACAAGATGGTTGACTCCAAACCGGCGACTGCTCAACTAGATGAACTGCAAATCATCATTCATGAACTCAAGGTGGAAGGTCATAAGGTTGGAGAATCATTTTTGGTTGAAGCCGTCACGGGAAAACTGCCGCCGTCATGGAGAGATTACCGCAGTTATCTGAAGCATAAAAAGAAGGAAATCTCTTTACAGGATCTCATAGTCCGATTAAAAATTGAGGCAGATAACCGTGGAATTACAAAACAAAGTGAGGAGGCATTTGTGGCTGAAGATTCAAAAACCAAAAACAAAAGGAAGAATTTCCAGAAGAAAAGGAAAGATCCAAACAACAAACCAAAAGGCAACAAACGAACCAAAAAGTTTAATGGTGAATGTTGGGTTTGTGGAAAAATTGGACATGCCGCTAGAGATTGCAGACTCAAAAAGGACCGCAACAAAGAGGCAAATATAGTAGACAACATGGAAGTGGACGAGTCCAACTTCTCGGCAGTTGTATCTGAATGTAATCTTGTTCAGAATCCTAACTAATGGTGGGTAGATACAGGCACTACTCGTCATGTTTGTTCTGACAAATCCATGTTTTCTACATATCAGAAATTCGACCACGAAGAAAAACTCTACATGGGTAATTCTGCAGTTTCCATGATCGAAGGTAGTGGCACAGTAATCCTCAGGTTTACTTCTGGAAAACTGTTAAGTTGAATGACGTGCTCCACGTTCCAGACATACGCAAGAATCTCATCTCTGGTGCAGTCCTATCAAAGAAGGGATTCAAGATGGTGTTCGAGTCAGACAAGATGGTTCTGTCCAAAGTTGGAATGTATATAGGAAGGGGATATTTATGTGATGGCCTATTTAAGGCAAATGTAGCCGTTGTCGGAAACAAAAATATGTATTCTGATTGTGCTATTAATAAAATTGAAGTTTCTTATTTGCTTGAGCATGAAATTTTACTATGGCATGATAGATTGGGACACATAAATTTCCGCAAAATGAAAACATTATCAAACTTGGGATTAATTCCAAAATTCCAAGTAGATAAGAACTACAAATGTGAGACATGTGAAGAAGCAAAAATGGTCAAACAACCATTTAAATCAATTGACAGAAGCACCGAACCATTAGGTTTGGTACATACAGATTTATGTGATTTTAAATCACTACCTACAAGAGGTGGGAAAAAATATTTCATTTCTTTTATTGACGATTATACGCGATATTGCTATGTATATCTTTTAAATAGTAAAGATGAAACAATAACAGCGTTTATAAAATACAAGTCTGAGGTAGAAAATCAGTCAAATGAAAAGATCAAGATACTAAGATCTGATCGAGGTGGAGAATATGGATCACCATTTGAACAATTCTGTAAAGAAAATGGAATAATTCATCAAACAACAGCTCCATATTCACCACAACAAAATGGTGTAGCCGAGAGGAAGAATAGAACGTTAAAAGATATGATTAATGCAATGCTTTTAACTTCTGGTCTACCGATGAACTTGTGGGGGGAAGCCCTAAATATGTCTAATCATATATTAAATAAGGTTCCTCACAATAAAACAGGAACAATTCCATATGAGATATGGAAAGGACACAAACCAAGTTTTAAATACCTCAAAGTGTGGGGGTGCTTGGCAAAAGTTCCAGTTCCGCCTCCCAAGAGAGTCAAACTTGGACCAAAACAGTAGATTGTTATTATCTTGGGCCAGCCCAAAATAGTAGTGCCTATAGATTTTTGGTATTCAAGTCTGATATAGCTGATATTCATGTAAATACAATCATGGAATCTAGAGATGCGTCATTCTTTGAAGACGTGTTTCCACACAAAAGGAATGAAGGAAATAATGTCCCTAAAAGGACAAGGGAAGAATCAAACGATTCACATAAAGATGAAACTCATCATGAAATTGAGGATGCTGAACCAAGAAGAAGCGTAAGGGCTAGAACTTCCAAAACATTTCGTTCGGACCTTTTTACATATGTATTAGAGCACGAACCTCAAACGTACAAGGAAGCAATGTCATCTTCTGAATTCTCATGCTGGAAAGAAGCAATTCAAAGTGAGATTGATTCAATTCTAAGTAATAAAACTTGAAAAATTATTGATATTCCACCAGGAATAAAACCAATTGGCTGCAAATGGGTTTTCAAGAAGAAAATGAAAGCATATGGCTCTATCGAAAAGTACAAAGCCAGATTAGTAGCCAAAGGATATCGTCAAAAAGAAGGAGTAGACTTCTTTGATACATATTCACCGGTAACACGAATAACCTTTATAAGAATGTTAATAGCAATTACATCTATCTATAATCTAGAGATTCATCAAATGGATGTAAAAACAGCATTCTTAAATGGAAATCTCGATGAGGAAATTTACATGGAGCAACCTGAGGGATTTATTTTCAAAGGAAATGAAAACAAAGTCTGTAGATTAGTCAAATCATTATACGGACTAAAACAAGCTCCAAAGCAATGACACGCAAAATTTGATAGTTTCATGATGAGAAATGGTTTTCGTATAAATGAACGTGACAAATGTGTCTATTATAAACAACTTGGACAATAATATGTGATGATCTGTCTATATGTAGACGATATGCTAATATTCGATCAAATACTCAGGTAATTAAGACCATAATGAAAATGTTGACCAACAATTTCGACATGAAAGACTTGGGTGTTGCAGATGTTATTTTGGGAATAAAAATAATAAGAACACCTAATGGAATTGAGTTATCTCAATCACATTATGTAGAAAAAGTGATTGAAAGATTTCAAAATTTTGGAATTAAAGGAGTAAATACACATTTTAATCCATCAAAAGTACTGCACAAAAACACTAATGAGAGTGTTATGCAACTGGAATATTCTCGTGTAATAGGATGTCTCATGTATCTCATGAATTGCACAAGACCAGACATAGCTTATGCAGTAAGTCGATTGAGCAGGTATACAAGCAATCTAGGGAAGGAACACTGGAAAGCACTAATGAGAGTGCTTGGATATTTAAAAAATACCACTACATATTCCTTACATTATGGAAAATATCCTGCCGTCTTAGAAGAATATAGTGATGCAAATTGGATTGCTAATTCAGAGGAATCAAAATCAACAAGTGGTTATGTCTTTACCTTAGCAGGGGCAGCAGTGTCATGGAAATCTACTAAACAAACATACATAGCTCGATCCACTATGGAATCAGAGTTCATCGCTTTAGATAAAACAGGCGAAGAAACAGAATGGCTTCGTCACTTTTTAGAAGATATTCCATTTTGGCCTAAACCTGTACCGGCTATATGCATACACTATGATAACCAAGCTGCACTAAGCAGAGCGCACAACTTTGCGTATAATGGAAAGTCACGACATATTCGTCGACGCCACAACATAGTTAGGCAGTTACTCTCAAATGGAACTATTTCCATATATTATGTGAGAACAAATGATAACCTAGCGGATCCATTTACTAAAGGTTTATCAAGAGAGAAAATTGACTGCGCATCGAGGGGAATGGGTTTAAAAGCCTAAACCACAAAGAGTTATCTTATACGGAAACCTATCCTAGCGACTGGAGATCCCACGGACTAGGATCAATAGGCAAACCAGTTCTGAATAACTCAAGACATAATGCATTTGTGTGGACATAGTCCAACTCCATTCCTATGGTACACAACATAAATGCATGCCTACAAAAGCATTTAAGGGTTAAAACTATGTTTTTTAATGATGACCTTATCTTGAAAATATAAAGCGGGGTATATGTAGGATACTCTTAATGGTTGCGATCACCTATGTTAGTGTGAGCTGGGTCGGCTCTATGAGAATATTAAAAGGCTTTTATTCTCTAAAACACTCGCAGAACCAAAAATTGTTCAGGACCAAAATGAACACAACTAAGTGGTTGGATGAGAAGGAAATCAATGCTTCGTAAAGCTTATTGTCTGGATATACAATAAAGGTCGACGGTTCAAGATGAAATAATTCACCGATTAGCCAAGTAGATCCGATAAGTTTTAACTAGGGAAAGTTCAAAGTGAAATATCTACTTATCCACGATAAAGCATTATTCCATATGTACTCTGTGATATTTCGCTTTGTGTGGGAGATATGTATATTATCATTCATGTGGGGGATTGTTGGAATTCCTTAACAAATAAAATGAATTGAAATATACGAAGTCCCACATCGCCAAATTGTTGAGAGCTATATTGGTTTATATATGGCTTTTTCATGAGAAGGTTGGGGGCCTGGGGCTCCCAAATGTATGCTTCGTTGTGAGGAGCGAGATCTTTCATCACC
Source organism: Allium cepa (assembly GCA_030765085.1). NCBI lineage: Eukaryota > Viridiplantae > Streptophyta > Magnoliopsida > Asparagales > Amaryllidaceae > Allium > Allium cepa. The sequence goes on along the minus strand of CM060934.1, from coordinate 603,665,890 downwards.
ATCACACACGCGCGCACCGCCGCCGTCCGTCCGACCGACCGAACCGGGCCGGGCTCGGGTTTGGGTCTAATATGGTATTCGTATTTTTACTACAAACTAGACCGAGCTTTCTGACCGTTGCAGGCCATACGAACAGATTCGGATCTATTCGGAAGAAGACGCGGGTTGAATAGGCGCGAACAGTGGCGGGTGCGATCCGTTAGAAGCAAACAGGTACGGCCGAACACGGGCGGGTGCGACCCGACTGAAGCAGACGTGGGAGAATGGATGCTGCATGAACGGGTGCGACCCGACTAACGTGGCGCGGGCAAACAGAAGCGAATAGCAGACGGGTGAACAGATGTGACTGTACGAAGAGGTACAGACGCGACTGTTTGAGCGAACGGGTGCAGACACGACCATTCGGAAGAGATACGGACCGACTATAAATAAGAAGGAAAATCGATCACTTTCCTCACTCATTTTTTTAGGATCTGAATCTTCTTCTTCTCTTTTGCTGCTATACCCTAAATCACCGAGTGATATACTCATTACAATCTCGAGCAGAATACGTTTGTTGTACCTTGGGGGAATTTTGAAATAAAATTCTTAAGGAAATCGTTACGACGAGCCTCAGACATAATCCGGTTATGATTCTAGGCTGTTTGTATATTTATATACATTATTCTATATTCTATCCATAATTCTGGTTATACTATTTATTCAAAATAGTATAACGCTGTTGTTGTAACTTATTTACAACGTAACTTATAGTTACAATTATATAATACACAATTCCAGCGTAGTGGAATTCTAATTGATAAACTTGTGCGACGAGTTTACAGTTACTTGCTATCTGTTTTAGTACACTAGACAACTAACAAAAACTAAAGGCACACATGATGCGCTTGTTATATTAGCTCCAGGATCATTTACACTTAAAGTGACATTTGGTTTATTATCTGATTTTTCTTTGTCCATGGTGAGAAGCAATTTAATTTTACTTATACTGGCTTTCTTTGCCTAGGTAATATTAGAAGAGAGCTTGCAAGAAAATGTTGACCCATGCTCATTTTTTAATTTTTTATTAACGAATTCTTCCAAATGTGATCTTGCTAATTTGAATGTAATAATGTAGTAAAATATTGTTGCTCAATATAAATTCATTTATATTTTGCCTGTTATTGACTTAAGTTTTATGATAACCATGTGCAAAATATCAAAATGAGGGGCATTATTGATTGTTATTGGCAGATCCCTTCAATGATGCCACTGAAATTATGGTTTCCTCCTTACTGAGCGTCCAAAATGCATACTCATCTTTTCTTTTTTACAGTTAGGTAAGATCAAGGTTTGACAGAGCTGCTTGCTATTTAATTTAAATAGCCTAGCAGTAAGCCAGTAAAGTAACTCACTTTTGAAAACTCGCTTCCTATTTCGTTGTAAAAACATGACTCGTTATCTTGCATTTAGAAATATTATGGTTATGAATGTATAAGCACGTCCAGAAAGGCCTGCATCTAATCACTTGAGTATCGTAACTTTTTATATCGTGACATCCACAACATATTTTTTTAGTATGCACAATGTTTTCTTCTCTTCCTTGCAACATATTTGATAATTACTATGTTCACTTCTTCTAAAAAAACATGCAATTGAAGTAAAGAACATGTGTGAATATGGAATTCTATTATTAACTTAAATTAATTACATCATGGCAGCTGATAAAAAGGTACAATGCCACTAAAATAGAAATTGGAAAAATAGAAAATGATTAATAGTCTAAACAATTTGAATAACTGAAACGTTTAGATCCCCTTAGTCTTGAGTGAACGAATTGATGCATAGAAGCATTGAAATCCTGGCAAATATGACAACTTTGATAACAGTGACAATACTCACAGCAATTTTAACATGAGTAGCAATATTTTCATAGATTTTGTCTAAACATATCTCAGAAATTATCATTACCTCAACTAATGGCCACTATAATCATTATTAGCAAAAACTGTTCTTTTACATGTCTCCTCCCACTCAACCATATATTCACCAACACAACACACACCCCACCCACCACCTCCTGAAATCAATCTCCACCCGGTATCACACCCATATCAGCAAATAGGCATCTCTCCCCCTCGACTCGGGCAGTGACTACACCATCTCATTCACCATAAAGCCCTAAACCATGAGCGACCTCTTTATGGACACAAGCAGTGACCTTGTTTGGTTCCCTTGCACCCCTTTCTAATGCAACATGTACAAAGGCAAATCCACACCCCACCTATCCCCCACTTGCTTCTTGCATGGACCACCTGCTCCTCCGCCTACTCCTCCCTACCCTACTCCACCCTATGTGCCATCGGCGGCGGTCCCTTGCACGATATCGAGATATCCACCTGCTCCCCTACTGCCTTCCTTTGCCATCCCTTCTATTATACCTATGGCGATGGTAATCTCGTCGCCCATCTCTCGCGATGCCCTCTCTCCCTCTCCTCCTCCCATTTCACTAACATCACCTTCGCCTGCTCCCACTCCGTGCTTTTGCCGAGCCCATGTGTGTTTCCAGATTCGGGCGTGGGACCTTCTCCCTACCCAATCAGTTTCGGGCCCTTCTCCCCGATTTGGGTAATTGAAGTTGGAGAAGACGATTGTTCTGGAATCGCTGGAGAAGACAGTTGGCTTGAATAGGATTTATTTGCACTTAGCGGGTCCGGCTATTAGCCCCCGGAATTTTCTCTTCGCACCCCGCTTAAAATCTTACATTTTTTATTCCAATTATACCCTTTAGTAGGTAATGGATATCTGCTGACACTCGACAAAACAACGTTCCACGCGAACGAGATTGTTGAATCAACCTCGTCCGATCAACACGTGGTTGTTGTCACAACCACTTTCGCGGCGGACGACGTTGGTTCAACAACCTCGTTCGCGTGGAACGTTGTTGTTCACATAAATACAACACGGTAAATTATCTTCAAAATTACACTAAAGATAATTTCATTTCAGCTGATTAAGATACGCTGAGTTTTTTCCTCTCAACGTGGTGCAAAATCCACCCCATCTAATCGAACGTTGTTTTAAAATCGAATGAGAAATGGTAAGATAATTATTTGGAGGGCTTAAGTGGCGGGTTAGGGTTTGAGGGTGAACGATATGCTGAGAGTGGAGGTTAGGGTTTGAGCACGAAGAGAAGTGGTTTTTTTTTAGAAAGGAAAGGATGGTTTTGGAAGTAGACGGGGTGCGAAGAGTAAAAGATGGGGTGGATTTTTTTCTCAAAACATCGGGGTGAGAAAAGAAATTACGGGGTGAGAATAGACGGAGCCTACGGTTTATTAATTCTGCCTAAGTGGGACACAGATGGAAAAAACATGGAAACGAAGGGTAATTGGGGAATTTCAAAAAGACAAACAGTAGAGAGCAGTGGGTTGAATTTACATTGTTAATAGTAGAGACAAAGACGTATAATATTATATTCGGCCTAAATATTTTGATAAAATATACCTGTGCTAAATATAAATTTATAAATAATAAATAACTAGTATAACCACTCAACGGTGGAAAAACCGACCGTTGTGTTATTTGAACGAAAGCAATAAGACAAAAGTTATTCGATAGCTTTTGCATATTCATGTAGCAGTGAACACTTGCATGACAATCAGATGCAAGTTGGTTTGAATAAAATGGCATGTGCAATTAAATATAACATAAGGTTATTTGCTAAAGTTAATGTGTCATAGCAAAGGACATTTCTTAGACAATCTGTATCAGAAGTTGCATAGATAACTAAGAATGGATGTTATATCTGGAATAGACTTTGAAGTTTGGGGAGTTGTAGCTGAAAAGACAAAAAAGAAATGTTAAAACTAATTATTGTAATCATGGAAATGAACTAAAATATTTGTTACGGAAGAATGCTTATTGCTGCTATAGCTGCTATATAATAACTATGCATGGAAAAAAAACTTGTGCAACATAGTGATGTGGAAGCTAGCTATACAACAGTAGAATAACATTTAAAAATAAATAATGAATGAAATATCAACAATCATAAATGGCTAAAAATCATAACATGCAAGAAAATTGTGTTAAACTTTAGCTTCATTAGTTGAGAAAGTATAAATAAGTCTGAACAGTACTTTATTCCTAAATTTTATTAATTTTTTGAAGTTCGATTATTTCCATGGAAATTGAAGTGTTTACCATTTTGCCTACTCGAATTAAAAAAAATTGTACTTTTTTTAAGAATTTTGCCTCCTTTGATAGTAAAATAATAACTACTGTTAGAACTCAAAAAATAAAGTTAGAAATTGAAAATTCAAACTTATTTATGCAAATGTTCCTGCATTGCTGTCCTTACTGCTGCTACCACTTCCAATTCCAGGAGGGGTAGTTCCTATAGCTGCAATTACCAAATAAGGATCATCGAAAATATTTTGCAGTGAAGCAAGCTAGTGCAAAAGGCACAAAAGCACATGAACTTTTCCTATTTTATTGTTCTTTAACACTAATTTTAATGAAACTACTGCAAACGTAAGCCGTCATTTTATCCACCTATAAGAAGGCGGATATAAGATCAACCAATGAAGTAACATTCTCTTGTAAAGCTAACCTACTTCTCACATCCTTAAGTTCAGCTGCCAATGAAGTAACATTCTTCTTATCTTTCAGTAATGGATCCAGCTCTAACGCAGAAAAAGAAGAAAAAGAAGAAGCCGACTTCCCTATAGGTGACATGACAATAACTAAAAACAGTAGTCTGATTGAATAAGCAATCAAACATGATCTATTCAGAATCATATATTATACCTAAATGCATGGAAACCAGGTATATTTACACTAAAAGCTACTCATTTTACACATTTTTGTTTGAATAAAATTAAGGATAAAACATAGGGTGTTTGTAAGATTGCAGAAAGATTACAAGACAAATTGTTGATTCAATAACTATATACACAAATGTCAACACTTCGCATTAAATATAGATGTTTATATATTGATAATAACAAAATGAAAACGCGATCCTACATGTGCATATTACACATAAATATCACTATGTTCAAGCAAACAATGATTTTAATGCGGTATAAATTAAAATCAAAGCATTAATATGAGTAAGTACTAAGCAACATTCATCAAGAACTAAACCTAGATACTGCAGGAAGCATATGCACTTATGTACACATCCCAAAATCGATATATAAAAAAATCGAACCAAGACATATATTTATGTTCATGTTAATAATGGATAGATGATATTGTTTTGAAAATTATTTTATGAATCATTACAGCAGTGTATTTTAGCATTCAACTTGACTTTTCAAGTAGTATCAGTATTCAATAATAATTAAAAGTTTAAAAGATACAAAATGAAAATCCCAATTAAGTAGTATCAGTAATCTGTATTCTGTACCTTCAACTTCAAGGCTTCAACAGTTAAGCTGAATTTCAAAATTTAGGAGTTTTGTTTATGCTCGAGCTACCGAGGAGGAGATGGAGCTTGCTGTTGCATGTGCCACTGTGCCTTATCTACCAAAGTGCCAAGATGGAGGAGCTTGCCACCTAGTTTAAGCCGACGTCACCGGTTCGTTCGCCACGTTCGTGAATCGGGATGTAGGTTTTTTTTTGGTTCCTTGGTGGGCGGTAGAGATCTTGTTGAATATGCGCTTTGCGCTTATATGATTTTTGTTTGATGATAATAAACATATATACATTCGTTTAAATGTATTTGTTAATGTACTATTTTATTTTTCATAAAATAAATAAATATTTGCTGAATAAAATTAAATGACACAGAATTTGAATTCAAACAGATATTTTATTCAAACTAATATTTATTACAATTTTAAATAGTACAATTTCATGCTCTCACTATACATATACATTTTTGATTACAATCACATCACATTTCACATTTACAGTTAACCTCACTACATATCACTCACACTCGTGTTTTTGTCTTCAACTGCATTCCGGTTTGAATCCATCATCTGAGTAATCTGCAAAAATATTCTCAAACGCAGTAGAATTGAAAGAGAAATATTTTTGAAATTTGAAAGAAACGATGATTTTGAAAACATTGTTTGCCTCAGTTATTTGGGTTGTTCGTCATCATTTTTGACTGTGCAATATCTGTGCATATCAGTATTTTTATCAGGGACAGGCAATTATAAGTGGCTGCAGTACACCCGTGTACATTCGTATACGTGTGCACTGCCTCGCCAACTCGTGTGCAAAAATCAAACAAATGCACAGAAATCAAAAACAAGGTCAAACCCAAGATAGGTTCAACACAAGGCATAGTGCACCGAAGGAGCAGCAACAATGAAACTGACTCGAAGCAGTAGTGACAGTAATCAATGCAGCAACGATGGTCAAGTAATATGCATCAGGCATCAAAACAATGTTCAAGACATCAAGTGATACAAGGTCAGGGAAGCAACCAGGATGGAGCAGAGACAAGTAATGCATCAAAAGTGCACAGCAACCCTCAAGTAGTATACATGAATACAACTACAACAAATGAACATAATGCCACAGTGCAAGTGAAGATGACACTGAGAAATGCAATGCAAATGCAAATCAAAACCGAGAGTATGGTGATGCAGTCAACAAGGCAACAATGCAGATGAACAACAAAGGGTCAAAGCTCAATACAACATGAACCAACTCCAAAATGTACCACTAGCATATACTACAGGGATGAACACATGAGAATGGACAAGGCACAAATCAAGACAGCTACAACACATAAGTTTTCAAACCAACTACAAATGCACAGCATACATACGAAACAGAGTACCCAAAGACAATGCCGTGAAAATCAATACTACAGAGATGAACAAATTGTAACAGTGCAGAGATGACCAAGTCGAATAATCAAATATGTGCAAATTTTTGACAAAGTCAAAACAAATAAAAGAAGAAAGATCTCTGTCGTATAAACCAAAGTTGATCAAGTCAATCAAGAGTTCACCGTGATAGCCAAGCAAATTGACCACGAAATCAAATCAATATCGTGTGAATCAAGCTACCAAAAATACGAAATTGACAAAGTCAGATCAATCCCAAGCATCAATACAAGATCGAACGACTATTGACAAATTCAAATATATTTAGACGAACGTAATTCAAGGAATTCGAACGCATATATAACCCAATCATCACTGGCAAATTAATCATCGAGTTCAAGTATCAACTTAGTAAAGCAAAAGGAAACAGTACATACCGAATTCACAAACAACGAACTCGATCAAGCAACTGCAAACGAGCGATAGTCAACCATCAGAGAAGCAGCGAGCTAGGGCAACATATCTCAGATCGATCGAAGAAATTGAAGCCCTGATTTACACAAGAGCCGAAGCCCTAATTGGAACAAAGGGAACGAAGCCCTAAACAGGACGAAGCCGCCATTATTCTCACGAACGAGACAAAAGGATCGGGTGAAATAAGGGAGTGGGCTGACCTTATTATTACAAAAGGGGTTTTTGTTTTTTAATTTTTATAATAAGGCTTTATTATATTGTTAATTAGTTTTAGGGCTATTTTTTATTGTTTTTTAATTATTGTTTTTATTTTACGAATCAAAGAATTTGTAAATCTCCACCTAGGGTTTAGGTAGTGTCAGATTGTCTAGTTAGAATTAGTTCAGTGAGCAGGGTGTGCGAGTTTGCAAAATTCTATTGTAGGCGGGAGCAGAGTTTGCGAGTAAACGAAGCTCTATAGGCGGGAAGCAAAGTTTGCGAGTAAGCGAAACTCTATAGGCGGAGCAGGGTGTGCGAGTCTAGTAGAGTGTTTGTGAGCGGGAGCAAATGTTTGCGAGCAGGGTGTGCGAGTCTAGTAGAGTGTTTGTGAGCGGGAGCAAATGTCTGCGAGTCTAGTAGAGTGTTTGTAAGCGTGATACTATTTAATTCTAATAGAAATCTGTGAATGCAGCAGTAGGCAGGGGTTGCCGAAGCTGGGTAAATTTTGTGTGTGATTTACTTTTCAGCATATTTATTTCTGCAGTTTATTTCTGTGTTTAAATCGAGAAAATTTGCTATAACCCTATTCACCCCCCCTCTAGGGTTAATCTAGATCCTACAAGTGGTATCAGAGCCTGGTATTTTTATTTAACTCTAGAGTCATGAATCCATCAAATAATGTTTTTTCTGAGGGGCAATCTATTGTTAGGCCACCCATGTTTAACGGAAATGATTATGCTTACTGGAAAGTTAGGATGAGTATTTACCTTAGTTCCGTTGATTATGATGTTTGTGATATCATTGAAACTGGCTATAAACCTCCCACTATAATCGTTGGTGGTACTGAGATTCCTAAACCTAAGGATAGGTGGGATGCTAACGATAAGAAATTGAAAACGACAAATGCTAAAGCCATGAATGCTTTGATATGTGCTCTTGATAAAAATGAATTTAATAGAATTTCTCATTGTACAACAGCACAGGAAATTTGGCACACTTTGGAGGTGACACACGAAGGAACTTCTCAAGTCAAGGAGTCTCGTCTAGCCCTATTCAGCAATGAATACGAAAACTTTGTGATGGACAAAGGCGAGAGCATAAAGGATATGTTCGGACGCTTTTCAACCTTGGTATACAATGCTAGAGCGCTTGGGAAGGTATTCACTGAGGTAGAGCTTGTGCGGAAGATACTACGAGTTTTACCAATGAACTTTGAGGCAAAAGTCACAGCAATCCAAGAATCGAAAGATCTGAGCAAACTAAGCATGGAGGAGTTGATTGGCAACTTGATGACATATGAGCTTGAGTTAAAAGCAAAGAAAGAACGCAACAACTCCGAACCAAAGAAGAAGACGATTGCCTTAAAGAGCAAAGAAGAAAGCGATGAAGAAGATCCAATTGAAGAGCTTGCAATGGCTGTCAATAATCTTAGAAGATGGTCTAGATTCAAGCCACGCAAGAAGAAAACAAAGGGCAATAGGTCAAAAGATTTCGAAAATTCCGATAATGAACTGACGTGTTATAACTGCAACAAGCCTGGCCACATCAAACCAAAATGCCCACTTCTCAAAGACAACAAAGGAAAGAAAAAGAAAAAGAAGGCTTTTGCAGCAACTTGGGATGATGAAGAAGGAGAGGAAGTTTCGGATAGCAGCTCGGAGGAGGCTAACTTGTGTCTTATGGCAAAATCAAATTCAGAAGCAAGCTCCGACGAATCTAGTGAGGCAGGTGAGTTTTCTTATAAAGAACTTGTTTTTATGTGTTCTGATCTTACTAAGGTAGTGGATACTCTTGAATCTAAAATTGAAAAACTGAAATCTGATAGGAGAGAATTTGCTCGTGAAAATTTTAGGTTAAAAACTGAACTTGAAAATATTCAAAACCTAGAATGTAAAAAATGCAAGATTTTAGATTCAGAATTATCAAAACTGAGGAATAACTTTGAAAGTCTTGAAAATGAAAACTTGAATCTTAAGGAAACCATCGACACTAGGAGAAAGGATTTTATTAATCGATGCACCTCACTTGTCACTGAAAACTCAACATTAAAAACCAAAGTCCAAAATCTTGAGAAATCTTTGAATAACTTTTCAAGAGGCGAAAAATCTTTCAACATGCTATTGGGAAATCAAATTTTTGCTAACAATAGAAAAGGACTAGGCTTTGGGAAATCACAAAATGATGATAATGCAAAAAGTAAAAGTGTTTTTGCTCGATCTGAAATAATTGGAAATCATGTTGAAAATCATAGTCATAGGAACACAAAATTTAATCAAGTCAATTTAATGAGCACGTTTTGTAGAGAACTTGGACATAATTGAAATAATTGTTGGTATAGACCCAAACACGTGAAAACTATACCAATTTGGGTTCCAAAAGGCACAAATATAAAATCTTTGAAAGTCAAACAAATTTGGGTGCCAAAAGGAACATATATAAATAGTTTTGGGTCTCCAAAAACATATTTTTCATATTCTGCCACTAACAACAATGGACCTATAAAAACAAACAGGTTACATAAATCTTTTATCGTGTAGGTGTGGTGGCAGGCTAAGGAACAACAACAGTGTTCTCTGGATTTCGGCTGTTCCAGAAACACAACGGGCGACAAAGCAAAGTTTCTTAGCCTAATATAAAGGTGACAGAATCACAATGGGCAATCACGAGAAATTATCGTAAAGGTAAAACAGGTGAAGGTATATTATATGTGATAATCTGCACCATATTCTGAATTAAATCAACCAATATTGAGATGAATAAAAGATGATGATTTTGATTTTGATTTTTTTTTTTCAAAATGGTTGGCCAATTATGCTTTTATGCCAAAAACACTACAATCCTTGAAATACTTTATATCGATTAATTTGGATTGCTGATGGTGCTTTTATTGATTGACGATAATATTTTTGGCTAAATCTATATTCATGGTTTCTTCTATTTACATGGCTTCAACTTAAAATCCAAATGAATTCTAATTAAAAAAAAATTGTAAAAAGGATTTTAAGAAAATTTTGACTTGTTCTTATTTATGACATTGATTTGTGCTTAATTGATGACCAATCAGATTTTCAATTTTGAACTAATTTATATAAATTTGTTCGGTCAAATGTTGGTTACTCATGCTACACGTAGATATATTTGTTTTGATATTTTGGTCACTGCTTGTAAATTTGCACGATTTCAAATTCATGTGAAAAAGGATTTTAAAAAATTGTTGAAACTTTATGAAATTGTTGAAACTTCAATAAATTGTTTTTGAAATAATTATGATGATGATTGATTGTTGATTACTCATGAATATAATTGTTTATCCTATGGTTTCTGAAATTAACATCATGATATTTGTTTGAGTGTTAACACGGCTTCAATTCAAATTCAAAAGAATGTCATTTAAACTGATGTTAAGTTTGAAATTCTTGGTGCACATTTCATGGTTTGATTCAACGAGTGAATATTGAGTGAAATTTAAATTCAGATGCAGATTACACTGGAAATATAATTGATAGAAAAATTATTAGTGTAACGTGATTAATTCGTGAAACATCCATTTGCTGCATCGTTTCTCAAAGAAAATATCTGCATATTTTTCACTTGAAATAATTTTCAAATAGCAGAAAATTTTCTTATAAAACCCCCTCGAGAAAATCATGTTTGACCATATTTACAGCTTAATCATTTTTGAAAAATTGATTTTATAATTTTTAATTTGATTTTAAATGACAAATTTTGACTAATCTGACTCCCTTTGATTATCGAAAATATGAATAGTGATTGAAAAAGAGATGAGTGTTGATATTTATCATATATTATAACTCGAGAAAGTATAATTAGAAAATTTCTTTAGAATTTCATAACAAGAGTTATAAAAACTTTTTGTTGGGTAAAAATTCCATGACCATTTCTTTTTCTATCAACTTTCTATCGACCATCACTCATCAAGATCATATTTAGTATGTAAATTTGTGGTAGTTTACAAAGGAAATCATTTGTTTTTCAATATCTTTAAATCTGTGAAGGAAATTATTTGTGCTTCAACTTATTATATTTAGAAATAAAAATAAATATCCAAAGTATTCACTTTCATTTAAAAGTCCTCACGGTTATGCATGGGTGAATTACTTGGATTTTTGATTATGTGCTTCCATGCTCATTTAAAAGTCCTCACGGTTATGCATGTATGGAACGCATATCAAAATTAATTGATTCAAATAGACAAGTTGATTCTAATCTCATTTAAAAGTCCTCACGGTCATGCGTGATTAGAAGATACTTGATTTCATTTTTTAAATAAAAATTGTGAATACTACTAATCTCATTTAAAAGTCCTAACGGTTATGCATGGTTAGTAGATATTCAAATTTCCTGAAATAAATATACCACAAATAGACAGAATTGTATGATTTTTGATGATTTTATCCCCATCACTTCTGAAAGTGGAATATGCGCTTGACAAGGGTAATTATGATTTTTGTTTGAGTTTTTATTGAAATTTGATATTTATATTTAATTGAGTTAAATGTTTGATTCATGTCTATCACTTCATCCCTATTTTTATAACACTGTTATTCTTTTGCTGATAACATAAGGGGGAGAGAAAAGTTAAGATTTTATCAAGTAGAATCAAGCAAAGGTCAAATAATTTTCAATTTGCATATAGGCTCATTTACATATTTTTATTTGTATGCATATATGTAGGGGGAGTATTGTGTAGAGAGGAGCATTCAAATAGGGGGAGCAAATTGAACGATCAAATACATTTAATACATTCAAAATCTTAAATATATGTTTGTTATCATCAAAAGGGGGAGATTGTTGAATATGCGCTTTGCGCTTATATGATTTTTGTTTGATGATAATAAACATATATACATTCTTTTAAATGTATTTGTTAATGTACTATTTTATTTTTCATAAAATAAATAAATATTTGCTGAATAAAATTAAATGACACAGAATTTGAATTCAAACAGATATTTTATTCAAACTAATATTTATTACAATTTTAAATAGTGCAATTTCATGCTCTCACTATACATATACATTTTTGATTACAATCACATCACATTTCACATTTACAGTTAACCTCACTACATATCACTCACACTCGTGTTTTTGTCTTCAACTGCATTCCGGTTTGAATCCAGCATCTGAGTAATCTGCAAAAATATTCTCAAACGCAGTAAAATTGAAAGAGAAATATTTTTGAAATTTGAAAGAAATGATGATTTTGAAAACATTGTTTGCCTCAGTTATTTGGGTTGTTCGTCATCATTTTTGACTGTGCAATATCTGTGCATATCAGTATTTTTATCAGGGACAGGCAATTATAAGTGGCTGCAGTACACACGTGTACATTCGTATACGTGTGCACTGCCTCGCCAACTCGTGTGCAAAAATCAAACAAATGCACAGAAATCAAAAACAAGGTCAAACCCAAGATAGGTTCAACACAAGGCATAGTGCACCGAAGGAGCAGCAACAATGAAACTGACTCGAAGCAGTAGTGACAGTAATCAATGCAGCAACGATGGTCAAGTAATATGCATCAGGCATCAAAACAATGTTCAAGACATCAAGTGATACAAGGTCAGGGAAGCAACCGGGATGGAGCAGAGACAAGTAATGCATCAAAAGTGCACAGCAACCCTCAAGTAGTATACATGAATACAACTACAATAAATGAACATAATGCCACAGTGCAAGTGAAGATGACACTGAGAAATGCAATGCAAATGCAAATCAAAACTGAGAGTATGGTGATGCAGTCAACAAGGCAACAATGCAGATGAACAACAAAGGGTCAAAGCTCAATACAACATGAACCAACTCCAAAATGTATCACTAGCATATACTACAGGGATGAACACATGAGAATGGACAAGGCACAAATCAAGACAGCTACAACACAGAAGTTTTCAAACCAACTACAAATGCACAGCATACATACGAAACAGAGTACCCAAAGACAATGCCGTGAAAATCAATACTACAGAGATGAACAAATTGTAACAGTGCAGAGATGACCAAGTCGAATAATCAAATATGTGCAAATTTTTGACAAAGTCAAAACAAATAAAAGAAGAAAGATCTCTGTCGTATAAACCAAAGTTGATCAAGTCAATCAAGAGTTCACCGTGATAGCCAAGCAAATTAACCACGAAATCAAATCAATATCGTGTGAATCAAGCTACCAAAAATACGAAATTGACAAAGTCAGATCAATCCCAAGCATCAATACAAGATCGAACGACTATTGACAAATTCAAATATATTTAGACGAACGTAATTCAAGGAATTCGAACGCATATATAACCCAATCATCACTGGCAAATTAATCATCGAGTTCAAGTATCAACTTAGTAAAGCAAAAGGAAACAGTACATACCGAATTCACAAACAACGAACTCGATCAAGCAACTGCAAACGAGCGATAGTCAACCATCAGAGAAGCAGCGAGCTAGGGCAACATATCTCAGATCGATCGAAGAAATTGAAGCCCTGATTTACACAAGAGTCGAAGCCCTAATTGGAACAAAGGGAACGAAGCCCTAAACAGGACGAAGCCGCCATTATTCTCACGAACGAGACAAAAGGATCGGGTGAAATAAGGGAGTGGGCTGACCTTATTATTACAAAAGGGGTTTTTGTTTTTTAATTTTTATAATAAGGCTTTATTATATTGTTAATTAGTTTTAGGGCTATTTTTTATTGTTTTTTAATTATTGTTTTTATTTTACGAATCAAAGAATTTGTAAATCACCACCTAGGGTTTAGGTAGTGTCAGATTGTCTAGTTAGAATTAGTTCAGTGAGCAGGGTGTGCGAGTTTGCAAAATTCTATTGTAGGCGGGAGCAGAGTTTGCGAGTAAACGAAGCTCTATAGGCGGGAAGCAAAGTTTGCGAGTAAGTGAAACTCTATAGGCGGAGCAGGGTGTGCGAGTCTAGTAGAGTGTTTGTGAGCGGGAGCAAATGTTTGCGAGCAGGGTGTGCGAGTCTAGTAGAGTGTTTGTGAGCGGGAGCAAATGTCTGCGAGTCTAGTAGAGTGTTTGTAAGCGTGATACTGTTTAATTCTAATAGAAATCTGTGAATGCAGCAGTAGGCAGGGGTTGCCGAAGCTGGGTAAATTTTGTGTGTGATTTACTTTTCAGCATATTTATTTCTGCAGTTTATTTCTGTGTTTAAATCGAGAAAATTTGCTATAACCCTATTCACCCCCCCCCCTCTAGGGTTAATCTAGATCCTACAGATCTGGGCTGTAGGTTTGATTTAGGGTTCGAACTGTTCGATTTTTTTTCTGAGAAGAATTCATCGGATCTAGAATTTGAACGACATATTGGAATATTGGAGAGAGATTCTATTCTTACTACCGAAGAGAAAGCTTGTAAATCGCGTGAGACACTAAGCATGTTTTTCGAGCTTCAGAGAAATTAATTTTAGCCAGTGACAGTAAGCAAACCTTCCTAACGGTCGGTTTGATAAAATTATTAACTAATAATAAAATTTTATTTAGCATAATTTTTTTAGTTTAAAATCTTAACCATGAAGATTTTTTTTTTAAAACAAACCAATAATAAAAGATGTTTAATATATAAAAATTATTTTAATTATAACTATACGTATAAAAAAATTAATTTAAATTATTTATGCGAAGTAATGTTTTATGGCCGAGTATAAATATTATACATATATAAATTTTATTTTATTTTCATTTACAATGTAATATATATTATAGTTTAAAATCAAATCTAAAACTTGTTTTTTGATTACTAAATTATTAAAAGGATTATACACACACGCATGGCAAATATGTATCTATATACAAGTGTTTGGGACATACACATATATCTAAGTAATATATTTAAACCTCTGTAGATTTTGCACTTAGAAACACCTTGATCTATGACTAAGCTGCTAGAAACTTCAATTCACCACTCAAAATTGCAACAAACAAATGTCCCGACTTAGATAACTATATTAGGATGTACAGGTGTTTGGCCTAAGGGGATGTGCATGACTATAAGATGTTAGGCGCTAGGATTGTGAGCATCAAGTCGAAAATGATTTGGTTTGCCTCGATATTTATAGAGAGAGAAGGAAGAAAAAATCTATCACCTTTTAATCATTATCTCCTATTGATTAAAACCTAGATCCAAATCTTTTTCCTCACAATAGCCTAACTTAACTAGATCCAATCACGAGTCAAAATTCTCCAAGCCAGTTAAGTAATTATCTATATTTAAAGACTGTTTAAACACACACACACATATTGATATATGTACATATAACGTTTATATGTATGTATGTATGTATGTATGTATGTATCCAAACAACTACTAATAGCACTTAAAAATTTCTAGAAGCTACTCTACTTACTACAAACACGCTACGCACTAAATATAATAATAAGTAATATCTATTAAATATCAATTAATTTGATTAATTTATAATACTTTATAAACCAATCAAATCGTGTTGTATTTTAGAGAATTCACAAATGTGCTATATGACTCGCAGGTGTGAGTTTCCGTCAACAATAAATATTGAATAACATTCATATGTCATCATAGTTGATGATATAATAGTCTGGTTGGGTTCATCGCTTATCTTGTTCATCGCTTATCTTGTTAAGTAACAATGTAATATACATACATTCTCTTCATCAATACTATATCACTTTAGGATATTAGTATCGGTCAATACTCCAACCATATCCATATTCAACTGTTCAGTTGTAACATCCCCTACTTGGAGATCCAAAATTAAGGGCTATGGATGATGCGGTCATCCATAATTATTAATCATCAGCGATCAAATACGGCGGTGTTAGATACATTGATACACAGAAACACGTGAATATGAAAAATATTTAAAACATCAAACAAGTTCACATTCCATTTCAAAACATTTTCAAATCATTATATAGTCTCACGATCGTTAACTACGTTCAGAGAAAATATATTTATTACAAAGAGAGATATATGAAGGTGCCTCCTTGGACGATCAAAGTATATACAGGCAATTTAACAACTTGCCATTGCAAATAAGACAACGAAATCAAAATAAAAGAGAACTCTAGATGGTTATCATGCCTCCTACACGTCTCCGGAAGCTTTATTCGTTCAGTGAGGTACCTAAAAACCTTAACTCTCAAAGTACTCAAAATCAATTGAGTACTCGAGAGTTTAAGGAAAAAACATAAACTTCGAGTAAGATATAAAACCTGGTATGAATAATAATCTACCATCTCAAACTATTTAGATATCTAGTGAGACCACGCTACTTAGCGGAACGGTTTTTCCCCTCACTAGTATCTTAAAACCTTTATAAAACCATATATCGTGCTCCTGCATCCACAATGGTTAAAACAACTCAAAACAATATGATATGATGATATGCAAAACTAGTGAATCAATTCTGGATTACTCACCCCCATTTATTCTGACTATCTATCTCAATTATAGTTTCTAGGAGTACTATTAACCTAGTATTTTTCATACGCTAACTATTAACCAGTAAAATGTTTAATGACTCCCTGTCCATTTACATAGTTTTCTTGGGATCACTAAAAACCTGTTGGTAACTCCAATATCTTTACTCTCATCCTAGTTTTCATGGGCTGACTAGGAACCTATTGGTAACTCCAATATCTTCTCCTCTTATCTTAGTTTTCATGGGCTGACTAGAGACATATTGACATCTATCAAAATCTTAATCCATCAAAATCTTGATCCGGATATAGTTTTCATGGGCTAACTATAACTCTATTGGCCCCTCCCAATATCAAATAGTAGCTTTCATGGGCTAACTATGAACCTGTCTTTCCAACTTCTTTAATTATACATAGTTTTAATAGGCTTACTATGAACCTATTGGCACATGCCAATATCTTTTCCTATACACAGTTTCATTGGCTTACTGAGAACCTATTAGCCTCTGCCAATACCTTCCTTTAATATTTTGGCATCCTATATTCTAGTCTTCATGACCTCCTGATGCAATTCTACTTATTCATGAGTTAACTTAATTTATATTCACTACTGGGTCAACCTAGCTGGTTATTCTACCCTTCCTCAAAATACAGTTATGTGTATATTGCACATACATGAAGAAGCAAGCACAATAACTTGGTTAATCCCTTTAATCTTTTAATTAAAGAAAGCTTCTTCAAAAACTCCTTTCCAAAACACTTTATTTACTTATGCCATGATTTTCTTAAAAATGAGATTGAGTTATATGTTTTGAAAACTAAGGCTTTCGAAACCTTCAAAACCTTGCTTTCGACCTCACAGGATAACCTCCTTCGAAAGCATATAAATCTCTTTCAAATATTAAAGGCATGCCTTTTGAAACACTTTAAAACTTCTCTTTTGAAACCTTTCGAATGTAATAAAGTATTACTTATTAACACTTAAAAGCATAGCTTCGAAATCTTTGAAAGTACCCCTTTCGAAACCTTTGGAAGTATACCTTCCGAAACCATTGAAAGTCCCTCTTTCGAAACCATTGGGTTTATACTTAAATATCATTTGGTTCAAAGTGAATATAAACGGAAGTATCTCTTTTGAAACTATCCTTTACATATAAAAGCATCGGGGAAAAATTTAATTGTGTCTGCACCATCCCTTTCGAAAGTTTCAAATCGTTTAAACAAAACATCGAAGGATAGCATCGAAACCCGCTTTCGAAGTCATTGCCTTCGAAACCCTTGGACCCTTTCTAAAGCATTTAGGAAGTGGCTTAGAACATCTTTAAAACAAAACTACCCTTTGAAATCATTGATGATTCAATATACTCGAAAGGAAAAAGAACGGCAGTAGGGCTTCGACTAGGTTGGAACCCCTACTTTCGAAAGCATTATTTTTTTAAGTAAAGAAACTCATTCGGAAGCTTATTCTTTAGAACATAAGATAGCAACCCTTTCGAAAGCATTTAGAAAACCACTTTCAAAAACATATGCTTCGACTCCTTCGAAGGATTTAATAAAACAAAGGCAGGCGCTTCACTTTTTAAAACGAACAAAGGTATTGACCCCCTCGGAAGCAATGCTTTCGACACCAAGCCTTCCGCCTTTCTTCAATCCGCTACGTACCATCTAAGTGATACTTTGTTTATTGATTTCAGCTTAGTGGGGTTTCGACTTGATTGAAGGCGGAAGCTCTGAGTCGAAAGGTACTTCTATTAGAGGCGGAACAATCTTTTCTGAGTAAAAGCTGAACAATGCCACTTAAAGCAAATTTTATCTAACCAACCTGCTATGTGTAAACCTGTAATTGGTTGCCTCAACTTTTCAAATTCTTTAATAACTGCCGCTTAATTTCATATCTAAATTAAGGTTAATTTAGCAAATAAGCTCTTCCATTAAACAAAACCAATATTGTAAATAAGTCCTTTCCTAAAATAATTTAATTTGCATAACAAATCATTTAGGAAAAGCCCCCAAAAATTATAAAAATTCACTTTCATCATGTTGTCTAACATATCAAAATTTCAAACCCAAATTCTCAATATAATATATGAAATAAATTTCTAAACCCAATTAACCATAATTTCCTTTGAAAATTCTTAATAATCTTTCCATTTATTGAAAAATTATCAAAACTAAAACCCAAAATCATGTTTTACATAATATAAAAAATTTCCATGGCATCTAAATATCAATATCAATCGGTATTCCCCTAAAACCGCATATATTCTTATTTAAACATTCTTTTTTAAATCAAACAAATTGAAATTCAAGCATATCATCATCCAACTCATCATAAAAACGAATGTAATCTTAAATCTAAAAACATATGATTATAAAACAAAATCGAGATGGTATAAATTATTATTCATCTTGATTAAGATAAGGAGATTGGATTGAGATTGAAATTCATTCCCCTTGCTTTAATCCTTAGCTTGATTTGAATTTTCTTCTCTTTTCTTTCTAGCTATGGTCGGCTCCCCCTTGATTTACGTTTGTGTTTTTGTTTTCAAAATGACATGAATGGAAAATGAAATGGTAAGGAACGAGAATATATAAGGGTAAGGGGTTATGTTCATCTAATTCCCATTATACCTTTATGTAGATTAATTAACTTAAAAACCATTCTTTATCCCATTTAGTTAATTAATTGAGGACGTCCCCTTAATAATTTATTCAATTCTCAATCCCTTATCACTTAACATTTATATTATTCTATTTAATTTATCTAATTAAATCTCCTGAATAATGTTATCAAAATTAGGGGTGTTACATCAGTCGATATACAAAGTCCCTTATTCAATAATAACATTTAATTTCAACCATTATACTTAGGCCAAAGATTTTGACTTTGGATGGACTATAGTTGAACATGATACTAACCGCATACAACCATGGAGATGAATTTTCTATTGAATATTGTTTCACTTTCTATATTTCGGTTTAGACCCAATTATAGTTGTTCATGACGCTATGGTGTAACTATAAATAAAGTAGAGTATCCACATCGAAGCTCCACAATATTCTCAAGTGAGGAAACTATGTAATATCATCACATTGAGATTTCATGTTTGATCTAGTTGTTATTAACCAACACGAAACTCTTGATCGAGTCATTTAATAGTTATCCAACCACTATGAATACGTAATCCCTTGGTGCCTCCAACAGCCATACATTTGAAGAGTGTTATGTACTCTGGTCTCAACGGATATATCAATATCATTTCTAAAATCATCTGGACAGATAAGCACCATTGTCCCAGTGGTTAAGTTATTCGGGTTTGGTGCGAGAGGTCATAAGTTCGAAACTTATATAACGTCATTCGAACGTTTATTGACATGTGATATGTTGTCCGAGTGACATGTTGTATATAAAGTACCATTTCACAAAAAATCATCTTGATCATGAATATTTAAAACAAAATGTTATTTTGTATTCTGATTTATTACTCACGATTGATAGCAGTTGCAAGTATACCACTTAGCTAATTTGAGAGAGTAGAAACCCTTAGATAGCTTTTGAAGTATCTTAGACATACCTGAGGTGCTTGAGGGATATTTATTAAAGGACTTGTTGCTCTTTTCATATAGTCAAATTAAGTCTTAAGCTCTTTTGAGTGCTTGAATAGAATCCTTTAATCTCAACTTAGTACCAGATCATTTTGAATAGAAATAAGCCACTTGCTTCTGCTTTAAAGTCCAAAGTTCATGCTAAAGTGCTTAAATACGTGGGTTAGATGCATGACCAAAACAATAAGCTCTTTTAATTACCAACAGCTTTTGTTTTCTACTTCTTTATGCTTATATGAGAGCACATTGTTACTTAGCAATGGTATAACACTGCCCCTGGTTTTACTTCGTATGGATTAAGTACAGAGTGAGCTTTGAAGAGCGTGTTATATTAAAAGTTCGTATCAACTCACTAAAGTACTTATTTTGCATATTACATCTTTGATCATTTTTTCTCAACCAAGAACATGATAGTCTTTGTTGGTTAGTTGACCCCAATTGAGATGCCTTCCAGACCTAGGTACATATGACCACACTGCCATAAAGGAGAATGCATTGGCAGCTTGCATGGTATCAACATTCACAAAGGTGCGCTCAAAGTTCGAACAATGTCATCCAAAGCAACCCTAACTGTATGAATAGTTTTCAAAGGTCACCTACATGGAGTTGTGAGGATCTTTACATAGGATTATTCCTTATACGCCTTGTTATAAGAACATGGGCATATTTGTAACACTTATATTTGTTATTGAACTCCACATGTCAACAATTGTAAGTGTTGGAAAACAATTTTTCCCAACGGTATAAGCGTTAGAAATATTGTATTTGCAACACTTGTATCTCTTGCTGAATTTTATCCTTCTACGGAAATAAGTGATAGTAAAATTTATCTTGTTACATGTATATCAGTTGCAAAATTCATGGTACGAACAGATACAAATGTGAGTAATAACAAAATTCTTAAATGTGTTCAAATACATAGATGAAAAATTCATGTTTGGATAGTTTATTGGCTCATTACACAGTATCCTAACTGAAAAGCCATACAATTTTTTGGAACGGATACAATATCACTGCTATACCTTGTGTTCAGACACGTAGATGGAAAATTCATGTCCATATATATACTTGGAGAGTGTAATGTTATTTTGTATTATGATTTAATAAATTCATACTTAAATATTTTATTTAAAATTCGAATTAAGTTGGCTACGTTGATTTTGTATATTTATATAAATCTGTAATTGTTAGTTATACAACCACAATATTATAATTAGGTGAAAATAAATTACACATATATACACTTACTTGACAATACACACACACACATGTTAAATACGCAATGTGTATGTAAATATTACTAATTATTATTATATTAGGACACACACACATACATACACACAAACATACATATACATACGTACATATAAATATGAATACACACACGTGTGTGAGGAAGGATCAACTGCACCTTGCTTTTGCTACACCACTATACCTCCTTAATTTCAACCACATGTTCCGAATTAAATAATCCACTCTTTTTTGATGACAAGAGAGAGAAAGTGCTATTATTTAATTCGGAACATGGAATTGGAATCAAGGGGATTGCAGGTGTAGCAAAAGCGAGGTGTAGCCAAACATTGCCCTATATATAACCTTGCACATTAATGAGTACACCGACACTCATAACGTTAACAAATTAAACTAATTCAAATAACATAAATAAATATTAATTCCACTTTCTCAAATAAAAATTAATTATATTACATATTGTTTAATATATAATAAAATATTTATTTGCAATAATACAAATGATATTGGACAACTTTACTAAGAGATTTTTTGAAATTCACCATTTCACGCTAGTGCGTACAACACATTCTATCCATAATATAATATAACTACTAAAAAAATTTAATTAATATCAAATATATATATGTGTGTGTATTCAGTAAATATAATAATATGACTAACCAGAATTTTATTCTAATAATTTAACAAAAATGAAATATATGACTAATTTTATTATCAGACATAATAATTATTTATGATATATGTTTACATTGCACTTGATCATTAGATAAAATCACAAACTCATTTAAAATGTCGGTGCTACAACCGATCATTTTATCTCGTAAATTTTTAACAATTGTATACGGACAGAGTTAAGAAACAAATTGGATGGTGATGAAAGTCGAGATTACAAAACTCATTGTAGACAATAAATTCTAAGTGCTAACAAATGAACAAAATGATATACAAACAACATATAACATTCATATTTTTATATCAGAAAAATGATAATTAGATCATTACCAGATGGGTAGTGATAAACAGGGACTCTAATAAACAAAGTGGGTTTGGACAAGAATTGAGGGATGTACTGACCTACTCACTGGTAGATCTTGTTCCCGAGGAAAAAAAAATCAAATGAAAATATATACATATACATATGTATATGTATATATCCATACATATACACACGTGTATGTATATGTGTGTGTATATATTGCTTCAGTCTTACAACAATAATATTCACATTAGTGTGAAAAATAGTTATACCAAATATGTATAATATGTTCTAAATTTTGATTTTTATATTTGGTTAGTAGAAATCAAAAGCCTGTTTATGATTTTTTTTTTGAAGCGTTTTGAACTTTTCAAAAAACAAATATAACTATAGAATAAAAGAATATGTCCCATGCAGTTCACATTATTAATTCTAAAATTTACAATTTGAATAGATAATATGCATAAAGTTTGGTTGCAACTAAAAATCGCATGCTCGTTATAAAAAAAGAATCTACCAACAGAAATGCATATTCTGAGAACAGTAAAATACTTTGCAATTTCATGCAAGGAAGAAAAAAACGAACAGGTGCGATAGCGACAATTTTGTAGTAAACAAAACGAACTATTACGACAATTACTAAAACAAGCAAAAAAGTACGAAAATAACAAATCAAACTTCATGCGTAATTTAATGCGTATATGTGTGCTGAATAATCATTAATAGCAAGGATCTCACAGTATATTATTTTGTTGATATAATTCGATCATTATTCTACGGTACTTAAACAAACACAATTGGTAAAAAGTAACAAAATTCCAGCATTGTTAATGAATGATTATCTGCCGTATGCATGTTCCAGGATAACTGAAACAATGATCGTGCTGAATACGAACCACTTAATTCAACTTGCAATGAATCAGCAAAACATCCAATTCTAAATTTCCCATTACTCCCTAAACATTTTCTAAACTCAAAAATTACCATCTAACAGCGCATATAAACCACATGCAACGTCACCTATAATATCACAGTACTAAGCATTAAACACCACCGTATACTTCCTATTTAAACCCCTTGTCTATATATCATATATGCACAAAAATAACAAAAAACTTCACATGATATAACATGCATTAGGATTTTCATCACTAAAATACTGAGGAGGATGCAAATTTACTTGAGTGTAGTTCAAATACTCCATCATTCTTAACTCTGCGCACATAGCTGCTGCTATTTCCGCTTCTTTCACTGTAGAATCTTGCTTAATACACCCTCCATCAACCAACCGTCCTGCATTATCTTCATTCTGCTTTGGTACGATCTCAACAATTCGTTTCAGCTTCCTTTCCAGAATCCCAGGCAGTGCCTTCACATCCATTACCCCTCTCACTGTCACTAAGTTCTTTTCTGGTTCCATTGAAACACTCGCCACTCCTGTAATATTTCAATATTTTCAAGGGTAACTGTGGCATTACACATTTTGGCAGTAGATGGCAAAAGTGAAAACGAGTTGGTGGCTTTTTATCAACTGTAAAAAGCACATTGTACCTACCTGCATAGCCTACATTGTTCCCTCCTTTTCTTTTATTTGTTCCCTCTTATATATGCCTTATTTTAAAAAATTTAAATTATACACAAATTACTTGTTAGTTTTGAATTCAATGACATAATACTCAATTATGGAAAATAACAGATTAGCAATAAATGTTCAATGAAATGATATTTCACTAACAAAGTAGCTTGTTATTTTTCAAATTCTGCATATATCAGTTACTTACAAAGGAAAGTGTGATTGTTAAACAAAATACTAAAAGATTTTCAGACATTAATGAAAACATACCTTTGATCTTTAAAATAGTTTTCCGGATCCTCATAATGCAACCATCGCAATGCAATAATATCTTTAGCACAACAGTTGAAATTGGTGGCTGAAAATATTGCACCGATATAAGAACTCAGAGTCATTTAACATCAAATTAGATGTATACATTAATACATTTTATTGAATTAATCAACCTCGGTTGGCTGTGTAACAGGATTGTATGGCTTGACAGGGTTTTTGGGTGGTATAGGAGAAATGAGCTCAACATGCTTGTGCTTCAATTTCTTTTGCAGCTGGTCTCGGATCCTTATTGGATCCACTTTTCCGATTACATTAATGATGCTTTTTTCAACGTCCGTGGTTACTTTTTCAGTTCCTGCCAAAATCACAGCATTTTTTTTATTTTTTTCATTTTCCAACAAATGATTGAAATACTTACGAAATGTAAACATTCAATGAAACCGGTGATAAAAACGATGATTTCACTTCAAATCAGCGACGGTGATAATCCGAGGAAAAAACAATAATTAAAATAAGTCCTTAGATCAAATTAAAAAGGTGTTGATTAAGAATAAGAAAACCCCAAAAAGAAGAACCAAACAATATAAGATCAAACCTTCGAATCCATGAAGAGATCTTTTGACTTGGTTGCAGCAACCTTCGCAATGCATATCCACTTTCAAAACAACCGTAATTGATCCACTCGATTTTTGCTTCTTGTCATTGTCACTGGCATCCGAGCTTTTATGATTTTCGAATTTCCCGTCAAATCCGGCTAATAGCTCTTCCATCTCGTTTCCTCGAAGTCGTTGCTTCTGCTGAAAATGGCTTCCGCCTCCTCCGGAACCACCGCCTCCTCCGTTGCTATTATTCGTCTTCTTTTTCTAAATAATGAGTATATGATAAGCGGGGATAAGCATCGCAAATGTAGATAGAAAAGGAGTGATGCAAAAGAGAATGAGTATTTGTCGTTACCTTCGCCATTGCTTCTGCTTCTCTGGATGAGTTACTTTATTTAAGGAATCGGACGCTAAAAGAAGTGCGAGGAAGAGGAATGGACGAGTGCAGCTATATTTATAGCTGCAGGTAGTGGAAACGATTTTTTTTTTTTGGGCAGCGTATGACCTTTTAAGGCCCTCATCATTTGAATAGCACCCCAACTTTACTTTATTTTCATTCATTAAATAATTGTAACCCCACTTTTTTCTTTACCATCGTGTTTCGTATCAAAAATGCTTTTATTTTTATTTAAACAATGTAAACGTGTTTGATTTATGAATCTTGATCGGTCCAAACAAGTTTATTATACAAATTACATTTGACTCTAACTATATTATCATATCAACCTAGTTTGGTCGGAAAATTTTTATTACCTAAAGTTTATCCGGTCCGAAAGAGGATTTTACACAAACATTACTTTATTATAATTTATTTTTATGACCGTCTCGTTGAGAATTGAATACAAAAGTAATTTTGAAATATTAAAAATTGATAAACTAGAGTGATGAAAATGAAGAAATCTACGGTGAATGCGCTTTTTTACAAGTAATAATTAACAATAACAAAAAGTTAATTATTCCAAAGGGTTTCTTGAAATGCTATTTATCCTTATTCCTAATAAAATAAAAATAAATATATAAAGTAAAATGTGAGTTAGGTTGGACAAGTTAAACTTTGAAGCTGATTCGTAAAACAGTAGATAGTAATATTAAAAGATAATATAAATGTGGATTCGTAGGTTATCAGACTGTGGATGATGGTGCGCTTTACAACGGCCACGAGTATATTTGGACACGTGGGGATTTCTCATTGAAGAATAAAAAATGTGGGAGGAAAAGTGATTTTGATTAGCCAGACGAAATTGAGTAGGGGTATACTTGGGTAATTCTCGATTCAGTTCAATATTAAAACACTTAAGTGCGCCCCCAATCTTTTTAACCCGGCACCAATGTGAACGGCAAATTAATTGGTACTCAAACTATATGAAAATACCTGGTATGGAATGATAATGACAATGAAATAGTAGGTTGTTAATTATCATATTAAATGCAGCTCTATATTTAACATGTTACTCATTCTTTTTTTTTTCTTCTTTTTTTTTTTAAAAAAAGAAAATCTGCTAGAGAGCAGAGTTAGGGGATTCAAATGACCCATTACAACAGACCTCTATTTTAGTCAGTCCAACACAAAACATCAATCCTCTAAGTATTCTCGCTTTTTCGAGAAATAATTGCTCCATGTCTTAAGTGTTACACAGCGCAGCTTGTTAGGACTTGAACTCGCGAACTACTCATTCTTTATTCTACTGTCGCATATTCAGCTATCAACTTCATATTACCCTAAAACAACTATGAGTTACAAAAGTAAATTTAGGAAGTATAAATCTAATACTTGGAATAGACTTTTTACTTAGTGATAATGGACACTTTTCTTTCAACAAAGATTATTTACAAATATCCAAGAAAACAACCCTGACCCCCATTTTTATCAGAATATACACTTAAGAAGCGTGGTGGAGACACAAAGCCAAATACAATAACTGAAATACAGAAAGAATGCACCTGTGAAAAACCATATTCTTGCCAACAAATAAATCAAGATGAAAGTGAACAAGAATATTTAGGACAAAATGAAGAAAAAGATACAGGCACTTATTTTGAACTATTTTATCCAAATAAAATTAGTACTATCTTAATATCTAATGATGACATAGATCAAATAATTAGCAAACCAGAAAAAATAGAAATTATAGGAGAAAATCCATTAAAACACTGGGAAAGAAGTAATATCTACTATAAATTAGATATAATAGATCCTGAAATAACAATTAAAACAAGACAACCAAAATATGACAATTATATGATAAACGAGTTTAAAATGCATATAGAAATATTAACCAAGTTAAAATAATTAGAAAAACAGATTCTAGACATAGAAAAGCTCCACATGTTTAAATATGTTATCCATTTTTCTTTGGAATATTTGTGGTGCATTTTTAAGTCCGAATGACATTACTAACCATTCATAATGTCCTTCACTAAGGTAAAGGCAGTCCAGGGTATAGAGTTTGGATGCATTTTAACCTGCCAAATTCTTGATTTTAAGTCAAATTTTGAAAACCTGTTTTTGTTTTGTATTTTATTTATTAATATATCTTTGTCTGGTATGTAATAACCATCTTCATTAGTGTTATCGTTGAGTCTAGCATAAGAAAATAGAATTATTCAAAAATAAGATAAGTTTTTTAGGTTGTATAATAGGAAAAGGAAATATAGAATTACAACCACATATTACAAGAAAAATGTTAGAATTCTCTGATAAGTTAGAAAGTCTTAAACAATTGCAATTCTTTTTAGGATTAATAAATTATGCCAGACCATTTGTAAAAAACTTGTCAAAATACATTGGATCATTATATAATAAAGCTAGCCCAAAAGGGAGAAGAGAATTTAATTTAGAAGGCATAAAAATAGTACAAGAAATAAAGGAATTAGCCAAAAACTTAAAACCATTAACATTACCCTTATCTACTGATTATTTAATCATAGAAACAGATGGATCATCCCTAAGATAAGGAAGAATTTTACTTAGTAAAAAATACAAAACAGACCCTAAATCTACTGAAAAAATATGCAGATACTCATCGGGAACCTTTAAAGATAATGGATATATGACATCTTTAGATTATGAGTTACTTGCTATTATTTATGCTCTTGAATCATTTAAGTTATTTATTATATCACGGAAAGAAATTACTATCAGGACTGACTGTGAAGCAGTAGTAAAATATGCAGATGACAAGAAAGAAAGAGGTATCGTGGAACCAAGACCATTTGGGAACACGTAAAAGGAAAAACAAATATTATCCCAGACATTCTCTATAGAATACTTCTAGAAGGGGAAAATATTGTCGACATACCCTTACTAATAAACATATGCTTCACTTACCTATTAAGACATAGAATACTTATTCTCTTTATTCTTACAAGAACACATACAAATATAATTATGGATCAAAACCTACAGTAAATTTTTGAAGACATATGGACCGGCTAACAAATTTGTAACCCAAGCTCTACTTGCAGATGAGCAACAAAATATTTTGGATAACATATGAAACTTTTCAACCACTGTCCAAAATAACAAACAAAATCTTAGCATACTATATACCCTTATGGAACAATTTACTACACTTAATAAAGATAAACAAACCTTTACCCAATATTGCTTGTTAATGGTCCTGATGCAGGGATATATGCATTATGGGAAGAAACATCGGTGAAGATACATTACAGTTTGCGAACTTTAGCCTTAGTGGTCAGTTTGACTATTCCCTACATGTGGTTCTTGAGGAGCCATTTTACCTTGATGAAGCTTTGAAGTCATGTGACAGTTCGAAGTGGATGTGCGCTATGAAAGAGGAGTTAGAGTCGTTGAAGAAGAACAAGAATTGGGATTTGGTACCACCTCCTCAAGGAAGCCGAACCATAGGTTGCAAGTGGGTATTCAAGATGAAGGGTGATGGGAGATACAAGGCTAGACTAGTTGCTAAAGGATTTTCACAAAGAAAGAGATTGAAGTATGATGAGATATTCTCTTTAATAGTGAGGCATACGTCCATCCGCATTTTGCTCGCTATCGTTGCAGCTTATGACTTGGAGTTGGAGCAACTGAACGTGAAAACCGCTTTCTTGCACGGGGACTTGGATGAGACCATCTACATGAAGCAGTGAAAATCGCTTTCTTGCACGGAGACTTGAATGAGACCATCTACATGAAGTAGCCAAAGGATTTGTTGTAGATAGAAAAGAAAATTGGGTTTGCAAATTGAAGAAGTCATTGTGTGGACTTAAGCAGTCGCCTAGACAATGGTACAGATGTTTGACTCTTTTATGCTTTCACATGGTTTTGATCATAGAATCAAAGATGCTTGTGTGTATTTCAAGCATTTAAAGAATGGTAGATGTGCCTACCTACTCTTGTTCGTGGACGATATGTTGATTGCTTAGTTTAAAGCTAAAGCTAAAAGCGGTATTCGAAATGATGGACCTTGGAGAAGTAAAGAAAATTTTGGGTATGTAAATCCAAAGGGATAGAAAGTTAGAACTTTTAAGCCTCAATCAGAAGGAATACATTCGAAAGGTGCTTGCTCGGTTTAGCATGGAAGGGGCAAAGGCAATCAGCACAACCATGCCTTTGCACATATAGCTTTCTAGTAAAGGCTCTTCGATCTTGAAAAAGGACAAGGCTTATATGATGAAAGTCTCATATGCAAGTGTAGCTGGCAGCTTGATGTATGCCATGGTCTGCATTAGGCCCGACATTACACAGACAGTTGGATTGGTAGTAGGTTCATGGCGAATCCAGAAAAGACGCATTGGGAAGTAGTAAAGTGTATCTTCATATACCTTACAGGAACTCCAAACCATGGACTTGTTTTGACGGCAGAGGAAGAGATTTCAGCTTGGTTGGATTTTGTGATTTCGACTATGCCAGCGATAGAGATCGAAAGAAGTCAACCTCCGGATATGTGTTCACCATTGGTGGGACAACGATTAGTTGGAGAGCGAGGTTGTAGACAATTGTGGCTTTGTCCACTACAGAGGCAGAGCTTATAGCTGCGGTTGAAGCAACTAAGAAAGCGCTTTATTTGAGGCGACTGTTATGTGATTTGGGCTTCGTATACGAAGGCGTGGATGTGTACTGTGATAGTCATAGTGCAATTCACTTAGCTGAAAATCTGGCATTCAGCTCGAGAACGAAGCATATCGAAGTGAGAGAGTCCTTCCTTGTCTCGATGAGTGAAAGAGAAGCTAGTTCGGCTTCAGAAAGTCCACACAAATGAGAATGCAGCATACATGTTTACCAAGTCGTTGCCTATTGCTAAGTTCGAGCATTACTCAGACTTGATTCGCTTAATGAAGTGCTAGGTGCCACGGGGTGACATGGCGGAGAGTTGAGACAGTTCATGGAGACGTTTGTTTTCATGATGGAGATTGATAGGCTCTACACGCACTGGGTACTTTGAACACTTTGTTGATGGACGGTTGCCTTACCGGAGTTCGTTAAAAGAGTCTAATGGGTGATGGCATTGCCGAAGCTTATTGAGTAAGTATCCAATGCTTGGAGCATGAAGGTGTAGATGAAGTTGGAAGGCTTGTTTGGAATTCGGTATCAAGGTGAAGATTGTTAGAAATTGCTACCTTAATTCCAGGACGCAACAACAACAACAAGCAGAAACCCTAGGAGCAGAAGTTGAAATCATCGAATGAAGGAAAATGCTAGGGCTTGAAGCGGTAGCATGAAGATTTGGAGCGGTAGAACGTGATTCAGGGAAGATGTAGAAACTTCGTTCGACATTGAGGAGGACCGAACCAAATACTTGGAGCGGTGATTTGGAGAAGTCATTCGGCAAAAAAAGGAAGAAGTTCATTTGGTAATTTTATTTGGCGATCTGCCGAATGAAATACTTCGTTCGGTGATTTGGCTACCGGTCCAAATTTTCGCTCGGCTTTTTGCCGAACCAAACCCCATAGCTGCTATATAGCAGCTACCCCTTCTCATTTCTTCACTATATAAATAGTGGAGCTTCTGAACAACAATGGCGGTCGAAATTGAGTACTAATTTCAGCCAATTTCAGAGTCATACTAGAGAGCTGAAACTCTGCAGAATTTTGTCTGTATTGTAAACTCATCTTATGTATAGCCTCCAAAAGTGAATCAATCTTGTAACTCTAATCTTTCAGTGATTAATAAAATCTCCTCTTCTAAAGTGGACGTACACTGCCTCGCGGTAGTGGAACCACTCTAAATACTGGAGTTATTTATTTTTGTGCATTGCATTGATCTGTGACTGTCTGTTCTGATGTTTATCTCTGTTTGTATCATCTCACTACAATCATGATCCAGTTCGTTGTTTTTTCGCTGCATTGGGTTTTTATTACCTTAAACTTATCATCTGAAGGGATTTTCCCCAACAGAAAAAAATAATTTTATTTAAAATCAATTAAGCATTGATATGCCTGCCATGTAATTCATATATGGACATATATTAACAGAAAAAGAATTGAAGAATATTTCAAATAGTCCCAAAAGATATATATAGGCATAAATTTGTATAAATATTTGTCTCCAAACCTAACTGTATCAAGCATTCTTTTTTGCAAACTAATGTGGAAATAGTCTCCAAAGTTTACTTGTCCACATATACAAATTTATGCAATGAAATATAAACTGTATTAATATGTATAAAAAAGAAAAAGAAAAATAGAATTAGTACTAAACTAAAATGAAAAAATGTTGCTGAAACTGAAGTACCTCCTGCAAGAAACAGACATTGAATTAATCAACCAACTAAGATACAACAACGAAGACACCTTAACTGCAACTTTTGTAGTAATATCCACAAACATCTAATGCTCAAATAATGTTATTAATAAACTCACATAATTGACGCAGACAAAATAAACTCATTATAATCCGCCTTACGTTTTCATTCCATATTGTCATAATCAAAATTTAAGTTAGAGGATTGTCGTTACATTTGCGTTCTGTGGAGCTCGATTTGAAACTTGCAGGAATTTATTTGATAACTTTTCTTCTTAATTTTAGTTTACGAATGAATTGAAGAAGACGCTTTCAGATGGATTAAGAAATGAAGTGATTTTTTATTGCGATGCAATTGGTGAAATTATCGTTCAGTTATGAATAGATCTGCAGTTTTTGGTATTGAATATAAATTGACAGAATTATCCACCATTTATCATTGCGTGTTACATGTACTATTAGGGATAGTGTGGTAATTTCAAAAGCTTCAAATAAGCGTATCCCTATTATATATAGATTATTTAGACTTTCTTTCTCCTTGTTAACTATGTAGTCGTTCTCTATGTTGTTTGATGTGAATATTCTATCACAAATTTACATACCCAAGTTATCCAAATCCTTATTGTTTTTCTTTTGCTATTTTGAAAAGAAAAGAAAAAACTAGTTTCGATTGGAAACCATATGTATAATATTATACTATGTATACATTAATCATTTATATTTAATTGAAAACTAATTTTTTATAATACGTTGATTGATGTTTTGAATACATTTGTTTTGAATACTAGTTTCACAAAAAAGGAACCTTTTTTGTATTCATGTGCGAACTTTTGTTTAAAATACATCATCTTTACTACCTTTCTAAATTTATAGTAATGGTTAAATTCTAAACCTATTGTTTCTTTTCTAAATTAAATATTTGTTTCAATATTGTTATCTTTGAGTTTTAACGCACACATATATAAAATTAGATATTCCCCTAAATAAGTTAATTTAATATCTAAATCATCACATGCTATTTTATGTAAATGGAAACATATTTGTGTTTCCCCAATTCATTGTCAATTCTTGATTTCAAATCTTTCCCTAATAAAATGTTTCTTGATCCCAAAGCCTTTTTACAATTATTTGAAAGAACAGTTTGATAGAGTATGGCAAATGAAAGGAGGGTATCAGCTTTTCACCAGAGATAACGACTGCTTCATTGTCAAGTTTGACAGCACTGATGACTATGAACATGTTCTTGCTGGTCCTTATTTCTATAACAAAAAATTAATTGTTATTAAGAAATGGTCTCCAAGAATGCGGCTCACTCAGGAATTCTTGCGTGCTATTTCGATTTGGGTTTGTTTTCCTAATTTGGATTTGGACTTTGGTCAGAGGAAGGGATCAGCCGCATTGCTTCAGTTCTAGGATTCCCTGTCAAAATGGATCAAATTACAGAAGATCTCACGAGAACTTCATATGCTAGAGTCCTAGTTGAGATTGATATCTACTTCCAATTTCCAAGTCAGGTGCCAATTTTTTATCATGATAGTAAGATTGTGCGGCAGTAGGTTCAATACGAGTGGTTTCCTTTAATATGCAATGATTGTAAAATTTTTGGACATAGTAATGCTCGTTGCAATGCAATCAAGAAATGGAGGCAAAAATCTCATATTGCAAATAATTCGGAAATGGATATAGAAGATATCTCACCACAAAATAAAACAAGCAGTCAACTAAGGAGCCTAGCAGGGACAGGTCTACTAATCCTAATGGAATAATTTAGTCTCACAAATAAAATCCAAGTCTAAGTCGAAGAAATTGAAAGAAGATAATTACCTGCCTGTAGGTGTGAAAACCAAGGGTATCTCCAAGTCCAAATAAGCATGGCCCTTCTATTCTGGAATGTTAGAGGATTAAATTCTCTTACTAGGCAGAGAGATTTATCATTTATAGAGTCTTGTAATTAGTAAAGATATCAACTTTACATCAATTATGGAGCATAAGCTATCTGATCAATCCATTGCTAATTATAATATGAAATTTAAAAACTGGGAGTTCCTTAATAATAACACAGCTGAGTGTAAGGGAAGAATCTTAATTGGTTATGATAGAAACTATTGGAGACATCAGGTTGTCAACACAGATCATCAATGTATCACTTGTATCCTTATTAACACTGGTGGTTTTAGGCGTTGTGTCTCCTCAGTTCATGGTTTTAACCCTCATCATCAGAGATAGCCTCTTTGGAAGCACCTCATTGACAATCAACCAAAGGATGGAACTGCTTGGATCATAGCAGGCAACTTACAATGTTATTCTCTACGCCTCTGACAGAATTAGCAATTTACATCAGAGTGCTAATGGTAGTAATAAATTTTTCCAGTGCATTCCTCAATAAAATGTTATAGAACCAAACATTGTTGGTACTTTTTTTTACTTGCAGAGGGAAGGTTCTAGCTATAATATATATTCCAGAATAGACAGAATTTTCATAATCAGAGTCCAGCCTCGTTATTTCCTCAGTTTATGGTGCAACGCCTTGATCACGCTTCAAGTGATCACACACCCCTGTTTGTAAATCTTAGCTGTAAAGGTTCTATAATGCAATTATTGTTAAGAATGCACCTTTCAGGTATAAAAACTTACCCAGTCTCTCTAAGCAGATTGATCAATTGAGACAAGAGAGTTATAGGCTATATCACCTTATTATCCAGAGATCTGATGATCAACAGCTAATTCATCTTTATCAAAGCAACTTACAGCTTTTAACAGGTTTACTATACAAGTAATCCATTGATCTATAACAAAAGGCAATGATAAGGTGGCTAACTGAAGGAGACCTTCCTATAAAATTTTCCATTCAAAAATGTATGCAAATAAGGAAAAACTCAAGATTAAATATGTTCTGGATTCTAAAGGCAATACTACTATAAATAACAGCTACTTTACTAACATGGTTATTCAATACTTTTAGGGGCTTTATAAATATGATAGCAAGGTTTCAAAGTTTCCCAATATCATTCCCAAAAAGGTTGTTTCTGACTCTGGAAGGTAGATATTAGCTATTGATTTTACTATGGAAGAAATTCATAAAGCAGTTTCCAGCATGAATGATGATGGTAGTCCTGGACCCGACAGTTTTGGAGCTAAGTTTTTAAAATACATTGGAATGATTTGAAAAATGACTTACTTCTAGCAGCCAATGATGCCTTCCATAATCGTAAGCTCATCAATGAACTCAATCATACCTTTATCACTTTAATTCCAAAGCATCAAATGCTAGTGAACCGCAGGATTATCGACCCATATCTTGTTGTAATGTTCTATACAAGATTATTAGTAGTTTGCTTTGTAATAGAATAAGGCAAATTCTCCCTAACCTCATCTCAACTAATCAAAACGCATATATACCTGGAAGGTACATGGTGAAGAATAATTTGTTAGCATATGAGATGGAAAGAGGCTTTAATAGGAAAGGATCAGAGATGATGTGTTTAAAAATTGATTTGCAAAAAGCATATGACAAAGTCAATAGAGAATTTATTATTCATACAAGTACTTTGGTACGTACGCAGAAGGAATTGGTATTATAAAACACTGTTTGTAAGATTTTGTTAATCTTACAAAATGACTTTATGTGTATGTAAAGTTGCATTTTTTATGTGCATACATGCATAAATCAACCATTTATCAAAACATGAATGAGACTGAGTTATCTTAGGAAATAATTAAGCGGGTAAAGAGAATAATCAACTATTACATCGACATCTACAGAAATGTAACAAATATTAAAATTAGCGTTTTCAATAGTTTGAAACTTAAAAAACTTACATCATCTGTATTTTAAAAAGCAATAAATCAGCCCATTAATATATAAGGAATTTTTTCCACCATAAAGATACTACCGTTCATGATGTGTTGCAATATAGTGCACCACTATTTGTTATTTCTTCTTTAGTTTAGGATCTATGACCGAGTCTATAGCATGTACTTAGTCATACTTTATCTCTTATTATTAGATGTGATATTTCAGTACCACTTAATATATTTTACAGTATAAATATTTTCAGTCCTCTGCTATTAGAAACAACAAAAATTGCATTGTAATTCTTGTTCTTCAGGTTTTTAATATAAAACTTGTTTCTTTTGTTATTTGTTCTGTTCAACAAATTATAGATTGCGAATTGCTTTGATACCATGATACCATGTTAGAATTTCATATGGAGAGGAGGGTTATGGGCACGTCATTTGCGGCGAATGCCATTCTCTCGGCAAAATTTAGTGAAACTAGCAGATAAGTATTCGCCTCCATTATCAGTACGCAAGCATTTGATCTAGACAAACGCAGCAACAGATTGAACATCAGATATCATCTCAGCCGCAACTGGATCCAAAAGATGCTAGAATCATGTCTTGTAAGTGGGTGTACAAGGTGAAGAAGAAGGCTGATGGCAGTGTGCAACGGTACAAAGCTCGCCTGGTAGCTCGTGGTTTTTTTCAAGAATATGGTTTTGAACTATGAGGACACTTTCAGTCCTGTAGCCAAGATGGTAACCATGAGAGTGTTGGTGTCTTTAGCAGCATACAAGGGATGGTCGCT
Source organism: Allium cepa (assembly GCA_030765085.1). Classification (NCBI taxonomy): domain Eukaryota; kingdom Viridiplantae; phylum Streptophyta; class Magnoliopsida; order Asparagales; family Amaryllidaceae; genus Allium; species Allium cepa. Next base: position 603,629,447 of record CM060934.1, on the reverse strand, counting down.
TTGGCAACTCGATGTGAAGAATGCTTTTGTAACAGTAACGGATTTCCGTTGCCGAAAAACCGAGATGTTATGGGTTTTAAAAAGAATTTAAGAAAAGAAAAAGAGAGAAGATAGAGAAGAGATAGAAAATGGAGGGAAAAGAAGATAGACAATTTTTTTTAGAAAACAGAGAATTAGAAAAACAGAAGATAGAAAATTTTAAAAATAGAACGGAACAGAAAGAAATAACAGAACAACTACAGAATCTCACAATTCGCAGCGGAACAACATATAATAATAAATGAATAATCTTTAAACAAAGAACTATATCAGTTATTACATTACATCACATCAGAGTGTACAACAACATACAACAACAAACAATGCAGCGGAAAAAGAAATACTATATAAACTAGTAATACGCCATGTCATCCAGCTTGCCTCCAGCAACTTCAGAATATCCAGAATATCCTGATAAACCTAACTCTTAACTGCCCGTGTGGAAATTGGTGGGCACCCAGAGTTTAGGAAGGAAAACAATAAACTCCGAGTCAGTCATGTGACTGGTGTGAGAACTCAAAACAGTTTATTTATCTTTAAAATCAAATAGAGGAATATTTTTAAATTCAATTCGAAATGCTTTTAAAAAATGAGACTACCATAAGGCCTCCCGCACACACACACATGCAAACGCAGAATCGGAGGAGATTTCTCCTTATGATAGTCAAAGATGCTTGATACGCATTTAAAATAACATTTGATATTGTTATTAGTGTATAGTGTAGGAAAAATTCATTTCGAAAGTAGAATATAAATCTTAGCCAACATAGACATTTCGAACTATGCCTACTATAGCTACCATCCAAACAGTGGTGACCACCATAAGTGAATGGCAGGTTCTACAACTAATACCGTACAAGTTTCGTATTGGGAATTGGATTTCCAACAAATGGTCAGGCCAAGGAACTTCCCATTGCCACATGAGAATGCCTCTGGATGGACATCCCCGAGAACCAAACCGGATCTCTACCAACACAAGGCCGGGTTACCCCTAACTGGGTAACAACTGACCGAATATGCCATCCCCCGGTCCTTTGGGACCTTTATCCGAGAGCGCTCTCTAATCAATTCACACAATCATAAAAACAAAGTGTTTCAACATGAGTAAGTATCTGGGCTCCATACCATGATACCACCCTTTTCCAGAAGGAAATGCACATATCCTAAAGGGCGCTACCCCTCATAACCTTGCTGCATCTTTCCTGTTTTGACCATTTCCGGGATGTGAGGCTCGACGAATTCACGTCCACAAAAACATACTTTATACAAAAGCCATGCTTTGGGTCAACAAATGATCAACACAATGATCACTAAGATAGACGATCAAATAAATGATCCTATCACAATAATCAACACAATGATCATTTCAGCATCACTCAGCATGTCACATTACCAAATTGGGAATATATCGCTGATAACTTCAACTATATAACCTTTGAGCACATACGTCTCAAAGAAGGGTGTTAAGCAAAGAATAAATTCTCCGCCACCAACAGAAATATATTTGAAAGAAATCGGCTTTATATCTCAAATTGTAATGTCAGACATACAATCCATACAAGTCTGTTCCGGGCTCGAACAGAACCGAAGGCACTTACAAAGAAGTCCTTGCAATCCGGATATTCACAATCCTGATCGGATTTCCCATCACTTAGGGAGTCTCTATACCGTTGCAACTCAGTGCAGAGACAATCGATAGGTCATCCTATCGCTTTCGCAAATACCGGGTCTTCAACACCGATCTTCAATGCAATTCACAACGACGTATCACATATTCGGAATGGGTTATACGACCCCATGGTCCTTTCCCGGTTAACCCGAATAGTGAGCGCTTATTCAAAAATAAGTGTGCATTCAAATTCAATCAATTCACATCAAATACCCATTCAAAGGGAAATATTGATAGTCGGCTATTGAACTATCAATGGATATGCATACATCACCAGATTCCAAATAATTTTCCAAATTATTTATTTTCCAAAATATCTATGCATATACGATTTCAATAATTCATTTCGATTTATCTTCAAAAAGATAAACTCTAAATATTCACTTCATATTGGAAAACATTTCCATACTTATTTATTCATAAGTAATTCACAATTTTTATTTATTTTCAACACTTGGAAAATATTCAATATACTTAAATCGAAATTAAGTACATATTTCATTCTTTAAGGAAAATCATTCACTTTAACATATTTATTTGGGCCAAAACGAATGTTACGTAAAACATCGTTACGACAACCCAAAATCACTAGTATAGGGATTCGAATTTAAATTAGATATATAAATCCCAATACTATACAAACATTTCCTTCCGGAAATCATTTACTATAACAACAGTGTTATAGTTCACCATTTCCTTTTATTTCTCGAAACGTCTATTTCAACAATAAATGTTGAAATCTATGGTTTCGAATCTCAACACCTTTAAAACATCGTTAGATCGTTTTAATTCTGTTTAAAATATCACATTCTAAAACATTTTCTTTAACATATTATTCACTATTCAAAAACGTGAATATACTATGTTAACAAATTTCATCCTTTTTATACTTTTTAACTTAAAGGATTATTCACAGTCTAAAACGTGAATATAACTCCATTTATAAGTTATAACAATTAACTTATCAAAATAAGTCGTTTGCGAATTCATAAAACAACGTTTATAAATTCCATTTCTATTTATTTATAAAAACTTCTTTTTTTTATAAATTCCTTTATTAACATATTTCAGTTTATAACTTAATTATAAACTAAATGTTCATATTATAAGTTAAATACTTATAAAACGATTATTTTATAAAATCGTTCTTTAAACTTCATAATTATAAATCTTATAACTTATAAGATTCATTTATTTAACCAAATCTATTCTTCAATTAACTTCACAAATTTATAAATCTTACTATTTATAAATTTCATTTATAGCTTCACAGTTTATAATTCTATAAATTTCATTCATTTATGAAATTCATTTTCACTACATTCAAACACTTATAAAAAACTCGTTTTATAATGTCTATATTTCAATTTATAAATATCCATTTATAAATCTCTTAATATAAATCAGTTTATATTATTATTCTGAAACGTCTTTAATTCCCTTTATAATTTCACCATTTTGGTTTATAAAATAATCAAATTTTATAAATCCTATATTTAAACTTTTAATAATAAATTCAAAAATCCAGTTTAAACTATTTTATAAAGTCATTAATTCATATTTCTCAAAATCGGCTTTTAACCGTATTTCTCAAAAATTATAATTTTTATAACTTTAAAAATTATAACGTTCATTTATTTATAATGGATCAGTTCCAAAAATATTTTATCTTTTCAAAAATCACTTTAAAAACATTTTAAAAATCCCAAAATCTGGGTCCAATGATGCTACACACCAAATAGTCAATCACGACTACAACGATAACATATATCGATATGATAATCCATCAAATATCAAAATATCTGAAATCAAATAAAAACTGTTGAGGAATCCAGTTGGATCCCTCCAACCTGTTTTCCTGCATCCACAAACATTAGCACAATACCAATTTCGCTCCAGTACGAAATTATCGCGGTATATGTTCTTAATAAATATTATCCGCTTAATAACGGCGTAATAGGGTCTCATCCGCTAAACAAAAAATGCGGGAATTCAACAACTGCAATATATACATATGCCAATATATATATATATTGATATTATATATAATACCAATTTCACTGTTTATGAAATTTTCGCGGTATATGTTTTTACTAAATAACATCCGCTTACTAACGGCGTATAATGTCTATTTTAACAATCAATAATTTACAGTCATCATTCAAACATGCATTCAAATATTTTAAATCTAACTATTTAAAATAAAATCGAAACCTATTCGATTGAGTGAGAAGTTCTCACCTTGGTTTTAATTTCCGTTTTAGCTTTTATTTCGAATAAAATTAAACGCGCGTTTAATTTTACCCGAAATTCTCACTAACTCCAAACGACTCCAAACCAACTTCATCGCGTAGTGCTCGTCCATACGATTCCAACGCAACTGAGTTTGCATTTTTTCGACCTCGTATGAAAAAGTTATGAATTTTTGAAGTTTACACGTATTTAAACAAACTAATTACAACATAACTTAATTAATTTTCCACCTTGATCAAACTAGAGCCATTAGATCCAACCTCTCCTCATCTCCACCGCACACCCCTTCTTCTCCAACACTCACGTAACCTACAGGTTTTGGCCGAACAACAAACCCACCCAATCACAAACTAGGGTTTAATATTACTCCCCCGATACTCGACGAAACTCGATCACACCAACGCCAACGCGAAGCCCTTGACGAGAGCCACCTCCACCTCCCCCACCATGAAGCTCGGCCACCTAGGTAAGCGTGCGCACGTCCCCTAACAGCCCACGAACGGCCCACATTTGCTCCCTCCACGCGACACCAAATCCGATCATCACCGTATGAAATTAAAGCCCTCGCCTTGCTCTTCAATCTTCGTGTTGAACACCTCGCGTGAATGTGAATGGATTTGGAGAGATTGAGAGTTGAATTTGGACAATTTCTGGCCATTGGACCTGGTGGAGGCGGCTAGGGTTTAATGTTTATATATTTTTTTTTTTTTTTAAATGAAGGGTTAAGGTGTATATTTATAGAAAAAGCAAGCGTAAACACTATTCATCCCGGGAATTCCAAACTCCGATTTACGCGCCGTAACCAGCGTACCTAGGGTTTATCCCGCGTTCCGGACACAATGGAACAGGTTTCGGAAGCTAATTCGGAAGTATGTGCGAGTTATGGCTGAAAACGCTCAATTTGAATTAAACCGATTTAAGTCGATTTCTAGGCGTTTTAATTTGTACCGGACAAACGGTTAATCCGATTGACTTGAAATTTGAAACCTTACAATAATATCACATTACGGATCCGATGAAACTGGTTTCGTCGAAATCCGAGACTTTTTGAAAAATGGCTATTTTGACTCGCCAAATTTAAATTAAAAATAATTCGATGCGTTTCGAGCTGCCACGATCAAACGATAGCTCCGATTGACACGAAATTTGAAATCCGGTAATAACTAACTATTACGGATCCAATGGAACTGGTTTCGTTCAATTCTGAGACTGTTCAAAAATTGGCTATTTTACAGTCAATTATTAAATATTAAAATATTCAATTTTCACAAATTAACTTTTAATTCGATTTTAAAAGTTCTAAAATATTTCTATAACTCCAGTATGATTAAATAAAATTTTACAAATCATTTTCAATCATATTTAACCCTATTTTCAATTATTTCCATAATTTAACATATTAAATTATCGATTTAATTATCCAATTAAATCCAAAAATTCAAATAAAAATTTATTTTACTTATAAATTCACTTATTAATATTTAAAATTAATTAAATATCCAAATTTTAATTTATAAAAATTCTGGGTCGTTACAATCTTTCCCCCTTAAAAGAATTTCGTCCTCGAAATTACAAGTAAGAAAATTACAGAATCTATTAATTTTCCCAAAATTTATAATCAAACTTCTTACCATACTTTACTAAGTTTTCAAATCATACTTAGTTATCTTTTCAAAAACAACTACCTATTGTTTAACTTTCAACTTCAAAAATCAAAGTTGAAGTTTTCAAAATTTTCCCATTTTTCTCAAATTTTTTCTAACGCCTTAAATTTTCGGAAAAATTCGCCATAGTCTCCTTTGCGCGGCTCGATCCGAAAAAAAATGACAGTATATATATCACAAATATACATCTCATCAAGTAATGAGGCATCCCGAAGGGAAAAAAGTATAAAAGTGCGATATTTAATCCGAGATATGTACCTTATATTTTATTAGCAAGCAAATACGGCTAATATAGCGCAAAAGCGAGCTCCAAATGCGAAGCAAACGCGATCCGCACCTACTAAACACTTAACAAACAACATGAGAACCATGTATATAAAGCATAGTATCGATATAAAACATATAGCAACATAACAACTATATATGTCATATAGTAAATGCAACTAAACAATAAATGCAAACATCAACCATCAACCAACTATCATCCATAACTAATAAATATTCATTTATATTCTCATTAATATTTAATGAAATGGTTTTCAATTTAAATCACATTTGATTCATTAATGTTGGAATTTACTAACATTCATTCTCATTAATTTCAATTAGTTAACATTCACTAATTAAATCTAATTCACATTCAATTCTATTCAAATTTATTTACTTTCAATTTGAATTTCAATTTCATAGCTTTCAATTTCATTAACACTTAATGAATTATATACAATCAATCAACAATCAACTAACAATCAATGTTTATTTATTACAACCAAATTCCTTTGTTTATATTCATTCTCTTTCAATTTATTCAACTTCTAATAACATTAGATTTCAATGAATTTACACTTTCATTCATTATTTCATATCAATTATTCACATTCAATTGATTAACATTCAATTCATTAATTCAATTCAATTCAATGTCCAAAGTTGAATTTCATTTATATAACTTAAGTTCACATTTCTTTTAATTCACTTGATTATTTACTTCGATACCAACATCAATTTAATTCAACAACACTTAAGTTATATTCCATTTAACTTTAAATTCACTTTTATTCACAACTCATATTCATAGATATATCCATATAGTTTCACTTCTTATATATATATATATATTTATTTCACAATTGTAAATCACTTTAATTATAATTTCAATTCTTATAATTCATTTGCTCATACAATTATTTTTTTTTTATTTAGATTATTCAAACAACCTAACAATCAACTTATATACACTTTAATAATTTTGAAAAATTATTCCTTATATATAAAATATAATCAAGGTAAAATTATTTCATTCACCCAATTTAAAACAATATTGTGCCGAATTGTTCTATTCAAGTGTTTAGAAACCCCTTCGGCATAGTCTTGCGGACCACGCTGACGAAAGTTCATATGCCACTCAATAAACCAATCATCACAATATAAAACAATTTTTATTCACTAACAAATACGCTCTCATAGCTATTATTACACTCAAACTCAAACTAGAGTACTGCTGACTCTATCTCTAATGAGTAATACCCTACAGAACCATGGTTGTCGCTTAACCATCAGCTCTGATACCAAATGTAACAGTAACGGATTTTCGTTGCCGAAAAACCGAGATGTTATGGGTTTTAAAAAGAATTTAAGAAAAGAAAAAGAGAGAAGATAGAGAAGAGATAGAAAATGGAGGGAAAAGAAGATAGACAATTTTTTTTAGAAAACAGAGAATTAGAAAAACAGAAGATAGAAAATTTTAAAAATAGAACGGAACAGAAAGAGATAACAGAACAACTACAGAATCTCACAATTCGCAGCGGAACAACATATAATAATAAATGAATAATCTTTAAACAAAGAACTATATCAGTTATTACATTACATCACATCAGAGTGTACAACAACATACAACAACAAACAATGCAGCGGAAAAAGAAATACTATATTAACTAGTAATACGCCATGCCATCCAGCTTGCCTCCAGCAACTTCAGAATATCCAGAATATCCTGATAAACCTAACTCTTAACTGCCCGTGTGGAAATTGGTGGGCACCCAGAGTTTAGGAAGGAAAACAATAAACTCCGAGTCAGTCATGTGACTGGTGTGAGAACTCAAAACAGTTTATTTATCTTTAAAATCAAATAGAGGAATATTTTTAAATTCAATTCGAAATGCTTTTAAAAAATGAGACTACCATAAGGCCTCCCGCACACACACACACATGCAAACGCAGAATCGGAGGAGATTTCTCCTTATGATAGTCAAAGATGCTTGATACGCATTTAAAATAACATTTGATATTGTTATTAGTGTATAGTGTAGGAAAAATTCATTTCGAAAGTAGAATATAAATCTTAGCCAACATAGACATTTCGAACTATGCCTACTATAGCTACCATCCAAACAGTGGTGACCACCATAAGTGAATGGCAGGTTCTACAACTAATACCGTACAAGTTTCGTATTGGGAATTGGATTTCCAACAAATGGTCAGGCCAAGGAACTTCCCATTGCCACATGAGAATGCCTCTGGATGGACATCCCCGAGAACCAAACCGGATCTCTACCAACACAAGGCCGGGTTACCCCTAACTGGGTAACAACTGACCGAATATGCCATCCCCCGGTCCTTTGGGACCTTTATCCGAGAGCGCTCTCTAATCAATTCACACAATCATAAAAACAAAGTGTTTCAACATGAGTAAGTATCTGGGCTCCATACCATGATACCACCCTTTTCCAGAAGGAAATGCACATATCCTAAAGGGCGCTACCCCTCATAACCTTGCTGCATCTTTCCTGTTTTGACCATTTCCGGGATGTGAGGCTCGACGAATTCACGTCCACAAAAACATACTTTATACAAAAGCCATGCTTTGGGTCAACAAATGATCAACACAATGATCACTAAGATAGACGATCAAATAAATGATCCTATCACAATAATCAACACAATGATCATTTCAGCATCACTCAGCATGTCACATTACCAAATTGGGAATATATCGCTGATAACTTCAACTATATAACCTTTGAGCACATACGTCTCAAAGAAGGGTGTTAAGCAAAGAATAAATTCTCCGCCACCAACAGAAATATATTTGAAAGAAATCGGCTTTATATCTCAAATTGTAATGTCAGACATACAATCCATACAAGTCTGTTCCGGGCTCGAACAGAACCGAAGGCACTTACAAAGAAGTCCTTGCAATCCGGATATTCACAATCCTGATCGGATTTCCCATCACTTAGGGAGTCTCTATACCGTTGCAACTCAGTGCAGAGACAATCGATAGGTCATCCTATCGCTTTCGCAAATACCGGGTCTTCAACACCGATCTTCAATGCAATTCACAACGACGTATCACATATTCGGAATGGGTTATACGACCCCATGGTCCTTTCCCGGTTAACCCGAATAGTGAGCGCTTATTCAAAAATAAGTGTGCATTCAAATTCAATCAATTCACATCAAATACCCATTCAAAGGGAAATATTGATAGTCGGCTATTGAACTATCAATGGATATGCATACATCACCAGATTCCAAATAATTTTCCAAATTATTTATTTTCCAAAATATCTATGCATATACGATTTCAATAATTCATTTCGATTTATCTTCAAAAAGATAAACTCTAAATATTCACTTCATATTGGAAAACATTTCCATACTTATTTATTCATAAGTAATTCACAATTTTTATTTATTTTCAACACTTGGAAAATATTCAATATACTTAAATCGAAATTAAGTACATATTTCATTCTTTAAGGAAAATCATTCACTTTAACATATTTATTTGGGCCAAAACGAATGTTACGTAAAACATCGTTACGACAACCCAAAATCACTAGTATAGGGATTCGAATTTAAATTAGATATATAAATCCCAATACTATACAAACATTTCCTTCCGGAAATCATTTACTATAACAACAGTGTTATAGTTCACCATTTCCTTTTATTTCTCGAAACGTCTATTTCAACAATAAATGTTGAAATCTATGGTTTCGAATCTCAACACCTTTAAAACATCGTTAGATCGTTTTAATTCTGTTTAAAATATCACATTCTAAAACATTTTCTTTAACATATTATTCACTATTCAAAAACGTGAATATACTATGTTAACAAATTTCATCCTTTTTATACTTTTTAACTTAAAGGATTATTCACAGTCTAAAACGTGAATATAACTCCATTTATAAGTTATAACAATTAACTTATCAAAATAAGTCGTTTGCGAATTCATAAAACAACGTTTATAAATTCCATTTCTATTTATTTATAAAAACTTCTTTTTTTTATAAATTCCTTTATTAACATATTTCAGTTTATAACTTAATTATAAACTAAATGTTCATATTATAAGTTAAATACTTATAAAACGATTATTTTATAAAATCGTTCTTTAAACTTCATAATTATAAATCTTATAACTTATAAGATTCATTTATTTAACCAAATCTATTCTTCAATTAACTTCACAAATTTATAAATCTTACTATTTATAAATTTCATTTATAGCTTCACAGTTTATAATTCTATAAATTTCATTCATTTATGAAATTCATTTTCACTACATTCAAACACTTATAAAAAACTCGTTTTATAATGTCTATATTTCAATTTATAAATATCCATTTATAAATCTCTTAATATAAATCAGTTTATATTATTATTCTGAAACGTCTTTAATTCCCTTTATAATTTCACCATTTTGATTTATAAAATAATCAAATTTTATAAATCCTATATTTAAACTTTTAATAATAAATTCAAAAATCCAGTTTAAACTATTTTATAAAGTCATTAATTCATATTTCTCAAAATCGGCTTTTAACCGTATTTCTCAAAAATTATAATTTTTATAACTTTAAAAATTATAACGTTCATTTATTTATAATGGATCAGTTCCAAAAATATTTTATCTTTTCAAAAATCACTTTAAAAACATTTTAAAAATCCCAAAATCTGGGTCCAATGATGCTACACACCAAATAGTCAATCACGACTACAACGATAACATATATCGATATGATAATCCATCAAATATCAAAATATCTGAAATCAAATAAAAACTGTTGAGGAATCCAGTTGGATCCCTCCAACCTGTTTTCCTGCATCCACAAACATTAGCACAATACCAATTTCGCTCCAGTACGAAATTATCGCGGTATATGTTCTTAATAAATATTATCCGCTTAATAACGGCGTAATAGGGTCTCATCCGCTAAACAAAAAATGCGGGAATTCAACAACTGCAATATATACATATGCCAATATATATATATTGATATTATATATAATACCAATTTCACTGTTTATGAAATTTTCGCGGTATATGTTTTTACTAAATAACATCCGCTTACTAACGGCGTATAATGTCTATTTTAACAATCAATAATTTACAGTCATCATTCAAACATGCATTCAAATATTTTAAATCTAACTATTTAAAATAAAATCGAAACCTATTCGATTGAGTGAGAAGTTCTCACCTTGGTTTTAATTTCCGTTTTAGCTTTTATTTCGAATAAAATTAAACGCGCGTTTAATTTTACCCGAAATTCTCACTAACTCCAAACGACTCCAAACCAACTTCATCGCGTAGTGCTCGTCCATACGATTCCAACGCAACTGAGTTTGCATTTTTTCGACCTCGTATGAAAAAGTTATGAATTTTTGAAGTTTACACGTATTTAAACAAACTAATTACAACATAACTTAATTAATTTTCCACCTTGATCAAACTAGAGCCATTAGATCCAACCTCTCCTCATCTCCACCGCACACCCCTTCTTCTCCAACACTCACGTAACCTACAGGTTTTGGCCGAACAACAAACCCACCCAATCACAAACTAGGGTTTAATATTACTCCCCCGATACTCGACGAAACTCGATCACACCAACGCCAACGCGAAGCCCTTGACGAGAGCCACCTCCACCTCCCCCACCATGAAGCTCGGCCACCTAGGTAAGCGTGCGCACGTCCCCTAACAGCCCACGAACGGCCCACATTTGCTCCCTCCACGCGACACCAAATCCGATCATCACCGTATGAAATTAAAGCCCTCGCCTTGCTCTTCAATCTTCGTGTTGAACACCTCGCGTGAATGTGAATGGATTTGGAGAGATTGAGAGTTGAATTTGGACAATTTCTGGCCATTGGACCTGGTGGAGGCGGCTAGGGTTTAATGTTTATATATATTTTTTTTTTTTAAATGAAGGGTTAAGGTGTATATTTATAGAAAAAGCAAGCGTAAACACTATTCATCCCGGGAATTCCGAACTCCGATTTACGCGCCGTAACCAGCGTACCTAGGGTTTATCCCGCGTTCCGGACACAATGGAACAGGTTTCGGAAGCTAATTCGGAAGTATGTGCGAGTTATGGCTGAAAACGCTCAATTTGAATTAAACCGATTTAAGTCGATTTCTAGGCGTTTTAATTTGTACCGGACAAACGGTTAATCCGATTGACTTGAAATTTGAAACCTTACAATAATATCACATTACGGATCCGATGAAACTGGTTTCGTTGAAATCCGAGACTTTTTGAAAAATGGCTATTTTGACTCGCCAAATTTAAATTAAAAATAATTCGATGCGTTTCGAGCTGCCACGATCAAACGATAGCTCCGATTGACACGAAATTTGAAATCCGGTAATAACTAACTATTATGGATCCAATGGAACTGGTTTCGTTCAATTCTGAGACTGTTCAAAAATTGGCTATTTTACAGTCGATTATTAAATATTAAAATATTCAATTTTCACAAATTAACTTTTAATTCGATTTTAAAAGTTCTAAAATATTTCTATAACTCCAGTATGATTAAATAAAATTTTACAAATCATTTTCAATCATATTTAACCCTATTTTCAATTATTTCCATAATTTAACATATTAAATTATCGATTTAATTATCCAATTAAATCCAAAAATTCAAATAAAAATTTATTTTACTTATAAATTCACTTATTAATATTTAAAATTAATTAAATATCCAAAATTTAATTTATAAAAAATTTGGGTCGTTACAGCTTTCCTCTATGGCGTTTTGGATCGTGACATATATATGGAGCAACCACCAGGTTTTGTATCTAAGCAGTTTCCTGATCGAGTGTGTCACCTGAAGAATGCGTTGTATTGATTAAAACAAGCCCCGCGTGCTTCTTATGATGAAATTTCACAATTTCTAATTTTTTGTGGTTTTAATCTGTCAAATGCGGATTCCAGCTTATTTGTCAAAGTGAAATCATCTAAGTATACAGTCCTACTTCTATATGCTGACGATATGATAATTACCGGAGATGATGATGATGAAATTGCACATCTCAAGAATCAAACTTGCTGAAAATCCCGTGTTCCATGCTCGTTCAAAACACATTGAGGTTCAACAACATTTTGTTCGAGAAAAGGTGTTGAGTCAAGAAATTAAGTTGCAACATGTCAGATCAAACGATCAAGTCGTTGATATATTACAAAAGCACTTTGCTGGCCAAAGTTTGAAGGTTTTCGCAGGGCATTAGGTGTCGTTGATCGTCGTTCGCACTAAGGGAGGGCGTTGTAACATAGTGCATCACTATTTGTTATTTCTTCTTTAGTTTAGGATCTATGACCGAGTCTATAGCGTGTACTTGGTCATACTTTATCTCTTATTATTAGATGCGTTATTTCAGCACCGCTTAATATATTTTATAGTATAAATAGTTTCAGCCCTCTACAATTAGAAACAACAAAAATTGCATTGTAATTCTTGTTCTTCGGGTTTTTAATATAAAACTTGTTTCTTTTGTTATTTGTTCTGTTCAACAAATTATAGATTGCAAATTGCTCTGATACCATGATACCATGATACCATGATACCATGTTAGAATTTCATATGGAGAGGAGGGTTATGGGCACGTCATTTGGCGGCGAATGCTATTCTCTTGGCAAAATTTAGTGAAACTAGCAGAAAAGTATTCGCCTCCATTATCAGTACGCAAGCATTTGATCTAGACAAACGCAGCAACAGATTGAACATCAGATATCATCTCAGCTGCAACGTTTAGTTCAGCTGTAACTGGATCCAAAAGATGCTAGAATCATGTCTTGTAAGTGGGTGTACAAGGTGAAGAAGAAGGCTGATGGCAGTGTGCAACTGTATAAAGCTCGCCTGGTAGCTCGTGGTTTTTTTCAAGAATATGGTTTTGAACTATGAGGACACTTTCAGTCCTGTAGCCAAGATGGTAACTATTAGAGTGTTGGTGTCTTTAGCAGCATACAAGGGATGGTCGCTTTGGCAACTCGATGTGAAGAATGCTTTCCTCTATGGCGTTTTGGATCGTGACATATATATGGAGCAACCACCAGGTTTTGTATCTAAGCAGTTTCCTGATCGAGTGTGTCACCTCAAGAATGCGTTGTATTGATTAAAACAAGCCCCGCATGCTTCTTATGGTGAAATTTCACAATTTCTAATTTTTTGTGGTTTTAATCTGTCAAATGCGGATTCCAGCTTATTTGCCAAAGTGAAATCATCTAAGTATACAGTCCTACTTCTATATGTTGACGATATGATAATTACCGGAGATGATGATGATGAAATTGCACATCTCAAGAATCAAACTTGCTGAAAATCCCGTGTTCCATGCTCGTTCAAAACACATTGAGGTTCATCAACATTTTGTTCGAGAAAAGGTGTTGAATCAAGAAATTAAGTTGCAACATGTCAGACCAAACGATCAAGTCGTTGATATATTACAAAAGCACTTTGCTGGCCAAAGTTTGAAGGTTTTCGCAGGGCATTAGGTGTCGTTGATCGTCGTTCGCACTAAGGGAGGGCGTTGTAACATAGTGCATCACTATTTGTTATTTCTTCTTTAGTTTAGGATCTATGACCGAGTCTATAGCGTGTACTTGGTCATACTTTATCTCTTATTATTAGATGCGTTATTTCAGCACCACTTAATATATTTTACAGTATAAATAGTTTCAGCCCTCTACTATTAGAAACAACAAAAATTGCATTGTAATTCTTGTTCTTCAGGTATTTAATATACAACTTGTTTCTTTTCTTATTTTTTCTGTTCAGCAAATTATAGATTGAAAGCTGCTCCTGTTGATTTGTTTTCATGATGCTCCCTACGTCACGAAACCTCAATACTTGCTGAAGTATAAAAGTACCCGACGCTGCTGTATATATTTTAATTATCATTTACCATCGTGTTATAAAATTTTATAAGACTTAAATTGATTGAATAATTTTTCTTTATGCTTTGTCAAGGGTGATGCCAACAAAGTAGCTTGCAAGTAATCTGTAAGAACTAAGTATAATTGTAGCAATCATTCTCTCTTCTCCTTGTCCCGGGATTGAGACTGACATAAGTAATATGTTGATGGCGGAGTTAAAAACATTTTATAAGGGATTTTTTTATGTTAACTATAATTAATTCTAGTAACTAAGTTGGAAATTTTCTTCCATACGTATATAATATAATTGACCCAATATAAAAGCATCACGGGGAAATATGAAAAAACAATAAAATGGAAAAAACGATGTTAACTGCATTTCTTACTCATATACAATCATAAAAAAAAAATCCTTTTATGTAAATGGAGTAATATAATAGGTGTGGAAAACATACGTGTATGCATGTTGAAGTATTAATTGTGATTAGTGCATTAAATATAGCTTTCAACACATATGGAGTAAGAAAGCAGTGCTTAATATATGTTTTTTTTCTTCATATGGTAAAAAATCACAACAAATTGAATAAAAATGCTACAGAGAGAGCGCAAAACACTAAAAATGAAATTACCTATCAATCGTTATGCATATAACAAATGATATAGATATTTTAATACCCTTTTAACATTAAAAAAACCACGATACATATGTGGTTCTGGTTCTTAAACTAATGGTTTAATGGAGAATCAAAAGTTTGATAAGGAATATTAATTAGACAACCATCGGTAGCGTCTCTCAACATACAAAAATTTAATGCTAACAACACTTATTAGCAAAGGAAGTAACTATTAAACAAAATATGTACATACTGCAAAAAATAATAAAGATAAAGATGAATATAGATGTATACTTTCGCATAATAAGCACCAGTACGAATGACACGTGCGACGGATGTGCATAGAGAAAATATAAGTAGTTCCTTTTCAAGGCAGAAATAGTCGCGATCTTGGATAGAACGCAAAATAATGATCTTGCAATTGTTAAGAGTTTATTTCATATTGCAAATTAAAAGCTTTTAATTGCATGATATCTATAAATTTTCTAACCGCTTCCTTTGGTTCAAACATCACTTCTAAAGAAATGCACTAAAATGCTATAGGAAAACCTTGTAAATAATACAAAAGGTGTATGGTGAACCAGTAAACAAATATGTATTACATGGAGCGTGGGAGAATTTTCTGGTCATGTGAGCAAATGAGCATATGACCCAAGATAAATTTATTCATTGGTTGAATGAAGCTTGCAGTAATACGTATAATTATAAGAAGCATAATGAAACTTGCAATAATATTTAATATTATAATTTTGCACTTAAAATTAATCAATTTTCAGCAATGGTATGCGGTAGGAAATCGATAGAAACAGTATTATCAAAATGGTTGTGAAGATAAAATGCGCATTCTCAATCACGTGTTCACTTTCAACTTCCATCCGTAATACAACTTTATGCTTCCTTTCCTAAAAATTGAATTCTTCTATTTTTAGCAGCAAGCATAATCAACTAAACACATACGACATATCAGCAATAGTGAAGGCAAGGCTAGGTTCAGTTTGGCAACTCATAGTACATATAGTCCAATGGATAATAAATGAACTCAACATTGTTTATCATTGTTTAGCTTACATCATTGTGAGTGGAATATATAAATACGCATGTTTATCTACTTATTGAGACAAAATCAATATCTTTGTCGTTAGAAACTTGAAATTTTTGTCATTTGGAATATCCATCTGATGCGGCATTTCTTTTTAAATTTTTGGTCTTCCACCCCAATTGAAACAAAACAAATCACATTTATAAGTCATGTTTTCAAAATAATCTATATTATTATCAACTAAACCATGTCAATTGTTCTGTGCTAACTATATACTATATCCAAGAAAATAACATTTCTCTAGAAACTATATACCATCCAAGAGAATTGATATCCCCATATAATGAGCTCTTCTGGTAGGGGTGGGCACGGTCGGTTAACCGAACCGATCGGTTAATTAACCGATTTAACCGACCATATTAAACGGTTCGATTAACCGAACCGAAAATCAAACTAGGTGGCTTATTTCGATCGAACCGAAAATTATTAACCGCGGTTAACCATCTACTTAAACCGGTTAACCGATTGAGCTTGATCGGTTAACCAACAGTCGGTTAACTGAGTAGGTTAATAGCAATTAATTGTTAAAATTAACCAAAACTAACATCCGAAGGGACACCTAGTAAGGAACGACAGTAACCAATAACGCAGTAACATAAGTATATTACAACTCAGCATATAAAAACATAAACATATTACATATTACTCACTCTGCATAATATAGGACACATAGTTATACATCAAACTAGCAAGACTTGCAGCAAGCCCAATAACCAGAGCAAAAGCTATGCAAAAATTGGCACAACAAACTGCACAACAGTACATATTAACCAAAGTCTAGACCAAAGCAAAAGCTTAGCAAAAACATCACATAATATACGTACAGGACACACTGATTCAGCATAATAGCATATTACATGCATTACATATAATACTAACACAAACACAGCAACTCTCTAAGTGCCAAATTATATATATTAAAAATTACATGAACCAACTTCTAGCAACTTAGTAAGGAAATTGATGATGCAATGCAACTGAGCAACGAAGCCACCACCACAACAACTGTCCAAGCTCCAAACTGATAATGAAACTGATGACAAACAAGTATATATGATCGACAGATAACGGGCTAAAGTATTGATGAATACTAATGATAAAACATTGATATGATTATATTATATATGAAATTAAACTATAAACAAGCTTAAATAAGTTTAAACAATTATATATGAAGAAAAAATAATGGGTTTATACATGATGCGCTAGTTAATATACGAAATTACAATCTATAAACTGTTTCACCATTACATTTTCATAATGTTCTATAAATTAGAACTTTAAAGTACATTTAACATGTGTTTGATCAATTTGACCATCACTTTAAAGTGCTTTTGTAAAAAAGGAAATATTACTAAAAATTAACTAATTAATTCTCAGTAATATACTTCACTTTTTGAGTTATGTTCTCGGTGAACCAATTTCTTTACACTTCACTTTGTCTACATGAGCATTTTTAACAAAACAAAAATTGCAATGTCATGCATAACAAGGTTTTCTATGCTTGTCATACCATTACTCTTAATACCTTAACCATAACTCTATTCTCATGTATGTATGTATAGAGTAATTCTCGTTACTTTGTGATATCGGTGTATTTACATTTACATGTTGGATTTAAGTTATACATCGGTTCTATATTTAATTCACTAGTCTGTAGAAGTAAAGAGTATGCACATTGGCGATACAATCATCATGAATGAGACCATATATCAGATGATGTTGCACAACTTATATGCAAAATATTGCTCTTTATTTATTCAAAATATATCAACTTGTTTCTATGCTCCCAATTCAACAGCCCTTATTATATATCATTATGTTGAAGTACTGACCGTTAGTTCTCTAGCTATCAAGTATTTTAATCCAAGTAGTAGTTTAGAAAAGGATTTTTTCTCAATTGAAATTCTATGCTCCAACAAATGTCTCTACAAAAGAATCATCAATACTACATGTTAAGTTATCATTATTTATACTAAACTTTAACTCATTAGCTAGTGTGAACAAATCCATTGTTTTACAGATAATGCTCAAACAGTTATCGGAAGAAATAGGAATACATGAATAAATCTGAAACAAAAATTAGTAAATCAAAGAATTCAACTGTTAAGCCACTATTTACACCAATTTACAACTTAATTACATATACAAATTGAATTGAATTTGGTAAGTAACTAGACTAGAATTAGAATAATAGAATTTAATTAAATATGTATAGTAGATCGGAAGAATCGAATATAGTAATTTGTAATTACACTAATTGAAAATAAAATCGAACATAAATGTATACTCACTTGCTTTCTATTCCTTCACGAATCCATTAATTTTTGAACGATCTCAGATGGCAGCCATCACAAGCATGTAGGTTTGCGACTAATATCGACGATTAACAGATGAGATAAGCACCGAGTAGATCTAGATTTCGTGTTTCCCCTTTTTTTAATTCTGTACAGATTGAGAAATGAGAATTGGATCTAAAAATGAAAATATTTGGTCACGGTAAGTATTGGTTCGGGCATGGGTTGTTTATAAATAAGCTAACAGTGGTTTTGGGCTGCGATAAAAAAACATAATTTTTTGGGTCGGTTAATGGTTAACCGATGGACTAGGGTTTATTATCCATTAACCGAACCGAAAATGTTCGGTTATGGTCGGTCGATTAACCGATAATGTCGGTTTACTGAAATTATCGGTTAAGTCGGTTCGGTTGATGTCGGTTAAGTCGGTTAAATCGGTTAAGTCGGTTAAATGTCCACCCCTATCTTTTGAAATATTCAGCAGCAAAGGAAACCCTCCACCGTCCACTAATAAAACAACAATTTCATTACAAATGAAATTATTCAATAAACATCTTAACAACATGATATCAAACCTAATATAAATTTTTTTATCATACCATTTGAAAATCATGCTCATTCGGTAATTTGAAGATCAATATTTCGAATAATTTGCAAACATAATTACTATTATATGTTATTTCACTTTTACACGGACAACTTTTGTAATCGACCTCTACATCTTTTGTTTTCGGAATATCATTAGTGTAACACATTACAATACTGACGAAAAAAATATTAAATAACATTTGTACTTTTTTGAAAGATCTATATATAGTGGTGTAAGCTATGTAAAATTTTGTCTCACTGAAATTTCGTAATGTAGTTTAAAAGGAATAAAATGCAAAAACTGTGATACATGTGAAATAGTATGTATGTATATATCTTCTCCCTACCGCCCTTGCATGGATCTGGTAAAGAATTTCAAATTTAGAAATGAACACTTCAGCTCGAAAGTAAAAACAAAAAATAATTGAGGGAGAGAGCAATACCTACCTGTGTTTATGAAGGTCAGAGTTCTTTTTGGATTCAAATATGTGCACCACGGAGAAAAAGATTTCTTATAAACATGAAAGAAGGATAAAAGATATTATAGGTATTTCAAAAAGATACCAAGTAAGTCAATGGAATGAATTCTCTTTATTAATAGTAGATATTACGAAGCATATGGGTTTTTTTTTTTTTTTTTTTTTTTTTTTTTTTTTTGAACTGGTACTTTATATACAACAAATCATTGGGACAACATATCCCATGTCAAGTAAATGTTCGAAAGCAAGTTTCGAACTTGTGACATCCTGCACCAACGCCGAATCAATTAACCACTTGGACAAAGGTGCTTGTCGAAGCATATGGGTTTTCCTACAATTTTTTGCAAATTCGTTTATCAATGTATTTCCACTCCATCATTTTCAGCCATCATAGATGGTAAGCCTCCTGGTTCCATAAAGAGTGATAAAGGACTTCGTCAAGGAGATCCATTATCTCCGTATCTATTTTACTACAGTGATGGAGTATTTTAGTATTCTCATGGAGATGGAATATCTGTCTGGTAATCTGATTCCTATATATAACTCTCCTATTATTTCTCATTTAATTTATGTCGATGATCTCTTGATTTTTTTCAAAATCTAATCATGGCAGTGTCAATGCTGTCAAAAGAGTTCTAGAGGAAATATCAATTACTAGTCTGCAAATTAATCAAGAAAAGTCCGAAATCTATTTCAACAAAGGCAATAAGCACAAGGATTTCTTCAGCACCTATCTCAATATTAAAGCCTCTGATTTGCCAGTCAAATATATGAGCCTTCCTCTATTTAGTAGGAAGATTAACAGTAGTGTGGCTGAGGAATTATTAGACAAAATCAAAATTAACTGTTGAAGCAATAAGTTTCTATCAACAATTGGTAGAATTGAATTGATTAAATCAGCTATATTTCCTATTATACAATTCCGGATGCAATCATGCCAACCGCCTCTTCAGGTTATTAATAAAGTTGAATCAATACGTTCTAACTTCATCTGGAATGATAAGCAGCATAAACTTTCATGGGACAAACTAAGTAAACCCAAGGATAAAGGTGGTTTAGGTATTCGCAATATCACTGATATGCAAACTGCATTGCACTAAAATTGATATGGAATTTTCTCCAAGGCAATGCTCTATTGTCAAGGTGGATTAAAAGTAGATATGTTAACGATAAAATAAAGTCTTTTGGACTATCAATATTGATAGTAATGCTTCACATACCTGAAGACCATGCTCAAGGCAAGAATATACTGTAAACATATCATTAACAGTAATATTGTCAATGGCTCTACAACATATCTCTGGCACGACCCTTGGATTCAGGGCAATAATTTTGTTTCTATACTTGGTTAGCAACAAATGGCGTCTTGTGGGGGCCACGATTCCTCAGTTGCTGGCATCATCGGAGATGATCTCTGGATTCCTGAGCAAAATGGTCCGCCTCCCACAGTCTCTGACTTGATTAACAAAGTAAAAATCTTTAAAGACAGAGATAATGATTATTGGACATGGACTTCTAGTAGTAATGGTTAATTTTCTTCCAAATCCACGTATAATATTATTGCATTAGCTAATGCTTCTCTCAATTGGACTAAGTTTATGAAGAAAAAGCCAACAATTCAAAAGTACTCATTCACCACTTATCTGGCCTACATGAATCGGCTTCAAACATCTGACAAAGTAGGTAAATGGAATAACAACACTGATTTCATTTGTAGACTGTGTCATGTTCACAAGGAAGACACAAATCATATTTTCTTCAACTGTGAATATTGTAACTTTATTTAGGACTTATCAAAAATAAGATCAACATCAACATTCGTAGTAGAAATAACTTGGTTGAAACAATTGAGGATCTTATTGATTACCAAAATCGCTCCGTGTCAAAGTAAAGCAAAGCCAAACAAAACTCTTGCAGAAATAATATCGATGAACTATGGCTTTAAGTGACGCAGCGTGGGAAGCGAATTCGACGATGTAAATCGAATCCGTGCAGGATCTCACACGATTAGCGGAAATAATCGATGAATCGACGAAGAATCGATGGATTTAAGAATACCGTAAGACCCAAATCGTTGATTACGAAGATACCGGATTTTAGCAACATTCGACACGTTGATCGCGCACGATTCCGTGAAGAAAGATCTACAATTCTTTGAGCGTTGATCAAGCGCACTTGATTCCGCGAATTGGCTTCAACGTTCGTTGATTCGAGCGCACTCGAATGCCGAAGTGGAGATAGGAGTTAACACTCGACTACCAATTTAAAAATGGAGGCACAAAGCACAAACCAAATTTTGTTCATTTTTCAACAACCTTTTTACAAATGACACAACCCCTATTTATAGGAGATTACAACACATAAGACTTTACACAGTGGTACAACAAACACAGCGACTTAAAAAAAAATGAAATACAAACAGTACAACGACTTACGAACAACACACACGACCTAAAATGTTTCACGCGACTTAAAATAACTCGCTCGCGGCTCAATAAACTCGACAGCGACTTATTGCACGCGACATAAGGAGATGGCTCGCGACTCAGCTTCCTTCGCGACTTATTAAATCATCAGCGACTTAAAATAAGGTCGCTCGCGACTTATCTTGGTTCGCGACTTACTGGCATTGATAAAAGGTCGTTCGCGACCTTTTTCTCCCCCTTCTTTGCTATCGATATATCATCCGCGACATATGGAAGGTCGCTGTGAAGAGGGGAGGCGATTTCGATTCGTTCGCGACCTAAGTAAGTCGCTCGCGAGTTAGAGTGGAGGGACGACCTAGACGGCGGGGCGAGGTAACTTCGGCAGGAGGGTTTACGACCTAGGATAGGTCGCGATTTACAGTGGGGGGAAAAAACATAGCTTGCTTGCGACATATGAGGCGGAGGCGCTAGCTCGCTCACGTCATACGAGTTAGGTCGTTCACGACCTATGGTAGGTCGGCCGCGACCTAAGGGGGTAAGTGCTTCATCATCCTCCCCTTGTTGAAAGGAATTTGTCCTCGAATTCACACCCTTGCCACCATCGACAAATTCCTCCCCATGATACGGAATCAAATGTTTAACGTTGAAAACGTCTGCAGTGTGAATATGATCTGGCAACTTTAGCTGATACGCATTGTCATTGGTTTTCTTCAAAATTTCCACTGGTCTAATTTTTCGAACTTTCAACTTATTGTAAGTTCCTGCTGGAAAACGATCTTTCGTCAAAACAACGTAAATCAAATCACCTTCTTTGAAGACAACACTTCTTCGTTTCTTATCCACCATTTGTTTATATTTCTCATTCGTCTTAAGCAATCGTTCCTGTACAACTTTGTGGCATTCTTGTAACTCATTCACCAAATCACTAGCCCTCTTAACAATTCCCTTCTGATATGGTACTGTCGTTAAATCCAACGGTCCCTTTGGAATGGCTGAATATACGATTTGGAACGGACTAAATCCAGTACTTCGATTGACTGCATGATTATATGCAAACTCTGCTTGACATAATTTCATATCCCAGCTTTTCAAATTGTCTTTCACAAGACATCTCAGTAAATTTCCCAACGATCGATTAACCACCTCCATTTGCCCATCAGTTTGCGGATGGTAAGCGCTACTAAAATTCAACTTGGTTCCGATCATCTTCCACAAACTCAACCAAAAATGACTTAAAAATCTAGTATCTCGATCAGAAACAATAGATTCTGGTAAACCATGCAATCGATACACTTCTTTAAAGAATAATTGAGCCACTCGAACTGCATCCGCTGTCTTCTTACAGGATATAAAATGTGCCATCTTCGAAAACCTGTCCACTACAACAAATATAGAATCATTTCCCCTTTGATTTCTAGGCAAACCCAAGACGAAATCCATGCTGATATCAACCCATGGTCTGGTAGGCACGGGTAACGACATATATAATCCCGCATTCGTCGCTGTTCCTTTCGAAACCTGACAGATATGACATCTCTCTACAAATCTCTCTATCTCTTTCCTCATCGACGGCCAAAAATAAGATTGTGAAACTAACTGTAAGGTGCGATCCCGTCCAACATGTCCTTCTTCATGCAACTCTTTAACAATCCTCATTCTCAAGCTACAGTCTGGTATGCATAATTGATTCCCCTTGAACAAGAATCCATCAACCAACACAAATTCATCAGTATTCCCATTCTTAACTTTCTCAACAAACTTTGCAAAGTAAGGATCCCCCTCAAACAACTTTGGCAATAATTCGAATCCTGTCACTTCAACCTTCAATGTTGTCAACAAGTGATTCCTCCTGCTCAAAGCATCCGCTATACGATTTGTCACCCCTAATTTGTGTTTTACAACGAAAGTAAATTGTTGTAGATATGCTATCCATGAAGCATGTCTCGCTGAAATCTTGTCCTGCCCCTGTAGATGTTTCAATGCTTCATGATCAGTGTAAAGAACAATCTCCTTCTGAAACAGGTAATGTCGCCAGTGCTTTATCGCTTGAACAATCGCGTAAAACTTTACATCATAAGTGTTATATCTCAACTTGGCTCCAGACAATTTCTCACTGAAATAAGCAACTGGTCTTCCATTCTGGCTTAATACTCCACCAATACCCACTTTCGAAGCATTATTATGCAATTCAAACAACAACTGAAAATTCGGCAGTACCAGAATTGGTGCTGTCGTCAAAAGTAACTTTATTTTCTCAAAAGCAACCCCTGCTTCCTCTGACCATACAAACTTCTTTCCTTTCATGCAATCGGTTACTGGTGCCATCACACTGCTAAAGTGTGGAATGAATCTTCGATAAAAAGACACCAAGCCATAAAAACTTCGCACTTCAGTAATTGTCTTCGGTTGTGGCCAACTCCTGACAGCTTCCACTTTATTTTCATCCACTTGAATACCTTCCTTTGACAGAACATACCCCAGAAATAAAACACTGTCCGTCATAAACACGCACTTCTTTGTTGCTGCATAAAACTGCTCTTGTCGTAGAATCAACAACACTTCTTGCAAGTGCTGGATGTGTTCTTCCGTACTCCCACTATAAATCAAAATATCATCAAAGTAAACAACCACGAACTTCCCAACAAATGGTCTAAAAATCTGGTTCATCACTCTCGTGAAAGTACTAGGAGCATTTGACAAGCCAAATGGCATAACCAACCATTCGTACAAACCCTTCCTGGTTTTAAAAGCAGTCTTCCACTCATCGCCCGGTCTAATACGAATTTGATGGTATCCACTCTTCAGGTCAATCTTGGAAAACACAACAGCCCCACTTAACTGATCAATCAAGTCATCAAACCTCGGCATAGGAAATCTGCATCTCACAGTGATCCTGTTTAGTGCCCGACTGTCCGTACACATCCTCCACGTTCCATCCTTCTTGGGTACTAATAAGGCTGGCACAGCACATGGACTCAAACTCTTCTGGATACGCCCTTGTTCTAGCAACTCCTCCACCTGCCTTCTCAGTTCTTCATGCTCCTTCAGACTCATCCGATAATGTGGCCTGTGAGGTAACACTAACCTTGGCACAAGATCAATTTGATGTTGAATATCCCTTAACGGCGGTAATTCCTTTGGCAACTCCTCTGGAAACACATCACTGAATTCTTCCAATACCGGCTTCACTTCCTCTGGAACTTCAACTGATTCAGTAGCTTCATGTCCAATCAACAAAAACACTTCGAGACTCTCCTCTACTTCTTCAACAAATTCTTTCCAAGTCAATAAAGTTTTCAGCTCCTCAATCTCCTCAGATTTACTCTCTTCCTGTTGTTCTTCTTTGGAACTAAAATAATCTTAACGCCTTCAAACATAAAACTGTAGCTATTGGTTCGACCATCATGCTGCACTGCTCGATCATACTGCCACGGTCTTTCCAAAAGCAAATGACAAACATCCATCTCAACTACATCACACCAAATCTCGTCTTTATATTTCTTTCCAATAGAAAATGGAACTCGAACTCGCCTATCCACCTTCACCTCTCCCCCTTTTCTCAGCCACGCTAACTTGTAAGGATTAGGGTGTTTCTCCGTCTTCAACTTCAGCTTCCTCACAGCTTCAGTAGAAATAATATTGTCACAACTTCCTGCATCAATCACAAACTTACAAACTTTTTCCAAAATAGTGCATGTAGATTGAAAAATGTTGCTCCTCAACCAACTAGCTTCATCCTCTTGTTTGGGTGTTAAACAAGACCTTCTCATCATTAGATTACACCCTTCATCTCCCGATGCGATATCCTGTTCATCTTCCTCCACTGGACTGGAATCACCTTCACCAACATCCTCACCTTCAACTTCAGCAATCATCGTTCTCTTCTTTGGCTTTGGACATTCGTTGCTCTTACGACCCACTTCTTGGCAATTGTAACATTTAAAACTGCTGTTGACCTTTGCCTTCTCAACCTCTTTCACAACTGGTTTACTGACGGCTTTAGAAACATTGGAACTCCCACTAACACCTTTGCTTTGAATATTGGAACTGGTAAACACACCACCTCCTCGTCTTCCTTGCTTCTCCCAAGCTATCGCTTTATGATGCGCTTCCGCCACAGATCTCGGATCAAACATATTAACCATATCCTGGATCTGCATTCGCAAACCTCCAACAAATCTAGCAGTCAACTGTTCCTCTGTCTCCATAATGTCATTTCGAGCAATCAGTTGATAAAACTCGTCAGCATAATCATTAACAGTCTTCGTCCCTTGCCTCAAGTTCTACAACCTCTGATACATGAGTGATTGATAATTGTAAGGTAAAAATGTAGCTTTCATCAATTTCTTCATTTTCTCCCAATCCACAATCTTCGACTTCCCCATCCATTCTCGTGTAAGTTTGGTTTGCTGCCACCACGCCATAGCTCTCCCTCTTAACCTAGTAGCAACCTACTTCACTCGACGGTCTTTCGAAACCTCCTTGAAATCAAAGATCTCCTCAACATTAGACAACCAGTCCAAGAATTCTTCTGCAACCATTCCACCTTTAAATTCAGGAATCTCCATCTTCATTCCCGATTCCCATCGACGATCATCCTCTACTTCTCGATACTGACGTCGTGTTTGATCTCTATCTCGGTAATGAACACTTTCCCTATCACCATCAAACTCCTCATCAAAATCTAAAGTATATCGATGTCGATCACGACCACCAACCTCTCTTCTACCACCACTTCTTCGATATTCATTCCTATCACGATTGTCAACAATTCTACGATCATGATCTTCTCTTCTCTCCCGATCTGAATGTGGTGAAACTCTACTTCTCCCATGACTCGATTCAGGGGAAACTCTTCTTCGATTTTGATTCATTTCAAGCATCATTCTCTCTAATCGACCAATTCTTTCATTCAACTTTTCAGCGAAACTCTCGTTGATTCGTTGTTCCATTTCATCGGCCTCTTCTCTTCCATACAAAACATTAATATTGCGATGACGTTGAGCTCGTCTCGGAGGCATGATTGAACTTCAAACAAACTCAAGAATAAATTTCAAACACTTTCCGAACTTTGATCCGAAGTGAGATGGATCGAAACTCCCAACTTGTTGCAACTTCACGATGAACACGATGTACACCAAACTTCTCAACAATTTGCAAATCCAATCTCCAAACTTCAAATTCTTGAAATCCAAGTCTCCAAATAATGCAAACTTCTCGCAACCTGGCTCCGATACCAAACTGACGCAGCGTGGGAAGCGAATTCGATGATGTAAATCGAATCTGTCCAGGATCTCACACGATTAGCGGAAATAATCGGTGAATCAACGAAGAATCGACGGATTTAAGAATACCGTAAGATCCAAATCCGTTGATCACGAAGATACCGGATTTTAGCAATCTTCGACACGTTGATCGCGCACGATTTCGTGAAGAAAGATCTACAATTCTTTGAGCGTTGATCAAGCGCACTTGATTCCGCGAATTGGCTTCAACGTTCGTTGATTCAAGCGCACTCGAATGCCGAAGTGGAGATAGGAGTTAACACTCGACTACCAATTTAAAAATGGAGGCACAAAGCATAAACCAAATTTTATTCAATTTTCAACAAACTTTTTACAAATGACACAACCCCTATTTATAGGAGATTACAACACATAAGACTTTACACAGTGGTACAACAAACACAGCGACTTAAAAAAAATGAAATACAAACAGTACAACGACTTACGAACAACACACACGACCTAAAATGCTTCACGCGACTTAAAATAAATCGCTCGCGACTCAATAAACTCGGCAGCGACTTATTGCACGCGACATAAGGAGATGGCTCACGACTCAGCTTCCTTCACGACTTATTAAATCATCAGCGACTTAAAATAATGTCGCTCGTGACTTATCTTGGTTCGCGACTTACTGGCATTGATAAAAGGTCGTTAGCGACCTTTTTCTCCGCGTTCTTTGCTATCGATATATCATCCGCGACATATAGAAGGTCGCTGTGAAGAGGGGAGGCGATTTCGATTCGTTCGCGACCTAAGTAAGTCACTCGCGAGTTAGAGTGGAGGAACGACCTAGACGGCGGGGCGAGGTAACTTCGGCAGGAGGGTTTACGACCTAGGATAGGTCGCGATTTACAGTGGGGTAAAAAACATAGCTTGCTTGCGACATATGAGGCGGAGGCGCTAGCTCACTCACGTCATACGAGTTAGGTCGTTCACGACCTATGGTAGGTCGGCCGCGACCTAAGGGGGTTAGTGCTTCATCATTAAGGAAGACAAACGCAAGCAAATTAACTGTAGGGCTATCGCTGACAATATAAGAAAAGATTCTCATCCCTTCCAAAGAAGAAAGTAGGAAAATATGCTATCATTCAGATTTCCTGGAGACATCTTTATCTGGTAGAAGCACCCACGTGCTTTCTTTGTTTTCTCTTTGTGCATGTGTTTTTCTTTGAGATATACATTGTTATCGAGTTGTTCATATTTGGTTATGTTCATAATTTGTCAAGGCATGTTTCTTTGTTTTTGCACACTTTGATACTATTATGTACCCAAGTATATTTAATAATAAAATACCCATTTATGTTCTCTCTCTCTCTCTCTCTATATATATATATATATATATATATATATAAGTATTATACATCTTTTATTATGTATATTTTTAGTTCCAAACCATAAACAACAAAGACATATATAAATGGAAAATAAGTCCGATGTAATGTAAATCTCAACACTTACGTACAGTCACATTAACTATGCACACTTCTTATCTGTTGCACGTTAACAATATAAACTAAAGTATATTTGGATATACTCCCGATTTATGTTGTGTATAATTTGCTTGTTAATAACTTTTAATAAATCGATTAGTTCAATTAAAGAGAGAAAAATAAAAAGTTCCTCTCTCCAATTAAACCAAAATCTTCAGTCAATTAGTTGCATGAGTTTTAGATGCAGAAACGAAAGGCTTCCTTTTCTAAATTAGCTTTAACCTGTAAATATTACGTACACATATGGACGTATTTGATAC
The DNA here is from genome assembly GCA_030765085.1 of Allium cepa. Classification (NCBI taxonomy): domain Eukaryota; kingdom Viridiplantae; phylum Streptophyta; class Magnoliopsida; order Asparagales; family Amaryllidaceae; genus Allium; species Allium cepa. The sequence goes on along the minus strand of CM060934.1, from coordinate 603,600,105 downwards.
GCTCATACATTTAAATTTATATAAAAAAATTAACATATTAAATAAAACGAAGATTTTATTTACAGCATCTTAGATTCGATATAAAATCCGTTTAGGCTTCATAGACTCAACTAAAATCAAAATGGATTTTTTTTGAAAATTCTCCTATTTAATCCACTTTCAATTGATCCGATTCCTTCAATGATATCAGAGCCAAAAAGTTTGTGTGATCTAAATTAGCAATTTTAGAGCTAACTAATGAAAGTCTAACCATTTAGTAGAGTGTCTAGAAAGGTAGTGTTGAAGAATTGAATTTGGGTGATCAAGTACTCTACCCTACCTAGTTACTGGCCTGAACTGAAGGATGAAGTAAGCCCAAAAGTTATCCCCAATATAAAGGCTCAACTTGATTTTTTTGCCTTGGGCTAATTTTTCAATATATGTTTTGAAAGTTTGAAAAATTATATTTTAAAACAGTTAAGCTTAAAATATGACATATTATAGATGTTATAAACTTTTTAAAATTTATTTTGAAAAGTTAATATATTAATTTCAAAATTTTATCTTAGATATTTAATCAATTGGACTAATTAATTAATCAAAAGTTAATTAATTAATTATAACATATATAATGATATGAGTACATTTGTTTTAAACCATTTAAGGTAAATGAAGATAAAATTTTGAATTTAATTAATATTATTTTAATTAATAATTATTTTAATCAATTAAATTAATTAATAGATTATATACATGTATAATGATATGTGTGTATAATTACTATAAATGTTATAGTCTATCTTCATTTTAAATTGTTAAAGATGAAGAATTCAAAGTTCAGTAATTCATTTAATTAGGTAGAGTGCAATTATAAGAAACCCAAATTTGGTTTAAGGAATAATAAATACATAAAGTACATATACCGTGATTTCAAATGCGTTTGACACTTGAATCATTGGAGTTTCAAAAGAAATACATTATCCCTAAATTGATATCACTTGAACAAATATATTAAGGATTATGAATCTATAATATAAGTTGTCCTCTACCATTTATATTTTAATAAATTACTTGCATACTCCCTACTTATTAAGAAAACTCAAGCTAGAGCGTTATGTGTAATATTATTAATATATTGATAGACGTGTTAAGGTACATTTATGTATTTGTTAAGTAAACTCAAGATACATATATTTATACTTAGGATATCACAAAATGGTGGGTATGAGTGAATAATATTTTTTTTAATTATATAGAAAACACAAGGTCGAGATTGAGATTAGGACAAAGGCCATGAGTTAGGGTTGTACATGATACAATCGATAAAGTCTTATCCATCACATGTGAGTCTATGATTTGTTAAGCAGACTCAAGATCAAAATCCTACGGCAAGCAAGTCCTAACGTCCACCAGAGAAATTGAAAGATTTCTATGTTTTTAGGGGTTTAAGAAACATAAAAAATCTAGTGGAAGCTATATTAGAAAAATGAAATGTTAATATTTAACCTTTTTAATATTGTAAGAACTTTGGCTATATAAAGTTAAAATAATCTACATCAATAAATTTATGCAACTAACAAAAATTGATAAAATGTTTGTCAATTAAGATATACAAATAAACTAGATTAAAGGTTGACAAAAAATATAAAATGTGCTTACCTTAAATCTTTGGGCTTATTGTCGCTTCAAAACCCATATGTAAATTGGTCACTTCAATGTTTATTTTCCCAAGGCTTTGCATTTTTTTTATGAGTTTTGAACTCTTAATCTCTACAAGAACATAGATATTTGATCTGTCTTCAATCACATATAAATGTTATATGATGAGCGTTCACAGTTCGTAATGAACAGAATTTCCAAGAATCGTTGGAAACAAACAAACAAAGCATAATGCGAAATCTTATATTCAATATGATTAATTGCAATAAGGATTTCCTTTTGAATGGATTGACCATTTAGAAAAAGAAAGCGAATGTACAATAGTGGATGCAACTTTGTCTCAGTTGGGATGAAGATGGTGAATAGTCAACCCTACATCATAAAGTGACATCGAAAACAAGAATTGTACAAAATTCCAACAAATATTTAATACGTAATGAGAAATGTAATTCTTATTCCAATCGTGTTTTCTTATACAGAAAATTATTTTCTGTAAAAGTCATTTCTATGAGTTTAAGATGTTTGATCAAAACTGTAAACTAGTTACATAAAAGAAATAAATAGCCTATGATAAGTAGTTGATTGGAGCTTATTATCTCATATGCTGTTATAGTAATGGCGGAAATAGTAGGAGCATGTCATATGATACTTATCAGTGGATTCATCAAGATACAAAAAATTATTTCTATAGATATTACTAAATATTATTTACAAAATAATAATTATTTTCAGCACCGATTAAAAATAAATATAGTTTTATTTTGTTGCGAGTGTTTTAAATATTCGTTATGAAACAAATCTATTAGAATAATATCATTTGTTGCATTAGCTACATAACATGGAAGTATCTTTATTTTTTACAATTATTTTACAAGGACAAAACAACCATTTGGTAGGAGCAACAAAGAGTTTGGCGAATTCATTAGGTTGATGCATGAACATTGTTTGCAACCAAATTGGTCACAAATATCCGAGAATAGATTTGAGTAGTGAAATAAATGAAGCAATCAAATATAAAATGAGGAATAACACTATATATTGCAAGCAGGAACAACAAAAAGCAAAAGCAACAGAATTTATAGTGGTTCGGCGTTAGATTGCCTACGTCCACTCTGAATGCTCTCTTTATTTCTTTTATCAACCAATTGATTACAAATACAATTAACAAGGAATGGCTTGAATACAAGTTAGAACAAAGAGACACCGAGTGTGGAAAACGATGGATTATTCCTTTGGTTATCGAAAAAGATCCTCTATAGTGGGCCTCTGCCCCTATATTTATAGATGGAGGTAGCCTGACATCTCAAAGCTTGGACTCCCCTTTGGTCACTTGGGCCTATCACAAGGACAACTCTGCCTAACCCTGCTATGCCAATAATGCCGACCCAAAAGTGCCGACCCCATAATGCCGACTGCTTCCAATTTAACACCTCACAACATGCTTTTGTCGATCCCTCCAAGTATGCCTACCCGAGCTCCTCTGTAGGTCCCATGCCGACCTAATGGAATCAAAAACACTAGGCTGACCCGATCCCTATCACATGCAATGCCGACCCGTCTCCATCTTATGCAATGTCGACCCAGACTCCATCTTATGCAATGCCGACTCGGACTCCATCTTATGCAATGCCGACCCAGACTCCATCTTATGCAATGCCCACCCAGACTGTACCGTGTATTTATCAACTCATCAACCACGAAGGCTGACCCCTCCTAATCATCGTAATTTTGACATCATGTTTCATCCACCTGTCGACTTTATTAACCCAAAGCTAGATAGCTGCTTGAAAACCATATCTGGCGATGTATATATCGTCTCATGTCCATTCTTCCATCAATGGTCAACTCTGATCTCTGTAATTACCTTTGTGTAGCCGAGCCAAGGCACCAGGTAACATTTGGCCCCCAAAGTACGTCTTGTGAATAACACGATGCGCTTTGAATTAGTGAAAAATCCAGGTTCCAAGAGGCAAGCTTGTTTAAGTCATTAGTTGATCGTTGTTCTTCACCAAACTTTGACGAAGTCTCGTCCCATTTGAACGTGCAAGTCTAGTCGTATGAAGCCCTTGGGCTTTCCTGGTTTAACCTTTCAAAGGTTGAATTCATAAGAACCTTTTCAATCTCACAATCATCCTCCATTAAAGCATATCCCCCTTTCCTTTTATTGTTTAAACATACATCATCATCCTACTACTTTATTTTATTTATTTATTTACGTTTATATATATATATATATATATATATAAATATATATAATTAAAAGGGGTTGGCGTAGGAATGCCGATCTCTCAATGGTTCCACATAGGTTGGGGTTGGCATGCATAATGGTCGACCCCTTCAAGCATGATGACCGAGTATCTTGGAAGAGACCGGTTCATATTCCCTCTTCCATATTAAAGCCCGAACCCACACCTCTCTCCTCTTTCACTTTCACTTTTCTAAGCCAGAATCTTCCTCGAGTTAACCGAACTTTTCAACACCATGCAACTCCTTCTCCCCTTGAACCCAAGTCTTGCAACTTCCAACTTTGAATTAAACACGAACTTGAGCAATCTCCCATCATCGCTCATCTCCGCCTTGCAATTCGAGATTTCTTACAACAACCGTCCAATACAAACGCATATAGGTATAAATCTCCTCTTTATCCACGTTGTGGCATCGAGGATTTATGTACCGTTTAGGTGCATAGGTAGCTGGGTTCCAGCGAGAGGTGGACGAGAGGAGGAGAGGAAGAAGGATTAGGAGAGTAAGGAGGGAATTGGAGGGGAGGAGGATGGGTTCGGTATAGTCGTTTCAAACATGGGTCAGTAGTCTGTTTTTAGGCATTGGGAGTAGAGAAGAGGAGGTCGACATTTTATTCTAGGCATAGGGTTCGGTATAGTCCAGAGGTGGAGAGCTTGGTATAATGTTTGGAGAGAGAGATTCGTATAGTGTTAGAGGAAGGAATCGATATAAAGGAAGAAGGATAAGGGTTCAGATTTTCTCTAGGGAAGTTAGGATAGGCATATAGGTTGGATGAAAAGATCGGCATAGGTGGTTGGGATCGGCGTTGACATATTTAAACCACTTTAACTCGAGTTATTCAAGCATCTGACTGCATATTTCATTGCCCTAGCATAATGTAACTAATAATATCATGACTAGGACATATAAAATGATTGACTCAAACTTGAGCGAACGGATTCCATTCCACCTAACATGAGTTAGGTATAAAGCTAGTGCAACATATTCAAACAACAAAACATCATAATTCTGAAGGTCAACATCTGATCTTAAAGCTTTTGTCATCGATCACCTTCCACATTGTTCGGGATGGCCAGCAATAACGGTCTCTTCGAACAAAACCTCAGAACTTTGATGTTTTACTTTCGCTTTTCAAGTCTTAAACAGTTCGTATTTATTTCAAATCTATTGCACTATTTCACTCATAACACGAGTGGATGGATTATTATTGTTACTTATAATATTGCTTATCTGTTGAGTATAGCTAACATAGATATCGAGTCATACAAAGTGCTCTATCGCAATGTCTTCCAGATCAGATAGGAAGTCGAGCTCCGCTATTTTTTCTGACAAGCCCGAACCGAGCCAGCAAAGAGATGTAATAGAGACATCCGGCCCATCGTCAACCATTTTTCCAATATCCTAACTCTTCCTGCAGATGTTATAGACCCAGCTCCCAATGCTATTGATGATGCCATCATTTAGAATTATCCGGTTGATTCATAGGCTTCAAAAATCGGCGAAGCTGCCCTTCATCGATTGTGCTTCATCCATGGGATTCCTTTCGAAGATGTCCTGGTCCCGTAAAGATAAGATAGGCCTCATTTGCCCCCAGCCAGGTACACCGCATGTAATAAGTTCATGTGCTAGGCCGGGTGTGTGCCATCTTTCAACTCCTTTATTCACGAAGTGCTGAAGTATATGGGAATCGCTCCCACTCAATTTCACCCCAACAATTACGCCTTTATCCATGGTACTTTCTTGCTTTTCATGAGTGTTATATTCTGTCCACCTACTACCGAGGATATCCAGTATATTTATAACTTCAGAAGATGAGCCGACAGTCCTTCGTATGTCTTTCTTGAGCCACTGCCCAAATGTCAAGTCCTAACGAGCATATGAAATAAGCTTTTCTTGTTTAAGCAGGAATGGTTGTACGTGCGATGTACTCCCGGCTTTATGAGAAGATGGTTGGAAGGACGTAAGTACCATCTCCATCTTTGCCCTTAATTCAAGGACTCAAATCACATCTTTCTTCTTAATCACACGAATCCTTTCAACTCTTTAAGGTGCTCACTCTCGGCCTGAAGGCATTAGATATTCCAGGGCAGGTGAGGCTATCCGTGCTACCTTGATAGAGGATAGAGAGATCAAACTCATTGTTACTAACGAACTTCTCTCACTATTTGGGCTTATAGAGGATGGCCGCAGAATCAGTCTTCTAGGGAGTAGAGCGATCCCAAAGGTTATCACCGAGAGGAGGAGAGAACATAATGACCCCATGGTGCCCCCTATTGAGGGGACCCAAGAAGGCACCGAAGAAGGGGAGATAAAAAAGAATAAAGATGTAGTATTAAAAAATGAAGATGTAGGTTTTTGAGCAAGTGCCAACAGTCGATGCGCCACATACAAGCCAATCGCAGCCTTCCCCAAAAAAGAGAAAAAGTTTAGCGCATAGAATCAAGAAATAGGAGACCGGGGAGACCCCAAAATTCGTCATAACTCCAATCGAAAAGGTTTCATCTTCTCATCAAATGGAGAGCTCGTTGAAGGGATTTTTTGACATCTCTATTCCGAGCGATCTACTCAATTATGGCTTCACTACCCTCGACGTCGAAGGGATTAACTCTCCCACGAGAATTGGCGAAGGCTGACAGCCTCCTAACCAAGGAGAAAGAACTTCTATGAGTAAAGGAAACATCACCGGTCCATTGAGGGGATGCACTAAACACAGACAAGCACTTACACTCTACCATTCACTTGCATTTTACTTTTGACATAGCAACTACTAATATGTTCTCGTTTGATTCTTTTATAGGTGCAATGTATTACTCACACGGTTTCGGTCGCCTTCGTGGCGCTTCTATCTTCCATCGTTCAAGTCGGGATTCCAAGTCCGGAAGACGTCGAGAGAGATATAAAGGACGGGAGAGAGATTATCATTCTCGAGAATCATCCATATCCTCCCAAAGGAAATCTCAGATACACACTTCGCGTCAAAGCGATCCCACTAATCCTCCTGGGCGAAGTGGATATAAGCCTACACATCGAGGCTCTCAGTCTGACTCTCCCCGCAATTAGGATGTTGGCTCCTTAAGCACTGGACAGTCCCGTGAGCACTGTAAACAAATGATGATTTCATCGGAACAAATCCCCAAGTTCCTGCTCACGACTTGACTACGACAGAGAAACTAGCTGAGCTTAAAGCTACCTGTCCAAAGATTTGCTTTGTCGGGCTAAAATTCCTCCCGGCCATACACCCTATCCCTGGAACCGCAAAAGAGAACTCATTGGCTTATGTGAACGATGTGTATGTACAACATGAAGCATTCATTTATTTAGTCGAAAAAGTCTCCAAGGTTTCTATCGAACATTAACACAGGATTGATCGCCTCAAGCTAGAGGCCATCCATGATAAAGACATTATTAAGTTCCAGGATACTGAGCTGCTTACACTTAAATCCCAACTCGATAGGCAATGAAGAATACAAAATAGATGGCTGAGGCAGTCAGTCGTTTGGAGGCTTTGCATAAAAAGGAACTGGACGGTGCACTCCAACGTAGTGGTACTTTGGCTTTGGAAAAAGACTCCTTACAAAAGGAGAAAGATATTTTAGCTTTGAAAGCGAAGCTCGACGAGCAACTCTCCCAGATTGAAGCGTTGAAAGAAGCCGCTCGCGAAGAGGGCAAGAAAGCAGTGCTCGTGGAAGCCGACTCCAGAATCGAGGTTGCGACTGAGTCTAGTAGGGAGGAAATCAAGTGACTATTTGACCCGCTCATTGCTGATTATAATGCAAGGGTTCTCCTCCACCGTGTCTTAACTTTCTTGGGCGAAGGCTACCTCGACTCGCTTGTTGAAGCTTGGGATACTCTCATCATGATCAAGAAAGTGGAGCTGGAGGTTGTGGAGCTTGATGAAGGGACACTTGTGTAGGAAGTGCTCTGAGGAAATGAACCATCCGACTTGGATGTCACAAAGCTTCAATTCAGTAGAGCTCCCATACCGCTTAAGAAAAAAGGAGATATCGTTGGATCATCTGGCACTGAGCCCCAAGGTCCTTCTCTCGTCCAACAGAGAGGGACTTCATCTTCTCAACCTCTCGAGCAACATGTTGGTTATGACTCGGAGAAGCATGGACTCGGCATACATATGTTATCCCTAATCATTGAAGGGAGTACTCTTATGACCACCGAAAATCAATCGAATGCTGGTACTACCTTGAGAATTATCTAATTAAAAAGTTGCTATTCTCGACGAACAGCGGATGTAATCTAGAATTTTCTTTTCATGAAACCCTGTAGGTTATCCTAGTCCTGAATCAACTCCAAGGAGTGATGTCGCCATGGAGCAGGAGGGGAAAAATGCCGAGGCTCCAATTGCCGGAGATATTCCAGGTCCCGATGCTCAAGTGATTGGGGCACTAGATGAGGGCAAACCTGAAGACCCATCACTTGCAGAGGAGCATGATGATGTTATAGTTACGGGCGCTTCTAGGCACACCGATAAGTTCGGTCTGAAGGAGGAATTGAAAAAGAGGAGAAGGAAAAGTTCGAAGTTAAAGGTGAGCCCACTGTGGTAGAGACAGATGATCCCCTTAATAAGCCTTTACAATTCATTCCTCTTGGTGGGTCTGTTCCCATCATAGTTCGTCCTCCTTCCTCAAGTATCTCTCCCCAAGGAAGCAAGGGGTCTCGAAAGAGGTGTTTGATCGAAACGACTCTCAGAAAGCCGAAGAAAGAGAAGAAGACAAGGAAATAGTTAAGGACTTGTTATATTTTGTTTAGTCAAATATGTTAGACTTGTGTCGTTGTTATTCCTTCTTTCTTTTTTCTTTTTAGTAGCATATGTACGGGTGTGGGCCCTGAACTTTTGGATGGGTTGTAAGGAATTTTTGAAACTGTTAATAATTTTTTTTCCTTAGCCTATCATCAAATAAATTACTATTCCAATAGTAGAGTAATTTTTTCGCTCCAAGTATTTATGATGATTTTTCCATATTTTATTGATAATTTATCATCTTGATCTCAGAGCCCCTCTACAGACTTCATCGGAAGTTACCACGCCGGAATCGTAACCAATGGTCGTATTCCGTTGCTGACAATTTGAGCATCTCCCGTCGATCTTCGATCGGAGTCTGTGGGATAGCGGACGGTTGAAAGTTCTCTTGTCCATCCGCTTGTTTGGACACTTGGCATTTTTTAGTCCGCCTCGTGGACTTAGAAACTTTTTCTCACATCGTTTATAATTTAGTTCGCAATCGAGGACTTAGATATTTTTTCCTAATCGTTTATACTCTAGCCCGCGCTCTGAGGACTCAAAGTACTCTAATCCGTACTTTGGGGACTTCAAGATTTTTTTAAGTCGTTTATACTCTAGCCCGTGCTCCAGGGACTCAGAGTACTCTAATCCTCACTCCGGGGACTTGGAGATATTTTTCAAGTCATTTCTACTCTAGTCCACGCTCTGCGGACTCAGAGTACTCTAATCCACACTCCGAGGACTTAGAGATTTTTTCAAGTCATTTATACTCTAGCTCGGGCTTCGGGGACTCAGAGTACTCTGATCCACACATTGGGGACTTAGAGATTTTTTCAAGTCGCTTATACTCTAACCCGCGCTTTGGAGACTCAGAATACTCTAATCTGCACTCCAAGGACTTAGAGATTTTTTTTCATTACAAAAATTGCTTTTTTTGATTAACTCATAGGGATCGCCATCCAACCAACTTCTTGAAGCAATACCCCATTCATTTTTATCGAGGCCAGTATATCTAATCGATGTTTAGTTCTATGTATGTGTTCATACACCATGGATGTTAGTATTAATTAATTCCATCACATAATATTCATAATGTGAAATAACAATAATTTCATAGAAAAGTAGCTTTAAGCTTTTATTCATCATAAAAAATAGGAACAAAATAATTTTTCTTATTACATATCAAAAAAATCGACACAAAGCAAATACTGAAAGCAACTATTACTGAAATGCAAAAGAGACAGATTAGGTAAAATAGCGACACAGATGTTTGCTATTCCATGCTCTGGGAAGGGTTACACCATCAACAGTCGCTAGCTTGAAAGTTCTTTCTCCAAGCTTTCGTTCGATGACGTACGACCCTTCCCATGTAGGGTTCATTGTGATGGGACCAGAAAGATTCGCTTCAGGACAAGGTCGCTAACATGAAAGGTTCTTGGTCGGACTTTCATATTATAGTACCGGGCGACTCGATGCCGATATGTGGCTACTCTCAAATTAGCCTCTTCACGCTTTTCGTCAATAAAGTCCAACGACTCCAATAAGAGATCTAGATTTGTTTTAGGATTGTAGTAAGTTATCTTATAGGATGAGACTTCGAGTTCCACGGGTATAACTGCTTCAGCCCTGTAGGCCAAGGCGAATGGGGTATGGCCAGTCGTAGACTTTGTGAGCGGTCCTGTATACCCAAAGGGACGTAGGAAGTTCGTCCACCCACTTGCCTTTAACCTTTTCCAAACATTTTTTTCAAGATGGTCTTTATTATCCTATTTACAGCTTCAACCTATCCATTCGCCCGAGGATGAGCGACCGCTGCAAACCTTTTCTCTATATGATACTTTCGATGAAATTCGTTGAAGTCAGCACTATCAAATTGAGTTTTGTTATCAATTACAATAGTCCACGGGAGGCAGAAACGACATACAATGTTTCGCACAACAAAATTAATGACTTTTTTGGTTATGATCGTAGCCAATGGCTCAACTTCGGCCCACTTGGTGAAGGAGTCAACCGCGGCAAATGCATTTCTCGCACCACCTTTGAAAATTGGCAATGAGCCAATAATATCAACTCCCTATATCGCAAATGGCCATGGACTAACCGTTTGCGTGATTTTTGTTGGCGTCGCTCTTGGGACTTTCACATATATCTCGCATTTGTCACATCGTCTTGCATAATCTGCAATGTCCCGATTCATGGTTAACCAGTTGTACCCATAGCAGAGTGTCATTTTAGCTAGCATCTGCCTCCCAGTGTGGTTGCCACATTCTCCTTCATGGACTTCTTTTAAGATCCTCTCTATCTCGTCATGGGAGATGCACCTAATGAAGGAACAAAGGATCCCTTACGATACATAATTCCATCTCACATAATATACCATGAGACCTTGCGAAGGACTTGCCGCTTTTCGCTCCCTTTCTCGGGTAAGGTTCCACGCAACAAATATTTTATTAAACGGGGACATCCATAATTCCATGTCGGTTTCCATTTTCGATACATTATCAACTTACATCGCACTTATACTCGAGAAATGTAGGGTCTCGACCGGAACCAAGCTCATTTATTGTGCATCGCCAATGCTTGCGAACATTGCCAATGAGCTGGCTTCCCCGTTCTGCTCATGCCGGATATGCAAAATGTCGCAAGCCGTTGTCCCTTTGCCTGGTAGTCCCCTCTAACTTGGTACACCACCAACTGCGAGTCACAAAAGATTTCGATCGATTTCACCCAGAGCTCTTTAGCAAGCTTCAGTCCAACAATTAACACCTCATATTCGGCTTCATTGTTCATAACTAGGAAATCAAGCTTCGAAGCATAGCAGATCGATCGATTCTCGGGGGTTATAAGAACGACACCAGCTCTATAACAATGATCATTGGATGCTCCATCGGTATATAGTTTCTATCGTACGGTAGGAACCACATCGCTTCCACTCGGCTCATCACACATAGTGAACTCTGCAATAAAATTCTACCAATGCTTGTCCCTAGATAGCTCTTCGAGGGAGATAGGTGATGTCGAATTGGCTGAGCTTGATGTTCTATTTAAGCAACCTTCCAGATGTCTCGGGCCACTATAGGACCTATCACAAAGGTTGGTCGGTGTAGATGTTGATTGGATATGCCTGGAAGTACGGGAGAAGTTTGCGCAACACGATCACCAAGCAGTAAGCCAACTTCTCTATCTTCAGATAATTTCTTTTGGCCTCGGTTAATGTTTACTGATGTAATACACTGGTCTATAGATCTGGTCTTCCTAGCGAATCAGAGCGGCACTTATGGCATGTGGCGATAAAGCTTGGTAAATATATAGCTCCTCATGGTCTACGGGCTTCGACAAAATAAGGGTCTCTCTAGATGTTTCATCAAAGCTCGGAACGTGCCTTCATAATCTTGCATCCATTCGAAATTCCTCTTCCCTTTCCTTATCAAATCGAAGAAAGGAATGCACTTATCGGTGGCCCTAGAGATAAACCTACTTAAAGCAGCGACCTTCCCGTTCAAGGCTTTGTACTTGCTTAATAGTTCTGGGTGCTTGTATATCCCGAATGGCTTGAATCTTTTATGGATTCACTTCAATTCTTCGTGCATTGATAATGAAGCCCGGATACTTTCCTGACGCAACTCCAAATAAGCATTTCAACGAGTTGATTTTCATGCTATAAAATCGAAGGATATCGACCATTTCCGCTAAGTCTCGAACATGGTCGTTTAATTGCTATGACTTCACGAGCATATCATCCACATAGACTTCCATCGTCCTACTGGTCTGATCTTTAAACATTCGGTTAACCAAATGCTGATAGGTTACTCCTGCAAACGGCATCACTACATAATAGTATAATCTAATATCTGTAACAAAACTGGTGTGCTCTTGATTCAGGATATGCATTGGGATTTGATTATACCCCGAGTATGCATCCACAAACAACATCAATTCATGTCCCGCGGTTGAGTCAACCAGCTGATCGATTCTAGGCAAGGGAAAATTATCCTTGGGGCATGCTTTGTTCAGGTCCGAATAGTCAAAACTCCACTTCACATTTGCTTTTTTTACCCATACAGGGTTAGATATCCATTCGGGGTGGAGGGCATCGTGAATAAACCCATTGGATTTAAGTTTATCCACCTTCTCCTTGAGAGTGGTAGAACTCTTAGGGTCCATGCCTCATCTTTTTTTGTTTTAATGGAACATACTTTGGATCGATATCCAGCATGTGGCTCGCGATGGCAGGTGAGATTTCACACATGTCAGAATGAATCCAAGCGAATACATCAAGTTTTTCTTGGAGAAAATCAGTTAGTTCCCTCATCATAGAAGGACCGAGTTACGTTACGACACTCGTGAGAGATTGTTGTGGCTGATTATGATTCGATCGTCAGTTCAGCCAGTGCTGCCTTGGCCTCTTTGGGTTCCTCCTCATCATCTCTCAGATATAATTCTCTATAGAACCGACTGTGGTGCCCGAGCCAAGGATTAGGCACTATTTGTCAATCTTCAGTAAATTGAATGTGGAAATATTTGTCCACACCCTTTCCCTATTCCTCCCACTGGGCTTCTCTCATCTCAGCCACATAACAAGCGTAGCCAGTTGCCTGATCGCAATGCACAACACCGACTTCTTTATCTGTAGGAAATTTCAAAGTCAAGCACCACAGGGGAAGAGTTGCCCTAAACTCAGCCAGGGACGGACGACCTAGAAAAACATTATAAGTCAAATCAACATCCAAAACAATGAATGGTAGGATACGCACCCTCCTACGTTCACCTTCTCCCAGCTCAACCGGTAATTCAACAAAACCAACTGCTTCAGTAGCCACACCGTTGAAACCCGTGTATGTAAGCTTTTGATGGTTTCAAATCCTTAGCCTCCATTTTCAATTGATCATGAGCTTTCTTAAAAATGATGTTCACAGAACTTCCGCAATCAATCAACATCCTTCTTACTAGTGCAGATCTGATCATCGTAGAGATAACCATCGGACCAATAGTATGGGCCTATACTCTATCGGCATCTTTACTTCTGAACACTATATCGTCTGTCATAATACGCTGCTGTTTTGTCGGAGTTCCATCCTCCGTGTTCGAACAACATTCATAGTCCACATGTCTCATCGAACTAGCAGAACGCTCCATTTCCTGCCAACTTTTGTCCGTAGGATGCGGTCCACCAACTACTGTGTTTATTGCAAACCTCCCACTGGCCTTAGCAGGCTCCTTGGGCTGGCGTGGAGCTTTCCTTGGCTGGGATCAGACGTTCCTTGTCCGCCATCTTGCGGATCATTGACAAACTGCTGCAACTTTTTTGGTGAATTAATTTCTTAATGGCATCATGAAGGTGCCTACACTCATCGGTGTTGTGCCCGTAAGGCTCGAGAAATTGATAGTACTTCCCAGTTTGCTTCTGTTCTTCAGGTCGATTCCTTCAGACGCGTCTTCCTATCCTGGAAAATATTACAGATGGACAGGTAGATGTTCTCTAAAGAGGCATTCAATGGAATATAGTTGTTATATGTAGGGATTCGTGGTTCCACTTTCCAGACTCCCTCTTCCGATCGAAATTTCCTTCTCCACCCCTTTTCTGTTGATCCGACTTATTTTGGATGTTGACCTGAACCTTTCCAGAGCTCTCTCTGGGATTCTTTACTGCACTATTACTTTGTACTGCTTCCCCGTTTGGTCCTGTAGCAGCGCTCCTTCTTTCCAATCAGGCTTTCTCTTTTCTCATGAACTAGTGTGCCTTTGCGTAGAAATGTTCCAACGTAGCGGGCGATTTTCTAGCTAGCCAATCACCAAACTTGGATTCAAGGTCAACCCTCCTTGTCATAGCCATAAATATGGCATGGTCATTTGGATTACTATCCTCGGTAGCAGCAACGTGAAACCTCTGTAAATAATCTTTCAGCGATTCACCTGGAGCCTGGATTATGCTGGATAGAGACATCACATCTTTAGGGCGAGTAGCATAAATCCGAAACTGCTCCACGAATCTCGTAGCCAGCTCGTCAAATCTCGAGATTGACCATGGAGGTAACCTTGGAACAACGTTATAACAATCCAAGACAGGGTTATAGGGAAGCATCTACATTTGGTTGCATCATTCGACCTAGCCGAGTCCATCAACCATTCCTACCTCATAATGTGCTATCGGGGGTCGGTCTTTCCTTCATAAGCAGGCAACGTATGCATGTTAAACCATCGAGAGTATCTAGCTTGTAAAATGTTATCGATAAAATGGAGTATGACTGCTAGAGACTCCCAAATCATTGTTAGTCAAGCCCTAGTTTTCTCTCATTAGCTGCCTGACCATTGCGGATAAGTGCAGAATCTGGATAGGAGGTGCTAAGTCAAGCTCCATCATATGTAAATGTTCTGGCCAGTGTCTCTAGGGTATCCCATGCCCTCTTGGCCTAATATCCTCTAGACGCGTGTCCTGAGGATTCACTTCATTACCATTCTAGGGAGGTAATTGGTCAGCATTCAAGTGTGCTCTGATGCCTAAGTTCTTAGTTCCAGGGCGAGTATGACCCCCAAAACATAGTTTAGGAGCCATCCTCATGGTTAAGGGATTAATACCGACCCCTAGGGAGAGTTCGACACTGACCCAATTTTATTGCCCATGGTGGTCTGTCCTATGTTGTTCCATTGCTCCAGCTGGTGTCGTTTCAATTCTCCGGTGCCTACTCTTATGGTGCCCATTTGATGAAGTTAAGCTGTCTGACTCCGAGTATGAATTGGGACTTACTTCGGCATTTTGACACTGCTGTTGAGCAATCTGGTTCATGAGATTGGCATTTTCCTGAATTTTCTCATTAGCTGTCTCCGACTTTCCATTAGATTCCTCATCAGATCATTGAATTCGGCCCTGGTAACGGAATCAACAGGATTCTTGGCTGCGACGGGTTCCATATCCACATTAGCTGATTGGTTGTTCGGCCTTCCTTATTGGACACTAGCAGTTTCGTTGGCATCGACGTTGTGGGAAGTAGATCTGTTGCGTCTTACCGTCTTAGAGTCTTTCACTTAGATCTCGAAAATCTAAATAGTAACTGCAAACTTTTAAGAATGAACCCAGATCTCCTTTAGGGGATTTCTTTAATCTAGTAGCAACAAAGGTGATTCTAATAACCTAAAAATCGAATTCTCAATAAAAGAACATTAATGTTTGCAACCAAATTGGTCACAAACACTCGAGAATAGATTTAAGTAACGAAATAAAGAAGAAATAAAATGGAAAATGAGGAATAACACTATATATTGCAAGCAGGAACAATAAAAAGCAAAAATAACAGAATTTATAGTGGTTCGGCATTGATTGCCTACGTCCACTCTAAATGCTCTCTTTGTTGCATTATCAATCACTTGATTACAAATACAATTCACAGGGAATATCTTGAATATGAGTTAGAACAAAGAGAAACTGATTGTGAAATAGGACAGAATATTCCCTTGGTTATTGGAAAAGATCTTCTAGAGTGGGCCCCTGCCCTTGTATTTATAGATGGAGGTAGCCTGACATCTCAAAGCTTGGACTCCCCTTTGGTCACTTGGGCCTATCACAAGGACAACTCATCCAACCTTTCTATGCCAATAATGCTCACCCAAAAGTGTCGACCCCATAATGCCGACCGCTTCCAATTTAACACCTTACTGCACGCTTCTGCCGATGCCTCCAAGTATGCCGACCCAAGCTCTTCTGTACGTCCTATGCCGACCCGATGGAATCACAATCACTATGCCGACCCGATCCTTATCACATGCAATGCCGACTCGAACTCCATCTTATGCAATAGCGACTCGGACTCCATCTTATGCAATGCCCAGCCGGATTCCATCTTATGCAATGCCGATTGGACTCCATCTTATGCAATGCCGACCTGAGCTGTAATGTGTATTTCTCAACATCAACCACGAAAGCCAACCCCTCCTAATCATTGTAATCTTGACATTATGTTTCATCCACTAGTCGACTTTATTAACCCAGGGCTAGACATAGCTGCTTGAAAACCACACTCTGGAGATGTAGACATCATCTCGTTGCCATTCTTCCATCAATAGTCAATTCCGATCTCTGTAATTACCTTTGTGTAGCCAGGCCACGACACCGGGTAACAAAGATATATGTAATTGAAAGTCTAATGATGCCAAAAATGGTTCCACATATGTTGTTTAATTCATAGATGAATTATCAAAAGATAAACACGTGTATTAGATACATGTATATATGTCTATGATTAATTCATCAATATAAAACGGAAGTAGAAAATGTAACGTACGAAAGAAATAAAAAAAATTAATTTGATCAAATTGTTAAGTATATAGGAAAACAGTTCCAAAGGCACTTAAAAATGAATAAGATCCAATCTCAAAAGTAACCCCTTCCTGTAATACATAATGATATATCGATAAGGATTAATCATACTTTGTTATACAAAGTATGATTGATGATGATTAAAGTTGAGTAAGGTCGAGTACTTAAAATTGAATAGTTAATGTTAAGTCCAATTCCATCTAAAAAGAGTTTACAAAATCATACAAGATAAGCGTTGATGAAACAACCCTATATATCCTAGTTTAAGAATTTGACGGGTTGTGTGAATCAAGACGTTGCACGTAATATTTACCAGTGATGTGTCTTATATGAACCACCTCAAAGCAGTTTAGGACTGATCAATGTTGATTGACCAAATTATGTTGTGAACAACTTCATAAACCTAAAACCAAATCGGTTTTATACCTATATATGTAGGTAATCAAAAACTTTTTATGAATACTTATTCCATTGCACTGACAAATAATTATTGTTTCAAGAAGCACCTACTTCATGATGTAGGATTTTTTAAGAAATCATTCGTAGGAAAATGCATTTGGGTATGGTCTGAAGATAAAACTTATTACAATGGATGAATAAAATTAACTAAATCTAAACGGACATGATTAATTAGCCTGTTTTAAGATCTCTCACACCTTAAAGAGAAACTATGATTCCTTATCAACGACGAGAAAAGAGTTTCCTTAGTTTTCAATTAACCATTAAGAGTATTGACTCTGCCATATGGCATGATGCATGGATCTGAAACGGATTCTAAGTACATTATCAAAATATGGTTGTGGTGGTTGTACCCAAAAAGATATGATCCATCGGCCATAAATGTGTTATTTTGAGAAAAAGACCAATGCAGTTGAAATATAATAAGCAACTTGAAAAGAAAGCTAATTTAAGTTTTAGTTGTTGAAATTAACATAAAAGATTTTTCGTTCAACGTACTTAAGTTTATTTGGGTCTTACTCTTAAATTTATCGCTTAATATGATTTTGAATTTTGGTATATGAATTACAAATTCTAAATAATCATTTAGAATGTGCTTTTTATGCTTAGTAACCAAAGTTTCTCAAAGTTGAAGCAATTCTGAGTTTGTAGGTAATTGGATATGATCCAAGAAATGATACAAAAGTATTATTTAATGAGCATCAGAGTTAAGCAAGTATTTCATTAGAGAAATCACATAGTTTTATTTTCAGTCAAAATGTAGAGAAATCATATGTCTGTAAGAAATGACATTAAAGGTACTAAAATATTTCTAAATCTGTAAGTTAACAACAAACTTGTGACTGTTAACGATGAACTAAAGTTAAAATCATGTTACTTTGATTGTTTAATACTTGACGTTGGATTCAAAAATGACATCTTTTATAAGAATTATAAACGATGTTGGTATTGTCCCACATGATTTACGCAGACATGATAGTAGAAATGTTTAACGTAGAGTGTGCAAGATGGATTCCTTATGCATTGGTAAAAGAAATTATCATTCATGCTATATTTTCTACAATATCACACTTTGCTTATGTATTTGATATATAGAGAAGTTATCAAATCCAAACTATGATCGCTAAATGATAGTTTAAGTTTAGAGTATTCTCGTTTATTTACGAAATACTGGAGAATTATTTATAGAAACAACGAACTCCTTATGAAGGAGTGTGCGGATGAACTTTATAAGTGTTATCGATTATAGTATGTCAATCTTAATTTCATGTTCAAACTTAAGTTAAGAACTTTTGAGTTGGGTATGTTCCAAGAATTAGTAGTGACTGATTCAACTAAAGGCTAATTACATTGGCTAGGATAGCACTACAATAAAAGAAGTATAAATAAATGCATAATTTTAAATCCGAATTAGGGGTGATTCCAAATAATGAGAATCCTAGGACATTGTTATATGATAATGATTGTATCATATAATTCATAAAGAATATAAAGCTCACTAGAAGTTGAGAAACATACTTCAAAAGGTTCCTTATGATAAAGGCAGTTTACACATCGGAGAAAGTTGATTGATAGAGTAAATTGTTAAAACATTATAGCATACTCGTTCGCTAAGGGATTGACTCATTTAGTTTTTGAGAAAATGATCAAAGAAGTTAGAATAAGATTCCATATTTGACCCAAGTGCAAGTGGAAGATTAATAGAGTTAGGGTATGCACTAGGGTAAATTATGTAATTTGTTACATATATCTAACTCGATAGCCAACCTTGTTCAAAACAAAAGGTGTTTTTCTTTCTATTATATACTTGTTATATCGTGACATAATTAATTATATAACTAATTTGAATTATATTAAGTAGAAAATCCTTGAATAATATGTTATATGATAGTAATTACGATGTGTTTAATCATGAGAAATTTGCCACATTTATAATAAAAAAAATTATTTTAAATATTCTTATTCAAGATGTTTCAAGATGGGATATCCATATATTCGTAGAGAGTAGAGCGCGTCACGCATTTAAAATGTTTGGCAATGTATTACTCATAGTTGTTGAGAGCATTAAGAGGTTATGTAACGATAGTTATTAGATAACTATAGAATATCCCACTCAAGAGTTTTATGTAGGTTAATATAACTAAGGTCAAATTAAGAATCTTGAAGTAACGATGTTACAGAGTTCCCTCAACTTAAGAATACAGTGGAACTTCTACATGGACACTCCATTGTTATTATAACTAAATCGAGGTACATCACTCATCGAACGACTACAGTTGGGTTAGAGTTGAAGAATTGGAAAAACACTATTCATTAGAGAATTCATCTTCTCGATTAAACATAATTGGTGTCACGGTCAACTGCAGTCAACTAAATGTCAATGTCTTGGGCCAAAGAAATACAATTAAAAATGATTATTTCTATTGAATAAAGGATTTTGTGTTTGGACTTACAAAGTTAAATGTGGACGATTTTGGAATTTTGACCAAAAACAAAATTCCTAAAATCCTAATGTGATATGGTTTTGACGAAGAGAGTTAGTTTAAATAATCATTATTATTGGGTACTGCTTATAATAAATGAAATTAGATTTTACCAAAAAGATGTGTGAGTGATATATTTAGCTAAAATGTCACACCATTAGCTAAGGCGATGTGTGAACATTAATATACGAATTGTTTGATATTAATCGTGGATTGAATCTACATATTTGAGTCGTACAACCGAAATAATGTATAATCTGAATAAAACACACGATTTAGTTAAATTATAATAATTATAAATTAATTAATATTGGTGAAATATTAATTATTAAATTTTATTTGATGCATCAATATTCGATATCGATAGGATATTTAAATTAGACTTAATTTGAACAAATACTAAATGGATTTGGAAATTTTTGAATCCCACTACATATCATTTTTATAGAAAACCACACATGGTGGGGAGTTGAGATGATTTGAGATTTAATTGAGAACTAAATAGGAAATGTTTTAAATGAGGGAATTAGAAAGGTTTCAATATTTCCTTTAAAACGTATTCTTCCTCATTCATTCAGGATTAATTCTCTCCTAACAAAATTTTCTTCCTTCTATCAAGTAAAGCCCAAAATTTTCATGATGGAACAGGGCTTAAAAAATTCCAAAATCAAATACAAATTAAATTTATTTATCAAATGCTGTTTATACCTCTTGATCTTTTCAACATCTACAGGTTAATTCAATAATCTAGAAGCTTTTGATTCGCATTCAAGGTATGATTTTTGGAAACATCCAAGATAATTATTTGATTAAATTATTTATGATTATTCATATGTTTGGATTCATGATTTATTTTGGGCTATAATGGTTTATTTTGCAATAAGTAAGGTTCGGCTCAGTTTAAAGTACGTCAAATATGTTTTTTTAATCCAGATCTACTTTTTCCTTTCATCACTTTTCTATTATGTTCATCATTATTGATACTTTCAGACCTTCTTTCTCTTTGCTAATTCTATAATTACTCTCTATGTTGTTTTGATGTGAATATTCTATCACGAGTTTACACATTCCCAAGTTGTCCAAATCATCATTATTTTTTCTTCTGCTGTTTTTAAGAAATAAAATTTCAATTGGACATCGCCTTTATAATATTAAGATATTTCTATTGAAAACAAATTTGTTTTTTTACATCACCTGATGTATCGAATATATTTGTTTTGAGTGTTGTTTTCACAATACATGATATTTTTTATACTCATTTGTGAACATTTTTGTAAAATCCAGCATCTTTATTTCCTTTATAAATTTAAGGTAGTGTGTAAAATTCTATATCTGTTATTTCTTTTCTAAATTAAATATTTGTTCTAATATTGTTACCTTTAAGCTCTAACAAATATTTACAAACATGGTGTGGGTGCACACGCATACACATACATATACTAAATTAGATGCTTATTAAGTTAATTTAAGATCTAAAACATCCATGCTATTTTATGTATATGAAAACATATTTATTTTCCCCAATTCAAATTAATAAGATGGATTCTATGTATTAATATAATTCTTGATTTCAAATCTTTCCTGTATAAAAAGTTGCTTCATTAATGTCTATTTTATATTTCAAATTATATAGGTTTATCAAATAATATATATATATATAGATGAAAACTATTGTACATCTTTTATTATGTATGTTTTTAATCAACTTTGGACAACAAAGGCACATGTAAATGGAAAATGAGTCCGTTGCGATGTAAATCACAACACCTCCATTGAAGGATATTTGGATATACTCACAATTTATAATATGTATAAATTTCTCATTAATGACATTTAACAAATTAATCAATTTAATTAAAGAGAAACCAACGAAAGGTTTCTCTCTCCAATTAAAGAAAAATCTTCCCTTGGTTAACTACATCAGTTTTAGAGATAGAAACAAAAGGTTTCTTTCTTTAATTAACTTTAATCTATTAATGTTACACATATGGGTATATTTAAAACACTCGTACATTTAAATGTAAATCAATTTTTTTAACATATTAAATAAAATGAAGATTTTATTTAAAATATGTTGGATTGGATCTAAAATCCATTTAGGCTTCGTAGACTCAACTAAGATAAAAATGGAATTTTCTTCAAACTCACCTATATAATTCGCTTCCGACAGGTCCATTTTCTTCTAGATGGTGATGGCGATGGGATATTCCTTAGGATTATCTTACCATCATCCCAGATTCATTAATGATTTATCACTTATAGTGGCACCCTTGACTAAGTTAACCGGAAAAAATAAGAAGTTCATGTGGACTTATAAGTGTGAAGGGTCATTTCAGGAGTTGAAGAAGCTATTGGCAAATGCTTCTATCATGATCATATCTGAATGGAATCAGGATCTAGTATTTTAGATCGATGCTTGTGGAATATGACTGGGAGTGATGTTATGCAAAAAAGGGTGAATGATAACACATGTATCGGTGCAGTTGAGACCGCATTAAATTAGATATCCAACTCATGACTTGGAATTAGCTATTGTAGTCTTTGCATTGAAGATTTGAAGACATTATATTCTAGGAGATTGGTTCGAGTTGAATATGGACTATAAGTGTCTCTTGTACTTATTCACTCAAAAAGCATTAAATATGAGGAAACTGAGATGGTTGGAATTCTTGGCAGGTATGAGTTTGATATAGAGTATACACCAGGAAAGGGGAACAAGTTTGTAGACGCTTTTAGTAGAATGCATCGGAGTAGAGTATTAGCCACGATTGAGCAATGGGTGATGGTAGAGACATTGGTGTTTTATGGAGTGCATTATAGAACGAATATAGGAGTAACTCAAGATCCAAGAGTTGTTACAAATTTGAAAGTACATCCAACCCTTGTTGATAGATTGGCTTCAAGGAAGAGGGAAGACCCATTGTTAGCTGAGAGAATTAGGCAATTGGGAATGTATGTGGATGTTGAAGACCTAAAAGGAATCGAGATAGTCTCAAAGGGATGGCTTGTGAAGAAAGGGAGGATATTTGTTCCGAATGTGGAAAACTTTAGAAGTAGGTATTGGAAGAAAGTCATTGATCCAAATTTACAATTCATCCCAAGGGCACGATGATGTATCATAGCATGAAGAGGGTATTCTTTGGGAAGGGATGAAAAGGTATGTCGGTGAAAGTGTGAAGAGATACTTCACCTGTTAGTAGGTAACAGCTGAGCATCATAAGCTGGGTGGTTTACTTCAACCTTTGGCGATACTGACTTGGAAGTAGGATAAACATCCATGGATTTTATTGATGAGCGGGCTAGGTTGAGTACAGAAATGAAAACATTTGGGTAGTAGTCGACATATTGACTTAGAGTGCCCAATTTATCCTACTGAAGTTGACAAGAATGGAAGTTGGTTTGTCGAAACTATACATGAAGAATGTTGTGAGACTACATAGGATTCCGAGTAGAATTGTTAGTGATAGAAACCCATTGTTCACCAGTGAGTTCTAAAGAAGTTTTCAAAGTGGTTTGGGCACAAATTAAGCATGAATATGGCTTACCACTCGCAAACTGGTGTTCAAATAGAAAGGGTAAACCGTATGCTCAAAGATTTTCCGTGGGCATGTGTTTTAGATTTCAAAGGATCTTGTAAAGATCATTTGCATTTGGTAGAGTTTGCCTACACTAATAGTTACCAATCAAGTATCGAAATGATCCCATTTGAGGCGCTTTATGGGAGACCGTACAAGTCATATATTTATTGGTTGGATATGGAAAATAGGATTGTGTTAGGACCCGATTTGGTAAGATATGCTACAGAGAAGATAGAGTTGATTCACACTAGAAAGAGGCTGGTGCAATCGAAGAAGAAGAGTTATGCCGATAAAAGGAGAAAGGAACTAGAGTTTAGTAATATCTAGAAATTTTATCGTTTTCATTTTGAATATTTGATTAATTTAAATATCTAAATAAATAGGTTTTAGGATTTAATAACTTATATTCAAATACAGTGATTATTTAAATATTTAGATTGCGAATTAAATATTAATTAAATGGATTTAATGACCTTATTTAAAAAGCTTTTATTTAATAATGATAATAGTAAAACTCATTTTGTAAATTTATTCACAATAATAAATGGTTCGAATAAATAATAAGAAAATCAATTGTTGATAAAACGACTTGATTTTTATTGATGTATTTTTAAATTGAATTTATTTGATTTTTTCATAATTTTTAATTTGAAAATTATTTAAATTACCGATTGATGAATTTTATGGCAGACGATGGTATTTTTGGAATTTCATAGAACGAAATAATCTGTGTATATTATTGTTGCTTTGTGATCTTATCACATTTTTGAGCATGATCATATTTTTGTTTTCTCGTTCAAGGTTCGTACGCAAACGAAATGATGTGCTGCGTTATGCTAGAAATTTATAAACAAACTAACCATCAACACTAAGATTTGCCAACATACTTACTTTTCTTTTCTTATTTCCCTGCTTTTATAAACTTCCTGTAAAAGAAAGAAATCAACCCATCATCTTTAAAAATTAGAATCAACTAAATCACTCAAAGAAAAACTATAAAGCAGGTTTCTTTGAGTTAGTACCGAGGAGTTCTATGAATCTTTATGCATTTTGTAGAGAGTGGTGGTGATTGGTGACATTCGATAGTTTAGCAGCGTTATAGGGTTTATATCGTTGGAGATAGGGGCAGAGTTGATCGAAACTAGAGCCACCATTGAGTTTCTTTTTTCGAAACACCCTTCTCCACAAATTTTCATTTCCTTCGATCAAGCGAGGAAAAATGCGAATTTTGCTTGGATGTAGAGGGGTGTGGTTGTTGCGACTTGGTTAGGAGGAGATAGGGTGACATGGAAGGTGTGATTGGCTTGGCTTACGAAGAGAGTGTCGTTATCGGTGGTCCTAGATGGTGGGGAGGATGGATGAAGTGCATGGCGTGACAAGCTCGTTCGTGTATAGGTTTTAAAAAAAGAGGGAAGAAGGATTCGATTAGAGGATTTAAGGGTAATTGTAAGGGTATCTCCAACGGCCGTGATTCGGTGCATTTAAATTTAGTTTGCACCCATCAGTCGTCAATTCAACCCTAATATTAAAGTTAATATTCAGAGGGGCTTCAGGAAACCGAATTAGATCCAGGCGCCCATTTAATGGGCAGCAGGTGGCACCTAAGTCCTAGCGCTCATTAAACGAGTGCCACCCTGTTAGAGAGTCCGCTACACTGACTCTTTAATGTTTGTGACTTGGCTCCAGTACGATAGCTATAAGCATTCGTATTTAGCATTTGGCTCTATTTTAATGGCTATAAACGATCATATTTCAGTATTCGGCTCCATTACAAGTCATATTTTAGAATTCATATTATAATTTCAATCCATTTTATTAATTAAAACACACAATTCTTCTACTCTTAAACTATCTTTTCAAATCCTGTATAATCAAAATATGTCTCATCCATTCCAATCGTACAGTGAGGCGATGAATATGGATAATTGAGAATTTGATTCACAACCCGATCAAAGTGCTAATCCATATAGTTCTCCCCCTCTAAGCTTCCATTCCTTTGCTCCATGGAATAGCGAAGAAGACAAGGATCTTTGTTTAATCTACTATCATTTTTCGTACAACTCGGTAAGGGGAAATGACTAAAGTAGAGAAGCATTTTGGGCAAAGGTAATGACCATTTACAACTAAAAACGTGTTGAGAAGATAAGATCAATGTTTGTAATTACCGTAGATTTGGAAAAATCAATTAACAAACGCAGTTTTATCAGTCTCAAATTTACAAAATAAAAAAAGTAAATCCAAGTGGAATCAGTGGCGAAGCTGAGTTGGTGCGTTTTTTTATAAAATATCACTTCGTAATTAAATTCATATTGTATTTATTATTTTTAATTATTTTTTGCTGAAGAGAAGGCGACCGATCAATTCTTGAAATTATTTCCAAAGGAAAATGGAAGCAAAAAACCTCACTATTACTTGCTTGTCAGTCATCAAAAATGGAGCTCCAACAAAGCAAAGTCCTTAAGAGATGTCCAATCAAAGTAGATGGGTAAGAAAAAAGTTTCGAGGACAACTTATAATTTTAGTCCGGGAATTCCAGTATGGATTCTAATTTATGCCCGAAAATCAAAGTTGACAAAGTAGAACCTGGAATGAACAAAGATACTAAACCAATAGGGCAGAGGGCAGCTAAGAAGAAAATTGCTATTCAGTCATAGATTGATTCTCGAACGGCCTTATGCATGAAAAACATGCGAGAGAAAATGCTGAGCATCAAAAGGATAGTGTGAAGAAGCTGGCCATGTTAAAAGAACTGACCAAGATTTAAAAAGAGTGGTTTGATATAGATCATTAATGTCAAGAGACCATTGTTATGGAAAAGGATGTGTCGGGAATGGATCCACTGTCAGTGCAGTATTGGATGGAGCATAAACAACGCATTGTTGAGGGTGGATCTGGAATGAAACATATGTAGTAGAGTAAGAGCGAACTGTATATTGTTTAAAATGATGTACTATTTATGTATTTTTGAAATGTTAATTGGTTTAACATTTTGTTCAATGAATTCATGAATTAGTAGAATAATTCTACTCAAACAAAGTCAAATGCGATTATAAATATCATAGTTATAGCATGCTATACTGATTACACAACTAAAAAGACAAACACAAATAATTAAACAAGGGTCCTCCACAAGTAACCACTGATTTTCATAAGAATTCTAAATATGATCCATTGGATCCTTTTGGAGCCTATTATGAAGGGCTATATTTCAATAAACTTCATCATGATCCACTTGAATTCTGTACTCTCCTTTAGTTTGTAGCATGTCATCATGGAATAATTGATGCGTTTGTATTGCCCCATCATACTTGTAATTAGGATAGGACATACTCCATTTGTCTTCAATAATCATGTTATGAAAAATTGTACAAGTGAATATAATTGTAGCTATTTTCAATCTCTTCCATAGTCTACAAGGATTACTTACCATTGCATATCTTGCTTAAATCACTACGAAAGCTCTTTCCACGTTTTTCCTTTATCTTACTTGCATTGCAACAATTTTTTTCTATTTTGCTATCAATAGGTTTGCGAAAGTCTTTACAATCGTGCTCATTTAGGATAAATTCCATCTCCTAGATAGTATCCATGATCATATGTCTTTTGGCCAAGTGTAAATGATGCAGTGGTTGATCTACCAGCGCCAAATCATTGAACAAATGGGGTCATTCGACAACATTTTAAGTCCTTATGAAAACCTGGCATTTCGAAGAATGCATGCCAAATCCATAAATCATGAGACACGATCGCTTCAAGAATGATAATTGGCCTTTTTTTCCTTACCGTTGTATGCTCTATGAAATTTTTAGGATAGTTTTTTTCGCTCCTAATGCATATAATACAAACTTCCGAGCATTCCAGGCTAATCCTAGCTTTCGTACATTTCGTGCAATCAAGCTACATTTACTTTGCTAGGAGAATGAAGGTATTCGGTCCCATAAATGTCCACAACAGCTTGGCAGAAATGATTAAGATTTTCGAATGTTGTACTCTCTGCAATACCATATGCTTCGTCAAAGGCATCGGTGGGTATACCGTAAGCTAACATCTGCAGAGCCATGATCATCTTTTGATACCCACTTAGACTTTTCTTTTTCATAGCATCCTGCTTACAAACAAAGTAATTATTATTCTGTTTAATACTTTCCATAATTCTTACAAATAATGCATGACTCGTTATGAATCATCGATGAAACATCTCTGGACCATAAGCTGACCCACGATTCATGTAATATTGCATTAGTGTTTATCGAATGCTGCCCAGTTACGGTTGATTCGATACATAACTGAGCCACCGTGTGTCCATGAAGTTTAACCATATGCTTCATGGTAGATTTCCAATAGTTCCTCTTCTTCTTGTTGATGTGCAAGTTCGTACGCTTTTTCTTTAGAGTCGTTATCGCATAACATTTTTGCTTTAATATATTTGAAGACATTGTTGATGTAGATAGTTCTTTATTTTGGTAGATATGATAAGTTCAAGTTGTGTAAAATAAGTATGATAAGTGTATGCTTATATAGGATGACCAACTTCTTATTGTCCACAGTCAAGAATAATGTCGATGTAAAGGTAAGAATATTATATCACCTCGGTCTTTCTTTAGGGTACAAAAAGGAATATTCTGTCTTCTCGACTTGCTTTTCTTTAGGGTAAAGACGAGAATATTTTGTCATACTGGATTTTATTTAGGATAAAGATAGGAATATTCTATCACATCGGCTTATCTTTATGGTAAAGACAAAAATATTATGTCACATCGACTTTTATTTAAGGTAAAGACAGGAATATTCTATCACATACCACCATCTATAAGTATGGTGTAGACATTATGTTAATGATGGTATCAAAATATTAAAAATGGAACTTGATAGGAAAAATCGATGGTAACAAGAAGTTGAAGTCAATAATATAGCGCATTGCATATGCAGTTTGCCTGCCAGAATGCTCATAGTAACACTGCTAAGTCCTCATATTGGAGGTCGCTACTACAAATGTGCTTAACTTCTTAGATGCAATTTTTTTTAATCGATTGATGTACCATTTTCTAGCAAGGATGTTGTCTATGCTTGAGACTTTGCTGGAAAAAATAATTTGTTATGGCGATAACTTCATACACCGCACATCCGTCCCGATGATAATTAAGCAGTAAAAATAGTTTTCATTTGTTTTCAGCATTACCTTTACTTCGATTTTGTACTGTATGGTACTTAGTAATTTTTTTATTTTCATAAAATCATCTTTGCTTTCCTTGGAGGGAACGAATATGAATATTATATCAAATCTACTTTGCTTTCTAAGAACGAAGATGAATGTCATATCAAATCAAATCTGCTTTCTGAGAATGAAAATGAATATAAATATTGTGTTACATCGTCTTTACTTTCTAGGAAAGATTAGGAATATTGTGTTACATCGTTGGTACTTTCTAAGAAAGAATAGGAATACTGTGCTACTTTACTTTCAAACCGTTATAAAAACCATATAGCCCATCTTAACACACAAAATAGCATTTATTTCAATGTCTAATCCTCCTCCAGACAGTTGGTGGACAAATGTTCAAAACATCACAGATGACTATGTTCGATAACCTGACAATCGATAGCAGGTTAGTCGTCAATGTGAGAATTCACATTCAAGTGGAACTCTTGAGGAGTACAACATCTATCTACAGAACCAGCATTATGAAGACATTCGATGGTAAGAGAACGAGGAGAGAGAAGAAAGAAGAAGGCTTAATGATGTCCTGATATTGACATACCAAGGCATGATAATGATGCCCATAACAACCGACATCCATTCATATATATCGAACCATTTGATTGAATGTGGTTCAGGCTGAACGATGTGAATGTGGTTGTTAGCAAGCTTAGCTGCTGTGTCATATGGTAGGGATGTCGGTCGTCGGTACTACTATTGTAGACACAACATCTGTAGATTACATCAACAAATAGATGATCCTTTTTTCGAAGAGCGGTTAACTTTATTACAGATTTAGAAAGACAGAAAAATTCATACCACAGTCAGTTATGTGGCAGGTTAAGTCGTCATGATAATTAAGTTATTTAGAATTGCTAATCTCTGTATCTCGAATGCGTTGGTTCCCATTATTATCTTTATCGGTACTTCATTTGTCAATGTTCGTGTTAGAAAAAATGATAATGAGATAAACACAAAGATACTGAATATAGATAAATAATCGACGAACCATACACAGGTTTAGTACAGTAACATAACCTAAAGATACAACATAACCTAACAACAGATATTAGTCACATTATAATAACGTAAGCTAATGACAAATAACTAGAATACAACGTACACTTCCTAAACAACGCAATATAGAACAGACAATAACAATAGCATACAACAACAACTACAACCAATCCAATGGTGCACCATCATCATCATCATCGCCTACATCATCATTATCATCGTCCTCATCATCACCTCCATAGTCATCATCATTGCCCTCATTATCATCACTTCCATCGGCATCACCATCGTCGTCATCCTCATTGTCGTCATCGTCCTCACCACCATCACTGTAATCAACACCATCCCCAACATTACCAAAACCATACCCAACATCACCAACATCACCTGTACCATCTCCATTTGGTTCTCTGTAAGGTTCATATATGGTAAGTCTTGTGGATAATTCGTCGCCCTATGCCTCTAACTTATGCGTATGCTGCATGTACACACCTTATGTTGGGTGTGGGTATGTGAGAGTGTCATATTTCGATGCACACCAAATAAAACTCTGCATTGATCCAATCTAAATGCATACTACACAAACAAATAATCTTACATCTAATAAGCTAAGTTTGGAATCAAAGACGAAATTCATATAAATAACAAAAAATACCTCATATGGCTGG
This sequence comes from Allium cepa, assembly GCA_030765085.1. Taxonomy (NCBI): domain Eukaryota; kingdom Viridiplantae; phylum Streptophyta; class Magnoliopsida; order Asparagales; family Amaryllidaceae; genus Allium; species Allium cepa. Next base: position 603,569,772 of record CM060934.1, on the reverse strand, counting down.
TATACAATGATCGCCTATAGTCTGATATGCACACCGCTCTCCCAAATGCCACATAGATAATAATGCAGGTGTGTGCAAAGCGACCCTACGTCTACATAATGAATATGCAATCATCTAGGGATGGTCATCTATAAGTCATGCATCTACAAGCTGGGTCCAATGGGAGGCCTAAGGAGTCTATATGATGTTGCCATAACTATGCATGTCACGCTGGGACCTAGCCTCCATCAGGTCATGTCAAACACCTAAGAGGGGTATGTTGCACATACTGAACTGTCTTCCATTATCTCATCCTAAGGAAGTACTGCTCGGGAGACTAACTAGCTATCCAGGGGATCCGGGGATGCATATTTGTTGTGTACTCGTAGTACCATAAAGCCAATATGTACCAAAAATCCGATATTTTCTTGGCATCGCCAAGTGCAAAGAATCGAATGCGGTACATCAGGTACCTAGAATGGCTGTGCCCCAATCAAAAGTATGAAGCCAGTCTAACCGAGTAAGCGATGCTAGATAACCTAGATGGACCACACCTTTTTTGTTCGAGATAAAGGTTGAACCAAGTAAATGCAAAAGAAATGCCCAAGCGATCACATCCATCATATCTGCTCTATCTTTGTAAGTGTCAATGTAATGCTGAAGATAGGTCAACTTCATAGAACCGCTATCAATATAGCTAACATCTATGAGTGGTAGAAAAACGGAAAACAGATTGAGAGACTCATATAACTCATCAAATGGGAATGGCCTAAGCACATATCCTCCAATCTCAGTACCGGTGAGCATGCAGAAGTTGACAGGGGTAGTACCCAACTCAAAGTCTGAAAAGTGTAATGTATGCATTGTGGGTCACCACCTCTTAACTAATGCCTAGATGAGAGGTCGATTGAAGGACTATAAAGGCCTAATCCTCAAATACATGCCAAAAGGGCTAGCCTCTAGCCTCTCTATAATAGGAAGGAGGAGAGTGTCGTAAAACTCTATAATACACTTGGCCAACTGCCACGACAATGAATGTACTGATCCTATACATAAATAAGGATGAATTTTTTTAAATATACTAGTGGTCATTTAATAAGAATATATGTGATAAATATATACAAATTTTTCTACTGAAATTATGCCTAAAATATATCTGCACCATGATCAATACAGTTTTGGACCTGTGCTGATAACCGTCTCGAAGCTCATGTAGTATACGCAAATTGTCGGATGATAATCCGATGGCTAGAGGAACGTGTACCTGTCTAGCTTCTTCTTGCGGATGTCTACAAATGGTCCTTCTAGCTATTTTAGTTGGACATGACGATATTTAACATTCATTTCTGAATTTAAAAAAATTTAAAATGGAAGCTCGGACGAGAAAGTAGGAGAAAGAATGAAGGGGTTTGAAATGGGAAGGAAATCAGGCGCTCATTTTATGGGCGCCTAACCATTGGGGTATCTTCCTCGGCACGCACCTTAATATTTAGCTCACTGAATATTAAGGCTGTACCCATTGGAGATGCCCTAATTTGTTTAATTAATTATATAATTATTGGTTTTAATTAATACCAAATCTATAAATTGAATATCTTTCTCATACCAGGTTGGATTTGGATGGGTCTTTTGCATTGAACTCGTATCGATGTTATCTACGCGATGGAGTTATTTGCTGAATTAGGAACTAGTTGAATTTTAAGCTAAAATCAAATGTCATTCGATTTTAGACCAAACTAGAATGAAAAGTGTCAATTATAATCAGTGAATTTACTCATCTTTAAATAAACTATATGATATTTATATTGCTATAGATTATTGTTGAATGTTTGGATGGTAGTTGATAGTTCTAATGAAGTATAAATTAATAATAAAATTATAATGGTTTAATTTAATTACGTTTAACGTAGTTAAATCAGTTATACTTCGTTTGGGATATTAATTTAGCAAAATAAAACACATTCTGCTATAATTAAATTTAATAGATAAATTGGGACATCTATTAAGTAGAATAAATCAGCCTTTTATGCTTGCTAAGTAAAAATATTATTTTTGAAGTTAATTAATATATGAATTAATTAGTAAACGATATTCTATCAACTTGTTGCTAATTTTTAATAATAATATGTTTGTTATTATTGTTTAATCATTTGTTGGATTTGAATTCTCGCTTGATAGCTGATGGCATAGATAATTATTGGATTGTAGGGGACAAAAAGAAGAAGTTGGAGTGTTTTTCATAATGAATAGGTCACAACAGGATACTTCGAAGTGCGCATATGCACATATACATATACATATACATATACATATACATATACATATGCGTATGAGATTTACTGAGGACTTTTGTAGAGAGACCCCAAAGGGTTTCTCACCAATGTTGATTTATTTATATTCACAGATTTATACATATACATATACATATGCGTATGAGATTTACTGAGGACTTTTGTAGAGAGACCCCAAAGGGTTTCTCACCAATGTTGATTTATTTATATTCACAGATTTCTTATATTGATGTTTGGTTGAAGTATTTGTGACATACTGTTTGAGTTGTATAAGTGTTGTTATAGCGATTTTTGCTATATTGTCACTTATGAAATATCACATCCTTAAACTCTTTTCTGTATTGGATTTATGCTAGTATTTTTTTAAAAATAAATATTTGGTCATGTTTTCGCACTTTCAAAGTTGTTTAAACTATATATTCAAATACTTTGATGATTTTGAAAATAAAGATTAAGTATTGATTAAAATTTATAAAAGAAGTTATAAATTTGATTAATTATCTTTCGAGATAATTAATGTTCTTTTAAAATTTATAAATGATTATAAATTTGATTAATTATCTTTTGGGATAATTAATTTTGTTTTCAATTTTTAAAAAGATTATAAATTTGATTTATTTTCTTCTAGGATAATTAATTGTTGTTTTCAGTTTATAAAAAGATTATAAATTTGATTTATTTTCGTCGGGATAATTAAGTTGTTTTGAAGTTATAAAAGATTATAAATTTGATTTATCCTTTGGGATAATTAATGTTTCTTTAAAGTTATAAATGATAGTTTATAAATGATAAAATTATTTATAAGGGAATATTTAAAAATAAAGCTAGATGTAAAGTGTTTTAGGTTTATAGTAAACCATGTTTAAATGAGAAATGTTCTTGGCCCTTCTTTTTATACACTTAGAAATATAATTCACTCTTTAAAAGAATATTTTAAAGAGTGTTTCCAAATATTTTACAAATATTTATGATGTGAAAATCGAGCACAAGTATGAGTCAAATGTTTTGAATGTTTGGTCTGTTGGTTTCTACAAGTAATATCATCTTGTTGTCTGCGATACTTGATTCGATGACTATTGATTCTACTATCTTCTTTGTGTTTCGTCAATTTAATATGAATTTCTTGCTTATTTGGGGCATATAAACTCTTGCTATTTTAAAAATTAAGAATGTTATCGAGTCAAGATAGGAAGCAACACTGCCCTAACTTGTCCGACTTTATTTTTTTCCTCGGGGGTAGTATTAGTTTATTGTTGATAATTGATTCATCGACTATCAATTTAGATATCCTTCATTGTGCTTCGTCAATCTAAGATGATTCGTCGCTCATTTTGTGCATTGTCATCCAACATCATGGATAACTAAAACAAAAGAGCGAGTAGGAACCAAGTAGTTTGGTCATCAATTCGTGTATAATCACATCTAGGGATTTGTTGGTAGCATGCATGCATTGATGTGAAGTAGTCAAGTGCTCATGTGAAGTGGGGTCCGGCTTGGATTACCGAGAATGATGCGTGTTTGGCATGAGACCTCAAGTATATTTTATCAAGAGGTATACTTTCGGTGTAGAGGGCGCACCCTCCTAGTCATGTTGGATAAATTCATTCTCCTTATTTTAATTCGAACCTTGGATTTGATCTTTCTTAATTGGATCAAGAAGTGCCTTGTTTTCTTATTTGTGTTTAATTATCTTTGTCCATAATTAAGTTTGGATTTTGTACACTCTTCAATATGGGATTTGTCCTTACTTGTTTCCATCCTTTATATTTGGATTTGTTTCTATTGTTTATCCATTATCTTATGTATGGATATTGTTCTTGTAAGGTAAAAACTCATTCTGTGTTTAGCAACGCGGCCTTACAGAATTATTATATGTTCGCCATATTACTTGAGTTTTCTCATGCTGGTTTTCCCGACTGATCCAGGTGTTATTTTATTATAATGCTCGAGTTAGGCTGTGTATTTTCTAGGTTGTCATTGCTGTTATGGAACTCTTAGAGAAGAGACGAATGCTCACCTATCATAGTATTTTATCTTCTATTGTATTACGTTGTATACCTTTCAATAATTGTAAGGTTAGAAATTCATAACTATTCAGCTTATGAGGTTTGTTTTAACTCTGATATACCTTATATCTTTGAGCGACAGTTTATACTGTCTTTATTAGATTATATGTTGTCATTTCGGCTGTGAGATTCTATTTCCCCTGTTTGTTCTTTTTATTTTACCCTAATAATCTACCTTTAAGGCGATTGGATGTTCGACATTGGAATACCATGGATGTATTTGGTGCTGACTTTCGATGGCCGAAAATGTGGGTCGTTTCAAGTTCGTGGTAGGAGATCATGTGTTCATAAAGGATTTACCAATATAAAGTGTGATGCAATTTAGGAAGGCTAGGAAATTGGCATCTAAATAGGTAGAACGGTTCCTAGTGATTGAAAGGATTGGTAAACTCACTTATCAAGTCAAGTTACCAGTAGTTTAGTGGGTATGCATAATGTTTTTCACATATCACATTTGAGGAAATGTGTGCATGACCCAAATTTGATAGTGGAGCCAAGGACAGCTAATGTGACATCCCCAATTTTTAGATTCAAAACTAAGCGTTATGAATGATGTAGTCATCCATAGTATTAATTTTCGGTGATAAAATGAGGCTATGTTAATCATATATAACATCAAAAGCACATAAATATGAAATTTTCCAAAGCTCAATTCGTTAAATAAATTTTCACATTTCATTTCAAAATAAGATTTCATATTCATTATATAATTCCATTCGATCCCTCATTTAGAGAAAATATTATTATTACAAAATACTCTAAGAGCGACATATGAAGACGCCTCCTTGGTTGATCAGAGTCTAATGCGTGACAATTATAACTTCTGTCATTACATCCATTCAAGAAAAATGAACTAAATGTAGAATTAAATTAAACTCCTAATATAGCTATCTGCCTCTTGCATATCTCCGGAAGCTTATTTGTCAAACTAAAAAACCTTAAAACCATATTCCCCGCCTACCCAAATGAGCACCCGATAGTTTATGGTAAAAACAAAAGCTTTTGGTCAGACAAATAGTCTAGCGTGAATAATAACCTACCATCTCAAATCAAAATAGATATCTAGTAAAACCACGCCATTGAGCGGAATAAGTTTTCCCCACACTAGTATCTTATCCAAAACATATCAACCATATAATATGACCCTATATCCACAGTGGTTAAAAAATTGTAAATAACAGTAACAGTCATGCAACATATAATTGACTACCCATTCCAATTTATTTGACTATCCATCTTAATTTCATCCGACTATCTATCTTAATTTCAAATGACTATCTTTCTTATATTTATGTGAACTACCTATCCACATGTGTACAATATATGGATTATCTATCCCCTACCATATGGACTACCCATCACACTTGGTTTAACTATCAAAAAATTTATGGACTATCCATCACACATGTTTCATTCATTTTAAACTATATGGACTATCCATCGCACATATCATAGTTTTCCTAAGATGACTATGAACCCTTCATTAACCATGTAGAGACTATCAATCTCATGTATTATGTGGACTATCCATCATACATTCCATAGCTTTCCTATGATGACTATGAACCCATCACTTATCAGTTTAATTCAAATTAATCTTATTCACCCAAGTGCCCAATCTACGTCTATTGGTATTTCCAAATAGGTTGAAAACCCCTTAAACTTATAGCATGTTGTAATAACATACATTGGTACCTCAAATATATATGATGTCGAAATAGTAAAATAAATGGCAAGTCAAATATAATATACATTAGCGTCCTCAATGAATAATGTCAAATTCATAAACTTATACCATATAGAAATATAAAAACATTGGTGTCTCCAATGAATACTGTCGAAATCATGAAGCATATGGCTTACAGCCATTAATATAGAAAAATAGAAGACGTATAGCATGCCACAATAATAATGGAGAACATCTACCAAGGTTAGAAAGTAGAACTTAAATTTTCTTAAGTATATGAAAATTTCATGTCGAAATATAAGCGACATACTTAAGATATAGACTATTCCGCCCTGAATACATAGATTTAGTCAACATAAAAACTTGATAATCTCAGCCAATGGGGCCTTAGTGTCGACATAAAAGAAACATGGCATCAAGTTTAAAATGAAAGGTTATGGCATCAATGCTGCATATTGTTGCCGAAAATAAGGAAACGAAGAATGCCGACATTGATATACAACGAGCAACAATACTTTGACTCGAAATTAATTACAAACGGCCTTATTATAGGTATGTCAAAAGTATTGTACTTTTGCTATTATGCCGTAAAGCATATGATGTCAGCATTAAAAACTCATGACATTATTATCTCGTATATCCACGAGTTGCAGTATCCTTAGAGCGACGATGTCAAACGTTATAAATATCGATATCTCTTACAACTGTAAAGTGATACTGCCTACTATTAATGTCGAACGTCATGGGGATACCATGTTAGGAACTGAGTTGATGATGTTTTGATGACGACAACCTTATATAGTTATTATACTTTACTTTATAAAATATATACTAACATTTTCATATAGATATATATATATGTATGTATGTATGCATATAGGAAGTATATGCAGGTATTATCGAAGACTGATCAGTATAAAGACTCAAGCATCAAGATGAAGATTAGAGATTCAAGATTCAAGACTCTAGAGAATCAAGATCTCAAGATAATGTCTAGTATTTTGTTAAAACTTCATAATAGCACTCTCATATTTCTTCCAATTTTTTTTTGGGATGGAACCCAATTTCTATCGAAACCTGTGGCTTACAAACCCACGACAAGTAGCTTACAAACCTACGACAAGTGGCTTACAAACCCACGAAAATCAAAATCATTTAAACTACTTTGTACAAGTTCTCGAGTCCTATGGAGGAGCTCTGTAGGAAGGTTCTTGCAATTTCAGTTTGAATAGATTTTTCAAAATGTTTTTAAATCTGTTTTCAAAATGTTTTAGCTTTCAAAATCATGTTTCCAAAAATGTTTTCAAACTTTGTTTTAGCCTTGAAATATTCCTCCATTCTGATTTTAAAAACTTCTATTTTTAAAACATCAAAACTTATTCTGATTTTAAATATTACTTATATAATTGACGGTCTATATCAATTATATATATATATATATTTATAATAATTTTTTATATTCATTCTCTATCTTAAAATATTGTTTAAACACTTTATTTTTCTTTAGAGAAGTTTCAACTTGTTTTAAATTCAAATGCTTTTACAAAACAACATCTCTACAATTTTGAACTGAGGGATGTCGACATATGGGGATACCCCATGTCGACATGGTGACAGTTGGATTCAAAATTCAAATTTCAAAAGTAGTGTCCATTCGTTCAAAAACCTTTCGCCAATGGTTATGACTGTTGTGCATCTATATAAAGGCTTCCAAAACGAATTTTTTAACAACTACTTTCTTATTTTTCTTCACTCTTTCTTCTCCACCATTCCATATCCATAAAACTTCATATTTTCAAGATCGTGCCATCATTCTGCCAAATTCTCAATAGGAAATCATTTAGATACTCTCTCTATTTGATTCTCCATCATTCTACTAAAGATCAAAGTGCTATTCGGAGTTATAGGATCAATTTGTATTTTAAAAGTCCATAGAGTCTATCCATTCAAAAGGATTGTTATTAGAAAGTATTAGGGTGATCTTGTGTCCTGTAAATCAAGAGAGTTTACCCCAGACTCGGAGATAGGAGGGTTCCTCAAGGCCTTAGAAATTGAGGGTTGTAATTTGGATATTGGCTTATAAAAATCTGTACAAGTATATTGCCTTGGTGCAGGACTGGATGTAGGAGGATTCCGAACCAGTATAAAATCCGGTGTGTTCTTTCCTTTTACTTGCTTTACTTTACTATTTGCATTTGTTATATGTTCTGTGATCATTCTGTGTTAGAATTATGTTTATATTTGTGTTGAAAGTTTTAATTTAGTCATATAGTTCATATATTCTTTAAAACACTATTCACCCTCCTCTAGTGTTATTTCTGCCTTAAGATCCTTAATCCGCATCCCCAACATACCGCATATCGGTGGCATTGTCATAATTATTATAAAAATTGTTTTCTTTCTTTTTATAGCAATTTCTTTTTGCCTAACCTTATTTCTTGTCAAAATATGATTGGTTGGAACCAAACTTTCACATTTTCTTTTCAGAATTTACTTAACAATGTTAACCTTCCTAAAAACATATACCAACTTAATTAATTAATATCCTTAGTTAATTATCAATTTAAATGTTTATCTTTAATTAATATCCTTAGTTAATTATCAATTTAAATGTTTATCTAGCATAATAAATTTATAGTAATTCATAATCACTTGGGAAAAATCCCTAAAAATCTCAAGTGACAATTTTTTTTCATCTATAAATTTTTTAAAGCCAAAATAATTATTTAATTATTTTTAATAATTAAAGCCCAAAATAAAAAATATTTCCTCCGTAAGAAATTCATAAAATATTCGATTTAACTCGGAAAATTATGAACTTAAAAACCACTCCAAAATAATGTTTTATACAACATTTCAGAAAATCGAATCAATTGGAGATAAAAAAACATAAGTTTTACCCTTATAACACATCTAAATAATTCGTAACAATTCCATAAATCGTTATTTTATCCAAATAATGCCATAAACAATCATAACATGATAATATCATCATAATCAATTCGAAAATTATCCATAACCGAAATCAAACACAAGTAATAGATATGGTTAACCATTATTCACCTTAAAACAGATTATAGAGTTGAGATTCGATGGAGTTTAGTTTTCCTAAGGTTTTTCCCTTTTGAATCCCTTAATTTCCCCTTCTTCCTTCCTTAATAATGGACGACCTTGGTTGTTCTTTTTCACTTAGTATTTCGAAAATGAGAATAGAAGAGAGAGAGAAAGGGATTAGAAATGAAATAAGCTCTTTTCCTAATTTGCCCTTCTCATTCATTCTTTTATTTTATAAGTTTAAAATAATTTTATCACTTTAAGGCACGACCTAATTCATTTATCAAATCTCATTCTTCTTTTCCCTGTACATTAATCTATTTAATACATTTAAATAATTGTTTCGAATAATGTTAAAATAAAATTCTAAGGTTCGAACTCTTCGTATTGTTCTGTATTTAGTTTAACGCGCGATCTCTTCGAATCGTTTAATGTTTAGTTTAATGTGCAATCTCTCCCGACGTTTAATGTTTAAGTTAAGGGACAATCTCTCTGAATCGTTAATCAAATTCGTGCCCTTCACGGCCGATAGTTAAATCCATGATCTCTTCAAATTGTATTTGAGGTCATGGCCATTTGAGGCCGTTAAGTAAATCCATGGTCTCTCTGGACCGTTAGTCAAATCGATGGCCATTCAAGGCCAATTATCAAATCCATGATCTCTCTAGACTGCTAAGTAAATCCATGATCATTCGGGGTCGATAATCAAACCCATGGTATCTTTGGACCAATAATCAAATACATAGTCATTCAGGACTGATATTCAATTCCATAGTCTCTCTGGATCGTTAATCAAATCCATGGTCATTCAGAGCTGATAATTGAATCCATGGTCTGTCCAGGTCGTTAATCAAATCTATAGCAATTCGGGGCCGATAATCAAATCCATGGTCTCTCCGGACCCTTACGAGCCCGATCCGCTCGAATTTCGTCGAGGGGACTCAACGACAAGAAAGCATGTTCATCCACTCTCCGGTAAGGGGACTTCTTGCACTTCAGTTCCATCTCTCCAGACAGAACTTAAAGCGATCAATATCGTACAAGTCCATTCGCTCACTCTCTTGAGGGCTTGCATCTAGCACTCTGGTTCAATTTCTCTGGACGGGACTTAGAGCAATCAATATCAGCCATCAATTTCAAGTGGTTTCAATAATCAAGGATTTATCTGATGGAATAGAATTCAAATGCTAAGAAACATTAATTCTAACATCACGATAACCAGCTCTCTGGGCATTACTGCCTAGCATCTAACTCGAAGCGTGCCTATGGACCAATCGAAATCCCATACACGAGTAAGTGACTAGGCTTTATCAGTTGTTTATTAAAATGGGAGATAGAGTGCAAGAATCAAACCTGATTCCCTGCCATCCCAATCGAGAGATGGCCATCCTTAGCCTCGATCCAAAGCCTTTCCCATTTGCTACGGCTGATGCTGCTCTTTTTCCACCATTGCAGTTCGATTCCTCATATATTGCTGTAGTTGGTTATTTCTGACCTGTTATTCGATTAGAATCATGTAAGTGTCTATAATCATTTGTGTGATGCTCATCCAGATCATGGAATAGGTAATACTTTTCAGACGCCCTCTCACAGTCCGTAGGCTCTCTCATTGCCAGCGTCTAGTAGAGACTTTGTTTATTAGTATCCACATAAATCCGCTTTGGGATTTTATTAAATCTATGTAAGAAGCGAATTTTGATTTCCTCCTTTGTCGCTTTGATTCTTCTGATCCTCATTCATCTTTCATTTTGCTTTGACTTTACTAGATCCTTCTCCGAGCTGCCCTCCACCATCCACAACATTGATTTCCTGCTGATCAGCCTCAATGTCCTCATGACGTAGGTATTTCTCAGCTTCATGACTATGAGATCCTCAAAGGATCCCATTCCAAAGAACCATCGGAATTCTTCTTAGCGGCTATTCCTCAAACCGCCACCAACAAAACCATTGAAGGGTCTAGTTTATCAATCATGGTAGCCACCTCATTAAACCTTGTTAAAAAAAATCGTAAGGGTCCCTTCAGTCCTCTGCTTCATGCTTGCTAACGTCATTACATTCTTGGGTCGTAAGATATGGACTTGGAACTCTTTCACACAACTGTTTAGTAACTCAGCCCATGTGCTAATGAAATTGTTCTCCGACTATCTAAACCATAACGCTACTAAATCTATCAAGTATAAAGGGAAACAACATCCCTTGACCTCTTTAGATGCACCCAACACTTCCATGTGCCGGATGTATCTCATCAAATGAACTTAGATCCATCTTCCCGTTATTAACACAGCTAATTAAAATCAGGTGGATTCCCGTTATTCACATCCTTCAAGCTTCGTTTAGGCAGTTCACCCTCCTAGCTCGTCTCACCATCTTAGCAAGTCTATTGCTGTCCGCTATATGAACTCCCAAGTTTGCATTCTTAGCCTGCCTCCCACCTCTGCAAGAGAATTCTGGAACATGCCCCTTCGTCATGCTTTTACATTTTGATTTACGTTCAAATGCTCTACATCATTTCCAGGATGCACGTCATCTCTTCTTAGGCCAGCAATACCTGTACCCCCAAGACCTTGTGGATCAGTGCCGATTTGTGCTTGTGTACCCGTATGATCCATGTGATTGGTTTGGAGTTTGCTCTGGTTTGTTCTACTCCACTTCTAGGCACATTTGCTTCTACTTCAAGTCTTTGGTTCTGATTTACAACAACTTCGGTTGTTCCCGTTTGTCCCATTCTCCTGAAGAAATTCTCCATCATCTCTTCCTGATGAGTAATCATCCTTTCCTATAGTCCATTCATCAAAGTCTCCATCTTATCCGTAGTTATATAGATGGATGGGTATTTAGCTCTTGAGGATGCCTCTAGGCCACCCCTGGTTGGTTTCCTCTAGTAACGGCCTTCTTAATTGATTGTCCTGTCATTTTAAATCTTTCCATGCCTCAAATTGGCAAAATCAAGTGGTTCTCAATGAATGCACCAAAATGTTTGAAAAAAATGGCACAAACACCTAATAGATTGAGTAAAGAATAAAAAATGAAGAAAATAAATGAAAAACAAGCAAGACATAGAACACACAAAATTTATAATGGTTCGTCATACTCCGTCCTACGTCCACTTAAAGTTTCAATTTAATATAATATTGTTTTTCAAGTACAGTTCTTACGGATCGTATAAATCCATTAGTGGTTGTAAGAAATCAAAGTAAGAGAGCAAGAGAGCCAAAATGTTCCTTAAAAATGAGCTCGTCTGTAACAACCCGGAATTTTGGGCAATAACAATTTAATAATCTGTATTAATAATTTAATTGGTTTAATAGTTTTATTTATAATTTTAATTTAAAATTGGATAATTTAATCTTTTAAAGGTTGATAAATTTTTAATCTGGAAATATTGATAAGATTGTTTGTCAAAGCTAATAAAATTTTATTCTGTTTATAATATATATATTTGATATATGTTGTGAATGGGAATATCTTTTGTTTTTAATTAAAAGATGAATTTGCAAATTGTAATATATATGTATGTATATGTCATAATTTGAGTTGTTTTGAAATTTAGTTTAATCTATTGATAATTTATTACGAATGAATTATAATTCAAAGATTTTTTTAAAACTTAATATTTTTCAAAAGTTAATTTAAAGAGTAATTCATTTATTTTCAAAATATGAGATTTTTTATTTATTTAAACATTTTGTTTTGCTTTCTTTTAAAATGCTAATAAGATACATGTACAAAGATTTCATACTTATTTCTTTAAAATTCAAAGCTTATTATCATAAAAACATTTCATAAATACTTTATGAATACATTTATAACTTAAAATGATTTAACTAAAAGGTAAGAACACTTGTAAACTCTTAAAACATATTTGAGACACTTGTTCAAATTAATAACAAGTGGCAATCATCTCATTTTAATTTTTAATAAATGTAAAAGAAGAAAACTAGTTTTTTTCAAATACTCTTTCTTTGTTTTCATTCCTTATCTAAAATTAATGGAAATCTGAGAATATCAAACCTGAGATTTTAAAATCAAAAGCAAAATTCTTCATATCGACAAACTTCAAACCTGAAGCTTGAATTCAAATGTGAAATTAAAGTCCTGTAAATTAATGTTCTTCTCAACATCAACTTGCATTTCAAATAATGTTCACCAGCAACTTCAACCTGCAATCAAATTTATGCATGCAAAGTTTTCAACAGCAATTTTCAGATTTTATAAGGGCCTGGAAATTTCTAAAGCCTGGGTATAAAAAAACTTGTTCTCTGCAATCTGCTCTGCTTAAATAAGGTGAGTAAATCCTATTTTAAAAACAAGTTTTGATTTAATCTTTGATTGAATGTTGCATGCTAATGTATTTGATGTAGATGATGCATATTTGTTACCTGCATGTAAGTTTATGAAATAAAAAAAAAATATAGTGAATGCCTGCGTATCAATCCTGTGTTATACAGGTTTGTTTTTTTCTTTTTAAAATCAATAACTTGATTTTGAATACGATTTGAACTGTGATTTGTAAATGAAATTTGTTTGTAATCAAGTGATTGATCATCTAAAAATAGTTATAGAATTTTAAAATGAATGATTTGCTCAAAAATTTCAAAATACAGTGAAAAACCAAACTTGGGCAAAATTTTATGATTTCAATTTTTAGTTTTGAATTTATAATTGAATTACATTTGGAAAAATATGATTTTTAGAGTTTCTATGATAATTTTTAATTGAGTAATCATGTTGAAATTGGGGTTTATATGAAATTAGGGATTTTGTGAATTGTTGATTATCTGTGCATTAATTTGAGTTGATTTGTGAATCATAGCTAGATTGTAAGCTGTAGATTTTAGGAAAAATGCATAAGAATTTTTCAGTTGAATAATTTGATGGGAATCAATGGAACTAAGATTTTAGTTACAGTTTGTTTCGCTTGAACTTTAATGGCTTGTGCGACTTGGATAATGAACCGAGTTCAATCGCATTTGGGGTGTTGAAGCTCTTGGACATGGAGAATTGACGTGGGGGGTCGGCGGAATTAACCGGTGATGAGGCAATCGACATTGGGGGTTTTTGGGTTGGGTAGTTATGTAGTTTTTCGTGCTAATGCTCAGATTTTGATTCGTTTTAGTATTGTTGGATCTGTGTGTTTTAAGAGGCTCGTATGCGATTGTGTGATGGTGGTAGGGGGTCGCGACGACCGTAGCTGGCCGGAGGCGAGGGTAAACGTGCACATGCGTGTTGTGTACACGACATTGATCTGGTGGAGTTTGGTTTGGGGGAAGATGATGGATCTCGGGTGGGAACTCGCGTGTGACTCGGGGGTAACTCGAAGTCAGGGTGGTTTGGGTTTGCTTCGGGGTTAACTCGGGTTGGTTGGTGGTTTGCTTCGGGATTTCCTTTGGGTGCTGTCTGGTAATAGATTTATCACTAGTTTGTAGTATGACTTGAGTCGATTAGATTAAAATTCAAGCATCTTATTATAAACAAGTTTTATAAAGGAATAAAAATGAAAACTTTAAACTTGTTGTTTAAAAATTTAATGTTAATCAAATTTATAAAGTATAAGTTGAAATTATATATTTTATTTCAATTTAAATTTATTTAAAGTGATTTCATATTGAAAGTAATTTAATTACATTTTTGATTTCAATTTAAAAGCATATTTTGAATTTAAATATCAAATAAAAGTTTAAGTTAAAATGTTAAGAAATGATTCAAACTTAAGATTTCAAATTTTATATTGAAATAAATAAGATTAGTTTAAATGTTTTAAAGTATTGGAAATTTTGGAATTTGTTGCTAAATTTTCTATTTTCAAATAAGATTATCATTATGATTTTATAAACCAAGATTAATAACTTGTCTTTAAAATTAATTCATATAATTCAAATGATTTGTTTATAGTAATAATTAAGGTTAAATTATTTGAATATGACTTAAGAATACTTAATTAAGTATAATTGTTAACAAGTAAGAGATTAAATAAAATTTATGTTTTTCTTAATTAATTAAAGATTTTCTTTAATTATAAGAAGATTAGTTAGTTAATTAATTGTTTAACTAATTTTAAATAATTAGTTAATTATTTATTAAAATTTAAATAATCAGTTAATTATGGATTAATTAAGTATAATTACTTAATAAAGAAATTAATGATGAATTGTTGAATGTAATTAAGAAAATTAATTACTTATGGAAGTAATTAATGGAAAATACTCATGGGAGTAATTAAGTTGAAGTGATTATGGGGTAATCACTTGTTGTTATCAATTAAGGAAATTGATTAATTTATTTGTTTTGAAGTTAATTAATTATGGAGTTATTAATTAATTAAAGTATTAAGGATTATTTAATGATGAAGTTAATTGTTTGTTAAGTGATTAACTAAGAGAGTAATTAAGATTTATTTATGGAAGTAATTAGAGATAATTACTTATGTAAGTAATTAATAGTTAATTACTTAATTATTTTAGTTAATTAATTAATGTGATTAATTAATGAATGTGATTACTTTAAGATTAATTACCAAGGGTAATTAATTAAAATGTAATTAATTAATTAAGTAATTAAATAAGGATTAATTGTTAATTTAAATTGGTTAATAATTACTTAATGAAGTAATTAAGGATTAATTAATTGAATTAATTAATCAAGGATTAAAATAATTAAATTAGAAGTTAATTAATTTAGTTAAGTAATTACAAATTGTTAATTACTAATTATGATTAATGAGTTAATTAATAATATGTTAATTATTTAATTAATTAAAGTAATTATTAATTAATAAGGATCATTAATTAATGTGATTAATGATATTAATCAAGGTTGATTAATATAAGTGTTTAATTTAAATGTGATTAATTATTGTAATTAATTAAAAATTAATGTAATTAATTATAGTTAATTAATAAATAAAGGATCATTAATTATTGTAATTAATGATAGTAATTAAAGGTTAATTACTGAATATGGTTAAGGATAATTACTTGAATGTAATTAATATAATTAATCAAGGAAGATTAATTAGTGAAGATCATTAGAGATGATTTATTTATTTATTTGGAATAAATAAATGAAGAAGGATTATGGTAATCAATTGATTATAAGATAATCAATTCTGTTTTGGATGTTTGATTAATATGGATGGATTAATTAATATTGGTTAATTGGTTGATATTGGATGTTTGATATTGGTTGATGGATATCTCTGTTAAGTGATATGCTGTTTTATGAAGAAGAATGTTGTTATGAATTATCTCTTGTGATAATATGGTTCATCTATTTGTTTATATCATCCTGAATATAAGTTAATTATTCAACCCTTAAGTACAACTTGGACATTAAAATGGCGTTTGGTTTCGGTGAGTCCGGGATCGGATTTCCATATTTGGATATCCGAGAACCACATCGATTCCAAATAACGTTAGGTCGTGAATCAAAGTGGAGCTTTGTGAAGACGCGAGGTGTAAGGACTATAAGTCAATATAACTCTATGGGTGATTCCGTAATGAGTTTGACGGAATAGTACTTATAGATTCGAGATGGTGATTCAGAGTGAAAGGGTTATCGTCGTTAACTCTGAGGGTGATTCCAAAAATGAGTGCAACGAGATAGTGCCTTCGGTTTCGTTCGAACCCGGAACGAACTTTTATGGATTGAATGCTTTCAGAACATCGTCAGGTGGACGATGAGCATTCTAAGATAGACGTGTTCTATAAAGGTAATCTTAACCTCAAGCCTCATCAACCGGGAATGGCTAAAACAGGGGAGGTGCAGCAAGGCTTCGTGGGTAGCCCCCACTTGAGAGCGAGATTTACCCCTATCTAGAGGTCCCTTTCTATTTCGGCTTAGTGTGTGGTTGGTCGCGCCAACTACGGGGTGGTCTTGTTCGGGACTGTCCAGTAAGGGATGGTTCCGGCCTTGTGTTGCAGGGGAGTGGGAGTACTCCTCGGTACGTTGATCTAGGCCACGTACTGTGACGGTCGGTACCCCAGTAGCCCTGCCATTGATGGAAACCCATTCTTCCTACGAGACCCTACGGTTTTGATTGTATTACTCACTTTTGTGGCTAGTAGCTGGAATTTAATAGATGTAACAATTTCGGCTATTTCTTATTTACTTGAAAACCCTAGACACTATTATAATATCACTGGATTTCCTATCAAATGTTTTGGTTAGCGTAAGGAAAAAACTTTTCCATGTTTATGTGTGGGAAGTCTTACGTGATACCATTTTCTTTTCAAAGGTTTTTTTCTAAAAGTTAAGCAATTATAACCCGTTTACTCACACCAGACCCCTTTCTGACCCGAGTGTTTATTTTATGTTTTATTAAACTCTTGGGTACTCATATTATGTATGAGTAGTCAAGTGGTTCAGGTTAGCTCGACGAATTTTGGAGGAGATATGGAGCAGGAGGCTTCCACGTGTAGATATATTGATTCCGCTGTGTTTGTTTGTACCTGTATCTGTTGTATCTTGAGTTGTATAGTTAGACAGAAGTTTATAACTGTCTATTATCTGTTGTTTAAGTTGTGTACTCTGATGTAATGAGATATTATGTAATATTTTTGAGATATATTATATTTTATTCGTTCTGCTATGAGTTCTCTGATGTTGTTTGTGTTCTTCTTTCTCTTTCTTTCCTTCTTCTATCTCGTTCTTTCTTCATGATGATGCGATTTTCTGGGAGTAGAAAGTCGGGTCGTCTCAGTTGGTATCAGAGCATTAGGCTCTGAAGTGTGTCTTTCTTTAAGGAGCATTAGGTTGAGTGAATACCTAGGCTCTGTAGTAGTGTCTTTATTGAGAGAGCATACTTGTAATATATATATATATATATATATATATGTATGTATGTATATATCTACCTGATCTGTTGGGTTATCTTTTCGGATTTTCCAACATAAGTTTTAGAGGTAGATAGATGAAGTAGTGGTGTGTGTGTGCAACACGGCTACCACTTATGGAAGAGGTCCATATGTTTGAGGTTTGAAGTATATGTCGAGACTGTAGACTTAATACCGTCTCGAGTGAGATTTGTAGTTTGGAGTAAGGATTTCTCTGATATCCGAAGGAAATCTTTTTAAAGATTCGGAATTTATCTTTGAAGTGTAAGTTTGAATTTCGCTTGGGTGAGCGAATTATTCTAGAGTTTGGATCTGTTGGAAGTGCAGTAGTAAGTGATGATAACTCGGTAACTGCGTGATGAGATGCTGTATCCTTGGATATTTTCTGAAGGTGTTTTCTCTTGAAGCAGTTTTAGAAGTGGTTGAGGAGCAGTCTTTATCTGCCGTAGAGATGATTCGTTTATATAGGAGTTATCTGGATCTTTAGCATGAAGGTTGGCTGTTTTGGAATGTGAGACTAAGGTCTATAAGTTATTTACTTTGGCATGGTCTCATCTGTCGTTCCCTAAGGAAAGCGAGATATTGATGCTTGGTTTGGAGTCCGAGTTTCTTGAGAAGTTGTCTGCCATCTCGGAAGTCAGTTGTGTGGTTTGTTGACGGTTTTGGTTTTGGAGAAGCCTTTGGATTTGAAGTCTTTGGTTAGCTGTGGTAGCAGTGCAACTCGAAGTGTTCGGTGTGCTGTCGAGGAGGTCTTTTAGCTTCGCTGTATCATCGAGGTGGAGTTTAGAAGCAGTAATGTTGGTTGTTTCTCTGGTGGTTCAGAAATCTTTGTGGTTCTCTTTCAGCAGTCCGGGCTGAAGGTGGAGATGTTTTCTTAAAGGGTTAGCTCTGTTTGGAAAAGTTTAAAGCTGTTCTAATTGGTAAAGAGATGGCAGTTTCTTTGGAATCCGAACTAGGTAGGATCGCAAAAGTGACTTGCGATTAGTTTGGAAACTTATATTGATGATCTGTGTTGAGACTGAGGATTCTCATGTGGAAGTAGGAGCTACTGATGTAATCAGGAGTTTTTCAGCATCTGGAGTTGAGTTCCATATTGTTTTGGTTCCAGAAGCAATTTTGGTAGTTAGCCTGATAGTTGGGTGGTTCTTGGAGAAAGGAGAGTTGGCATAGCAGCTCAGAATTTTTGGAATTGGAATTGGACTGATATAGCTTTTGGAATAGGATTCTGTTTTAAGGATGTGTGACTGAGTCAGATGAGTCACTCAGATTTTTATGGATTTGATGAACAAAGTTTTCCGGATATATTGGATAAGTTTGTATTCGTGTTCATCAGCAATATTCTCATCTATTTTAGAATCAGAGTTGTGCAGCAGAAGCAAGGTAGCTGCTGTGCAAGGAAGGAAGCGAGTTCAGTTTGCTATTGCTTGAATAGTAAAGCTTGAATTCTGGATTTCGATGGATTTTGGAAAACTTTTCTGTTGAATAGGGTCTAGGAACTGTTTGCTTAGGTCTAGTTGTTTCTGGGATTATCATCATTGGCTGAGCTGATCAGGAAGAAGATTGGCAGCCCAAGATTGTCTGTTGAGTTACAGATATGAGATAAGGAGTTTGAAATTCGAAGTTGGAGACTTCAGAGTGGTTAAAATTCTCTGGTTAAGAGAGCAGATATTAGATAAGATGGGTTGGTTAGTGCTGAGGCATTTGAGATTTCTAATCTGTGTTTTTGATAGGATAAGATTGAATTGTCAGTTTGGATAGCTGGAATTCATTGTGTATCACGTATCTCTGAGGGAATACGTGTATGATTCATCATTGGTTATTGAATCTGTAGTTCAGTTGGAGTTGGGTGTTGAGCCGGATTTGAGAGTAGTCTGATGTTCTGTTCAGGTTGAAGGATCTAGAGATTGAGTGGAGCTCTGGATTTTGGCTGTATAGTTAGTTCGTTGGCTTTTGTTGAGCGAGTCTCCCGGTGATTTATACTTGGGAAACTCGAGATAGTGTGAGAGATTTATTCTGATTTGTGTCAGAATAATTAGTTAGTTTGTTTGTTTATTTGATTGCTATGGATGTTAGTAACTGGTCGTTAGGAATACTTTGCTGATTGAAATTAAAATATGTACTGGATTATTAAATTACCTTTGTTTTTAAATTTCGGGGACGAAATTCTTTTAAGGGGGGAGGATTGTAACGACCCAGAATTTTGGGCAATAACAATTTAATAATCTGTATTAATAATTTAATTGGTTATTAGTTTTCTTTATAATTTTAATTTAAAATTGGCTAATTTAATCTTTTAAAGGTTGATAAATTTTTAATCTGGAAATATTGATAAGATTGTTTGTCAAAGCTAATAAAATTTTATTCTGTTTATAATATATATATTTGATATATGTTGTGAATGGGAATATCTTTTGTTTTTAATTAAAAGATGAATTTGCAAATTGTAATATATATGTATGTATATGTTATAATTTAAGTTGTTTTGAAATTTAGTTTAATCTATTGATAATTTAATATGAATGAATTATAATTCAAAGATCATTTTTTAGAACTTAATATTTTTCAAAAGTTAATTTAAAGAGTAATTCATTTATTTTCAAAATATGAGATTTGTTATTTATTTAAACATTTTGTTTTGCTTTCTTTTAAAATGCTAATAAGATACATGTACAAAGATTTCATACTTATTTCTTTAAAATTCAGAGCTTATTATCATAAAAACATTTCATAAATACTTTATGAATACATTTATAACTTAAAACGATTTAACTAAAAGGTAAGAACACTTGTAAACTCTTAAAACATATTTGAGACACTTGTTCAAATTAATAACAAGTGGCAATCATCTCATTTTAAATTTTAATAAATGTAAAGAAGAAAACTAGTTTTTTTTCAAATACTCTTTCTTTATTTTCATTTCTTATCTAAAATTAATGGAAATCTGAGAATATCAAACCTGAGATTTTAAAATCAAAAGCAAAATTCTTCATATCAACAAACTTCAAACCTGAAGCTTGAATTCAAATGTGAAATTAAAGTCCTGCAAATTAATGTTCTTCTCAACATCAACTTGCATTTCAAATAATGTTCACCAGCAACTTCAACCTGCAATCAAATTTATGCATGCAAAGTTTTCAACAGCAATTTTCAGATTTTATAAGGGCCTGGAAATTTCTAAAGCCTGGGTATAATAAAACTTGTTCTCTGTAATCTGCTCTGCTTAAATAAGGTGAGTAAATCCTATTTTAAAAACAAGTTTTGATTTAATCTTTGATTGAATGTTGCATGCTAATGTATTTGATGTAGATGATGCATATTTGTTACCTGCATGTAAGTTTATGAAATAAAAAAAAAATAGTGAATGCCTGCATATGAATCCTGTGTTATACAGGTTTGTTTTTTTCTTTTTTTTTTCTTTTTAAAATCAATAACTTGATTTTGAATACGATTTGGACTGTGATTTGTAAATGAAATTTGTTTGTAATCAAGTGATTGATCATCTAAAAATAGTTATAGAATTTTAAAATGAATGATTTGCTCAAAAATTTCAAAATACAGCGAAAAACCAAACTTGGGCAAAATTTTATGATTTCAATTTTTAGTTTTGAATTTATAATTGAATTACATTTGAAAAATATGATTTTTAGAGTTTGTATGATAATTTTTAATTGAGTAATCATGTTGAAATTGGGGTTTATATGAAATTAGGGATTTTGTGAATTGTTGATTATCTGTGCATTAATTTGAGTTGATTTTTGAATCATAGCTAGATTGTAAGCTGTAGATTTTAGGAAAAATGCATAAGAATTTTTCAGTTGAATAATTTGATGGGAATCAATGGAAATAGGGTTTTAGTTACATTTTGTTTCGGTCGAACTTTAATGGCTTGTGCGACTTGGATAATGAACCGAGTTCAATCGCATTTGGGGTGTTGAAGCTCTTGGACATGGCGAATTGACGTGGGGGGTCGGCGGAGTTAACCGGCGATGAGGCGATCGACATTGGGGGTTTTTGGGTTGGGTAGTTCTGTAGTTTTTCGTGCTAATGCTCAGATTTTGATTCGTTTTAGTATTGTTGGATCTGTGTGTTTTAAGAGGCTCGTATGCGATTGTGTGACGGTGGTAGGGGGTCGCGATGACCGTAGCTGGCCGGAGGCGAGGGGAGACGTGCACATGGGTGTTGTGTAACGACATTGATCTGGTGGAGTTTGGTTTGGGGGAAGATGATGGATCTCGGGTGGAACTCGCGTGTGACTCGGGGGTAACTCGAAGTCAGGGTGGTTTGGGTTTGCTTCGGGGTTAACTCGGGTTGGTTGGTGGTTTGCTTCGGGATTTCCTTTGGGTGCTGTCTGGTAATATATTTATCACTAGTTTGTAGTATGACTTGAGTCGATTAGATTAAAATTCAAGCATCTTATTATAAACAAGTTTTATAAAGGAATAAAAATGAAAACTTTAAACTTGTTGTTTAAAAATTTAATGTTAATCAAATTTATAAAGTATAGGTTGAAATTATATATTTTATTTCAGTTTAAATTTATTTAAAGTGATTTCATATTGAATGTAATTTAATTACATTTTTGATTTCAATTTAAAAAGGATATTTTGAATTTAAATATCAAATAAAATTTAAGTTAAAATGTTAAGAAATGATTCAAACTTAAGATTTCAAATTTTATATTGAAATAAATAAGATTAGTTTAAATGTTTTAAAGTATTGGAAATTTTTGAATTTGTTACTAAATTTTCTATTTTCAAATAAGATTATCATTATGATTTTATAAACCAAGATTAATTACTTGTCTTTAAAATTAATTTATATAATTCAAATGATTTGTTTATAGAAATAATTAAGGTTAAATTAGTTGAATATGACTTAAGAATACTTAATTAAGTATAATTGCTAATAAGTAAGAGATTAAATAAAATTTATGTTTTTCTTAATTAATTAAAGATTTTCTTTAATTATAAGAAGATTAGTTAATTAATTAATTGTTTAATTAATTTTAAATAATTAGTTAATTATTTATTAAATTTTAAATAATCACTTAATTATGGATTAATTAAGTATAATTACTTAATAAAGAAATTAATGATGAATTGTTGAATGTAATTAAGAAAGTTAATTACTTATGGAAGTAATTAATGGAAAATACTCATGAGAGTAATGAAGTTGAAGTGATTATAGGGTAATCACTTGTTGTTATCAATTAAGGAAATTGATTAATTTATTTGCCTTGAAGTTAATTAGTTATGGAGTTATTAATTAATTAAAGTATTAAGGATTATTTAATGATGAATTTAATTGTTGTTAAGTGATTAATTAAGAGAGTAATTAAGATTTATTTATGGAAGTAATTAGAGATAATTACTTATGTAAGTAATTAAGAGTTAATTACTTAATTATTTTAGTTAATTAATTAATGTGATTAATTAATGAATGTGATTACTTTAAGATTAATTAAGTAATTAAATAAGGATTAATTGTTAATTTAAATTGGTTAATATTTACTTAATGAAGTAATTAAGGATTAATTAATTGAATTAATTAATCAAGGATTAAAATAATTAAATTAAAAGTTAATTAATTTAGTTAAGTAATTACAAATTGTTAATTACTAATTATGATTAATGAGTTAATTAATAATATGTTAATTATTTAATTAATTAAAGTAATTATTAATTAACAAGGATCATTAATTAATGTGATTAATGATATTAATCAAGGTTGATTAATATAAGTGTTTAATTTAAATATGATTAATTAATTGTAATTAATTAAGAATTAATGTAATTAATTATAGTTAATTAATAAATAAAGGATCATTAATTATTGTAATTAATGATAGTAATTAAAGGTTAATTACTGAATATGGTTAAGGATAATTACTTGAATGTAATTAATATAATTAATCAAGGAAGATTAATTAGTGAAGATCATTAGAGATGATTAATTTATTTATTTGGAATATGGTTAATTACTGAATATGGTTAAGGATAATTACTTGAATGTAATTAATATAATTAATCAAGGAAGATTAATTAGTGAAGATCATTAGAGATGATTACTTTAAGATTAATTACCAAGGGTAATTAATTAAAATGTAATTAATTAATTAAGTAATTAAATAAGGATTAATTGTTAATTTAAATTGGTTAATAATTACTTAATGAAGTAATTAAGGATTAATTAATTGAATTAATTAATCAAGGATTAAAATAATTAAATTAGAAGTTAATTAATTTAGTTAAGTAATTACAAATTGTTAATTACTAATTATGATTAATGAGTTAATTAATAATATGTTAATTATTTAATTAATTAAAGTAATTATTAATTAATTAATTAAAGTAATTATTAATTAATAAGGATCATTAATTAAGGTGATTAATGATATTAATCAAGGTACGTTGATCTAGGCCACGTACTGTGACAGGCGGTACCCCAGTAGCCCTGCCATTGATGGAAACCCATTCTTCCTACGAGACCCTACGGTTTTGATTGTATTACCCACTTTTGTGGCTAGCAGCTGGAATTTAATAGATGTAACAATTTCGGCTATTTCTTATTTACTTGAAAACCCTAGACACTATTATAATATCACTGGATTTCCTATCAAATGTTTTGGTTAGCGTAAGGGAAAAAGTTTTCCATGTTTATGTGTGGGAAGTCTTACGTGATACCATTTTCTTTTCAAAGGTTTTTTTTCTAAAAGTTAAGCAATTATAACCCGTTTACTCACACCAGACCCCTGTCTGACCCGAGTGTTTATTTTCTATTTTATTAAACTCTTGGGTACTCATATTATGTATGAGTAGTCAAGTGGTTCAGGTTAGCTCGACGAATTTTGGAGGAGATATGGAGCAGGAGGCTTCCACGTGTAGATATATTGATTCCGCTGTGTTTGTTTGTACCTGTATCTGTTGTATCTTGAGTTGTATAGTTAGACAGAAGTTTATAACTGTCTATTATCTGTTGTTTAAGTTGTGTACTCTGATGTAATGAGATATTATGTAATATTTTTGAGATATATTATATTTTATTCGTTCCGCTATGAGTTCTCTGATGTTGTTTGTGTTCTTCTTTCTCTTTCTTTTCTTCTTCTATCTCGTTCTTTCTTCATGATGATGCGATTTTCTGGGAGTAGAAAGTCGGGTCGTCTCAGTTGGTATCAGAGCATTAGGCTCTGAAGTGTGTCTTTCTTTAAGGAGCATTAGGTTGAGTGAATACCTAGGCTCTGTAGTAGTGTCTTTCTTGAGAGAGCATACTTGTAATTTATATATATATATATATATATATATGTATATATCTACCTGATCTGTTGGGTTATCTTTTCGGATTTTCCAACATAAGTTTTAGAGGTAGATAGATGAAGTAGTGGTGTGTGTGTGCAACACGGCTACCACTTATGGAAGAGGTCCATATGTTTGAGGTTTGAAGTATATGTCGAGACTGTAGACTTAATACCGTCTCGAGTGAGATTTGTAGTTTGGAGTAAGGATTTCTTTGATATCCGAAGGAAATCTTTTTAAAGATTCGGAATTTATCTTTGAAGTGTAAGTTTGAATTTCGCTTGGGTGAGCGAATTATTCTAGAGTTTGGATCTGTTGGAAGTGCAGTAGTAAGTGATGATATCTCGGTAACTGCGTGATGAGATGCTGTATCCTTGGATATTTTCTGAAGGTGTTTTCTCTTGAAGCAGTTTTAGAAGTGGTTGAGGAGCAGTCTTTATCTGCCGTAGAGATGATTCGTTTATGTAGAAGTTATCTGGATCTTCAGCATGAAGGTTGGCTGTTTTGGAATGTGAGACTAAGGTCTATAAGTTATTTACTTTGGCATGGTCTCATCTGTCGTTCCCTAAGGAAAGCGAGATATTGATGCTTGGTTTGGAGTCCGAGTTTCTTGAGAAGTTGTCTACCATCTCGGAAGTCAGTTGTGTGGTTTGTTGACGGTTTTGGTTTTGGAGAAGCCTTTGGATGGAAACAACAAAACAAAACTTGAAATGGGCTTCTAACATTATCATTTGCGTGTAGTAGGAGTTGGAGCATGATTTGGCAAGGATTTATGGATCGTGTGATGACCCTAAATTTTCAAGCATTTAAAATCGGAATATTTAATTGATTCTAAATATTAAATAGAGTAATTCTAACTTGAATCAAGGATATCAAAATTTATTTGATAATTAATTATTGAATTAAATAGTTTTGAAGTTGGGTGAATTATTGAATCTTCAGTTTTTAAGCCCGTTAAAAATAATTTGAAGGCTTATAAAATTTATATTGATAACACTGAAGATAATAGAAGTTTTAAAATTGAATTTAACAGTGATTTGTTCGGTTTTGAGATTTCGTCGTTTAAATTGAATTCAAAAATAGCCTTTCGAGGCACATTCTCGGAATTTGATGAAATCAGTGTCATTGGATCCGTAATATTGAATTATTATCGGATTTCAATTTTCATAGTATTTGGAGTTGTTGTGTGAGCGTACGACATATAAACGCGTTGAAATCTATATCGAATTCAATTTACATTTGTATTTATATTTGGCCAACATCAGCTGAAATTATATCAATATCAAACCTTCTCATCACTTCAGCTGTTTTTAACTTCACCTCATATCGCTGTAGCAAATCCATTCAGTCACGCAAGCGTATCCAACACGCAATTCCTTTTCCTTCTTTTAATAAGCACGAACCCTTTACTTTTATTTCAGTAACGAAAAAAGAAGAAGAAGAAAATAAAATTCATAATGGCCGCACCTCTTTTATTTAGAAGAAATCGAACGAAGTCGTACGATTTTTCTCCTCCTGCCCAACCAAATCGGCAACTCGAAGCCATTCGAGTCGAATCGAGATGCGTAGCGCGTGTAGGGGTGTCGCGACATTCTAGAGGTTGGGTTGTTGTATTGCAGATCTGAGTGGAAGTCGCGGGGCTTAGGGTGGCGCTGAGGCGACGGCGGCGGCCTCGATCTGTAAGGATTGAGCATACGACCGTCACTTGGGTTGAGTTCCTTCGGCGATTCAAGCGACGAGGTGTCGTGGCGTTGCGATGGCAGCATGCGAAGGAGTAGGCCTCGCGAGGGTTGCGGCAGCAAGGTATTTTTGGCTTTTGATTGGACAGTTAATAAAAAAAATGATGAATATGTAAATATACTGTGACTTTTTACAGTAAGCTATTTTGATTTTATTTTAATTTAAATAATTTATACATGGATATTATAGTTAAGTAGAAACTGTATTTTTACAATGAGATATAATATTTTTGTTTTCAATTTAAATGGGTAAACAATAAACAGAACATTAAATTTGTATTTACTGGAAGTTTCATAGGGTTCGTTTTGAGTTGGAAATTCGACCTTTGGTTTATATGGATTTTTTTATAAATATATAAATGTGTAGTTCTAAAAAAATATAATATATATAAATAGAAAATATATATGGATTTATATATTGAGCCTACCGTGCTTAGAAAAAATTTAAAAAAAAATATCTTGGAAATTTCAAATTATTAGTTAAAAATGAGTAGCTAAATTAAATTATTGGTCATTTAATTTATTAAATAGTAAATCATTATAGATTAATTCAGATATTAATAAATCGTGTAATGTCATACAAGGTCTAATACGGTGAAGAAAACAAGCCAAGGTTGGATTGGATTGCAACGAAAAACCAAAGGTGAGTTAATCTAACTCAGTTAAATTAAAATTTAAATGATTAAATTTAAATAATTTGTTTGAATGGTTGAATTGATTGATGTGCAATAGTATGGTATATTTTGGAATTTGCGTATTATATTGTGCTAACGTCTGTGGATGCAGGGAAAACAGGTTGGGGGATCCAACTGGAT
The DNA here is from genome assembly GCA_030765085.1 of Allium cepa. Taxonomy (NCBI): domain Eukaryota; kingdom Viridiplantae; phylum Streptophyta; class Magnoliopsida; order Asparagales; family Amaryllidaceae; genus Allium; species Allium cepa. The sequence goes on along the minus strand of CM060934.1, from coordinate 603,542,018 downwards.
CCCTCAACATTTATTTAAATTGTTTAATACCCTCTGTTGTGATTATTTGATTTTCTATGATGAATGATATCAGAATATTGAATGCTATGGTTTGATTGGATATCATTGGGTATAATAAATTATCAAAAATATATATAAATTGGATTTTGGAAGGAAATTAAAACATGTGAATTGGAAGAAAATAATTATAGAAAATTTGAATAAGTTTAAGAATGAATTGGAAAGAAATAAAGTGACTTTAAAATTTTAATAAATAAAACTAGAGTATAGGAAGGAAATTTTGAATAACAGGAAGTTAATGAATTTCAAACTTAAGTGTTATTATTTAAGAGAACAAAACATTTATTTAAAATTTAAGATTTAGATTATTGAAAGGGATAAAGAAGAATTGGGAAAGTCCTGAATTTGTGTATTTCAGTTAAGAGATTTAAAACCAACGGAAAATAACAACAATAATAATACGTCCAAAATAAATAAATTTTGAAATGAATTGAGTAAGTAATAAAATTTATTTCAAATGGAGTAAATTGGAAATCAATTTGGGAAATTAATTTAAGTGATTGAGATTGGAAATTCTCCCTGAATAACCAAGTACGTTTTCAAAGTAAAATTTTAAAATATAAGTTAAAAGTTGTTTTAAAAAGCAAGATTTGGGAAATTTATTATCAAATATTTAAACTCTAAAATAAGTATTTCCTTTTAATCTATTATGATAGTAATTATTTATAAAAGGGTAACATAATGTTTTGTTTTAAAGAGTGAGAACCTAGTTTTATAAAGTAACCTTATTTTCAAAAATTTATATAATATATATTTTTAGCCAATTATTGAAGTAGTCTTAACTTAAATGTTTTAAAGTAAATTCCGAAGCAAGTATTTTATTTTAATCTATTATCGTAATAATTATTTAAAGACTGATTTGGTATTTTAAAGAAGAAAATCTAGTTAAATTTATAAGTAAACTTATTTTAATTATTTCTAAAGTATTATTTTAAATTTAGTACTAAAGTAAATTTTCTAAATCTAATGTTACACATATTTTACAATAAAGTGTTTGAAAGTATTTTAAAAATCTAAAATTTTGTGCTTGGTGATTCCAGTAGAAATAGAAATACTTGGAACTTATTCTGAGAAAGGAGGATAGTTTGAAAACTGTTTTCAAAGAATTTTGAAAAGTGAAAATATACCTTGTGAAGATATTTTTGAGATTAATAAATAATTTGGGAAATTATTTATTGTGTGATGGTTGTTGCGAATATTAATTGATAGTTAAATCACCGACTATAAATATTAGCCAACTGCGTTGATCGTTTCGAAGAGACTGGGATCGAGATTTATTTCTCGAAAACCACGTCCATCCGGTTTGAAAGTTTCGGGGAAAACGATTTTGGATTCGAAGATGGAGCAGTGAAGTGCAAGGGTTAGTCGCTACTAATCCTGAGGATATTTCCAAAATGGATGTAGTAGGAATAGTGCCTTCGGTTCCGTTTGAACCCGGGACGGACATAATGCTTGCGAAACATCGTTAGGTGGACGATGGGCATTCTAAGGGATATGTTCTAAAAGGTAACGCTTAGCCTCAAGCCTCGTCAAATGGGAATGACAGAAAATCAGGGGTTATGCAGCAAGGCTAGGTGGGTAGCACCCAAGCAGGGTGAGGCCATCCCTTCCTAGATGTCCCTTTTTATTTCGGCTTAGTGGGCGGTTGCTGATCCCAACCGCGGGGTGATCTCACTCAGGATTATCCAGTAAGGGGTAGTCCCGGTCTTGTGTTGCAGGGGAGCGGGCGTACTCCTCGGTACTGTGATCTAGGCCATGTACTGCGACAGGTGGTACCCTAGTGCCTAGTCATTAGTTGGAAATTCATTCTCCCTACGAGCCTTGTATGAGTTTTGTTTGTATTACCCACTCTGTGGCTAGTAGCTGGAATTTAATAGATGTAACAATTTTGGCTATTTTATAAGTATTTGTATATAGACCCTATTATAATATCAGAGGATTTCTAAAAAAAATTGTTTTAGCTATCGTAAGGTAAAAGCCCGACTTGTTTATTTGTGGCGTGGTCTTACGAGATGCTTTTGTTTTCAAGGGATTTTTGAAACTTTAATAATCAAATTGAGTGTGATTTTCTCACGCTGGTATTCCAGACTGACTTGGGTGTTATTCAACTGTAATGCTCGGGTCAGACCGAGTATTATAGGATACAGGATATGATGCTGTAGAGCTCAGGAGACGAGCAGGATGCCGATACGTACTCCCGTACTTGTTTATATATATTCCGCTGTATTGAGTTGCTGTGTATCCATTTGTATGATATTGATGTTAAGCTGTGATTGATGTACTATGATAATGTAATATATAAACAGATATATTTGATTTTGAGTAAAGATCATTTATTATCTATTATATTTTATTCCGCTGCGATGGTTAGATTCTGTTGTTGTGTTCTGTTTTCTTCTTCTACCTCTTCTTCTTAAACCCTAATGGTTCGTATTTCTGTACCACTTGAGTTGATTTAGGTAGAATAGTGTTAACTCAAAGGGTACGGATTTGCGGGTCGTTACACTTGGTATCAGAGCTTAGGTTGGTGATGACCTTGGCGCTGGTGGGAACTACTCATTAAATAGAGTCAGTATTACTCTAGAATGAGTTTGAGAGTATTAATAGATATGAGTGCGTATTTGTTAGTGAATATAAAATTGTTTTATATTGTGTTGATTTATCTGTTGAGTTTTTATGGATTCTGGTCGATATATGGGACGTCATGTTATCGATAGGAATTTCTAAACTCTTAAACAAGATAAATCGAGACAATATCGTTTTAAATAGGGTAAATGAAATAATTTTACCCAAAATTATTTTGTATATAAAGGAAATAATTTCTCGTAATTGTTATAGTTATATATGGATGCTTGGTTGTTAGGAGTGAAAATATTACATTATTATCATTGTATGAAAATTAAATAAGAAATTGAAATAATAACTAAAGATTAAGAATAAATGAATAAATAAATGGATTTTGTAAATGTGATTTATAATTGAATAAGGAATTGGAATCGTAATTAAAAGCTAGAAACAAATTCATATATAAATGAAACTTGTAAATATAAATTATAAATGTAAATTATAATGTGGATAATAATTACAATACAATAAAATTCCAAGGCAATGTTTGAATATAAATTTAAAGGATTTGGAATTGGGAATTTAAATTCCTTTGAATTTGGAATTGTTTCTCAAAGGTTGAAAAGATAATATATATTGAGAAATTTTTTTTGAATTGGATTTGAAATCTAGAGAGATTTGGAATTTAAAAATGTTGGAAGGGTTTTTAAAGGGAGAGAAAAGCATTGAACTCTTTACGGTCGCTGGAAAATAATTCCGATGATGATCGCGACATCATCGATGTTCATTTTCGAGTTTCCAAAAGAGGGATTGCTACCAGGATGTTTTGGATTAAAGTTGTGGGAGAAATTTGGTTGATTTTAAAATTGCAAAGGAACAGTTTGGTGAGATATATATATATATATGTTTTCAAAATTGAAGGTTGAATTTAAATTTGAAGGAAAAATATAGTTAAGTTGTATTAAATAAACAAGTTTTAGGACTAAAATTTGTAAGTAATTGAATGATTTTATTGTATGAAAATGAATTGAACTTCAATATTGGATGATGCTTGATTTAATGGTGTAAAAATAAGCGTAGAATAAGTTCAAATGGGCTAAAATAATTAATGTTTGGAAATAAAATTTATTGGTTAAATAATGAATTGGTGAATGAATAAATGGATCAACTATTGAACTTATAAAGTAAAGTTGATATAAATAAGAAGAAATTTGAAATTTTAATCGAGGAATTAAAATTTAACTTAAGTAAATGAAGGTAAAGAAAATATATTTGAATTTAACTCGAGATAAGTTAAATAAATTGAAATTGAAATTGAATTGAATTGGATATAAAGTTAAAAGGTAAAATGATTATAATTGTGAAATGAAAATTTATACTTTAAGCTAGTAGGTGTTATATATATAATCTGAAATTTGGTTATAAGATGAAGTGACTCAAATGAGCAATATAAGCTTTTAAATAAATAAGTTTTGAACTCATATATTGAGAAATAAAATTTAGTTAAATTCGGATTGAATTGAATCAAAATTCAGTTGTGTCATGAATGATATTAAATGGAATGGAATTAAATCCATGCTTAACAAAATTCAAAAAGAATGGAGTAGCTAGATTTAATTGGAGTTAAGCTAAATAAATTTGGGTTGAAATAAATTCACTTGAGTTATAGATATTATTGAATGAAATGAAATTCTTACTTAAATAAATGAATGTAAATTAAGCAAGTATTGACTTAGAATGAATAAACTTCGAAAGCTTATAAAAGAATTGAAAAGCATTGGAAAAAATATATAATCCCTAGTTAAAGGTAAGATGTGAATATGGTTGACTATAAATAGATGATGAAGTATGAATATTAAAAGTGAGTAGCTTATAAAATTTAAAAAGGGAATAAATAAGCCAGAATAAAAATATTGTATTCTGAGATAAAAATCCAAACTTGGGATATAAGATGAAATTGAACTCAAGGAAATCAAATAAAATTGATTTTCAAGATAAATGAAAAAGAAAATCAAGTATGGGATTGTAATTGAATTATAATTGGAAGTGTTGTGGAATGAAAATTTGAATTGGATTAAAATGGTTGTGGTGGGGAATATAAACAAATCCAATTCAAGCATAAAATGAATGGCCTTATTATTAATAAATTCAACAATGAATTGTTAATGTAAATCAAAATTTAAAATGGATAAAAGAATAAACTAATCGAATAAATTAGTGAAATGGTTAGATTTGATCAAAGGAAATTCAAATCAAAGATGGTGAATAGGTAATAGAGTTTGGAAATAAAGTTTGAGTTGTATGGAATTGGATTAAAATAAAAATGATTTGAGATGAAAATAAATCCAATTCGAGTATGAATAAATTAAAACGAAAATGCACTTAAGTTATGAAATGGTAGTGAATTGAAGTAAATTAACTTAAGTTTAAAAATTAATAGAAGCATGGGATGATGTCGTGTATAATAAAATGGTTTGGAGTCAAATCTATTTGGATATGAAAGAAATGCAATGAAAGTTTGTGAATAAATTAAAATGGGATGGGATTAAGTGTAAATTGAGTCGGAATCAATTTAAATTGGTTATAAAGCTTATGTTATTATTTATTCACATTAATATTGTCGAATTGAATTAGTAAATTGGTCGTTCGACGTAAACGGAAGTAAGCAAAACTATATGAATCAATAGCAGTTTGATAAATTGAATTTTGCATCAATTGGAATGAATATGAGTTTGTTTTGCTTAGAATGAATTAAATATAAGCGAGTAAGTTGTAAATCACTCAAACTGAATGGAATGGTTTGAAAATTGATTATAAGCAATTGTAAAAAGTGTCGGAACCTTATATATGCTTATGGAAATTATATAACATGCAGTATATGTGAAATTTATGTGTTTATGCCAGTACATCACATGCATGGTTACAGGATTGATGTTTTAGCTATTTAAATTTAAGTGAAATCCAATAAACTTCCTATATATAGTACTTATATGTTTAAATTGAGTAAGTACAGGTACCGGGAAGTCGTTTGGCTGGATTTGGTCCCGCAAAATGCTAAAATAAATAAGCGACTTGCTTATAAATGCTAAATAAGGTACACCTACGCAATAAAAATAGGAAATATGAATTGTTTTTGTTTTTTTCCGACCGTGTGGGTCGATGTATATATATTTATATCTTTTGTCAAATTGCAAAGGCTCCTCCGTACAAAGGAGACTCTGCCAAAAAATTTCGAAAATTTTGGGAGTTAGAATTTTTTTGAAATCTTTGGAAAATTTTGTTAACAACAAAACGGTTTCAAATTGGAAATTGAAATAAATTAGTAAATGAAACCAATTTAAAATAAAGACATGAATTGGTTATAAAGGAAAAATAAAATTCAATATTTAGAGTTGAAAATAAATTGAATGCATATGGTAATGAAAGAACCAAATTGAAATTGAATGGAAGTAGATATAAAATAAAATGGCAAAGCGAAAATAAATATAAGAAACATATTAAACGATTATACTAAACTTAAGAAAAGAATGGTGAATTCTAAATAGGAAATTGATATTACAAATATATTCTAAGTTAATATTTGGGATGAATAGATATTGACATTTCGAAAGGAAGTCAATAAAATATTTTGAATGTTGTGATTGGATATTATTGCTAAGTGGAATATACAGGTATTATAAAAGGAAAAGAAAGTTGGTTTTGATTTCAAAGAGATAAATTTGAATTGCCCGACCAAAAAGGTATGTGTTTAAATTTCTGTGAAATTTGATTGGGTTTTTGGATCGAGCCACTTGGCCTTTTGTTTTCTTTTTGGATTTGGGAGTCCGTAGAGGCCTTTTGTAGTAGTATCGAGCTAGCCGCGCAAAGGAGACGCTGGCGAAATTTTTCGGAAATTTAGAGAGTTAGAAAATTTTGAGAAAATTTTGGTAATTTAAAATTTGGTTTTAAATTGAAACTTAAATGATTAAGCAAATAATATTGATTTCAAAATGTTAGGAGAGTTTGAGAAGTTAATAAGAATGATAATGGGTCCTTTACTAAAGATTATTGGTAGGACGTTAAATTGTTGGTTTTGAGAAAAGTAAACGGGTATTGAACCATTCTTACTAATTAGTAATTTTGTGGACGAAATTCTTTTAAGGGGGGAGGAATGTGACGACCCGAAATTTTCAAGCATTTAAAATCGGAATATTTAGTTGATTCTAATTATTAAATAGAGTAATTCTAACTTGAATCAAGGATATCACAATTTATTTGATAATTAATTATTGAATTAAATAGTTTTGAAGTTGGGTGAATTATTGAATCTTCAGTTTTTAAGCCTGTTAAAAATAATTTGAAGGCTTATAAAATTTATATTGATAACACTGAAGATAATAGAAGTTTTAAAATTGAATTTAACAGTGATTTGTTCGGTTTTGAAATTTCATCGTTTAAATTGAACTTAAAAACAGCCTTCCGAGGCACAGTCTCGGAATTCGACGAAATCAGTGTCATTGGATCCGTAATATTGAATTATTATCGGATTTCAATTTTCGTAGTATTTGGAGTTGTTGTGTGAGCGTACGACATATAAACGCGTTGAAATCTATATCGAATTCAATTTAAATTTGTATTTATATTTGGTCCACATCAGCTGAAATTATATCAATATCAAACCTTCTCATCACTTCAACTGTTTTTAACTTCACCTCATATCGCTGTAGCAAATCCATTCAGTCACGCAAGCGTATCCAACACGCAATTCCTTTTCCTTCTTTTAATAAGCACGAACCCTTTACTTTTACTTCAGTAAAGAAAAAAAGAAGAAGAAGAAAATCAAAATCATAATGGCCGCACCTCTTTTATTTAAAAGAAATCGAACGAAGTCATACGATTTTTCTCCTCCTGCCCAACCAAATCGGCAACTCGAAGCCATTCGAGTCGAATCGAGACGCATAGCGCGTGTAGGGGTGTCGCAACATTCTAGAGGTTGGGTTGTTGTATTGCAGATCTGAGTGGAAGTCGCGGGGATTAGGGTGGCGCTGAGGCGACGGCGGCGGCCTCGATCTGTGAGGATTGAGCATACGGCCGTCACTTGGGTTGAGTTCCTTCGGCGATTCAAGCGACGAGGTGTCGTGGCGTTGCGATGGCAACACGCGAAGGAGTAGGCCTCGCGAGGGTTGCGGCAGCAAGGTATTTTTGGCTTTTGATTGGATAGTTAATAAAAAATAATAATGAATATGTAAATATACTGCGACTTTTTACAGTAAGCTATTTTGATTTTATTTTAATTTAAATAATTTATACATGGATATTATATTTAAGCAGAAACTGTATTTTTACAATGAGATATCATATTTTTGTTTTCAATTTAAATGGGTGAACAATAAACAGAACATTAAATTTGTATTTACTGGAAATTTCATAGGGTTCGTTTTGATTTGGAAATTCGACCTTTGGTTTATATGGATTTTTTTATAAATATATAAATGTGTAGTTCTAAAAAATATAATATATATAAATAGAAAATATATGGATTTATATATTGAGCCTACCGTGCTTAGAAAAAATAAAATAAAAAATATCTTGGAAATATCAAATTATTAGTTAAAAATGAGTAGCTAAATTAAATTATTGGTCATTTAATTTATTAAATAGTAAATCATTATAGATTAATTCAGATATTAATAAATCGTGTAATGTCATACAAGGTCTAATACGGTGAAGAAAACAAGTCAGGGTTGGATTGGATTGCAACGAAAAACCAAAGGTGAGTTAACCTAACTCGGTTAAATTTAAATTTAAATGATTAAATTTAAATAATTTGCTTGAATGGTTGAATTGATTGATGTGCAATAGTATGGTATATTTTGGAATTGGTGTATTATATTATGCTAACGTCTGTGGATGCAGGGAAGACAGGTTGGAGAGATCCAACCGGATCCCTCAATAGTTATTTAAATTGTTTAATACCCTCTGTTGCGATTATTTGATTTTCTATGATGACTGATATCAGAATATTGAATGCTATGGTTCGATTGGATATCATTGGGTATAATAAATTATCAAAAATATATATAAATTGGATTTTGGAAGGAAATTAAAAGAAGTGAATTGGAAGAAAATAATTATAGAAAATCCGAATAAGTTTAAGAATGAATTGGAAAGAAATAAAGTGACTTTAAAATTTTAATAAATAAAACTAGAGTATAGGAAGGAAATTTTGAATAACAGGAAGTTAATGAATTTCAAACTTAAGTGTTATTATTTAAGAGAGCAAAACATTTATTTAAAATTTAAGATTTAAATTATTGAAAGGGATAAAGAAGAATTGGGAAAGACCTGAATTTGTGTATTTCAGTTAAGAGATTTAAAACCAACGGAAAATAACAACAATAATAATACGTCCAAAATAAATAAATTTTGAAATGAATTGAGTAAGTAATAAAATTTATTTCAAATGGAGTAAATTGGAAATCAATTTGGGAAATTGATTTAAGTGATTGAGATTGGAAATTCTCCCTGAATAACCAAGTACGTTTTCAAAGTAAAATTTTAAAATATAAGTTAAAAGTTGTTTTAAAAAGCAAGATTTGGGAAATTTATTATCAAATATTTAAACTCTAAAATAAGTATTTCCTTTTAATCTATTATGATAGTAATTATTTATAAAAGGGTAACATAATGTTTTGTTTTAAAGAGTGAGAACCTAGTTTTATAAAGTAACCTTATTTTCAAAAATTTATATAATATTTATTTTTAGCCAATTATTGAAGTAGTCTTAACTTAAATGTTTTAAAGTAAATTCCGAAGCAAGTATTTTATTTTAATCTATTATCGTAATAATTATTTAAAGACTGATTTGGTATTTTAAAGAAGAAAATCTAGTTAAATTTATAAGTAAACTTATTTTAATTATTTCTAAAGTATTATTTTAAATTTAGTACTAAAGTAAATTTTCTAAATCTAATGTTACACATATTTTACAATAAAGTGTTTGAAATTATTTTAAAAATCTAAAATTTTGTGCTTGGTGATTCCAGTAGAAATAGAAATACTTGGAATTTATTCTGAGAAAACAGGATAGTTTGAAAACTGTTTTCAAAGAATTTTGAAAAGTGAAAATATACCTTGTGAAGATATTTTTGAGATTAATAAATAATTTGGGAAATTATTTATTGTGTGATGGTTGTTGCGAATATTAATTGATAGTTAAATCACCGACTATCAATATTGGCCAATTGCGTTGATCGTTTCGAAGAGACCAGGATCGAGATTTATTTCTCGAAAACCACTTCGATTCGGTTTGAACGTTTCGGGGAAAACGATTTTGGATTCGAAGATGGAGCAGTGAAGTGCAAGGGCTAATCGCTACTAATCCTGAGGATATTTCCAAAATGGATGTAGTAGGAATATTGCCTTCGGTTCCGTTCGAACCAGGGATAGACTTGTATGGATGAATGCTTGCGAAACATCGTCAGGTGGACGATGGGCATTCTAAGGGATATGTTCTAAAAGGTAACGCTTAGCCTCAAGCCACATCAAATGGGAATGACTGAAAATCAGGGGTTATGCAACAAGACTAGGTGGGTAGCACCCAAGCAGGGTGAGGTCATCCCTGCCTAGATGTCCCTTTTTATTTCGGCTTAGTGGGCGGTTGCTGATCCCAACCACATGGTAATCTCACTCGGGATTATCCAGTAAGGGGTAGTCCCGGTCTTGTGTTGTAGGTAAGCGGGGGTACTCCTCGGTACTGTGATCTAGGCCACGTACTTTGACAGGTGGTACCCCAGTGCCTAGTCATTAGTTGGAAATTCATTCTCCCTACGTGCCATATACGAGTTTTGTTTGTATTACCCACTCTGTGGTTAGTAGCTGGAATCTAATAGATGTAAAAATTTTGGCTATTTTATAAGTATTTGTATATAGACCCTATTATAATATCAGAGGATTTCTAAAAAAAATTGTTTTAGCTATCGTAAGTAAAAACCCGATATGTTTATTTGTGGCGTGGTCTTACGAGATGCTTTTTTTTCGAGGGATTTTTGAGACTTTAATAATCAAAATGAGTGTGATTTTCTCACGCTGGTATTCCAGATTGACTCGGGTGTTATTCAACTGTAATGCTCGGGTCAGACCGAGTATTATAGGATACAAGATATGATGCTGTAGAGCTCAGGAGACAAGCAGGATGCCGATACGTACTCCGGTACTTGTTTATATATATATATATATATATTCCGCTGTATTGAGTTGCTGTGTATCCATTTGTATGATATTGATGTTAAGCTGTGATTGATGTACTTTGATGATGTAATATATAAACAGATATATTTGATATTGAGTAAAGATCATTTATTATCTATTATATTTTATTCCGCTGCGACGGTTGGATTCTGTTATTGTGTTCTATTTTCTTCTTCTACCTTTTCTTCTTAAACCCTAATGGTTTGTATTTCTGTACCACTTGAGTTGATTTAGGTAGAATAGTGTTTACTCAAGGGGTACGGGTTTGCGGGTCGTTACAGATCGATAAAGATCCATGATGTTGGATCGGTACCGATCCAACACTTAGTTGGATCTGTGACCCAAATTCTTGAGCTGGCTTTGTTTTTGTCCAATGGCTTCATTTGTGCTTGATTTCTGGACTCTTTGACTATCTCTTTGGGATTCTTGCCTTTATAGCTTTGAAGTTTGATTCATCTAGTTCGTCCATATACAGCTTGGTCAAAAGCAGAATAACTCTTCTAATGCAGTCGAAGCAACAGTATTTTTTGGATCATGCACACACTTTCTAAGATGAGAAATATGAAAAATAATATGGACTCCTGATAAAATACTCGGTTGCTCTACTTGGTACGTGAGCTTCCCAATCCTCTCTATAGTAGGGAACGGTCCAACATATCTAGTGCCAGTTTCCCTGATTTTCCAAATCATACCACACCTCTCATTAGTGATATCTTAATGAAAATATGATCTCTAACTGAGAACTCTAGATCTTTGCACCTTTTATGTAGGTAATTTTTCTGCCAAGACTTAGCCTCCTTCATCCGTGCTCGGATCAACTCAATCATTTATGTGGCTTCTCTTACCATATCTGGACCAAGAACCTATCTGTCTCAAGTCTCCACACAACGTGCTGGCAATTTACATGGCCTTCCACACCAATCTTCGAAAGTCGCTATTGATATAATAGTTTGATAACTATTATATAGGAAAACTAAGCTAAGTGCAAAGGTCTTTCCATGACCCACCAAAATCTAGTACACAAGCTCTTGACAAATCTTCAAGTACCATATTGACTCTCTCTGTCTGCCCATCCGTTTATGGATGGTGAGTGATACACATCTTAAGCTTGGTATCCAACACCTCCTGTATACTCTTCTAGAATTCACTAGTGAACAAAGTATCCCTGTCACTAACTATACTACTAGGGATCCCATGCAATCTAATAGTGTTCTTCATAAACAACTTAGCCAATACAGGTGTTGTCCTTGTCAACTAAACAAGAATGAAGTGTGCACTCTTGGAGTCTATCCACTATAGCTTAAACACTCTTATTTTCCCTATTCGATCTTGACAACCTTTCAATAAAATCCATGGATATAGAATCCCATTTTCAACCGGCATATCTAAAGGCTGAAGCAAACTACTTGGATTTTGATGCTTGGATTTTACTTGCTAACAATTCAGACGTTCCTTTAGCTATATGCCAATATCTCATTTCATACCTTCCTAGTAGAAACTTCTCTTCATATCGTGATATAACTTAGTTCCTATAGGATGAATTGTAAACTTTGATCAATGACCTTCCCTAAGAACTTCCTTCCTTAGCTTACTAACATTTGGAATACAAAATCATTCCTTCTTCCTTAACCACCCATTCTGGTCAAGACTAAAATCCTTTAAATCATCAATCTTAGTTCCACCTTCAAGCCTTCTGATTCTTTCAACTAGTAATGGATCATCTCTCGGCTTAGAAACCATCATTTTGATCATCGTTGGTCGAACTTCCAAATATGAAAACATGGAAATTTCCTAATTTGATCTAACCGTTGATCTTAATTTCATACCAAAAGTAGTCAATGCTTCTAAATACTTCCATTTTACTACCATAGCTAACACCACATTTTGATATTTCCTGCAAAGTGCATCGGCAACTTTTTTTCTTCTTTCACAGACGTATACTCAACACCAAAATCATACGTTGCTAAAAACTCTAGCCATCTCCGCTATCTTATATTCAATTCTCTTTTGAGAGAATAAATACCTCAATGACTTATGACCCGTAAAGCGTTATTGTTTGCCTTTAATAATTTTTTTTTTCACTATTTGTTTTGTACCGTTCACGTGTAACGCCTTCACAAAGCGCCAAATCTCCTAATTATTTCGTGGCCGCAGGTTTCTCAAATTATTTCCCTTTCCCTCTTTCCTCTTTCATTTCATTCCAATTTGCATCAGCTTTTACAGTGATTTAGGGGATTCATACGGCATTTGCATCAGCTATCATTTCCTCAAATTCACTACTTGTTGTTCCTCAATCCAACTGCTTACTGCTGCTCTGATTCCTCACCTTCACCGCTACTCCAATCTACCAGCTACACCATGCAATATTGTGCTTCGATTCCTCAACCGTGGCGAATTTCGACCGCTTTTAGGTATATATTTTTAAAATTTTAGGTAAATACTCCATGTTTTCTTTTGATAGCTTATGGATATTGGTTTTTTGAGCTGAAGTTAAGTAATCCTTTTGTTCTTATTGGATGAATTATTTTTTTCTTATTGTCGTAGTAATTCATATGGCATCATTATTCATCGTTGTTAACCTTTTGATGCATAGGTTATGGTACCAAAATACTCATCATTCTTGTTAAAAGCTCCAATAGTGTGTGTTGTATTTGACCACAACTTCTGAACATGTAATTTACAATTATTTCGTTGATTACTAAAAAGTCATAATTAGCGTTGGCTCGTGAAACATGAATATAGTGCATAAAGTTGGAGCAAGTTAATTTGGTTCCTAATGAAATAGTACTGTAACTTGGGAAAACATAATTTGTTTCCTAATGCAAATAATATGTTGATGGAAACATTAACAACATACTTTGTTTCTACAAAATACAGAATATGGTTAACTATTAGCATAATAAGCTATTCTCCCCTTGAGTGCATATACTAGTTGTCATTAATTAGATGAACAACGAGTTTTTTCTCTTCCATTTCTGAATTGGTTATTCAACTACATCCTTTATTAGCTATGACAGAACATATTAGCGGTAGATGTTGTATCTACGTTTAATAATGCGATATTTTTGCTTACCCTGTTTAGCTTAATTTTTTGGGTTTCCCACTATCACGGTAGAAGTTAAACACTATACTGCAGTGAGGAAACATTTTGTAAATTTGATAGCCTAATGTTACACTTATAGCTAAATGAGCTTTTTTAAAACACATATGTTACTAGCGCTTTACAACAAAAAGTATGAAAAATGAGGTCTTTCTGTTTATATTCAAGGAAATACATCGAATAGGCAAATATGTTATCTTTATCCTTAATGTGATTATGTCATATAAATTTAGTTGTGTTTCACGGAATTAGGTTGCCTATTTTTGTGCAAATTATAGCTTTAATCAGACTCATGTTCCAATACAAATGATGATTTATACTTTAGTCAGACTTAACCAAATTTATTATGCATTTCAAATTATTCTGATGATATAACCCATGCTGCCTAATATGAGTTATAGTAATCGTGATGCATGCCTTTCAGTGCACTCAATTTCTATCTTTTATCCATGACACTCTCATATTAAAGCTAAAAAAGGAAATTTAAAACCGTCAAAGCTCTGAATCCTATAATGACCAAAAGTGTATTAATCTTTATCTTTTGTCAGGTGTTTTCAGATCAACTTTCTTTTACTTATTCATGTCTGCCTGACTTTTCACTTTAATTGATTATGTCTGCCTAACTTTTCACTCTAGCCCTTAATGTTATTGTTTATGATTGAACTTATGCATTTTGTATTAGAAATTTTGCAGTTATTAGAGATGCATGCTTAAAGAAGGACTTTAATGTCACTATATGAATTCGGTTGTTTTTTTAGCAAATTGATATGCCTGCTAATTCCCCCAGCATCCCTCAGTTGCTTACCTCTGTCCCTCAATGAACGTCTATTCTATTGAAGTCCCATAGGGAACATCTAAGGCAAACACTAAACGTCAATGCGCAAAAGATCATGGTGAATAAGATGAAGCATCGCTTTGGATATGCATAAAAGAGCACGAAAGGACGTAGCTGAACCCAAATTAGTAGCGGAAGCATGCTCAAGTAAAGGACTATATCTGGCAAGTACAAGTGAACTACGTCATGATGAAACCAGGAATCCTATAAACAGGATATGCACGTACCAAGGCCGATACCAAACGAGCTGGAGGATGCACGAACTAAAATACAAGACCAACAATATTGAGGCGAGCTGGAGCATGATGATACCAGGACATGCACGGACTGAGCATGCTGAGGCATACTAGTACGACAAGTCAGTGTAGGCTCACACGAGCTGAAGCTAAGAATGAGTGCCTTCAATTAATTGGAAGGTTTTACATGCTTTGGTGCACAAATGTAAACAACACACTCAGATAGGCTAGAAACTGAGATATAGAAAATTTCAGAATGAGGTAAAGTGCAGGTGTGCGTAATGTCCTGGATTGCTTAGATGCTCCCTGTAGGACTTCGACAGAATAGACATTTACCGAGGAACTGACGCATGCGATTAAGGGCTATTAGGGGAATCAACAAGCATATGCATGCTTTTAACAAATTGGTTGGTTTTTCTTCCTATGATATGGTTTATGTAAAGGCTATATATGAGGGTAAATTTGTCCTTTCAGATGAATGATTTCAGGAGCATGCTTGAAGGGTATAAAGCTTGCTTCCGCAGCTTAGAGCCACCTAATACACAGTACCAATTTTGTCGGTATTAAGGAAAATTATATCCTACAATCATACTTTTTTCCATTATTTTAGATAAAGTTATAGTCAAAGGTTTATTTTATATGGTTTTGTTTGTAGGCTTGCAGAGCTTTGTTCAAAGATTTCTGATATTGGCCACGCATTAGTGATAGTTGATGGTATTAATAGCTGCTAATTTTGTCATTGGATTATTTATTTCAAATCGTCACTTTTGTGCATATACAAACATACCATACACTTCATCTATCTTCTTCCACAAGTTCCCACATTTAATATAAACACCCAATAAAAACATTTAACTTCAAAATCAAGAGGTTGAAAACTTAGTTACAACTCAAGCCTACTTCTTTTGTACTCATGAATTCGTAAAATTGTGTTTGCGCATATGAACCGAGTTTACAAACTTGGCTAGCATTTGCAAACTCGGTTTGCATTAGTTCGAAAAACTGAGCCTGTAAACTCAATTTTGCAAATTAAGTATCCAAGCTCGGTTCGCAAAACTGAGTCTACGAACTCTATTTGCAAAACCGAGTTTGTAGAACTAAGTGCAAACTCAGTTTTGCAAGTTTGAGTTTGCAAACTCAGTTTTGCAAAACAGAGTGTTGCAAAATCGAGCATGCACTTGAACAATCAAGTGGTAGAGTTATTTAATGAACTTATGAAGCAACTTACATTGCTCATAATTTTGTAAATAGACTTAATGAACTTAATGAACTCTACTTAAAATGCACTTAAATTTGAGCAGCAAAGTAGTCAAATTAAAGAGAGCATTTGGATCAGCTATCATTAATAAAAATAGAAGTGGATGATTTACTCATATTTACATGAGATATATACGCAATTTAACATGATGGTTTGTTGAGTGGTAGAGTTATTTAATGGACTTATGAAGCAACTTACATTGCTCATAATTTTGTTTTTTTTGGGTTTGATAATTCATCAGTTAGCTGAACTTTCTTGGATCCCTTTAAAAGAGCATGTTTGGTTTATCATTTTGGAAACATTAGTTTTCTGAAACATTCGAAATGTTTTTGGTCTATTGGTCTTTAAAATGCATTTTAAAATGACTCGTTTGTGACAATGATCCATTGTTCTGGGATCCATTGTCGACAATGACTGAGTGAATGGTTGTATTTGACAATGACAATCCTTTAACCTGAGCATACAATTGTATTAGCTACATTTATAGATTGTAGCTAGAAATAACAAGTGAATGGTATGTTTTAAGTGCATTGCCGACAATATATAACAAGTTAATGGGCTTTTATTCCTCCACAGTTGTACCCTATTTTTATTTTTTATTTTTAAAGTTCTTAATATTTTGGATTGTAAGTTAAATCTTATAAATAAATGTAAGAGCTGATGGTTTACTAAAATTGAGTTCTCCTCAGTTTAGTGTGAGATAGCTTTATGTAGCGAGCTGATGATTTATGTCAGGTAACAGTTGTATCTCATATAGTTAAAACTCTATTTATCATAGTTAATGAAGATATAATTCATACTAGCAAGTTGCTGCAATTGTTTGGGTAAAGCGCTATCTATTTTTAGCACGTGAAATAGGATACTAAACTTTCATAAGGTGACTTCTGCTATGGCTATTTGCATGCTTTGTCATTGTTCTGGCATATGTGCCCATCACTGCTGTAGTCGACAACCACGGGCCTTACTTGCAAAATTTCATATTGAGCCTAATGACCCTGAAGATGTAGTCAGTGTTTCCTTTTTCCCTTTACTCTTAGATAATCTTAATAGACTTTTTTGTCAACTCCATTCCATTGCATTTAATTTTCATGTAGCATGTAATAGACTGATGTATTTTTTTATGGTAGAAAGCTGTTAAGTGCAAAAAGGTACAAGCTTCAAATCGAAATCTTGTTTTGAGAAACTTATTGGCATGCACACAAGTGCAATCTAAATGTTTACCATCACGATTGGTGACATTGATTGATAAATTAATCATATAAAATTTTCTTGATTCAAGTTTTATTAATTTCATGGCCATGTCTGCATAGCAGAATCTCAAAAGGAATACAAGGAAGAAGAAGATGACATGAATGGCTTCCAATCAGACGTGGATGGTGATGATGATGACAAAGAAATGGGAGATGACGACGAGGAGGGTGATGAGGCAGTTAGTCTAAGATTGCAAAAATGGCTGCACAGGTATGTTGCATACTCTGAATAAATAAATGATGTGGTAGTATAAAAAGAAAGGAAAAAAACACGTCTCTTATCTTGCTAGTCATCTCATTCCCTAATTGCGGTATAAAATTACTTTATTGGGCTCTCGTGAAACAAGCACTTCCCCAGTTGCTTGCTGCAGATTGATACATAATATATTAATATACATACAACAAACAACAGTTTAAGCGCCAAGCAAAAATATAAAGACATCGGTCATAATAATATCTTACATATTTATGGGTGTTTGTGTATGTGTATGTGTATAGCATAAGATGTCACGGACCTCAAGTTGGAAGGCCACTTTCTAAATGGAAGCCCCTTTGGCTACTCCCCTTATATTCAATATAGCAAATGAATATTTCTTGAAATGTGTAATTATTGTTTTTGCAGTGCCTATAACAATATTGTTCCTTCTGGGCAAATGAATAATAATACTGAATATCAACAACACTACTCAAATGCTTACAGATAGCGTGTGGTTTATCTGGTATTGGAAAAGAAAATTTGTTGCTCTATATTAAGTTACCTCAAAATCACCACTCATGGCTGAAATTGGATGTATATTTCATATGAATTCACTGAATCTAATACATATTCTATATGAAATAAACATTTGGTTTAATCAACCCATGAATGTATAAGAAAATAGATAGAAGACCGTTGTGCGAAAATTCAATTGATTTCCACTAACTCCAAAAAGCACAACGGAATGCTAAAGCGTGAAAACAATCAAAAGAAGGATCTAGCTTGTTGTTTGCAAGTTCTGTTTTCTTTGTTTAATTTGTAATTCCCTTTCATTTTCCAGACATTGCTTCAGGGTGAACTTCGGAATTCTGGATTTTACTATTTTTGCTGCAAGGAAGTGGTATAATGATTTTTGTCTTTCATTTTCCTGTATTTTTCCTTCTCCAAATACCTCATTTTGTATTCCTAGCTAGATTGTAGCCAATGTTCATTTAAAATTTCAAAATTTTGAATACCAGATCAGTCCTTCACAGTTTGAAGATCATGCTGGTCACAGTCAAAGGCGAAAACCGTGAGTTGATGTTTGAAATGTTTCACACATTTTCTTAGTGTTCTTTCAATATGACATATGTATGATGCTATTTATTCAGGTATCATCATATATATCTGCCTGATGGATTATCGCTACATGATCTATCAGTTATTCTGTTGAGTAAATTCAACCCAAAAAACAGAAAAGTCAATGATGATGTCAGTAGAACATGCAAAGAAGAGCTTCTGGAGGATGTGGCAAGTACTTCAGCATGATTCTTATGTTTATTGCATTAACTCTCTTTATATATGCTTCTTTCAACAAATGTTCTGCGTGCACATATTTTGTGGCCTGTATTGAGTGAGGAATGCGAGTATGTACCCCAAATTTGAGGATTTAGATGACCCATGCTTGTTCAAAATGGTTAGGATGTGTATCTAATCTGAATTACTATAAAGTTGCATATATACCTATATCTATTTAGGCATATATATGGTTTGCCGGATATTATACGGATATTTTCTTCAGAACGCCGATCATTTTCACTAAATTTATGGTTCATGCCCTAGTTTTAAATAATTATCGTGAAATTTTTGAACTTTGACAAAGAACTTTTGTTAATATTTTAATTTGGGAAAGCTGACTGAGATTTGGATAATGAATTGGAGTAAAATTTGAACATACAGCTGGGTCTGAATTACATTTGAAACTTTGAATTAAAATGGTATCTATCGGTTTTGTAAAGATAAATATTTTTTTGTTAGCAATCTGATTGGATTTGGATTATTGATGTAACTGGATTAGGATAATATGGTGCTTCAATATTAGCCTGAGCGTAGCAGTATCAATAGATGAGTTCAACATTTTTATGTAGTAGTTTGAAGTTCAACGCTTTTTTATTTGCATGAAAACATGGTTACATATGGTGTTAACAAGTTAGCTATGCTAATTTTTTTAATCGGTTCAGCAGGTAAAGTGACCTAAAAGGGATTAGATGTGGAGTAAATAGCAGCATGTATGATGTGTTATGTAAGTTATCAGACCAAGTAAACTTTGTTGTATGTGAAGCTCCTGCAATTAAAGTTATATATCATGGGACAAATGCTTGTAAATTTGTAAGAAATTTGCTGTTGGTAATGGTTCTGCTGGAAGAAATGAAAGGGAATGCACTTGCTTTAATGTTTGTACACTGTAATGAAAAATATATCACATTTCTTTCTGAGCATGCTCTTGTGTTATATTTATTGATTATAATCTTTATTCGTTTATGAAGATTTAGTTTGATTGCTATTATTAAAATGTAATATATAGGCATAGCTCTTGAAAAGTGTATCTACGATTTTTATAGCGGCATATATGAGCTGTAAAAGAATTTATCAATACTATAACATGTTGATTTTATAGTGGCAAAATGGTGTTATAAATATTTCCAGTTCCGTTGAGATTTAGCTGTATTATAGCGGCTATAATGAGCTATTGAATTAACGTACCATAGCGATTTGCGTTATAAAACTAAGCGCAACCATAGCGGCATATTTTGTGTTATAAATATTCAACAGTTTTTTATAACATGTCAATATATAGCGCTTATCAAACCGCTATGGTTGTGATTAATAGCGGCTATATGCCGCTATAAAAGACACTTTTTGTTGTAGTGGGCATTCACATACCATTCACATATCATTCAAACTCAACAATTTTGAAGTAGCCGATGCTAAGCAAAGAACAAAGATCGAAGAAGCATCAAACTGAATTGAGATTCGATGGTAAGATCGATCAATGACCAAGCGGCAGCTTCAAAGAAAAACAAAGCCCTAAATTTTGAAAGAGGGAAATAGGAACGAGGCAGCCTTTTTTCAACGATACAAGGCCGAAGAAATGAAAAGGGAGAACAGTTTTTTATTAATTAAATTTTTTAGGCTGGCCTTTATTTTTTTTTTAGGCTTAAATTTTATTTAGGGTTTTGTGTTTGTTTTTTATTTTGTAATTTATTTTTAAACTTTTATTAAATACTAGTCGCGTGACTAGGGGGCGAACTACGGTCGTGTAGTTCGAGAATTTGCAACTTAGTGGCTGAGTTGTGGCAGAGTATTGAGCATAGAGTTAGGTTAGTCGATAGCGGGTGTCACGAGTTTACGTGTGTTAGCGTCCGACTGCTTAATTTATAGTAGAAACCTTGGGGGCAGCACGCAGGTATGGTTTTGCCCAAGCAGGGTAAATCTATGTTGTTCTATTTCTGCTTTTAATACTCTACTATTATCTATGCTGCTATTATTCTACTATTATTGGTGCTGTAATTATTTTATATATTTCCGCATTAACTTTTATAATTATTAGTATCACCCTATTCACCCCCCCTCTAGGGTGAAATCGATCCTACAAGAACTAGTAAATAACATTTACAATCATGCAACATACATTGGACTACCCATCCTAATTTATTTGACTATCCATTTTAGTTCCCTCTAACTATCTGTCTTAACTTCAAATGACTATCCGTCTTATATTTATATAGGCTACCCATCTCACATGTGTACAATATATAGATTGTCTATCCCCTACCATGTGGAATACCCATCATATATGGTTTAACTATCAAAAATTATATGGACTATCCATCACACATGCTTCATTCTTTTTCAATTATGTGGACTATCCATCGCACATATCATAGTGTTCCTGGCATGACTATGAACTCTTCATTAACCATATAGAGACTATCCATCTCAAGCATTATATGGACTACATCACACATTCCATAGTTTTTCTAAGATGATCATTAACCCAACACTTATCAGTTTAATTCATAATTAATCTTATTAACCCAACACTTATCAGTTTAATTCATAATTAATCTTATTCACCCAAGTGCCCAACTGTCTACTAGTATCCCCAATTAGTTTGACAACCCCTTAAACTTATAGCATGTCATAATAACCAACATTGGTACCTCCAATATATATGATGCCGAAATCATCAAATAAATGGCAAGTCAAATATAATATACATTAGTGTCAATGAATAACATCAAATTCATAAACTTATGCCATATAGAAATATAAAACATTGGTATCTGCAATGAATAATGTCGAAATCATAAAGCACATGGCCTACCGCCATAAATACAGCAAAATAGAAGACGTATAGCGCTCTTGTCGCAATAAGGATGGCGAACCACGATCCAAGGTTATAAAAAAACTTAAAATTTCTTAAATATATAAAAATTTCATGTCGAAAAATGAGGTAGTTGTTAAGAAATAGGCAATCTCGCCGTTAAAACATAGCTCCAATTAACAAAGAAACACGACAATTTCGACCAATAGGGCTTTAGTGTCGAAATAAAAGAAATACAGCATCAACTTTGAAATGAAAGGTTATGGCATCAATGCCATATGGCATTGTTGCCGAAAATAAAGCGACGGATAATGTCGACATTGATAAACCACGATGTCAATACTTTGAGTTAAAATCAATTAGCTACGTCATCTTTATAGGTATGTCAAAAATATTATACTTCAGATATTATGTCGTAAAGCATATGATGTCGGCATTAAAAACTCACGATATTAATATATAATATACCCAAAAGATGCAATATTCCCATAACGACGACGTCGGATGCATGACTCAATGCATCACGTACATACGGTTTAAATATCACATGCATTGTCTCATGTCAATGCCGCCTATTTTGATATCACTTACAACTATAAAGTGATACCACCTGTTATTAATGCTGGACATCATGGAGATGTTGCATATTGGTGGCATTGTTGTAATTATAAAAATTGTTTCTTTCTTTTTAAAAAAATTCCTTTTTACCTAATCTTATTTCTTGTCAAAATATGATTGGTTAGAACCAAAACATTACATTTTCTTTTCAGAATTTACTGAAATAAAGTTTACCTTCCCAAAAACATATACCATCTTATATAATTAATATCCTTTCAAAATCAATGAAAATTTAAAGAGACATATTTTTCTATTTATAAATATTTCAGGACCAAAATAATTATTAATTGTTTTTAACAACCAAAACCCAAAATGAGCATATTTCCTCCTAGGAAATTCATAAATTATTCATTTTAACTTGAAAAATTATGAAATTTAAAAACCATATCCAAAATAATGTTTTATACAACATACAAGAAAATAAAATCAGTTTAAAATAAGAAACATAGGTTTGACCCTTAAAATCCATCTAAATAATTTTATAAAAATTCCATAAATCAATATTCTATCCAAATAATGCCATAAACAATCATAGCATAATAGTATCATCATAATAAATTCGAAAATTATCCATAACCAAAATCAAACACAAGTAATAAAGATGGTTAATTATTATTCACCTTAAATTGGATGATGGAGTTTAGTTTCCCTATGCTTTTTCCTATTTGAATCCCTTTATTTCCCCTTTTTTCTTCCATAGTAATGGTCGGCCTCAATTGTTGTTTTTTACTTAGTGTATTGTGAAAATGAGAATGGATGAGAGAAAGGAAGGGTTTAGGATGAAATAAGCTCTTTTCCTAATTTGTCCTTCTCATTCGTTCTTTTCTTTTATAAGTTTAAAACATCTTATCACTTGGTTTATTACGGTACGGCCTCATTAAATTATCATATCTCATTCTCCATGTCTCCCTACATTATTCTATTTAATCTATCCTATAAGAATAATTTTAAACAAAAATTATGGGTGTTACAGCTAAGGATTTGTCTTTAGAGTCATATTTGACTTATGTTAGACCGCTAAAAGAAATAATAGGCCGTGATAAGAAAATGTTGAGGAGAAAAAGTTATCAAACGTGTTTGCATTCAATGGAATGATGATATAGATTATTATAATAGGGAGGTAGAGGATAAGATTAATAATATCTATCTTGAATTGTTTTGACATGTATGATTAAACATGTATGTTTTGTTGAATAAACTAGTAGCGACACTACTATGGTTTTATGAGATAATATCATTATGCATTAATAGTGGCGCTAATACGTTATGAACGTTAGTTAATGATTTTCATTAGTATAGAACTAGTGTAATTATTGTACTGTGTGTACATTGAATGGATGATGGTGGTCATTATCCCGCCTTGTATAAATTTCGAGGACCAAATTCTTATAAGGAGGGAGGGCTATAACACCCTACATTTTGGAGTGCCATTATATGCAGAATTAAAAATATATTATGGGATAACAACCAAGTAAGACAATTCTATTGATAAGAATGAGGAGTGAATTTAAAATGCAAAGTTAGGGGATTAATAAAAACAAGCCAGAATGGGATTTTTTCCTAAGCCCAAATCACTAACCCTTTAAAACACAAGGAGATCGTTCACATTTTTAAGAGAGAAAAAGAAAATTGAGTAAAAATAAAAAGATTTCATCATTAAGAAGAAAAGAAAACCTTTTAGTCAAGTTTACCAAGCTTAAGTGAGTTACATTTCCTTTAAACCTTCCAAACTAGTTTAGGATAAGACTATATAGGTTTATGATGATCTAAATGATAATGAACAAGTTTAAGGATGGTAGAAAACCATGCTTGGGAATTTAACGTTAATTAATTTTTATATGTTTAGGGTAAAATGTGAACAAAATCTTCTCCAATTCACTTGAATTTCATATCATGTTTAGAATATTAATTTGGAGATGAGTTTTTAATTTTATAATTTTTTAAACTTAATTGGATTTATAATGAATTTTATAGTTTGAGGAAATGTTTAATTCCACAATTTAATTATTTATAATATGAAAAGTAATTACTTTGTCCTAAAATTTTCATATGAGTTAAAAAAGGATTAATCGAATTTTTGATTATTATTTTGGATTTTCCCATTTATTTTCAAAATAATATGAATAATCTAGTGAACAGAGGGGTTAATTACCAATGAGAATTTTAAATAGTTAATTAGTAAAATAATTAATAATTCCCAAAAAGCTGCAAATGATCAGGTTAACTAATGATAATTCGAATATAACAAGGTTGGTATAAAATAATTGCTGTTAATGGTATTAAAACAATTTTCAATTTAATTGCTAAACTGCTATTTAAACATTCGATGGCTTAGATAAGCATTGACATTTGATAGCTTTATGAACTTTAACACACGGTAGCCAAAAATCAAACATGTTATGGATTAATAAGTTAAGCACTTGGTAGCTCCAAAATCCTAGACTTATAATAGCATTAAATTATCACATGAGCTAGCTCTAAAATAATGACATGCAATAGCTCTAAAATGTTAACGCTCGATAGCTTTTGGCATGTGATTGGTTTTGACATGCCATATCTCTTTGACACTCGATAACCTTTTGGCATTTAATATGTTTCGGCATGCGATAGCTCTTTGATTCTCGATAGCTTTTGGCATGCAATAGATTTCTGTAACGACTAGATTTTTCGACCCTCAAAAGTCGACACTAATACATCTATGGTATATATATGCCAAGCATCTAAGTGTCGAAAATATAGATTGTTGAGGTGAAAGAAAGAAAAGACAAAACAAAATCTCACAACATAACGGGTAATGTATAATGTACCGATGATCTTTACAAAAGAAAACTATAATATATACAAATCAATTAGAGTAAACTAACCTTTTATCATCCTAGACAGTTATAACAGCGCGTCCTCATAAATTCTGATAGATACAGTGCAACAAATCCAATGAAAATAACGATACATAAATACATCTTGGAGGAATTCAGCTAATCTCCTGAAACTCTAAAGCATACATTAGTAAACCTGGAAATATGTTCGGGCTGACTCGAGCATTATAAGAAAATAACGCCCGGATTAGTCTGTTAAACTAGCATAAGAAACACAATCAATGGATTTTTAATATAATAAAATCTTTCAAAAATAAAGATATCTTTTAAGACCATGTCTCACATAAGCACGGACATGTTTTTACCTTACAATAACAAAACTCTTTCATAGGAAATCTTATGATATTATAATAATGTCTAGGGTCTAATATAAATATATAACATAGTTGAAATGTTTGCATTACACATTCCAGTAGTTGGGCACAGCTAAGTCCATAAGGCATGTATTGGAGAATGGATTCCATCAAAGACAAGGGGACCGCAATACCGCCTGCTATAGTATACCTCTAGAAAATATATTGAGGTCGAACATATCGACCCTGCCAACATAGAGCTAACTACCCCTTTAAATTGGCATACAAATTACATCATCCCCTGGAAACCAAGGATGCAAGCTGTTGCATTTGGCCCCATTCTTCTTGTGCGCATGCATACAAAAATCCATAAATGTCGAATCTAGATCGAGGAACGATACTCCTAATGGCAGCAACCATATAGCTCTACTACATATCCCATGTTTTAGTCATTACCGGGTTGTGAGACTTGTGAGGTCATGATTTCCTTTTTCTTCTCTTAGCAAAACCCACTTAGAATGTTAACACTTCCTTCCAAACAATAACGCAATGCCAGCATTCATCCATACAAGTTTTTCTAGATATGAACAAACCGATGGCCCTACTTTTTCTACATCCATTTGGATTAGTAGCAAGTAGTTGTTGCACTTCAAAGAACTCCTTCTTTGATTCCATCATCTTGAACCAGTCTCGGACCTCTTTCAAAGCACAGAACACAAATATGGCTTTGGAGTGGTTACAGCTTCGAGTCACCTCATGTAAGTACACTCCCCGCTAACTGGTCGCTCTAAGACCAATCAATTAATTCTGGTTCTTTTGGAAATAAACAGATAATACATAAGAGGGAGATCACCTCTTAACTTTTTAAGTGGATGATTTCCTTATCATTTGTCGTAGAAGAACATAATGAGTTTATACGTACAATATAGCATCACCAAAGATACATGTACCATATGATTCTTGTGTTTCTTCTAGATATTTCTAGATTTATATTTGGTAAAATTTGATAGTCTGTTATATAACTATCAAATACACAATAATCAAATTAGAGGTTTAATTTCATAAGAAACCAAGCAGGGTTAAATGCATATGCAGCCACTAAGCCTCTTTAATTAATCTTTTCATTAATTAAAAATCACCTTGAAAATACTTGAAAAATATTCATATACTTATATCAATGGTACAAGTGTATTCACAAACCATTTCACTTCCAATACTTAGAAAATATTTTCTAATTTTCCATAATCATATTTAAACAAGCCTAAACAATTGTCATTTGAAAACATGGTTACTATAAAAGCAAACCACTTTTCCTTCTATGTTAAATACCATCATAATTAAGAAGGATTATTTATCAAAATCAAATCTCAGTCCTTTTATAAAATTCCCATTTTACAAACCTGTTCCATATTTATAAGTCCGTTTATAAATCTCCAACTCTATTTATAAAACCCTTTTCTATTTACAAAACTCCTTTCTATTTATAAAACACTTTTATAAATATCGATTTTTAAACTACTTTATAATCCGAAAACTTTTTTATAAATCTTATATATTTAACACAAATCTGCGTTATATTAAAATATCACTTAAAATCCATTCTTTTATTTATAAATTACCATTTATAAATGTCTCTTTTATTTATAAAGTAGCGTTTATAAATCTCTCTTTATATATAACATTTTATATAAAACATTTCACCTATATTTATTCCAAAATATTATCTTCTTTTAAAAACAAAATCACTTTGTATAAAAAATAAATCTATATCCTTTCTTTAAAACTCATTATTATATCAACTTTTTTGTAAAACAAATACTTTCGAAATACTTTTACCTTTATTACTAAACCTTAATTACTAACAAGGTTCCACCATTAACATATATCAATGTCATATCCAATATGGCAAGGCTACCAAGCTTCAGTCACTCAATAATTAACAATCAATAGTTAAACATCATTTATCCAATATTATTTAATCCACCTATTGATTCCACGTATTAGTTTAACTTCAAAAATCATCATTTTACTTTGCAAGCATAGAATGTGGATTTATTTTGCTCAATAGATGTCCAAAATAATCTATTTAATTAAATTATAGCAGAGCGAGGTTTTATTCTACTTAATAGATGTCCAATATGATCTATCCAATTTAATTATAGTAGAATGAAGTTTTATTCTATTTAATAGATGTCAAAAATAATCTATTCAACTTAATTATAGTAGAACGGGAGTTTATTCTGCTCAATGGATGTCCAAAATAATCTATTCAATTTAATTATAGCAGAATAATATTTTAATCTTCTATATAGACACCACAAATAAAATATAGTTATTTAACAATGTTATTATTTAAAATATCTATTTCTATTATTTTATCATAAATTTTATTGACGCCAAAAATGGACCAACGCCCAAGAATATATTAAAGGGAACCTGTGAAACTTAGATCTAACAGATAACAGTTGAAAAGAAAGAAAAATAACAAAATAAAATATAGAGACATAATATTTTATAGTGGCTCAATGATCTATGGCCTTCATTCACTTTATAGCTTTGTTGCTTATATATTTGATGTTGTTTGTTTGATATTACAAGAGATTTGAAAGAGAATAAGTCACAAGTAAAGGGGTTGGATAGATTCTAAGTACTGGAATTGCCCAAAGTAGCTATCTTGATGACTATCGTGTGGAGATAGAAGATGAATAAGAGGTAGTTTAACAACCCTATTTCCTACGTAGAATAATTTTAAATAAGTTTAATTAATATAAAAGTATTTAAATTTGATTTTTGATAATTGTTATTTTAAAAATAAATTCTCATTTATTCGATGTTATTTAATAAAAGATTTTGTTTTAACAAATTGAATTAAATTAATAATTTTTTTAAATAATTTAATGAAGTTGTTTAAATTATTTTAATTGAATATGTAATATTTTAAAAGTGTAAATAATTATTAGTGATTAAAATAGTGGACAAGAAATAAGTGGGCGTTCGAATTAAATGAAATTGGACGATTATCGAAACAAATATAGAATAGTAAATGTAAATAAATTTGAAATGGGATTAAAGTATATTTATATCATTAATGATAATGACTAATATTCAAACTCAAAATGCAAAGGAGATTAATCGTAAATTAAAATGAATTAAAAATAGAGCCCAAAAATCAATAAGGCCTAAAGCCCGTTTTATTTTCTACCCGTTACCAGAAATTCCATCATTCTTAATATCTAAGATCGAGCCCCAAATATAAAATTCAACCCATGCCCTAATTTTGGAACTAACGCACGCACTTAGGAAAAAAGTAATCAAATTGCATAAGGCACTCTGGCGCAAATGCATGGTCAACGTTTAGGGTGAAGATACTCGTGATCGAAGGGGGGTAGATTGGGTTTCGTGTGATTGAGAGTTAGACCACGTGGGGTTGTTGTAATGAATAATGGTGGCTATAAATTGATGTCATGATGCTCGTTCAACCATGGCGATGGTGATTAAGGAATATGTTATGCCCCGATTTATATGTTTGTTGAAGAAGGTGCCGGAGATGTCAGAGATGAAGCCAGTGGTGGTGGGTTGGTCGTAGGTCTACTGGATAATGACTACTGGTGAATTCATAATAAGGGAGCAAATGCACATGTGAGCACCTGCACACATGCACATGCATGTACAATCGAGCGTATAGGATATATATGCTGCAATCTTTAGTAATTTGAGTTAGTAGTTGTAACTAAGGATAGTTTAGTGCCGTTATGAGTTAGACTCTAAATACATCATTATGTTAAGACTATAATAGGGGTTGAATGAATAAAATCTATTTTTTACATTTTTAATGTTATGCTATGGCTTCTATTGCTTCTCTCTCACCTCTCATCTAAATTCTTGCCGTTGCTTCCTCATCCCCATTTCTGCTAATTCTTGCTACTAATATCTCTCCCCATTACTCCTACATCATATCCTACAACATCACCCCATTATTACTGGCTTCAACAACATTCTAAATCTCTCACCATTGCCACTTTCTTCCTGCATTCTATTCAAGAATTGCCTGTGACCAAACTTCTCCACCATGACACATACCCAAAACCAAGTTAATGAAAAATGGGCCTACCAAATGGTATCAGAGCCAAACGATAGGCAAGAAGAATCTCCTCATCATTCCATCAATCCTGAAAATGACAAACAAGATGAAAGCAACCGTTCTATGTCCGATCCTAAAGGAGAAGGTGAATTATGGCAAAGACAAGAACATATCAATAAAAGAACCCATCAAACTATGAACCAGCTTAAAGAATGCCAACAAGAATTGCATAATTCTAATCAAAAACTCCACCGGCGCTTACAAGACACATATAATGAGTGGAATCTCAAAATATATCAAATAACTAAAAAAATTAGATTTAGTTTTGCAAGTAATGAAGACTACCTGAATCTATTTCCCCACCATGCATCAGAACCATCCCAGCAATCAAGAAACCAGCCTTATATCCCACCTTTCCAAAGATCCTCGATTATAAATCCCATTAAAATACTCCATAATTTTGATCAAACCATACCTGCAGATCTAAGAGCAGCTCCATGCATACCACCATATCGGAGATCTCCAACTAAAAGCGCTCATAAAGCAACAATTCAAAAGGAAGCAAGCTCGCCACTCGATGACAACCCTCATCTTCTAAACCACACCAACATCAAGAAATTAAAAGAGGCTATAAAGGATAATGGACGAGAAGGAACAAAAGAACATATCGCGTTTCCAGGAGGAGAAGCCAATGTTGACGTGAAGGTGGCTCATGAAACTGACGATGAAGACAATAAAAAGGATTCAAAGTCAACCGGAATGTCAATATCACTTGAAGAAACAATTCTTGCTAAAATTAAAAATGGCTTGGAACCAGAAGGTACACCAGAAGTTCAAGATCATACTTCACTAAGGAACAAGCATGTTGTATAAAAAGAAAAAGATCATGTAGATCAAGACTTACATGAATCTATAGAGAAGGAAAGAGACATTTCAGCTGCAATGTCTCCTTCGAAAGATGATTATTCTTGGGAGAAGCCTGAGATAAAAAGTGAAGGTGAAGCCCAAGTGATATTAATAAAAAAGTCAATCATGGTCAACTTGTTATGATAAGAAAGGCCGGCTTAAAAAGAATGATAGTGTAGAAACTGGAAATGTCCACTTTGATGAAGTCTTACTGTTATGAAGCAACATATATGAAAACACCCATGAGGAACCTGCAAAAATAATTGAGACAGAATTTCAATTAGATGGATTCTATGTTCTAGACAAAGTTTGGCAATCTACTGAAATGTCATGGGTTCCTTTCACATCTATGTTGCCATTTCAGCCAGTCATTGATATATCCCAAGAAAATATTGTGCTAACATCTAGATTGAAACTATTACAAGATCCAACAATGCTTAAGGATTAGTTTAGCATGACCAAATTTTGTGAGAGAATTGTGTTTGTGTTTGATCCTGGTGGCTTTAAAAGATCAATCATAGTAGATTGCTTGAAAGCTACCGTTATGATGAAGTTGGAGCCTATTTTAAAAGTCACCATTCATCAATTTTATGTTCGACCTCGAGGAAAAGGTCGGTTTTGAAGGAGAAGGGAATTGTTATGCTCCAATTTATATGTTCGTTGAAGAAGGTGCCAGAGATCTCAGAGGTGAAGCCAGTGGTGGTGGGGTGGTCACAGGTCTATTGGATAATGACTGCTGGTGAAAGCTTAATAAGGGAGAAAATGTACATGCGAGCACCTGCACACATGCACATGCATGTACAATGGATCATATAGAATTTATATGCTACAGTCTTTAGTAATTTGAGTTAGTAGTTGTAACTAAGGATAGTTTAGTGCTGTTATGAGTTAGGCTATAAATACAACATTATGTTAAGACTGTAATAGGGGTTGAATAAATAAAATCTATTTTTACATTTTCTAATATTGTGCTATGGCTTCTATTTCTTCTCTCTCAACTCTCATCTAAATTCTTGTTGTTGCTTCCTCATCCCCATTTCTGCTAATTCTTGCTACTAATCTCTCTCCCTGTTACTCCTATATCATCTCCTATGATATCACCCCATTATTACTGCCTTCAACAACATTCCAAACCTTTCACCATTGCCACTTTCTTCCTGCATTCTATTCAAGAATTGCCTGCAACCAAACTTCTCCACCATAACATATACCCAAAACCAAGCTAAAGAAAAATGGGCCTACCAGAATAGGTGACGAGATTGGGTGCATGACATGGAGGTGAGCACATGAGTGATTGGCGAGCAATGGACGAGGTTGTTGTGCACAATGGTTCTTGGAGCATTGATTTTGAACCGTGTAGTGGTTCTCTAATGGCACAACAATTTCTTGATGGTGTATGGCACTAACAAAGGGAGGATAGCGGCAGCCTTGATGAAGGCGATGGGTCACATTGAAGTCTTCGTTTTGAAATTCGAGCGTCGTTTGGTGAGTATTACCCACTCGCAACTATATTTATTCTCACTTTTATCGTGCATCGGATATGTATTATTTATCCTGATTAATGATAACTGCATTATTCGGTTGAATTGCATGTGAATATTGGATTGTTTGCTTGAATAAATTGCCTGATCGGGATATTCATTTTGATGTGTGATATTAGATGCGTTTTGGTTGGTTGATGAGATTTCGTGGTTGCTGGATATCCAAAATGTTAAGGAGGTGACGTTCATTTGCATTTTAAATGTTATAATTTATTTATATTGTGCATACAATTTATTGATGTCCAAAATTCGATGTAGTTCCTCTCGGCCATAAGGTAAAATTTATATTGGTTATTGTTGTTGATTTTGAAGGATTTTGCTCCATAATTCATATTTTTGGACATTCAATTGATGTTCTGGCTCTTAAATATTGTTGAGAGCTTCGATAAATTATTTTTGATATTTTAAAATAAACTGAAGTATATTTATAAATAAATAAAATTAGTTGGTAAATAAAATGGTTTCTTGGAAATTACTTTGAATATAAAAGTTGTTTAAAAAATGAAAAATACTGCATTTCTAACCGTTAGAGTAATACGTGAAAATTTGGAATTATATTCTATGGTAGAAATAAATATAATTAATTTTATAACTTACAAAATTATTTTGAAATAGCGTTTTATTATAAAAGAGTATAAAATGAATTCAAAGTAATATTTGTTGATTGCCATTTGAGTTATTATCAATTTTGGAAATATAGTGAAGGGTTTGGATTATAAATTATAATTTAAAAATGAAAAGAATTATTTTTAAAGTTTATAAATGTAGCTTAAGACTTATTTAGTTATGCAAAAATTTTATATAGTTTCAATAATTATTTTTGATTGTAAACTGATTTCTGAGAAAGGGATTTATAAATGAATTTTTATAATTGAATCTTACATTGGAAAGATTTGAATAAAGGATATTTGATATGCAAAGTGTTTTTGAATATTTTAAATTATATAAGTGGATATTTAGAAATAAATTTATATTTGAATGTCTGATTATTCTTTAGAAATCTTAAAAATTAAATTATAATACTGTCTTGCATGAGACTTTTGGTAATATTTCTTCGGTTATTCTTTGGACTTGTTAAATAGAATACTGAAGGAATGATTGTCATTTATTAGCATTGAATAAACAGATTAGTAGCACGTGGCAGTATAGGACACCATTGTGTTATTTATTCGGTCATCTTTTGCTCATGTATAACACTCAATATGGGGATTTGAATTGTGATATTCACTACGATGGATATTATAGTCACATGTTGACTTTGTAAAGCCGTATGTCAGCGATTATATCAAGTTGTGTGTCTCCTTTTATAGACACACACGCATACAGTACTTGTCTATCGCTGTCCAACTCCCTTTATGTTTCAGGAGTGAACCCGATTAACCAGTATCCACCCTGGTGGCCTGATCGCAGTGGTCGCATCTAGGATATGTGACATTAATATTCTAGTTGTGTATCGACTATATTATGTCATGTATCGACAACTACCATTAGGGGCAATATTCTATTCGTGTCAGCAATGCTCTAGTTGTGTATTGTCAATATTTATAGTAATGTGTCAAAAAGGCCAGCAGTCTGTTACCATTAGGGGCAAAGCAGAGTCCTAATCAATGCAGTGCGTAGTCTTGCAGCGTGCTTATAACATGCGGTGGATAAGAGTCACGATGTCCGTTGAGGTAACCAAGACCGTAGGAGCCGTGCTGGTTGGGCACGTGTGTCATGTTCGCTAGTTACATGTGTAGACTTGTAAAGCAGGTGTGTCCATCAGTCTTCCATTTGATTCTAATGTGATGTGATTTAGACAAGTACATTGCGACTATACTAGAGACCATGTCCTGTGTATGATCAATTCCCGTATCTTTTTTGGCATGTGTCGCTACTATTATTTATTTTCATGTATTGCTTTCATATCTCATTGGCATGTGTCGCCAACTACTGTTTGTTGGCATGTGTTGCCAATTATCTATCCTAGACGCGTATCGTCGATTATACATTATTGGTGTCAACTTTATTTTCGTAAGCATTCGTCATTGATTATATTTTACTTTGGCCTATGTCGCCATTACTACGTTTTGACTTACAGATATTTTTGGGATTTCGAATGTTGGTTTCTGGACATAGATGATTCACCCATTATATGTTGTTTTATGGTTTCTAATTTGATGAGTTTTATATGGATGGTGTCATCTTTATACTGGGTATTGTGGAGTTCTACGCGTATGATATTTGGATTGTTTGAGTTAACTTTATTACTATATATATATATTACACCTATTTATATCTAGTATATACAGAGTTCCATATGGTTATTGACAATGGATTTAGATATAATCCGACCCATTTATTTTTTATATAATACTCGTGTTAGTCCGAAACATTACATGTTCAGGAAGGATGAGACCAGCTTGTATTTTATGGGCATAGAGGCGACTAGATATTCTGTATTTCCATGTATTGTATAGTCATATGTGTGTATTATTTTGATTTTATTGAACATATATTGTATATTATAAATTATTGTTGTGATTGACTCTATGATCTCTGATATTTACTATTTATGGTGTATCGTTCTATCCTGGAGGTCAATATGTTTATTGCGTTGTGTTGATACTATGTACATATACCAATATTAGCCCAAGGAAATATTCACGTATGTAACCCATACAGCCTCATTAATCGTATTATTTGACCGTATTACTCAGCAATACTATTATATAGTATGGGTATAGAAATGAGTTGTTACAAATTGGTATCAGAGTATTTGATTGCATTACTCAGCAATACTATTGGATAGTATGAGTATAAAGATGAGTTAGGCAAGGATGCTATATTGATGAGAGTATTTTCTTAAATGAAATCACAGTAAATTGCCGACTCGAATCGTATGGGGTTAGGCAAGGATGCTATATTGATGAGAGTGGTTTGATTTAAATTGGTTCTATTCGTCCAAGTTAGAGGATGTGATGACCATGTTGCAAAATGTATCAGATGCTTCTTCCCCAAGCAGCTTCATAACTGCTACTTGTTTGAAAAACTAATCACTGCGAATGATGATGAAGTGTGACGATAATATGTTTCTTATACCAATTCTGAAGATGACAGTAAAGTTTTGGTAAGCAAGTACATGACTAGAAAATAAGGTAAGAAAAAAGGTATAAGATAAGATAGAAAGCAGTTGTTATTGCTAAAACCTTAAAGTTCTAGCGTCAAAATAAATGAAAGGCTATCATTTTGCAGCTCAGCATTTATGCATAAAATTTTCCAAGTATTGCATCTTTTTATAATAGAATATAATAAGTATGTTTAAATTATAGGGGAGTGTCTATAAATTTTATCTATTTAGTTAGTGTGTGATTTGTGGCTTGAGAGCTATAATTGAGGAATTTTGTCAATATAACATAGCAGAGCAAATTATCATATTTAAGCTGCAGTCTTCAATTTCATATATCATATGCCTTTTTGCGAATACCCGTTTCCGTTTGTTGATACGCAGATCTTTTGATGAAACTATATACGCACTTCATTTTGATTGTTAGCTCCTTATTTGTTTCATTTTGCTCACGCAAGGAGCAAGTTTTGCATTGTATCCTTCCTTACCTTTATGTAGACTAGTATATACCATGTTCAAGTCAAGATAAGCCAAACACTTAGTAGACATTAGAGGTCGTTGTAAATGAGCATAGTGTATAAGCCCATTTTGAAATACATATTCTTTCAGTATTTAAATATTGTGCTGCTAGTAGACAATGGCTAACATTAAACTTCTAATGGTTATTAGTTTTTTTATACCTACTATGACGGTTTATATTATTGTAAACGGAAAACAATCGCATTTTCAGAATTTCAAAAGAAGAGATGACAAATGTCATTTCTGAAAGTGTGTAAACCAAGTTTCAAGCAGAAAACAAAACAGGGGTATGAAAAGAAAGAGTGGGAGGTGCCTGAAGGGAAGAAGTTATGCCGGAAGAGAGAGTGGATGCCGGGCTATGCTAGCGGCATGCCCCGGTCTCTGTACTGTGGCAGCAACGCCTGCTGCCTCATGGTAGCAGTGGGAACTGCTGCCTACATCAGCTATGTGCTACTGCACACAGCAGTAACGCATGCTGCTGCTGATTTCTAGGGGCCAGGCCGATGGCCTGGCCACCTATCGAGCCACCTAGCCGGACCTATCTGACAACGGAGGTGGCATGCTGGGCCTGGGGGCCAGCACAGCCCACCTAAAAAAAAAAGACTTGCAATGCAAATTAAATAATGGTTTTTAAAGTCAAATTGATGTAGGTAATTTGGTTCAATTAATACATATTCGATGCATGTGAAATAAACACAGATATATATTGACCTTTATTTATCAAATAAAATAAATTATATTGACCTTTGCTGTTTTGTTCTTTAATTTGAATGAATGTTATCTTAGCAATTCAAATGCTATGATAAGTCCAAACAAGTTCGGTTGTGCATTATGTAAACATTAGAAATATTGAATATCAAGTATTTGGAATACAACAACCAACAAATCAAGATTTGAGATCAATACATGATTTTGTGCTATTGTCCACTAAGATATTGTCGGAAAGTTGCTTATAAATGTTCATTAGTCGAACAAATGCCATGTTATCGAACTTTCTACAAGTATGAGACTGTATTTTTATTTAAGTGCAGACACTTCATCACTATTTGGATTGATAAGCAAACCTACTTAAAAGTGCTAATATAAGGTATGCTTTAAGTTAAAGAATTACATGAGTTGTGAATTGTATACCGCATGGCAATTTTTGATATATTAATTATATCCGACCATGTTTTGGTCTCATTTATCATATTGTCATTGTTCAAAAAGTCTCTCCGTACAAAGGAGATTATCGAAAGTTTCCAAAATTTTTGGCAATTGGAAAATTTCCATACGATTATATTGTTTGTGAAATATAAAAGATGTTTTAATAAATCTACTAAATTTTTAGCATACGATGAAATGAGTTGGAATGTAAGAGCCACATAAAGGATGAGTAGTTAAGTTTGTTAGTTGAGTGTTAAATACAAAGAAAGTCTAAGTATGAGTTATTTGACATCTCCTTATAAGAAATTATAAGGACTCAATTTTCGTAAGGGGGTAGTCTGCAACAACCATGTTTTTGTGCTGTATAAATTACATAAGTGTTAGCATCAAAATTGGTCACTAACACCCTTGAATAGAATTATGTAGAGAAATGAATGAAGAAAATAAATTAAAACCGAGGGATGTATGCAAAACTAACTGCAAAAACAAGAACACCGGAATTATAGCGGTTCGACATAACTATCTACGTCCACTGTTAGTATAATCTTTATTGCTTTTCTCTAAGACTTGAATACGGATACAATTCATAAGCAAATAGCTCGAACACAAGTTTTAACTTAAAGAAATCAAGTGTAAAAAATGGCAGAGTGTCCTCAGAGTTCTTGAAAAAAGATCTCTTTTCACTGCACTCATGCCCCTCTATTTATAGACGAAAATAGGCTGGACTTCCTTCTCAGGCCTAGAAGCAAAGTGCCTTGGCCCATATATGGAAATCTCAAGTCGACCGACCCAAGCATGCCGAGCGAGATACACCGAACGACAAATGCCGATCCAGGATGGCCGAACGGCGTGTGTTGAGTTACCCAAACCGAGTAGTATATGCCGAGCGACGATGACTCAATCGACCGACCGATGCATGCCGAGCGATCTTGGCCGAGCGACGTGCGCCGATTTACCCAGATCAAGCAGTACATGATGAGCGACGACGACTCAACTGACCGACCGATGCGTGCCGAGCGATCTTGGTCGAGCGATGTGTGCTGAGTTACACAGACTGAGCGGCACATGCTGAGCGACGACGACCCAACTGATCAGATGATGCGTGCCGAGCGATCTTGGCCGAGCGACGTCTGCTGAGTTGTTCATGTCGAACGCCTCACAGTCGAGTCGCTCTTGCCAAACGATCCCTTCCAGGACGACTTGACCGAACCATCTCAACCTCCCCTCCTTGGCCAGGCAACAACTGCCCTAACTTCACTCCGACACCGAGCTGCCTTGGCCGAGCCAGAGCTAAACACACCGAGCCATGTATTGGCCGAACCAAACTTCAGCTACACTGATCGCTTATATTTCCACTTCTTTCTTAGCTTGAGTCTAGCTTATGTTCAGTTGTAAGTTCTGTGACGATCGCCATGTAGCCAGGCCAAAGTGTCGGATAACATTTGCCCCCCAAAGGGCGTCATGTGAATCAACATGATGCGCTTTGAACCATTGATCAATTCACACTTCCAAATTTTGTTCGAACTTCTCCAAAGGCTGAAGCCACACAACCCTTTGAAGGTTTGATCATGCTAGAATCCAGTCACCAAAGTTTTCTAACCGACTCGATGATATTGGTTTGTCTTTTCCCTTTTTTTGTAAGACATAATACGGATCGGCATACCGATACCAAGCCACGCGTTCGGTTTACTTGTGCAGGGGTACGCATGTCTAATAACCGACTTCCCAAAACATACCGACCGAGTCTACAGGAGATAGTTTGTTCACCTCCCTTCTCCCATATATAAGTTTCGGTCTTCGTTCTTTCCCCTTTTTTCACTTCTACTCTAATTTCCTAAAACCATCAATTTACTTCTCCCGGACCTTTACTCGCGACTCTATTTAATCACCAACACGAATGAATCTCCAGCCCAACACCTGGAAGCCACAACACACCTCATGCACTCTCCTTAGGTATGAATCTCTTTCCAAAGCCGGAGTCGTATTGAGTTTCAGTGCTCGTGTGGATAGTCCCTCCTCTAGGATAGGGCATTGGCCTGACTTTGACAGTTGTTCGTATCGATCGCCTAAGGGGAGCAGTTGTCGTCTCTAAACCTGGATGTCGAGACTTAGGAAGAGGATAGGAGTCATTGCTTGGTGAAGAAAGATGAGGAGAAGAGGGGTTCGACAATTCGAGTGCGAGTGCGGGTCGGGAATCCTGAAGAGTAGGTCGGTATCTTGATCGAGTGGGTCGTTCGGTGGTTAGGAAGTGAGTGAGGGGAATGAATGTTGTGAATGCGGCCTGATATCTAGTGAGTCCCCCCGAACTGGCACGAGTGTAGGAAGGTGGGTCGGTCACAGTTCGAGTGAGGCCGTTTGGTTATTAGGTACAGAGGTTCGGTAAAATTACGGTTGAGGTCGTTCGGTCATTAAAGAGAGGTAGAAAGTGAGTGGATCAGTCGGTATGGATGGTTTCAAGAGTTAGGGATAGCGGCTCGGTGTCGTTCGGTGTTGAGAGATCATCGGTGAGGAGAGTGAGCGAGTCGGTATTGTTAGTCTAGCGGGCTTCTTGGTAGCTTGGTGATAGATGGTTCGATATGTTGGTCCAGAAAGGCGATCGGCTTCAGTCTTTGGGGTCGGGATTGGCGACCAAGATCATCTCCACTTAAAGATAGCATATGTTAATATCACATACTTCCACGCCTAACCATAGAACATGGAAAAATGACAAGGACTCAAGCACGTGAGCATATGGAACTGTTTTGACTAATGACTTCATAGTTTTAAGGACTATAGATGCAAGTTCAACTTAACAAAAGAAAATAACGGCCTTTAACATACAATGCTAATGTTCGACTTCAAGACCTATACTACCGAATCATAAGGCAAGCTATTGAAGATGGTCAGTGATGACGGTCTTTGGAGATGGTAATTTAACGCTCAACCACACTCCATCGATTTTTAGAGCTTTAATTCTTTTATACTCATGTCTGAACGATTGCACTAGTCCACACACCATACAGAGGGAATATTTATATCGTTATATCTAATATTCATTGTCTTTCAAGTATAGTTCAAACATGATTTTGTCCACATCCATTGCTCTCTCAAGATGTCCAGAAAACCGAGTTATGCTACAGTTTCCAATAAGCCTGATCCAGGCTCTCATCAGGAGGTAGTAGGCACTTCAAACCCACCGACAACCTCAGCATAGGGTATTCCAGATCCATCCGCTGCAGTTATTAGCCCGGCATCTGACTTTATTGATGGAGAAATTATCCTGGATAATCCGACTGATTCTCATGCTTCAAAAATCAATGAAATCGCCCTTCACGGGTATGTTTGATCCATGAAATCCCTTTTGACGACGTATTAGTTCCATCGGGACAAGATCGTCCTCACCTGCCCCCAACTAGATATACAACTTGCAACAAATTCATATGCTGGGTAGGTAACGTGCCACCTTTCAACTCCTTTCTCCGCGAAGTGCTACAGTATATTGTGATCGCCCCGACACAGCTACATCCCAATAGTCATGCGTTCATCTATGACACTTGTAATCTTTTCATGAGCATCCTATTCAGGCTCCCCGCTCCCGGTGACATCCGCTACATCTATGTTTCAAAAGATGGTCTGATAGTCCATCTTTCATATTCTTCGAGCCACTCTCCAAGTGTCAGATACTGACGGGGGCATGGAGTAAATTCACCCAATATAAGAAGGAATGGTCCTATGTACGTTGCCCCTTGGGGTTTGCGAGAAGATGGATGGAAGGGAGTAAGTTATTTTCTGGATTAGTATTTGTCTGTGGCACAAACTGCATTCTTTCTATACTTCTTTCAACTTTTACAGATATCAACCCATGTCCCGAATGCACCGGGTATTCTGAGGCCGTCGAGGCGATTCGGGCTGTTCCCATGGGAGACCGAGAAATCAAATCCGTCATTTCCTATGAATTGCTTTCAAAGTTCGGATTGTTGGTGGAAGGTCGTCGACCAAGTCTCCCTCATGGTGCCAATACAACCGAACCTGCCTCGGAAAAAGGAAAAAGGCAAGATGGGCCTTCGATGCCTTCCATAGCAGGGACCCCTGATGTATCTGAAGAAGGTGAAGTAAAGGAGGCCGAGGCGCTAAAAACGACCGATGAGAACTTAGGCTCCAATATTGCGTCTATAACCGACATACCCGACGTCACCAAATTGCTTTCCCCTTTGAAGAGGCAAAAAATCCTGCTAAAATTACCATCACTCCGGTCGAGAAAAAACCATCCCTCCAACATCTAGAGGGTTCACTAAAAGGTCTTTCAGACCTGACCATCCCCAACGACTTGCTAAATTAGGGTTTTAACGACCCAGGTGACATGGGGCTTAATTCGCCCATGAGAGATGATGTGGGCGATTCGGCTGGTCGACATGGAGAGTCAATCCCAATTAGTAAAGCAAAAGAAACCGGTCCATCGGGGCAATCATCAGGACATACATGGACACTTACACTTCACCCTGCATTTAAACTTCAGCCATCATGTTATTCTTGTTAAATTGTCCTCACTCAATTTCCATGCAAGTGATATGGGGCGCACTCACAGATTCGACCGCCTTCGTGGGTCTTCTATCTTTCATCACTTCAGCCGAGACTCGAGGTCCAGTGGACACCAAGACAGAGACGACAACAGCGACGGAGGCTATCCTCCTCAAGATTCGTCGTTGTCTCAAAGGAAAACTTACAGCCATTCTTCATACCCCAATGATCCTCCTCCTCAACCAGAACAAAGCAGGGAGAAATCTGCTCAAAGGGGATCTCAATCTGAAGCTCCTCACGCCCAACAATCCAGTTCATCAAGCACCAGGCAATCTTATGAGCCTCACAAGAAGTCCGTGATTTCGGCTAAATAAACTTCCTCATCCCCTGCACACGATCCATTGATAGCAGAAAAGCTTGTTGAGCTTAAAGCCACATTTCCAAAAATATGCTTCGATGGATTAAAATTTCTTCCTGTGATCCATCCTATTCAAGGGCATGTTAAACAAAGTGCTATTGCTTGCAATAATGATGTCAACGTCCAACACGATGCATTCGTTCACTTTGCAGAAAAAGTTTCTGAAGTATCTATAGAACGTCAATATGAAATTGATCGCCTGAAACTTGAGGCCATCCACGATAAAGATATCATCAAAGCCTAGGATGAAGAGCTTTCCTTGAATAAATCTCAGCTTGAGGCCATCCGGAAGACTGCTAAGGATACTACTGAGGCAGTCAATCGCCTGGAGGCCACACACAAAAAGGAAATTGATGAGGCGGTCCAATGCACTGGTGCTTTAGCCTTAGAAAAGGACTCCATCCAAAAAGAAAAGGATGTCCTCGCTCAACAAGTTAAGGAATTGGAGGAGCTACTCCTTAAAGAAAAAGAAAAAAACTGCTGCTCAAGAGGAGTCACAACGATATTGCGACGAGATTGTCGCTACATGACTTCTAAAAACAATGCTTGATGAGGAGCTCTCCAAAGCTGAAGCATTGAAGGACGCAGCCTGTGAGGAGGGTAAAAGAATGGCGCTCTCGGAAATCGAATCTCGCCTCGAGGCTGCTGCTGCGGCTGATAAGGAGTAAATTAAGTGCCAGCTTGATCCACTTATTGCTGAATATAATGCTCGGGTTCTCATGTATCGAGATCTATCTTTTCTAGATGAGGGCTACCTCGAATCATTAGCTGAGGCATGGGACACCTTGATAAAAATCAAACGAGTAAAGTTGAGCACTGAGGAGGTTGATGAGGATTCTCTCGTGAAGGAAGTGCTATGAGGAAACAAGCCTTCCGACTTATCTGCAGCCAAAACCCTTTATAGAAGAGATTCCACTTCATCAAAAGAGAAGGACAAAGTTGCTGGTCCATCCAGGACTGAATCTCAAGTTCTTCCCTCTGTTCAGCCGACCGGTCGCTTTCTACTCGATTCTTTTGAACAGCCTACTGGTTATGATCCAGGGAAATCCGAACATGATATCCATGCTCTACCCCCTATCCCAGAGGGTTAGACTCCCAAAACCGCTAAGAGTTAGCCAGTGACTAGTACTTAACCTCGCTTTCTAAAGTTCAAATAACCATCGCTTCTTAGCGGGCAATAAATGTATTCTAACATTTGTCTTTTATAACTTCATGTAGGCCATTCTGATCCTGAACCAACTCCAAGGAGCGATACCGCCACGAAAAAGGAAGAGAAATTGGGAGAGGCATCTCATACTGGGAATGTGCTCGGACCCGATGCTCAAATGATCGGGGCGCTCGATGAGGACAAACTTGAGAACCCCTCACCTATAGAAGAACACGCGAAGTCGAAATCACGGGCACCTCCGAACATTCTTCGAAACTAAG
Source organism: Allium cepa (assembly GCA_030765085.1). NCBI lineage: Eukaryota > Viridiplantae > Streptophyta > Magnoliopsida > Asparagales > Amaryllidaceae > Allium > Allium cepa. The sequence continues at coordinate 603,498,713 of CM060934.1, read as the reverse complement.
CGTGGAGGAAAAAATCATGAAAGAGGGAAAGAAGAAAGCTGAGATTAAGTTTGAGCCCTAAGTGGTGGAATCGGGTGATCCCCTGAACAGGCCCTTAAAGGTCATTCTCCCCTGCAGGACCAGGCCACTGGAAGTTCCTCCTCCTTCCCCGGGCACCATCTCACTAGGAAGTAAAGCATCCAAGAGGAAACACTCGGGTGAGGAGCCTTCGGAGAAACCGAGGAAGGAAAAGAAATAAAAAAGTAGCCATCCGATCGTGCCTTATTCAACCCGAATAAGTCTAAATTAGGTAGTTATTTCTATTTAGTCCTTGTAAGTAGACTTTTTGGATTCGAGTTCAGGAGAAATTATAGTGGAACTTTATTCTAGATTAGTAAATAAAACTTTATTTCTTTTATTTCGATGATTTTCGTTGTTCATCTTATTGCATAACTTGTAGCCGAAATTCAAAATCTTGTGAGTTACACAAGCTCAAGTTTACTTCCATATGACTCGGAAATTTTTGTAATCATAAATACTCTAGTCTACGCTCTGGGGATTTAGAATACTTTTAGTCCACGCTTTAGGGACTTAGATATTTTTTTAATCATTTGTACTCTAGCCCACACACCGGGGACTCGTAGCACTCTTGTCCACGCTTCGGGGACTTAGAGATATTTAAATTGTTTATACTTTAGTCCGCATTTTGGAGACTTAGAGAACTCTAGAACACACTCGGAGGACTTAGATATTTTTAAGTCGTTTATACTCTTGTCCACGCTCTGGGGACTCAGAGTACTCTAGTCCGCACTTTGGGGGCGTAGAGATTTTTAAGTCGTTTATAATCTAGTTCGTGCTCTGAGGACTCAGAGTACTCTAGCCCACACTTTGGGGACTTAGAGATTTTTAAGTCATTTATACTCTAGTTCGCGCTTTGGGGACTCAGAGTACTCTAGTCTGCATTTTGTGGACTTAGCGATTTTTAATTTATTTATACTCTAGTCCATGCTCTGGGGATTCAGAGTACTCTAGTCCACACTTTGGAGACTTAGAGATTTTTAAGTCGTTTATACTCTTGTCCGCACTTTGGGGACTCAGAGTACTCTAGTCCACACTCTAGGGACTTAGAGATTTTTAAGTCGTTTATACACTAGTCCGCGCTCCGGGGACTCAGAGTACTCTAGTCTGCACTCCGGGGACTTAGAGATTTTTAAGTCATTTATACTCTAGTTCATGCTCTGGGGACTCAGAGTACTCTAGTCCACAATCTGGGCACTTAGAGATTTTTAAGTCGTTTATAATCTAGTCCGTGCTCTGGGGACTCAGAGTACTCTAGTCCACACTCTGGGGACTTAGATATTTTTAAGTCATTTATACTCTAGTCCACGCTCTGGGGACATAGAGATTTTTAGGTCGTTTATACTATAGTCCATGCTCTGGAGACTCAGAGTATTCTAGTCCGCACTTTGGGGACTTAGAGATTTTTAAGTCGTTTGTACTCTAGTACACACTTTGGGGACTCAGAGTATCCTAGTCCGCACTTTGGGGACTTTTAGATTTTTAAGTTATTTATACTCTAGTCCATGCTTTGGGGACTCAGAGTACTCTAGTCCGCCCTCTGGGGACCTAGAGATTTTTAAGTCGTTTATATTCTAACCCGCACTATGGAGACTCAGAGTACTCAAGTCCACACTCTAGGGACTTAGAGATTTTTAAGTCATTTATACTCTAGTCTGCGCTCTATGGACTCAGACTACTCTATTCCACACTCTAGGGACTTAGAGAGTTTTAGGTCATTTATACTCAAGTCCGCGCTCTAAGGACTTAGAGTACTCTAGTCCGCACTGTGGGGACCTAGAGATTTTTAAGTCATTTATACTCTAGTCCGTGCTTTGGGGACTCAGGGTACTCTAATCCGCACTCTGGGGACTTAAAGATTTTTTTTATCGATTGGTTTTTAATTTTTTGCATGCATTCATACGCCGGACAGAATAATGTGAATTAATTTTTACCATAGAATTACAACACACGGAACATCGATAGTTCGTAGAAAAGCGGCTTTAAGCCTTTATTATCAATGATCAAATAGGAACAACTAAATTGTTTTATTACATGCCGAAAACAAAAGAAAAACATACCGGAAACAATTGCTACTAAAATGCAAAGGAAACAACTAAGTGTAATAACTTCGCAGATGCTCGCTATTCCATGCTCGGGGGAGTGTCACGCCATGGACGGTCGCTAGCTTGAACGTTCCTTCTCCAAGTTTCCGTTCAATGATGTATGGACCTTCCCATGTGGGATTCATGCGCGACGGGGTCAGAAAAACTCGCTTCAAAACGAGATCGCCCACATCAAAGATTCCCCGTAGGACTTTTTCATTACAATATCGAGCGACTCGGTGCCTGTACACAGCCGCCCTTGAATCAGCTTCTTTACATTTTTCGTCAACAAAGTCTAGTGATTCCAGTAAGAGATTCTGATTCGTCTTAGGGTCAAATGAGTTACCCGATGTGATGGAACTTCAAGTTCCTAGGTATAACAGCTTCCGTGCCATATGCCAATGTGAATGGAGTGTGGCTAGTCACGGACTTGTGGATGGTTCCATAAGCCCAAAGTGCTGTCGAAAGCTCATCCACCCACTTGCCTCTAGCCTTCTCCAAACGTTTTTTAAATACGGATTCGATCATTTTGTTTACGGGTTCTACTTGTCCATTGGCTTTTGGATGAGCAACTACTGCAAACCCTTTCTCGATGCCATACTTTTGACAAAATTCATTGAACTCCCTACTTTCGAACTGAGTTCCATTGTCCGTAATGATAGTTCGCGGGAGGCCAAAACAACATATGATGTTTCGTACAAGGAAATTAATGACCTTTTTGGTGGTGATTGTAGCTAAGGGCTCTGCTTCTGCCCTCTTGGTAAAGTAATCGACTGCAACTATTTCATATTTGGCACCACCTTTAGAGATTGGCAAGGAGCCGATTATATCGATTCCCCATATTACAAACGGCCAAGGGCTAACCATTTGTGTCAGTTCTATCGGCGGAGCTCTCGGGATTTTCACATATGTTTGACATTTATCGCATCTTCGCACATAGTCCACGGAGTCCTGATTCACGGTTGGCCAATAGTATCGTTAGCGGAGGATCTTTTTCACTAATGTCTGACCCCTAGTATGGTCGCTACATTCTCCTACATGAACTTCTTTTAAGATCCGTTTTATCTCATCGTAGGCAATGCACCAAAGTAAGGGGACTGAGAATCCCTTCCGATACATTATTCTATCCTGCATTACATATTGCAAAGCTTTGCGAATGACTTGTCATCTTTCCAGAAAAATCCAATGTGGCATGTATTGCTTGAATGGGGTTATCCATAACTCCTTCTCGATTTCTATTTCTAACACAAATCTACTTCCATCTCATTTATACTCGAAGCATGTAAGACTTCAACGGGAACCAATACCATCTGCTGTGCATCAATAGTACTTGCAAATTTTTCTAGTGAATCGGCTTCTCCATTTTGTTCACGTGGAATGTGTGAAATATTGTAATATTCGAGGTCTTCCAACATATCTTGAACTCGAGAAAGGTATGGGATAAGTCTCTATACCTTTGCTTGATAGTCTCCTCGCACCTAGTACACTACCAATTGTGAGTTACAAAAGATTTCAACCGATTTTACTTCAAGTTCCCTGATAAATTTCAAGCCAGCAATCAATGCTTCATACTCAGCTTCGTTATTTATAGCTAGGTATCAAGCTTCAAAGCATAAAAAATTGATTGGTTTTTCGGAGTTATAAAAATTACACCAGCCCCAGAACAATGGTCGTTGGATGCCCCATCGGTGTATAGTTTCCATCGAATGGGAGGAATAACATCCTCACTGCTTGGCTCGTCTGATATGGTGAATTTTGCAACGAAGTCCGCTAGAGCCTACCCTTGGATAGCCCTCCATGGAAGGTAGGTGATATCTAATTGAATCAACTCAGTGTTCCACTTCAACAACCTTCCAGAGGTTTTGGATCATTGGAGCACCTGTCGCAGAGGTTGATCGGTATAAAAACTGATCGGATGTGCCTGAAAATACGGATGGAGGTTGAGTGATGCAATCACCAAGCAGTAGGCTAGCATCTCAATCTTAGGATAATTCCTCTCTGCCCCTGTTATACGTTTACTAACATAATATGGCTTTTGAATTCGGTCCTCCTCACGAACCAATGCCATACTGATGGCATGTTGAGACACAGCCAGGTATGCATATAACACTTCATGGACTACAGGCTTTGACAAAGCCGAGGGACTTTCCAAATGTATCACCAAAGCTCGGAAGGCATCCTCACAGTTGGGTGTCCATTCAAAATTTCTCTTCCCTTTCTTTATCAAATCAAAGAAGGGAATTCACTTATTGGTCGTTCTGGATATGAACCGACTCAACGCGGCTACGTTCCATTTAGGCTTTGTACTTGCTTTATAATTCTGGACGCTTGTATGTCTCAAACAGTCTGAATCTTTTCTAGATTGAATTCAATTCCCCGTGCATTGACAATAAAGCCCAAAAACTTTCTCGACGCAACACCAAAGGAACACTTTAGTGGATTGATTTTCATTCCATAGTATCTAAGTATATCAAACATCTCCGCTAAGTCTCGAATGTGGTCATTTGACTGTCATGACTTCATGAGCATGTCATCCACATAGACTTCCACTGTTCTACCAATTTCGTCTTTAAACATCCTATATACCAAGTGTTGATAAGTCGCTCCTGTGTTCTTCAGCCCAAAAGGCATCACCACATAACAATACAGTTTGACATCCCTGATAAAACTAGTGTGTCCTGACCTGGAATGTGCATTGGGATTTGATTGTACCTCGAGTACGCATCCATAAATGACAATAACTCGTGTCCGGCAGTTGAGTCAACCAGCTGGTCAATTCTGGGTAAAGGGAAACTATCATTAGGGAAAGCCTTGTTCAAGTCTGAGTAATCAACATGGGTATTTTATTTCCCATTCGCTTTTCCCACAAGCACGGGATTAGACACTCATTCAGGGTAGAGGGAATCATGGACAAACCCCTTGGCTTTGAGTTTATCAACCTCCTCTCTAAGAGCAGCAGACCTCTTCGGGTCTATTCCTCTCCTTTTTCGTTTCACTGATACATCCTTTGGGTCAATGTTCAATATATGACTTGCGATGGAGGGAGAAATCCGGCACATATCAGAGTGGGTCCAAGCGAAAACATCCAGGTTTGCTTGGAGGAAATAAGTTAGGTACTCAGTAATCGAGGGAGTGAGTTGTGATGCAATCTTAAGCACCCTTATGGGTCATCGTGGCTGACTAAAATGTCAATCGTTAGTTCAACCGGTGTAGCCTTAGGCTCCTAAGGTTCTTCATCATCGTCCCCCGGATTTATGTCTCTGTAGATCCGACCTTATTGCCCGAGCCAAGACTGAGGCGCTAGCTACTTGTCAATTTTGCGCTACCTGGATGCAAACGAAGTTGTCCACAACCTTTCCCTTCTCTCTCCACCGGGCCTCTCTCAGCTCAGCCACATAACATGCACAACCTGTCGCTTTGTCGCCATGTACAACCCCAACTCCTCTATCCATCAGAAACTTCAAAGTCAAACACCACGAGGCCAAAGCTTCCCGAAACTCCTCCAAGGCCGGTCGGCCTAGAAAAATATTATACAGGGAATCAACATCCAACACAATGAACAGTAGGATTCATACCCTCCTACGCTCACCTTCTACTAATTCAGTCGATAATTCAATAAAACCTATTGCGTCATTGGCTACACCATTAAAATCGTGAATGCAGGCTTTCGATGGCTTCAGATCTATTGCCTCCATTTTCATTTAGCCGTACGCCTTTTTAAATATAACATTGACAGAACTCCTGCAATCAATCAATATCCTTCTCACAAATGCTGGCACAATCATTGCCGAGATGACCATTGGGTCAATGGTAGGTGCCTCCACCCAATCAGCATCCTTACTTCTGAACACTATATCATCAGTCATCATTCGCTACTGTTTCGCTGGAATCCCATCTTCCGAGTTCTAGCAGCATTCAATGCCCGCTTGTTTCAAGGAACTAGCATAGCGTTCCATTTCTTGCCAACTCTTATCTGCTCGATGGGCCCCATCGACTATCGTGTTTATGATTAGTCTACCTACAGTCTGAGCAGGTTCCTCAAGATGGCATAGAGCTTGCCCATGACCAGGGTCTGACGTTCCTTGTCCGCCTACCTGCGGATTCTTGACAAACTATTGTAACTTCTTTTTCCGAATCAGTTTTTCTATAGCATCATGGAGGTGTATGCATTCCTAAGTGTTGTCCCCGTAGGTCTCATGAAATCGGTAGTACATTCTAGTCTGCTTTTGTTCCTCAATGGATTCCTTTGGGCGTAACTTCCGGTATTGGAAAGTGTTACAAGTTGATAAATAAATATTCTAAAGAGATGCGTTCAGAGGAGTGTATTTGTTGTAGGTCAGGATCCTTGGCTTTCACTTTCCATCTTCCCTCTTTCTTCCGGAATTTTCCCTTCCAGACGCTTTAGACAGCCGGGGCTTGTTTTGAACATTAACCTTGACCTTTCTAGAATTATCGCCGGCCTATTTTATCGCAATGTTACTTTGCACCGCCCCTTTGCTAGGCCCTGGAAACTGCCTCACATTGTCTACCTAGTTTCCTCCCTTCTCATGAACTGGTGTGCCTTTGAATAAAAATGTTCCAGGGTAGCCGAAGGTTTTCTTGCCAGATAATCACCAAACTCTGAGTCAAGATCTACTCCCCGCATCACGACCATAAGAATAGCGTGGTTATTCGGGTTGCTGACTTTAGCGGGTGCAAAGTGTAATCTTTGCAAATATTCTTTGAAGGACTCCCCTACGGCTTGAATTACACTATATAAAGACATCGCATCCTTTAGACGAGTGGTATGAATTCTGAACTGCTCCACAAATTTTGTCACTAACTCATCAAATCTGGAGATCGATCGTGGAGGAAGTCTGGTGAACCACATGGTAGCGATTCCAGATAAGGTTATTAGGAAACATCTACACTTAGTCGCATCATTCGCCCTGGCCGAGTCCATCATCCACTCGTATCTCATTACATGTTATCGGGTATCAGTCTTCCACTCATAGGCTGGAATAGTCGGCATACTAAACTTACGAGGGTATTCAGCCTGTAGGATAGCATCTGTGAATGGACTATAACTTCTATCTATGCCCCAATCATCATTGGACAAGCCCTGATTTCCCTCATCAGCTATCTGACCATAGCCGATAAGTCTAGGGTCTGAATGGGAGGCGACAAGTTGGACTCCATCCTGCATGACCGTCCCGGGTGGTGCCTCCTTGGTTGATGATCTACCAAATGTGTATTCTAGGGACCTGCTTCGTTATGACCTTAGTAAGCTGGTCGTCCAGCTTCCACTCGCGCTCCAAATCCTAAGTTTCCCATTCCAACTTGAGAACGATTTCCAAGATGCAAGTGAGGGATCACGGCTCCAGGTAAGGAACCTAGACCATTCCAGTTGGATGGATCTACTGCACCTGTTTGCGCTATTTCAATTCTATGGCGTCTACGCCTGGGATGTTCATCAAATGAAGTGGAGCTATCATATGATGATTAGGTAGAAGGACTTCCTCCAGTATTCTGATGATGTTGTTGAGTAAGTTGGGTCATGAGATATGCGTTAGCTTGAATCTGCTCATTAAGTTGTCTCCTGATTTTCGCAAGTTCTCTCATTAGCTCATTGAAATCTTTTCTGGCAACAACTTCTGTTTGGTTTAGGGCGGTAGCGATCCTACACCTGGATTAGCTTGTTGATTGCTAGGTCCTACTTGTTGGATGCTAGCGATCTCATTGACATCCGCATTGTGGGAGGCTGATCTGGTACGCGGTCTTCCCATTGTAGAGTTACTAGTAGGAACTCTGAGCAGAATCCATGAACTTCTTATGGATGAATCTGAATCTTCTTTGGGGGATTTCTTCAATCCAATAGCGGCAAAGTAGATCCTAACGGCCTGAGAATGCTATTCTCGGTGAAAGCACCAAAATTGGTCACCAACACCCTTGAATAGAATTATGTAGAGAGATTAATGAAGAAAATAAATTAAAACTGAGGGATGTACGCAAAACTAACTGCGAAAATAAAGATGCCGGAATTATAGTGGTTCGGCATAACTGCCTATGTCCACTGTTAATATAATGTTTATTTCTTCCCTCTAAGACTTGAATATAGATAAAACCCATAAGCAAATAGCTCGAATACAAGTTTTAACTGAAAGAAAGCTGGTGTAAAAATGGCAAAGATTCCTCGAAATTCTCGAAAAAATGTCCCTTTTCACTGCACCCGCGCCCCTTTATTTATAGACGAAGATAGGTTGGACTTCCTTCTCAGACCTAGGAGCAAAGTATCTTGGCCCATATATAGGAATCTCAAGTCGACCGACCCAGACATGCCGAGCGAGATACACCAAACGACAATTGCCGATCCAGGATGGCGGAATGGCGTGTATTGAGTTACCAGACCGAGCAGTACATGTCGAGCGACGATGACCCAATTGGCCAGCCGATGTGTGCCGAGCGATCTTGGTCAAGCGACGTGGGCTGAGTTACCCAGACCGAGCGGCACATGCCAAGCGACAACAAACCAACTGACTGAACGATGCATGCCAAGAGACCTTGGCCAAGCGATATGTATTTACTTGAATTGATTTTAAACATTTAAAAGTTAATTTTAACGTGAATTTGATATATAAGTATTTACTTGAAAATTAAACCATTGAATTATATGGTTTAAATATTGTATTTAATAATTGAAATTGGGTAAATTGTTGAATCTGAAATTTCTAAGCCTGTTTAAAATAATTTGAAGGCTTATAGAATTTATAATGATGATACTGAAGATAATAGAATGGTTGAAATTTAATTTAAAGGTGATTTGTTCGGTTTTAAAAATGTACTATCTACACCATCTCAATTTTATTTATATATATGTATGCTTTTAAATAATACAAAAGGTATAAGTATGTATATATTTATAAGTATAGGATAAGTGGCATGACATGGTGAAGACAAGTGGCATAATATGGACCATACACCTATGTTAAGATAAAATAGAATTATGACACATATATCACTTTGGCGTACACTTCTAGAACACCTTAAATGATTACTAAATAAGGTACGTGTCATGAAATAAGGCTTGCATAAAAAAATGAAGGACATGTGTCACAAGATTAAATAAAATAGTGACACATAAGCCCATTAGGTGTCCATGTGTAGAAATATCTTAAGACACCTAAGTAGACATGTGTCAATATTCTAAAGCTTGTGCAAAGAGAAGTAGACAAGTGTCCAAAACTAAAATTACCAAACTAGCCTTGAAAATTACTAGATAAAGGGTGGAAATGTTCACTTATTTTCTTACTTTCACAAAGCAAAAACAAAAGTAGGATAAAATGAAAAAGCTTGGAGAAAGCTAAGGAAAAAGAGTCAAGTCAAATACACAAGTGTAAGGTGAGAAAAAACTATTTAAATTTCTAGTATTCATATTATTCTTGAAGAGATAATAGTTGTAAGTAAAAGTGGCTCGGTTCTATCAAAAACGCAGCTTAGTAATTTGACCATAACTTTCTCAATTATTAATGAAATTTCGATTTCTTGAATGTTCTGGAAAGCTTATTTCATGTGTTACAACTTTGATGTTTTGTGTTTTCTGCAATTTGGATGTTAGCTATGTAAAAATTGAATTTTTCTACTGTAATCCCGAGAGCAAAACCAATATTGGCTCTGTGCTTAAGGCTGAAACTAAATTGGCCATAATTTCTTCGTTCCTCAACTGATTTCGATAAATTTAGATGTTTCAGAAAGCTTAGACTTTGCTCTAAAACTTTTAATTTTTGAGTTTTCCAAAATTTCGATGTTATCTTGGCCAAAATTATAATTGTTTATCGTTGTCCCGAGACAAAATGACAGAAGTTGTGAAATTCAAATCTCAGAATTGTTTTATCCATAATTTTTACAATTCTTATCGAAAATCGGTAATTTTTAATATTCCGAAAAGCTTAGAAACTAAGCTACAACTTTTGCATTATTCATTTTGCCTGATTTTGATGTTTTCTATGCTAAAATTGCAATTGTTGGTCGCTGTCCTGCAAATGCATAAGTTCAGGCTAAGCTTAATGTTTTTAGTAAAATGGTCATAACTTTGAACTGTTGATCCAAATTCGATGATCTTGGTCATTCTGGAAAGCTAACGGAAAGGCCTATAACTTTCATTTGTATCACTTTTAAAATTCGGTCATCTATATATATAAATTTGAGGTGCAAGCTTGGGTTAAATTTCTGCCCGAAATGAACATGTTTGTTTCTAAGAAAATGCTTTACTTGTTAGATTTTTATCTTCGATTTGATAAACAATTTGATGGGTTTCTTTTCATGGTGGTTGAGTATACTAAGTAAATTACTTTAAAGAAATATTTTCACACAGAAGAATTAATCGAGGATGCGGTATAAGACCATAGAAAAGATGGGTATTAAATATAAGTACACCATATTGAATATAATTCAAATCTTGATAGTCAAAATATAAAATACAAATATAAATAAAAGCAAGAATTAAGTAATTTGGATATGCTTGTAACATAAGCTGAAATTGTACATACAAATGTAAAGTTAAAAAAAAATGTCTGAAGAGCTGAGGACACTCGGGTATTGTTGAGTAATGCTTGGTTTTCCTCAAGTATAATTGCTTATGTTTCAGGTGTTAAAGATAACATAAATAATTTTTTCTATTATTTCACTTAAATCGATATTTTAAATAAAGGTGTTGTTTTAACAGTTAATGATAATTTAACTTCAAGGTAATTTAGTGAATTTGTTAATAGAAACTAAGAAGTTAATTAAGATGAGTAGTTAATGATTGTGAACAATTAATATAATATAATATAATCAATTAAAGGTTAATTAATTCTAGAGTAATTAATAATTTGGAATAATCAATGATTGATTAAGGTAATTAATCAATGTAGTTAATAGAATTTACTAATAAAAGCAATCGAAGAAAAATTACTTAATATCATAAATCAAAGGGGGTAATTATTGGTAATTACTTAATTGAGGATTAATTACTTGTTTAATTTGTGTAACAAAATTTATGGAGGATTAGTAAATTTATGAGCATGATTAATTCAAGGATTTCAATCAATGTAAGTAATTATAAGTTAATGAATCTGAGAACTTAATCAAGGATAGATGCGATTATTGTGAAAAGGGAAGGTAAATTAATAACATTGAATTCGAAGAGACCAAAGTCGGGTATTAGTTAATACCCGAAATCACTTTGATTCTTTACAAATTGATACGTGGAATCAATATGGTATATTGGAATGATTTTAAGTGAATTGGACCATAAAATCTAAGTTCTGGCACTTAGAAATTGATGTGTGGAATAAGTGATGTCTATAACAATTATGAAGTGGAAATTGATATAAGTTACCCGGGTTTATATGGGTTGTAAACTTTTGCATTCCATGTTAGTTGGGTTTACTCATGCTGGTTTCCAGCCTGACCCGGGTGTTACTTTGGTGTAATGCTCGGGTCAGACTGAGTATTACAGATTTTCAGGTAGGGACGTTCTGGAGCTCAGGAGGCAAACTGGATGGCAGTAACGAGTAGAGTATTTCCGCTATATTTATATATTCGTTAATCTGAGACATGATACTTGTATTTGTTCAGTGACTGTATATGTGTGGAACTCTGATGTATATTAAATGTAATCAACAGATATAGTATTCTTTTATAGACATTTATTATTTATTATTTTTTTATCCGCTGCGAATGTGAGATGTTTGGTGTTTCTCTTCTTCTTCTTTTATCTCTTTCTTCCTTTTCATAACTATCTGGAATTTTCGGCTTCGAAAATTTCGGGTCGTTACAACAATACACCAAATAGATACCAAATATACATCTCATCTCAATGATGAAGCATCCCGAAGGGCAAAAACATAAAATCGCGGTATGTAATCTAAGATACATACCATATTATTAATAATACGAGCGAGTTTGCTCGTATTAAGCAAGCAAAAGCATATAAATCCGCGTATACGTCCCAAATGGTCTTCGTATTTATCTATATCAACTCAAATTTAAAACATTAGTCGCATATAACAATATAGAAGCATGTATAAGTCTAATGTAACCATATAACATGGATTTTGAATCCAAACGATAAGTACAAGCACAAATACGCAACATGCAACAATCATATGCAATCAAAACAGTAATAATAATGGTTTGCAACAAAAGAAATCATCCAACTATCAATATCCGTCCAATTAATCCAATTAATTCATAACCATGTTAATTTACATTATCTAATGTCAATTTTTAATTCGTACCCTTCATTTCTTATTAGCATTCATTTCATAAATATTTCAATTTATTTGCATTCAGCCAACTTTTATTCAATTAGATTCATGTTCAATTGATTTTTCATTCAATTTATTTACTTCCAGTTGATTTGCATGCACTAATCAACATTAATAAATTCACATTCTATTAATTTACACTCGTTTATAGTTACATTCATTTTTTCCCTTTCACTATTTCATTTCAATAATGCATATAATTAATTGCACTTAAGTAATTTAACTCCATACCACATTCCATATATTTTAAATTAATTCACATTCACTTATTAATATTCGTTTCATTAATCATACAACATATTTATATTCAATTATACGCTTTTAATTGATTTACATTCAACTAATTTGGTTTCAATCCATTTTTATTCAATCAACCAATATTCATCAAGTTTACATTTGATTGATTACAATTTAATGTATTTACATTCGATCGATTTACTTCCAATGGATTAATATTTATTTTAACGACATTCGTCTTATTTTTTATCCAAATGAATTTCCATTCCATTTAACCTTGTTAAGTTAGATTTATTTCATTATCACTTGGTATGTTAATACTAATATTATTCATAAACCATTTAAGTTTATTATAAACATTTTACAAAATTGCAACTCATTTTTATTATTATTCCATGACTTAAGTTCATATTAACCCATTGATTCGCTTAATTAGTTTATTCATTTATTCAAACTCATATAATAAATTTAATTAAGTAACTTTTATTTTATAACTCCAAATCATATTAATAAAAAATTTCAATTTCTTTCACAATTCAAATTGCATATAAATTAGAGTTCATATTCTTTTTATTAATTCATTTTATAGCTTAAGTGGAATTTATTCACTTTACTAATTTATCCAGTTTCATTTAATATCCAATTCAGTTTTTTTTAATATTAAGTTAAACTTCATTTCATTTTAACCCATCATTTTATTTAATTTTATTCAAGTTAAATTTTCTTATCATTCACATTTTAAAATTTTAAAAATTTGTTTTTAGCTTCTAACTCTCAAATCTATAATTTATATAAATTAACTGCTTAAAATTTCATTTCATTATTTCATCTACTTTATTTCAAATGAAATTCACTTTTATTTAAGCTTTCCTGAGTTAGATTCCAATTCATTTACTAAAGTTCACTAACTCCATTTTATTAACATTTCTTACATTAATTATTTTATTTCATTTCTAGAATTTAAATTTCTTTTATCTGCTTAATTAAAAATATTCAACAGTTTAATTTTAATTTTACTTTCCTGTTCAAATTTACAAGTTATAACTATTTTTTTCAAATTCAAATTTACAAGTTACAAAGTCATTTCTTATAACCTATTTTCAATTATAAATTCTAAACTATTTTCACATATTTATTAAGTCATACTTAGAATATTTTCTTTTCAAAATCAAAATTTGTTTTAATCGAAAATAATTTTTTTCGGTAGCAATTCTCACTTAGAAACTTGGAAATGAATACTGGCAATGTTGTAGTCATTACCAGAATTATTTCCCAATGATCAAAAGCGAGTTTAATGCTTTATTTCTTTCCAAAATATTTTTCTAATCAAAACCCTTTCAAATAATATTAATATTAATTTTAAAGTCTTCGAAAACAATTTTGAAAACAAAAGGATTTTAAATTCTAAAATTCTCAGTTTTAAAATCATTTCTATATTTAAGCTATAATATAATTATACTTATAAAAATTTCCTTAACTTATTTACCAAAATATTTCATTAATTTACAACTTGGTCATTGTAAACAATTCTTTTTGCAATCATATTTCAGTTTAGTTTAAATATCAAATACTTCAAAAATAAAATTCATTAAGTATTCATTTTATTTTAATTAAACAAATAATCGATGATAATTAAATAATTATCATCTCCTAACAACTCATTCATTAAGAATTATCATTTTATATTATATAAAATATAATTTAGGACCCGTTTTTAAAACAATATTATGTCAACTTGCCTCGTTTAAGTGTTTAGAAATCCCTATCGATAACATGGCGTCCCACGCATCGACCAGAATTCATAAAAAAACTCAACGGATAAGTAAACATAATATAAAACATTTTATGACACTAACAAGTATGCTCTCCCATATATATATATATATATATATATATATATAAACATATGCGCATGCTCGAACAGACTCATTCTAAGTATTACTACCCTATCTCCAATGAGTCAAACCCCACAAATCCAAGGTTATCGCTAAACATGGCTCCGATACCAACTGTGACAAACCATATTTCGGAAGGTTTAAATCGACAATAATTCATACATGTCCAACTTAAATAATCTAAAACATTGATAATCAATGGTGTTAAATAGGAAAAATAAGAAAAGAAGAAGAAAACAAACACAGGATCTCACAGTGGAAAGATAAAATATAATAATTAAATAATAGTTCATGAAGCAGTTTACTATATATTTGATTATAATCTATACACATTTATCAGAGTTATATATACATTAGGGATAAATAGTCAATACACCAGAATAGCATGATGCAGTGGATAATAGTAAAAGTAATATACCAAATCTCTATCTTCATCCTCCAGGGAATAATCTTCAATACGCTAAAAAAGAACTCAGGACCGACCCGAGCATAATAAAAAAAACAAAACGCTTGAGTCAGGACAAAAATACTTATGTAAGTCAAATCAATATCACAAATATGAGTGCAATAACTTAAGAGATGTTACGGGATTTTCCATCTTCTAAGGATTTGTTTAATTATTTATATATGATAATATACGCTATAATAGATAATTTCTATCAGTAAAATAAATATCAAAATAGCTTTAAGGCTTTACATTGATCCACCTTAACACATTTATATAGTCTAAACCAAGATCGTAATTGGCTCGTATAGCGATGAATATGATAAGGCACGTGAGGCAATGCCCAAGGTAAGATTATACTAGTTTAACCTTTCTGGTTGGTCGTAACCCATCCGTGGCCGACCGTGACAATCAATCCAACCAACAAAAGGTGCACCCATCGAATACAAAATCACAATAGTAATATGAAGAATCAACGTCGCGAGAGATAGCTAATCTCAATGGCCAAACATAGGCTCCTATTTTAGTCATTAATTATGACACGAGTGTCAACGCTATCCATCATCGTTCCTTTACTTCATTCCAGTAAACGTCGCCAATTCAACCACTACATTCTGGATATCATCCACCGCATACATGCTTATCAAAGTGGTTCCAATATTGACAGAGAGTATGCCAATAAGAGGCCTCGGTCTCTTTAACAACCACAATGTCATTTTACACACTAGTTGGTTCTTTTATACTTTGAAAACAATTCATACTTGATATCAAAATATCATATTCGCTTCAAAATAAAATCCATCACGAAATTATCATATTCGCTTCAAAAATCATATTATACTTCAAATGTCAGTTCAGTTCGATATATCGATTTCACTTCAAAATTTGTTTCGAATTCGATTTAGGTTATAACTTCACTTTAACACAATTCGCATTTAAATCCAAGATTTAAATATAAACATTCCACCCATTTGACCAATTTGAATGTTTAGAAAAATAGTTTAAATAGTTTTTAAAATAGTTAAATAGTTAAAATAGTTTAATAGAAAATAATTTGAGTATTAAGAATATTTCATATAGTAAAATAGTTTGGAAAATCAAAATAACTTGAATATTTAAAGAATATTGATTTTAAACCATTTATACTAAAAATGTTCATTTAAAAATAGTTTCAAAGTCAAACCAGTTCACTTCTCGAATTTTCCAATTCAAAGTAGTTCCAATTTCTATTTCTATTTAATCGAATCAATTTTGATTTCAAGTCTAATTTTACTTCAATTCCAAATTAATTTCATTCCAATTCCAAATTAATTTCAGCTCCAATTCTAATTAATTTAAATTCCGATCTCAAATCAATTTCAACTTCAATTCCAAATTTAAACGTTTCAATTTATATCAATTACGAGTTCGATTTTGAAAGTATCGATTCAAAACAATTAAATCAAATTTACTTCAATATTCAATTTAAAATCCAAATCGTCAAATATAATTAAATTTCGAGCTCAATTTTGAAATATCGTTCAATATCACCTTTTATTTAGAAATATTCAAAGTTCGAATAAAAGTCTAATCCTTTAAAACAAATCAATTTTCTGAAATTCCCATCTTATTTCATTTTAACTTAAAGATCCCAACTTCGATTATTTAAACAATTTTGTTTACCAAATTTAAGTTTTAACATTTCGAGCTCCAGTTCGAAAATAATTCGATTTCCATAAAATCGATTTTTATTCCTTTAAATCAAATCATTTAAATAATTTCAAAATAATTTTTTTTAAATCATTTAATTTAACCAATCCGGTGTTCGTAAATAATTTTCTATCTTATGGCCAAGTGAATCAATTATTTCAATTTAAATTCCAGGGATGGATATATATCATTTCAGCCCAAAATAAATGCCATAGGTATATATCATTTCAACCTATTTCTTAACTTATTCGAAATAATTCAATCTATAGTTTTATATATTGTAAATGTCACGACCCGACTTCCACACTTTAGAAAATCGCATCATGAATTAAGAAAGAAAGGGATAGAAAAGAGAAAAGAAAGAAAAGAAAGAAGAAACAACACAAGAATCTCAACAGCGGAACGAATAAATTATATTAATAACATAAGTATTACATAGTATATAATCAAATATCAGAGTTACACAGACATATACAACACATACTAGACAGTTATAAACACCTGTCTAGTTATTACAACTCAATCACAATACAAAAACGCTCAGAGATACCAACACAGCGGAACTATATAACTATACGCAGAAGCCTCCTGCTCCATATGCTCCTCCATAATTCGTCAAAGCTAACCCGAATCCTAACCTGAATTCTCTTGACTACTCGTAAAAATTTGAGTACCCAAGAGTTATAGAAAAACAGAAATAACTCCGGGTCAGACATGGGTCTGGTGTGAGTAACAGGTTAAAGTTGCTTAATTTTTCAAAACCTTTTGAAAGAAAGGTATCACGTAAGACTTCCCACACATAAACATGGAAAAGTTTTTACCTTACGCTAACCAAAACATTTGATAGGAAATCCGATGATATTATAATAGGGTCTAGGGTTTTCAAGTGAATAAGAAATAGCCGAAATTGTTACATTCATTAAATTCCAGCTACTAGCCACAAAAGTGGGTAATACAATCAAAACCGTTGGCACTTATTGGATTTTGGATTCCATACAATGGCAGGGCTACTGGGGTACCGCCCGTCACAGTACGTGGCCTAGATCACCTTACCGAGGATTACTCCCTTCATCCCCTGCAACACAAAGCCGGACCCGTTCCTTACTGAACAGTTCCAAATAAGACAACCCCGACGATTGTCATGATCAACCGTCCACACAGCCGAAACATAAAGGAACCTCTAGACAGGGGTAAATCTTACTCTCCAGTGGGGGCTACCCACGAAGCCTTGCTGCACCTCCCCTGTTTTAGCCATTCTCGGTTGATGAGGCTTGAGGTTACGATTACCTTTAGGACATATCACTTAGAATGCTCATCGTCCACCTGACGATGTTCTGAAAGCATTCAATCCATACAAGTTCGTTCCGGGTTCGAACGAAACCGAAGGCATTATCTCGTTACACTCATTTTGGAATCACCCTCAGAGTTAACGACAATAACCCTTGCACTCTGAATCACCATCTCGAATCTATAAGTACTATTCCGTCAAACTCATTACGGAATCACCCTCAGAGTTATACTGACGTATAGCCCTTACACCTCGAGTCTTCACTCGCTCCACTTGGATTAACGACCTAACGTTTAATTTGAATCGATGTGGTTTTCGGATGTCAAATATGGAAACCCGATCCCGGTCTCATCGAAAACCAAAGCGTGTTTTTTAGGTCCAAGTTGTTTTAAGTTTAAAAACAATTCAATTTATTATCTAAATATACACAGACAGATAATTCACAACACAACAGATCATCAACCTTATCATTATCAACAGATAATTCATATCAAAATCTGATAATCCATATTATCATCCAAAAGCAACCAATGCATCCATATCACATACACTACTCATCTCATAACTAAGATTACAAACCATACCAGGCAAACAATACCAATCATCAAACATAAGCAATTTATCTAATGATCACACCTTCTATAATTAATTTAAAATGAATTAAATTAATTACTTCATCATCAATTTTTTTGCTTAACTTAACCATCCATTGATTTCAAATCAATTTATAAATCACCATCTCAATATTCATTTCAATTAATCATTACTGATTAACTATCCCTAATTACAATAAGTAATTAGCTTATAAGTTAATTACACAAGTTAATTACTTAAACCCTTGCAAATAATTAACTTGTAATTACTAAATTAATTGATTAACTAAAATTAATTACATTAATTATTTTTCATTATTAATTATACCTTAATTAATCAATTCCAAAATTAAATCATTAATATTTAATCAATTCCTAAAATAAATTAATTGCATAAGTAATTAATCTTCAATTTAAACCATATATATTAATCACCCACGATTAATAACCATTCAGTAATTAACTACCTTAATTACTCATCCCATAATTAATTATTCTTAATATTAATCCCTTGATTAATTTCAAAATAATTTAAATCCAATTACTTCTATATCAAATATCCTTAATTACATCCTGTAATTATTAATTAATTACTTCCTTAAGTAATTACAAATTCATAAATTACATAAGTAATTATCAAACAATCAACAAATGTTTAAATTAATTTAACTTAATTAATCTAAACTAATTACATTCATTAAATTAATTACACCAAGTAATTAATTCATTAATTACTTTCATTAAGTAATAAACAATTGATTATTATTAATTAATTAATCTAATTAATTATCAAAATTAATCACATTAATTAACTGTTAAATAATTTTAAGTTAATGACTTCATTACATTTCTTAATTACATAATTAAGAATTGATCATTATTAATTATCAATTAAATAATATTTAATTACAACTTAATTAATCACTAATTATTAATTAATTAAGTGTTAATTAAAAATTTAAATTATCTCTAATCACTTGATTAAATAAATCTTAATCATAAATTAAAATTTAATTAATCATCCTTAATTATTGATTAACTAACCTTAATTAATTAATCTCAAATCAAATTAATTAACTTAAAATCATTAATTACTTAATTAAACATCCACATAATTAATTAATTAAATAATAAATATTGATCTTAATTACCTTAATAATTGAATGAATCCAATCATTTAATTTTATTTATCTTTTAGGTAAACATTTCTTATTTAAAAACAAAATGTTTTTTCAATTTACTTTAATTTCTATTTAACTTCATTTTAACTTAAGATTCAAATTTATCATAAACAATACCAAACTTAATCTTATATGTTAAAACATCTACCTTATCAATAAGTTAAAACAATTTAAATTTCAATTCAATTTAAATTCAAATCAATTTAAAAGTTTCTTTAAATTTTCAAAATTGAAATACAACCTCCAAACTCATTTTAGTTTTAACTCTTTAAAACTCTTCCTACAATCTACAACTTCAATTCAAATGCATATCATTTTAATATTCTAAAGCAATTTAAATTTAAACCTTTATTTAAAAACTGAAGTTTATATTTATTTCCAGATTTAAAAACTCAGATTTGAGTTCACTTTGAATTTCTAATTTAAATATTTAACCTTCCAATTCAAATGCAAATCACATATGCATTTACACTTGTGAGTTTGAAAACCAAATTTAAATTTAAAAACATGAATGATTTCAAATCTCTGAAGATCAAATTTGAATTCACATTCAAATTCAACTAAAACTCAGTTTAAATCTCCACCTAGAAATTTAAATTTACCTTTACATTTAAAAACAGAAACAGTTTCTGTTTTATTTAAAAAAAATCAAACTTTGAAATTTTCTGAATTTAAATTATTTCAAAAGACCAGAATTGAAACTTATTTAAATTCATAGTTAAATTTAGTTTTAAAATCCTAAGTTAACATTGTAGTTTGCAATTTATTTCAAATTTTATAAAACTTGAAACAGGTTTCCTGTTCTCCTTCTTTTTTTTTCCAAACAAACTTGAATTTCTGCATTTAAATTATTCCAAAATAAGAATTCAAACTATTTGAATTCATCTTTAGATTCAAGTTTAATCCTAAGTTCAATTTCCAGATTTAAATTTAAACTTTACTTTTTAAATTTCTGAAAACAGAACAGGTTCTGTTTTGTTAAATCCTGAAGCACACTACACTTGAACCTCCCTACTTTACTTCGGGTCAAAACCCCTCCTACTTCGAGTTTCCCCTCCAAAAATCCCGAGACTATCCCGAGACAAAACTCTGCAACAAACAAACAACCCAAACCTGTAACAGACTAAACCCCCACCACCTAAAACCTGTCAACGGCGACCCTACGCGCCTCCGGCCACCAACTCCACCCAAACTTCGGCAACAACTTCATCAATACATCATCTATCATTACCCAAAAGACCCTTGAACTCGATTCACTATTGAAACTGCAGCACCAAATTTCTTTAAACCCAGTAAACTAGGGTTCATAACCAAAATTCCCAAAATTAAAATCTCAAACTTGAATTGCAAATCAATTCAGTAATTTTCCTATGGTTTATGATAGATAAACAATCACCAGAAACAATTTCAACCAATTCTAATGTAAGCTTCAACTAAACATGACCAATAAGTAAAATACAGTATGTTGAAACTGTATTTATTTACAACTTTATAGATTGTATCTTTTGTTTAAAAATTCTTGAATTCACTTATGATTCTATTGATAAACTTGAAACATTAATTCATGATACCTACATTTTTTTTCTTCAATTTTACAAAATTTAGTTGTGTTTTATGTTTCAGACAACACAGAAACTAAACAACCTATAAAAGCCTTTAAAATTCATTTTATCATAGAATGAACAAATTCCATTCAAATGCTAATCCAAGATAGCAACCAGATCAAGAAAAGAAAAACTATTTAACAAATTTGAACATAAACTATAACAATCAGAACCTTGAAATCAAACATGCATTGCATTTTATATATACACAGGCAGTTTTTTATTTTTATTTTTTTTAAAAAAAAAACATGTACAAAAACTTAACTCAGCAGATAAACAAACATGCAATCCTACTTAATTTATTTTAAATTAAGTGTTACTCACCTGTATATGCCAAAATGCAGAGCACTGATTCAATTTGCCTGTTCCAAATTTTTAAATGACGTGTTGATGCTAGCTTGACGATTTCAGATGCAGTTTCCCCAGGTTCTACATGCAGATAGCCTATTTTCAGGCTTCAGAAAATTGCAGGTCTGCAACTTGATTGGAAATGCAGAATCTTGCATGTTGTAGAAACTGGAAATACTTTTGATGTTTGGGCTGAAAATGAACTTGAAAATGAAGGTGTATGCAGGCCTTCATGATAAAAATTTGAAATGCAGAGCTTTTGTTTTCAGATGCAAAGAAATTCAGGTTCTTTTGCTTTCATGTTGATGCAGGTTTGTATATGTTGAAGGATGCAGATTTGTTTTGAAAAAGAGGAGTTTGGGAGCAATTGTTTTACAGGTTTGAAAAATGCAGTTTTTCATATTTGAAGAGTTTCAGATTTTCTTTTTAGAATGAAGAATGAGAAATGGCAAGAGAAATGAGTATATGTAAGTTAATATAAAAGTATTTTTAGATTTAAATAAATTAAAAGAAAAAATAAAAATAAAATTGACACTTGTCTTTTAAAATGGATGATAAGTTTACACATGTTAGTTTAAGTTTTAATATATGTACACTTGTATTCTTATGCTTAGAAATGTCTTCATAAATTAACTAGTGTTTAATTAAAGTTAATAAAGTATTAAGCCTAGTTAATTAGTTCTTATACATAGTTATGTATTAAAATAATTTTTAAAAGAATAAAGCAAGTATTATAACAATATACAAGTAATTCATTTGAAAAGAAACTTTTAAATAGTTAAAATAGATTTATAAAAGAGGTTACAATACTTACATGAATACATGTTCACATTTTAAATTGTATTTTAAATTCACAAATTAAACTTACAAATCAAATTTATCAATCAATATTTTAAAAAGAATAACACAAATATTTTATAACTTATTTAATATACAAACTTAAATTAAAATGAATTTTTAAACCAATAAAACATTTATCCTACATATTTAAAATCATATAGTTATCTTAATTAAATATTTTTGAAAAGCTTAAATCAAAAATAAATCACAAATTTCTATTTTTAAAACATTAAAATTATGCTATACTAATTTAACTTAAAACAACTTGTCTATATAAATATACATATAGAAAATAATTTATTAACTTATAAAAAAATAATTTCACAAATTAATTATCTAAATAAAGAAGATTATTAAATCAAATCAAATTTATTAACAAAATTATCAATTCAATATAAATTTAAAACTCAGATTATTAAATTTATATTGTCCAAAATTCCGAGATATTACAGTAAACAACATATAAGATGTTAGCAGGATATACTAAAAATAAATAAACATGCAAACATCCAAAATATCAATCAAATTTCATCCATCACCATCTATCAACCAAACAACCAATAATCACAACAATCAACCAATTACCGATAAATTGGAGATTTTACTAACAGTTAAATTGTAATTCAATTTTAACTGTCAATCTAAATTTATATAACAACCATCAATAAATTTAAATTACTTCACTATATAAATTTAAATAACATAAAACATAATAGCCATACGCGAGCAGAAAAAAACACTCGCCTTTCTATTTGAAACTGAAAATATTTTCATCTTCAAATAAATACCACTTCGATTCTATGCCATAGTCTTTGCCAATACGATTCCAGCGTGATTCCGAAACGACTTTAGAAGTTCTAAAAATCAAAGCTTCGACACACTCGATCAAGTCAGCACCAAAGAGGTTGCGTTACCACCAAGCACTCATCATCTCCAGCCCAGGTTGTGCGTAACCTTTCATCGCAGCCAATACCATTTGTTGTTAAACAACTCTACATAAATGTACGCCTCATGCCATCGCAACCTACAGCCAAAACCATGCATGCACGCACACATGCCTCCATCCCATCTTTGTTGCCAAACCCAATACCATCGCCACCAGAAACTATGGCCAATCCATCAATAACCGCCACACTTCCAACATTAACCATTAGAAACCCAACCTGCCACTTTCTCTCTCAAGTAGATTCGCACTCTAATGTCGCACACAGCAGGTCATCGCCACCATCTAAACTCACCGTTGTGCCACCATAGTCGCATAAACAAAGCTGGCAACCCATCCAATTGCTAGCATGATTCCTCCATAATAATTGTCGATACTACCATTTCAAAATGCCTTGCACGATCTTGATTTTTTATATATACATATCTGAATTCATGATTTTAATTTGTTGGTTCTAGGGCTCTCCGATTCAAGTACTCACGAATCAGATTGTAGCAATAGCAGATCGAAAATGACTAAATCATTGCCACTAGAGCGGGTGGAATCAGACTCATGCGATGAAGGCAAACAGGAGTCGCCGTGCAAGCAAGAGGAAGAGGGTTTTTTTCGTACATTATGGGATTGATTTTGATTTGAAAAAAAATCATTCGGTTCCATGAGAAATGGATTTGAGATCGTGATTTCATATTAAGGTTTGCAATTGACTTGTGGATCGTAGCAGTTAAGATTTTTTTCGTTTGTTATTTTTCTATTTTTTATATATCCACCGAGATTAGAAAAGAAAGGGAAAGGATAGGTGCAGGATAAAACGTGTATGAGATGAAGGTAGTTTGACCTTTTATTATATTATCTAAACAAGAAATATCTCGCCCGATTGGCCCGTGCAAATCCGAACTCCAAAAGAAGCGTGCCGCTAGGCATTCATAATGTTTTACCAATATTCCGAACACAATGTAATTAGTCCTGAGGTCTAATTCGATCGTATGCTGAAGATAGCATTTCAAACTCGATTAATTTTAATTAAATTCTAAAATAAATTTCTACGCGTTTCAAGCCCGTACGACCAAACGACAATTCCGATCGCTATGAAACTTGAAATCCTATAATAATTCACTGTTACGGACCCGATGTAACTGGTTTCGTCGAAATCCGAGACAGTGGCCAAAATGGCTATTTATACACGTAAATTAAAATATAAAATTTCCAATTTTTAATTATTCACTTTTAAATTCAATTTTAAAAGTAAATGATTTTCATTCATATATAAATAAAGTTTAAATCAATTTCCGATACCATTTTCATTCACAATAATTTCAAGATTCCATTATTTGAATAATTTTCAATATCAAATTTAATAATTTAATTGTCAATTAAATCAATATAATAATCATTAAATTTTTTATTTCTACCCATATTTATCAAATAATTACGTTAAATTTAATAACTTACAACAGTCAAAAGCACCGGTCGTTTCAGGGATGATGAGACCAGCATGTATTTTGTGGGCATAAGGTAGCCTAGATATCTGTATTTCAGATTATCATCATGTATTGTATAGTCACTTGTGTATATATTGTTTTGATTTGTACTGGATATATATTTTATATTATAAATTATCACTATGATTAATCATATGATCTCTAATATTTTCTGTATGTTGTGTATTGTTCTATCCTCGAGGCACACATATTTATTGTTTTGTGCCGATACTGTGCACGTATAGGTGAGTTACTTATTCAATTTTTTAATACATACTAGTGATAACCCAAGGGAATATTCATGTGTGTACCCCATGTAACTTCATTCTCCATATTATTTGACTGTATTACTCTGCAATACCCTTGGATAGTATGAGTGTAGAGGTAGAGTGTTATACAGAGCTTCCGCGTAGTGAGGGTAGGAGTTAGATCCTCTAATTTCCCCTTGGGTTTGTATTTATATGGGAGAAGGCATGATGGATCAAAAGCCCACTTGTAGTGAGGTCTAGACATCAACTCAAAGTTATATTGAAAGTTTAGTTGCTCAAAAGTTAAGGCTGTAACTCGGTACCGAATTATCCTAATAACTCGGTGACGGGTTATCCCTTTAAAGGGAAACATGTACTTTCTTTTGAATCATGATTCTGGCTTCTAAATGGGTGCCCTTTATGTTTTGTAGATCGATGATTTGGTTTGATGATCGTTCCCATATAACTTGCTTTGTTCTGTAGTTCTCAGTAGCCAGCTCTTCAATTTTTGAGATTGGCCATCCAGAACTTTATGAAATCACTTGGGCATGCATCAAAGAGTTAGAGAATAACTCGTGTGAAGTTAAAGGGGATGGATATGGTCCAGTATAACTCCGTACTGAGTTATAGGCATAGGTCAGTACTGACTTATCCTCTTAGCCTATTTTTGGTTGAGATTTTCCTGAGCTATTTTCTTTATCCATTTGAGTGTAGATTTCAAGTTATTTCATCTTCATTTCGACGTTCTAACTTCTGTTAAATCCCCTCGGTTAAAAACCTTGTTAATGTTTGCCCCCCCAGAGTATGCTTTCATTGAAAACAAAGCATGCTCTGGATCAAGACAATTTTCAGACCATTATCCTTTGCATTTTAATTGAACGTTTGATTGTCGTCTCTAGGCGTTATTTTCACTTTTCTGCTTTTCGTTAACTATTTGTCTTGATTTCGGTTAGGATTCCAATTCTTTGCTTTGGTAATGTAATCTACACCCCGGAGACTATGAAATGCTTCGAATTAACAAGGGTACACTCCGCGACAATTTGGAGTTGATTCGGGCAAATAGGGATATATCAGTATCGAGTTATATAGCTCGGTACCTAGTTATGAAGTTAAGAAATTTTCCAAATGTTCCTAATTAAACAACTTTCCTACGTTTTCTTTTCACTTTTCCTTTACCTTGCCAAGTTTTTCAGTTCTCTACCCGAGCCTTTTTTTTTTGAATTACCTAGAGAACCAAGCTTCGCTTGTAAACTCTAGGGAAGTATGTGCCTGCCAAACACATACTTCGGTTACCTGTTACAGGATTATCAGTTTCGGGGCTCGAACTCGTGACCTTCAATCACGCAGTCCGAACCATCAACCAACTGCGCCAACCCTGTTGGCCTACTCGAGCCTATTTTTTTCCACCGACCTAGCTTCAGGCACCTCTTTTCATTGCCGCTGCCTCTCCTTGCTTCCCCGGCTACCTACACTTGTCGCCAACACAAATAGGAGCCAGCCACCTCTAGAATCAAGACCAAAGAAATTGGACCTAGGAAAATCTCAAAACCTTAATACATGATTCGATTGAATCGGAGGCTGGTATTGGTGAATTCTTGCTTAGATGAAGACGACGACGACGACTTGGACTTGGTCGATTTCAATTTGGATGGACATGGTAGGTTTTGGGCATGTTTAATCGATGGTGAAGCTAGGGTTTGTCCCGGATAAGTGCATGGGATTGCGAAGAAGAGTTGCACTCTTCGACTTCAGCTGTCCGCCTCTATAAAATTGGGAGAACCTTAATCGTCGAATGAACTCCAATATGATGAGCTGTTTGAGCGTGTTGGATGATTCCAACATACTACTTTTCATTTTTTTTCACTACTAGTGATTTTGAAAATAACAGCTTTCTACATCGCTACAGACAACAGATTCATTGTCAATTTTCAATCAATAATGATTTAGCACCAAGAGATAATTTTAAGATATGATGCAGATCGTTTTTCAGGCGTGGGCGAGCCATTTACACATGATGGTCGTGTTTGGCATACTGGACTCTCATTGCATAGAAAACACACTACACTTGCCCCGATCAATGCTCAGAATCTGACTGGTCAATGCATGTTAGCTTCCTTTGGATTTCAGGCCTTGGTCACACGAGAATTTTATTTTAAGTAATACATACATGACCATGTTGAATGCCAAGTTTTTCTGTTTAGAATAACTTGCCGGTGTAATCCATTCCGTTTTAAGCCGGTCAAAGGTACTTTCACTCCTTCGGAAGATGGATCCTTTACACCTTTGGCTTCGCCTTCCATTCCAACCGAGCTAAGCCAGCTTATTACTTTGGTGCCTTAAGGCCATTGGTCCCAACTGGCCCAATAATACATGAACTACCTCTGGAATTGACAATCATAAGTAATCAAATGTTGAAGGCACCTTCAAACTTGTCATCCAAGTCGCTATGAAACATTTTCATTCGATATGGCATCCCTGAAGATGATGTTCGTTTGGCGATAGGAGACGAGCTTGCTCACAACCCCTCTCAAGGCTCCACAGCTTGTAATCGCTATACGTGTCTTAGTAGTGTTATCGCATCGTTCAACTCGCTATTGAGCTATTTCCCACAAGAGATTGGACCTGCTCCATCCTAAGTATATTTGAATGGATATGCTTTACTGAGCTTGCTATATGTTCTTTTCATAGATAGATTCGAGGTGCCCTCCAACGTTCAGCAAGCTGATATACCATTTGAAGTTAAAAAAAAAGCAGGATTTCCCATTTTACGTGATTATAGAGGCCTGGAGAGGTTGTAAGGTCATAGAGGGATTGCACAATAAATGCTCATATTTCAAGAATGAATATTTTTTCATGTGCTACCCGAAGGGATTCTATCGCTTGTGGATTACTGTAAGTAAGTAATTTTCTTTTGTCTATCCCATGCCAGAGCTTCTAAATCTCTAACTTAGTGTGTGTGTCTCTTTGTAGTCCTATCGAGACGTGACAGTAGAGAGGAGCATAAAAAATGCTTGGTGATTTGAAGGACGTGGTAGAGAATTGGTGGACTGTAGAATTCCTTTTGATAGATGACAACTTACAGGAATATTGGCTGCTTCATCCAGGGAAGTCTATTGACGTTGAGTCTCCAACGCCAAACAGCTCGAGGACAAATACTCGTTCCACTGCTCTAACTTATAGCTCCGATGAGAACATTCAAGTGGAAGTAGAAGGTGCAGTTTATTCATTGGGTGAAGTACAACCTAGAAAAGCTCTCGACATTGAGACTAATATATCTGTTAGAGAAGATATTCCAAGGGATAGGGATGAAATAGGTAGGATGTCCCTAATACTGGAGGAAGATGAGCCGATCCAGATGAGAGAAGGGAAACAACCAATGATAGTAAAGTGGGAGGAAGGAGCTTTAGATAATGACAACGACGGTGATTTTCACGCCACCAAGGAAGTGGATTAGTTTTATGGTGAATCGCCGAAAATGAGCCTCGATCTCCCTCATGCACCTCCTCCGGAACAACTAAGTATTGAGACTTCACAACTAATCCAAGGTCAAGTCATGGAGAATCCTATTGGAGACACTATACATTTACAACCTCTAAGAGACGCCTCCATTAATTTGAGTAAATTCGGGGAATTCACAATTAGTGAGATGATTGGTAAAATTGGTTTAGACATTTCCATATCTCTAGGTGATTTCGTAAACGAAGGCGTAGGGACTTCAACTTTGATACCATGCCAATATAGTTGGTATAGTATATAAGGGGTCTTCGACACTACACACTCCACATTAGGATCATGGACATTCATTTCTTCATTGAATAAAATTTCAAAGTTTCAATGTTAACTCCATTATTTTTCTCATTTCAGGTTTCATAGGTCGTGGATTGTTCAATTAGTTATAGCAACATTCCAGCTCTTATAGAGATCGGATACTAAATCCAGCACAACGCCCTTAAGGTGATACCAAAGTGGAGAGAAGGAAAAGAAAAGACATAGAAGCTAAAAACGAAGCCCACCATGTGGAGAGAGACCGAGAGAGGGAGAGAAGTGAAAAAAGGACGGTGAAGGTGATTCCCTCGGTGATACTTACAAGCTCCACAAGGACACCCATGATCATCGTATGACTACATCATCCATCACTCCCCTTCGCACCTAGGTTTAAATAGCTGCAATACAAGAAATCCTATCCTCTCGGGCCATAACTGCTGTTGTTGCTCCTACTTCTTCTAAACGTGGATAGAAGTACACACTTCCATCGGGTCCATCTCAGCTTCAGGCTTCTTACCCATATTTATTCTTATGTGGGGTTAAGTATGACTAAAATATAAAGCCCATAAACAAAGTTGACTCAATTTGAAATCTTGAGGCGGTTTATAAGAACTTGGAAGCTGGTTTGAGTGGCAACGTCTAGTCTGAGCTCTTTCTGACGTGAATCAAGATAACTACAAGAAAATTCTTTCTTTTGTGGAAGAAAGGGATGATCACAATAGAATGCTCAAGGATTGCGATAATGAAATAGCTTAGCTGAAGACTGATAAAGATGCGGCCTTAAAATGACAAACCACATGTGACAAGTTGCTGAAGGAAACAACCCAAGAAAATGAAAGAGTGCTCCATGTAATTGAAGATCAGCTTAAAGACGCTCATAAGGAGTTATTCAAATTGAAAAAATGAACCACTAAGGGAGAAAATGCCATCAAAGCCTGAGACTAGACTATAGCCGAAAAGGCCGGAGACTTACTCGACTCTGTGAGGAGAATGCAAAAATGGCCAAGGAGAAAGAAAAGATTAAATTTGGGAAGTTGGCGGTCGAAATCGATCACTTAGTAACCCGGTTGGAACTTTTAGATTTTCAGAAAGAACACAACGAAATGACGACCCGGATGGATGCTACTATGCTACACTTCTATGCTTGCACCACCATGAACAAGGGAAGTTTAATGTGGCTAGGAGATAACTACCACTAAACTGTTGCCATCGGTTGGGAAGAAGTATTGATCAAGTCGGAGTGAGTCAGGAACATGTCCTTCGAAGAAGAACTTATGCTGCCTAGCTCTGTTCTAATGACATAGATTTTCTTCGGCTTAGGGTGAGACATCTGCTTTGAAATCTCAAGAGCCAGTAGTAACCATTCCCATGTCTACAGAGGTCAGTTCTGTAACAGCCCACATTCTTCCAGCTTCTTAACCCTTGCATGAGCTATACCTTCCCAACAATATCGAGCGACCCATCAATATGGAAACTGAAGAAGGGGACTTCGAAGTTGAAGTTCATTATTAGATTCCAGCCTTAGGTATTTCTCTCCTTCCTCCGGTGCTGCAAAAGCTTTAGTTTACTCTAGAGTCCTTTACCAACTATACAACTATGTTTTCTAACTTGTAGTCAACCGTCTCTCTCATTTCTGCCTCTATCTATCCAAGGGTTGGGAGCCGCTTCTATCTTTACTGCGTCCACCACTGTCTCCGTAGCGGTTTCAGGTTCAATTCCAGTTTTGAGTTACATCGCTAGACCAGACTCTAAGCAGATAGGAGCATTGCAGAACCTAGAGGATCTCTCTATGTCTCAATAATCTGATGTGATGATTACAGGTGGTTAGACACAACCGATAAGGAGATGATGGTAGAGAGACTTAAGAAGGAGAAGGAGGGTCCTGCAAGCAAAAACGGAGAAGGAAGAGACCAAGCGAAGGACTCCAAATACAATTAAGGTTTGAAGGCCAAATGATGGAGGCACGTTTGTAGGAGGATATGAGGGATCTGCTCTAGCTATAGAAGGAGATTCTACACACTTGGAGAGCGGCAATGCCCCAAAAAAGAAAGGCAAGAGGTGGTCAAAGTTGGAGACACATCCAAGTAATAATGGGAAAGGTGGTTGAAGCGGGAAGAGAGGGAAGACTTAGTAGTATCTATGCCATCTAGGCATTTTGCATTCTGTATTGATGTGTCTATTGAGCCTTTGCTTCTGTTTCTTTTTTGTCATGTGATGTCACTGCACTAGACAAGTCTATATTTTTTCATTTTTGATGTCTAAAACCAGCCGAGATTGTGCAAGAACGGCCCCCGCTATTTGTCTATGCACACAAAAAGATATTAGTAATGAAATATTAGCTTTTCTATTGTAATCTCTGTAGTGTACCGCTACATGTATATATAACACGATTGCCCGCTCTGCAATTACCCATACTATATACCACTATTATGTATAACATGTTTACTTACCATAACTACGTGCATGTAAATAGTGTAACTTGTCTATTTATGGCAGCTTTGTGCCTGTAAATAACATTCCTGTAATTATTTAGCATACTATATTACTTAGTTCTGTTGTGACTGCTAAAATGCTTCGTTCGATGTAACAAAATTATGGTGGCTATTGAGTTAGCCCACTCTACAGTTGTTAGTTTAGCTCATCTAGACCATGTTTGAGTGTGTGTGCCCCCAACTCCATAGAGCTGGTTACTCTGAATGCTAGATTTAAGCACTCAATGAGAGACCAGGTATTCTGGGAAATTCTTTTGGTTGCCCTCAGTCTGAGTTACGTGATAGCTCCTATCTCCGGGAACTTATGATTTTAACGCTCGGTTTTGAGCATTTAGTTCCTTGACCACGATCGAACTCTTCCACGTTTATTATTGAGATCTCGTTAGTGAATTAATTTCTATCTAAAGAAATTTATGCACAAACAACTCAAGTACTTGGATTTTCCTATGACGTCGCATATCTCCAGGTTCCCGTTTATCCCCTTTGTCATCACCTATCTCCAGGCGATGTCAAATTTTGACAATTATGAGTTAATTTATCAACAGTTTAGTGATTTTTCATATTCTAGCATTGTCGAGGCAACATCAATACTTAAAAGACAGGGGATGATTTTTACCATCATTCCGGTGGTCTGAGTCGATTTTCACCGTCAACTTAGCAGTTTTGAATCTTCTTGACATTGCCAAAGCAATGTTGATCCTTCAAAAATAAAGATCGATTTTCCATCAATCCTGCAATTGAAAACTTATCTAGTGTTGTTGGGACAATGCCGGTACTTAGAAAATTTGATAGTCTCTTAGTGTTACTAGGTAACACTGGTAAATAGAAAACAAAAAGGTTTCTCTATGTTGCCTGGGAAACACTAGTACTTTGGAGATTAGGATCGATTTTCCCTATCGATTTTGTAGTTTGAGTCAATTTTCCCCATCGAATGACTGTTTTGGGAGTCCATACTTCTTATCCAAAGATTGGAAAACATTTCCCTAGTCTTGCGGCTTATTTGATGGCACACAAGAGTATTACTTACAAGAACATGGTTCTATTAGTTCAAGAAGCTCATACAGCTTATTGAATGGCGCACAAGAATATAAGCTTTCCCAATGTTGCAAGCACAACATCAATTCTTAAAAGGTATCGATCGATTTTCTCTGTCAATCCAATAATTTTGAACCTTCCCAAATTTTTAGGAGCAACGCCAGTCTCAAAAAGGTTCGAAGCGATTTTCCTCGTCGATCCAACAATTTTGAACCCTCTCGACGTTGTTGGGGCAATGCTGGTTCTCAGAAGATTGGGAGTCAATATAAGCCATCGACTTGGCAGTTTGGATCTTCCTGATGCTACCGGGGCAATGCCGGTTCTCATAAGGTTGGTGGTCAATGTGACCATCAACCCGATGTTTTGGACTTTTCCATTGTTGAAAGTCTTAGGGCAGCATCGGTTCTCAAAAGGTTTAGGATTGATATGACTCGTCGATCCAGTGATTATAGACACATTGAGAGTTTTAGGACAACATCGGTTCTTTAAATGTTCGGGATCGATATGACCTATCAATCCAATGGTTAGTGAGTCTACCCTCCACGTCCATCATTCGAGGATAGAGGATCGATTTCTTGAATGTGTTGCCGGTTGCACGGCATAGGAGTCTTGCTTGCAAGAACACGATTCCATTGGTTCGAGAAGTAGATTTTATTAATGATTAGAAGAAATGGCAAGTCCTGCCTATTTGCAATGGCCACAGTATCCCTGGGTAGCTTATTTGCAAATGAAAATTAGATAAGGATGATTAAAACAGTATTGTTTTTCATTGTTGTTTCATTCCTCAATGACCGGCTAGCTTAAAGTTTATTTGATAACCAGTCAACTTTCCTGTACCCCTATTCAATAGGTCCTGGCAGTTTTTCTTAAGTAGGTAGACTCTGAGGTCTTGTAGTTTCTCCGTCATTCTACGATTCTCTAACATACTGCTCGAGCTCGTTATTCCTTATTAGCTTCTCAATCAGATTCCTCAAGTGTCGGCATTCGTTAGTGTTATGCCCATGCTTTTCATGGAAGCAGTAGTATTTCCCAGAACGTTTACCTTGTCCATCACTTCCCTCCTTGGTGGCTTCTTATATTGCTCAATTCCTTAAGTGACAAGATATATATTCTCTGGTGTGTCATTCAAGGACATGTAATCTTCTTATCCAAAGTTCTTCGAATGTTTTGCACTTGCATCACGCTCTTTACTAGAGTTTTGACTTCTATTCTTTTGATTACCAGTGTTTCCAACATTTACTACGATGTTGCTCTAGATTACTTCCATCGACTGTTCATCACCAACCTTTCTTTCGATTGGTTTTGCTTCTTCTATCCATAGGAATTGATTCATCTTTTGGTGAAATTCTTCCATAGTAGTGGATTGTTTTATCTTTAACCACTATCAAAATCTGTATTCGGGCGAATTCCCCAGACTAAGACTATAAATACAACGTTTTCCTCTAGATTGCTCACCTCAGTAACCGCGATGTTAAACTAGTTCAAGAAATCTTTTAGTGACTTATTGGGCCCTTGAGATAAGCTAGATAAGGACATCATGTCCTTCGGTCGTGCATTGTGGAGTCTAAACTGTTCTTGAAACTTACTTACAAACCCATCAAAAATGAAAACAAACTTCGGTCCGAGTCTTGTAACCCATATGGAAGCGACTCCTTCTAAGAAGATAGCGAACACCTACAATAGACTGCATCCATAGCTCTAGCTCCATATATGTCATTTGTATATAAATAGGTGTTGTTTAGGGCCCGTTGTTCCATTGTATGATGGCATTGTCAGCAAGGTGAATATTTGGGATATTCTTCTCCTAGAACATTCACAGTAAAGGGGGTTTGGCTTGTCTTCATTTCTTCTACTCCCGCTCTCATTCATCAACTACTTAACCAAGTCAACGATGTATTCTTCGCTAGCGCAGTGATGTGCAAGTTGGCTATCAGGGGCTACCCTAAGCGTTTTGACTTTGCAAACGTCTTGTTTTGCCAGTTGAAACCTAAGTTCTCGATTCTACAGGAGAACTACTTTTATAGCATTCTGCTGGTGTGTGGTTGGTCTTGCCATGATAATTTGTGCTCCAGCTCGGGATTCTGTTCGTTTATACTAGTATTTAGTTCCATGTTTCCACCATCAAGTCGCATATCGTCTTCAAAGATAAAAAAGCATAACATTGCCTTCCTGAGGAGTGTTCATCCCAAATTTTGGGTTGGTACCAAGTTTTTTTGGCATGGTATCGACCTATCCCCTTGTGGGGAGAACCTCCCTACTTCCTCTTACAACATCCCCTAATTCACAGTAAAGGGGGTTTGGCTTGTCTTCATTTCTCCTACTCCCGCTCTCATTGATAATCCGTTATGCTGTCTCTTAATAACAACTTCCTGTAAGTAGAAGATCCAAGTAGTGGATTTCCATTGTCTACTTCTGTTTGGTGAATGTTTGCTCCATTACCAACAACTGTTGCTCCTACAAATCTTCCAAATGTAGATTTTCCTTTCCTTGGAGCTATTAGAAAAGTGAACCTTCAATTTCTCCAAGAAAACTTTTTGGACCTAATTTCTAGATCTTGTGCAATCCAAAATAGAGAGCTAGATCAGAGCCCAGGTTCAGTTTTCTTCATGAAAGCACCAAATGTTGACCCTAAAAATGGATAAACCCTTAAGAATAGATTGAAGGGAACCTGTGAGACCTAGATCTAGTAGATAACAGTTGAAATGAAAGGAAAATAACAGAAATAAAGTAAAAGGACACAAGATTTTATAGTGTTTCGACGATATATGCCCTACATCCACTTTTATAGCTTTGTTTCTGGATCTTGTGAAGTTAGAGAGGCCGAATATGGACCAATATAACTCGACACCTAATTATAAGCATAGGTTGCTATCGACTTATCCACTTAGCCTATTTTTAGCTAAGATTTTCCTAGGCTATTTTCTTAGTCCATTTGAGTGTGCCATCCATATTTCAAGTCGTTTCGTCTTCGTTTCGACGTTCTAACTTCCATTAACTTCTACACGGTTAAAAACCTAGTCAACAAATTTATACCAAAATGTTGTACTTGTTAATATAAGTCTGACGTAAAAATCCATGGGTTAAACGGATTTAAAATGAATGAAATACGACAATTTAAACTTAAAACACATCTAGTTAAGTTAATTTAAACAAATAAATTAAATTATAATCTCATCCAACGACATAGGTCCAGAGCCCACTAACAGTCAAACCCGACCCACCTTCTCCTTCTCCCTCAAATAATTTCCCACCGTAAAAAAAATCAGGAAACAGAGTCAAAAGCGACCGCCTTGAACAACACCCCTTCGTCGCCGCTCTAACTATCCTTGACCCACATCGCCGCTGTCGTTCTCTTCGCCTTTGTCCTCCTCACCTCCAGTGGAGACCAAGCCACACTCGATGCTTCCAATTAGCCGCCGGTTGGTAATGACTGTACCCAAAAACTCACGACAACAAAACCCTAATACGAGCTCATTTGGCCACCGCTGACCACCGTACCACCTCCGACCTCATCCATGCCTCTGCCCTCCCTCGACCTTCCTCCCAACATCGCCGCTCCTCCACTAGCCGCATGCATCGCTCGAATTTATTTTATAATCGAAAAAAGATCATCAAGCCACATCATTGATCTCGACCACTAAAAATCATGAGATTAATGCCAAAAATTTCATATTGCCGATACGAACCCAACCATACTCTTCAATCTCCATTCAGTAATCATCGAAAAATGACCGTTTTTCGACCACTACTTTTATTGGATGATTCCAGCCACTTCGCTCAACGAAACGACAAGTGACTACTTTTATAAAACACTAGAGACTATAACACATAATTTTATAGTGGAAGTTTTGGCTAGAAGTTGATGGTAATTGAGAAAAGTTGATTTTTGAAAGGAGAGGGATGGAGTTGTTTTCTTATTATAGGGAAAAAAGAAAAGGAATAAGAGGAAGAAAGGAAGAGAAGCAAAAGTGAAATGAAGTGAATGATTAAGTTGATACATACACTTATACACAAAAACAATTACATTACTTTACTTAACACTTAAGCAATTACCAAAGTCAACCATCACATCACATCAAAAGCAAATTAATATCAAGGTTCATCTTAAAAGCTTTGTTTAAAATTTGATTTGTTTCGAATGTTCTGCTATATAATATCTCATTCGTGTACAGACTGCGAATGACATAAATAAAAATATAATCACGCACAACAACGTGACTCAATCCCAAAAAAAAAATACATTAGTTATCTTATTCTGAACAGGTTCAAAAATACCCAATGTCGTAAAATAGTAAAACGATAATTTAAATATTTTCCATATTAAAACCTAAGGAAAAATCCTATAAATTCGTTTAAAAACACCATATTAAAATCAAGTTGTTTTATCAAAAATTGATTTTCTTACTATTTATTAAATTCGAATCAAATTCGTATATTAAATAAATCAATTATTCTTATTCGAAACAGTGAAAATTCTGGATCTTTACATTCTTTCTCCCTCAAAGGAATTTCATCCCTAAAATTTCATCACTATCAAAACAAGAAAGAAATAATCCACATAAATACTTAACATTTTCCATAAGCTTGTACGATGTATATTTATCATTCATACGCAATATCTGATTTGATCACTTACTCGAATACATAAACTTCTCTTCCGAACTAGTATTGCTCACCCTACTTCCCTAATGCGAACTCCAATTAGGTTCCTTTATTAGAAACCTTCATTCTCCTTAAATAGCTATATACCATGATAAAAAAGGGTAACATATCAAGAATCCTCACTATGTATTCACCTTTAAGAATCAGGTGATAAATCCTTATTCGGGTCGGTGTGAATCACCTCAAAGTATGTACTTGAATCTTGGATCAAGAATCGTGCGAGGAAATGATCTACAACTTCCGTAAATATTCTTATCGGTTCTTAACTTATACCAATTTCCTTTTATCTTTAAAATCATTTATGGATTTAAGTTCTCAAATTTTCTACTTTAAATCCTTTTGATTTATAAACCATATTTATAAAAAATACACACATAATTTCACTTCTTATATAAAATCATTTCACAAATGTACATCTTTGTTTTGATTAAATAAACAATATCTAATAAAATTAAAATTTTAATCCAACATTATCACCGAACACCTTATAGTCAAACTATGAAACTTAATTCACAAGGTATTCATTTCAATGTTCTCATAATTACTATCTACCCTACCCATGCAGCGACAAGGTAAAACTGCTCATAAACCGGCCGAGCATAACCAATCAAACAATAAATGATAATAATTGAATATTATCATTTCCTAACATAGAAACATATCATACATTTATGTAAATCTTTGGAAATTATTCTTATACAAAATATAATTCTATGCAAATTTATTTCATTTAAAATAATGTTGTGTTGGTTTGCCTTATTCAAGTATTTAGAAACCCCTATCGACAACATTGATCGGCCGCATCGACCAGAATTCAAACACCACTCAATAGACCAATCAATATGGTATAAAACATTTTATAACACTAAAAATACGCTCCCATATATATAATACCTTAAACTCATTCTAGGGTGACACTTACCCTATTTCTAATGAGTTTACCACACCAAGGCCTAGGAGTTTGCTCATCTTAAGCTATGATACCATGTGTAACGACCGGCCTTTTTGACCCTCGAAAGTCCATAATGATACATCTTCGGTATTAGCATGTCGAGCATCTAAGTGCCAAAAAGACGTACCGTTGGAGTGAAAGAAAGACAGAAAAGTATCTCATAAAGTGAAGAATAATATATAATATACCGATGATCTTTACAAAAGAAGACTGTAATATACATACATCAATCAGAGTAAATTAACATATCATCAGCCTAAAAAGCTATAACAGCTTGTCCTCACAAATGCTGATAAATATGACACAACAAATGCATCATAAATAAAGATACGTAAATACGTCTTGGAGGCATCCAGCTCGTCTTCTGAAGCTCCAAACAATCCATCTAAATTTGGAAATATGCTCGGGATGCCCCAAGCATTGTAAGAAAATAACGCTCAGATTAGTCTGGTGAACCAGCATGAGAAACGTAATCAAATGGATTTTTAATATTATAAAACCTTTCAAAAATAAAGGCATCTCGTAAGACCACGCCGCGTATAAATACAGACATATTTTTACCTTACGATAACCAAACCATTTCATAGGAAATCTTATGATATTATAATAATGTCTAGGGTTTTAAAATAAATATTAACATAGCTGAAATGCTTGTGTCTCATATTCTATAGTTGATCACAACTAAGTCCATAAAGCACGTATTAGAGAATGGATTTCATCTACGACATGACTACTAAAGTACCACCTGACACAGTACACCCCTAGAAAATGTGCCAACTTCGAACCTATCGACTCCTGCCAAGACAGAGCTAGTTGCCCCCTTTAACATGACATACCGATTTACATCATCCCTCGAACACTAAGGCTGCAAACCTATTGAACCTTGCCCTACTCTTCCCATGTGCAGTCATACCAAAATCCATAAATATCGAATCCAGATCGAGGAATGATGTTATTAATTGTAGTAAACCACGTAGCTTTGTTGCATATCCTATGTTTTAGTCATTACCGAGTTGTGAGGCTTTTATGTTCATGATTACCATTTCTTCTCTTACAAAATCCCATTTGGAATGCTAACTGCCTTCCAGACAACAATACAACGCCATCATTTATCCATACAAGTTGTTTATGATATTAACAAGCCGAAGCCACTACTCCTACTACATCCATTTAGATTAGTAGCAAGTAGCATTTGCACTTTGAAGAACTCTGTCTTCGATTCCATCATCTCAAACCTTTCTTGAACCTCTTCCAAAGCGTAGAATGCCCATATGGTTTTGTTGTGGTTATGGTTTTGAGTCGTCTTATATAAGTACACTCCCCGCTTACCGATCGCTTCGAAATCAATCGATAGATTCTGGTAAACTCAACTCTAGTTCTTTTGGAAATAAACAGACAATATAAGAGCGAAGATCACAACTTAACCATTTAAGTAGAAGGATTTTCTTATCATTTGTCTTAGAAAAACACAATGAGTTTATACGTACAGTGTAGTGTCACCGGAGATAACTGTACCATATGATTCTCGTGTCTCTTCTAGATATTTCCAGAATTAGATTTAGCCAAGATTTGATAGTCGGTTGTTCATCAAATAAATGATCGATCAAATTAGAGGTTTAATTTCATAAGAAACCAAACATGATTAAACACATAAGCAGCCACTCTTTAATTAACCGCTTCACTAATTAAAAATCACCTTCAAAATACTTGGAAAATATTCATATACTTATCTCAACGGTATAAGTATATTCATAGACCATTTTGTTCCCAATACTTATAAAATATTTTTTAATTCCTCGAATCATATTTAACCGATCCAAAACAAATATCATTTTAAAAAATTATTATTATAAACCAAAACCGCTTTTCCTTCGGTGTTAAGTATGAAAAGAGTGCTTCCATACCGCCGTAATTAAAAAGGATTGTTTATCAATATCAAATCTCATTCCTTTTATAAAATTCCTTTTTTATAAACCCATTCCATATTTACCAATTCATTTATAAAATTCTTTCTATTTATAAAACTCTTTTATAAATTTCCTTTTTTAAACTCCGCTATAAAATTCCTTTTATAAATCTAAAACTCATTTTTATAAATTTTATATATTAAAAAAATTTGCATTATTATTAAAATATCACTTATAAATCTGTTCTTTTATTTATAAGTCTCTCTTTTATTTGTAAAATACCATTTATAAATCTTTCTTTTATTTATACAATATCACTTACACATCTCTCTTTTATTTATAATATACTATTTATAAATCTCTTTTTATATACAACATTTTATATAAAACATTTCACGGATATTTATTCAAAATACTGCTATCTTCATTTAAAAACAGAATCAATTTATAATAAAAGATAGACCTATTTATTTTCCTTTAAAATATTCACTCATTATTATATCAAATTTTCTGTAAAATAAATACTTTCTAAATACTTTTAAAACATTTCTAAAAAGGTTGGAGTAAAATAAATAATTCAAAAAACATTTCTAAATAAATTCCATTGAAAATTTCAAAGTTACTTTTGAAATCATCCTTCAAATCAAAACCATTTTGAAATCAAAACAACAAATACTAGTATTTTAAAATACTATAATGAGGACTATAGCTACCACAGCACTTAACCAATTTTCACTATTACCTTTATTACTAAATGGTTTCACTGTTAACGTATATCAATGTCCTATCCAATATGGCCAAGCTACAAAGCTTCTATCACTCAACAATTAATAGTCAATCGTTAACACATCATTTATCCAATATAATTAATCCACTAATTAATTAATTTCATAAATCATCATTACTTTCTAATCACAGAATATGGATTAATTCTACTCGATAGATGTCCAAAAAAACCTATTCAATTAAATTATAGTAGAACAAGGTTTTATTCCACTCAACAGATGCCCAAAATAATCTATTCAACTTAATTAAAGTAGAATAAGGTTTTGATCAACAGATGTCCAAAATAATCTTTCAATTTAATTATAGCAAAATAAGGTTTTATTCTGCTCAATAAATTTCTAAAATAATCTATTCAATTTGATTATAGCAGAACAGGGCTTTATTCTGCTCTGTAGTTTTCCTAGATAATATATTCAATTTAATTACAATAGAACAATTTTTTATTTTGACAAAACGATATCACAAACGAAATATAGTTATTTTAACTACATTATTATTTACGACAATGTAACTTAATTCAATCTTTATTATTTTATCACTAATTTTTTTGATGCCAAAAATGGATCAACACCCAAGAATAGATTGAAGGGAACCTGTGAGACCTAGATCTAGCAAATAATAGTTGAAATGAAAGGAGATTAATATAAATAAAGTGGAGAGACACAAGATTTTGTATTGATTCGACGGCCTGTGGCCTACATCCACTTTATAACTTTATGGCTTATAGATTTGATGTAGTTCGTTTGAGATTACAAAGGATTTGAAAGAGAATAAGTGACAAGTATAGGGGTTGAATGGATTCTAAGTCGTAGAATTACCCAAAGTAGCTAACTTGGTGACTATTGTGTAGAGACAGAAGATGAAGAAGAGGCAGTGCTTCTGCTTAGTGATAGCAGAAGTCAGATACTATTTTAGTTTCCCCTACGTTATATTTATAGGGGAGCAGGCATGATGGATCAAAAGCCCACTTGAAAGTGAGGTCTGAATATCGGCCCAAAGTTGTGTTGAAAGCTTTGGGGGCTCATAAGTTAAGGGTATAACTTGGTGTTGAGTTATCCCCTTAAGGGGCAACTCATACTTTTCTTTTGGATCATACTTCTTGCTTCATTTTAGAGTGCCCCTTGTGCTTTCGTAGATCGATGACTTGTTTTGATGACTGTTCCCTCATAACTTGGTTTGTTCTGTAGTTTTTAGATCCTAACTCTTCAATTCTTGAGATTGGTCATCTAGAACTCTATGAGATCGCTTGGGCATGCATGGAAAAGCTGGAGAATAACTCGTGTGAAGTTGGAGAGGCTGGATATGGACCAGTATAACTCAGTACCAAGTGATAGGCATAGGTTGGTACTAACTTATCATCTTAGTCTATTTTTGGTTGAGATTTTCCCGAGCTATTTTCATAGTCCATTTGAGTATGCCTTCCAGATTTCATGTTGTTTTGTCTTTATTTCGACGTTCTAATTTCCATTAACCTTTGCTCAGTTAAAATCCAGTTAACTAATTTATACTTCATCCAAACTAGCGACTATTTATACCAAATTGCGTACTCGTCAATACTAGTCTAACGCAAAAATCCACAGGTTAAACGAATTTAAAATGAATGAAATATGGCAATTTAAACTTAATACATATTTAGTTAAGATAATTTTAAAAAATAAATTAGATTATAATCTCACCATACCACATAGGGCCAAAGCCCACTAACATCAAACCTAACCCGCCTTCTCTTCCTCCTTTAAATAATTTCCTACTCAAGAAAAAACATCCAAACAATAGAATCAAATGCGACCACCTCGAACAACACCCCTTCACCATTGCTCCACCAACCTTGGCCCATGCAATCATCGCTATTTGCTCTGCCTACGCCCCCCTCACCTTCATCCAAGACTACGCCACCTTCGATGCTTCCATTTGGGCACCAGCACATGATGATCGTACCTAAAAACACACAACAACAAGACCATTTAATCACCACACCACCTCCGACCGCACCCATGCCACAGCCTTGCCTTGACTTCCTCCCAATATCGTCGCTCCTCCCTTGTCCGCCTACATCGTGGAATTTTTTTTATTATCAGGATATGCCATCAACCACTACTTTCGATTCTGACTGCTAAAAATCATGAGATCAACACCAAAAATCACATATTGCCAATACAAACCCAACCATACTCTCCGATCTCCATTCCATGATCGTTGAAAACGACCATTTTACGACCACCACTGTTGTCTAACGATTCCCACCACTCAGCTCGATGAAACAACTAGCGACTATTTTTAGAAAATACTGGAGACTACAACACACAATTTGACAGTAAGTAGTTTTGGCAAGAAGATGATGGTTTGGGAGATGTTGACTTTTGAACGGAGGAGGATGGAGTTGTTTTCTTATTATAGGGAAAGAAAAGAAAAGGAAGAAGAGGAAGAAAGGAAGAGAAGCAGAAGCGAAATGAAGTGAATGATTGAGTCGATACACACACCAATACATAAAACTTTTACATTACTTTACTTCACACTTATGCAGTAACCAAATTCAACCATCATCACACCACATTGAAAGAAAATCAACACTAAGACTTATCTTAACAGCTTTGTTTAAAATTTGATTTGTTTCAGTACTCTTCCATACAATATCCCATTCGCGTATAGACCACGAACGAAAGAAATAAAAATATGATCTCACACAACAATGTGACACGATCCCAAAACAACAATAAAATACACTAGTTATCTCATTTTAAAAAGTTTCAAAAATACGAACGTTTACCATAAAATACATCATATGATAATTTAAATATTTTCAAAATTAAAAACTGTGGAAAATCCTATAAACTCATATAAAAACACATCATTGAAATCAAGTCATTTTAGAAAAAATTGATTTTCTTACTATGTATTAAATTCAAGTCAAATTTTAATATTTAAATAAATTAAATATTCTTATTCAAAACGTGGAAAATTCTAGGTCGTTATAGTTTAGATATGCAATAGGTCTTTGATAGTTGATAGCTTGTGGCATGTTATTGTTTTAGACATGTAATAGCTCGACATGGTGAATTTGGGTCCGCAATAGCTTTAGGCACACGATATCTTTGCAACTTTGACATGCTATGGTTCAATGTTTGATAATAGTGAACCTTAACATGCGATAGCCATGTAACCTCAACATGCAATAACTAATGATGCAAAGAATTTATAACTAAATAAATGAACTTTTGGTAGCACTTTGAAAGCTATCTTCCATAGTGATGGCTATGAATTTCATAGAGATGAAATGGCCACAGAGGTTAATAAATTAAAATGAAATAACTTACTTGAAAGTAGAAAATTGATACTACACTAAGAAAGCTAGAAGATGAAAAGTAGTACATTTAAGAGGAAAAAATAAAGGTGTAAGGCTTTAGGGGCTACTATATGTTTAAACACGACACTAGTTTTGGTCAAGTTGGTGGAAGGCCTTAAAGTCTTCTGCATGTCTAAACATGACATTAAACTTGTAATGTTTATGGAAGGCCAAAGCAGCTACCATATGTCTAAACATGACTTTAGATGGGGTAACATTGATGGAAGGCTTTAGTGTCCGCCATACGACTAAACATGATAGTAGATGTGGTAACATTGGTGGAATGCCTTA
The DNA here is from genome assembly GCA_030765085.1 of Allium cepa. NCBI lineage: Eukaryota > Viridiplantae > Streptophyta > Magnoliopsida > Asparagales > Amaryllidaceae > Allium > Allium cepa. The sequence goes on along the minus strand of CM060934.1, from coordinate 603,454,261 downwards.
GTGGTGAACATATGTCTATTTACGAGAATAAACAAGAACACGGGTATAAGGCTTTCATAGCATCCAAATGTCTATTCATGACAATACACGAGAATGGAAATATATGGCCATTGTGGTAACCAATTATCCATTCATCATAAAAATCAGAATCTAAGAATAAGATTTGTGTGGTAATTTAAAATGAACCGACTATAGAAACTAGTCGGAATATGTGATGAAAGTAAAACTCACACTTATGTTGAATTGATGACTTTTGTTTGATCATGATATGATGTTTGTTATATTGTATAATGTAATTGGTGTTGATTGGAATAGTGAAGGGAAAACCAGCTATATTCTTCAATGGTATGGTCTCACTATATGATTATTATTAGGGGAGGTATCACTCATACTAGGCTTTAAGTCCAACCCATTTTTTACTATTTTCCACAAACACATGGGTATTCATTTGAGTAGGCTGAATTTATGGCCTAGACATGTTGCTTTTGGAAAATATAAATGAAGACTCCAAAGCCGAAGCACGAGGCTAATTTTTCAGATAAAAGTTATTTTGAAATTTCCGCCGTGTAAAACCAGAGCTATTACCAGTTAGGTGTTCATGTTGGCATCTTCATATGTTAGGCACGACACCATATTTTTGTTTTCTTATATTTATTCCTACGTAGGAACGAGTTGGATTAATGAATATGTGATGACATTTACGATAAGACAATTTGATGTAATGTAATTATTTAGCTGTTCTGTTTACTTATGGAAGAAATAATGTTGATCTCACTTTGTTGCTTGAAAGTAATTATAGTGATGAATGCAGCATCATTGGTATTTATTTTCAAGTCTTGAATTGGACTGCATTACAGTTATTGATCTATAAGATTTAAGAAAATTCTTAGGGAATTGGTTGGAAGACCTGGAGTTGAGCAAGGGAAAGCCCGAAGTGATGATGGATCGATGGTTGCTTATCGATCGATATTGGATGACTACAAAGTTGACATAGGGTTTTCATAGAGGAGTCCCGACTTAGACATATGCAGTGAGAGTTGATCTTCAAAGTGGCATATATCCCTCATATGAAGTCATATTTCAATGAAACTTCTTATGCTGTACATTAAAACAATCAGACTTACTGATAGCATTTTAAAACCACTATTATAGGATTTAATAGAATTTTTATTAATGTTGTATAACTTGTTATAATAGATAAGAGACAATTAAGATGTTATATAATGGTATTTTCCAAACGCAATCATATATATTATATGATGAAGTTTTCCAAACACTATCATATGTACAATTATGATGGCACTTTAAAATGTTATAATCCCTTCTTTTATGATAGCACTTCTGAAATGTTGAGTCAACGTGTGATGCACTATTAAAATGCTATGATGGCATTATCTATATCCCTCACATATACGTAGTCATTTCACTATCAGAGTGGTTCGATTTCGATAAATATACATCATTACATCATTTAATTAAAATTCAAATGCCATATTTGAGAGAGTTATAGGTATGATCTATGATAAATTCTATAATTTATTTTATATTATTAACACTGTAACAAAATCTCATTCAAAATATAAGGTGTTTTGTCCTACTATATACTTGTTTTATTGTGATATATTAATTGAGTAATCAATTTATGTATATCAAATAGAAAACTTCTTAAATGATATGTTCAATGATAATAATCGAGGGTGATTATAATTGGGTTGCCATACATAGAACTAGGAGTGAAAAACTATCCAATAGATAGTTATATGAGGTTAGTATCATGATAAACTATAGTCAACTCATATTCAAAAACTCTGGCCAGAGTAGTACAGTTAATAACAAATGTTATTTATGAACCAAGTACATTTTTGGAATAAGCAAGTTGAATGTGGATAATATTAGAATTTTGATCCATATAAAATTCCATATATCCTAAAGTGATGTACTTTGATGAAGAGAGCGTGTGTAAATTATCGTTGTTAAAGGTACCACTTGAGAAACTATGAAATGGGATTTTGCCCAAAAGATCTGTAAGTCATAAATTCGGCCAAATAATCATAGCACTAGCTATGGTGATGTATGAACGTTAATATTTAAATCATTCAAATTTAGCCACTAACTGAATTCACACAACCATATCTGTGAGTTCTTTGAAAAACCATATGATGTAGTTAGTTTATAAAATGTTATAAATTGGTTAAAATAGTTAATATTTGAAAAATATTAATTATTATCATTTTGATTTATGTTTTGGATGTTGTTAATAATTATTTTTAATGCACATATAAAAGTATTGCAAGTATCCCGATACAATGTAATATACTTTTAAATGTGGTTTTAAATAAGAAATAAGTACTTCAAGGGTTTTTATAATATTTGCACCCTAAATGGAAATATAAGGTCGACCACACAAGGGGAGGAATAAGGTTGGAGTGATTGAAAATTAAGGAGGAATTGATTAGGGAGTTTTAATTAGGTGAAATGGAAAGGTTCCATTCTGCCAACTAAAACAAATCCCTCGATTTCATTTTCTTCAGTTATTTTCTTTCTCAATTTTTATTTCATCCATGTTTTCCATTTCTTTCTTACAGTCCCATATAACCAACTACAAATTAAATCAAAACATCATATAAAATTAAAGGTAACATGGCTTATCTAATTCTAGCAAAATTGGGTGTCGATTCTAAAATATAAGGAGGAATTTTAAAATCAAAGTGTCATTGATTAGCTAGAACTGTAAGGTATTATCTAAATTTGATTCATATTTTGGTTGTAATATACTTATCATAATTATATATCTGTGTGTGTGTGTGCGCGCGCGTGTGTGTGTGCGTGTGCGAACTGGTAGATTAAAATTAACATAGATACACATACATATACGTATGTGTATATGTATACGCATGCATTAAATGTTTTTAAAGGTATAAATTTACGTTCCTAATTACATATAATAATATTATAAGCATAGTATATGCTTTGTGATTCAATTATTTTGCTTCAATGTTAATCAATCTTAAAATACCGAGTAGGCTAATATCTTACTCAACTTTATGTATATAGTTTTGGTTTTATAATTTATTTTTATTATTTTAAATAAAAAAATTCTATATAGGACAAAATTATACGTGTGCATGCGCGTGCGCTTGCAATGTATACAAATCTGCAATTATATCATGAAAGTTCAATGTAATAGATATATATGCTTTGAATCAACTGGAAATTATTTTGTATTATCATTATATATATATATATATATTTGTGTCTCTGTTTATATATATATATATATATATATATATATATATATATATATATTACTCTAGATAATTAAATTGAGATAGTTAATACATATGCAGAAATAGCGAGTATGTACATGGTTGATATGAATACCAATATCTACACATTTATATATTAATAATGTCATTGTTTGTTGCTAATGTCATATTAAACATATTATTATACCTTATGTGATTCACTGCCCCGAGACCCACATTTACAAAGAGTATTATTGGGTAATACCGTCTGCTTGTACGAAAAATAGGGCTGTTAGGAGTGACCATCTATAGCCTTGTCTTAAATATCTATTGAATATGTCAACAAATGCCATATTTTTTTCTAACTCTAGTGGATTGACATATCCAATAAATATATAACACAAAGCCATAAGTGGCTGTATGATTTATTAGAACAAAATACAACAATTCAAATGCATAACACATCACTGAACAACAAACAGATATATATACACACACATACATATATACTGATACATCCAAATACAATATAATTAATACATTATATGTGGTACGACGACCACAATATAAACAATGAATACATATCAGAATTATGCAGAACAACTGTATGACTACAACAAAAAGAGACAAGCTGAAGTCCAAGGCAGAAGCATCAAGGAAAGTCCAAAAGTAAGTACCTAACTTGAAACTTCTCGGTTTGACCTGAGTATAAAATACACGGGTCAGCCTAGCTAAACATATCGGTTTATAAGGATAACCAGTAATAGATGCATAAGGATAAGGGTAATGTTTTTTTGAATAAGAAGGAACAATATGGTATAAGCATGAGTATAGGTATGGTATGATTAGTTTAAGTGACGGGATGATGTCACTTACACAAACATATAATCTCAAAAGAAGATAAGGCAATCCATAAAACGCTAAATATCACAAATCATCAATAGTAGTTTAGGGAAATCATAACTCCTAAACAGGAGAAATCCCAAACTCGCTATATCGGCAAACTCAAAGAAATCTCAAAGAAATCACTGTCTTAAAATAAGCCATAAGGCCAGTCTATCTCCAAATAGGAGATTAAAATCTCAAATATACGCCATATGGGCAATAAAACGCCAGTGTAGGCAACTCAAATCTGAAAAATAGAACTTAAAAGAGTTCAAATCCCTATGAGGTAATCACCGTATACATACATACATACATACATATATATATATAATATCCCAAATGGCTCAAAAGGCCAACAATAAAAAGGCGATACGCTTGGGAAATCACAGACATCAATGAAATCATCTCAAAGATATAGCACGTGCTTATGGCCGAAGCCTGCGAAGTACTGTTCTCTCAAACAAGGCGACACGTCTCTTAGAAAAACGTCTTGAAGGACAAATGAATACGCCTCTTAGAGAAACGTCCCGACGGACAAATACATCGTAATGATAAACGTCTCTTAGACAAACATCTCGAAGGAAAATGACCCGAAGGTCCAGTACCGGCAAATACGTCTCTTAGACAAATGTGTCACAAACTCTCGGATAGGAACCCCTATGTGTTAATGTGTGTCCCATATCACACGTTCGCACTAAACGGTTTACTAACCACTGGTAAATTTCACACTCAAACTAGTAAAAAGTTTACCAGGTAAACTCAACCTGGACGTCAAAATGATCAAACAGATAAGTCAGGAATCAACCGATAAGATAAATGCACGTGTCCAATAACATGTTTTTACCAAACTATTTAATTAACCTTCTCATTTGCTCGAAATATGCAAAAACATGTAATATTTATATAAAATAATTTACTTTGGAAAAACAAGCTTTGAAAACCAATTTTCAAAATCGATTTGCAAACCCTATTCAAATATTTCTCTTATTATAGAGAATAAATAGATTTTACACTTTGAAAATACTTTAAAATATTATATAATAATTATTTGAAATGTCTGTCAATTTTTAAAAATCATTTCAAAAAGATTCGGATAAAACCATTCTCGAAAAACGAATAAAAATAAGGAAAATCACTTAAACCGATATTCGAATTTAAACTCAAAATAATTCATAATTTGAATTTTTAAATCTTCAAAATTTGGCTAGTTTATCGATAGACATCATGGCCTTCAAAACCGATCAAAAACATCACAAGATCAAACCAGAAGTGGAACAAAAGAAGCAAGAAAATGACGATCACACGATGAAACAAGGCAAGAATAGGTCGGCCAGGAGGTCGACCTCCTTGGTTTTTAGGTCGACCATATGATTGACCTAGGAGCCTTTGGGTCGACCTCAGGGTCGACCCAAGGAAGGTGGCTGTCGACCTGGTCTACATTTTTTTTTCCATACGATTCCTACTCATGAACTGATTTTCTAGCTTGAGTTTATCATAGCAAATGACCTCGATTTTCGAATTTTTTTTACAAAGATGTAACTTAACATGCAAGCTACCAAATGCAAGAAATCCAACAGCATTTCGTTGCTCGAATCACAAGATACAAGGTCTCAAATTAGCAATAGAAACCAAATTAACCATAAATGAATGCTTCTCAAAATTCATATAGAGCAAGTAATATTTCTCACAGATCCAACATTAGCAACATTGTTTTAGCTAGAAATGTGAGTTAACTATTCACCTTGTCCATGTAGAGAGCAAACTTGATGAATCGGAGGACATTTGCTTGTTGTTAGGAAGAAGGAGCCTCCCTTAACCTGTTAGAACTCAAGGCAGACACATGCAACAGGAAAGAAAATAATTGACGGACAACTCTTCTCAAATTTTATATTTTGATGAAATAACCATGTTTTAGAATGAGATTACTATTTTATTTCATACTAGATTGATAAAATCTTAGCTTGAATTGAAAGGATTGAAGTTTGTAAACTTGAGATTGAGAATAACTGGGTTGTTTTCTTTATTTTTTCATTCTCTGGATAAAAGAAGGAGAAGAAATAAATTGAACGTACAGGTAAACAACTCTCCTTTTTCTCAATTACTGGTATAGGCTAGGTGGGCTTTGGACCCAAATAAAAGGGTTAATCAATAAGCCTAAGTTAAAGTAAACATACTTAACAAATATACACACCTATACATAAAGAAAACAACGTAGTTTTTTCTCAAATTTTTACACAACAAAGTATGTAAAATGTTATATAAAAGACTAATTTTTATTTATTAAACATTATTATCATTAAAGTCCTTTATTTTATTTCAAAAATACACTATTTACTCCAATAAATGAATTAAACTATATTTTTACTTCTAAAATTCCGCAAAAATACTTTTCTCACTTAGAAAACATTTTAAACCATTTTGAACTCAAATTTATATTTGAACTCATTTTTAAACCAATTTTCATCTTTTTATTTAAATTAACAATCTTTAAGAAAACACATACTTCTTTTAAAAATTATTAAAAGAAGTAATTGGCAATAATTAATACAATTATTGCATTTTCTCCAAATAAAACCCATTTTTCAATCATTATCAACCCAAATAAATAAAATAAAGTTCCAAAATTTATTTTTCTCATTTTTTAAAATTCATTGTTTATTCCAAATAAATAAATAAATTTTCCAATTTTATTTTAATTTACAATATTAAATTGTGACTGCCATCATAGTTTAATATTAGCAGGTAATCTCCGAAACCAGGGATGTTACAGACTCCCCCTTAATAAAATTTCATCCTTTCAATTTCTAGAGAAGATTTTGTATTTAACATAATTATTTCGTAAATCAAAGGAAGATAGATAAGCTCAAGTTCAAAATTTCTCACCCTTAATCACAATATGATAGAATATCAAGATAAGATTGCTCGATCAATTCTATGGTTTCCCAAGTGGAATTATTGGGATTTGCAGACTAATGAATTTCTATGAGCAATAAATCCCTATTTCGAAGGTGTTTTATCTTCGGAGCAAACATGGATGTGATGTTCACAATAGATAAATCGGGTGAGATCGACTCCTAAGAAGCTTCTCGGACAGAGTCGAGATTCAGTCATAACTTTATCCTGTTCCAATTCTCAAGATAATAATCGGTACGACTTTCCATATAACACTACGAAGGTATCATACCGATATTAGATTGACATCTATTACGGAAAGAAAACCCAATAAGAGGTAGGTGGTTTTCCCCCAATACCACCTAACTCATACAACTGCATAATTCAAGTCATAAAATAATCGCACAAAGATAAGATAAACACAAGGAATAGATTTTTAAATTCCCTTTTACTAATCAAATATTCTTAAAGTTTTCCAACCCATTATCCTCAAAAATTTAAATTTTAAATTTTCATAACTTGAAAATATCTAAAGCTTCATACTTAGATTTTTAAATTTATATTCATTACTCTTCATTAGAGTAAATAAAGTTTATGTTGTTTATTCTTTAATTCTTCCATAGGTATTCTCTAGTTTGCAACATATATTTTTTCAATTTGTTTCCCAAATTTTCTAAGTGTTATAAATTTTGGTAAAAATCGACGGAATCTCTTTTGTACGGAGGGTCGTATAGATCGACCATTAGGTGGAAAATACAATATATACCATCATCTAACACTTTAAAATTAATCCAAAAATATACCTTCCTTTTTAGCATTTTAAAGCAAGTTTGCACAAACTTATATATAATCTTTTTGCTCAAAATATAGTCCAACTATCCTTTTTTCACCTGTACTTAACTCAAATAGACGATATTAGTTCATTATTATAAATAAGAATTACTACACTTAACTATGAAGGGAAAATAAATAAAATTCATTTTAGACATGTTGTAAAGAAGACCTGTTTGACTAGGCAAACAACCAAATCAGAATTTTGTTTAAAATGAAAATTGTTCTACTCAGTCTAAGCTTTCCAGAAATATAAAGATCATAAAAATCAGATTTACTTATTGAAAGTTATGTTAAATTTACTTTCAGCTTAATATTAGAGAATTTTGTAATATGTCAGAACTACCTATCCACTTTTAAACCCATTTTAGACTTAGTAAAAGGCAAAATATTTTGAAGTGGTAAAAAGAAACTTTATAGCTTACCGTAAGCTCTTTAATTTGCAAAAAGATTGAACTCATTTTGGAAGAGATACCTAATTTCTTTCATTATCAAGAGATGATTATTAATTATCCACAAAAATAAATTTTTGGGATATATATAAAGTTTTTAAAATTATTCCCACAATTTAAAATGATTATACTATATGAATTGTTCATTTATCAAAAAAATCCAATTTCACATTTCAACCTGTCACAAGAATTAAATTTCCAACTAATTATCAACATAAAACTAATTAAAGCTGATAATTAATTCAACTTGTTTTCAAAAGAATTTTGCAATTTCAAACCCATAAGTTTAGTACCATTTAGGTTTAAAACAAAAACTAGCTCACAAATTTATAATAAAAATTCTAAACTAACACTTCTTTATTTTCTCTTAAGATAGAGTTTTATATCCATCTTCTACTATTACTCAAATAAATAAGTGTCAAAGCAAAATTTATAGTCATCGGTAAACCTGTACTAAACTATTCAATTAATATTTTAATTTTTCAAATCGAAGTATTCTTTTACCTTAAATACATCATTTTATTAATCAAAGCATCAAATGATATTTTATTCTAATTAAGACATCCCCTTAATTAGAATTATTCACTTTACATACTCAAATAACCATATTCAATTTCTTAAATTTCAAATAATATAAGGATATTGCCTCGCCGTTGATTTATAGTGAATGACCCCATCGATTGGCTACCAAGTTGATCAAATGATCAAAACTGCCTCGCCACTCATCCAACACTCATTATGGTTCAATGGTTTTATTAATCATTTAAATAAAAATTTATACTCCACCGTATTAATTATTTCCCAACTTTACTTATTAAAACTCAATTTATCATGTCTGACTGCCTCATCACAACGTTTAGAAAATTCCTATCGATAACGTTGTCCAAACACATCGACCAAAATTCTTAAATCACTAGATGGACAACCCAACACAAAATTCATTTTATTTAAATTGGAATACCTCCAATCTAATACTCAAAATATTCTTTGTTTTTCCCCAAAAAAAAATCCAATTTCTCAAAAGAAAACTTATCTTCAATTAGAAAGATTTGAAAATTCCATTATAACTTATTCTCAAAATCAAAGATACAAGAAGAACTCATGGAGATATTCCCAGAGTACTTGATTCACAAGATTGATGGAATAGACTGGAGTGTTCATTATTTCGAACCGTATAACAAACTACTCACAAGACTCATAACGAGTGCAGACTGCGGTAAGAGTAACGCTAGCCTTCGCGTCTCGTAGATCATGAAAAATTGGTGTAGGGTCAAGCTGAGGAATGATCCTAGCACTAATTAATAGATTAAAAAGAGAGAAATGAGATATAAAAGTAAGGGTAAAATATCTTCTCGAATGAGAAGAAGAACACAAACAACATATTATTACTTCGAGTGAAGTAATTTTTAAAAGTATATCAACAATTGAGTATCCAAAGAGGATATCTCAAAAAGGGTAAGAATGACAATAACAAATAAATTCAATGAATCACCTTAATTCCTTAGTGGACATCCTCGTGGAAGGATGATCTTAAGGCTCAGAATAGGAAAAGAGGTCAATACAATACTTGATTGCCCGACTGGGTGTCATACCCCAACAAACTTACAGAAATCAACGGAGTCGCAATGACTGGAATTCGAGATATATCATCAACATCTCAAAACTCAAGGGTGGATATAAATACTTCGGAATCATTGTTAACATTACAGAGGACAAGCAACAAATCAACCGAATAAGGATAACTAATATAGGATTCTTCGATTCATAGAATGTCGTAGGATAATAGGCAAGCCATTTCATCTCAAACACTCCAAACTTTAGATAGAAAATGGTGTGCTATTTCACACGAAAAGATAAGCTATAAGAAACAATCCCAAATCCTCATACATCAAGCTAAATATTGTGGACCCACTTAATAGGATTCACAATCCTCATAAAAGAACAAGATAAGGACATCCAAAAGCATCAAAAAACTCCTCCGATACGAATGAGTGCCAAGCTCCCGTATTAAAGAGGACTAAAATAAAACAATCATGATTAGGATTACTCCTAAGATAAGATGTCATCAATTCTATTTTTGGAATACTATGGAATAAAAATATTCCTGGACATATCCCAAACTTCAATCACAAAGGACACGATGATTAAGAGATTTTTTCACTTATACTATACTTGGATATATCATAAAATATGCTTCTGTTCTGTGTTTACCCTATTTTGTTCTGAATTCATCTCTGATAACAAGCTGTGACGCCCCACCCCGAGACTAACATTAACAAAGAGTATTACTGGGTAATACCATCTTCTAATGCGGAGAATATGGCTAGTTAGGAGCGACCATCTATAGCCTTGTCTTAAATATCTATTGAATACGTAGACAAATGCCCTTTTTTTTAACTTAAGTGGATCGACATATCCAATAAATACTTAACACAAAACCATGGTGGCTGTAGGATTTATTAGAACAAAATACAATAACTCAAATGCATAGCACGTCATAGAACAGCAAACAGATATATACACACACATATATACTGATACGTCCCAATACAATGCAATTAATACATAATAAGTGGTATGACGACCACAATATACACATGAGTCAAAACAATGAAAACTTATCAGAGTTATACAGAACAATTATAAGACTATAACAAAAAGATACAAGCTGAAGTCCAAGGCGAAAGCATCAAGGAAAGTCCAAAAGTAAGTATCTAACCTGAAACATCTTGGTCTGACCGGAGTATAAAATACACAGGTCAGTCTAGCTAAACATATCAGTTAATAAGGATAAGCAGTAATAGATGCATAAGGATTGTAACGACCTGAGATTTCGATCTGCTCAAATCGACAATCATCTACTAGTGTCAGACTTGAATTGCTCAAAATAACAGATTGTTAATTTATATTTTGCAAAACTTAACATATATAGTAAATAAATCAATTACCGAATCATAGAGTAATATTACAGTAAGCAGCAAAATAGATAATAATGGTTCATGAAGCTACTATATAAACATCAGAGTTAAACAAAATACAACAGATATCTCGAATACATAGAAGTTGCTAATATAAATGCCTATGACAAGTCTGAAAAAAATAAATGGAATAAACTAAAGTAATTGGAAAGCTGAGTAGATGATGATAGATCTCCATGCGAAGCTCCAAAGCTCCAAAGGTATGTCTCAAATGCTGTGACACTCAGTCTGACCCGAGCATAAAGCAAAACGCAAAACACAAAACACTTGAGTCGGGATTAACATTCTTATATAGAAAATTCAACTCAAGTGAAATGTCAACTGAAATACAAATAACTTAAAGGATGTTTTCGATATCCATCCTCTAAGGATCCGTGGAACTATCTACTATGTAATAATATATGCTATTATAATATGTCTATAGTAGTAAAATATTAAAATAGCGTTAAGGCAATAGCCATATCCCCCTTAACACATTTTATATATTCCCATAGTATATACAATGCCATAATCTCCATCAAACTGGTGGTTTACCCAAAGGACACACCATAGGTATGGTACAAAACAAACCCGTAGAAGGCGCGATAAGACATGTGACAAGGCACGCGCGGCAATGCCAGGTTAGAAATACCGTTTGCACTTCCGAACTGGTGGTAACGCATAGCAGCTACTACCTCCCACCTCGAGACACGCTTCCAAATCAAAAGTACACCCAAATCAAATCACAAAGTAATAGAATATTATCGAAGAAATGTGCCCGATCGGAGGTGCGACCTCACTTGGCCCGGTATAGCTCCGGTTATAGCCACATCAAGCTGAATCACAGGAGTCAGGGCTGCGTTAATACCTCATATAGAATCATTGCCAAACCATCCTACTTCGTTCTGGAATCTCCACCACGTACACAGTTATTAAAGTGGGTTTTCAGTATTGGTAGAGAGTATAACAATATCTGATCTCAATCTCTTTAACAACCAAATGCTTATTTTACACCATGGTCATTTCATTTCAAATAGTTCATACTTTATATCAAAATATCATATTAATTTCAAAACCATATCAATTCGATATCATTTTCACTTTAAATAATATTTTCCAGAATCGTAACACTCTTAAAATTATAAACGCTTTCGAAATCATAACACTTTCGAGATCATAATACTTTTGAAATCATAACACTTTTGAAATCATAACACTTCCAACTTTGACAGTTTAGATATTGAAAATAGTATGTATATATATATTAAAATAGCTATAAATTTAAAATAGTTTATATATTAAAATAAATTATATATTAAAGTAGTTATAAATTAGAAATAGTTTATGTTTATATAAAGAGATTATACTGAAATAGTTTCCCAATTAGAATTTATTCCAGTTTCACAAATCGATTCAAATCAACTTAAATTCTAAAATTCAATTTAAATCAATCCATGTTCAACACTTCCAATTTAAAAGGTCAAAGATTCAATTCAAATTCTCAATAAACCATTTTAATTTTTATCAATTTCAAAACCAGGTTTGAACTATCATTTCAAGGGAAGGTGGCGCACTGGGTTTGAGGTGGGCGAACTAAGCGAGGTTGGGTAGTTGATGGGTCAAGGTGGGGTTTGAGACCGTGGCAACGGTCGGTTGATGCCAATCGACGGAGGGAGGTGAGTTCAGCAATGGAAGAAAACAGGTTTGAGATAAAAAGAAATGGGTAAGGGAAGAAGACATGTAGCATTTCATAATTTTATGCAACTATGTGTTATAATATTATTATCCTATTTTTTTAAAAGAAGAACTAAACAAAGAAAAGAAAGACAATGACAAGAAAGCAAACCAACCAGTAAAGCAGACGAACCGATATGTTATAAATCCAACCTAGGGAATAGTAAAGGTCACGAGTTGAATTTTAGAAAATATTTAATAGTTAATGGCCATTGGTTTACGTGGGGGATTATGGAAGGTCAGAGAACGTCAAAAGGTTCTAAACGGGTAACGACATGACTAACCGTTTCACAGATTTTGTTGTGTACCGGATGTGGAAATGCACAAGTGAATATACTACGGAGATCAGCATGACAAGACGAATAGAATGATACACAGATATCAATGATACGATCATCCTATCAAAACTTGAATTCTGCCACCAAAACTTTTGCAAATTCGTCGAAAATAAGATAAATGGGGCTAGAGAAGTCCAAATTTTGACCAAACGAAATATGACGTCTCACTCGGAAAATAGACTACATTTTTATTATAAAAAATATTCAGGTTTCGAATATATTTAAATTTCATCAAATTTAACTGATTTAAATTTTAAATTGAAAATTACACAACAGAACTAACAAACTAACATTTATATTTTCCAATAAAAATTTACCATTTGCTATGTTTGAGTAGAAGTATTCCAAATATCAAACTTTCATTGCTAACTCTTATAATTAAATTTCAAGCAAAATTTCAACTAATTACGTTATAAAACCATTAAAATTTACGGGTCGTTACACTCTCCTCTTCTCAAAACTTTTCGTCCTCGAAAAGGAACGAGATAGGAAAATAGAAGTGATAGAAATGAAAATAGATTTGAAACATAAAATACCAGATACCGCCATTAATTCCAAAACCATATAAATTTCATTTATTTTAAATTGATTAATATTCAACAAATTTTGTTTAAATCTATTTTATTCAATCAATAAATATTCGTTGTGTACACATTTGGTTGGTTTCAATTCAAAAATTGGTTTGCTTCTAGTTTATTAACAACTATTACAAAAATTTCTTTCAAAACAAAATTTATTTTATTTAAATCATTTATTAAATACAATTAACTTCACTTAAGTTAATTCCATTTAAATTTCAATTTCAACTATTCTTAAGTTCATATTTATTTGCTTAACTAGCATTCTCCTTTATTCATTTAACTTATTTCACTTGATATACTTTGCAACATATATTAGCGCATACACATTTATTATAACCATATATTATTCAACAAATTAATTATCTTTTTATTATTCAATTTGTTATCCAATTTATCATTTAAAAAACCCCTTAACAAAATACCATTTTTGGACATCTTATTATTTACATTTATATTGTATATTCAATTGCCCTTTTCATTATATTCAAACTTTTCCCTAGTTAGTTTTTATTAATGTTTCAAAACGCAATTGAGAACTATACAATTTACCCCTTTTAACGACATTTTTCTTAACCCAAATTTTATTTTGACTATCTATTACTTAAATTTTCTCCTATATAGCCTTCAATTATGTATTCACCCTAACATTCTAACTTTTGAATATTTTAGTATATATATATTAGAATGCAATTGACTACTATACAAATAAATTTTTATCTTATGTCCATTGTTTAAGTTGTTAAATTTCCATTTCTCTTCTAGATTCTCCATTTTTTCAAAATTTTGCAAAATTTCAATAATTGAAAAATTATCACTTAAAAAAAAATTTAAGAGTTAAATTTCCGATTCACTTTAACCATTTTGAAATAAATACATACATATTTACATAAATATACATTTTATATATCAAATCATACTCAAGAAATTCAAATCAACTCTATTTTCCAGAACAAAAGTATAGCAAAGTCACTAAGTAGCCTCTCCACTTTGGGACTCGAAAATGAATGTCGATGATGTTGCAGTCATCATCGAAATTATTTTCCAACGACAAAAGAGGACAGTACAGATTTTCTTCTTTTAAAATTCTTTGAAAAATTTTCCATTCAAAGATATGTTCAAATGACCTATTTTCCAAACCTTGAAAACCAAAAGTCGAAAAGCCTCGGAAATTAAATTCTCAAATCCTTAATTTAAATTCATTACATTATAAATCATGTTTAAAAATTTCATCTCTTTGTAACAGACAACAATAGTTAAAGGTTTACGAAATGTTAACAAAACAATAAATGAAAATCTAGTATTATAATTTATAATCACTAATTCATTTAACCATTTAATTTCAGAAAATTATACTTATATATATAATATAACCATATATAAAATTATTTTATTTTTCAATTTCAAAAATAATATTGTGTCAGTTTTCTCTGTTCAAGTGTTTTGGAATTCCTATCGATAGCGTTGGTCGGACGAATCGATCGAAACCCAAAATTCAAACTTAACAACTCAAACAACGCAACATAAAACATTTTCATATTAATTCTGAATATGCTCCCTCACATGATAACCCAAGAATAGATTATAGAATAAGAATAGAAGTTCGAGTTAGAGGTACCAAATCAGAGAAAACTCTAACTAAGATGATAGACTCGAAGTAAGATAAGATAATCAAATTACAAAAGAAATAATGATGGACTTGTATTAATCGCGACAACCTTAACCAGATCAACCGAGATTCTAGGAAAACGAGAATATCCTCAACGAAACCAGGCCAATCTTGTTGAGAACATCGCAGAATCACGATTGATGCTCTAGGAACAAGATTGATGCGAAATTCAAATTCCCGCCTAAATGGGAGAGATGGGACTTTACCAAAACGTCAGGATATTCTCTAATTATCAGGGTGTAGTCAATACCACTAGGCTGAGTATCAAAAGAAGAAATGAACTGCTTGCAAAATTCTGAGGCAATTGACATACAATCATAACAGAATTACCGGTCGTCTACTAGAGAACTTAGCAAGAAATAACAACATCGTAAATTGAAGACATAGAAATCTCCGGTGAATCAATGCCTATTGTAAATGAGTTCCGCCCCTTCACAAATCACACTAAGGTTGGCGGGACCGTCGGTGGGATTAGTCACAAACAAGGATGAAGTTGCCAAATTGAGGTTACTAGATGAGGTTAAATTTATTACAAAGATCGACAGAAATAAAGCTATGGGATGCTCCGGTATCAAGAAGAACATGAACAGGAATAGACAAGAATAGATTTCAAAACAAAGAGAAGTTCTCGAAATTCAAAAGAAATCCTAATTCATAAAGATCTTAACGAAGATTTTAAGCTCGAACGAAGATGATTCTGCAATTAATTTATTTTACTCCATATGCTAAGTTTTTCCAAAACCAGAGCTATAATACCAACTAAAATGACCTGAGATTTCAAGCTGCTTAAATCGACAATCATCTACTCATGTCGGACTTGAATTGCTCAAAAAAAAGATTGTTTATTTATATTTGGCAAAACTTAGCATATATAGTAAATAAATCAATCACAGAATTAAAACGTTATATAACAATAAGCAGCGGAATAGATAAATAGTAGTTCATGAAGCTACTATATAAACATCAGAGTTAAATAAAATACAACAGATATCTCAAATACACAGGAGTTACTAATACAAATGCCTATGACAAGACTGAACAAAACAACTGAAATAAACTGAAGTAACTAGAAAGCTGAGTAGATGATGATAGATCTCCAAGTGAAGCTCCAAAGGTATGTCTAAAATGCTGTGACACTCAGTCTGACTCGAGCATAAAGCAAAACACAAAATGCTCAAGTCAGGATTAACATTCTTATATAGAAAACTCAACTCAAGTAAATTGTCAACTGAAATACAAATAACTTAAACGATGTTTGGGATACCCATCCTCTAAGGATCCATGGAACTATCTACTATGTAGTAATAGACGCTATTATAATATGTCTATAGTAAAGTAAACTATTAAAATAGCGTTAAGGCATTACACATATCCCCGTTAAACATTTTATATATCCCCATAGTCTATACAGTGCCGTAAGCTCCACCAAACTAGTGGTTTACCCAAATAACACCCTATAGGTACGGTACAAAACAAACTCGTAGATGATAAGGCACGCAAGGCAATGCCATGGTAGAATTACCGTTTGCACTCCTGGACTGGTGGTAACGCATAGCAGCTACAACCTTCCACCTCGAGACAAACTCCCAAATCAAAGGTGCACCCAAATCAAATCAGAAATTAATAGAATGGTATCGAAAAAATGTGCCCGGTCGGAAGTGCGACCTCACTTGGCCCGGTATAGCTCCTGTTTTAGCCACATCACGCTGACTTACAGAAGTCAAGGCTGCGTTAGTACCTCATATAGAATCGTCACCAAACCATCCTACTTCGTTCTAGAATCTCCACCACGTACGCAGTTATGAAAAGTGATTTTCTATATTGGCAGAGAGTATGATAATATTTGATCCCAGTCACTTTAACAACCAAACATTTATTTCACACGATGGTCATTTCATTTCAAATAGTTCATACTTCATATCAAAATATCATATTCATTTAAAAACCATATCAATTCTATATCATTATTCACTTTAAATGATATTCCTTTCCAGAGTTGTAACACTTTCAAAATTATAACACTTTCAAAATCATAATACTTTCGAGATCATAACACTTTGGAAATTATAACACTTTGAAATCATAACACTTCCAACTTAAATAGTTTAAATGCCGAAAATAGTGTGTGTGTGTGTGTGTGTGTGTGTATGTGTATATATTAAAATAGTTATAAGTTTAAAATAGTTTATATATTAAAATAATTTATGTATTAAAATATTTATAAATTAAAATATTTATAAATTAAAAATAGTTTATATTTATTTAAAGAGATTATACTGAAATAGTTTCCCAATTAGTATGGTTTCATCCAATTCCACAAATCGATTTAGATCAACTTAAATTCCAAAATTCAGTTTAAATCAATCCTTATTCAACAGTTTGAATTTAAAAGGTTAAAGATTCAATTCAAATTCTCAAAAAAACATTTACTTTTTAACGATTTCAAATCTAGGTTTGAACTATCATTTCAAGTCTAATAAGATTCAAAGTAAAATATTCAAACATTTTCAATATAAGTTTCATTTATATTTCAACATTTAACTTTAATTTTATTCAAGTAGGAAATTAAATATTCACTAAGTCAATTTAATAACAATTAAATAAATCTCTAATCACACCTTTAAATCAAACTAAATATTCAAATTTTAACTATTTAAATTTGAAAATATTCCTTTTGTCGCCTTTTATCAAAATCAAGTTATAAAATCCTGCTTTAAAAATCTCAAATTAATAGGTTTTCAAATTAATTTCTATTTAACTACAATTCTTTAACAAATTAAGTTACAAATCAATTTCAATTTATCTTTTCAACCTTAATTTATTAAAGTTATTACAAAATCTATTTTTAAAAATATTAATATAAATTTAATTAAATATTCAAATATATTATATATATTAAGTAAATTAAATTTTATTAAATTAAATCTATTTTATATATATATATATTATTCTATATATATTTGAAAATAATAAAAATTATAAGTGAAAATTAATAATTTATATATTCAAAACTAACCTATAAATTTAAAATTTTCAAACATATAATTAAAAAATCTAAATTTTATAAAATAAAATATCCTTACCTTATTTTAAAATAAATTTAAAATACATATATTTCCTTCCAAACTTTAAACATCATTTTTTCAAAATAGACCAATGGCGTCCGTAGATAATTTTCTATCATGTGGTTAGGTGATGCAGATATTTACCATTTCAACCCGCAAATTAAATTTAATATTTACGGGTATGTATCATTTCAACCCACAATCGCAAAATTCAAAATCAATGAAAATCGCTTGGGTTTATCATTTCAACCCATAACAATTTTTTCTTAATCTATAATATCGTTAGGATATGTATCATTTCAACCCATAGGGAATTCTAAACTAACTGGGAACTTGCAGAGTGAGAACAAATATGATAATAATATAGCATATCAACAACAGACATATATTATCAAAAATTTAAATACAATACATACAATAGGTTATGGTGTCATATTTCATAGGTAAACAATTGCAGATAATGGCATACCATACTTAATAATTAAATAACTTAACAATTCAAATTTAGCAGCATATTTCAATCGTCATTTCATGTGATTTAAATTTACTAAATACAATAATGTTAATCGTGATTGGTTGCTCACCTTTCGAGGCTAGAGAACAATGGGATAACACGGACATGCACACGGATGCAACAGGAACAAGCGGGACAAAAAGCTAGGAATTTCTACAACAAATTCGATATTAAGAAAGTAAGTCAAGATGGACTAGAGATCGACGAAACAATTATATAAATGAACTAATACATGTAAGCTATATATATATAATTTAAACGATATTTACTGAAACCCGTATACTACTTTTTAAAATTTCCAATTAATGCTTAAACAAAATATATGCCATTACACAAAATCTATTTTAAAGATAATAACCAAATATAAGTGAATTTTCAGATATATTATATACGTATCTTTAAACCCGTTATCTATATTATTCTAAACATATTATACATACAACCCTTTAATATAAATACTGATATTATATATACCTTAAAATCATTATTATTCTCAACGTATATATAAACACTATGCAAATTTGTTTTGAAATATATGTGTAAACACACTAAAATAGACGCAATATATATCTATATACAAGCAATAATAAAAATATAGGCATGTGCAAACAGGACTATAAATGGCTAGAAGAATGGAATAAAGGCTGGAAGCACATGAATGTGAAATTATATATATAAAAATAATAAACTCACTTGAATGAACGAATGCAAGCAGGATAACGTCTCAACAAGAAAAGTGAAGCAAGGAATGGTGACAACAAGTCAATGCAAATGTATATGGTCTGATCCATATACATTTATGGATCAGACCATATACATTTGCATTGACTTGTTATCAATGCAAATGCTTCTCTCCTGTCCCAAGCCGGTAAACTTGTTCTCATTAAGTCAGTTCTTGACTCTATGGGCACCCATGTTTTCGCAGCTATGACCCCCACCGCTTCCTTCTTCCGGTCCTATCGGTCCTTGGTCTCGTCCTTCTTCTGGGGTTC
This sequence comes from Allium cepa, assembly GCA_030765085.1. Classification (NCBI taxonomy): domain Eukaryota; kingdom Viridiplantae; phylum Streptophyta; class Magnoliopsida; order Asparagales; family Amaryllidaceae; genus Allium; species Allium cepa. Next base: position 603,434,109 of record CM060934.1, on the reverse strand, counting down.
CAAGGACGATAACCGTCGTCACCACTGGGTATCGTGGGACGCCATTTGTCGACCAAAGAACGAAGGTGGCCTGGGACTGCGTAATCCTAAGGACATCTATGCGGCTTTTGCTTGTAAGCTGTGGAACAGGTTTGGGGCTAACGACTCTTTGTGGGCTTCGTTCCTCCGTGTTAAATACCACAGGCTTGCGGGCACCAATTTCTCTGGTTCTCCGTCCTATGCTAGTGAGACCTGGAAGCACATGCAGTCGGTTAAGCCGCTCGTTGACTCTCATGACGGGCTCACGGGTTGGGATGGTGGCTCGTTCTCCGTTCGGAGAGCTTGGTCTTCGATTCGCTCCTCTAGTCCTACTCGTCCTTTGTTTTCCTTCATTTGGGATTCTCTAATACCCCCCAAGGTTTCTCTGTTGATGTGGCGTATCCTACACAATGGGTTGCCGCTCGACGAGAATCTCCAAATTATCGGCATCCCTCTTGTCTCCCGTTGTAGATGCTGTTGGGATGGGAATCTGGAATCCTTGTCCCACTTGTTTTTTGTTGGTCGCTCAGCCAAAGTGTGCTGGAATTACTTCGGCAACCTAGTCAGAGTTCGTGCCTTATCCTCATCCCCCTCTGATCTACAGTCATCCTGGTGGTCTGGGGTATCTGGTAAATCTCTTCGCTCGTGTGTTTACCGCTTGATTCCCTGTCTAATCTGTTGGCACCTCTGGTGCGCACGGAATAAGGCAATCTTTGACAGCACCCCCATGGACCCCCCGACTATTATTCGCCGTGTCAAGAATGATGTCTTCCTAGCTTTTCGCGGTAGACCTTTTAGGGGTCGTGTGGGCTCCCGCTCCAGGAGACTCGTGGGTCTTCTCTCTATTTCTTCTGTCCAGTCTTCCTCTAGACAAGGCATTGGCTGAATCCTGTTCTTGGGGAGATGGCTCTCCCTCCGTGTTCCCGACCCCCCTCCAACTCATGTGGTTGCTTGTTTTCCAGATCAGGTGTCTGTGGACTCTTCCTCGGCCCGTGACCCACTTCGCTTGGATTTGTCTTCTATTTATTGGTGTTGCTGGTTTGCGGTAGTTCTACTCTGTCCCCTTCTACCGTGTTACTCTCTTGTTCTTCGGTATTGGTGCTGTTCGAGTGGTCCTGGATCTTGCTTCTCGTGGTCCTTAGCATGTACCTGCTTTGGTGTTGGGCTGACTGCTTCCTTCTGTATTTTTTCTAGCTGTTTTTGGGTTATTTTTTCTATTCCTTTTGTTTTTTTCTATGTAGTTACCTGCCAGGCTTGCTGGCAGCTTTTGGCGCTTGTCTATATATTTTATTTTATTTGTAAAAAAAAAGGCTTGCATTAAATGTTAACATTAATTTGTTGATAGGGCTCGCAAAAAAAAATGTATATGGTCTGATATATTTTTTAAGAGTTGCTCTACTCGATCAGGTGGCTTCTCATGTGGGTTGTTGTGCTGCTACATGGAGACAGGCTGCAGACGCGGGCTAGGAGGTTGGAGGTCAAAGGGAGATGTCCAAAGTGGTGGGCTGGAGCACTGAGGTGGGTGATTGAAAAATGGTGCAGGCATGAGCTCAGTGGAAGGCTGTTGGGCAAGAAGGCTATAGCAAATATAACGTATGCTTTATATATATTTTTTTCTTTTTTTTTGGGTTATGGTGAAGTGGGTGACTACGGTGGCAAGGATGCTCAAATGGAGATGGGCGTGGGTCGAGGGTGATGGGAGTTTGGTGCTTGAAGGCCGTTGCTTGCATGGAAGGCGATGGAGTAGATCTGAGTTGTGGTTTCAGTGGTTAGTGGGTTCAGGTGTGGCAGATGAAAGGACGCACATGGTTGGAGGAGGTGATGTATGGAGAGATGGGATTGCAAGGGAAGGTGGTGCACTGGGTTTGAGGTGGGCGAACTAAGCGAGGCTGGGTGGTTATCAGGTTGAGGTGGGGTTTGAGACCGTGGCAACAGTCGGTTGATGCCAATCGGTGGACGGAGATGGCTGCGTGACAAGATGAAGTTCGGTAATGGATGAAAACAGGCTCGAGACAAATAGAAATGGGCAAGGGAAGAAGACGTGCAGCATTGCACAATTTTATGCAACTATGTATTATAATATTATTATCCTATTTTTTTAAAGAAGAACGAAACAGAGAAAAATAATGTCAGGAAAGCTAACCAACCAGTAAAGCAGACAAACTAATATATATAAATCCAAGCTAGAGAATAGTGACGGTCATCAGTTGAATTTCAGAAAATATTTAATAGCTAATGGCCATTGGTTTACACGGGATTATGGAAGGTCACAGAACGCCATAAGGCTCCAAACGGGTACCGATACGACTAACCGTTTCTACCGTGTACTAGACATCGAAATGCACAAACGAATATACTGCAGAGATCAGCACGACAAAACAAACAGAATAGTACATAGATATCAGCGATACTATCATCCTATCAAAACTCGAATTCTGTCGTCAAAACTTTTGCAAATTCGTCGAAAATAAGATAAACGGGGCTAGAGAAGTCCAAATTTTGATGAAATTAAATATGACATCTCACTCAGAAAATAGTCTACATTTTATTATATAAAAATATTTAGGTTTCGAAAATATTTAAATTTCACCAAATTTAATTGATTTAAATTTTAAATCGAAAATTACACAACAAAACTAACATTCATTTTTTCCAATAAAAATTTACCATTTGCTATGTTTGAGTACATGTATTCCAAATATTATTTGATACATAAACTAATCAACTAATCATTATGAAGACATATGTATGTATTTTGATGTGTGTTATATTAAACTATAATTGTTATAATCCATATTTGTAACAACCCTGTATTTTGGGATTTATTTTTTTTGTATATTTTAATTATTTTAATTGAATTTTTGATTTAAAAACTTATTTTATTTATTTTGAATGATAAACTTTAGTTTTGATATAAATTATCATTCCAAAGCATGACTAAAAAGAATATTTTCCAAAAAGTGAATTTTTGGTCAAAATAGTCAACTTTTGATTTTTAACTTAAAAATTTAAAAGTTTGAATTTTATAAATTTTATATTTTATTATGAAAATAGATTTAATAACATGAATAACACTTTTCGTTTCGATGAAAATGGATTTAGATTGTGAAAGTTATACTGTTTTCAATATTGTGTGTACATTGAATTATTTGACAATTTTCTTTATGTTAAATTTTATAAATTATATTTTTAATTGTCAAATAATGTTCTAATATGTGTTATATGACATGTTAGATATATATTCTATTTTTAAAAACATTTTTTTTAGTGATGTTAGAATTTTTCCAAAGTTTACCGTGTTGATTTCTTTTTTTTTTAGGCTGTTTTCTTATTTTCTGCTGTTTTCTTCATCAAAATTATATTTAAATTTAATTTTATATATTTTATTTTTTGAATTCATTTTTATTTTGTGTATTTATCTTTATTTATAAATATTTTTCAAGTATATAAATTTTTTCCAAAGTGCATTGAATTTATTTCTAATTTTAAAGTCTACTTCGCAATTTTAAGCCATTTTCTTAATTTAAATTCTATTTAATTAAAATTTAATTATTTATTTTATTTCAGGAATGATAAGTAAATTATTTTATTTCAAAATTTTGCTTTAGAATATTTTTAAAATGATGTAGATATTTTTCCAAAGCCATTGATGTTTTAATTGTAATTTTTGAACCCTGTTTTCTATTTTTAAGCAATTTCCTCAATTCTTTTTTATATTTTCTTTAAATTTAATTATATATTTTTATTTTTTTCACTTTGTTTCGGTTTTTGGATGTAATTTCTGAATTTTATTTTGTTTTATTTTATTTAAAAGGAAAGAAAGTATGGAAGGTTTTAAAAGCTAAGAAACGTAAAGTCGTTTCACCGTTTCTTTTACCGTTTCTTTTTCAATCAATGCATCAAAGCCGTTCCATTTCTTTTGCTTATTCACGTGAAAGTTTCTTATTCCATCAATAATACACATCCATTTCAGATCTGAGCAAAGAAAGATAAGCAATGGCCTCTCTTACTCCTCTCATTTTTCTACTTCTTCTTCTTTGTTTTGCTTGATTTTTGCCATGACCTCTCATTGCTTTGTTTGGCCTAACACCTCTACCATCTCCTCCACCGACCACCACCACTTCCTTCCACACATCATACACGACCAAAACCCTTCCTCCTCTGACCAGCAAGTGCCATGACCATCCCATGATGCGAAATCCACAAAAACTATGTTAAAACTCCTTAAAAATCATGTCTAGCCACCTAGTCTTCATCACCATCACCTTAGATGACCTTGACCACCTCCTCTTGCTCCATCACCACCTTGACACACCCCTAACCATCACCTTCATCCTCTGTCCATATCTGAAACATGTCATAGCCGAGCCATAGATCCATGTAGCCTAGTCCAAAATGAACCAAAAACCCACTATTTGCATAAGCCTCTTCATATTCATGCATAGTAACTCCTCCACCACTTCAATACCTTGTAGCCATGCCTTATAGGACCCAAACCTGAACCAAAGTATGTCCAAACCTGAGCCAAAACATTCCCTATGCCGTGCTAGCAAGTGTAGAAGGCAAGACAAAAGACTGTGTATTCGTATCTCTTTTTATTTCAAAGTTATTCCTATTCAATGTTGTATTGAATTGTAATTTTATTTTGTTTTGTTTTGGGTTATAACACAAGTTCTAAGCTTGGATCTCTTCCCACTTGAGCCTATTGTTGTGTCATCGTGCCTTCTGGAATCCATTGTGTCATTTGTATTGCAATCTCCAGCACAAAAAGGTGAGTAAAGCTCACACGACATTTATACTTATGCAGTTGTGAAACAACAACAACTGGATGTGGAGAATTAAATATGATGTTATAACTACCATGTGATTTTTTTTATATGATGTTAAACCTGTTAAATTTCATGTCATATCATCTGTTAATATATATATGTTGTTACTGTTTATTTTTATCAGTTTATCACACTGCAAGTTCTCTGTAAATTAGAAATCACTATGGGTTGAAATGATACATACCCGAACGGACTTTAGAATAAGGGAAAATTGTTATGGGCTGAAATAGGCCTGAATGATTTTGAATTTATTTCATTTACTTGGGACTGCGGGTTTGAAATGATAAAACCTGGATTTTCTTTGTAAATTACGGGTTGAAATGATATATTACCCGTATCACTTTTCCTAGTGTAGAAAATTATATACAGACCCGTAGTTAATATACGTTTTCTGAAATTTTTAAAATTATTTTAGAAATGTAAATATTAAAACATTTTGATTTAAATCTAATTAAAAAGGATTTTTGTAAAATATTATTGATTTTCTGAATAATTGTAAGTAAAATGAATTAATGAAAAGTTAAAAAATTTTGAACGTAAGTTATTTCGGAAAATTTGATTTAATTATAATTGGAAATTAAATTGAATATGAAATTATGATAAATTTATGATAATTTGAATTTAAATGAATTCAAAGTGATTTTATATCATATTAATGATTTTTAATAAAGTTGAAATGTGAAATGAATGAATACTTTAAGTTGAAATTTTGAAATATAACTAAATTGAAAATTTATGAAATTGACTTAAAAGTGAACTTTTAGTTAAGTAAAGAAAAATAAAACTAAGTTATATTTGAGAATTTGAACTTAAGTGTTAAGTTGAAATTTAATGTAATGAATTTAAAATTGAACATTGCAATTTAATAAGCGAATTATTATTAAATCTTGATTTTTGAATGGAAATTTAACTTTGTAAAATCATAAACTTGAGGAAAATTAAATGATGTTTATAAATGTGAAAATGTATAATTTTATGAGTTAAAAATGTTTTAAATAAAAAAATATAATTGGTTGAGAAATTATATTGAATATTTGAAGTTAATTGACTGCATTTTTGAAATGCTATTAATTACAATGTAAATGATATTACAGCATTTGTAAATGCTGTAGTTGATGATAATGAACTAAAAAGCTAAATTGAATTAAAAGCTATTATAGCAATTTTTGTAAGTGCTATAATTTTTAATTTAACTAAGTTTATTTGAAATTTACGTAAACCCTATTACAACATTTTAAAATGTTGTCTTTTGTTAAATTGAACTGTTTTGAATATATCTTTCCGTAGCATTTTCTAAATGCCACAAAAAGTGAATTTTCACTGTTTTGATAAACTTAAGTGAATAAATGAACTTTGGAAGTTGAAAATTTTGGAAATTTAATAATTTAATTATTGAACATAATAACTTTAATGATTAAAAATGATTTTTTTTTGAATATAAATTGTTTTGAAATGTGAATTGAAATGGTATTTTAAATTGAATAAAATGAATAATGATTTGAAATGAATTTGGTTTTGATATTTTGATATTAAATGATTGAAATGTGGTTTGAAAAGATATGATATTTTGATATATTAAAATGATTTGAAAATGGAGTTTTGAAAGATATGACATTTTGATATTAAAATAATTTGAAAGGAAGTGCTGAAAGATAAGATATTTTGAACGAAGTTTTGAAAGGTTACGATATTTTGATATATTAAAATGATTTGAAAGGAAGTTTTGAAAGGATATGATAATTTAATATATTGAAATGGTTAGAAATGACTAGATATTTGTTTTGATAACTATTTGAATCGAAAGATATGGTATGAGGATATATTGAAATGGTTTGGAAATAATTTAATCTTTATTTTGATAAAGATTTGGGTTGAAATGATATTTTATTTTGAAGTATAAAATATATATTTTTTAAAAGTTATAACTACGGGTTATAATAACGATTGGTTGTTAAAGAGATCGGGATCGGATATTGTCTTATAGCCGGCCAATACCGAACCACTTTAACAACTGTGTACGCGGTGGAGATTCCAGAATGAAGTAGGATGATAGCGACGTTCTCGAGGTATATTACGTGGACCCAACTCCCGTGAGTTGGCATAAATGACTAAAACAGGAGCTATACCGGGCTACACAAAGGGTCGCACCCTTTCATCGAGCATGCTCCATCGGAAACCATTCTATTACTTTTATGATCCGATATGTGGCACCACTTTGATTCGGGGGTATTGTTCGAGGTGGGCGGAAGCTGCTGGCTTGCCGTCACCACCGGTCCGGGAGTGCAAACGATGTATCCACCCTGGCATTGCCTCGCGTGTCATGTCATCTCCTTATATCGAGCCCACTACGATTTTGGTTTTAAAGATCCGACCGCGTTAAGGTTCACCATCCCCTTAACGCTATTTTCTATATGATTATACTTTACTGATTAGACACTATTGTATATAGCGTATATTACTATATAGTAAATAGTTTAACGGATCCTTAGAGGATGGGCGGTCTCAAGCATCTTCTAAGTTACTTGTACCTTTGCTACAGTTCACTTGAGTTGGTTTATACTGTATAAGTATGTATGTCCCGACGAGTGTTTGTATTTTTATTTACGTTCGGGTCTGCCTGAGTTATTCATAGATTTGGATTTTCACTTTCTGGAGATTGGAATCGTTGGAGATTATCTACTTGTCAAGTTTCATCTTTTCAATTCGGTTGTTCTATTCAGCTTGTACTTGGTTATCATATTTAAACTTCTGTTATACTTTATTTCTTCTATTGTATCTTATGTAACTCTGATATATTTATATAGTAGCTTCATGAACTACTATCTCTTTTACTTCCGCTGCATTATTATTACTCTGTGTCTGTAATCTGTGATTTTTATTTGCTGTATATTCTGAGATTTGCCAAATTTTTATTTACAACGCGGTATTTTGAGCAATTCAATTCCGGCATGAGTGTCTACCTATACACTTATAATGGATGCGAATGGTTGAAATTACCTGGTCGTTACAGTTGGTATCAGAGCCAGGTTGCTCTAGGCAAAACTCAGCATATGGAGTGAATGTATTTACAAAACCACTTTCATTCGAGTTTGAATCTCTTCCTTTTTGACTCGATTCCTTTGAATTTTGGAACGTTCCCTACGGTTCCAAAATCCATTCGTGTCCTTCACTATTCATCTTCTTTTGACTCTGGAGTATTCCAAAATTCCGCTTCGAATGATCTTTCAAGTGAGTCGGCGGTCACGCCAATTTCAAATTGAATTGAAAAAAAAGGGGAAACTCCCTTACAATTAGCATCGATTCACCAGAGATTCTTATCTATCCTTGATTTAGATGCTAATATATTTTGTTATTCCAAGCTTTATCTATTGAGATCGAATGTAGATTTACCCTAGAAAAATCCACATTAATCTTATTCTTTAAGTCACGGTTGACCCGGTAAAAGTTGCCCGTGATTTATTGAAGCTTATCCACCTCCCTATTTTGTTATTTAATCATCTTGTCTTTTGTTTCTAACCTATCTCCAAATATTTTGAACTATACTTGTAAATCTATGTTTTATATATTGTGTTGTTTGAGTTGTTGATGTTGATTTGGGTTTCCGATCGATTTGTCTGATCAACGCTATCGATAGGATTTCTAAAACACTTTGACAGAACAAACTGACACAATATTATTTTAAAATTTGGTTAATGAAATAAATTTTGATATATATATATAAGTAAATTTATGAAACTTAATAAACTGAGTTAAATTGATTATTTGAAATGATAATACTTAATTTATCATTTATTGTTCTATAAATGAATTTATAGATAGTTGTTTATAAATTGATTTGGGAACAGAAATGAAGTTAAAACAAGGAATTTGAGAATTTAATTTCCGATGGTTTCAAACCTTGTGTTTAATGTTTTAAAAGGTTATATTATATAAAGTATTTTTGAATAGAAATTTGTTTCCAAAGAATTTTAAATTTAAAATTAGTGCTCTTCTCTTTGTCGCTGGAAAATAATTTCGGTGATGACTGCAGCATCATCGACGTTCATTTTCGAGTTTTGAAGTGAAGAGACTGTTATGTAGTCTTGCTACAGCTTTGTTTTGGAAATTTAATTTGGTTTGAATTTTCTAAAATATGACTTGATTTATAATATATAATATAGATATATGATTTAAAAATTTGATTCGATAAGTTATGTACATACATTTATTTATCTCTAAATGGTTTGAAGAAATTGGAAATTTAATTCTTAAATTCAATTATAAAAAGAAAATCAAAATTTTTGGATGAATATTCAAGCATGAAATGATTTATTTGTATAATACTCAATTGCATTCCAATATAACTTACCTTAATTTCAGAAGTTAACGATGTAATTGGATAATATACAATATAAAAAGATTTTATAAATAAAATTTGAGTGGTTATAATAAATGTTATACACTTAAATTTTAATTATAAAACGATTAACAGAGGTAAATATAATAAAGGGTAATTGAATAACTTACAATAAAATAATGTTAAAAGAACTAAGAATTAAAGAAAGCAGTTATAATAAGTGTAAGTATGTTTAACATAAGTGATAAATATACTGGGAGGAATAAATTTAATTTTAATTAGGAATAAAGAAGAATAAAATTTATTAAGTACATTGTGAGTGTAATAAATGATTATTTTTCAAACCCATAGTTTTAAAAATTGTTAATTTAAGATGATTGGATAATAAAATAATGAAATTTGAGATAGTTAACGATTTATTTAACTTATAAAATAAAAAAAAATTAAGTTGAAATTTCCATGCTTTCAAATTTATTTCCTTATTTTGTTTTTCAAATTATCTTTTGTTGTCCTTATTATTCTTATCTTCCTATAGACTGGTATAGGCATCTTTCTATAATCTTTCTGTTTAAAAATCTTCCTATAATCTTTGATAAATCTGCACCTTTTTAAACTTACCTATCACAATAGTTATCATGTATAATTTCCTTCTCCTTGTCATCTTGTCCTAATCTTGTTTCACTCTATCTTTTTCTGTGCTTTCCCATACCTCATTCCTTTTCGGGGATGAAAGTTTTGAGTGGGGGAGAGTGTAACAACCCTGTATTTTGGGATTCATTTTTTGTATATTTTAATTATTTTAATTGAATTTTTGATTTAAAAACTTATTTTATTTATTTTGAATGATAAACTTTAGTTTTGATATGAATTATCATTCCAAAGCATGACTAAAAAGAATATTTTCCAAAAAGTGAATTTTTGGTCAAAATAGTCATCTTTTGATTTTTAACTTAAAAATTTAAAATTTTGAATTTTATAAATTTTATATTTTATTATGAAAATAGATTTAATAACATGAATACCACTTTTCGTTTCGATGAAAACGGATTTAGATTGTGAAAGTTATACTGTTTTCAATATTGTGTGTACATTGAATTGTTTAACAATTTTCATTATGTTAAATTTTATAAATTATATTTTTAATTGTCAAATAATGTTATAATATGTGTTATATGACATGTTAGATATATGTTCTATTTTTAAAAACATTTTTTTAGTGATGTTAGAATTTTTCCAAAGTTTACCGTGTTGATTTCTTTTTTTTTAGGCTGTTTTCTTATTTTCTGCTATTTTCTTCATCAAAATTATATTTTATTTTAATTTTATATATTTTATTTTTTGAATTCATTTTTATTTTGTGTATTTATCTTTATTTATAAATATTTTTCAAGTATATAATTTTTTTCCAAAGTGCATTGAATTTATTTCTAATTTTAAAGTCTACTTCGCAATTTTAAGCCATTTTCTTAATTTAAATTCTATTTAATTAAAATTTAATTATTTATTTTATTTCAGGAATGATAAGTAAATTATTTTATTTCAAAATTTTGCTTTAGAATATTTTTAAAATGATGTAGATATTTTTCCAAAGCCATTGATGTTTTAATTGTAATTTTTGAACCCTGTTTTCTATTTTTAAGCAATTTCCTCAATTCTTTTTTATATTTTCTTTAAATTTAATTATATATTTTTATTTTTTTCACTTTGTTTCGGTTTTTGGATGTAATTTCTGAATTTTATTTTGTTTTATTTTATTTAAAAGGAAAGAAAGTATGGAAGGTTTTAAAAGCTAAGAAACGTAAAGTCGTTTCACCGTTTCTTTTACCGTTTCTTTTTCAATCAATGCATCAATTTATTGCAGCCGTTCCATTTCTTTTGCTTATTCACGTGATAGTTTCTTATTCCATCAATAATACACATCCATTTCAGATCTGAGCAAAGAAAGATAAGCAATGGCCTCTCTTCCTCCTCTCATTTTTCTACTTCTTCTTCTTTGTTTTGCTTGATTTTTGCCATGACCTCTCATTGCTTTGTTTGGCCTAACACCTCCACCATCTCCTCCACCGACCACCACCACTTCCTTCCACACATCATACATGACCAAAACCCTTCCTCCTCTGACCAGCAAGTGCCATGACCATCCCATGATGCGAAATCCACAAAAACTATGTTAAAACTCCTTAAAAAGCATGTCTAGCCACCTAGTCTTCATCACCATCACCTTAGATGACCTTGGCCACCTCCTCTTGCTCCATCACCACCTTGACACACCCCTAACCATCACCTTCATCCTCTGTCCAGATCTGGAACATGTCATAGCCGAGCCGTAGATCCATGTAGCCTAGTCCAAAATGAACCAAAAACCCACTATTTGCATAAGCCTCTTCATATTCATACATAGTAACTCCTCCACCACTTCAATACCTTGTAGCCATGCCTTATAGGACCCAAATATGAACCAAATTATGTCCAAACCTGAGCCAAAACATTCCCTAAGCCGTGCTAGCAAGTGTAGAAGGCAAGACAAAAGACTGTGTATTCGTATCTCTTTTTATTTCAAAGTTATTCCTATTCAATGTTGTATTGAATTGTAATTTTATTTTGTTTTGTTTTGGGTTGTAACACAAGTTCTAAGCTTGGATATCTTCCCACTTGAGCCTATTGTTGTGTCATCGTGCCTTCTGGAATCCATTGTGTCATTTGTATTGCAATCTCCAGCACAAAAAGGTGAGTAAAGCTCACACGACATTTATACTTATGCAGTTGTGAAACAACAACAACTGGATGTGGAGAATTAAATATGATGTTATAACTACCATGTGATTTTTTTATATGATGTTAAACCTGTTAAATTTCATGTCATATCATCTGTTAATATATATATATATATATATATATATATGTTGTTACTGTTTATTTTTATCAGTTTATCACACTACAAGTTCTCTGTAAATTAGAAATCACTATGGGTTGAAATGATACATATCCGAACGGACTTTAGAATAAGGGGAAATTGTTATGGGATGAAATAGGCCTGAATGATTTTGAATTGATTCATTTACTTGGGACTGCGGGTTTGAAATGATAAAACCCGGATTTTCTTTCTAAATTACGGGTTGAAATGATATATTACCCGTATCACTTTTCCTAGTGTAGAAAATTATATACAAACCCGTAGTTAATATATGTTTTCTAAAAAATTTAAAATTATTTTAGAAATGTAAATATTAAAACATTTTGATTTAAATCTAATTAAAAAGGATTTTTGTAAAATATTATTGATTTTCTGAATAATTGTAAGTAAAATGAATTAATGAAAAGTTAGAAAATTTTGAACGTAAGTTATTTCGGAAAATTTGATTTAATTATAATTGGAAATTAAATTGAATATGAAATTATGATAAATTTATGATAATTTGAATTTAAATGAATTCAAAGTGATTTCATATCATATTAATGATTTTTAATAAAGTTGAAATGTGAAATGAATGAATACTTTAAGTTGAAATTTTGAAATATAACTAAATTGAAAATTTATGAAATTGACTTAAAAGTGAACTTTTAGTTAAGTAAAGAAAAATAAAACTAAGTTATATTTGAGAATTTGAACTTAAGTGTTAAGTTGAAATTTAATGCAATGAATTTAAAATTGAACATTGCAATTTAATAAGCGAATTATTATTAAATCTTGATTTTTGAATGGAAATTTAACTTTGTAAAATCATAAACTTGAGGAAAATTAAATGATGTTTATAAATGTGAAAATGTATAATTTTATGAGTTAAAAATGTTTTAAATAAAAAAATATAATTGGTTAAGAAATTATATTGAATATTTGAAGTTAATTGACTGCATTTTTGAAATGCTATTAATTACAATGTAAATGATATTACAGCATTTGTAAATGCTGTAGTTGATGATAATGAACTAAAAAGCTAAATTGAATTAAAAGCTATTATAGCAATTTTTGTAAGTGCTATAATTTTTGAATTTAACTAAGTTTATTTGAAATTTAAGTAAACCCTATTACAACATTTTAAAATGTTGTCTTTTGTTAAATTGAACTGTTTTGAACGTATCTTTCCGTAGCATTTTCTAAATGCCACGAAAAGTGAATTTTCACTGTTTTGATAAACTTAAGTGAATAAATGAACTTTGGAAGTTGAAAATTTTGGAAATTTAATAATTTAATTATTGAACATAATAACTTTAATGATTAAAAATGATTTTTTTTGAATATAAACTGTTTTGAAATGTGAATTGAAATGGTATTTTAAATTGAATAAAATGAATAATGATTTGAAATGAATGTGGTTTTGATATTTTGATATTAAATGATTGAAATGTGGTTTGAAAAGATATGATATTTTGATATATTAAAATGATTTGAAAATAGAGTTTGGAAAGATATGACATTTTGATATTAAAATAATTTGAAAGGAAGTGCTGAAAGATAAGATATTTTGAACGAAGTTTTGAAAGGTTATGATATTTTGATATATTAAAATGATTTGAAAGGAAGTTTTGAAAGTATATGATAATTTAATATATTGAAATGGTTAGAAATGACTTGATATTTATTTTGATAAATATTTGAATCGAAAGATATGGTATGAGGATATATTGAAATGGTTTGGAAATAATTTAATCTTTATTTTGATAAAGATTTGGGTTGAAATGATATTTTATTTTGAAGTATAAAATATATATTTTTTAAAAGTTATAACTACGGGTTATAATAACGATTGGTTGTTAAAGAGACCGGGATCGGATATTGTCTTATAGCCGGCCAATACCGAAACCACTTTAACAACTGTGTACGCGGTGGAGATTCCAGAATGAAGTAGGATGATGGCGACGTTCTCGAGGTATATTACGTGGACCCAACTCCCGTGAGTTGGTATAAATGACTAAAACAGGAGCTATACCGGGCTACACAAAGGGTCGCACCTTTTCATCGAGCATGCTCCATCGGAAACCATTCTATTACTTTTGTGATCCGATATGTGGCGCCACTTTGATTCGGGGGTATTGTTCGAGGTGGGCGGAAGCTGCTGGCTTGCCGTCACCACCGATCCGGGAGTGCAAACGGTGTATCCACCCTGGCATTGCCTCGCGTGCCGTGTCATCTCCTTATATCGAGCCCACTACGATTTTGGTTTTAAAGATCCGACCGCGTTAAGGTTCACCATCCCCTTAACATTATTTTCTATATGATTATACTTTACTGATTAGACACTATTGTATATAGCGTATATTACTATATAGTAAATAGTTTAACGGATCCTTAGAGGATGAGCGGTCTCAAGCATCTTCTAAGTTACTTGTACCTTTGCTACAGTTCACTTGAGTTGGTTTACACTGTATAAGTATGTATGTCCCGACGAGTGTTTGTATTTTTATTTACGTTCGGGTCTGCCTGAGTTATTCACAGATTTGGATTTTCACTTTCTGGAGATTGGAATCGTTGGAGATTATCTACTTGTCAAGTTTCATCTTTTCAATTCGGTTGTTCTATTTAGCTTGTACTTGGTTATCATATTTAAACTTCTGTTATACTTTATTTCTTCTATTGTATCTTATGTAACTCTGATATATTTATATAGTAGCTTCATGAACTACTATCTCTTTTACTTCCGCTGCATTATTATTACTCTGTGTCTGTAATCTGTGATTTTTATTTGCTGTATATTCTGAGATTTGCCAAATTTTTATTTACAACGCGGTATTTTGAGCAATTCAATTCCGGCATGAGTGTCTACCTATACACTTATAATGGATGCGAATGGTTGAAATTACCTGGTCGTTACAATATTTCTTTTAAATTATTTAGGATGCATAAAGT
This sequence comes from Allium cepa, assembly GCA_030765085.1. Lineage (NCBI taxonomy): Eukaryota > Viridiplantae > Streptophyta > Magnoliopsida > Asparagales > Amaryllidaceae > Allium > Allium cepa. The sequence continues at coordinate 603,419,081 of CM060934.1, read as the reverse complement.
AATTTTTTAAAGTTTTGAAAATAATTCAACTAATTTGTTAATTAAGTGAATAAATTCAACTTAATTAAATATGATTTAATTGAACATACATATGTGAATATAATGTAAGTTAAATTAATTATAAGGAGTTATAAATGGATTAAACTTATATGATATCAATGTATAATCATAAGTGGAACTATAATAACCCAACTTAGGTTTAAGGAATGCATTGTAAGTACACCAATGATATGTATGATACTTGAACCACGGGGTTATCTTATGAGAAATACATATTCCCTAAATTAATCACTCTAGAATATATTGTAAATTATTGACTCTGTAATAAAATCTCGTTTGAAATAAAAGGTTTTTTTTACCATACAAGTGTTATATTATGATATATTAATTGGTAACTAATTTAAGTATAGCAGATGGAAAAATTCTTAAATGATATGTTATGTGATAATAATTACAAGGAACTATAGTCACTAAAAAATTATCATGATACAAAATAACATGTTATTTTAAATATTCTCAGTCAAGATGTTTTGATTAAGGATATCGATACATCCATTGAGATCAAAGTACGTAATGCTCTCGAAATGTTGGGTAGTGTATTACTTAGGTTGTTGAGTGCAACGAGGGATTATGCCCTCATAGTTAATGGATAACTGTAGAACAATTCACCCAAGAGTTTTCAGTTAGTTAATAACAATTAGATTAAATAAGAAATCTTGGAGTAACGATGTTACACAATTCTAGCGACTTGAGAATTGGGTTGAGCTTCAATATAGATACTCTACTTTGATTATAGTTAAATAATGGAATGGAAAACATCAAGTAAACTTTAGTTGGGTCTGAGTTGAAGCATTGGGAATGAAACACTATTCAATAGACAATTTGTGTCCTCGGTTGTAGAGGTTAGTATCACGGTCAACTGTAGTCGACGCAAATTCAAAATCTTTGGCTAGAGTAGTATACTATTATTTATGAATCAATGACTCTTTTTTGGACTAACTAAGTTGAATGTGGATAGTACTATTAACAATAACAATTTTGATACATCCTAAAGTGAGATAATTTTGATAAAGAGGATGTGTTTAAATTATCGTTACTAAAGGCAGCTCATGAGAAAATGTGAAATTGGATTTTACCAAAAAGATATGAAGTGATGAATTTGGCCAAAGTGTCACACCACTAGTTAAGGTAATGTGTGACCATTAATATTTGATTCATTCAAAATTAATTGCTGACTGAATTCACACCTCTGTGTCTCACAACAATATTTATGAATTACCTGAAAAATAATATGATTTAATTAATTCATAAAATGCTATAATTGGTTAAACTAACTAATATTCGACAAGTATTAATTATTATTAATATATTTTGGATGTTGTCAGTAATCACTTGTATGCATATACAACAGTTATGCTTGCACATAATTCTATATGCTTTGAAACAAGGTTTTAAATAAGTGATAAATACTTGAAGGATAAGATTGGAGTAATTATGGCTGACCATAAATGCAACATAAGGCCGACCATATAAGTAGAGGGATAAGAGTGGATAAGTTGAATATTAAGAAGGAATTAATCATGGAATTTTTAATTAAGAGAATGATGCCCTTCTACTAATTAAAACATATCCTCTGATTTCATTTCCTTTGGCTATTTTCTTTCTCCTTTTTCTTCCATCAATGGCCACCATTTCTATCCTCCTCTTTTAAAAAAATAAACTCCAAAACAAATTTGCATCAACCTATCTTTTTAACCATTGAAAGTCGGCAAAAAACACATCCATGGTATTCCAATATCAAACATCCAATCATCGGAAAGACGAATTGCTAGGGTAGAAATAAAAAAGAAAGATAAAGAGTAGGAGTAGAAGAAGCGGAATTTCACAGTGGAATGATCATATATAATATAACAAAGACAGTAAAAGCCGTCACTCTAAGGTACATAGTATATCAGAGTGAAAAAAAAATCTCATCAACCTGAAAATTACAACTTCGCCTTACAACTGCTGATGGGAAAATATAATAATATAGTGGAAGTAAAATACTACGGAAGGTGAACATCCATCTCTACTCCATGAGCTCCATATCCCACCAACGACAACCTGGGAAAATACTCAGCTTGACCTGAGTATTATAATAAAATAACACCATAATCAGTCTGGAAATACCAGCATGAGAAAACTCAGGTAAGATGATGAGCATATAATAATTCTATAAGATTACACTGCTAAACACGAAACGGGCTTTAGCTCACACGAACAACTTCCACACATGAATGAATGGTAACAGATCAAAACAAAACCTAAACTTGAAAGAATGTGCATAAAAAAGATCAAAATCTAAACTTAAAAAATGAATATGGTTAGTTAAACATCAAGAAGAGCTTCAGTCACTTCTCGATGCAATTAAGAAAACAAATCCAAAGGTTTGAATCAATGGCAAGGAAAGGGAAATTTTTCAACAAACGACTAGGAGGATGTGTCCCCTTTCATTGAAAATATACTGCCAGACAACATACTTGAGAGGGTCATATACTTTGTGACTCCTCTTAGGAACTCTAAGGCGGACACCAACAACCTTACCGAGAATCCGAGATTTCACATCTCCGCGCACATGCCACCGAAACTAAATCTAGAGTAGATGTGAAAATATCCTAATGGGAGCAACCCCACATAGCTTGTCCCTAATTGCTCTTTTGTTTTATCATTTCTGACAAAGAATATTAATGGTCAAATGAGCAACAAATATTCTTAGGTGGATGATACACAAAGAAGAAAACTAAATCGATAGTCAATAAGTTAACTATCAAGAATAATCAAAATGATCGTATATAGAAATTAAATCTCATACCCTCTCCACTACTCGTCGATTAAAAACTTTCATTAATAAAGTGGGGCAAGTTAAGGTAGTATTAACTCTAGGCATCACCTTGACCATAATTTTAACTTTCGAGACAGAAACGAGTTTCCATATCTCGACATTTAGTGCTAAGAGTATGACATATCCTTTCCATATAAGCGATACCGTTTACGAAAGTTAAATTTCTTGTCCTTCCAGTAACCGGATTAAACTTTTAAACATTTAAAACCCGAATTTGTGCTAGGTTTTCACATAAAAAATATTTGTAAAACACTTTAAAATTCTCTTTAGAACATATTCCTTTTTAAAGATTTTTCTCATTTATAAACTATCATTTAAAAATTTCAAAACAACACTTATTATCCCAGAAGTTAATAAATCAATTAAAATACTTTTATAAATTTAAAACCACATTAATTATCCTAAAAGAGAATTAATCAACTTTGTAACTCCTTTAATAAATAAACTAATTATCTTTAAATAACTTTATTAAATCGGATAATTAATTATAAACATCTTTATTTAAACCAATTAATTGACTTCACATATCATTTATTAAAATGATTAATAAATCTAAATATCACTATTAGAATGATTAATTAACTTTACACAATAAATTTATCATTATTATTGTTAACTAAAAGTGGTTAAATTAAGCTATTAAATCCATTTAATTAATTTTTTAATTCATAATTCAAATATTGAATTCTCAATTCAAATATTTAAATAATACCTATATTTGAATATAAACTATTTATATTTTTAAACATCTATTATTTAAATATTTAAAGAATTAAATATTTTCAAAATCAAAAGTGAAAAAATTCTAGGATGTTACAAATTAAAACATCAAATAAGTTTAAAGTTTACATAGTTCACCTAATTCCAGCAAATTTGGGTATTGATTCAAGAATCTAAGAAGGAATTGTCAAATCAAAGTGTCACTAATTTGCTAGATTTGTAAGGCACTATCTAAATTTGATTTATATTTTGGTTGCAGTATACTTCTCACAATTACACACACATATACCACCTCAACTTGATTTGAAATTAATTATGCAACCTCAACTACCAACTAAAATATGAACTGATCTAACTTTTTAAATTATATATATATATATATATATATATATATATGAATAAAACATTTTTTCAAGCTATGAAATTATGTTTCAAAATTACTACAACAATATTCTAAACATAGAATACATTTATGTGATTTAATTGTTTTTCTTAATAATTTATCGAGTATCTAAAATAAAATAACTTTCTTCTTTTTGAGCCAAAACTATTTACATACACAAATTTGCAAATATATCAAAAAAGTTCATAATATGTATTTATGCTTTAAATCGATTGAAAATTATTTTCAGTATAAGAAAAGGCACTACTAATAGCAATGAGAGACATTGATAAACAACATTTGAAATATATTTTATATTAATTCTTATATTAAAAAAAAATGAAAATAAAAGCTATGTACTGAACCATTTCGAAATTCCAAAGGTGCGACAAAGTTTATTTTCATATTCAAAGTTTTACAAATTATTTTATTCCATCCACGAGAGAGAAATTTATCAAACCCTAAAAATCATTCTTCAACTTCAAATCAATTCATTTTATTTCTATTAATTTTTAGAGTCGATTTACTTTATCTTCATCGGATCTATGATTATTCCCAAGAAAAATTTCCTTTTGGTATTTTATTCGCTTTGAATCTCGCTTATGTACCTTGTAAATGAGGAGCGTTGTCAAATCAAAGGAATGGCATGGTGATGTCAAGCTCAGTGCTAGATTTTTAATTAGAGTTATACCTCGCTAAAGAAGGAGTTGATCACACTGAGTTAGCTAAGTTGATGCTTTTCTTGCCACTATCTTCTTCAAAAAAAGCCCATGTTCCAATGCTAAGCTTTATGATTATATGGCTTTAACTTTGGATGAAACTTCTCGTCATAAACAAGCTTCCTCCTAGCTCCTTTAGGCACCATCTAGATGATCTTGATAAGGGAACAAAGTATGAATTAGTTGATTTATTCGCATCTTAGACTAATTTATTCTATGACACTTTGTATGAAATTTTAGGTTATGGTAATATTATGTGTTGTGTGTTATAACTACTTTGATATTTTTACCATGCACCCATTTTAGTAGTATTAATAAAAGTGGATGAGCCACCACAAAACCGATTACCTCTCACAAAGAAGGAGCTGATCCCGTTGCTAGACAGTAGTGGTTTCGTGGTGTTTCCCTTATTATCATGCTCCTATGTGGTACTTCTCTTTATCTACATTACCAAAATTAATTGTATTGAATTAGTGGTTAACTTTGGATAACTACAAAGAATTTTTTTAAAGTTTAGGGAATTTTCTTTTTTAAAGTTATTATTATTATTATTCATGAAATGTACACAAAGAAAATATTTTAATATGAGTCATAAAAGTTATTGGTTATCATTTAGTTTTTATATCATTATACTATTTGATTTAATCAATCTGAGGGTTTATAGTACCTATCAACATGATAAACACATTTATTGTTAGCCTTTCACTTTTTGCGAAGTTGCAGATTTTGAAAACATGTTGCATAGTATTAAAAGAAGTTGTATTCACTGGAAAATAAGATAAATTTCTAGCATAGTTAAATTTATGTACGCTACACGACATATTTATGTAAACGGGATACATAAAAATCTTATAAAACTGGTATTGTTATGGAATTTCAACACAGCAAGCACACTTATTGTTATGTAGACATATAACATGGAAAACTGTGGAGTAAAAAAACAAAACAAAGTATTTTATAGACATAAAAATTTTATGGTTAAAACAGAACCTTTAAATACATTCTAAAGTTCTTATTATATCTAATAAGAAACCGAGTAAAAAGTTTCTTGTTATACATTTAGCCTAATATTCATTGTATTACTATTTAAACTTTTTTTTATAAATTTCTCAAATAATTTATTAGGTAAATCAACAATAGTCCAAATACTCTTTACAATTAAGTATGTTACTCTAAATTCGCACCATAAGATAAGTAATATTACGTAGTATGTTTCTTCGTTTTTTGTTGGATTCTGAAATTTGATTTTACTGTAGTTCTAATTTTTTGGTTGTCCATGCTTCCATTTTTTATATTTAGTTAATGTATTTTATTCAATTGCACACTTATAGAATATCAAAATCATTTAAGATATGACTCATATTGGAAAGGTTGCATTGCTAAGTTTGTTATAAACCTGTTGTATTAGAACACCAATAAATTAACAAAATCTAACAGAAATGCCCAGCCTTGAAAACTAGTTTCTGAACCAAATCGTTTAACTATTTTTGTTACTTATCTATAATAATGGATAGTTCAACTACTTTTTATTATGGAAGTTTGCAATGTATGGTAACTTTCATCATGTGGATATCTATTAATAATTTTTTTTAGTATTTTGTAACCTTCCATATCTGTACCATAATCATTAGGTAATTTTTAACATTTGAACCATAATATTTCGGTATATTTGGTAATTTCAAATATTTGTAATATTTGGTAACTCGAATATTTGCAATATTTGATAGTTTATGTATTGGTACCATTGTCCATAGCTATTAATCAACTATTTGTTGTATTTACATTTAGCAGTATTTGATCATTTACAATATCGTACGTTAGTATATTAAACACATTACATTTTAGTCGTTAATATGAAGTAGCATGCACGTCTTTTGTATATTGTAATAATGCGAACAAAAAGCGAGTTACATTAATATTTTCCATCGTCTTTTTTATACTAGGTTGGAAAAGTTGTAACTCGATGCTTTCAAGATGCCATGTCTCAACATGATCTGAATATGTAGCTAGTCGAGTTTGAATACCTTGATTGCCTTTTGGCTCTATAAGTTAAATGGGAGGTAAGTTTTCAATCATTTTTAAATATTTTAATTTTTTGCAGGAAGCAGTAAATGAAGATTTATTTCTATGAAAATATCGCATACAGTATTGATGGAAATACTACAGTTATGGGAACTGAAGTTAGAAATAATGAAAATGAAATTGATATTGATGATTTTTATCTAATGCAGCATTTTTAAAATTAGACAAAAAAAACTTATTCTTAAAGCTTTTTATATATCAAGAAATGTATATACTATTATTCATTAACTTAATATATGTGGTATTTCTATATGATATTCTTTTCTCATGTTGATTCTTCATATATGAGCATTCACTCGAGAATGTGTATCTTGAATAATTTGTTTAATTCTTATGTGAGTTCATTTAAAACATATATTAAGTTAAAAGTTGAATACACACACATAAAATTTAGCTATTGTACTTCATTATGCAAGTATCTTATGCATGTGCAACAAATGTAATATTTTCCTTATATGAGATTATGGTAGTAATTTAAAATATATTTTGCAATAAAAAATACTTCGCTCCTTAGTATTAAAAGAAGTTTTGTGTGCATTTGTACATATTATTCTGCATCGACAAGAAATTAACGCACATTTATCTTTGCACACGTCCAATAAACGTGCCAAGTATACTAGTTATAGTAATAGGAATCCGAATAAAAAGTTTCTTGTTAAACGTTTAGCCTAATCCTCATAGTATTACTATTTAAAACTTTTTGTCAGAAATTTCTCAAATAATTTGTTCTGTAAATCAACAATAGTCCAAATACTCTTTATAATTCAATATATTACTCTAACTTCGCACTGTAAATAAGCATAAAATATGCAATACCTAAAAATTTGGTATGCAGCTTTAAAAAATATAAATAATATGAAAATGTGAAAATAGTTGAGTTTAGTAAAATAAGTAAATCAATTAAAATTGAGGAGGGACAAAATGGTTATTTTTCTAATTTTGGAATCTGATGATGAAACTAGCATCATTACGATCGTCTTGTTTTTTTATTCGTACAGTATCTTAACTTACTTTGTTTGGTATTTGTATAAATGAAATATGGGCAAAATGGTATCAGGTCGAACAATCGCCAAAACAGGAAGTTTAAAAGTTTAAATTTACGAATAAGTAGTTATTTTCCATCCTTCGTTAGAAACTGAATCATGTACTCTAGTTTTCAGAAACTACTCGGGCACTTCTTCTTCCCATCTCCTTCTTCCTCCAACCCCACTGAGAATAAAAACATCATAACTCTCTCTAAAGGCCAAAAAACTCACGAGACTGGAAGCATTGTGAAGCTATTTGAGAGGACTACATACCAGCAATGATTTAGAGGCGAAACTCTAAATCATGGAGGCATAATAGTCCAGAGAGTGGGATTTTGGGTAGAAAATATTGATTTGGTGAGTGATTCATCTTTTTTCCTTCATATAATGCTATATCAATGGCATGCTGCTATATCACTATAATATAACATAAATAAACATCTAAAATCATGGGGATTTGAGAGTGATTTGTTAATAATAACTACTTAGAAACTAGCTTATGTTAACATATAGTAATTTTCTGATTATATGTTAAAATATATGAAACAAATTGATAAACAAAACTTAGAAACATAGTACTAGGCACTTAGGATGTTCTTAGGCAACTAAAGAGGAATAGAGGCGATTAGAGGTTAAAACGACGACGAAAATCGCTCATTTCTACAATTGGGCAATTACCAGGATTTCCTTGCACTGACCCACCGGTGGGGGTGATCAAAGTATCGATTACCTATTCTAGGCTCAGGTTGTACCTAGACCTGAAAGGTTCAATATAAATAATCATACAATTGATTTGAGTTTGTTTCTCTTGTGTTTTAGAAAATGATTGGAGGCTATGAGGAAAACTACGATGTTAAGAATTGAGTGAATATTTGTGACAATTGGTCTCTATTTGAGATTAATATGTATGCTCTTACGATGCAAAGACATGATATCATGGTGAATGTGAAGCATGAATAAGTCTGTGGTGCTGGTAGACGTTCGAGGTTAAAGATATGGGTACATATATAAATGTGGATATGGATACGAATACGAAAATGGATACAAATACGAGTATAAATACAAATATTGGTACATATATTGATACAGATGTAGATCGGACCTCTAACACAAGTAGTTGATCCATGCATTACTTTTTTCCCCTGTAGTGCTTCAGTGGGATAGGTGGATGAGGTGGATAATAAGAGATCCTGTAGGATATAGGCGGACCAGGATGTGACTCCAATTAGCATGAGACAACACGCTTTCCTATAGGCTTTGAGTGGTCTACACGATTTACATAACAATGGGAAAAAGTTCCCTATAAGGCATGAGGCCAGTCTAGGGAAGTGAGTCCATATTGTGATGATGCGATACAACTAGATGTGTATGATAATTAAACATTGCGTGATGACATAATGTGAGGTAACCAGACGGTAGAATCATATCATGTTATAGTATTATTTTTTTAGTATATGTAAGAATTTCTCCAGCCCTAATACCACTAACTGGTTACTTTTCTAAGCCGTGTAAGGAATATTCCATCCTTAGTGGGAAGCCTTTTCTCAGGACAGAACCATACTCAGTGACTCGAGCATGGCTGATAGATTATGAAAAGCTTTTAATTTGTTAGGACTTGGTGAAGCTACTAAGAGATGGTTAGCCACTTAGCATTTAAAAGGTGAGGTGGAATGTTAGTGAGAGGTGGTGATAACTGAAATAGACGAGAATATTATTACCTGGAGGATGTTCAAGGCAAGATTTGATATGAAGTTTATTTCTAATGTTGAGAGGGATCTGTTGTTGGAGAAGATTATTCATTTTGAGCAAGGATAAATGATAGTCGGGGAGTATGTAAGTCAATTCAATGAGTTAACTAGATTCATTTTTGAGTTAGTGAATACTCGGGAGGATAAGACGTTGAAGTTTACGAAAGGTTTGAATTCAACTTTGAAGAAGCTTGCATTAAATTAGATACCGTATGGAGCGACGCTTAAGGGATTGGTAGAGGCGACAATACTGAATTTGTTGAATGGAACTTTAATTAAGAAAGAGGAGGGGCAGCAATAGGGAAAGTGCAAAGGAAATAAATCATAATGAGGGCAATGAAGTAGGTGATTACTTAACATAGGTGTAAGAAGGTGGGACACCTTGTAAAGAATGTTATGACGAATCTCTCGAAAAGTAAACGTCAAAATTGCAACCAAGTGGGACACATAATAAAGGATTGTAAGCAAGCCTCGGTTCAGAAGAAAGTGAAATGTTATAGTTATGATATTCATACACATGAAATGGGACTAATTGTGATCAATTCGGGCACATGAAAATGGACCGCTTGGCTTTGAAAAATGAAGGTCTGGTTGCAAAGGCATATGCTTTGGATGTCGTTCTAACTTCTAGTATAGCACCACCATCGGCTCAAGCGAAGGGGAAACATACTATAATGGAAGATGTGTTAATTTTATCAAATTCTCCTGTTTGTACTTTATTTGGAACCGGTGCATCTCATTCATACAGTTCAAATGGATTAGTCGATGACTTAGCCATAAAACCTGATATCGTGCAAAGATCCATTTCAATGCTGAATCCTGTCAAGGGATCGACCCATTTACCGATGTTATGTCATAACTTAAAGTTAGTCATTCATGTTGTGGAGTTCTCTTATGACGCACATGTACTAAATGTTTCTGGATATAGGTTGATTTTGGGAATGGTTTGGATGTCTCACTATGGGGTAGTGTTAAATTGTAATAAGAGAATGGCTTGATTAAGAAAGGGCAATTAATTGATTTGATTCTATGTTGTGAGCCCGATTATTTATGTTATGGAGACAAAGTATGTTTTCACTTAACATCATAGGAAGAACTATCGTGTATACCTATAATGAAGGATTATCTAGATGCATTTGAATTCAAAGAAGTTTCCTATCTCCTCCCCCAAGAGAAATCAAATTTTTTACTAATCTTGTGAAAGATGCAAGGCCGGTAGTGATGCCTCTTAGGCACATGGGTCCGAAGGAAATAAGAGAATTGGATAAGTAAGTTTTGGAATTGTTATAGAAGGGCTTTATTCGAAGAAGTAATTTAGGACAGGGAGCACCTATCATTTCCGCTACTAAGGCAGCCGGTTTCCTAAGGTTATACACCGACTATCGAGAATTAAATAAGCTGATAGAGAAACAACCGCTATCCATTTCCTCACATTGATGATCTCTTCGATCAATTAGATGGGGACAAAGGTTTTCTCTCAGCTTGATTCGTGAACTGGATTTCACCAATTAAAAGTTGCTAAAGATAGTACCAAAAACCACTTTCTATACACCTAATGGATGTTTCATTTGATGAGTAGGGTATTCTAGGAGCAATTGAATAGGTTTGTTATGATTTTTGTGATTGACATTCTTATCAATTCTAGAAGTGAGGAAGAGCACTAGATTCATTTGAGAGAAGTGATGGATGTATTTAGCAGGAATCGGTTGAAGGTTAAGTTCTCCAAATGTCACTTTTGGAGGAAAGAAGTTCGTTTCCATGGGCATGTTTTATTAGTAGATGGATTTGCTTTAGAATTAAGGAAGGTAGCTATAGTTATAGATTGGAAGATGCTGCATAAAGCTTCAAGGGTTCGTAGTTTTCTTGGTTTGGCTAGATTATCTGGGAAGTTTATTAAAAAAATTGGAAGATATCACCACTTTCGACCCGTTTGACGAAGAAGAACGTGATTTATACTTGGGAGTCCGGAGTATGAAGCAAGGTTTGTCAGATTGAAAGAGTTATCGGCGTAGTTTTAGTCATTACCGATGGTACCAAACCTTTTACGATATATACTTATGCATGTAGTACTGGTCTTGGTGTTTTTCTTATGCAAGAATGGAAAGTATAGACATATGCAAGTCAAAAAATTGAAGAATCACAAGTGGAATTATCTGATGCATGACTTAGACTAAGCTACTATTGTATTTGCATTGAACTCATGGAAGCATTATTTTTTGGGTGAGATATTTGAGTTGTTTATGGACCATAAATCTCTTAATTACCTATTTTCTTAGAATGATCTGAATCTAAGACAGCAGAGATGGATAGAATTCTTATTGTCGTATGATTTTAGGATTTCTTACATTCCAGAAAAGGGAAACGTAGTTTCTGATGCTTTGAGTAGGAGGCATGTTGAGGCTATGCAGTTAAAGCGCTCGGCAGATTCGAAGCGGTGGAGGTGCAAAAAGTCATAGCGGGGATACAGTAAGGATATAGAGGGATATAGAGGATGGCTCTAAAATAGCATATAAAACTCGTACTTAATTTTTTTTACAAATATATAAATGGTAATTAAATGAAAAGTTATAACTCAATTGAATTATAATTAATACATAAACAATTTTAAACAAAAAACATGTGCGAATATACTTTAAATAAACGTAAAACTGTTATATAACATAATTGAATTTAGTAGAATATTAGAGTATTTTCATTTCTGAAAATATATTAAAAATTAAATCAAGTAAATTAGTTTCATAATTTTTATAATGTATAAATGCAATTTTTTAATTCATTTTATTAAAGAAGATGTAGCGGAAATAGCAAAATATAGCGGGAATAACGGGATATAACGAAAATAGCGGGAATTAAAGCGGAAAGGCTATATTTTGGGGCTAATGGAAAAAGCGTAGCGGTAGAAATCCGCTATGAGATATAGCGGGGTTATAGCGGGATAATAGCGACGCATTAACTACACAGTGTTGAGGTGAATGTTATGTTGTTAGATTAGAGGAATTTGTTGTTTATATCAAAATTTGATTTTGACCCGTTTGGAGTATGCACCAGGCCGGATTGTTAGCAGCATTAGAGGTCAAGCCTACATTGATGGACCAAAATTGGCTAAATCAAGGCAAGGCACATTATTGGTCAGCATTATGGAGTAGTTAGGACATGGTAAACGATAGGGTCATTTGGATCGTTACTCTAAAGACCAAAAGGATAACTTTAGAAGAGATGAAAGGTTATGTGCACCACAAGTTAAGGATTTGATAAAGGAACCTTGGGGTGAGTGTCATCACTTAAGGATGATTATTCATCCAGGAGAAGGCAAGATGTATCGGGATGTGAAGAGGATATTCTATGGTCTAGGAATGAAGAGGTAGGTAGCAGAGTATGTGGCAAAATTTATAACATGTCAAAGGATGGAGGCAAAATAGAAGAAGGCGAGTGGGCTATTACTTCCATTATTCGTGCCATAGTGGAAGTGGAAGTATTTATCTACGGATTTTGTGGACCGAGTATCTAAGAGTTGAAGAGAAAATGATGGCATATGGATTGTAGTAAATAACCTCATGAAGACTGTGCATTTTATTCCTGTTAAGAGTACGAGAACAATGGTGACGTTAGCGACATAGTATATTAGAGAAGCAGTCTGACTACATGGAGTTCCAGCTAGTACAATGAGTTCTCAGGATCCACTTTCCACAAGTGAATTTTGGATGAGTTTGCAGAAGGCATTAGGAACTGAGTTGAATTTGAGAACGACATATAACTCGTAGACTAATGGATAGACAGATAGGGTAAATAGGATGTTGGAAGATTTATTGAGAGCCTGTATATTGGATTTTGAAGGATCTTGAGAGGATCATTTACCTCTTGTGGAGTTCGCACATAATAATAGATACCAGGAAAGTATATGCACCATTTGAAGCGTTGTATGGAAGGCCGTATAAGTTACATTCATGCTGATGGGAGCCTACAGATAAGATTATTTTGGGTCCAGAGTTAGTTAAAGATACCGCAAATAAGGTAAAGCTTATAAGAAAGATAATGAAAGTTGCACATGATTGACAGAATTCATAAGTTGACGGATGGAGGGAAGATTTGGAATTCGAAGTGGGAGATTTGGTCTTTGTTAAAGTTTCTCCGAAGAGGATGGTAAGATTCGAAAATTAGAAGAGGTAAGCACACAGGTTTGTCAAACCGTTTCCAGTGACATAGAGAATAGGAAGCTTAACATATAGAGTGGAGCTTCAAAGAAAATGGTCAGAGTCCATAACGTATTCCATGTCTCACATTTGTGGAACTGTGTACATTATTCGATGACTGTGATTGCACTTAGTCAATTGGAGGAGATAGAGTTGAAATCTAAGTCGATTTCAACCCTTGGTCCAACCGATATTATGGAATATGGAGGTAAAACAACCTATAAATAAGGTAGTGAAGTTGGTTAGAGTGCAACGGGGAACAACTCGACATAGAGTACATGGAAGTCTGAAAAGAAGATGGTTACTCATCCTCAACTCTTTTCCAGTACATTTCTTGATTTGATCTGTTTTGATTTCCTTAGCAAGACTATTCTTGATTAGGATCTGGACGCCTTGGATGAATTGATTGTAAGATTTTACATATATATATATATGATTGGATTTGTATTCAAATAGAAATATAAATATATTTATACTAGGATATTGTGCAGTATGCCTCCTATGCCATCCTGTTGCATTCATATAGGTTGCATTAGATTCATTTCTGAATTCTAAGTATAGAAACTGCAAGTTCATGACATTATTCATCTCTGTTGTTGTGTATATCATTTATACCTATACACCTTGTCTGCATAAATTGGATGATATGTTTGCTAATGTGGTTGATATATGTTTGATGAGGGAGCGTTATATTAAATTTTCCGTTTTTTAAGAATTTGGAAATGAAATTTTTTTTAAGGAAGAAGATCGTAATACCCCTGAAAATTGGGTAAATATTTTAACTAATATTACTAATATAAAACTGTGAAAATAGTTAAATTTAACAAATTAATTAAATGAACAAAAAAAATAAGGAAGGGCAAAATGTTCATTTTTTTCAACTTTAGAATTTGATGATGAAACTAGTGCCATTACGACCATTTCTTTTTTTTGATTTAGGAAGTATCTTGGTTTTGCTCGTATTGAGTTTGTATGAAGGAAATATGGGTGAAACGGTATCGGGTCGAATGGATGCCAAAATTAAAAATTTTGAATTTAGAAATGGGAAGTTGTTTTCCCTCCATTAAAAAGCTAAATCACATACTCTAATTTTTAGAAATTACCCAAGCAATTCTTCTTTGCATCTCCATTTTCCCCCTAACCTACTAAGAATCAAAACATCATAACTCTCTCTAAACTAAAAAAAACATGAGAGTGAAAGTGTTTAAAAGCTATTGGAGAGGACTACATACCAGCATTGACTACATACCAGCAGTGATTGACAGGCAGAAGTCGAAGCACAGATGTGCAGTAGTCCAAACAGTAGGAGTTTAGGCAAAAAAACATTGATTTGGCGAGTGACTCGTCCTTTTTCCTTCATATAATGCAATTATAATGCCATATCTATGACATGCTAGCTATATTTGTGCGATATAACATAAAAAACAGTTAAAATTGGATCTAATAGGGATTTGAGTGGGATATTGTTAACAACAACAATTTAGAAACTAGGTTATCTTAAAATATAGTAACTTGATGATTAAATGTGAAATTTAATGAAATAAATTAATAAGCCGGATTTAGAACCGTAGTACTAAAAGATGTTCTTAAGTGATTAGAGGCAGAACAGAGGCAGCCGGAGGTAGAAACGAGGTCGGAAACACCCATTTCCACAAGATGGCAAATGCTACAATTCAAGTGCACCAGTCCATCGCTAATGATGATTGGGGCACCAGTGCCTTGTTCTAGGCTCAAATTGAACTTGGACCTAGAAGGGCCTATATAAATAATATTATAATCGATTTAAGTCCCATTTCACTTGTGTTTTGGAAGACTATTAGAGGTTATTGACAAGGAAAACTATTGCGTTACGAATTGAGTGAATGTTTGTGATGATTGGTTGTTATATTTGACGAATATGTATGTTATTGCGATGTGGGGATGTGATACGATGGTGAATGTTGAAAGTTGAATGAGTCTGTGGCGTAGGTAGATGTTACGGGATATTGATATGGATACAGATATCAATACGGATATAGATATAGAAATGGGTACAGATACATATACAAATGCATATAAGGATATAGGCATAGATACGGATACAGATGCTAATGCGAATGTATGACATAATTAGTTGATCCAGGTATTACAATGCTCTCTTGTAGTGCCTCGGCGGGCCAGGTGGAAAAGGTGGATTTAAGCGTCCTTATAGGCTACATGTAGACAAATGTGAGTCCTACCAACATGAGGACAATAGGCTTTCCTATACGCTTCGGTCAGTCAAGGGAAGCGAGTCCTAAACGAGATGATCTACATGAGTTCATATAATGATGATGCAATACGATTGGAAGTGTATGACGACGCGTCAAGGGAAGTGAGTCCTAAACACAAGGATAATAGGCTTTTCTATAGGCGACCTTATAGGGCATGAGGCCGGTCTAGGGAAGTGAGTTCATATAATGATGATGCGATACGACTAGAAGTGCATGATAGTTAGACGTGAGGTGATGACACGACGTGTGGTGACCAGATTGTAGACTAATATCATGTTTTGTACTATTTTTGTAGTATATGTATAGTAAAAGTATGGCTTACTCATGAGACTTATATCTGAATCCCTCCTATTTTTCCTCTCTCTCTCTCTCTCTCTCTATATATATATATATATATATATATATGTGTGTGTGTGTGTGTGTGTGTGTGTGTGTGTGTGTGTGTGTGTGTGTGTTGATGGAGTTTGAAGAGAAGATGGTGTCATGGACAGAGATTCATCTGTATATTAAGTATGATGTAAATAGGTGTTATAACCTAGGTTGGACTAAGTGTATGGATTTGGTGTAGTTGTATTGTTCAAACATATGTATTTGACATTGTAGGCATGTCATGGTGATGTGATTATGCTTATTATTGATGTATTATATTTTATTTTCTTCCACCATGAGAATCTGAAAGTAGATAGTTATTAAATAAAGTTAGTTAAAACTGTATCTGGTATTTAATATCTATCCATAATTATATATATTTTGTCTCAACACCAATGACGCATCCTTTCGGTTCTTGGGTTGTTGATATCGGTTTAGGCGTTGGATCCGAGGTTGAAAGGGCAGGTTATTACAAAATAAATTATTCAAAACTTACATTTTCCTAAGATCTACAGTATTTCAGTAGGCCATTGGTTTAGTTACATCAATGAAAATAAATATGAAGTTATAACCCAAATGAATATCCTTGATCCTTTGGTTTAGTACTATCAAGGGAACAAAAATAATGGTTATAAGTGATTTTTATAATCCTTAGTCAAATCTTAAATTTTAATTTATGTCATATATGACTTATAAGAAGAGGATTCCTACTCTTATAAAACTATAGAGCTACAGCTTCCATTCAGATGATGGCCTCCTTCAATCTCCGAAATGGAAAGATACATCTTTCTAGCAAATTATCAACTGGTACCAAAATACAAATTGTTCCTCTAAGAGAGTCCTTTAGTTACATTTATTTTTCCAAGAACCTTTCTACTTTGCAAATAACCAAATGAGTATGTGTTATCCTGCTTTCAGACCAAGCAACTTTCAAGCGAATCTGGACGTCATGATGAAGATGAAATGGTTCAAGAAATTAGAGGCAAGTTTGGAATGACAATGGAAAAGACTTCAAAGGGTTTGAAGTAAAGTTGCATTAAGAAAAAGTGGCCGATGAAGACATGAATCACACCACAACAAAAGTTGCTTTTTATAACGCAAATGATAACACTTTACTCCACAATGTTATTATTTATTTTAATTTGTTTTATTTAGAGTGGGATTGGATATGTAACACTTTGGATCTTCCAAATATTTTCTTTGCCACCACTTTCTCAAAATATTTTCCTCTTCTTTTTTGTTCCATTATATACATCTCCCAAACCATAGAAGAAAGCTTATTATCTTTCTTTCAAATCCCAAAATCACTCCTTCAGATCTATATCCTCCTTCATAAACCCCAAATATCAGATCTAGTTCATAGCAATCTTCACAAAACCTAGGTCCTATATTAGAACTTTGATTTTCTTCATCAATACTGATCATTCATGAGTTGATCAAACTTCCTTCGTCGGGCTGAGCGTTTTTCGTTAAACGATTGTTCAACGACTGATTTCATAACAATAGATAGTATCTAAATTCATTCCATTACAATTTGATTGCTTTAGCTATTTCGACTAGGTGACAATTTGACTATCACACTTCTAACGCTTATTTTTAGTATAAATTTTCTATTTATTCTAGTGCATTTTTTCTCCATTTAAATTTAATTGATGTTCAATCATATTTGTGCTAGTAGTTTTATTTAGGTGTTTGTGGCATCAATGAATGGAAATTAGTTATGTTAGCACTATTTATTTGTGTAACACTTACTATTATTATTGAATTATAACGTGGTACGGATTGAGCTTACTAATATTAATTTAATGAATAGTTTGACTTAAATATGATGGCTAAGCCTTTTCTTTCTGTAAGTATAGTTAAGCTATTGCGTTAAGGTGCACTACAACTCCATATATCATCAATGGGGAAGGTTCCATTTTTTAGTTAGTGATTATTGCATGTTCAAATTAATTTTTTTCCATAGTTTAATTTTTCATTATTTTTCTTGAAGCTTGTTATCTTAAAAACCATCATGCTTATGATAAACTAAGAGTCCTTTGTTGCTTCCATAACTTAGTTTTCTTCTTGATTTTTCCATAGTAACTTAGTTCTTTTTGATAAATGGTGAAATGATATTGGTACCAAAAAGAGCACTAGAATGGCCAATAAAGAAAACAGAAAAATGGTAGAAAAATATACGAATATGAGTGGAATATCATTAACAATCTTTCTCATTTGTCACTCAATTTGGCTAATATCACCAAGCTTATCTATTCAATAATAATCTGCAGTATACATTTATTCATTTTATCTTGGTGTTTTCTATGTGATTGTATCAGTAATTTATTGTAAAATTGAACATAGCACTTCATTATTTACTATATGAAAAAGGTTTCATGTATGTATAATGAATGATTAGGTGGTGGAATTTAGGGAGTAAACTATTTCTGCGTCATGACAAAAAAGGCCATTAGTTTGTATTATAACTTGCCTAAAGTGCAAAGAGCATTTCATACTAATGTTATTGGAATTTAATACCCATGGGATACATGAAGGTTGCTTTGCTAATACTTGATAGAGTTGAGGGTATGCCCTAGGGGCAATTTGTTACATATATCTAATTCGTTTAACAATCTTGTTCATAATAAATGTGTTTCTTTCTATTATATACTTGATATAACGTGGTTATATTTATTAATTAATTTAGTTAAAAGTATATTTAATAGAAAATCCATAAATGACATATTTTGTGACAGTGGTTACAAAGTGTCGTAACTATGAGTGATTTACCACAATAAAACAAATATATCATTTTAAATGTTCCTAGTCAAGATGCGTCGAGACTGGATATCGATGTATCCACTGAAACTAGTGTATGTAACGCTCTCCAAATATTGGACAGTGTATTGCTCATGATTATTGGGGGCACCTAGTGGTTACATACTGGTAGTTATTGGATAACTATGGACTGACTCACTCGATAGTTTTCTATTAGTTAATATAACTAAGGTCAAAAGGAAAATATCGATGTGATTGATTTACATAGTTTTCTCGACTTAATAATACTATGGATCTTCAATATGAAAGGTCTGGTTTGATTATAGTCAAATCATGGCATTGCGTTATTTAAGAGAGGATTCGTCTCCTTAATTATATAGGGTTAGTACTATGGTCAACTCAAGTCAACTTAAAGTCAAAGTCTATAGCTAGAGAATTTAAGTTAATAATAATAATTATTATTGAACCAAAGATTTTGTGTTTGTACTATAAACTTGAATGTGGATGATACTGGAATTTTGACCGTTAGAAAATTCCATAAATCTAAAGCGATATGGTTTGATGAAGAGAATTGGTGTAAATAATTGTCACTATTAGGTACCTCTTATAATAAGTAAAATTGGATTTTATCAAAAGATGTGTAAGCGATAAATTCAGCCAAAAAGTCACACCACCTGCTAAGTGACGTGTGAACGTTAATATTTGAATTGTTCAATATTAATCGCTGATTGAATTTACACCTTCGAGTCAGATAACCATAATGATGAATTTTCCAAAAAACATCAGGATTTAATTAATTTATAAAATGTTGTAAATTAGTTAAGTTAATTAGTATTTGAGAAATATTAATTATTATTTATTTTATTTGACGTTATTTGTAATTATTTGAATGCATACATAAAAGTTATATTTATGCGCATTGATATATGATATCATTGTGATTAAATAAAAGATAATTACTCCGTTAGTTTGTGGAATTTTATGTCATTTGATGGCAGGGATAATTTTCAGCCATGCCATGTAAAGAAAAAGGAGTGAAATGAGAAAGTTAATTAAGAGAATTAATTGGAGAAGTTTCAGTTAAAGAATGGAAAAGATGTCCTTCTTTCAAATAAAACATATTCTCTAATTCATTTTGTACGTATAATTGAGTTTTTCATTTTTTTTTCATTTTTCTTCTTTCAATAACTTTTCTGGTTCTCTCCTTCTCTAATGGTTGAAAATATGAGATCTTTCATGGCTTCAATTATTCATAAAATCAAACACAAATAAAATCAATTATGAAAAATGGTTTATTCCTATTGATCCTTGCAACATATGGAGGTTGATTTTTGAATCTAGGAGATTTGATTCATCATTCAAGGTACGATTCATTGTACATCTAGATGAAAATTTCAATGTTACAAGGTGTACTTCAAGGCTTTGGAATTAAGTTATGATCTTTTTATTCTAATAATTTTGATATAATTTTTTAATGAACAAATTGAATATCTTAATTTATATGTGTATAATATTGTCTAGTTTGATTTGAAAATGGTTTATTTATTTAAAATTGTTTATTATATGAATTGATTGGCTTTTATTTTATTTAAATAAATCAAAACTAAAACTTGTATATGATTGGGCAATATTTTAATTTTAGATCTATGTTTAAAAAGTCAAATCAAAACGTAATTTTTTATATTTGAATGTTTAATATTGTTTTTATTTTTTACTATAATAGAAACTTACATATGATTAAATGATGTTTTGTAATAAATTGATTACAATTAATTTCTAAATTCGTTACCCTATTTGACTTCACAATTATCCTTCTTTAACTATTCAAAGGATTTTAACATATTGCTTAGTTCAGTATATGTCACCTTTTGTTTTATAATTATTTATTCATATAGGTTGAATCTCCGTACATGTAAAGTTTATTTATTCTTATTATCTACATCTTATTGTAATTGAAACCCACACATGATTAAAGGATGCTTGGATAATAAATTTATAAATTTCTTACCCTATTTGACATGACTAATATCTTTCTTTAGGAATTCAAAAGATTGTTAACATATTTCTCGGTTAAGTGTGTTTCGCTTTTGTTTTAAAAAAAGATTTATATAGATAGGCTGAATCTCTTTGGATTTGAAAGTTTATTTGTTCTCATTATCTGCATTTTATTGTAATTGAAACCCACACGGGATTAAAGGATGTTTTAATAATAAATTAATTACAATAAACTTTTAAATTTGTTGCCCTATTTGACATGAATAATACTTTTTAAGTATTCAAAGAGGATTTTCAATATATTGCTCAGATTAGTATGTTTCACTTTTGTAAAAAAAATCATATAAGCTGAATCTCTCGATTTAATTGTGTGTTGTGTGTGTTGTTAACTAATTTAAGTTTGTTTAATTTCATAAATACATCGGAAAATTTAAATGTTATATGGTTTATTTTGAGTTAATTAAGAAATTTTGGGTTAATCTTTACATATAATTATATATATATCTATGTGTGTGTGTGTGCATATAAACTTAATGTTTATATTTCGAATTATATGTCTTAAATACTTTATTATTCTTAAACAAAACGAGGCAATAGTTTATGCATATGAATTATTATTGGCTATTCCTAATCTTATGTCATAATGATTCTTTGATTGCTAATTGAATGCTGCATAAATCAAGTTTGTCAAAAAAGGGAAGATGAATCATTCATCTTTGTCATCTTTTATTCCTTTCCTTTTTATCCCTTATGTGATTGCCTTTAAACTTATCCTTATTTATTCATATACATCATGTTATCAATTGATCATAATTGCCTTATATTCAAATATTCTATCACACAATTAAGAAATGAATATATTTGATATATTCAAACCTTAATTTTATATCTCATTCTTTATTGTTGTAGAATCAAATTAATAAACAAGATATGGTATTAAATAAAATAATGATTTTATTAAAGGAAATTTAGATAAGATCAAAATATATTTAGACTTCATAGGTCTATTAATGATCCAAAATGGTAAAAAATTTGAAATTCATTCATTTCGTCCGCTGCGAGCTGGCCTAATTCCTTCAATACTAATTTGTCCACCTTTGCAATTTGATATTTCGATATTTTCACATATATTCTTTTGCATCTATGTTCAATGATATTTTAGGAAACAATTAGGTTGGCTCTCCCTAATTAATGCCTTCTATTTATAAGAGCTTGTTGCTATTAGAACAAGGATATGGGTTTTTAGGTAATCAACCAACCATCAATTTGTGTGTATATATTTTTTAACATGCTAAGTTATCAGTTCATGCATATAGTTGTTAGAGTGTTAAGTCTTCATAGTATCTTGACTATTGTTAACCCA
Organism: Allium cepa; assembly: GCA_030765085.1. Lineage (NCBI taxonomy): Eukaryota > Viridiplantae > Streptophyta > Magnoliopsida > Asparagales > Amaryllidaceae > Allium > Allium cepa. Next base: position 603,396,595 of record CM060934.1, on the reverse strand, counting down.
GAAAATAGATCAACACCTAAAAATCATATGAAAGCAACAATTCATTTATAATAAATATAAAAGAAGTGGAAATCCTAGATCAAGCAAGTAAGAATAGCATAAAAATAAAGAACACACAAGAATTATTATAGTGGCTCGGCATAATCTTCAATCTATGTCCACTTTAATCTCCTTTATTAGTTGTTTTCTCTATATTACAAGTAGTTATATCAGATTTGACCGCTACCTAATGGATATCAGATTTAAAATGGATTTTTTTTAGAGAGTTTGAGAGTAGAGGATAGGAGTGAAGAAGAGGAAGAAGTCTCCAAAGGCACAGAGATCGAATCCAGAGTGGAGAGATGACGATCAGAGCACGAATCAATCCAGTTTTGGTGGCAGTAGGCTGGTATTTATAGTAAAACAACTGTGTTGGGTCAGAAGTCTACTTAGAGTAGGGTTCAAAGATAAGTCCGAAGTTATGTGCTAAATTGTGAAAGCTCACGAATTAACTAAAAATGTCGGTACTGACCTAAACGAGTCGGTGCCGACATGTTGCAAAATACTTCAAACTTTCTTTCACTCTTCTTGTTACTTTATTTTGCAGTGTCTCATGTGTTTCCATTGATTATTGGTTGATTTTAATGATTGTTCCTTCATTACTTGGTTTATTCTGCCGTTTCAGCTGTTAACTCTTCAATTCTTTGAATTAGTCGTCCAAAACTCTTAAACTCTTTTGAAAAAGATAAGTAATTACTCATATGAAGTTGGAATAGAGGAATGGGTGAGCAAAATATCTCGCCGACATGAACAAGTCGGTGATGACTTGTTTACTTTGATTTTTTGGGTTAAAACTTTTCTGAATTGTCTCCTTGCTTCATCTAAGTGTGCTTCTCAATTTTCAAGCCGTTTCATCCTCGTTTTGATCTTCTAAATCCAGTTGAAATCTGATATGGCTCAAAAGCAGATTAATATTTTTCTTCCAAAGTGCGTCTTTCGAATGTAAGATGTGCTTTGCTCAAGAACAAGTTCCTGTAATCAGTATTTAATAGTTGAGCTCTCTGGCTATCTATTGTTCTTTATCTTAGTAAATCATCATGTTCCTTCAGATTCTCTTACCATTTAAAGGTCGCTTCAAACCTGTTATACCTAAATACTCTATTCTCTATTTAAGTGTTATTTATATATCATAATTATTCCAATTTTAGACTCTAATTATAAGATGTTCAACTCCTTTTATTAAAATCAAATATGTTTTCGTTCTAGGTCTCGATTTCTCCGAGTAAATTTACATTTAATTTAATATGTGATCTCTTCGAATCGTTCATGATCCAATCTTGGATTTGATCTCCCTAGACTATTTAAATTTCGATTTAGGATTCGATCTCTTCGGATTGTTTATCACCTAATCTAGTTTTTGACCTCTCTGGATTCTTGGTGAATCCGCTTGCTCTCCGAAAAAGGAACTCAATGACCAAGTAAACTCATCCGCTCACTCTTCAATGAGAAGACATGCTTTTCATACAATTCTATCCACTCGCCCTCTGGAAAGGGAGCATGCACTTTGCACTTGAGTCCTATCTCTTTGGACGGGATATAAAGCGATTAATAGTGTATAAGTCCATCCACTCGTTCTCCGACGAGGGGACTAGCACCCTGCACTCTAGTTCCGTCTCTCCGGATGGGACTTAAAGCGATCAATATCAGTCATCACATTAAATATGGATTTTTTAGAAGTCAAATATTCAAATCAAAGCAAACAAGCAGAAGTCCTAATTATCCATCCCAAACATCTGAATTAGAGCGTGCTTAGGGACCAATCTAGGTCTCGTACACGTATAAGAGATCTGAGGTTATTATTGTCCTAAATAGTTGGCCCAGAGATCCAACTCAGAGTGTGCCTAGAGAATAAATGAGGCCTCGTATACATGTTAGTGGTTTGAGGTTATTATTATCCTGATCATTTAAAGTAAGGAAAGGTGAAGCAAAAGAGTCGATCCTTACTCCTGACCATCTCAATCATGGGATTTTGAGTCTCGGAACAGATCCCTGGTTATTCTTTGATGCATTTGCTGCAGATGGTGGTTGCTCCAGCCACACCAATGCAGTTCAGTTCCTCACATACCATTGCAGCCGGTTGCTTCAAACTAGTTCTTATATCAGATTATGAAGTTGTTGGCACTCGTTCATTTCATGTTACTCCAACTCATAGAAGATGTAAAAAATTCAGATCTTTTCTCCCTATCGATGGGCTCTCTCGTAGCTGGCTTTCGATAGGGGATCAGCCCCTAGTGTCCAGATATATCCTTTCCGAAGTCTCTGTTAAATCAGGATAGGAAGAGAATTTCAGCTCCCTTCTTTGTCGTTTTGATTCCCCGAAGTCATCATTAGATCTTCTCTTTCCTTTGTCCCATCCTTTGGAAAAATCCTTCTAGCATTACTTATCGTCGAGTCATTATTCCATCTTGCATCCCTTTTGTCATTTTCTCCGACGCTTCTTTGGTCACGTAGATGGATTGATGAGAACCTAAGGATATCTCATGGTTGCCTCCGTGCTCTGGTTGGTTTGCTCCAACATTAGATCTAGTGCTAGGTCTCTTCATCTTCTCCAAATCTTATATTCAAACTTCAACTTCAGATCTGAGTTCAGCTCTCAATGAAAGTATTAAAATGTTAACCCAAAAAATGAATCAACACCCAAAAATCAGAAGAATGCACCAGTTCTTTTATAATAAATGGAAAAAAATAGAAATCCTAAATTAAGCAAGTAAGAATAATAGAAAAGTGAGAACACACGTGAATTTTTATAGTGGCTCGGCGTAATCTTTAGCCTATGTCCACTTTAATCTCTTTTTTTAGTTGTTCTCTCTCTAGATTACAACTTGTTATATCAAATCTAACCACTATCTAGTGGATTTTAGATTTACAATGGAGAGTTTGAGAGGTAGAGTATATGAGTGAAGAGGAGGAAGAAGTCTCTAATGGTAGTGATATCAGATCGAGAGTGGAGAGCCGACGATCAAGGAAAAGATTGATCTAGTTTTGGTTGAAGGTAGGCTGGTTTTTATAGAGAAACAGGCGTGTTGGGTCAAAAGTCCACTTGGATCCGAGTCCAGAGATCGGTCTGAAATCACATGCCAAATTGCAGAAGCTCACAAATTAACTAAATATGTCGGTACCGACTTCAACATCTTAGTGTCGACATGTTTCGTTTGTTTGAAATACTTCGAACTCTCTTTCACTTTTCTTCTTACTTCATTTTGTGGCGTCTCATGTTGCTTCCATTAATTATTGATTGATTTTGATGATCGTTTCCTCGTTGCTTGATTATTCTGTTTTCAACTGTCAATTCTTTAATTCTTAGAGTTGGTCGTTCAAAAATCTTGGAAATCACTTAAACACTTATGAAAGAGGCAACTGAGTACTCATTTGAAGTCTCATTTGAAGTTGGAATGGAGGAATGGGTGAGAAAAACATCTTTTCACCGACATGAACAAGTCGACGTCGACTTAATTTTCTTTGATTATTTTAGGTCAAAACTTCTCGAGTTGTCTCCTTGCTTCATGTAAGTGTGCTTGTCAATGTTCAAGTTTTTTCATCCTAGCTTTGATCTTCTAAGTCTAGTTGGAATCAACATTGGCTCAAAAGTGGGTTAACAACTACTAGACAACATGGATAAGTATGGATATAAGGTTCTCTATTGTAATAATATCCTGTTAAATTTTAGTGGAGATACAGATATTGTAGTACGTGCAACAACTCTGAGCTTAGCACTTCATTATTAATTACCTGTACCATAGTACTAAAGTGAAATGGGTACATAGTTTTTAAGAAAATATCATTGCTAAATTATGTGAGAAACATAGAATAATGCTATGTGAGTGTCGTTGTCGAATAGTGTTTTTCAACAACTTCATATTATGAGAATTATTTGTTACATTGCTATTGTTGATTATGTCAGAATGTATATTACATGTTGATCATCCTCTTAATTTTCTAACTAACTAATTTATAATCTCAGTTCACTAAAGCACTTTTGTCTCACACGTTGGGTGAGATTTTAGAATCCTTATTAGTTAACAAACTTACAAGCACTTGGGAAAAAAATTGGTTTGTTTTTCAACCTGTTTTAACATCATGATATAAGTTGAGTTTTCAAGAACATTATGAATAAGACCTCCATTTGTTTTGTGACTTTCGGTACTCTACGCACGCCCATTTGTGTCTAATATTTAAATGAAAATATTTATATGATAGTGTAATTTGATTCATAAAGAGAATGGGTTGCAACTACTATGCTTGCAGATAAATATGGTTGAATCTCTTAAACCTCAACCAGCCTATGTAAATGAAAATAAAAACAAAAGCCTTCTTTTGGAATTTTCGTTAAAGTTAGCACATGTTTAACATGTTTAGGAATAAGTCTATCCTAGTTTCATGGTCAAGAATAAGTTAGTGGCTTGAGTTAAGGAAGCAGTTAGTTATTTTATTTACTTATTTAAAGCCTTGTATTTTCCATCATTTAATTAACAAGCAATATAACAATGTAGTTCCTTTTTGTTAACGTTGTTGTACCTCTCTTCCTTTCTCTATTTCAAATTCTAACATGGTATCAGAGTGAGGTTAGAGAGAGGACGGAGAGAGATCCAAAGGGCTCAGAAAACAATTGAGCGAGAGTTTAAAAAAGAAGAAAATCCCTAAACAAAAAAAATCAATTTCGCCTGAAAAGGAAATTTCACTTTACCCTCAAATCAAATCTCCCAGGTGTGCCACCACCATGCAAACAAACTCTAGTCGTCACGGTCATAGTTATCTACAGGTGCCGTCGATTAATGCCTAGAAGTCGTGTCCCTTGCTTGGAATGGAGAGTCGTTGCCTATGTATCAATGTTGCTGAAATATTGCAACCGCTTGGAACTCGCGCAGTCACCTGAAGCTCGGTCACCTGCAAATCCTCACTGCTGTGGATTTTTGGAAACTTGAACATTGATTGCAGGCTTTTTTGCCACCGCCTGAAATTGATGAAGATTGCACCCTATCCAAAGTTGATGGTGCAAAGATTAGATGCCACCTAAACCCTGTCCCATATGATATGTGTGTCGCAGGTTAAAGAGATGCTGATGTCGATGACTCCCTAGTGTTATACATGGAACTGTTACTGTTAAACAACGAAGTTGTTTCCTGTCATGGTTGAAAGAAAGGTCCGGTAAGTGAGACTTAAATTTTGTTTTGACGTTGAGAGGTGTTGTTAGGTAACGCTGTGTTAGTACAACAGCAATGAGACTCTGAGTTGCTTAGTGGATGATTATTGTTGTGACAAGGTAGGATGTGGGTGGTGTTTGATGATGTATGACAAAGGTTTTTGATCAGTAGTTTGGAAAGGTTAATTGTATTTGTTTTGTTTAAGGTAATGGAGTTGTATTGGCTATTGATGGTTTTGATGTATGTTGAAGTGTTATGGGTTTGTTTGTTTTGCTTTGGTGGATGAAAATGGCGTGAAGTTGCTGCTTGAGTCTAGTGGGTTGCTCTATGAGAAATCGGGTTTAGTTCTGGGTTGTTGCTATGTTCTGGTTTTAAGGGTTTTGTTGATCTAGATGAGTTGGTGAAGTCGGGTACGGATTTCAGTGATGCTATGGATCCGCGATCGGGTTGTTTCAAGTGCAGTCTAGTATGGATATGCATAGGCGGTCGGGTTTGGCGTTCAACTTTGGAAGTTGGAGGTATTGGGTGAGGCGCTGTTGTGGGTGTGTATTTGCTATGTCGGAGAAGATGGCAAATTCTGTGGTGATGATGAATTTGTACAGTAAGGTATTTGGTTGATGTTTTAGTGCAGTTGGTCCGAGATTGCAGAGGTTTGAACAACAGCATTGGATTGGGTTATAGCTTGAGGTTGGTGATTTCGGAGGATGGACTTTTGGTGTAGCTTAGTGAGGTACTGATGCAGAAGAGGAGCAGATGTGATGTGATGTGAAGGCGAGAAGGTCGAAATGTGTATGGCAGGTTGTTTCTTGGTGAAGGGGTTTCAGGGGAAGATGTTGTTCAGGGAAGAATTTGGTAGAGGAGAGGACATATTATATGCAGAGATATGCATTGAGTGAAGATGGATGCAAGAATTAGCTTGCTTGTGTGAAAGTGATATGGAGATGAAGTTTTGGTTGAGAATTATATTGAAGATAGTTCGGACTTGGTTAGAAAAGCTTGGTTGTGATGCTCTGAACCAAGATGATTGAGTTGAGAATGTTAATAATCTTTCTTTGATTTGCTATTCTAAATTGACTTCCAATTGCATGAGATGGATTTCGAGGAGCGGTAAGGTAGAAGGTCTGGGTTGCCGAATTGATTAGAGCATAGCTTAGGCGGCATCGATAAGGCTGCAGTTCAACTAGGTGCGATGGCGACTTAATCAATGGTCGGACGAGGTGATGATTGAATACATGAGTGATATTGAAGAGGTTGCTGGTGTCGGATGTTGTTGAAGTGTTAGTCTTGTTTGTCTTGAAGATAAGGGATCGTTGGATTTGAGAGAAGGATTGCTGCCCGGGTTCGTGTTTGAGATATGAACCTTGCTCGCGAAGATGTCTGAGTCAAAGTCTATCTCCACGTTTTCTGCCTTTTCGATTCAAAAAATCGCATCTGTCTTCAGGAGAGAAGAGCTACTGCCGTTCTGGAGATGATCGAAGATCTCAAAGATGCTAGTGTCGATTTTGCTCAAATTTTATTCGAGATGAATACTACTGTTGCTGCTCGAAGTGGTGAAGTGGGATCTGAGTCAAAATTGATTGCATGTTGTTTCTAATGTCGCTCTGGATGCCGACTGAGAAGCTGATGCCCCTGGAGCCTATTGCTTGACATTGGTAGTGTTTCTATGATTCAGACGATGTACTCCTCTCGCCTAAGACTGATGAAGGAGATTTCGCCTTGTGGTTGAAGATGACACTAGGATACTGCCTAAAAGGTAATTTCCCTATATCAACACGATTACTTGGTTTTGGATCTGGCTGGTTTTGATTGAACTGAATTGTTTGAGATTAAAGTTTGGTGGTTGATATGTTGGTTGGAGTTTGGTATGCTGGAAATGAGTTGATGGTGTTTGTGGTGAATTTGATTTGAGATATTGAAGTTATTTTGGCCGGAGTTTGATTATGATCGGTCAGAGATTGATGTTGAGGTGATCAAAGTTGATGATTTGGTTGTTGGAGTTGTGGTGCAGTTTTGAGAAGGAGTTAGCAGAAGTGTGTTTAATGGAAGCTTGCAGCTTAAGAAGCTGGTATGGGTTGTCGAATTTTAGTGTACGAACATGGTCAGCGAGTATGAAACTATAGGATGATTGCAGTGTTAAGAAGGGAAATTATGTGCTCAAGCAACGAGGATGGACGATGATGAAGACGGTGATGCGTAGAACATTGGTGATAGGGTTGGACAATATGGAGAGCGTTCAAGAACTGCTTCATGAGATGCCTAAGAGAAGATAGGCATGCCTACATGTGAAGTAGGCATAGTGAAGTTGGTTTGATTTTGTGTCATCCAACAAATAAGTGAAGAAGAGCTGCGGTTCTCACTTGTTGGGGAGATGACAGATACAGCAGTATCAAGGGATGACCCGAGTGGAGAGATTTTATGAATCCCTCGAATGAAACCATAAGAGTTTAGTGATGGTTCATAAGTGGTGAATCATTTAATGAGAAGCAGTTGAACATATCCGATCTCATAGAAGATCAAAGCTGCTGTGGAGATTGTCAATGCAAGAAGATGAAGCAATCAAGAACCTTAGTTCTTCAAAAGTTAGTGGTTGTGTGTTGTAAACTGAATATTAGCACATTCAGCTTAAGGGAGGGTGTTAAAGTTAGCACATGTTTAGGAATAAGTCTATCCTAGTTTCGTGATCAAGAATAAGTTTGTGGCTTGAGTTTAGGAAGCAGTTACTAATTTTATTTACTTACTTAAAGCCTTGTATTTTCCATCGTTCAATTAACAAGCAATATAACAATGTAGTTCCTTTTTGTTAACGTTGTTGTACCTCTCTTCCTTTCTCTAATTCAAATTCTAACAATTTTACTCCTCTAGTTAAAATTTTTTGACTTCACTTATCACTGTGTAATTCACAACTTCAAAAGAATATGTGATATGAATTGACAGGATCACTTATACAAAGGAAAGGAACTTATTTAGTTCTATTTCGACCTTTTTAGAGCCTAAGTATGTTCAAAAAAAATTCCATGTCTTCCATCAATAGACATTTGACAGAATAATCAAGAACAAAAACATTTAGAAAAACATGTGGTGTGTTCAAAGTATTAAACAGAAAAATTATATTGAGAATGAAATAATGAGACTAATGGCACTCAAGGTAATTCGATAGCACCACTATATGTTTCCTATAAGAAGGATATGCATAATTTAAAATATGTGTTTTGTTGAATCACGTATAGTATTTTTCCTAGATGGCATCATCATTGAACTCATCGTATTGTTTCATATTGTGTAGAGGCAATGCGGTTGCTATAAGACCAGTAGCTTTACCACCCTTGAGAATAAAGATATTATTGAGAGGTAGTTAGATATATTACCTTTTGTTTTTACTTTTTAGTGTTATGACATCATTTTTACTTTGAGTCAGAACTCAAAAGTTATATAAGAACAAATATACTTTTTCAAAATATAGCAATACTATTATATAGTCATTATAAGCAAGATGTGTGTGTACATACATGAATAAATTCTACGATTTTGCTAATGTCTATAACCTGAGTTGAATTATGCTACAATATTAGAAGCAAACTAAACATACATGAATAGATCATTTACTTCTATAAGCATGCATCCAAGCTTCATTAAATTCTTTACATGAGTCTCAGCAAAGTAGCCCTACACTTGAGATGAACAATGTACCTTACGCATGTAACTATTTGTGTTTGTGCAGGTTAATAACAACAAAAACGTCGACCATTCCATCTTTAAACGACGCTGGTGCAAACAAGTAATTGAATGCTGGAAGACTTGGTATTGTGTAACTATAGCTCATGGCAAGTAAGTTATTTAATTATAATAATACTAAAGATGATTATGTATCATAGTTAATATCCAAGTTTAAGGTGGAAGTCATCTTTTTATATATTTGCATATCAGCAGGTGGCTGAATGATTCCTTTTCATACCTGAACATGTTGCAGTTGTAGTTGTAAATCAATTGTTTGAAACATAACAGAGTATTAAAGTGGCATTGTCTCCTTTGAACTTAATAACACACACTTTGGCCTGAACCATAAAGTGACACAAATTAATAAAACCCTGTTTTACATATTTGTATTAACTACATATATTTGCTAGTACAAAAATATCCTTGGAAATAAAGACAATCACTACTAGAACGGCTTCGATTTGTGACCGATCATGCTGACGGCTAGCGATGGTTGAAAAACACGACCGTCGCTAGTTGTTTGCCTTACTGAATATAACCCGCGAACCAGAGGGTTTCAGCAAAACATTTCCCCCTTTCCTGCCATTTCTCTCTTCATCCCAATTCTACCCCCAACCAACTCCAGCATCTAGCCGGCGACCCCTTCCCGCTGCATACTCCTTCCTCCTTCTATTTGGCTTCATTGTTTGAGGTATATTGTCTTAAACCCTATTTATGCAAAATTTAGTAATTTTGATATGAATATGTTAGATTAGTTGTTGTTAGATGATGGTATGGTTTATTAGTTGATTTGGAGATAAAATTAAAACTCTAATTTAGAAAAGTAGTTGATTATTGATTTGAAATTGATGATTATTGTGTATTAGTTGGTGATAATAGTGTGTTAGTTGATTTGGAGATGTTAGTAAGTGGCTCGATTTTTAATTTGTAACCAAAAGTTAGGATTAATTTAAAATTCGAAAATTAGAATTGTTGATTAATATGCTTATTGATAAGTTTACGTGAAAGTTTGTTATAATGGAATGATACAGTTTATGTGAAAATTGATGTACAATTAATTAGTTTATATAATTCGTTTATTTTAAAATGTTATTATTAGCGCTAACTTTTAATTTTAGCTTGCAAAATCTGTAAATTAAAATTTTTTTAGGTAAAAGAGTTTGAAAATACGTTATAAAGCGTATAATTTAGGTAATAAAACGTTAAGAAAAATTATATTTAAATTGATTTTTAAATAAGAAATGAAGATAACAACATAAAATATTGTACTAAAATCGATTTTGTAAAAAGTTAAATAACGAATATAACAACAACAAATATTCTATTGAAATTGATTTTGTAAAAAAAATCAAGACATAAATATGAAAACAACAAATATTATACTCAAATTGATTTTCTAAAAAGTTAAGAAATGAATATGACAAGAACAAATACTTTACTCAAATTGATTTTCTTTAAACTTAAGAAATGAACATAATAAGAGAAAATATGCCGCTGAAATCAATTTTCCAATAAGTTAAAATACGAATATAACAATAACAAATAATGTACTCAAATCAAATTTCTAAAAAGCTATGAAATTTATATAAAAGAAAAAATATTGTACTAAAATCGATTATCTAAAAAAATTTGAAACGAACATAATATTGATTTGAAAATAAGCGTTAAGTATTATTATAACAAATACAACAACCATAAATTAAAGAGTTTAGTCCCAAAAGGTTCTAATTTATTTTAGAAAATACAACAACAAAAATACTCCCATTGGATGTAAAGTTATACATAAAAGAGAAGTGAACTGAAGTGCCGTCGAAAGTAGAAGTGTGGTGTGTGAAGCTTTTAGTCCTAAAAGGTTTTACTTTGTTTTAGAAAATAAAACAACAACAATAATATATCACTCGGGTGAGAAGTTGTGCATAGAATGGAAGTGAAGTGAAGTGCTGTCGAAATTACTAACCAATTTTTTAAATTAGAAACATTGTTTAATTATTTTATTGACCGTACATGGACGTATGAAGTCAAAAATGAAATGAAAGGTTCGATGAAAGAATATTTCTATAATGGTGTACACAAATTTATTAGATTCATAATATCTAATAATCGAAATAACAAAAACTTCGTTGCCCTTGTCGTAAATGTTAACATTTGAAGCATTGGAAACCAGATACAGTCAAAGTACATTTGTATAAATCTGGATTTATGCCAAATTATTATTTATGGGATCGTCATGGAGAATTTTTTGCACCTACAGCGGATCCTGTTTCATCAGAAGACGATATTGTTATGATGAATCCAATAAAAGGTATGGTGGAAGATGTAGCACGATCAATGTTACATACCATTCAAGTTGACGTTGAAGACGTTAATGTCGAAGAAGAACCGAATGTGGGAGAATTTTTTTTATGGTTTATTAGATGCCGCTAAGAAACCGTTGCGGGATGGTTGTAAAAGTGGAACTGAATTATCAGTAATCACTGAATACATCACTATGAAATCAAAATTCAACTTTATAAAAGCTGGATTTACAACAGTTATACAAGTTGCAAAATGACATATGGCACCCAATAATCTAATGTGTGACAGTCATTATAATGAGAAAATAATTATGTCGGCTTTCGGTCTGTCTTACCAAAAGATAGATACATGTATAAAAGGTTGCATGTTGTACTGGAAAGATGACATTAATCTTAGAAACTGCAAAATATATAATGGTGAAAGATATAAACCAAGAAAAAAGAAAGAAAAGGAAGTTCCATACAAGAGAATGCATTATTTACCAACTACCCCTAGACTTCAAAGATTATATGCGTCTTCGGCCACGACATGTCATATCGATAACACAGCATAAGAAGACAAGCAGAGGGAACTTTGACTCATCCATCTGATGGAGAAGCAAAGAAACATTTCGATAAGACGCATTCCACATTTGTTGCAGAGAGCCATAACGTTAGACTTGGTTTATATACGGACTGGTTTTCACCATTCCCTCAGTTTGGTAGCAAATATTCATCTTGGCATGTTATCGTTACTCCTTATAATTTACCTCCGTGGATGTGTATGAAAACTCCATACATGTTTCTAACTATTGTCATCCCTAGCCCTAACGATCCGACACAAGGAATTGATGTTTATCTACAACCATTAATCGAAGAGCTGAAAACATTGTGATTTAAAGGTGTTGAAACATACGATATTTGAAAAAAAAAGGAATTTTTGTATGTTCGCTTCTTTGTTATGGAATATTAGTGATTTTCCAACATATGGAATGCTTTCAAGTTTAAGTATGGTCGGTCATCTACCCTATCCTTATTGCATGGAAGAAACATGATTAATTTCTTTATGGTATGGAAGGAAAATTTCTTGGTTTGATTGTCATTGGTGTTTTCTCCATCCCAATCATACTTTTAGAAGAGATGAAAAACTTTAAAGCTGACAGAGAAGAGAATATGCAACCACCAAAGATTTGGTCAAGTGAAGAAATATATGAAATCGTAAAGGGCTACCTAAACATACATGAAACTGGAATATAGACTGAAATTCATGGTAAATCGAACATTCATAATTGGTGCAAACAAAGTATATTTTGGAAGTTACCTTGATTGAAAGATCTCCTACTTCGACATAATATTGATATGATGCATAACGAAAAAACATATTTGGTAGTGTGTTTAATAAATTATGAATGTTAAAGGAAAAACTAAGTACTATCTGAATTCAAGACTCGATATAGTACACTTTTGTAATTGTCCCAAACTTCATATGAAGCCCAAAACAACAAAAAACCCAAAGCATGCTATGAGCTAGACAGTAAGCAAATAAAACTCATGCTAAAGTGGATGGAAGGACTAAAATGCCCTGATGAGATGTCTTCTAATCTTCGTAGATGTGTTGACTTTAAAAACAGTAAACCGAGTGGGATGAAAAGTCACGATTGTCATGTCATGATGGAATATTTATCACCGGTTGTTTTCAAAGAACTGTTGCCCATAAAGTGTGGAGTGTTATAACTGAATTAAGTCTGTTTTACAAACAGCTTTGTTCGAAAACGTTAAAAATCAATCATGTACATAAACTTGAAGTAGAAATCGCGATGCTGCGATGCAAACTGGAGAAAATATTTCCACCTGATTTTTTTAATGTAATGGAGCATTTATCTATTCATCTTTCATCCAAAGCTCTTGTTCGAGGTCCTGTGCAATATGGATGGATGTATCCATTTGAGAGGTAATAGTAAATATCCATAAAATTGTTGTTAGTTTGAAATTCAGATTTACGTAAGTGCGTTTAAATTGAATTAATTTTGTAATAGGTATTTGAATAATCCGAAGACAAAAATTAGACAAAAAGCACGAGTTGAAGGTTCAATTTGCAAATCATATCTTGAAGAAGAAGCTTCACTTTTTTTTCTCTCATTACTTCCGTGACCATGTGAACTTATCATTTGTAATTGGTCCTCGTAATGATGTAGCCGTTGAAGAAGATTATTCGCAGACAATGTTGTTTATTTTTAGAATACCCACCGACCTGCTGGAAATGTGTGGAAATATAGTTAGATGATAGAGTTCAACTTGTAGCACATACATATGTTCTTCTTAATTGTGCTGAAGTTGCACCATTTGTCAGGTAATAATAAATTCACATTTATTTCAATGATACTTACATTTAATCGTAATGTAACATATATTACATATAAATTCACGGTATTTACGAATCACGGCATCCATCTGGTGATCACGGTAAGAAAAAATTTAAATGGTTTTTGAACTACGTTTATGATCCAAGAAACAACGTCATTGATGAAGAATTACAACATCTTGTGCTCGGACCAAAAAGAAATGTTAAGACTTATCTAATATTCTTCATCAATGGATTTAAATTCAACATCAAGGATTAAGGTATTGAAAGATTAACATATAACATTAGTGTATTTGTTAAAAGCAGTGATGATCCAGATGAGCATATAAAAGATTTTTACGGCGTCTTAACAGGGTTTTAGAATTGACATATTATGTACAACCTGTAGAAAAAGTTTTTTATTCAAGTGCAATTGGTTCAGCAATATCCCTGGTTCTGGAATCAACGTGCACAAAGATTATAAACTTATAGAAATAAAGCACACCTCAAATTACTATAAGTATGATCCTTTAGATTGACCAAGCAAGCATTACAAGTTTATTTTGCTCCGTATCCATCTTTAAAAAAAGATGACGCAGATTGGTCTGCTATTTTTAAAACAAAGGCAAGATTTACATTTGATGGAATTAATATTTTGAAAGAAGCAGCATGTCAAATAGATCTTGAACCAAATGATGAAATAGTAACAGCTGATGGTATTGATTTGGGTTTGTTAAATGATGAATCGAATGTTATAATAAAAGCATTTGAGAGTGAAGAAGAGATGATATAGAGTACGAGATCGAGAATGAATCAGAAGACGACGAAGAATAAAAAGTTTGAATTTTTGTACTAGTAGTTGTAAAATTTATATTCTAAGTTTCATCTATTATCAATAATGATGACTATGTTGTGAGTTATGTCTTGTTGTTTTTTTCAAATTATGTATATATTATCATGAGATCTTGTCTCATTTATCATGTTTTAGTGTAAGTTTTATGTGATGGTGATTAATCAAACATGTTTTGTAATAATGAACTGATATTTTTTTCATTATATGAAATGATATTTTGTAACAGATATGTACATGGACATTCTAGCAGATCTCTACTTTCTCCTTTTGCTGGTGCGGGTGCCAACAGCACAGCGTCGAATTTACGTTCAGTGGCTGAGTTGTGCCGAAGAGCGTGGGGTAAGTATCAAATTTATTACATCTTCACCATTTAAAATTTATTAAATTCATACATCTTATTTTATACGGGGATTTGAGGTCTAGCCGAGCGACTTTATTCTACAAGTGTTGAGGAAGGCATTCATTACCTAGATGTTGGGAGACTGGGCTCACTGGGATGACATTCTCGATCACATCAAGAATGCCAGATTGGCGGACTTGATGGTAATTTTAAATTTTAAATTTATTTGTAAAGTAATAAAATGTATATAATTCAAACAAATACCAACTTCAATACGCAGGCAGCTGCTCGTGTGGACCCATAAGATATGGATGTTTTTGTCAATCACTGGTACCGGAAATGCGCAAAAATTACAGAGACACCATATCAAAAGCCAAGAGAGCAAGAAAGAATCCATCTTAGATGGGTGCTGATGTATGGGCTTAATTTTTATAGCCGTGGGAAACTCCGAAGTCAAAGGTAAGTAATCATTTCATTTTGTTATTACATTTTGTTTAATTCCAATCTTTCGTCAACGCAGGTTGCTTATTCTCCTACGCTATATTAGGTGCATTAATTTAGTTCGTATATTAGATGCATTAATTTAGTTAATTCGTATAGGAATTGTCGGCGCGGAACCGTGCAAATATGGCTAAAAATCTTGCTTTGCACCATGGTGGGTCGAAGTCCTTCCAACAGCATCGGAGGGAATTGGTAAATTTATAAAATGTGTTTCTAAATAGTTGTAAAATAATTCAGTCATATTAGTAACATTATTCATTGTATATATAACTTTAATTTCGGAAATACGTGAGCCTACACTGGCTAAGGTCTTCACCTACACATATGCCATCAAGCGCACAGATGAAGAGTGGAATATTGCATATGAATTTACGGACAATAAATCCAAATATATGATGGTAAATTTGTCTAATTTTTTTACTGCACATTCGATAAGTTCTTTATTAATTATTATTACAAACTGATGTTCGTCATCATACGAGAGATACGAGGCGGAGAAAGCTCGAGTGGCGCAGCTGCTAGATGGCTCAGCTCCGCTAGCAGATTGCAGAATTCAACATCTGGTGGAAGGGCGGAGGACTGGCGCAGCTGCTAGATGAGCGGATTACGACCTTTTTTAACAAAGCATGGGAGCGTACCTGGTGGGGATGGGTCGGGAGATGATGATGAGTAGGATGAGTAGTTATGGATTTTTTTACTTATAATTATTGACTTGTGTTGATGGAATTGGTACTTTATTGATGGTTGTGTATAGTGATGATTGTGGATTTAATGAACATTAGTATTTGTGTAGATACAGTTGTGTTGGTTGATGGAACATTGGTTTTAGTTAATGAAAATTTATGTAAATATTAATATTTGTGTTATGTTTTCAATTATTTGTGATATGTATGAGATTATACGTTGCATGTGATGTTAATGCTTGTGATATTGAGTTTATATGTATTGGGAATGAAGCGAGATTGAGATATGATGTTTATTGTGTGGTTTCGAAGGATTAAAGCAGATCTGGGCAAAACCGTAGGTTTTAGGATGGCGACGGCTAGCATCTGCTAGAAACGACCATCTAGTTACAGTCTTGCATCGTATGGCGACGACTAGCGACAACCATTCAGTTCCAGCATTGCGACGGTTAGCGATGGCTAAATTTCTCAGATTTCCGCCGCTAAATTAGCGATGACACCGTCGCCATGGCCGTCGCTTTTTTGCTAGCGTTGTCTTGATTTGTTGCGGCATTTAGCGCAGCTAGCGTCGGCATGCGACGACCGCCGATGGTTAATTGATGTTGCTAAATGCAGTTGTTCCTGTACTGAACATGGTTACAGATAGCAGAACTAATTGCATGTACAAAAAAGGCTCATGGAGTATACTACACCCTTTTCGCCAAAACAAACTATGACTATTTGTGCTTAATATCGAGTAATTTCTATGAGCAAAGGATATTGTTGGCATTAAAGGTGGCTCATGGATTACTTGAATTCCTCATTCTTGCGGGTGATGGTTTATGCAATGTGGTATCAAATTAGGTATTGTTATTTAATTTTTTACATTCTACCATTACGAACTGCCTTGTATAATCAATTGCTATGGTATATTAAAATGAATTTGGTTTAGGAAGTTGTTGCCATCCTTGTTCGTTAACTAAGTTTTATAAAAACTAAGTTTATAATAGCAATAATAAATTAACCAAGTTTATGAAAATTAAATAGGTTTACAATATTAATAATAGCAACAACTATAATAACAACAACAATCATAATGGTAGTAATAACAAACCAAGTTTGTAGAAATTAACCAAGTTTCATAAGAACTAAGTTTAGAATAATGCAAATACTAATATATTGATACTAATAATAATAAATTATAAAATGTTAACCAAGTTAGCTAAGTTTTATAAAAGTGAATTAAATTTATATTATAACAACAACAACAACAACAACAATAATAATAATTAAAACAGGGAATTAGGCTGAAGGAAAAACCTGAGAACACTTTTAGTCTGAAGGACAGAAGTTTTAAAATTTAGTCTGAAAGACAAAAAATGATATATTCATATAGCATTGCACATCCATAATGCTATATTCATATAGCATTACACAGCTGCTTGTTTGTGTATGCAGAAACTTATAAAATTGTGTTGTATATAGCATTATAGATGTGTAATGCTATATGAATATAGCATTATGGATGTGTAATGCTATATGAATATATCATTTTTTGTCCTTCAGGCTAAATTTTAAAACTTCCGTCCTTCAGACTAAAAGTGTTCTCAGGTTTTTCCTTCAGCTTAATTCCCTCTAATTAAAATAAATGAACCAAGTTCATATAATTAACTTCGTTAACTAAATTTTATAAAAATGTACTAAGTTTGTAATAATAATAATAATTTAACCAAATTTTTAATAAATTACAAATTATAAAATAGTAACCAAGTTAACTAAGTTTTATAAAAAAAATAACTATTTTTATATAAAATTAATAACAATAAAAAAACTAGGTTTATAAAATTAACAAAGTTTATAATAATACTAATAATAATAACAACAACAATAACAACAATCATAATATTAACTATGATAATAAACAAACTAAATTTATGAAAATTAGCTAAGTTTAGAATAATAATACTACTAATAATAACTATAAAGTACTAACCAACTTAACAAAGTTTTATAAAAAATTAACTAAGTTTATAATAATAATAAATAACTATAAATTTATATAAAAAATAACTAAGTTTATAATAATTATAGAACTGCTACTAATACTACTATAAACTATTCACCAAGTTAACTAAGTTTTATAAAAATTAACTTAATTTATATATAATAATAATAATAACAATAGTAGTAGTAATAAGTTAACTAAGTTTATAAAAGTGGAAATTAGCCGCAAGGGCCTCTTTAGCAAGTGGAATTAGTTTCTAGGACACACAACTGAAATAATTACTTTCAACGCAAAACACAAAATAATTAGTTTCTAGGGCCTAAAACCTATGAAATTATGTCCTTGAAAGAAATTGGACTGCTGACTTTGTCCTTAAAAGTAATTATTCTGCTGATTTTGGCCTTAAAAGTAATTTCTTTGAATGTATGTCCTAGAAACTAATTGGACTGCAAAGTTAGTCCTTCTAATGAAATGCCCCTTTATAATTTCATTAATTAAGTTTTATAAAATTTAAATAAGTTTATAATATAATAAATTAAATGATTTTATGATGATAATAATAATAAGGATAAATTGCAAAATATTAACCAAGTTTAGTTCAATTAACTAAGTTTCCACATTTGTAGTTTCATTCGTGGTAGATACATCATTTTCCAATTTTATTCATATTCAAAATTATATTAATTTCTAACGTAGATATTCATTTTATCTGAAGGTGTGAGAATGAAAGATGTGGGATATTTCATCTTTGTAATGTATACAACAAGCTACTTTGTTCTGGTGAACATTGGCCACTACTTTTTTGTTTATGCATAAAACATATACGATGGAATATTATATGGTGAAAAGTGGGATATTATGTGTATGGATATTTTGTTATGTTTAATACAATGTGTTACATCTTTAGTTTATTATTTTCTATGATTATTGCATTTTTAATGGTTTTATGTTTTAGAAATATTCTTAATGCAACATTTTGATATGACTATCATGATTTATCGGGATGCAATATATTTTTAAAATGCAAAAAAACCATAATGCTTACAAAATGCTATAGAAAGCTTATAATAGTAGACCAAAATCGTTATGAAAAAAATTTAGCACTTTTTTGTGTGATAAATAGTCCGATATTTATTATAACATATCGATATGCATGGTTTATTAAAGCGCTATTATGGGATTTTATAGTTGTATTCCAACACAATATAAGTAAAGATAACACATAATATACTGCTTTAAAAAGGCTTACAGTAGCAGATAAAAAGCGCTATTGAAAGCAAACTATCTATAGCACTTTTTTCTACTATAAATAGTACAGTTTCAATTATAACATATCGATACACATGGTTTATTAAATCGTTATTATAGGCTATTATAGAGTTTTTTATGCACTATCGTAGGTTGTGTCATGTCGGTACTGAATACTTTTTGTGCATTCTGGTGATCACTGGAGCTTTGGTCAAGGAACAGACTGATAAAGGGTCGTCAATAAGCCCATTTCTAAGGAGTAGGTGAACAATTCCCAGAAGCTATGCAGAAAAGGACAAGTAGCCGACAAATCAGATCATCTCGGTATCGAATAAAATTACTAGGCAAAGTGCTTATAGCTGAAAGATGTGAAGATGCAAGATGAAGGAAAGGAGAAGCAAGCAATTTGCATTAAACAACTTATCTCGGTACTGACATGATTTAAGGACAAGAGAGACTTCATCTTCCCTCCTACTTTCTCGGATTTGGAATTTTATCTAGTCTTCAGCAACTTGGCGACTTTAATGGGTAATTCTCATATCCTAGAGTAATGTTTAAAGTACTTTTGGCCATTCTCTTCTTCATTCTATTATCTTTACTCAATTTTTTTTCACCTTAAGGTTGTTTAGATCTGTTCTAATTTGAAAAGTTCTTGTACTTGTGTTAAAACCATTCTAAAATAAGATCAAAGTGGACGTAGACCATATAATTTGTCGAACCACTAAAAAATCTGTGTATTTTCATTGCTTTCTTGTTGGTTTCTATTAGATCTACTCAATTTGTTCTACTTTAAGGTATTGTGTCACTTTCTAGCCTAATATTTTTGGTGCTTTCACTGAAAACGTAACTTCTTAGGAGTAGATCTCGCTTTTATTTTGGATTAGAACATCCTAAAGTTGGATCTAGAGCTTCTTATTGCTAATTGGATATTCGATTGTCGAACTAATGACCCGTAAGAGAATAGAAAATCTAGAGCTATAGCTGGAGGAGAAGATGAAGCTTCTCACCATAACAAAGAGATTAACTAGTCTGTAGCTGCTTTGCTAGGATTATCTGCTCCTTAAGATTTAGTTTTAAGAGCAGAGTTTGACAAGACGATGCATGAGTTAAACAAGAGGAGGAGGGTAGCTAGAAAGCGCTCCTAGATAAGATGGATGCAAGCATTGGCTTATGAACCCTGTAGTCCCAAAGGATGAGGAAAGTCATAGAGATGCATCACCATCAGGTTCTAAAAGGGAAATTTCCTCTTCACCTTATAAGAACAAGAGAGATGGTAAGGAAAAAATAAAGTCAAAGACTGGTGGAGCATCAGGGAAGAGCATCAGAGTAAATGGATAAGGTTTAGCCAGAGGAATTTATCTTGGTAACAACTCAAATCAGTCGGTACCGACATGAATTCAGGAAATTCCAAGGGGCTATAGCTTGAAGCCGTTGATCTGTTTGATAGTAAGGACAATCTGCAAGACATTGGTAATGAAAATGCACAAAACGATGGAGCTCAAGATGTTGGTGTTCAAACAACCACCGTAGAGATACTTAGGTGTAGATCCAGAGAAGTGGCTCTCCCAAAGACAGAAGATCCTTGACACCATCGTGCGAACCAAGACCATTTGTAGAGTCAAACAATTGATGTTGCTTCTGATATTTGTTTTTGGGTTCAATAGGCTACTGAGGAGCATATTACCGATATGATAAAGTGGTAGATGGAGGAAAACTGATGGAGAAAGGAAAAAGTTGAGGTTCCATGCCTAGAAGAACTCCATTCACAAAGAATATTTTGTAGAAGCAATACCCTAGGAAGTTTACAATGCCTTCGATGCCATTATACAACATGTCGACTGACCTAAAACAACATATATTCAAGTATGAATGGAACTTGGATGGCGTATAGATTCAATTCGATATGGGTATTTTCCTATCTTTTTAGATGAAGTTGCGTCGATGTAGTTCACTTAGCTCTCGCCAAAGCCTATTAAGACCTTTGATGAACTAGCTAAGAAATTTTTGGAGCAGTTTGTGCTCCACGATGCTTGGCCCAAGAATGTGATGTCTTGCTGCACTTTCTTAGGGACTTAAGGAGTCGCTAAAAGGCTTTCTAAATAGATTAAATATATCAGTCACGAAGGTAAATAATTGGAATAAGGATATGGTGTTGACGGCTTTCGTCTAAGGGATATACCTGGATATAGATTTTGGAAAATGATTATAGATGAAACAACCAATTACTTTCGAGGAGTTCCATTAAAAGGCTAACCAATTCTATTGCTTTAAAAAGGCAAACTTTGATGCCGGGTTGGTTCGCAACGGACAGTCGAGAAAAGTCATTTAAAAAATGTGGCTATTAAGTAGACCGGTGCAAGCGCCAGTAATGTAGCTGTGAATTTTGGGATTTCTAATATCCATAAAAAGAGGGATCAAGGCATTAGGAGTAGGAGGAATGATAACAAAATGCATCCAAAAATATAAGACCAGAGGAATATTCTCCTCTAAATGACATGCTCAAAAAATCTACCTTGCTACGCAAGGAACAAAGAAATACAGGAGGCCACCTTAGAGGGAGGTGATGTAAGCCAAGGGATGCTTAGGAAAGTGTTGTCGATTCCATAAGACCCATGGACATAACATAAATGAATGCCATCACTTGAGGGATATCACTAAGGAGTTAGTCCACAAAAAGAAATTACACCAAGACGTTAGAGAGCCGTAGGATGGGCCGAATGACAGAACCAGTCTAGACCCACCGGAAGGGGCCTAGGTGCCTAATGACAGGATTGTTATTAACACGATAATTGGAGGACCTCATGTCATGGAGAAAAGCTGGAATGAGATGGAGCGGTGCACGAATGCTTCGAAGCATGCATTGCAAGAGAACTACTTTGCTATTGAAGATGAAGATTAGGATAAGCAATAGAGATTAGTGAACGATGACATAGTCTTTTGTAACAGGAATTCTGATAGGATTGAAGATCCAATCTTTGATCTCATGGTGATAACGGTTATTATGGGCCCATCTACTATGCATCGAGTCTTAACGAATAACGGAAACTCGATGAATATTCTATTCAAAAGGACTTATGATTAGATGAAAATCGATTGGAAGGACATCAAGCCTTGTCAATCCAGGATTTAAGTATTTACTGAAGAAGTAAAGGAGCCTATTAGAATTATCGATTTGTCCACGGAGTTGGGAGAAGGAGACCGCAAGATCATGCAGGTTCAGAAGTTTGTAATTATTAATTAATTTTCGCCATATAATTCCTTTTTGGACTGATCGACTCTAACTAGTTTCAGAGTAGCATTGGTTCCTTGATTCTTGATGCTGACATTATTACAGAGAATGAGGTCAAATCGATTCAAGGTGACTAGAGCACTAGTTGAGAATGTTACGTTACTGAGCCTAGAGAAGCAAAGTGATTGGAGAAAGGGAAAGGTGTAAAGAAAGCTCTCTATATGAAGAATGTGGATGCGTAGGAACCAATTCCAAGCCCTGAGTCAGGAACTACAGCAAGTTTTTTAAGCCTATGTATCCTAAGAAGTAGTCAAAGGAAGTGTGGGCAACACCCGTTGAGCTGACACTCAACATTATTGATTTGACGATCCTACTCGGGTCGTTAAGGTCAGATCTCCTATAAGAGCTAAACTGAAGAAGGAGTTAGTTGGTTTTTTCTTAGAAAACCTAGATGTGCTTGTTTGGATGCATTCAGATATGTATGGGATAACAACGGAAATTGCGTATCACGCACTAAACGTGGACCCGAAATATCCCCATGTAAAACACAAAACATGCAGTCTTGGTCTAGATCGATATGCTGAGTTAAAGGAGGAAGTGGACAAGCTGAAGGTAAATGTCTTATTCGCGATGCTTTATACTTGAATGGGTATCGAACCTTATGTTGGATAGAAAGCAAATGGGAAATGGTGGACATGCATTGATTACTCGAACCTGAATAAAGCGTGCCAGAAGGACATCTTCCCATTTCCTAGAATCGATAGGCAGGTAGATGGAATCGTTGGATATGAGTTATTTTCTTTCATGGATGCTTACTCTGGGTATGACCAAATAGCAATGCACTTTCCAGACCAAGAGGACCCAATTTTTATAACGGATTTGGGATTGTACTACTATAGAGTGATGCGGTTCGGTCTGAAGAATGCAAGAGTTGCCTACCTAAGATTGGTGAATTCCATGTTTAATGATCCGATTAGGGGACAATGGAAGTGTATGTGGATGATATACTTGTGAAGTCATGGATATCAACGAACCACATGAAAGACATTTCAAAGATGATTGATGTGATGCAAAGCTACATGATGAAATTAAACCCATTGAAGTAGTCCTTTGGAGTTGCATCGGGGATCTTTTTGGGATTTATCTTAATTTACAAGGCATTAAGGCTAATCTAAAGAAGGTTAACGCCTTGAAACATGTAATTGTCCCATGCAGAAGGAAGGAAATGCAAAGCTAGACTGGGAAGGCTACTACATCGAGTAGGTTCATCTCAAAGGCAACTGATGAATACATACCGTTCTTCGATACCCTCAAAAAAAGAAAGGAAAGTTTGTCTGGACAACGGAATGCTAAGACACTTTCGAGGAACTATTAAGGCATATGGAAAAACCACCGGTCCTATCCAAGCTGTTGGATGAAGAAGGTATATTTATCTATTTTGTGGTGCCTGCTCATACACTAAGTGCAGCATTGGTACTAGAGGAGGCAAGGATCCAAAGGTCAGTATACTGCATTAACAAGCAGTTCACCGGAACAGAGAAGAACTTTCCTAAGCTGGAAATGCTTGCTTATTGCTTGTTGATTGCTACGAGGAAGTTGCGACCATATTTACTGGCTTACTCGATAAAGATGCTGATGGATTGGCCCTTAAAGAAAGTACTGCACTAACCTGGGGCTTTATGAAGGTTATTGAAATGAAACATCTAGCTAAGAAAATATAGTATCACTTACCATCCGAGAGGGAGATGAGGAGAAATGTATTGGAAGATTTCATCATTGAATTTACCGCCTAGGATGAGGAAGAAGAAGATGATACGATCCCATTTTCTCAA
The DNA here is from genome assembly GCA_030765085.1 of Allium cepa. Taxonomy (NCBI): domain Eukaryota; kingdom Viridiplantae; phylum Streptophyta; class Magnoliopsida; order Asparagales; family Amaryllidaceae; genus Allium; species Allium cepa. The sequence continues at coordinate 603,372,417 of CM060934.1, read as the reverse complement.
TGGAAATTATATGCAGACGGAGCTTCCAACGAATGTTACTCTAGGGCAGGAGTGGTACTCATGATGCTAGAAATATGGCCGATTGTATATGGATTAAAATTAGAGTTCTTGCAACAAACAACAAGGTTGAGTATGAAGCATGTTGGACTCAGAATAGCGAAAGAGCTGGGGGTTAGGATGCTACATGTATGCAGTAACTCCAAGTTGGTGGCCTACAAGGTAAAAAAAAGATTTCTAGGATAAGGGTGCAAAACTTGCCCCTTACTTAACGAAGACACTGGAACTGTTGAATGATATAAAGCATTACACGATTACGCATATCCCCAAGGAGGAGAATATGAAAGCCGAATCATTGGCCAAACTGGCCTGTTCTAGGGATGTTCAGTTGATGAAATTTGTTCCAATCAACATTTTATCATCTCTAATCAATGACAAGATGGATGCCGACTGGATCCTAGAGGCCGGGAAGGAGAAGGTATCATGGTTGACTCTGATCAAGGACTATTTGTTGATCTCCCAAATGGAAGGAACGAATTATGAAAACCCTTTCATAAAGTGTCGCGATTCATAATGCAAGAAGGAGTGCTATACGAAAGAGGTGTCTTAAACCTCTTGCTTCGATGTATCACCAGGGATGATGCTAGGAATTCTCATGGAAATCCATCAGGGTAGCAGTGGTGATCACATCGTGGGGCAGACCTTAGCAAAGAAGATCATTCGCTATATATACTTCTAGCCAATGATAAACTATGATGCTACTGACTACACCGGATGGTGTGACAAGTGCCAGAGGTATGCGAAAATTCCAAGAACCCCATCCATAAAGCTTATGCAAATGGTTATACCATAGTCGTTTGTGGTTTGGGAAATTAATATAATCGATGTGCTACTGATGTTGAAAAGAGGAGCTAAGTACACTATTGTTGTGGTGGAATACTTCACAAAGTGGGCTAAAGTGGAACTTCTTGCCACGATAAAACCAAGAAAATGATCAGCTTTGTGGCAAAGTATATTATCTATAGATTTATAGGTACCAAGAAAATTATAACTGACAATAGTACTCAATACGAGAGCACCAAGTTCAAGGATCCCTATAACTATAAAAATTTAAGAAAAGCTTTTTGATGGTAGCTCACCCACAAGTGAATGCATAGGTGGAAATAGTGAGTAAAATCATCAAGTCTATCTTGAAAAAATGGTTAGCTAAAGCCAAGGGTGACTGGGTCAATGAGCTTCCACTTGCGGTGTGGCTTATAGGATGACCTACAAGTCTCCGACTAGACATACTCCGTTCGCTCTGGCCGATGGAGCTGAGGCCATGATTCCAATAGAAATGGAAGTCCCTTCTCTTCGAAAAAAGCAATATGACTCCAAGATGAATGAGGAACTCCTGCTTGAGTCCCTCGATTTGGTTGACAAAAATCAAGAAGAGGATAAATTGAGGATAGCTGCTCACTAGAACGGATTAGTATGGATTTCAACACCGAGATTCGGAGCTGAACCTTTAAAGTAAGGAACCTCATTTTGGAACAAGAACTCCTTGGTATAGGAGACGTGGTATAAATGGGGAAGGTCCCTATGTGATTGAACAAAAGCTTGGAGATGGAACTTTCAAGTCGATGACTGTTGATAGAATCCCATTTTGTGGGCATGGAATAGCGACTATTGCGATGCTATTTCACTTAGATATATTTAATTTAGTTTCTACAAATAAGCCACCTTCGAACTAAGGAAAGGTAATAAGGCAGGCCTTGCCACTTCTTTTGTTTATAAATAAAGTTAGCTTATTGAACCAATGGAACCGTGTTCTTGTAAGGAAAAATTTGTGTTGCATGATTAGTATACAATCAGGTAGCCGAAGATTGGTACCGACCAACTCCTTTGATTCCAGGATCAGGACAAAGGAGTATAATCGTAGTGGTTGATCTAATGATTCACCTTTGTCCCTTCGATCTATACTAATGCCCAGAGATACGAAAAGTCAATAAGGGATGCCCACAGTAAGGCAACTAAAGCATCGGCTCCCGGAGATAGGAATTTATGTGCAATCGAAATTTTAATGTCTACACTTGCAGCTTGGCAGGGCATGCTTGACCGAGGATAAGTGAGGATTGTCAAAGGATCCTCACGATCAAAACTTAGAGATCGATAAGACTGAGAACGAACGCCTGCAGATTGGCACCCGAAGCACCTATTCCTAGAGATAGGAACCAATATACAACCAAGCTTTCATTACCACGCTAGCAACCTGGTAAGACATGCTCAACTGAGGAAAAGTGAGGATGATCGATGAATATTCTTGATTATCCCCTAGATATGGATGAGATTGAGAGCAGAGGCTTCAAAATATATGCCAAAACACTGATTCCCAGATGTAGGAATTGGTGTATAGTTGAAGTTTCCACAACCACGTTTCCGGATCAGCAGGAAATGCCCAATCGAGGATAAAATGGTGGTCGAGAAGTTATTTTGATTATTGCCTAAAGATTGGCATGATCAAACATTGATGCTTAGGGATAAGCATCTAAGCCATCATCCTTAACGATGGGGATCGATGGGATATTGAACTATCTATCACTCATAGCCCAGTAAGATGCGCCTAGCCAATGGTGAGTGATGAGGATCGATAAATAAATTAAATCAATGTGTGAAGATAGGTAAGATTGAAATATGGTGGCCAGAGGTAGATATTTGGAATGTTTTTTCCCAAAGATGGGTAATGGAAAGAAGTCGAACACTTCTTTGACTATAACTTTGTTCGTGGTCGGGCGGATCTTGAGCGAGAATAAACAAAGTCTACCATGAAGACAGCTATATGAATAAAAAGTCACGTTTGTCCAAAATGGAAGTTTTTTGGCAGTGGTAAACAGTATTATGTAATGGAATATGACCGAGCAATCATAGGAATTTACCTATACATATATATATATATATATATATAGAGAGAGAGAGAGAGAGAGAGAGAGCAATGGTAAGTAATAATATTGCATAGACACACGCATGCATAATATAAGTAGATCACCTTACATGTAGATATATAATACATGTAGGTACTTACATATAGGCAAGAAAAATAAAGGTGCAGGAATGTATATACGAACAAAGGTTATATAGAAAACAATAATCTTTATTTGCAATCACTTTTTATACAATTAATGCAGCGGCCGGTCCTGCACAAACTCAACTATATGCAAAAAAGGAACAAAAAACGTCAACATAAGACCAAAAGAAGCTATCTTCAAATCAAAAGGCACCGAAGTACCTTCTACAATAGCTAAATCAAAAACATACTTCTTCTTCCGTTGCTTACTTCCACCCTTAAGATCATCCTTCACCAGCTGCTTCTTCGAATCCTTCCCATCCTTGGATTTCGCCTTTTTAAGCTATCCTTTCCCAAGAGTGTTACCTTTCGAGTGAGTGGTCTCTCCACTTGGAATGACAATAGTATCTTTAAGTATATCAACGGGAGCATCAAAGGACTTGGATAATCCTTAAGGCTGCTACTTTTTGGAGGTTTGATTTTGGTTGGTGGAATTTGTGAAGTAAGGCTTGTTTTTCTCTGAGCTAGCAAGTGCTTTGGTCCTTAACTCATTTTTGACCTTAATTTTGCTAAAGTTGATATTCATTCTCTCCATCATGGAAATGGAATTAGTTAGGCCTATAGCACTTGTATTTGTAATGTCTTCCCCGAAGGACTGTGAAGTATCCTCCAATCCCAAAACCCAATCTTCTGTGAATCATGACCGAGGTCAGAACTGGGGGGAGGAATTAGAGCGATAGGTCCCATGGTGATAGAGGTTGACTCAATGGAAATAGCAATGGGACCCAAACCTTGAGTAACTAGTGGGCAGAGGAGTAGGAAGTGATGGATGACTTGTAAGTTCACAAACAGCAAAGTAAAGGTTAGTAACGACCTTCGACGAGAATTGAAGCTTCTTAAATATGAGAAACACTTTCAATGAGAGAAGATCCTTATATGGGAGACTTAGTGATTTCAACTTCTTCAGTGGACGAATGGATGGATTAAGAAACAAGGAAGGGAATGTAAGGCTTGTCAGTAGTCATGGCCGTAGAAGCAAGAATTATAGTAAGGGTAACCTCGAAACTAGCCCATGCGGAAATTAGAGTCTCTATTGTAGGCACTTTGGAATAGGGAATCTACGGTTCTATTTGAACTAAATGCAGTAGGATCAACATGAGCATCAACGGGTGACTTTCTTGCATCAGCATTCCCTCCAGCCAGAATCGCGTTGCACTTCTCTAGGGATATAATGTTATCTCATCCAAAAATTTGGCACTCAATTGATCTTCAATAAGGCCTTTGCCAGATGAAATTGCACTTTGCATGATTTCCTCCCAAGCATTTGCCAAGTAACGAGATAACTATTTCCAACCACTTTCGAGGATATGGAGAAAAATTGTTGAAGGGTGGTGTTTATCTCTTCTTTATCCTTAGCTGCTTGGTCCTTGAGTTGCGTTATTTAACCTAGAGCTTCGTGTAGTGTCAACGTAAGCCTCTATTTTTGTATCTTTCCCTTTAAACTGACGTTGAGTTTTTCTACTTCAGCCAAAAGTGTTTGAAGTTCTTGTTCTTGGCCTAAAGCGCCTTATCTCTCTCTTGAGTTACCTTGTCCTTACATTGACTTGGGCAATAATCCACCACTCCCTAGATGTGCCTTCTTAAGTTGGTCATTATTCACATTGAGGGCCTAAATGTGTACGCGTGACAACTCCTCGAATAAAGCTTTAGAGTTATCAACCGATTTCTAAGCCTCTTTTCTTTGCTTATTCGATTAGGCCAAATTAGATTTATAATTAGCTATCATCCTATCATGGGTCTTCCTCTCCGATTCAACTAAGTGAATATCTGTCTCATTAATTAAATTAACTTTAGAAAGGGAAAAAGCAAATTTCCTCCATCCAATGAGTTGGGCAACAAGCTCGGTGACCCATCCAACCCTATGATTAGCCTCTATGTAAGGGATATTTTTTATGTTATGGTCAAACTTCACCCTTATTAGGTAAAGATTAGAAATGAAAGCTTGCACATTAGTTGTTACAGAAGTGGACAAACCTAAAGGAGGTGGCAGTAAAGCTGGATGAGCAGAAACCTCCTTATACTAATGGAATGTTGATATTAGTGATTGAGGTTTAGATTGTTGGAAGCTACTGAGAATGAGTTTGGGGATGAGAGCATAATTGAGAATTGCGTGATATCTTCCCCTGGTCATAGTACTATATTTCTTCATCCTAATGCTTCTTCCTATTCTTATCTTCACAGTATTCCCTTTCGTTCCTTTTTAGTCTCTCTTCCTCAGTCTCTTATTGCGAAGAAGAGCAGTGATATAAGGTTTTGAAGTGGTTCCCTAATGCTCTCACCAATGCCTAAGCATAGATAGTGGAAGCGGCCTCTTCCCATTATACTTGAAATGAAAGAAAAAGGGTTGTATCAAACTCATAATACTAAAGTAAGGGCAAATGAAGGATATGAGTGTTTTTGATCCTAGAAGTATGCAGAGTGCTAGTGTTTCTCTAAGTACTCTACAGACCATGATCGGATGGTTTCAAAAGTAGGGTTTCATCTCCCTTAGCTAGGAGGTCCCCAGATGGGAAACTGAAGCCAGAAGGGTACTCCTTAAGAAGATCGTCAATCTGGATGTCTTAATCCTTAATCAAGCTGAAGATGTTTTATAAAAAGCCTACGCTTATAGGAGTGGATGCCTCGACGGTCAAAGTTGTATTTAGACCAAATGATTACTTTAAGGAATTAACATCTATTCTTAGGATGCAGTGAGATAGATTTTTGTGCCTTTAAGGGGTGTTTCCGTATATGATTCATCTTTTCCATGGTCGAAATCCTCATCGTCGTCATCTTCTTCATCATCCTCCTCTTTATCGTCTTCTTCTTGTATTCCTTCTATCCTTCTTTCTTCCTCTACTCCCTCTTCATGGACCTCCTCAACAACGTTCTCTTCCGTCACTTTATTTGCACCTTCACCAGCATTCACCTTACATAGCGAACCTTCGATGCCTGCGTGGATGTCATCGTCGGAGTCGCAAGTGGGGGCAGAAGCTCGAGCAGCAGCAACTCTGGCATTCCTAGATGAAGGTTTAGCTGGATCAACGAATCACTCGAGACATACAAAGTTGCATTGGCGAAGATTCTCATTAGTTAGAAGGTAAAAAGTGATGCGGTAGTGGATGTCGACTCTCATAAGTGTCTTCAAGTTTAAAAGTGCACATCACTACCATCTCAGCGGGGAATACATACGAATAGAGCAAAGAAGAAGTTAGATACTTGAGCGGTGAGAATCCAAGTATGGAAAAGGGTAGAAAGGAAGAAGTCCTATGTCCAAACAACCAGAGTTGGCTAAATCCGGAGGGGCGGCGGACGAAGAAGAATTCATTTTTAAAACAGGAACATTTTTTTCTAAAGTGCTTCAATGACTTTACAATGTTACCATGTTTTAATAATTAACAATAAAGGTGATTCGGCTCTTTTCTTGAAGCTCAAGAGATGCATAAACACCCTCAAACTTGGAGTTTAATGAAGCTACATCATGAATATAACATATAAGGAGTTTGAAAGAGCATATCCATTAGGGTGCATTTGGGTAGGATTAAGCCCAAGGTCTTGAAGAAAGGCTCGTAGAAAAGGATTGAAAAATGGTACAGTCCTGCTCGGGAACATGTATTTGTTATAGGTTGCGTATCCCTTTGGAGGATTGTGCACCTGTTGATCAACTCTTGGGATCAAAACGATACTCTCCAAGATCCCATGTTGAAGGCATATTATGCGAAGTGAGTTAGAAAATAATATGAAAGGTATTGACTCTAGAGGGTTGTTCAAAACCCATAAACTGGGATTTTCATTCACTATGGGATGCTGATTTTGGAATTAAGCCAATGGTACTATTTCTCCTTGTAACTTAGTTAGAATTGAGCGTCTAACTCTAGTTAGCGTAGACGTCGTTGCTTGAGCCAGGTATCGTGCTTAGAAGGAGTTGACGGCCAAGAGCCAATGTTTAAACAGGGTGAATGATGAGTCATATTGAACTGGAAAACTTGATAGTGAACATGGTCATGTGTGTTTAATTTTGAAATTCTATTTTAATATGAACCCACGTGCTCGACAGTCATAATCCAACAAATGTCAATGTGTGTTGACGATTCAGATTCCGAACGTCGATTGAGGAAATTTAAAGTGTCAATCTATGCAGTTGCCATGTGTCCAATACAACAACATGAACACTCTATGTAGACAGCCTGCACATGCTAGAAAATGAGCTCCATCACATGATGGAGCTTTGTATCGGATCTTAATAGTTATTGTAGGATGAAAGACAACAGACCATTGTTCAAAGCGATGTGGAGCTTCGATTATAGGAACACAGGATTGTGTAGTGACTTAATGTGCTGTGTTTTGTGGTGAAACCATTCAAACGCCAAAGCGTGCTTGATTTGACCATTCATTGGAACTACCTTATCACGTTTAAACGATTATTTGTGAACTACCGAACTTTGGTAGTTAATGCTTAAGCATCTTGAGTGTGTGAAAGCTTGAAACCATTGCAAGACATAGAAGACCCGAGGCAATGATGGTGGAGATCCATGGAAATGATGGTGGAGATCCATGGAAATGATGGTGGAGACCCGAAGTTGGCATTGGGTAGGTATGGAACATCATAACTTGAGTGATTATAGTGCCAACTTCTAGTCGAGCTTGGGGCTCCTTAGGAGAATTCGAGTTTTACGATGGCCAAGGACTCAAGTGAAGGCTATTAATTGAATCCCTAGCTATCGATGGCGGCCAGGCCTATGACCGCCTTCACGCCTATCAAAGACAACCCACCTTGGTATTATGGATCGAGACCTGAACTTAAAAAAATTCGGGATCGAGATTTTTATGGAAGGCAGTGTTTGGTGAGGTAGAGATTTGGCAGTGGCAACGGCTAAAGGGAGATGGCGCAAGCTTTAGACGGTCAAAGGTAGGAGTGTAGGTTGAAAGAATGAAGCCGTAAGAATTTGGCCTAGAACAGAGCAAAGTATTCGGAATAAAACAAGAAAGTGAAAGTATATCTGAAAATTTCCAAGCGTTGGAACTTATAGGTGTGTTGTGACTCTCTAGATCATGTCAATGCCAACATCATATGGTCGGTATCGACATGGTTTGACTGTCAATTTCTTTTTTAAAAAAGGGAGAGAAAGGAGAATGGAAAAAAGAAGGAATTCTCTCCTGGCTAAGGCAAGGAACGACCTTCACAGTGATGTAGCTCTGGACCTCGACATGGAAAGTGATACAACTACTATTTAAAGTGGTCAAATGGATATTCTTGAAATAAAGACGACACTTCAAAGTGACTCATAGATTACCAATAGACTTATGCAAGTGGTCACATATACTTGTACTGATCCAAAGCAAGCTTCACTTCGAACAGAAGTGTACTTTTAGGGGAAGCAAGTGTTATCTAACTTTTAGACCAAGCTGATTTCAGACGAGTTTGGATGTCAAGATAAAGATGAAATGTTTTGAGGAATTAGAGGCAAGTTTGGAATGACAATAGAAAAGACTTCAAGGAGTTTGAAGTCAAATCAAACTAAGGAAAAGAAGTCATCACCAACATGAATTCATGTTGGTACATAATACTTTTTATGCACTATAGTAATCATTGGAGCTATGGTCAAGGAGTAGAAGATAAAGTTGTCATCCATGGGCTCATTTCTGAAGTAGTAGGTGAAAAACTCCTAAAATCTATGTAGAAAGAAAAAATCATATCATCTCGGTATCAAGCAGAATTACAAAGAAAAATTACTTGTATCTAGAAAATTTGAAGATGCAAGATGAAGTATGTAACATCCCGGAATTTTAGACATTGAATTTTGAACATTTAATTCATCTTAAATATTCAATGTAGACTTTGATTAGTATTAAAATAAAAAGAATTAGGTGGAATTAATAAATTACGTATAATTCCAAATATGGTAATCCAATTGGAATTTAAATAATAATAATTAAATATTGAATCGGGATAAATTGTGAATATGGAGGTAAATAGATATGGAAATGAGTTCTAAAATTTATTTTAAGTCTATTTGGTCATTAAAAGTGTTGTTGGATTATTAGGTGGATTTAAAAGTTAATAGGTTATTATTGGGAAATTTATGTTAAATTAATAATGGATTTAATATTATAAAAATGCAAATAATCAGATTTTGGGTCCGGAATGAGTCAAAATAATTTTTAATGTGATTTGTAAATTTTATATGATTTATTATTAAGATAATAAATTTTAAAGGTTAAATTTTAAGCTTTTTCGATTATTGCAGAAAATCGCTCGATTTAATAGACGGGTTAAAATAGCCTTACGAGGCACAGTCTCGGAATTCGACGAAACTAGTTCCAATGGATCCGTAATAGTTAGTTATTATCGGATTTCAATTTTCATACCAATCGGAGTTGTCGTTTGACCGTGGCAGCTCGAAACGCATCGAAATCGTTTTAATCGGTTTAAATTAAAATTGATCGTTTAATTCCGTAACTCGCACGTATGACCAAATTAGCTTACGAAACCTATTCCATTATGTCCAAAATGCTGAAAACCCTAGAAACGCCTGTCGGAACGCGTAGTTTGGAGCTCGTTTGCATAAGATGTTAAATTGAGAATTATATGAATAAAATAATATTAATAATATTATATAAACGTTTATAATTATCAAACCCTAGATCTATCTTCCAGGCCGCCGCTTATATCGTTCAATACCCGGAAACGCTCACACTTCTTCCTCATTTTCCCATCAATCCACGCAACGATTCGTAAAACTTTCTACATGAAAATCAAAGAGCATGAAACCAGCTTTACATCCTTACGGTGGTGTGGCTCGAAGTTCGCAGTGGTGGCCCGGATCAGATCGAATAGGTGATGTTTTTGGGAGCGTCTTTCGAGGCAAAACCTTAACCGAGCTCACGCGCGCGCCTGGGGAGGGTGGAGTTAGCGATGGGCTTCGCAACGGTGAGCCCGATCGCATTCACGTTGAGCAAGGCGGGGGCGGTTGTAAGCCCTAGGCGGCGGTATATGGGCTCTTTCGACCCTGGTAATTCGCGTGGAGAAGAGGATGTTTTCAGTGGCCGTGATCTCCTGTTGTTTTTCGTACGGCCGAGGTTTTCTGAGGTTGTAATAAAAAATAAATTTCGTTTATAAATCTAAATCAAAAGTTTGAATTGATGTAACTCATGCATACTGTATCAGATTTCAACGAAATTGGCGACACCGGAATTGCAGAGACGCGTACTACGCGATGGAGCAGTCCCGAAATCGTTTCGAGCAAATAAGAATTTAAGTTAAAATCGAACGTCTTTTGATTTAATTTAAATTCGAACGCTCGCCGAAACGCATGGTGAGTTATTCTCACTCACATCTGGATGCTAGACATTTTTAAATAGTTAATATTTAAATATCTGTGTGATTGGTTGAATATAAATGTTGTTACTAGTCTGGATTGATATATATATATTTGTTGTGCTAATATCTGTGGATGTAGGGAAAATAGGTTGGAGGGATCCAACTGGATTCCTCACAATATATGAATTATTGTTTTAACTGATGATGTATTTTATTTATACACCGTGATAGCTAATTATGGAATCTAGTGTTGTGATATGAATTGATAAATTTTAAACCTGAAATTGTTAAGCATAAATAAAATAAATTGGTTTTAAAAGAAATAAAAGAAATTGTTAAATAAAGGATTTAAAGGAATAAAAAATTGGAATCTGGTTTGGATGAAGATTGGAAATTGATAAATTTGGAATTATAAATGAAGAGGAAATTTATCAATTGATAAATGTGAAAGTATGGATTTCTGGAGATAAATTCTATAAGAAGTTATAAATTGTTTTTAAATAACGATGGGGTTATTTGAAATGTTTTCCTGGAAATTAAATATGATTTCAACGAGACCTTTCAAATATAATTAGCAGTTTAAATGTATATTAATTCTTTTAGAAATACTATTTTAAACCATAGGAAATTTATTTAAGTAATTCTTAAGTGCTACTTTCATTTAATAAATTCCCAATGGTTTGATTTAAAAATATTTAAGCCTAGACTTTGAAAGTGAATTTCCAAAAATGGGAAGTGGGTTTAAAACTTCGAAGGAAGTTTATTTTATGCAGGTGAACAAATTTACAATAATTGAAAGTAAATTTGAATTGGAATAAATCGGGCGGGATTTATAAAAAGGATTCTCTGGGTTGTTTGGGTAGAAGTATATTTCCCTGGGAAACCAGGTTCGTGTTTTAAAGAAGATTTTAGGTAATGTTAAAGTTTAACTTGTTTCTAAAGTGTTTTTGAGAAATTATTATTTTAAGGGAAATAATTAATAAATTAGCTATAATAGTAATTATTTAAGAATATTATTAGTAATTATTTTTATATATGGATTTATTTAAAGAATATTTTGATTTAAGTTATTTGATACCTCGTATATATTCTTTTAAAACTCCATCTTTAAATTTCATTCAACTAAACCTTATTTTAAACTAGCCTATATCTTATCAAGTGGTTTTACTTTAAATATTTCGAAATTATTTTTGGACTAAATAACTAGTAGTAAAATTAAATATTTCAAAGTATATTTAAGAATAAAGTATTTTAATTGTTTTAAAATCTAAATGGTTTGGACTTGGTTGTTTCCAGTGGTAAATAAATATTGTGAAATTTATTTTGTTAAGGAAAATGTTTTGTAAAACTGTTTTCAAAGGGAATTGAAAATAGAAATATATCTTGTAAAGATATTTGAGGCAAATAAATAATGTGGGAATTATTTATTGTGTGATGGATGTTTTGTGAATGTTAATTGATAGTTAAATCATCGATTATCAATATTGGACAAATGCGTTGATCGTTTCGAAGAGACCGGGATCAAGATTTATTTCTCGAAAACCACTTCGATCCGGTATGTACGTTTTGTGGTAAAACGTGTTTGGATTCGAAGATGGAGCAGTGAAGTGCAAGGGCTAGTCGCTACTAATCCTGAGGATATTTCCAAAATGGATGTAGTAGGAGTAGTGCCTTCGGTTCCGTTCGAACCCGGGACGGACTTGTATGGACGAATGCTTTCGGAACATCGTCAGGCGGGCGATGGGCATTCTAAGTGAAACGTTCTAAAGGTAACGCTTTGCCTCAAGCCTCATCAAATGGAAATGACTGAAAATCAGGGGGTATGCAGCAAGGCTTCGTGGGTAGCCCCCACTTGAGAGTAAGGTCATCCCTGTCTAGATGTCCCTTTTTATTTTGGCTTAGTGGTGCGGCTGTTGATCCCAACCGCGGGGTGATCTTATTCGAAACTGTCCAGTAAGGGATGGTTCCGGTCTTGTGTTGCAGGGGAGCGGACGTACTCCTCGGTACTGTGATCTAGACCACGTACTATGACAGGTGGTACCCCAGTGCCTAGTCATTGTGGGAAATCCATTCCCCTTACGAGCCTTTTACGAGTTTTGTTTGTATTACCCACTCTGTGGCTAGTAGTTGGAATTTAATCATGTAACAATTTCGGCTATTTTATAAGTATTTGTATATAGACCCTATTATAATATCAGAGGATTTCTATAAAAAGGTGTTTTAGCTATCGTAAGGTAAAAACCCGACATGTTTATTTGTGGCGTAGTCTTACGAGATGCTTTTGTTTCAAAAAGATTTTTGAAACTTTAATAATCAATTTGGATGCATTATTATTATTATCAGCTGGTATTCCAGACTGACTCGGGTGTTATTTCATTATAATGCTCGGGTCAAACCGAGTATTATATGTTCAGGACAGGATGTTATGCAGCTGAAGAGAAGCTGGAGTCCAAGACGTATTCTTCGTACCTATATATATACATACCCGCTGCTGTGACTGTTTGAGATTGTATGATTGATCATTGTTGTTTGTATGAGATACTCTGACGATGTAATATACAAAACAGATATAGCATTTTATTTTGTGTAAAGATCTATTATTGACTATTATATTTTATTCCGCTGCGACTGTGAGATTCTGGTATTGTTTAGTTCCTTCTTCCTTCTATCTCTTCTTCTTCTTTAACCCTAATGGTTCGTATTTATGTTCCACTTGAGTAACTTTATGTAGTATAGTGTTGACTCAAGGGGTATAGATTTGTGGGCTGTTACACTTGGTATCAGAACTTAGGTTGGCGACAACCTAGGCTTTGGTGGAGAAATTACTCATTAAACAGAGTCAATAATACTTTATAATGAGTTGAGCGTATTAATAGATATGAGAGCGTACTGGTTAGTGCATATAAAAATTGTTTTTATACCGTGTTGACTTATTGGTTGAGTGTTTATGAATTCTGGTCGATACGGGAAGTACAACCGTATCGATAAGGGTTTCTAAACTCTTAAACAAGATGAACCGACATAGTATTGTTTTTAAAGTGGGTAAATGAAATAATTTTACCCAAAATTATATTTTGATATAAAAGGAATAATTTTTTTGAAATTATATATATTCGGATGTTTGGTTGTTAATATTAAAAATCAAATATGAATCTAAAATTTGAAATGGTTATAATCAAATCAAATTCCATGAGTACAAATTATACAAAAGCGAATAACTAAATTTAAACCAAAACCAAAATTTAAACCCCGGAAGTTTTGGAAAGGATTTTAAATGTATTGAAAACAAAGTTTGGAAAAAATCTTTGGAATGTTAGGATGTTTTCCAAGGTGTTGAAGGCAATGACGGAGAATTAATTTGGGAAGTATTTTTTTGAATGGAAACTGTTTTGAAATGAATATGGAAAAGTAAGGAAGCACTGAACCCACTTCAGTCGCTAGAAAATAATCCTGATGATGCTGGCCACATCATTAGAATTAATTTTCGAGTTTCTAAAGTGATGGATTGCTACCAAAGTGGTTGGTTATGATATTTGTTGGACTTGTTGGGTATAACAGTTGTTTTGGAAATTTCAAAAATGGGAAAATTGTTTTGGTACAACCAAGTTGTTTGGAAATTCGGAGATTTGATTTGATATACCAAATGGGTAGGTGTTGATCATTATTTTAAAATGGTTTTGGAATAAAACCGGGTAATTAAATTCTGGAAAATTCTATTTAAATAATGTGTAAAGTTAAAATGGATCAACTATTGGACTTATTAAGTGAAGTTGATATTAATAAGAAGGAAATGGAATTTTTAATCTTGGAATCAAAATTTAACTTGAGTTGTTGAAAGTGAATAAAATATATTGAAATGAATAGAAAATTTGAATTTAACTTGGGATAAGTTAAATAAATTGAACTTCGAATTAAATTGATTTGGATTAAATTGAAATGTAAAATAACTTGGTAATCATGGGTCATTATACAATAAATTGTACTCATAAGTTATTAAGTGTTATACTTGTGATCTGAAAATTGTGGATTTAAAATTTGAAAAGGATTAAGGTGAAAGAAAATTTATATCCTTAAGAATTCAGATATATATATATATATATATAGAATTTGGAATTGTGATTATAAGATGTAAATGAACTAAAATGAGCAATATAAACTTTGAAGTAAATAATTGGGTGAACTTATAAATAGAAAATGAAATGATGATCACAAATGGGAAATAGTTGAATGGTATGGTGGATTCATACCTAATCTCAAATGAAATGTGAATTGAAATAAGATGATGAAAGTATAAAATATAAAGGATGTGGACGAACTTAAGTTAGTAAACAAATTTGAACTTGTATATGGAGAATTAAAATTGGATTGAATTAGACTTAACTTTGATTAAATGGAATTGAGTTGAATTTGAATTTAATCAAAATCAAAATTCAACTGAGTATGAATAATATTGAATGGAATTAATCTTTATTTAAGATCGTAAAAGAAATGAAATGAATCCAAGTTGGCTAAATAAATTTAGTTAGACTTGAGTTAAATTTGGGAAAAGAATTTTGAGTTGAAGGAAAGTTTAATTTAATTAAGACAATATTATGCGAATAAAATTTAACTCGACTAAATTCAAAGAAATTATTTGAGAATGGATTTAGCGTAAGCTAAATTAAATAAAAAGGAAGCTTGAAGATGAATTTAGTGTAAACTAAATTTAATGGAATTTGTATTGGCATGGATGAAATTTTGGTGGACTGTTAAGGAAATTTTGAAGAGAAAAATAAAAACCCAGTTCTAGGATGGGAATTAATTTTGGCAATAAAGGTTGAGAGTGTGAATGAATGATGGAATTGGATTATAATAATGGTTTAAATTGTAAATAAATTCCAATGAGTGAAATAATTTAAATCGTTTCTTGTTAATAAAATAAATCTAAAAATGGATTGAATAAATAAACAAAGTGCATTAAAATTTGTAGATGGGTTGAAATTGATTTGTATGAGAATCAAATGGAAATAAAATTTGATTTATAAGAAGATAATGAAAATATTGTGAAAGAACTTAAGCAAATTGAAAGAGAAAATTAATTGTGGATAAGCTTTATTAAGTAATTTTGAATGAAATTGGTTTAGATAATGAAATTGGTTTAGATAATAAAATTGGAATGCAAGTAAATGAATTCTAAATTAACTATTTTGAGGAAATAAGAATGTAGAGTTGTATATAAACCAGAATTGAATGATATTAATATAAACCTATATGGATAATGAATTGGAAATATAAGATTTGAAATTTAATTCCATAATTGTGATAAAGCAAGAATGTTTGGGCTGTAAATACTATAGAATGGGATGTCATTAATTTAAAATTAAATGATGATCTTGAAGTGAAAATAAGAAATTGAGTTAAAAATTGCAATGGAATGAGAATGCTTGGATTGTGAACCATGCAAAATTGAATAAAATTAATATGAATATAAGTTGGAATTAATGTTAATGGTTATAAGTTTAAGAATTGGTTATTTGTTTGAATAACCACAACCTGCACAGAAATTAGTCATTAAACTTAAGTGAATGAATTAAAGGAAGTAAATGAAAATGATATTTGAATAATGGGAATGGATTGGAATCTATTTAGTGGGTTTGTATGTAAATGCAGGTTAATTAAAAAGAAAGGTAAATGAATTAAAAGCATATATTCATAATATTGAAGTGAATATGAATTGGTGGTAGTAATTATGAATTGAGAATGGTAAACTTGTATGTAACTCATTTGTGTGAAATAAAATGGAGCTTGGAATTAAAAAAGAAACTTGGTACATGCTATAAAATATGATTTACTTGTGAAATCATGCAAATTGTTGATTGGATTATGAAATGGATATGTTTGGCTTACATATACATTGGAAATGTTGTTAAAATGTTTATATCTTCGAAAACTGATGAGTTTGTTGAGTAAGTACAGGTACGGAGGGCGTTCGATAGAGTTGGAGCGCATATATGCTAAAATATTAGCCGCTTGCTTTTAAAATTTGCTAAGAAGGTACGCCTACGCTAATATAATTGGGAAATGGTATATATATTATGATATATTTTGGTTTCCGACTGTGTGGGTCGATGTATATATATTTATCTGTATCGCAATATCGCGAAAGCTCCTCCGTACAGGGGAGACTCTGTCAAAAATTTTCGAAAATTTTGGGAGTTAGAAAATTTTGGAAATTTTTATTTACTGGTGAAGTGTTTTGAAATGATGTTGGAATAAAAGCTTTAGAATAAATAAAGCAAATAGGTTTGAATTTGAGTTAAAGGGTTTTGGGAAGTGTATATAAGTTTTTAACCAAGTAAGTCGGGTAAATAAGTGGGTTTAGAAGTATTTTCTACCCTAGCAAATTTCGGGGACGAAATTTTTATAAGGGGGGAGGAATGTAACATCCCGGAATTTTGGACATTGAATTTTTAACATTTAATTCATTTTAAATGTTCAATGTATATTTTGAATTAGTTTTGAAATAAAAAGAATTGGGTGGAATTAATAAATTACGTATAATTCCAAATATGGTAATCTAATTGGAATTTAAATAATAATTAAATATTGAATCGGGATAAATTGTGAATATGGAGGTAAATAGATATGGAAATGAGTTCTAAAATTTATTTTAAGTCTATTTGGTCATTAAAAGTGTTGTTGGATTATTGGGTGGATTTAAAAGTTAATAAGTTATTATTGGGAAATTTATGTTAAATTAATAATGGATTTAATATTATAAAAATGCAAATAATCAGATTTTGGGTCCGGAATGAGTCAAAATAATTTTTAATGTGATTTATAAATTTTATATGATTTATATTAAGATAATAAAATTTTAAAGGTAAAATTTTAAGCGCTTTCGATTATTGCAGAAAAACGCTCGATTTAATAGACGAGTTAAAATAGCCTTCCAGGGCACAGTCTTGGAATTCGAAGAAACCAGTTCCATTGGATCCATAATAGTTAATTATTATCGGATTCCAATTTTCATAGCAATCGGAGTTTTCGTTTGACCGTGGCAGCTCGAAACGCATCGAAATCGTTTTAATCGGTTTAAATTAAAATTGATCGTTTAATTCCGTAACTCGCACGTATGACCAAATTAGCTTACGAAACCTATGCTATTGTGTCTGGAACGCAGAAAAACCCTAGAAACGCCTGTCGGAACGCGTAGTTTGGAGTTCGTTTGTATAAGATGTTAAATTGAGAATTATATGAATAAAATAATATTAATAATATTATATAAACGTTTATAATTATCAAACCCTAGATCTATCTTCCAGGCCGCCGCTTATATCGTTCAATGGCCGGAAATGCTCACACTTCTTACTCATTTTCCCATCAATCCACGCAACGATTCATAAAACTTTGTACATGAAAATCGAAGAGCATGAAACCAGCTTCACATCCGTACGGTGGTGTGGCTCGAAGTTCGCCGTGGAGGCCCGGATCGGCTCGAATAGTGACGTTTTTGGGCGCGTCTTTCAAGACAAAACCTCAGCCGAGCTCACGCCCGCGCCTAGGGAGGGTGGAGTTGGCGATGGGCTTCGCAACGGTGGGTTCCGATCGCATTCACGTTGAGCGAGGCGGGGGCGGTTGCAAGCCCTAGGCGGCGGTATAAGGGTTCTTTCGACTCTGGTAATTCGCGTGGAGAAGAGGATGTTTTCAGCGGCCGTGATCTCCTGTTGTTTCTCGTACGGCCGAGATTTTCTGGGGTTGTAATTAAAAATAAATTTCGTTTATACATTTAAATCAAAAGTTTGAATTGTTGTAACTCATGCATATTGTATCAGATTTCAACGAAATTGGCAACACCGGAATCACAGAGATGCGTACTACGTGATGGAGCAGTCCCGGAATCATTCCGAGCAAATAATAATTTAAGTTAAAACGTCGTTTGATTTAATTTAAATTCGAACGCTCGCTGAAACGCATGGTGAGTTATTCTCACTCACATCTGGATGCTAGACATTTTTAAATAGTTAATATTTAAATATCTGTGTGATTGGTTGAATATAAATGTTGTTACTAGTCTGGATTGATATATATATTTGTTGTGCTAATATCTGTGGATGCAGGGAAAACAGGTTGGAGGGATCCCACTGGATTCCTCACAATATATGAATTATTGTTGTAACTGATGGTGTATTTTATTTATGCACTGTGATAGCTAATTTTGGAATCCAGTGTTGTGATATGAATTTATAAATTTTAAACCTGAAATTGTTAAGCATAAATAAAATAAATTGGTTTTAAAAGAAATAAAAGAAATTGTTAAATAAAGAATTTAAAGGAATAAAAAAATTGGAATCTGATTTGGATGAAGATTGGAAATTGATAAATTTGAAATTATAAATGAAGAGGAAATTTATCAGTTGATAAATGTGAAAGTATGGATTTCTGGAGATAAATTCTATAAAAAGTTATAAATTGTTTTTAAATAACGATGGGGTTATTTGAAATGTTTTCCTGGAAATTAAATATGATTTCAACGTGACCTTTCAAATATAATTAGCAGTTTAAATGTATACTGATTCTTTTAGAAATACTATTTTAAACCATAGGAAATTTATTTAAGTAATTCTTAAGTATTACTTTCATTTGATAAATTCCCAATAGTTTGATTTAAAAATATTTAAGCCTAGACTTTGAAAGTGAATTTCCAAAAATGGGAAGTGGGTTTAAAACTTCGAAGGAAGTTTATTTTATGCAGGTGAACAAATTTACAATAATTGAAAGTAAATTTGAATTGGAATAAATCGGGCGGGATTTATAAAAAGGATTCTCTGGGTTGTTTGGGTAGAAGTAAATTTCCCTGGGAAACCAAGTTCGTGTTTTAAAGCAGATTTTAGGTAATGTTAAAGTTTAGACTTGTTTCTAAAGTGTTTTTGAGAAATTATTATTTTAAAGGAAATAATTAATAAATCAGCCATAATAGTAATTATTTAAGAATATTATTAGTAATTATTTTTATATATGGATTTATTTAAAGAATAGTTTGATTTTAGTTATTTGATACCTTGTGTATATTCTTTTAAAACTCCATCTTTAAATTTCATTCAACTAAACCTTATTTTAAACTAGCCTATATCTTATCAAGTGGTTTACTTTAAATATTTCGAAATTATTTTGGACTAAATAACTAGTAGTAAAATTAAATATTTCAAAGTATATTTAGGAATAAAGTATTTTAATTGTTTAAAATCTAAATGGTTTGGACTTGGTTGTTTCCAGTGGGAAATAAATATTGTGAAATTTATTTTGTTAAGGAAGATGTTTTGTAAAACTGTTTTCAAAGGGAATTGAAAATAGAAATATATCTTGTAAAGATATTTGAGGCAAATAAATAATGTGGGAATTATTTATTGTGTGATGGATGTTTTGTGAATGTTAATTGATAGTTAAATCACCGATTATCAATATTGGACAAATGCGTTGATCGTTTCGAAGTGACCGAGATCGAGATTTATTTCTCGAAAACTACTTCGATCCGGTATGTAAGTTTCGTGGTGAAACGTGTTCGGAGTCGAAGATGGAGCAGTGAAGTGCAAGGGCTAGTCGCTACTAATCCTGAGGATATTTCCAAAATGAATGTAGTAGGAGTAGTGCCTTCGGTTCCGTTCGAACCTGGGACGGAATTGTATGGACGAATGCTTTCGGAACATCGTCAGGTGGGCGATGGGAATTCTAAGTGAAACGTTCTAAAGATAACTCTTAGCCTCAAGCCTCATCAAATGGGAATGATTGAAAATCAGGGGTTATGCAGCAAGGCTTCGTGGGTAGCCCCCACTTGAGAGTAAGGTCATCTCTGTCTAGATGTCCCTTTTTATTTCGGCTTAGTGGTGCGGTTGCTGATCCCAACCGCGGGGTGATCTTATTCGGAACTGTCCAGTAAGGGATGGTTCCGGTCTTGTGTTGTAGGGGAGCGGGCGTACTCCTCGGTGTGATCTAGACCATGTACTATGACAGGTGGTACCCCAGTGCCTAGTCATTGTTGGAAATCCATTCTCCCTACGAGCCTTTTACAAGTTTTGTTTGTATTACCCACTCTGTGGCTAGTAGCTGGAATTTAATCATGTAACAATTTTGGCTATTTTATAAGTATTTGTATATAGACCCTATTATAATATCAGAGGATTTCTATAAAAAGGTGTTTTAGCTATCGTAAGGTAAAAACCCAACATGTTTATTTGTGGCGTGGTCTTACGAGATGCTTTTGTTCCAAAAGGATTTTTGAAACTTTAATAATCAATTTGGATGTATTATTATTATTATCAGCTGGTATTCCAGACTGACTCGGGTGTTATTTCATTATAATGCTCGGGTCAGACCGAGTATTATATGTTCACGATAGGATGTTATGCAGCTGAAGAGGAGCTAGAGTCCAAGACGTATTCTTCGTACCTATATATATACATACCCGTTGTTGTGACTGTTTGAGATTGTATGATTGGTAATTGTTGTTTGTATGAGATACTCTTATCATGTAATATACAAAACGGATATAGCATTTTAATTTTGTGTAAAGATCTATTATTGACTATTATATTTTATTCCGCTGCGACTGTGAGATTCTGATATTGTTTAGTTCCTTCTTCCTTCTATCTCTTCTTTTTTAACCCTAATGGTTCATATTTCTGCTCCACTTGAGTAACTTGATGTAGTATAGTGTTGACTCAAGGGGCACGGATTTGTGGGCTGTTACAAAGTAAAAGAGAAGTAAGCGATTTGCACTAAGTAAATCATCTCAATACCAACATGATTTATGTAGGTAGAGACTTGATTTAAGGATGGATCGTCTTTTCTTCTACATTCTTAGATCTGGAGTTTTATCTAGTCTTCCACGATCTGGCGACTCTGGTGGGAAGTATTCATATAAATGACAAGCCTTGAGCAATCTTTGGAGGACTTTTGGCCATTCTCTTCTTTATAGTCCTGTCTCTACCCAAATTTTGTCACTTAAGGGTTGTTTAGACCTGTTCTACTTGAAAAAGTTCTTGTGCTTATGAAAAAACCATTCTAAATGATGTTTAAGTGGATTTAGGCTATAGAATTTGCCGAATCACTACAAAATCCGTGTGTTTTCATCGCTTTCTTGTTGATTTCTACTAGGTGTGCTTGTTTTTATCTACTTTGGAGTGGACACCGTTACATAGTCAATCATTGTGGTGAGTTCTACCACACAATAATTATCTATTGTATACAAGTTCTAATTATCCTCCATTAATGCAGTTGTATTATTTTCAGAAACCACAAAGATCTTCGATTGTGTAACTATAATCCTTGTTATTTTCATTAGTATATGTACACACAGTATTATGTGGAATTATATTATATTTGTTCTCACACCTACAAATTACAATGAAGATCTTTTACCTGTGTGTGACTCGCCTGTTACTGCTAATATTAATTGTTGGAACAATAGATTGTTATTTTATCCGAATCATTTAAATTGAATTCCTTTTCGTAACTAATTTTCAAACTTGGCAATCGGGTAATATTTTTGGTTTATAATTTTAAATCAATTTAATATCTATTTTATATGTATTTTACACGTTCAACTAATAAAAATAATTATGGGATCTACTATTCCAAGGCATTAGAGTTTCGCAACCGCTCATTCTAAATTAATTACAATTTACTGACCAATCACTTCAAATTTTGAATAGATGCAAGCAGGAATTTAGTTTGAAAATGGTTTTGGAACAAATAGTGAAAGCATAGATTCAAACCTATGTTGTTGATTCATGAAACTCCTTATTCCATTTAAGATATAAATATATTTTATTGCGCCATATACAGAATAATAATAAATTCTGGTACTATTCCATCACCGTCGATCCCTGCCATCCTTACAGGAATTTCTTGGAAAGAAATCCCATCATTTATGTGTTGCATTTTCATAAGCAACAACCATATATTTTTGCATGAGCAAGCTTCATTTGAAAATTTATCAATTATTGTAAAGGAGTTTAAACTAGAATTGTGATTTTGCAAGTTGATCCATATATGCAATCTAAGGGAAGGTGTGAAGTAATGCACTACAAAACACATAATAAATAGCGGCTAGCGACAACTAGCCATTATATCAATTGACTAATTAAATAATTTATTTATTTAATTTCCATTACATTTTATGTTTAAAAATACTAGTTTAATTCCTGAAAAATAAAAAAGATATTTTAGCACAGCCATTCAACCTAAGAACGGCTTGTGATCGGTTAAATTAATATTTTCGATAATTTATCATCATATAATTCGAATATTTATTGTTACTAAAAATCTAACTCGTGTGACCAACCTATACATCTTAAAGTTGGTCTGTTAAGAAAGTTTGATAAAGTTGATTGTGTGTAACATTTTTATGAATTAAAATATATTCTAAATCGTTGGGTAGTTAGTTATAAATTTTAAATATATTTAGTATACTAAAATTATATAAAATAGGATATTTTGTAGAAAAATAGATTTATTGGAACTTATGTCAATCTGAAGTACTTCCGACCTATTCCTAAATGATGATTAAAAAATAAATAAACGTAGGGTTTCGATCTTGAATTTTAAATTTATAGCCAATCGTCGACATTTGGACTAAAAAATCTTCATTCAAAGGCCAGACGACCTTCAAACGAGACCACATCCGAATCACTGATACTTGGTAATCTGTTAATTCAATTCGTATGGTTGGATTCATAAAAAAATGACCGAAAAAAATTTAAAACGTTATATAACTCTTGGCAAAATAGACAATTTTGAGCTTAATTTTTTTCTCTCATTTTTTACAAATCCACCCATACGGATTGAATTAACACATTACCAAGTATTAATGTTTCGGATTTATTCTCATTGAAGATCTTTGGCCTTCGAACGAATGGTTTTTATTTTTAATATCGACGAATAACTATAAATTTAAAATTCAAGACAACCCCCTACAGTTGTTTATTTTTCAATAGTCTTTTAGAAATAGGTCCGAAGTACTTTATATCGATATAAGATCCAACAAATTTATTTTTCTATCGAATATTTTATTTTATATAATTTTATCATACTCAATACAGTTAAAAATTATGAATTAATTACTCAACGGTTTAAAATAATATTTTAATTCCTAAAACTATTAAAAATAATCAACTTTGCTTAATGGATCAACTAAAAGTTGCATAGATTGACCATGCAAATTAAATTTTCAGTAGTGGTGAATATTCGATTTACATGAAGATAGATCATCGAAAGTACTAATTTAAGCAATCACAAGCAGTCATTAGATTGGATGATTATGCTAATATATTTCTTTTTACTTTTTTGAAATTAAATTAGTTTTTTTAAATATTTTTTGAAACGTAATATGAATATGAATAAATTTAAACCAAAACAGAAAATTGACGTACTGTCGGTAGCCGTCGTTAGCCGACAGCATGTCGAGTATACAAAAACCCGACCGCGACAGTTTCTTCATTATTTCATCTTCACCAAACCTCTATGAACGGAAAAAAATCAATGTCCTAAGTCGTCACTACTCCTTGGAAGCCGCCACCACTAATCAACGTCGCCGTAAGCCGCCACTTATCAACATCACCGTAAGTTGCCGCAACTCATCGGAATTTCCGATCTCTTTATTTTCCTCTCAATTTTGCTAAATTTTTAACCATAATTTCTAATTTGGTGCTAATTGGTATGATTATGGGTTAAAATTGATATTTATTTCATATTAGTTGGTGATGAGGCTGCATTACGTGATTTGGTGATATTAATTAGTGATGTAATTGTTTAATTTATAATTATAAATTAGGGTTGATTTAAAATCTGAAATCTAGTATATAATTATTGATTAATATGAATGTTGATTAGTGTACGCGATTGTTTATTATAGTTTAGAATAATTTTAGGGCTAATATGTAAGGTTTGAATAGTGAATATGTTAAAATAAAGCTTATAGTTAAACATAATTTTATATTAACTAATTAATGTGTGCTAATTATAAGTGTTACTAGTAATATATAAAATAAAGTTATTTTTAGTGATTAATTATTTTTAGTAATTAAGTAATTGGTGCGCCTCTTGCAAACTTCAAATTTTATTCTATAAAATAGTTAAATTAAAAAATTTAATAGTTAAATGAATTATAAAATATGGTTTAAAAATTTAAAATTTAGCTAATAAAATATTTAAAATGAATTATAAAAGATGGCTAAAAAATTAATTTGTAATTACCAAAATAGTAATTTGTGTATGTATTTTTGGAAGTAGTTTTAAATGATAAATTTCCTTTAAAACAAATATTTTACTAAAATTGATTTGCAGAAATTAAGAAATAAATATGATGCTTATTTGAAAATAAGGGTTAGACGTTATTTTAACAAATACAATAACAACAAAATAATGCCTTTAGTCCCAAAAGACTATAATTTATTTTAGAAAATACAATAACATACCCCTTGGATGCATAGTTACGCGTACAAGGTAAAAAAAAATGAAGGGCTGTCGATATTTCTAACATACATTTTTAAGTAGAAAAAATGTTTAATTATTTTGTCGACCGTCATTTGATGTATGAAGAGCAAACTGGTACGAAAGGTTTAGAGAAGGAACATTTCTACAATGATGTATAAGAATTTATTAGATTTGATAAATCTAATAAATGCGAACATTTGAAGCATTGGAAAGCAGATATTATTATAGTACATTTGTGCCAAGTTAGTTTTGTGTCGATTATTATCTGTGGGATCTCATAGAGAACTTATTGCACCTAATCCTGTAGTGTCAGAGGTGGAGGTAAGTAACGATTATGTTATGGCGAATCCAATAGAAGATATGGTAGAAGATGCAGCATGAACAATGTTCCCTTCCGTTAAAGTTGATGATGAAGACACAAATCTCGAAGAAGAAACAACTATCGGAGTGAAAAGAATCTATGATTTATTTGATGCTGCAAAGAGGTCATTGTGGTATGGTTGTAAAAGCGGAACTGAATTATCGGTTACTACTGAAACATTACTGTGAAATTAAAATACAATTTTACAAAAGCTGCATTTATAGTAGTTGTACAAATTACAAAACGACATATGCCACCTAAGAATCTGATGTGCGATAGTCATTATAAAGTAAAAAAAATTATGTCCGCTTTTGGTATACCATACCAAAAGATAGATGCATTTATAAAAGATTGCATGTTGTATTGGAAAGATGTGACATCAACCTTAGAAAATGCAGAATATGTAATGAGGAAAGATACAAACAAAGAAAAAAGAAAGGAAAGGAAGTTCCATACAAGAGCATACACTATTTACCTGCCGCTTCTAGACTTCAAAGGTTATATGCGTCTTCTATTACCGCATCTCATATAAGATGACAAAGTGTGAGAACATAGGAAAAGAGAACTTTGGCACATCCCTCTGATGGAGAAGTATGGAAACATTTCCATAAGACTTATCCCATTTTTGCTATAGAGAGCCGTAATGTCATACTTGGTTTATGTATGGATGGATTTTCATCATTCTCTCAATTTAGTAGTAAATATTCATCTTGGCATATTATCGTTACACCTTATAATTTACCTCTGTGGATGTATATGAAAACTTCATATATGTTTCTCACTATTGACGTCCCTGGGCCTGATGATCCAACATAAGGAATCGATGTTTATTTGTAGCCATTGATCGAAGAGTTGCAAAAATGTTATGGCATGAAGGGGTTGATACATACGATATTTCTAAAAAAGGAATTTTTGCATGTTTACATCTTTGTTATAAACTGTTGGTGATTTTACGGCTTATGTAATGCTTTCAGGTTAGAGTACAGTTGGTCGTCTAACTTGTCCTTATTGCATGAAAGATACGAGCATTTTCATTATCGAATGGAAGGAAAATTGCATGGTTCGATTGCCATTAGTGTTTTCTCCATGTTAATCATACTTTTGGAAGAGATAAAAAACTTTATAGCCAATAGAGCAGAGATTGAACAACCACCAATGATTTGGTCAAGCGCAAAAATATACGATCTTGTAAAGGAATATCCAAAGATACATGAAACTGGAGTATAGACTGAAATTCCAAGTAAACCGATAATTCATAATCGGTGCAAACAAAGTATATTCTGGGTGCTATCTTATTGGAAAGATCTCTTACTTCGACATAATATTGATGTGTGCACAATGAAAAAACATGTTTGATAATGTGTTTAATACAGTTTTGAACGTTAAGGGGAAAACTAAAGACGATTTGAATTCAAGACATGATACGATATAATTACGTAAACGTCTCAAACATCATATGAAGCCTAATGATAGTAAAAAAAACCAAAGCATGCAATGAGCTAGGCAGCAAGCAAGTAAAACTTGCATTAAAGTGAGTGGAAGAACTAAGATGTTGTGATGGGATTTCTTCTAATCTCCGTAGATGTGTTTACTTTAAAAACAATAAACTGAGTGGGATGAAAAATCACAATTGCCATGTCATAATGGAAAATTTATTACCCATAGTTTTTAAAGAACCATTGTCTGTAAAAGTATGAAGTGTTATGGCTGAATTAAGTTTGTTTAATAAAGAGCTTTGTTCGACAATATTAAAAGTCAAGCATATATGTAAACTAAAAGAGGAAATTTCTACACTGCTCTACAAACTTGGAAAAATATTTATGGAGCATTTACCGATTCATCTTCCATCCGAAACACTTGTTTGAGGTCTTGTGCAATATGGATGGATGTATCCATTTGAGAGGTAATACTGAATATCCGTAATATTAATTTTTATTTCAAATTTAAACTGAATTAATTTTTTAATAGGTACTCAAATCATCTGAAGAAAAAGTTAAGGTTCAATTAGCAAACCATATCTTGAAGAAGAATCTTCATTCTTTTTCTCTCATTATTTCAATGGTCCTCTAAATTTATCATTATATGTGTTCCTCATAATGATGAAGCCGTAAACAATACTCTTCTCAAGTAATGTTATCTATTTTTAAACAACATGGTCGATCTGTTGGAAAATGTGTGGAACTATGATAAAACGATAGAGATTACCATGTAGCACACATATGTTCTTCTTAATTATGCTGAAGGTGCACCATTTGTTAGGTAATATTAAATAATAATTCTCGATATGAATTTTCAAATTCATATTTATTTCAATTATACTTATATAGATTATAATACAAAATATTGTACTATATATATATATATATATATATATATATATATATATATATTTGCAGTATTTACGAATCACAACATCCACGTGGCGATCTTAGTAAAGGATTTGTTAATTGGTTTTCGAACTACATTTATGATCGAAGAAATTGGTTCGGTGATAAAGGATTGAAATATCTTGTGATAGACCAAAATATGTCAAAATTTACATAATATTCTTTGCCAATGGATTTAAATTCAACACTAAGGAATATGGTGCTGAAAAATTAAACTATAATAGCAGTGTATTTGTCAAAGGTAGTGATGATCCAAATGAAAATATAAAAGATTTTTATGGAATCTTAATAGATGTTTTAGAATTGATATATTTTATACAACCTGCAAATTTTTTTTTATTAAAATGCAATTGGTTCAGCAATGTTCCTGGTTCTGAAATTATTGTCCATAAAGATTATACGCTTATTGAAATAAAGCATACCTCGCATTACTATAAATGTGATCCTTTAGTTAGCCAAACAAGCATTACAAATTTATTTTGCTCCATATACATACCTACAAAGAGATAAAGCAGATTGGCCGGCTGTTTTTAAAACAAAGGCAAGGTTTACATTTGACATAATATTCAAAAAGAAGCAGCTTATCAAGCGGATCTTGAGCCAAATAATGAGATTACAATTACTGGTAATCATACTAATTTAGGTCCGCTGAATGATGAATCAAATGTTTTAATAGAAGCAGTTGAGAGTACAAAGAAAAATGATATAAAGTACAAGACTGAATCCGAATCATAAAATGATGAAGTTTGATTATTAATTACTGATGATGTAATGTATATATGATGGATATTTGTGTTAGATCAAAAATTAGTATAACACCCATGATGTCAAGTATGACAAGTTAGAACCTGATTTATAACACTTTCGATGACACGACTAAGCATGACTTAGTTGGTTTTGACCAAATGGTGCTAAAGAATCAAGAGAAAACTTATATTCAAGGCTTAGTACAAGATGATATTATCAAGAAATGATTCTATGATGCCCATTGGCTTTTGAAAGAAGGAATTCGAAAGCCCATGGTCTGTTGGAATAAGATATTCAAAAGCCTATATGTTCTTTTGGAAATAGGTATCCGAAAACCCATGATACGTGATCAAAGGATAGGAAGAATAGGCCATAAATGTGCGTAGTAATCAATTAAGCATGTTAACGAACTAGGCAGGTGATCCTTATGTTCATAGTCCAAAGTCCATGTGTAATAGGCAAGATGAAGACTATGCATTTAAACGCTTGTTTAGAGCAAAGGTCGTGTGATTCTAATTGTATCACAATTGCTTTGGGTCCAAAGAGCTTCATTATATGCATAGTCATGTCTAATAATGTCCATAGTGCATAATCAAGGTATAGGCATGTCCAAGTCCTTATTCGTATAAATCGAATATGGTTAGGATCAAATCTGAATTTGTCCCAAATCAATTTGGGGTTACATGAGTTTAATTTCAAAGTAGAAAATGATTCCCCTTCTTCATACCCCTTGGTCCGTATTTATAGGAGTTGAGGGATGCGACATGGCTGCCATGTGTTAATGCTACATGCTTAACCCTCGGCATTATCCATGTCAATGGCGCTTAGCATCATATTGCAGTATCCACTCGCTCAATCGTAAAATTCAACGCTTAGCATCCATCCCACCTTGATAGCCTTCATTGATGACATCCAATATCAACATTGTATTGAGGATATGCGGCCTCCTTTGCATGTTGATGAAGTGCAGCATTACAATGGCACGACATTAATAAGCGGCGACATTGATAAGTGGTAATATTGGCAATGATTGGCATTAATAACAGAGGGCTTTGATAGCAGACAACATTGATAACAAGCGGCATTGATAATATGAGGAATTGATGATAAGTGGCATTAATAAGAGATGGCATTGGAGATAAGCGATATTGATTGGAGACAGTATTACTTTGAAGGGTGACACTAGAACAAGGTGACATTGGAGAGATGCGATATTAATCTGTAGCGGCATTGATTCTTCTAACTATATGGAAGAAGAGCTCCACTGATGGAATACAACATTAATGTGATGCGGCATCAATGATATATAATGTTGTTATAATATTGATGGCTTTTGGCATAGAGCTTTCCAATGTCATCATTCTCTTACTAACATGTAGCATTATTTCCAGTTTCTTTGCCACTATATCGTTCATCCAACCGTATAAGCGATATGCGGCATTGATGGCATTCGGTATTGCCGGCTTCATTGATGACCTTTGACATTGCCTATTATTCTTTATTGATGGAGGGCGACATTGTGTGCTCTTTGCATTATTTTGTTGATACAAGACGCCTCTAATTCTTAATGGAGACATAGTTCCTTATCATAGCCTTCGACATTGTAGCCTTTCGACGTTACTTTTACCTTGTTAGTTTGTATGGCGCTTGTTGTCATATCGATGATTCATGGCATGCTGTTCTTCGGCATTATAAATCACTTATTACTCTTCAATTTTGATATAAAAGTCTTTGCTCTTATCCTTTGGGAATTATGTAGATAACATTTTCCCCACTCCTTGTACAAAAGAAGCTTTTTACACTTTAGTGTAAAACCAAGAATTCCTTTATATCGCCGGTTCCTATAACGTTTTCATTATAATCATGTTTTTCTACACAATACAAAATAAATGTCAACATTTTATTATAAACTTAGTATTTATACCTTTAGCAATCCTTTTCAGATCCAGTTGATTTATGAATTCTTTAATTTTGGAAATTCCCAAGTTTTTTCATACAAGTCAAGATTATTTTCAATATTAAATATTAATAACTTCCCGAATAAATGATTTGGAAATCATGTGGTGATTTTAATTTCTTGAATCACAGGAGGGAAGATTAGCAACTCATTTTGGCCATAATATGGGCATCCCAAATAGGAGCCCGAAAAATTATCTGGCAATAATAGTAAACCCAAAAAAATTCGATAATAATAAATGATCAGAAAATCTTTCTAATAATAATAGAAGATCAGAAAATCTATCTGACAATAATGGTAGAAATCAGAAAGTCCATATGAAAATAATAGAACAAGACTAGGAAATCCATCTCGCAATAATAGAAGACCAGCAAACCTATTTAACAATAACAGAAGAAGACTAGAAATTCCTTCTGGCAATAATAGAAGACCAGAAAATCCATCTAGCAATAATAGAAGAAGACCAGAAAATCCATCTGATAATAATAGAAGACCAGAAAATCCTTCTGGCAATAATAAAAGAAGACCAAAAAATACTTCTGGCAATAATAAAAGTAGACCAGAAAATCCATCTGGCAATAATAGAAGAAGACCAAAAAATCCATTTGGGAAGCCATATTTGGTGGATCTTCAGCTAGAAGATTGATTGACTTTGTTTTTGGATGCAAATAGCTTACTTTGTCAGATCTTCCTCTAGAATATTGCTTTATTTTGGAGCAAAATCGGCTCGTATTTGATGAATTTTCCTCTACAGGATTGTTTGACTTTATCTTCGTTGATTATCTCAACGTAGATCAAACCCCTTATCACCATCTTCGGTGATGGTTTGGGTTCTCATCTAGTGTATTTGATTTTCTATCTTTGAAAAGAACCAAATATTTACCCGACCTCCCTCTAAAAGGTGCTTCAGTTGGGCCATATAGGCTGTACTAAAGGCTAGTTTGGTGCTTTGACTTAGCCGTCTTAGGAGGTGTCAAAGGCTTACTCCATTCTCCCTCTAGGAGGTTCCTTTGCAAGGCCACATAAGCGGGACTAAAGGCTTGTAGATGCTTTGGTGAGGCCTTTTCAGATGGTACTAAAGGCTTACTCTAACCTCCCTCTAGGAAGCACTTTAAACAGGGAGTGTCTTCCTCCTTTTCATGATTGATCCAGTAGTTACTCTTGCCTTAACTCTTTATTTATCCATTTTCGGAAAATATGGCTGTAAATGTTCAGCATTCCATGTTCTCGCTATTACGTTGCCATTAGGTTGACATAGTCTATAGGTCCCAAGTGGGATTACTTCATGTGTGATTAGGGGCACTTCATAATTTGGTTCAAGTGATCCGTCTGCTAGATTCTTTGTACTTTCCATGACTCTTCGAAGCACTAAATCTCCTTTTTGAAATGATCTCTCTCTTACCTTAGAGTTGTAATATTTGGACATTCTTTATTTATTCCAGTCGTCCGTATAGCTGCTTTATCTCGTAACTCATTGACTAATTCCAAGGATTCTTTCATTAGTTCTTGATTTGGATCAAATACATAGCATTATTCTATGAGAAGGTACCTTAACCTTAATTAGAAGCATGGCTTCGGATCCATACATTAAGGAATATGGGGTATGTCATACTGCAATTTCAGTGGAAGTTCTATATGCCTAAAGTACAAGAGGTAGTTCTTCTACCCAATTTCTTTTATCCTTATCTAGCCGTTTCTTGAGAATTGTCTTAACAATCTTATTAGCGGCTTCAACAACTCCATTAGCTTTGGGCTGTGCTAGGACAAAAATCTCTTGATGATTCCATTCCTGTTACAAACCATGTAAATTCTTTGCTTTCAAATTGAGTTCCATTATCAACTATTATCTTGCATGGAATTTTAAATTTGGTAACGATATTTTTAATTGCAGACTTGAGAACTTTCCTCGATGTGATATTTGGAAGCGAGTACTGCTTTTATCCGTTTTGTGAAATAGTCAATGGCCACCACTACTTATTTAGCTCCTCCTTTGGATATAGGTAGAGGTCCAATTAGGTCAATTACTCAAACACGAAAGGTTATGGGCTTGAGATCGAAGTCGATTTGCTACGTTGCAAACATGAGATCTTAGAGAACTTTTGGCAATTTTCATATCTTTTCTCATAATTCATGGCATAACTAGTCATCTGAGGCTAATAGAAGCCTTGTCTCATAAAATTCTTGGCTAACTTTATGTCATTAGAATGGTCATCATAGAACACTTCGTGGTTTCTCTTGGCAATTTAGCTTCCATTTTCGGATCAACGCATCTTAAGTAAGGGAGTGAATATCCTTTCTTATAGATTATTCATTTATTATGACGTAAGTTGAAGCTTGGTGTTTTATTCTCTTGCTTCTTTTTTCGCTATTTATAATTTTCCATTTATTAGGTATTCAACAATGGATGTCATCAATTGTTCTTATATTGGTCATTCTTCTCTGGATGAGAAAATTTCTTTTGGAGGGTTTCGCCTCCATTTTCTGACTCCTCTTCCGCATGCGTTAAGGCTTCAGATCTGGTCAATAATATGGATCCATTTCTAGATTCAAGTGCCTTCACTTCTATACGGGGGTTTGGTTGGTAGTCTACTGGTACAATTCATGTTTTTGGTGCTCCTCATGAGTTTGCTAATTTAGCTAAAGAATCAGCTTGAGAATTTGTTCCTCTATGTACTTGGCATATGAAGAAATTTTCAATTGGGCTAAGATTTTTAACACCTTTTTGACATACAGGACCAACTTGGCATCCTTTTACTGATATGTTTGATTCAATTGGTTTACCCTTAGTTGGGAAATAAAATTTTCAATTCTGAGGATTTTTAACTATAGGGCAAGGTGAGTCCTGCCACCATTGATTTGTATTATACTACATTATTAGTGGCTGGAAATCCCAACTTCATTGCGTAGTGTACATGATGTCCATCAGGGGTAAAAATCACATATCCAGCTCTAGAACCTTGTTCATTTAATGCTCCATCCATGAACAATTGCCATTTAGGCTTTAGATCCTTTCCTTTTCTAATTGTTCTTTAGTGAACCCTGGACATTCATTAACAAAATCAGCCAGGGCTTGTCCTCTAATTGTCAATCGAGGTAGAAATTCAATATCATATTGGCTGAGTTCTACTTCCTGTTTTACTAGTCTTCTTGAGGTTTTCGATTTGCTAAAAACTTGCTTGAGTGGAAAGTTAGTTAAGACCTTGATTGGATGTTCCTCAAAGTAGGCTCTTAGTTTCTATGCAGTGAGCATCAAGCGGTATGCTAAGTTCTCTATAACAAGATATCCAGTTTCTGCATTTTTGAGCCTCCTACTTGTATAATATACTGAAAGTTGTCTTTTTTTTACCAGAACAGAACTATGGCATTTTTGAAAATTGCCATATCAAGGTAAAGGTTCTCCCCATCCATGCGACTGGATAAGATTGGTGGCATCTCAAGATGATCTTTCAATTCCTTGAAGGCTTTCTGACAATCTTCCCAACATTCAAAGTTTTTCTTCTTCTTAATCACATTAAAGAATGGTATGCATTTGTTGATGGCCATGGAGATAAATCTATTCAATGCTGCTACCCCCCATTTAAGCTTATTACATCTTTACTTATAATGGGTTTTGCCATATTCTTAGTAGCCTGAATTTAGTAAGGTTTGGCTTTGATTCCTCTAACACTAATAATATAACCAAAGAACTTTTCGAACTGAATTCTGAAGGAACTCCTCTATGGATTAAGCTTCATTTGATACTTCCATAATACTTCGAACATATCCTTAAGATTTTTCAGATGGTTTCTTTCCTCTTGAGATTTGACTAACATACCGTCCACGTAAACTTCCATTTTTCAACCAATTTGTCCTTTGAACATTTTGTTTACCAATCTTTGGTATGTCACTCCAGCATTCTTCAATAAAAAAGGCATAACGTCATAACAATATGTTACCTAATCTATTATAAAACTGGTCTTCTCCTCATCTGGTTTGAACATTGGAATCTGGTTGTATCTAGAATAAGCATCCATGAAAGTAAAGAGTTTGTGCCAACTTGTTGCATCAACTAATCAGTCTATTGTAATAGCCCGCACTTTAGTGGGTCCAGATTTTCGTTAAACTGAAAACCCAAGTCCACTAAAATATGGATCGTTGGTTTGGTATCCTACAAAAATGAAGATACATTAGAACACTGATGGTAATAAATCACAATGGAAATAAGAAAATATAATAGATCGATATAATTACTGACCAAAAATCGGCATCTCATATGTCAAGGGCCTCAGCCAGACAACAGCTCCAAATCAACACCAGTTACCGCCCTTCTAAATCCTATGGTTGCAGTGAGGAGGGGGTCAGAACAATGTCGGGTGACTAGTAATTATACATCTTATACATAACACTAGCTTAAGCCGATTGTTCACTATTTCATGATATGTTAGATTTTATTATTAGTCGCTACGACTTAATTACTACGTACGAACCATACCCATCTACACCCTATAGATCTACGTTTATATAGGTATATATACACATCCCAAGTCCACTGACGGACCTAAATATTATCCTTACTAGTATATATCGCTCAACACCTCGTAGAGATCCATCGCCATCATATCATTGAGGAAATTGTGCCATAGGCACCGACGAGCTCCAGTCCATAAGATCTTAATGCTTCGGGGATTTTTCATAACATACGCTAGCCTTTTGCATACCCTTGTCTGCTTTTTATCTTGGATTTTAAGCTCCACATACCACCACCCCATCTATGTTTTGAAAGAACCTTTGTATGGGTTAACTAGTCTTTCCCTATCAAACAAACTAACAAAAAATTATGGCACAACTAAACCAATCCTGATATGCGGAAGACATCAGTCAGGTGTAACCTTGTCCTTCTCGCTGACCGCAAGAGATCGATGCCGAACTCGATAAATATGCAACTCCTACCCTATAGGTACCCAAGTACGCCAGCCTTTTACTTACACTTGTTGTAACTCGTTTTGGTACCTAAGCACATCAGACTTTCTATGTCATGTTGCATAAGTCTGATCTCACTCATAGTTCATTTAGATTACTTAGTGCAAACAAGGCAATACCCCTACTTAAAAACTTTGAAGTAGACCTAATTCGACGATGCACTTGACATAATTATAGTAGAAAATTTATAATCAAGGCAACAAGTACAGTCCAGACCATGGAGTACCCCTTTAGTATGAAATTGTGCACTCCCACGTGTCTTATTTGTTGAATATATCTTTAGCATACCAACCCAGTCTAACGACCCTAAGATATTGGTCCATTATAATTGTAACAGACAATTTATAATTATTTGCACCTATCATAAACGCATATCCGAGGCTACTTATATACGTATTTCAGACTTATATATATATATTCTTTTATTTTCTTTATTGCCTCCACACCTTTTATGTCTGACTTTAAGTCTTCAATCTTACTATGCATTTATCTTTTATTTCATTAATTTCATTTACCGCTTCTAAATTTCAAACATCAATATTGCTGCTACAATATTCATTAGTTCAATTTGATTTCCATTCCATTTCTTTCAATTATCACACATGATCCGTTCATTAGATTATTGTGCTTGATTCATTTCATTTGATGATCAAACTTAGTCCATTTCATTTCCCCAGCTTCTTACCCTTGCCTATTACTTAGACTTCCTTTTTCATCGGTTTCTGTATTATTAACTTTTTAGTTGCAGTATTATTTCAATGTCCTGCCTTCCAGATTTACTATATTTTAGTAAATTAGAATTAAATTCATCAATTAATTGTTATATGATAAATTTCCATATCTTATATAAAAAAAGGGGATTGCGTGGTGTTTGTAATTACAAGAAATTCTCTTTTTGTTTTTTGAAATAGGTAGTAGAAAATATGGTAATCATCCCTATTTTGTATACCTCTTTCTTTTACAGGCATATATTTACTCCTTATCATTTCGAACATCGCACTTTTCGGAATTTAGACTTAAGAATATGTGGAAATCTACTTGCAACAATACAAATTCCAATAAACTAAAATATCACAAAAATCCCAAAAGTCAAATTAACCTTTTTAAACTTTATAATCAACATCGAATAAAATGAAATCCCAATTGATTACGTTTTAGTCAACTAAAATCCGATGTAGAAACTAACAATTATAATCATTATGTAATTAAAAAATAAAACTAGTCATTATGCGATTGTAGTATTAAAACTAATCATTAGGTAGTTACGTAGGCAAATTCATATCTCAATTTTTCACATTTTTTATTCATTGCAACTTAAATTCATTTCTCAGATATATAGGAAAATATTTGAAATGGTATAATCTAGTATTATATAAAAATATATAATATTCCCACTCGTCTTTAATTAGCGCCCCAAATCTCTAGATTTAATCCAACTCTGACCCGTACTATCTGTATTCTCCACTTTTTGACTCCCTATTCGGATCCATGGACAATATTTTATACAGACCTACTGGAGATTGGATTAGAGAGAAGAGATTTATATTTAGATCTATTAATTAAAACCAGATCTAAAAGTTTCTTTTGATGCAGCGACTTGATTTGAATCTATCTTCTATCCTCTATCCTTTTCTGTTCTTCTCCAAACTGTATACATGCAATCTATTCTATTTCTTTGTACTTAGAATTTTCGATGGAGAAGAGAAAGCGACAGAGCTTTCGCACTCACTAGAAAAATAATGAGTTGAAAGCAAAGCCCGAGGTCCAAATTTATAGAGGTTCAAATCAGCGCTATCCATCGGATGGGAATTAATTAAATTTAGGCCACACGGCCTAAAATAATTGCCACCTTCAAAACCCTCAAAGTCGATCGCTTTGGACCCATGGTCAACCTAGGGAGGTTAAGGTCGACCTATGTGGTTTATTTTTGTGAATTATCAATGTGCGTTGATTTTGTTGTTGTGTTTAATTGGTTGAGTGCATTTGGTTTCTTTTGTTAATTGATTCTTATCAATTCTTACCCATTTTATAAATCTTTGAGATCGTAATTTGATTACTAACAACTATTAACATCTAGTTAGCCTTAATTGATTTTATTATAATATTTAGATATATATTTATTTCTGGTGTTAAAATTTCAAATGTTGATAACTTTTTTTGTTTGAACTCCGATCGAAAAAGTTTATGTATAAAATTGATCATAAAATCGCCACAAATTTAATGGTAGAAGTCTTGTGGCCAAATTCCAACGTTTTTAAAAATTACATTTTTATATTTTATTATTTATTAACTTATTTTAATTAGTTAACATAAAACATGGGTTGTTACATTCTTCCCTGGTTAAAAGAATTTAGTCGTCAAAATTCTACAAGGGTTCGATCATGCAAACCATCGCATACTCATTCTACATTAACGATCACTTATTATACAACCAATGCAACAATCCATGTACATGTGTACAACGCATCACAATACATATGATATACATGAACAACAATTTCTAATAGGCGCCTTCTATATAAGTGACTTGTTTTTAAATCCACTTCAAAAATATGATGCTAACATCATAAATATACTGGCAGTTCTATATGAATGCAGCTTTTTGAAAAATCAAAATGGTTTTTCACCCAAATTTTCCTACACTCCTATTAATAGAAGCATAGTTCAGTCAATTTTTCATCCAATCTTTACCATCCAAACTCTTAACACACCATCCCTAAAACCCAAATTTAGAAAAATTCGATTTTCTAAACCTATCTTCTTATGCTTGGAAAGGTTCTAGATGGAAATTTCATATTTCCATCATTCTCTTTCATAATCTTTTTCCACTGCATCATGGGATCTACTCCATTTCCCCAAATCCTTTCTCTTACCTTCCCAAGAACAATTTTCAAAAGTAACTTTTATTTTTAAAGTTCAAAAATATTGATGTTTCAAAAACCATCTTTTTAAATTTTCCACACATAGACAAGTTATGCTGTAAAACCTTCCATAAATAAAACAGCTTCCATATTGATCACTGTATCCATTTTACGGCAAATACGGCTACGTAGTAAAGACTATACTTACCAACTTACCGACTATTCCCTAATGTCAACATGTGGAATTTTAAAATTTCTAAAGCTCAAAAATTTTAGCTTTAAAAACCTTTGAAAAGATATGTGTATATTTTTTCAAACACATTACTTATAATGAAAACTTTTCAAATATAAATTTTACATAAAAAATTTCTTTTTCAAAGTGTATGCATAATTACATTATAAATAATTTTCCGCATTTATGATGTCAGAGTCTGGCCAACAATCCCTCGTCCATAACGGATTCCACTTAATTGCGCGATAAATTTCTAAATTATCAAAAACTTTTCTTTCTCGTTAATATCAACCAACAAACATGATAAATTTTAAATTTCAGCCTTTAAGGGACAGGAACCTAGACCTAACCTTTCTGTAATCCTAACCTCTGTTTTCTAAAATTTATCACCCGAATTTTTTTTTCTTTGGGAACTTACATTTTCATTTTACTTTTATTTAGTAGGTTAAATAAATCATATTAATTTATTACTTAACTTTCAGTTTCG
This sequence comes from Allium cepa, assembly GCA_030765085.1. Taxonomy (NCBI): domain Eukaryota; kingdom Viridiplantae; phylum Streptophyta; class Magnoliopsida; order Asparagales; family Amaryllidaceae; genus Allium; species Allium cepa. Next base: position 603,333,554 of record CM060934.1, on the reverse strand, counting down.
ATTAATTTCTTTTCCCATGTATTAGTTAAGTGACTTCATCAATCTCCTTTTTATTTTTTTCTCAAATTATTACGGCCTACCTAGAAAACACTAAAAATGAAATTTTCCCCAAACATACGCAATCAATCCAAACGACTAATGCTTACAATCCATGAAAAGAAAAACTAACACTGGAAAGAAACAAAACATTACTAACTACCACCATAATTAGAATGGACCTTCCTAACAGGCCTTTCCTCATCAAAAAATTTCAAATCTTATCTTTCCTTTATTACTTATGATGAATAAGATTTATTCTTCTCTTCCATTTCGAACCTAATTATGGAATAACCTGTCTCCTCTCACCGTAGTGGATAAGAAATCCAACATATGTAGTCTTCATATAATTGACAACTAAGCTGGGGGAAATAATTTTTCCATTTCCCCTTTTGCTTCCCTAACTTAAGTCCACCGATGTCTTCCTGTGTGTTTACCGTCTTATTAATATCTATTACAATCTTCTCTTAATCTCATTCTTTTGATAGTATTCTCAATCCTTAGTATTTCCTTTATTCATAAGTCTCCTACAAGCATCTTCCAAAATTTTAGAAGCTCCCTTTAATATCATCTTTATGAGTTACACACCTATTAACATAATTTTACTATGCCTTTTCTATTGTCCTCACACTCTACGGGGATTCCTTGTTACTTTTTCAAAAATAGTCATTGTTATCTCCTTCATAACCATATTTTTTTCCCCGTGTCACATAGGCACTATTTTCTTTCTACTCCATATTTAAAATCTTAGTTTATTATTTATCATTTTTCTTCAAAAATGAAAACTTCAAAAAAAAATTGAAATGTCTAATCTAAAAACTCTTGTCTTTAAAACTGTCACATAGAAACTTTTATTAAATTAAAAAATATTTAGAGTTTTTAACTCTTTTCCAAACTTACATTTTAAGATTTTTGAATTTAACTTACTCCCTAAACTTAAAAGGGAACGTTAGCATTTATAAGTTTAAAATCAAATCAGTATTTTCTTTTAAAGACATCTATTTCATAAAAATCTGGAATTTTTAATTCGGTCATTTATTAAGTTTTTCTTTCAAAAACTTATTCATTTCACCTAAAATTTCTTCCAAAAACATACTTTACATGTTTCTAAAACACTTTCCATAAATTTTAAATTATAAAAACTGGAGTAGATAAGAACAGCTCTCGTCCTATCAATTCTTTTACATTTTCTACTCTCCTAAACATCATATATTGGGAAAAGTCTCAATTATCATAAAAAGTGGGCTTTTAAAAGATATCTAAGTTAATGCGCATAATAATGGAAAATGTGTATTGCCCTTTGTTTAACTTCTCTAATTAGATTACCAGCATTACTTTTAATAAAATTTACAAATATTATTTCTAATCGCTACACTCTTTTATTATAATTAAGGATCATATATTTTAATGCATTAGAATTACTTCTCCCTCAAAGGGAATTGTTAAAGCTATAATTCTCTATAAATCGCTTAAAAGAGGGTTTGTGTTATGTATGAAATTACAAAGAATTATGCTTCATTTTCTTTACTGAAATCTACAATACAAAATATGGGTTTTCATATTTTTTCCATATCTTCCTTTTCATTTACGTCCCTTATTATTTCAGATAAAACACCTTTATTTGCAACTTGATTCATACATATAAACTTATTTTGTTATCCTTTTTCATTCCAATGAACTAAGATATGTTAAATTCTAATCTATTTGAAATAAATTAAACCTCTTTTTTATTTAATTTCAAAACTTCCTACTAATCAACCCTTCAACATGAAATGCACTAACTCCAATTGTTTCTCTTAGTTTACCATCTCTTTATTACTGTACTGCAGCCACTTACAGTTCAATTTATATTCTTTTCTAAACCATTTGCTCTATTTCAAATCTATAAGACTTATATTGCCATCCATATGGACCTTTTTATATCTTAAAAACTTTCATTACATAAAAAAAAATTCACGATCTATATTGCTCCATCATTTGTTTTCCAAAGAAAACAGCTTCAGACAAAAATTTACTAAAATATGAATATATAAACTTTCTAACAAAACCTTTAACATACATATTCTCAAAATTTGATAATTACTTATTTTTCATTAAAAGTTCTTTTAAAGTATACAATTTATACTTTTCCTCAATTTCCAAAAATTTCTTATTATTAGTTGAATTCAAAGTAGACTTCTGACTATTATCTTAAGAACATACTTCGTTCCATTTCCAAAGACCCAAAAGTCATACCATAAATTAAGGTGGCTATTCACACCTTCTTTTAGGATCTTCTCCATATTCCACTTTCTATAACATATGGACCCTTATTTTCCTTTAACCTGAACCTACTACATCGGTAATCAAAATGGGAATGAACTATCATCAAGCTACCAAAGCACGACTAAGAAGTTAGGTGCAATCCAGTTCTAAGGATATTCCATATGCAACTACTCTATAGATAGGATTTTTTGGACTTTAGCTTATACTATATTTATATTTATATTCAAAATACAAATACTTTCACTCATCATCTCCTAATTTTTCAGGAATCGACTAATCTAAGCTCCAATACCAAATCTAACAACCAACACTTTACTGGGCTTGGATTTTCGCTAAATCGAAAACCCAAGTCCACTAAAATATGAATCGTTGGTTTGGTATCCTTCAAAATGGAAAATACATTAGAGAGGTAATGGAATAAATCCCAACGAAAACAAGAAAATATACTAGATCAATATAATTACTGGCCAAAAATCAACATCTCAAATGTCAAGGCCTTAGCCAGACAACAGCTTTGAATGAACAACAGTAACTACCCTTCTAGATCCTTTAGATGGTAATAAGGAGAAGGTTAGAACAACATTCTAGTGATCGGTAAATTATACATCTTATACATAACACTAGATTATGCTGATTGTTCGCTATTTCACGTAATGTTAAATTATATTATTAGTTGCTACGACTCTATTCCTACATACGAACCGTACCCATCTACACCCTATAGATTAATGTCTATATATGTAAATATATACGCACCCCAAGCCAACTATAGGACCTAGATACTATCCTCACTAGTATCAATCGCTTAGCACCTCATAAAGATCAATTGACCTCGTATCATCGAGGAAGTCCTACTGTGTGCACCGACAATGTAACGACCCAGAATTCTAGGTATTTGAATTTGGGATATTTAATTGATTTTAAATATCTAAAAGTTAATTTTATAGATTTAATAATTTGAATTTCAATTATAATGATTTATTGGATAATTTAATGTGAATACTAGGCACACATCCTTAAAACGGAACTTAATTCAAAGCCGATCCCTGTGATAAAAAATATACTTTCTACATCCCTATATTTGTTTTCTGCCAATTTTATCCCCAAGTTACCCCTGCGCTTTACTATTTTCTTCTTATTTTTCCATTTAAATGGAAAACTGCAATTAAACTGAAGACGAATCAAGCTTTTTTATGAAATATGATATTTTTAATATTTGCAGTTATGAATAATCGCAACAAATTTCTTTTAATATTTTTAATATTTTACATGAATAATTACTAATAAGAATGTAATTATTGAGAATAATTGTTGATAACTATGCAATTATTATGAATAAGTACAGAGAATGATGAATTTAATCTTCAATAGTTGCAGAAATTTCTGCAACTATATGCAATAGTTGCAAACACTTCTGCAACTATTTGCAATAGTTTCATTTCTACAACTATATGCATTTGTTGCAGAAATGTCTGCAGCTATATGCAATAGTTGCAGACATTTCTGCAACTATACCATATAGTTGCAGAAAATCTGCAACTATATGTAATAGTTGTAGACATTTCTGCAACTATTTGCAATAGTTGCATTTCTGCAACTATATGAATTGTTGCAAAAAAAATCTGCAACTATATGAAATAGTTGCAGACATTTCTACAACTATACCATATAGTTGCAGAAAAATCTGCAACTATATGCAATAGTTGTAGACATTTCTGCAACTATTTGCAATAGTTGCAGACATTTATGCAACTATTTGCAATAGTTGCATTTCTGCAACTATATGCAATTGTTGCAGAAATGTCTGCAACTATATGCAATAGTTGCAGACATTTCTGCAACTATTTGAAATTATTGCAGAAATGTCTGCTACTACATACAGCAGTAGACATTTCTGCAACTATACCATATAGTTGTAGAAAAATCTGCAATTATTTGCAAACTTTGTAAATTTGAAAAAAAACATCGAAAATGTTCAAAATTTGCTGAATTCTCTGCAGATATTTGAAATAATTGCAACTTTACTACAAATATAAATTTTTGGTATCGACAATGGATCTTGTTTCAAAGATCGTAAAATTTGTGATTTTTTGGTGAAAACGGTATGTTGATCCGGTTTGTGTACATAAAGTTACACGCGTTCGAAATGTTAAAAATATAAATGGTATTTAGGTATTTTTGCGTGCACGAATTTGAAAATAGGGGGCGAAAATGCAAGTTTGGTTTGTGAAGGATGTTTTCTCTATTTCGAAACTTATTAGGGATGTGAGCCGAACTTACCCTAATCTAATTGTTGAAAATTTATAATTGAAATTGTTTAAATAATAGGATCTTTATTTTATTTTGATAAAAATAATTTCAAAGCTTATTCAAATTTTATATGATAAGAATAAAGATAACAAAACTTTAAATTGGATTTAAAAGTAATTAACCAATTTTGAAAATAACTCGTTCTAATTAACGAGTAAAAATAGCCTTTCGGGTCACAGCCTCGGATTTCGATGAAACCAGTGTCCTTATGATGCAGTACGAACTACGGAATCAATAGGTTTAAATTGTTCAACGCCTTTAAGTCGTTTGGAGTTGGCTTTGTTTTTAAGTCGTTCGGGGGTTGATTTTGGGAATAAAATTTCTTGTTGATTGCTGTATGCTTTCATCTTAAATTGGTAGTTGAGTGTAATCTCCTATCTCCACTTTCGGTTATTCGAGTGCGCTCGAATCAACGATTGTTGAAGCCGATTCGCGGAATCAAGTGTGCTTGATCAACGCTTGAAGAATTGACGATCTTCTCTCACGGTATCGTGCGCGATCAACGTGTTAGAGATAGCCAGAATTCGGTATCTTCGGATCAACGAATTTAGGCATTTTGGTATTCATCAATCCACCGATTTCTACATTTCATCGATTTCATCGTTTTGGTAATATCCGCTGCGTCAGTTTGGTATCGGAGCTAGACTTAGCCAATCATAGCTAAGCCGAGACTTGGAGCCAATTTTTGAAGTTGAAATTTGAAGTTGTTGTTCATCGTGTTCATCTTGAAGTTGCAACGAGTTTGAAGATTTTGATTCATTTCATTTTGGATCAAACTTGGAAGAGTGTTTGAGTTTGGTCGCGAGATCTTTTGCGCGCCAAAGTTGAAGGAGAAGTGCTTGGAGCCGTGTGTGCTTTGTTGAGCCGAGCCGACCTAACCATAGGTCGTTACCTATTACCGAGCTAAGGTGATAAGTCGCAAGGCTTATTCGAGCTAAGTGAGGCCGAGCCAAGTTGCAAGTGAGCCGAGCTTGTTCGTTTTGTGTTGAAGTATTTGAGAAGTTTTGAAGTGTTTGTGAAGATTTTCCAATCATGCCGCCAAGGAGAGCTAATCGTCGTCAAAACGTTGAAGCTTTGTATAGAAGAGAAGAAGCCGAGCTTATGGAGCAACGTATTAATGAGAAATTTGATGAAGGCATTGGAAAATTAGAGAAGTTGATGAATGACTTGAATCAAACTCAAAGGAGGAGATCACCAAACTCGAACCATGGAGGAAACCGAGTTTCGCCATCGGTTACGGAAGCGAGGAGGGTATCACCGCATTCTTTTAGAGATAGAAGAGAAACATCAATTTCATCACGGAGAGATCATCATGACTATGGACATGAAGAGAGAAGGAGTCAACGTGAATTTGACAATGAGGCGTATAGAGATGAAGAGAGACATAGTCTAAGAAGCATGCATGAACGAAGGGATGATAATGGTCGAGATCGATGTAGGCGTACTTTTGATTTTGATGAAGAAGGTGATAGAGCTAGCATTCATTATCGAGATCGAGACCAAGTTCGAAATTCTTATCGAAATGTTGAAGATGATCGTCGATGGGAGTCGGGTATGAAGATGGAGATTCCGGAGTTTAAAGGTGGGATGGTAGCTGAAGAGTTCTTAGATTGGTTGTCAAATATGGAGGAAATCTTTGATTTCAAGGAGGTTCCGGAGAATAGAAGAGTGAAGTTGGTTGCTACTAGGTTGAGGGGGAGAGCTTTGGCATGGTGGAAGCAAACTAAACTTACAAGAGAGAGAATGGAAAAATCAAAGATTGAATCATGGGAGAAGATGAAGAAGTTGATGAGAGCTACATTTTTACCTTACAACTATCAATCACTTATGTACCAGAGATTGCAGAATCTAACGCAAGGGACGAAGTCAGTTAATGATTATGCAGATGAATTTTACCAACTCATTGCCAGGAATGATATTATGGAGACAGAGGAACAATTGACCGCTAGATTTGTTGGAGGACTGAGAATGCAGATCCAGGATATGGTTAATATGTTTGATCTGAGATCTGTTGCAGAGGCACATCAGAAAGCGTTGGCTTGGGAGAAGCAAGGAAGGCGTGGAGGTGGTGTGTTTACTAATTCCAATAATAAAGCGAAGGGTTCTAGTGGAAGTTCTAATGTTCCTAAACCTATTACAAAACCAGTGGTGAAGGAGGCTGAGAAGGCGAAGGTTAGTAGTGGTTTCAAATGTTATAATTGTCAGGAGTTGGGTCACAAAAGCAATGAATGTCCGAAGCCGAAGAAGAGAGCAACGGTTGCTGAGATTGAGGATGATGGTGAGGAGGCAGAATGTTCAAATGCGCCTTATGTTGAAGAGGAAGAAGAATTGTCTGGGGATGAAGTTTGTACTCTTATGATGAGGAGGTCATGTCTTACACCAAAGCAAGAGGAGGATTCTAGTTGGTTGAGGAGCAATATTTTTCAGTCGACATGTACTATTCTGGGAAAAGTTTGCAAGTTAGTTATTGATGCTGGAAGCTGTGATAATATTATCTCTACAGAAGCGGTAAGGAAGTTGAACTTGAAAACTGAGAAGCATCCTAAACCGTACAAGCTAGCATGGTTAAGGAAGGGAGGTGAAGTGAAGGTGTGTCGAAGGGCTTGTGTTAATTTTTCTATTGGAAAGAAGTACAAAGATGAAATTTGGTGTGACGTTGTAGACATGGATGTGTGTCATCTGTTGTTGGGCAGACCATGGCAGTTTGATAGAGCAGTGCAACATGATGGTCGTGCTAATAGCTATAGTTTCATGTTCGAAGGTACTAAAATCACTTTAGTTCCCAAGAAGCAGCAACAGAAGGAAAGCAAGCTAGAGGAGATCGAAGAACTGAAAACTTTGCTATCTTTGAAGGAGTTTGTCAAGGAGGTTGAAGAGGAGCCTGAAGTCTTTTTGTTGATTGGGCGAGAGTGTAGTGAAGAGGTTGAAATTCCAGAAGAAGCAAAACCAGTTTTGAAAGAATTTGAAGACGTATTTCCATAAGAGTTACCTAAGGAGTTACCGCCACTGAGGGACATTCAACATCAAATTGATCTTGTTCCGGGAGCAGTATTACTGCATAGACCGCATTATCGAATGAGTCCGAAGGAGCATGAAGAGTTACGAAGGTAGGTGGAAGAGTTGCTTGAGCAGGGACGTGTTCAGGAAAGCTTGAGTCACTGTGCAGTACCCTCATTATTGGTACCGAAAAAGGATGGAACATGGAGAATGTGTACCGATAGTAGAGCTTTGAACAAGATTACTGTTCGCTATAGATTTCCTATGCCAAGGTTAGATGACTTGCTAGATCAGTTGAGTGGGGCAACTATCTTTTCGAAGATTGATTTGAAGAGTGGTTATCATCAAATTCGAATTAGACCAGGAGATGAATGGAAGACCGCATTCAAGACAAGGGAAGGATTGTATGAATGGTTGGTTATGCCGTTTGGTCTATCGAATGCACCGAGTACATTTATGAGGGTGATGAATCAAATTTTCAGACCGTACATTGGAAAGTTTGTTGTTGTTTACTTTGATGATATTCTGATTTATAGTGCAAGCACAGAGGAGCATGTAGAGCATTTGAGAAAGGTGTTGATTATTCTTCGTGAGGAACAATTTTATGCAGCTATGAAGAAATGTGTGTTCATGACTCGAAGTGTGTTATTTTTAGGATATGTAGTGTTAGGAGAAGGTATACAGGTGGACCAGAGTAAAGTTGAAGCAATTAGAAATTGGCCACAGCCGAGAACTATCACTGAAGTTAGAAGTTTTCATGAATTGGCATCATTCTACCGAAGGTTCATTCCACATTTCAGTAGCGTGATGGCACCAGTCACTGATTGTATGAAAGGGAAGCAGTTTTCTTGGTCAGAGGAAGCGGGGGTTGCTTTTGAACGAATCAAAGAACTCTTGACGACAGTACCGATTCTTGTTTTGCCAGATTTTCAGTTGTTGTTTGAATTGCATACTGATGCGTCGAAGGTGGGAATTGGTGGAGTTTTGAGTCAGAAAGGAAGACCAGTTGCATATTTCAGTGAGAAGTTATCAGGGGCAAAGATGAGATATAGTACATATGATGTTGAGTTTTACGCAATTGTTCAGGCTGTTAAGCACTAGAGACATTATCTATTTCAGAAAGAGTTTGTTCTTTACACTGATCATGAGGCGTTGAAGCATTTGCAAGGACAGGATAAGATTTCAGCAAGACATGCATCATGGATTGCTTATTTGCAACAGTTTACTTTTGTTGTGAAGCATAAATCTGGGGTAACAAATCATGTAGCTGATGCTTTGAGTAGGAGGAGTCATTTGTTGACAACATTGAAGGTTGAAGTAACGGGGTTTGAATTATTGCTAGAGTTGATTGACGAAGATCCCTACTTTGCAAAGTTTGTTGAGAAAGTAAATGATGGGAATACCGATGAATTTGTATTGGTTGATGGATTCTTGTTTAAAGGAAATCGATTATGTATTCCAGAGAGCAGTTTGAGATTGAAGATTATCAAAGAGTTGCACGAGGAAGGACATGTGGGCCGTGATCGTACATTGCATTTGATTTCTCATTCTTACTTTTGGCCGTCAATGAGGAGAGAGGTTGAAAGGTTTGTGGAGAGATGTCATATCTGCCAGGTTTCAAAAGGAACAACGACGAATGCAGGATTGTATATGCCGTTACCTGTACCGACTAAACCATGGGTTGATATCAGTATGGATTTCGTTTTAGGTTTGCCTAGAACTCAAAGGGGGAATGATTCTATATTTGTTGTGGTAGACAGGTTTTCAAAGATGGTACATTTTATTGCTTGTAAGAAGACGGCGGATGCTGTTCATGTTGCTCAGATGTTCTTTAAAGAAATCTATCATTTACATGGGTTACCGGAGTCTATTGTTTCAGACAGGGATACCAAATTCTTGAGTCATTTTTGGCTTCGTTTGTGGAAGATAGTGGGAACGAAGTTGAATTTTAGCAGCACTTATCATCCGCAAACAGACGGACAGACCGAAGTTGTTAACATATCATTGGGAAATTTGTTGCGATGTCTTGTGAGAGACAATCTGAAGAGTTGGGACATGAAGTTATGCCAAGCAGAGTTTGCACAAAATCATGCGGTTAATAGAAGCACAGGTTACAGTCCATTTCAGATTGTATATTCAAGTTTGCCAAGGGGACCATTGGATTTAGCAGTAGTACCACAACTGAAGGGAACGGTTAAACAAGCTGTAGACTTTGTTGATGGGTTGACTGAATGTCATAAAATCATTCGGGAACGGTTGGAGAAAGCAAATGAGAAGTATAAGCAGACGGCAGATTTGAAGCGACAAAGTGTTGAATTTAACGAAGGTGAGTTGGTTTATGCTGTGTTAACCAAGGATCGTTTTCCAGTAGGCGCTTATAACAAGTTGAAAGCCAGAAAAATTGGTCCTGTGGAAGTTGTGAAACGGATTAATAAAAACGCTTATAAGATGAAGCTGCCGGAGGATGTGTATACCTCTGACGTGTTCAATGTTAAACATTTGATTCCGTATCATGGAAATGAATTTGTTGTGGAAAGAGAAAGTGAAAATTCGAGGACGAACTTCTGTCAACCGGGGGAGGATGATGCAGTACGAACTACGGAATCAATAGGTTTAAATTGTTCAAGGCCTTTAAGTAGTTTGGAGTTGGCTTCGTTTTTAAGTCGTTCGGGGGTTGATTTTGGGAATAAAATTTCTTGTTGATTGCTGTGTGCTTTCATCTTAAATTGGTAGTTGAGTGTAATCTCCTATCTCCACTTTCGGTTATTCGAGTGCGCTCGAATCAACGATTGTTGAAGCCGATTCGCGGAATCAAGTGCGCTTGATCAACGCTTGAAGAATTGAAGATCTTCTCTCACGGTATCGTGCGCGATCAACGTGTTAGAGATAGCTAGAATTCGGTGTCTTCGGATCAACGAATTTAGGCATTTTGGTATTCATCAATCCACCGATTGCCACATTTCATCGATTTCATCGTTTTGGTAATATCCGCTGCGTCACCTTAGGTCCGTAGTAACGAATTATAATACGCCGTCAAGTTTCGTAGCGATCAAATGCACCATTTGGTCGTAGGGGATAGAAACGCATTGAATTTAATATTGAAAATTTAATATAATAATTAGGTTCAAAAGGCTATCTTCCCCAAATGATTGAATTGGGGCTCGAGACTAATTTCATTGTGTTCGAAATTGGGATATAACATTAGAAAGGGGAACGCCTCGATTAGGATTCGAAATTTATAGCTTGATATTTTGGATATTTAAATAATTTATTTTATTCGGATTTGACCATAGCCACCTTTTTTCATATCAGCCGACCTACAAGCCCACACTACCTCTGCGTTGCATCCCATCTTTCTCTCTTCTTTAATTTAAACACGGCTTAAACAGAAGATGAAAAAAACAGATGATTCAAAATTAATTTCTCAATATTTATTTATTGTAAAAAATTGAAACAAGCTCAAAAAATAAGGTTTTGGAGAGAGCTTCGACCAGATATGCTCGATTGGAGGTGTGGCATCTGTTCGTGAAATGCAATAGTAAAGTCGTGCAGCAGTTTGTGGCTAGGGTTTCGATTTCTGGGGTAGTGAAGGTGAATTGGTAATTATGGAATTCAATTTCGAGTTTTTCTCGGAAAGTGGCAACCGTAGCCACGTTTAGGGGTAGTGCGGCGCTCATTTGGGTCGCACATCCACTGGTTGTGGTGAAGTTGTGGTGTCAGGTCGCTTATTTTTTGAGGCGAGGAGGTGATGATCGGTGGTGTCGAGCAAGTGCGGTTCATCGAGAGGGAGCCGATGGCGAAGACGGAATTCAATTTCGTTTAGGATTGAGCTGTGTCACTCCATTGCCATGCATGCAATGATGGGTCGAGTGTGTTTGCTATGCACATATTGGAATGGGGGAGATGAAGACTATAAGGAGGTTAAATGTGTAATTTAAATATAAGTTGTTTGATTAAAATTTGAATTACCGATAAATTACAAAATGTATATCTCTCTCATACAAGGTCTGATTGGGATGAAACTTTTTGCGTTGCAATCATAATGATATAAGCTTTGAAATGGAACAAGTTTGGTTGGATTTAGAGACAGCTAAAATTTAGGCTAAACTGGAACATCGTCTAGTTTTAGTTCCAAATCGGAACCCCCCCGGCGACAACAGAAACATTCGGTGAGTAAATCTCACTAACTTTGGAAATTTTATTTTATTTTAAAGTGTTAAAATTATTTATTGGTTAATTGGATGGATCAATGAATTATTATCAGTTGGATGTTATATTATTATATATAATAGTACATTTTAGTAGCTGGGAATATTTCCTGCCAATTGGAGCGGATGAGACACTATGCGCCCCTCATAATAGTGGATGATCTTTTTATTTCGATATTTCGCCTCAAAATGGGATTATTATTTTATAATATATAACATCTATGTTTGTAGGGAAACAGGTTGGAGATATCCAACTGGATTCGTTAAAAATGTTGATTTTAATTTCATATATAGTGATAAATGATGTCTGTGAATAATCTGAAATAGATTATGTTGTGATTTGAATTATTGGATGCTATAGTAGCACTGGCCTTAATTTTGGTATTATAAATACCATAAACGATATTTTTCAATTTAAAAACGAAATTATAAAGCGGTTTTGGAATTGATAATTTTTATATTGAATTTCAGAATCATTAAAAAGGGAATTGGTTTGGATAAAGTAAATAAATTGATTTTGGTTACTTATCAAGCTATTTTGTACAATGGTTTCAAATGGAGAATTCAAAATTTAGGATTTTAAAACTATGAATTTTTTGTATGAGATTCTTAAAATATGAAATGGAAGTCGAAATCGAAATTTGTATAATTTTGGAATATAGTTTCGATTGTTTAAGAAATAGATTTATAAATGGAATTTTAATTAGAAATCGATTTATAAATGGATTTTAGTGACATGAACCGGTTATAAAACAAGAAATGAGTCTATAAAAGTTATAAACGATGTCTATAAATAAAGTGGAATGACTATCATTTGATAAATTGGAAATATAAATTCACAATGTAAATTTAAAATGAGATACGGAAATCGGTTTAGAAAGAAATAGTAAATTCTAATTTGGAAATTTGGAATAGTTATAGAATTAGAATCGATTTGTGATGAATTATAAGATGGGTATATTGAATTTCAAAATGGTTTTCACAAGAAGTTAAGGTTTGTTTTAGAAAAGGATTTTTATTTATTAAACTATGTAGTTTTAAAAACTAATAACTGGATTAAAATATTTCAGAAAGTTAGTTATTTAATTATTTAATTTTACTGAATTGAATTCTATGTTTTATAAACAAGTTTCATAAATCGATTAGAAATTTTATAAATAAATTAGGATTAGTTATTGACGTTTATTTTGAAAGTGCTTTGATATTTTATATAATTATTTATTTATATTTATTACTGTTACTGTATTATATATATATATAGTTTAAAAGTAAGTGATTGTAAATTTTTTATAAAGTCTCTCGAGATTTGTGAACCAAGTTTTATTTAATGGATGTGATTTTATAAGAGAAGATTTTATAACGGAATTCGGGAACTTAAGAAAATTGAAAAAAGGAAATTCCAAATTGTTTAGATATGGGAACTTCAAAAGTGACTCTGAATTCATTAAAGGAGTAATAAATTGTTAGTTGGATTATAAATAGGTATAATTGATAATTTTTGGAAAATGTAAAGGTAAGTAATAAAAATATTTTGGAGATTTATGAGATAAGTATGGAATATTTCCTAGGTATGGATATAAAAAATGATTTCAGGAAATAGACTTTCCTAAGTATTGGAATTAAAGGGTTTGGAGATATTTTAGCCATAAAATGATTTATATAGAAATATTTTCTAAGCAATATATTATAAGTTAGATTCGGAAATAATTCAAAGTGTTGAGATGGGTTGTAATATCCTATTATGGGTTTAAGTATTTGAAATCCATTTCAAATATTGAAATATTTGAAAAGATTTGAATATATATCTTTATAAAGATATTTTGAAATAAATGTTTGCAAAAGTTATAATATGGGCCTAGTGACTGCTTATATGTGTAATTTGATAGTTTAAATAACCGACTATCAAATCTGGCTAATTTCATTGATCGTTTCGACTGGACCGGGATAGGATTTGATTATCAAGAAACCACTTCGATCCGGTTTGAGCGTTGTGAAATGTAATATCGTGAAGCTAATGAAGACGGTGATTTTGAAGATTTGGTTTGTTCAGACCTAGAGCAATTTATATGGATGGATGATATCAGCACAATGTCATTGGAGGGCAATGAGCATTCTAAGTGTAAATTTCATGAAAGGTAATCGTAGCCTTAAGCCTCATCAGCCGGGAATAACAGAAAATCAGGGGAGACGCAGCAAGGCTAAGTGGGTCGCACCCATTAGGGTATGTTGTCATCTTTCTAGATACCCTATATCTACATATTCATGGATTGGTTGTGCATGAGATCTCAAAAGGGTTGCAAAGCAACTGGGCTGACGACATATACGGTACTATCCATTAAATGGTAGGCCGGTCTTGTGTTGGCAGGGATCAATAGTTTTGATCTTGGTAGATTTTCTTGATGTGTACCGTGATAGGTAGTACCCCAGTGCCTAGTCATTGTATGTAATCCATTCTCCAATAGACGTTATACGGTTTTGATTGTACCCATGAGATGCAAGCATTTCAGCTATTTTAATAAGTATTTGTACTTAGACACTATTATCATGGGATTTCTATATAAAAGCGGTTTGGTTAACGTAAGGTAAAAAAGCCTATCGTGTTTATGTGTGGCGTGGTCTTACGAGATACCTTTGATTTTCAAAGATTTTCTTATAACTTAAATCTGGCTGAGTGTGTTTTTCTCACGCTAGTTTTCCATACTAGCTCGGGTGTTATTTTATTTTAATGCTCTGATCAGACCGAGTATTATAGATTCAGGTTAGGATGCTGTGGAGCTCAGGAGACGAGCTAGAAGATTTCAGGCGTATTACACATACTTGCTTGGTTTATTTTCCACTATGTGTGTTAGACTGTATATTCAGTACTTGTGAGGACAGGTTACTACAACTGTCCAAGTTGCTATGTTGATTGTTGTACTCTGATGATTGTATGTATATTAACAATTACATTTTCTTTTTGTATAAAGATCTATGTTTATCCATTATACATTGTTCTGCTGTGATTTGTGAGATTCTATGTGTTGTATTCTATTTCTTTTATCTCTTCTTCTTCTTCACCCCTAGCAATCAGTATTTCCAGTACTTGAATATTCGGCATGCTATATAGTGAACGTATTGATGTCATTTTCAAGGGTCGAAAAACCAGCTCGCTATAGTAGGTATCAGAGCTTAAGGTTAAGCAAGAACCTTGACGTTGATGGGGTAACTCATTAGAGAAAGGGTCTATAGCACCCTCGAATGAGCTTGAGAGAGTGTGTGTGTGTGTGTGTCTGTGTGTATGAGCGCATATTTGTTAGTGATATAAAAATTGTTTTATACTATTTTGGTTGATCTATTGAGTGGCTTATGGATTCTGGTCGATAGAGTAATTAACGTTATTGATAGGAAACTCTAAACACTTAAGTAGAGCAATTCGACGTGGTATTGTTTTGAAATTTGGTAAATGAAATAATTTTACCTTGATTATATTTTATATATAAAGGAATAATTTTTCAGAAATTATTATTCTATGATATGCTTTGATGTTAGAGAATGATTCTATTTGATTATCATTTGTTGTTGTTGTGTTGTAATAAAGGTTGATATTATAATGTAAACAAGATTAAAAGTTAAGAAATAATTTCATATAACAAAATGGAATTATGTAAATATGATTTGTAAATATGATTTATAAATTGGAGGGAAATATAATTTTGAAAGTAAATTATAAATATGGTATATAAGTAAAAAGGATTTAAAAAGTTGGGAATTGGGTAATTTAAATCCTAATGGTTTTGAAAATGTTTTTCAAAGTTTTGGAAAATAATAGTAGTATTTTTTTGAAAAATATTTTTGAGTAAAAAATATTTAAAAGGGTTTAACAGGAATAAAAAGCACTGAACTCACTTCGGTCGCCGGAAAATAATTTCGGTGATGATTGCAGCATCACCAACATTCATTTTCGAGTTTCCAAGAGAGGGGTTGCTACCATTGGAGTTTTGTTTTGGAAAAACTAGTTTTGATTTTAAAAAATCCAAAGGAATGATTTGATACACCAGCGGATGGTGAGTGTGTGTGTGTGTGTGTGTGTGTGTGTGTATAATACATACATACATACACACACACACACATATATATACACACGTATACACACACACATGTACACACACACACACACACATATATATATATATATATATGATTTCAAAAATGATTTGAAATACTTTAGAACGAGGTGTTAAAATCTAAGGTTTTCATTTAAAATGTTTTATAGAAAATATGAGAAATAAGTTTGATAATTTATAAAATCAGAAAATTAGCAAGTTAAAGCAATGTTTAAAATTGTTGCATGTGAATGTTAAGGAAAGTAAATTTAAAATTGAACTATGGAATTAAACTTAACTTAAGTTTAGTATAGAATGAGTTATGGAAAGAATTTTAGCCTAAGTTAGGTTAAATAAAATAATTTTTGGAACTAATTAAGGAATGAACTAATTGAATAAATTAGTAAGTTGAATATGGTTTTGGAATATGGTTGAAATATTGAAATTTAACAATAGAGTTGGGTTAAATAAAATTGGATTTGATTCAAAACAAATATAAACTTAAGTTATGAAGTGGTATTAAACATGATGAAAGTTGTATAAATTGTTTATAAACTTAAGAAGAACTTTATAATTCATAAATGGATATAGGATGGTGAAATATGGTTAAACAAAATTTGGTGGAATTGTTCTTAAGGGGTAATCAGTATTGAATGGATACACTAAGTAATAAGTGAATGTGGAAAATTGAATGTAGATCAATTAGATGTGGATAAAGTAAACAATAATGGGATGAAGGTAAATAAAAGGAAGTTGGTGTAGATAAAAATCAATTGTAATAAATATGTATATTCTATGTATATTATTTATTAGCATAACGATTTGATCCAGATTTGGCTATAGAATTTTGAGATAATTTATATCGATTTGAGTTAGGATTTTTCACTCGATTCTCGACGGTGAACACTGGATATAGATTTTTGATTGATTCTGGGATTCTCTATCATAGTTTATGGCTATGCAAGGAGACGGTTTCTAATCAAGGAACTGGATCTGAGTCCACATGAAAGTTTTCATGTGAACGATACTAGTTCAAAAGTGAAATCATATAATTGAGCGAGCGATCAGATTTGAAATTGTGTATTGATGATATATGTACATCGTACGGGCGTAAGTAAAACAAATGTTGGAATTGGGAAAATACAAAATAGAGTAATTATGAACTATATGATTGGATATCATTGGTAAATAAGATGCAAGCATAGAAAAACAATAACAAATTTGATACCCTTGATTTCCTAAGGAAATTTGATTGCCCGACTAAAAGATCGTTTTTAAATTGTTGTTTGATTTGATAGTTTTATGATTGAGCCATTTTCCTTTTGTTTTCTTTTGTTGCTTTGGGCACGTAGTGGTGATTTGTAGTCTTTCTGATCTAGCCACAAAAGGAGACGCTGGCGATTTTTTTTGAAAATTTAAAGAGTTAGAAATTTTAAAGAAATTTGTGACAACTAAAATTTAAATTTGAATTATAATTTGAAATGATTGAATGGGACGATATTAGTTGGAACCTAAGGATGAATTTGGGAACCCATTAGAAGTAATAGCAACGTTTCAATAAATAGATTTTGGGAAGTTATTTCAACTAATTTGCTTTAGAAAAGTAATGGGTTGGGCATTTCTCCTATCTTGGCAATTTCGAGGACGAAATACTTTTAAGGGGGAAGAATGTAAAGATCTAGAATTTAGGTATTTGAATTTGGGATATTTAATTGATTTTAAATATTTAAAAGTTAATTTTATAAATTTAATAACTTGAATTTTAATTTTAGCGATTTACTGGATAATTTAATTGTTGGAAATTTATAATTGAATTTATTTAAAGAATAGGATCTTTGTCTTTTATATTGATAAAAATAATTTCAAAACTTATTCAAATTTTATTTGATAATAAAAAAGATGATAAAACTTTTAAATTGGATATAAAAGTGATTTAACTGATTTTGAAAATAACTCATTTTAATTAATGAGTAAAAATAGTCTTTTGGGCCACAGCCTCAGATTTCGATGAAACCAGTGTCATTAGGTCATAATAATGAATTATAGTATACCATCAAGTTTTGTAGTGATCAGATACATTGTTTGGTCGTACGTGATAGAAACGGGTTGAATTTTCGAAATTTAATATAATAATTGGGTTCAAAAAGCAATCTTCCCCATAAGATCGAATGGGGCTCGAGACTGGTTTCATTGCATTCGGAATAGAGGTATAACATTAGGAACGCCATGTGGCACGCCTCGATTGGGATCTGAAATTAATAGCTAGATATTTTGGATATTTAAATAATTTATTTTTATTCGGATTTGACCACAACCATCTTCCTTCATATCAACTGACCTACGAGCCTACCCTACCTCTGTGTTGCGTCCCATGTTTCCCTCCCATTTTATTTAAACGCGGCTTGAACGAGGAAGGAAAAAAAGAGATGATTCAAAAATTAATTTCTCAAGATCTACTTAATAAAAAAAATTGAAACAAGCTTTAAAAATCTTGTTTCAAAGAGAGCATCGATCTAATATGCTTGATTGGAGGTGTGGCATCTGTTCGTGAAACTCGGCAGTAAAGTCGAGTAGCAGTTTGTGGCTAGGATTTCAATTTCCAGAGGATTGAAGGTGAATTGGTAATTGTGGAATTCACTTTCGAGTTTTGCTTGGGAAGTAGCAGCCATAGCCACGTTTTGGGGGAGTGCGACGCTCATTAGGTCGCGCATCCACTGGCTGTGGCGAATTCGTGATGTGAGGTCGCTTTTATTTAGGCGAGGAGGTAATGAATGGTGGTGGAGAGCAAGTGCGGTTCATCAAGAGGGAGCCAATGGCGAAGACAGAATTCAATTTCATCGAGGTTTGAGCCATGTCACTCCATTGCCATGCACGTGAAGATGGGTCGAGTGTGTTTGTTGTGCATGTATTGGAATGGGGGAGATGAAGATTAGAAGGAGGGTAAATGTGTAATTTAAATAAAGTTGTTTAATTTAAATTTAAATTATCGATAACATACAAAATGTATATCTCTCTCATACCGAGTCCGATTGGGACGAAACTTTTTGCATTGCAATCATGATGATGAAAGCTTCTAAATGGAACTGGTTTCATTGGATTTGAGGATAGTTGAAACTTGGACTAAAATCAGACGTCATCCAGTTTTAGCTCTAAATTGGAACGCCTCGACGACAACAAAAAAATTCGGTGATTAAATCTCACTCACTTTGGATATCTGGTTTTATTTTAAGTGTTAAAATTATCTATTGGTTGATTGGATGGATTGATAAATTATTATCAGTTGGATGTTATATTATTATATATATATAGTAGAATATATTAGTAGTTGGGTATATTTTCCACCAATTGGAGCGGATGCGACACTATGTTCCTCACATAATGGTGGATGACCTTTTATATTTTGATATTCCGCCTCAAAATGGGTTTATTATTTTATGTTATAACATTCGTGGTTGTAGGGAAACAAGAAAAATATTGATTTTAATTTCGTATATAGTGATATATGATGTGTGTGAATAATCTGATATAGATTATGTTGTAAATAGTTTATTGGATGCTATAGTAGCACTAACCTTAATTTTGGTACTATAAATACCATAGATTATATTTTTGAATTTAAAAAGGAAATTAAAAGGCGATTTTGGAATTGATAATTTTTTAATTGAATTTTGGAATTATTAAAAAGGGAATTGGTTTGGATAAAATAAATAAATTGATTTTGGAAATTTATTTACCAATTTTGTATAATGATTTCAATTGAAGAATTTAAAATTTAGGATTTTAAAACAATGCATTTTTTAAATGAGATCCTTAAAATACGAAATGGAAGTTGAAATCGAAATTGAATAGTTTTGGAATATAGTTTTGGATTAATTAAGAAATATATTTATAAATGGAATTTTAATTATAAATCGATTTATAAATGGATTTTAGTAATATGAACCTGTTATAAAACTAGAAATGAGTCTATGAAATTTATAAACGCTAAAGGGGAATGATTATCATTTGATAAATTGGAAATATAAATTCACAGTGTGCATTTAAAATGAGATATGGAAATCGGTTTAGAAAGAAATGGTAAATTCTATTTTGGAATTTGGGAATAGTTATGGAATTGAAAATGTGAATAGATTTGTGATAAATCAAGAGAGATCTATAAGTATAAGATGGGTATGTTGAATTTTAAAATGGATTTTCACAAGAAGTTATGGTTTGTTTTAGAAGTTGATTTTTATTTATTAAACTATATAGTTTTAAAAACTATTAATCAGATTAAAATATTTTGAAATGTTAGTTATTTAAATATTTAAACTTGTTGAAATGAATTCTAAGTTTTATATACAAATTTTGTAAATCGATTAGAAATTTTATAAATGAACTGGGATTAGTTATTGACGTTTATTTTAAAAGTGCTTTGATATTTTAAATAATTATTTAACCATATTTTTTTGAAATTTATTGTTATGATTATTATTATATACAGGTAAATAGGCACAAGGAAGAACTTTCAAAAAAAATTAGTTTTAAAGACAACAAGTTTGCTTTTTAGTTTGAAGGACCTTTTTTAATATAAACTGAAAATGATAATTACAACTATCATTCTATGAATTACACTAAAAAGTGTCTTTCGGTCTAAAAAACAAACTTCTTGTCTCTAAAACTAAATTTTTCTCTAACTTTTTCCTTGAGCCTAAATACCCCTATTTTATATCTATATATAGTTTAAAAGTAAGTGGTTGCAATTTATTTATAAATGCTCTCGAGATTAGTGAACCGGGTTTTATTTAATGGATGTGATTTTATAAAAGAAAATCTTACAATGGAACTCGGGAAACTAAGAAAATTGAGAAAAGGAAATTTACAAATTGTTTGGAAACGGGAACTTCGAGAATGAATCTAAATTCATTAAAGGAGTTATAAATTTTTAGTTAGATTATAAATAAGCATAATCGATAATTTTGGAAATTGTAAAGGGAATTAATAAAAAAATTCCGGAGATTTATGAGATAAGTACGGAATATTTCCTAAGTATGGATATCAGAAATGATTTCGGGAAATAGACTTATAATATTTTCCTAAGTATTGGAATTAAAGGTTTTGGAGATATTTTAGCGACGAAATGATTTATATAGAAATATTTTCTAGTAATGAATTATAAGTTGGATTTGGAAATAATTCTAAGTGTTGAGATGGGTTGGAATATCCTATTGTGGATTTAAGTATTTGAAATCGTTTTCAAATATTGAAATACTTGAATAGGTATGAATATATATCTTTGTAAAGATATTTTGAAACAAATGTTTTGAAAGAGTTATAATATGGGCATAGTGGCTACTCATGAGTGTAATTTAATAGCTTAAATAAACAACTATCAAATTTGGCCAATTTCGTTGATCATTTCGAAGAGACCGGGACTCGAATTTGAATATCCAAAAACCACTTCAATCTGATTTGAGCTTTGCGAATTGTGATATCGTGAAGATAACAAAGACAGTGATTTTAGAGATTTGGTTTGTTCAGACCCACAACAGCTTGTATTGATGGATGCTATCAGCACATTGTCAGTGGAGGACAATGAGCATTTTAAGTGTAAATTTCTTGAAATCCTAAGCCTCATCAACCGGGAATGACTGAAAATCTGAAGAGATACAGCAAGGCTAAGTGGGTCGCACCCATTAGGGTATGTTGTCGCATTTCTAGATACCCTACATCTACATATTTATGGATTGGTTGTGCACGAGATCTCAAAAGGGTTGCAAGGCAACCGAGGTGATGATACATTCGACTCTATCTAGTAAGGGGTAGGCTAGTCTTGTGTTGGCAGGGATCGATAGGTTCGATCTTGGTACATTTGTAACAACCCAATTTTTCGATGCCCGAAAGTCGACATCAATATGTCCACTGTATCAAATGTCGCACAATCGAATGTCAGAAAACCGAACTGTTAGGGTTAAAGAAGAAGAAGATAGAAGATGAACATAAATAATAACAGAATCTCACATTTCGCAGCGTAATAAATATAATAGATAAATGAATAATATTTAAAACAAAGAACTATATCAGTTTTATACATACGTCATCAGAGTTTAAAATGGCACAATACTATACTGGCAGTTATTATAACTTGCTTACATGATAATTTTGACTTACACCAACCCAAATGCAACAGAGACTATATAATATAAGTGATACATCTCGCCATCCATCTTGAACTCTAGATCTCCACAGCAACTTATTGACTTCGCTCCCGAATAACTGATAGCCCTGACTCTAGGCTGCCCGTGTGGAAAATTATGGGCACCCAGAGTTTAGAAAGGGAACAATAAACTCCAGGTCAGTCATGGGATTGGTGTGAGATCTTAAAAACAGTTATTTTCACAAAGAAAGGAAAAGAAATCCACTATGCTTTTGGAAAATGAAACTACCATAAGGCCTCCCTGCACACACACAATGCAAACGCAGAATTAGAGGAGATTTCTCCTTATGATAGTCAAACATTCTTGATACTTAAAATCCTTTGATATTATTATTATTAGTGCATAGTGTGGAAAACATTTTGAAAGTATAATATTAATCTTAGCCAGCATAGACATTTCGCACTTATGCCTACTATAGCTATCATGTTCAATAACAGGTTACCGCCACATTCCATGGTAGGTTATACAACTAAAACCGTACAGGGCGCGTATTGTTTCTTTGGATTTCCAACAAATGGTCAGGCTAAGAAACTTCCTACGCCACATGGGTACGCCATTGGAGGGATGCCCCGAGAACTTAACCAGCTCTCTGCCAACATAAGGTCGGGTTACGTCTGTAACTAGGTAACTGCTACACGAGTATGTCATCCCCCGGTCGTTTACGACCTTTATCCGAGGATCCTAAACCACAAAGCAACAACCACAAAGTATAATAAATTTGTAGCGACCACATAGGTTAAATATCTGGGCTCCATACCATGATACAACCCTTTTTCAAAAGGAAATGACATACCCTCAGGGGGCGCTATTCCTAAATAACCTTGTTGCATCCTTCCTGTTTCGACTATTTTCGGGATGTGAGGTCCGATGAAGTCTCGTCCACAAAGCTATAATTTTTCATAAATTCATGCTCCGATCAACAAATGATCAGCAGTGCTTCATATGCCACATTACCAAATTGGGAATATATCACTAGGAACCATCAACTACATAACGTCTGAGCTCGTATGTCTCAGAGAAGGGTGTTCAGCTAAGAGAATAAATTCTCCGCCACCAATAGAAATATATTTGATAGAAACCAGCTTTACATCTCAAAGTGTATTGTCAGACACACATCCATACAAGTCCGTTCCGGGATCGAACGGAACCGAAGGCACTTCAAAGAAGCCTTTGCAAATCTGGATATTCACTGATCACGTCCAGAATCTCCATCACAAAGCGTGATAAAATTTCTATAAATGAGCAACCCGGTGTAGAGACATTCGACGGGTAATGTAACGACCCAGAATTTTATTTAATTAAAATTTGAATATTTAATTAATTTTAAATATTAATAAGTGAATTTATAAGTCAAATAAATTTTTATTTGAATAATTGGATTTAATTGGATAATTAAATAGATAATTTAATATGTTAAATTATGGAAATAATTGAAAATTGAGTTAAATATGATTGAAAATGATTTGTAAAATTTTATTTTATCATATTGAAGTTAGAACGATATTATAGAACTTTTAAAATCGAATTAAAAGTTTATTTGTGAAAATTGAATATTTTAATATTTAAATCAACTAGTGAAAATAGTCAATTTTTGAACAGTCTCAGAATTGGACGAAACCAGTTCCATTGGATTCGTAATAGTTAGTTATTACCGGATTTCAATTTTCGTGTCAATCGGACTTATCGTTTGATCGTGGCAGCTCGAAACGCATCGAATTATTTTTAATATTAATTTAGCGAGTTAAAATAGCCATTTTTCAAAAAGTCTCGGATTTCGACGAAACCAGTTTCATCGGATCCGTAATGTGATATTATTGTAAGGTTTCAAATTTTGTGTCAATTGGATTTACTGTTTATCCGGTACAAATTAAAACGCCTAGAAAATCGTTTAAATCGGTTTAATTCAAATTGAACGTTTATTGCCATAACTCGCACAGATTTCCGAATTAGCTTTCGAAACCTGTCCCATTGTGTCCGGAACGCGGGGTAAACCCTAGGAACGTCAGTTTCGGCGCGTAAATTGGAGTTCGGAATTCCCGGATGAATAGTGTCGTTTAATTTCTATAAATAGACCAACATTTTCACAAAATAAAATAAAAATATATAGCTAGGGTTTTATAACAGAGCCGCCACCATTAGCTATCAACGGCCGGTACCATCCCTCCTTCTTCTTCGTTTTTCTTTCAATCCACTGATTGTTTCGAAAAACTTCCAACTAACAAGATGTAGAGCTCGTCGAGAGCAACGTTCTCAACGGTGGTGATTGGAATCTAGTTGGTAGATTGGTGGCAATGTTCGTTCGAACAGTGAACGTTCGAGCACGTTTTTCTCGTGCTTGGGTTGACCGAGCTTGCTAGGGTCGTGGCCGAGGGTGGTGTTCGTCGCAGGCTTTCGCGTGGTATCGTCTGATCGTGGCGGAAGTGATGGATTTGGTGGCGATAATTAGGGCATAGGGGCGGCTAGGTGGGTTCCTTGTTTGTGAATTGCCTGTAGCCGAAAGAAGAAGATGGAGTAAAGGGGGGGGGGTTGCGTCCTACGGCTATGATGAAGGGGTTTGTAAATCTAACGGCCAATAATAAGTTAGGTTTATAAATAGTTAATTTAAGTTTAAAATTTTATTATATAAATTCGTTCAATGTTTAAAAATTCATAACTTTTTCATACGAGTCGAAAACGCGCGAAACCAGTTGCGTTGGAATCGTATGGACGAGCACTACGTGATGAAATTGGATTGGAGTCGTTTGGAGTTAGTGAGAATTTTGGATAAAATTAAACGTCCGTTTAATTTTATTCGAAATAAATCGCTAAAACGGAAATTGAAATCAAGGTGAGAACTTCTCACTCAATCGAATCAGTTTCGATTTTATTTTAAATAGTTAGATTTAAAATATTTGAATGCATGTTTGAATGATGATTGTTATCTATTGATTGTTAAAATAGACATTTTACGCCGTTAGTAAGCGGATGTTATTTATTAAAAACATATACCGCGAATATTTCATAAACAGTGAAATTGGTATTATATATAATAGCAATATATATATTGGCATATGTATATATTGCAGTTGTTGATTCCCCGCATTTTTTAGCGGATGAGACCCTATTGCGCCGTCTATTAAGCGGATAATATTTTAAATCCCATATACCGCGATAATTTCGTACTGGAGCGAAATTGGTATTGTGCTAATGTTTGTGGATGCAGAAAAACAGGTTGGAGGGATCCAACTGGATTCCTCAACAGTATTTATTTTTGATTTCAGATATTTTGATATTTGATGGACTATCATATCGATATATGATGTCGTTGTTGTCGTGATTGACTATTTGGTATGTAGCATCATTGGACCAAATTTTGAAACTTTAAAATGATTTTTAAAGTGATTTTTGAAAGAAAACGTTTATAAAATATGTTTGGAGTTGATCCATTATAAATAAATAAACGTTATAATTTTTAATGTTATAAAAATTATGACTTTGAGAAATACAGTTAAAAGTTGATTTTTGAGAAATATGGATTAATGATTTTATATAAAATAGTTTAAATTGAAATTTTTGAATTTATTTATAAAAAAAGTTTAAATATAGGATTTATAAAATTTAATTATTTTATAAATCAAAATGATGAAGTTTTTAAAGGAGTTTAAAGACGTTTTAAAAGGATAATATAAATTGATTTATATTTAGAGATTTATAAATGGATATTTATAAATTGAAATATTGACATTTTAAAACGAGTTTTTATAAGTGTTTGAGTGAAGTGAAAATAGATTGCATAAGTGAATGGAATTTATAGAATTATAAACGGTGAAATTATAAATGGAATTTTATAAACAGTAGGTTTATAAAATTTGTAAAGTCATTAAAAGAATGGTTTTGGATAAATAATTGAATCTTATAAGTTATAAGATTTATAATTATGAAGTTCAAAGGAACGATTTTTGTGAACGAATAAATTATAAGTATTTAACTTATAATATGAACCTTTAGTTTATAATTGAGTTATAAATCGAATAGGTTAATAAAGAAAATTTATAAAAGGAAGTTGTTATAAAATAATTAGAAATGGGATTTATAAACGTTGTTTTATAAATTCGCAAACGACTTATTTTGATAAGTAAATTGTTGAAACCTTAATGGAGTTATATTCACGTTTTTGACTGTGATTAAAACTTTAAAATAAAATGAATAGAAATGATGAAATTGTTAATTGGATTATACTCACGTTTTTGAATAGTGAATAATATGTTAAAGAAAATGTTTAGGATGTGATATTTTAAACAGAATTAAAACAAGTTAACGATGTTTTAAAATGTGTTGAGATTCGAAACCATAGATTTCAACATTCATTGTTGAAATAGACGTTTTCGAGAAATAGAAGGAAATGGTGGACTATAACACTGTTGTTATAGTAAATGATTTCCGAAAGGAAATGTTTTGTATAGTATTGGGATTTATATATCTGTTTTAATTTCGAATCCCTATACTAGTGATTTTGGGTTGTCGTAACGATGTTTTACGCAACATTCGTTTTGGCCCAAATAAATATGTTTAAGAGAATGATTTCCTTAAAGAATGAAATATATACTTAATCTCGATTTAAGTATATTGAATATTTTCTAAGTGTTGAAAATAAATAAAATTTGTGAATTACTTATTAAATAAGTATGGAAATGTTTTCCAATATAAAGTGAATACTTTGAGAATTTATCTTTTTGAAGATAAATTGAAATGAATAATTGAAATCGTATATGCATAGATATTTTGAAATATAAATTCACTATGGAATTTATGAATAAAAAGTGGAATTTGTTTAAAAATAAATATTGATTTATTTTTGAAATGTGAAATTATATATCTTGTAAAGATATTTTGGAAAATAAATAATTTGGAAATTTTTTTGGAAACTGGTGATGTGTGCATATCCATTGATAGTTCAATAGACGACTATCAATATTCCCTTTGAATGGGTATTTGATGTGAATTATTTGAATTTGAATGCCACACTTATTTTTGAATAAGCGCTCACTATTCGGGTTAACCGGGAAAGGACCATGGGGTCGTATAACCCATTCCGAATATGTGATACGTCGTTGTGAATTGCATTGATGACCGGTGTTGAAGACCGAGTATTTGCGAAAGCGATAGGATGACCTATCGATTGTCTCTGCACTGGGTAGCTCCTGGTATAGAGATTCCCTAAGTGATGGGAAATTCGATCGGGATTGTGAATACCCGGATTGCAAGGGCTTCGTGAGAAGTGCCTTCGGTTTTGTTCGAGCCCGGAACAGACTTGTATGGATTGTATGTCTGACGTTACAAATTGAGATATAAAGCAGATTTCTTTCAAATATATTTCTGTTGGTGGCGGAGAATTTATTCTTTTAGCTTAACACCCTTCTCTGAGACGTACGAGCTCAGAGGTTATGTAGTTGAATGTTATCAGCGATATATTCCCAATTTGGTAATGTGACATGCTGAGTGTTGCTGTAAATGATCATTGTGTTGATTATTTGTGATAGGATCATTTGTTTGATCGTCTATCTTGGTGATCATTTCTATGATCATTTGTTGACCCAAAGCATGGCTTTTGTATAAAGTATGTTTTTGTGGACGTGACTTCGTCGAGCCTCACAACCCGTGAATGGTCAAAACAGGAAAGATGCGGCAAGGTTATGAGGGGTAGCGCCCTTTAGGATGTGTGCATTTCCTTCTGGAAAAGGGTGGTATCATGGTATGGAGCCCAGATGCTTACTCATGTTGAAAACACTTTATGATTGTGTGAATTGATTGCGAGCGCTCGGTGAAAGGTCCCAAAGGACCGGGGGATGGCATATTCGGTCAGTTGTTACTCAGTTAGGGGTAACCCGGCCTTATGTTGGTAGAGATCCGGTTTGGTTCTCGGGGATGTCCATCCAGAGGCATTCTCATGTGGCAATGGGAAGTTCCTTGGCCTGATCATTCGTTGGAAATCCAAAGAAACAATACGAGACTTGTACGGTTTTAGTTGTAGAACCTGCTTCCTCAGGAGGTAGCTATAGTAGGCATAATATAATGGTACCTATGTTGGCAAAGATTTATATTCTACTTTCGAAATGAATTTTTCTCTACACTATACACTAGTAATAATATCAAATGTTCTTTTAAATACGTATCAAGCATCTTTGACTATCATAAGGAGAAATCTCCTCCGATTCTGCGTTTGCATGTGTGTGTGTGCGGGAGGCCTTATGGTAGTCTCATTTTTAAAAGCATTGCGAATTGACTTTAAAAATATTCCTCTATTTTGATTTTAAAGATAAATAAACTGTTTTGAGTTCTCACACCAGTCACATGACTGACTTGGAGTTTATTGTTTTCCTTCCTAAACTCTGGGTGCCCACCAATTTCCACACGGCAGTTAAGAGTTAGGTTTATCAGGATATTCTGGATATTCTGGAGTTGCTGGAGGCAAGATGGATGGCATGGTGTATTATTATGTATAGTATTTCTTTTTCCGCTGCACTGTTTTTTGTTGTATGTTGTTGTACACTCTGATGATATGATGTAATGAAATGTGATGTAATGTAATAACTGATATAGTTCTTTGTTTAAAGATTATTCATTTATTATTATATGTTGTTCCGCTGCGAATTGTGAGATTCTGTTATTGTTCTGTTGTTTTCTATTCCGTTCTATATTTTCTATCTTCTTCTCTCTATTTTCTATCTTCTTTCCTCTCTATTTTTCTGTCTTGTTCTCTCTTCTTCTCTCTCTTTCTTTTTCTTAAACCATAACATTTCGGGTTTCCAGCCTTCGATTTCTCGGCAGTCGATAAAGTGAGTATCGATGTCGAATTTTCGGAAGTCGAAAATTTTCGGGGCGTTACATTTGGTATCAGAGCTTATGGTTAAGCGACAACCATGGTTCTGTTGGGTATTACTCATTAGAGATAGAGTCAGTAGTGCTCTAGAATGAGTTGAGTGTAATAATAGTTATGAGAGCGTATTTGTTAGTGAATATATAAAATTGTTTTATATTGTGATGATTGCTTTGTTGAGTGGCATATGAACCTTCGTCAGCGTGGTCTCGACAACTATGCCGAAGGGGTTTCTAAACACTTGAATAGAACAATTCGGCACAATATTGTTTTAAAATGGGTAAATGAAATAATTTTACCTTGAGTATATTTTGTATATAAAGAAATAATTTTTCAGAATTATTAAAGTGTATATAAGTTGATTGTTTAGTTGTTTGAATAATCTAAATAAAAGAATAATTGTATAAGAAAAGAATTATAAGAATTTAATTATAATTAAAGTGATTTATAATTGTGAAATA
Source organism: Allium cepa (assembly GCA_030765085.1). Classification (NCBI taxonomy): domain Eukaryota; kingdom Viridiplantae; phylum Streptophyta; class Magnoliopsida; order Asparagales; family Amaryllidaceae; genus Allium; species Allium cepa. Next base: position 603,304,142 of record CM060934.1, on the reverse strand, counting down.
AACTTGTATATATAAGAAGTGAAACTATATGAATATATTTATGAATGTGTGTTGTAAATAAAAAAATGAATTTAAAGTTAAATGAAGTATAACTTAAGAGATATTGAATGAAATTGAATTGAATTAATGGATTAAATGTTAATCAATTGAATGTAAAATAAATTGGAATGAAATAATGAATGTAAGTGTAAATTCATTAAAATCTAATGTTATTAGAAGTTGAAAGTTTGAATGAAAATCAATTTAATTAAACCAATTGAAAGCAAAGGAATTTGGTTGAAATAAATATACATTGATTGTTATATGATTGTTAGTTGATTGTATATAATTCATTAAGTATTAATGAAATTGGAAGCTAAAGTAATTGAAATTCAATTTGAAGTTAAATGAATCTTAAATAGAATTGAATTTGATTTGGAAGTGAACCAACTTGAATATGAATTAGTGAATATAAACTAATTGAAAATAAATGTTAGAAACATCCACTGTTAATGAATCGAATGTGATTAAATTGAAAAATCAATTCATTGAATATTAATAAGAATATGAATGAATATTTATTGGTTATGTATGTTAATTGGATGATAGTTGGTTGATGTTTGCATTTGTTGTTTTGTTTCATTTGCTATGTTAGCATATATAGTTGTTATGGAGATATATGTTGTATATTGAGATTATTTTCATATATGCAGATTCTCATGTTGTTTGTTGAGTGTTTAGTAGGTGCGGATCGCGTTTGCTTCGCATTTGGAGCTCGCTTTCGCGCTATATTAGCCGTATATGCTCGCTAATAAAATATAAGGTACATATCTCGGATTAAATATCGTACTTTTACATTTTTTCCCTACGGGATGCCTCATTACTTGATGAGATGTATATTTGTGATATATATACTGTCATTTTTTTTTCGGATCGAGCCGCGCAAAGGAGACTATGGCGAATTTTTCCGAAAATTTAAGGCGTTGGAAAAATTTTGAGAAAATTGGAAAATTTTGAAAACTTTAACTTTGATTTTGGAGTTGAAAGTTAAACAATGGTAGTTGTTTTTGAAAAGATAACTAAGTATGATTTGAAAACTTAGTAAAGATTTGTAAAAAGTTTAACTATGGATTTTGGGAAAATTAATAAATTCTATAACTTTTCTTACTTGATAATTTCGAGGACGAAATTCTTTTAAGGGGGGAAGATTGTAACGATCCAGAATTTTATTTAATTAAAATTTGAATATTTAATTAATTTTAAATATTAATAAGTGAATTTATAAGTCAAATAAATTTTTATTTGAATAATTGGATAATTAAATAGATAATTTAATATGTTAAATTATGGAAATAATTGAAAATTGAGTTAAATATGATTGAAAATGGTTTGTAAAATTTTATTTTATCATATTGAAGTTAGAACGATATTATAGAACTTTTAAAATCGAATTAAAAGTTTATTTGTGAAAATTGAATATTTTAATATTTAAATCGACTAGTGAAAATAGTCAATTTTTGAACAGTCTCAGAATTGGATGAAACCAGTTCCATTGGATCCGTAATAGTTAGTTATTACCGGATTTCAATTTTCGTGTCAATCGGACTTATCGTTTGATCGTGGCAGCTCGAAACGCATCGAATTATTTTTAATATTAATTTGGCGAGTTAAAATAGCCATTTTTCAAAAAGTCTCGGATTTCGACGAAACCAGTTTCATCGGATCCGTAATGTGATATTATTGTAAGGTTTCAAATTTCGTGTCAATTGGATTTACCGTTTATCCGGTACAAATTAAAACGCCTAGAAAATCGTTTAAATCGGTTTAATTCAAATTGAACGTTTATTGCCATAACTCGCACAGATGTCCGAATTAGCTTTCGAAACCTGTTCCATTGTGTCCGGAACACGGGGTAAACCCTAGGAACGTCAGTTTCGGCGCGTAAATCGGAGTTCGGAATTCCCGGATGAATAATGTCGTTTAATTTCTATAAATAGACCAACATTTTCACAAAATAAAAAAAAAATATAGCTAGGGTTTTATAACAGAGCCGCCACCATTAGCTATCAACGGCCGGTACCATCCCTCCTTCTTCGTTTTTCTTTCAATCCACTGATTGTTTCGAAAAACTTCCAACTAACAAGATGTAGAGCTCGTCGAGAGCAACGTTCTCAACGGTGGTGATTGGAATCTAGTTGGTAGATTGGTGGCAATGTTCGTTCGAACAGTGAACTTTCGAGCACGTTTTTCTCATGCTTGGGTTGACCGAGCTTGCTAGGGTCGTGGCCAAGGGTGGTGTTCGTCGCAGGCTTTCGCGTGGTATCGTCTGATCGTGGCGGAAGTGATGGATTTGGTGGCGATAATTAGGGCATAGGGGCGGCTAGGTGGGTTCCTTGTTTGTGAATTGCCTGTAGCCGAAAGAAGAAGATGGAGTAGAGGGGGGGGGGGGTTGCGTCCTACGGCTATGATGAAGGGGTTTGTAAATCTAACGGCCAATAATAAGTTAGGTTTATAAATAGTTAATTTAAGTTTAAAATTTTATTATATAAATTCGTTCAATGTTTAAAAATTCATAACTTTTTCATACGAGGTCGAAAACGCGCGAAACCAGTTGCATTGGAATCGTATGGACGAGCACTACGCGATGAAATTGGATTGGAGTCGTTTGGAGTTAGTGAGAATTTTGGATAAATTTAAACGTCCGTTTAATTTTATTCGAAATAAATCGCTAAAACGGAAATTGAAATCAAGGTGAGAACTTCTCACTCAATCGAATCAGTTTCGATTTTATTTTAAATAGTTAGATTTAAAATATTTGAATGCATGTTTGAATGATGATTATTATCTATTGATTGTTAAAATAGACATTTTACGCCGTTAGTAAGCGGATGTTATTTATTAAAAACATATACCGCGAATATTTCATAAACAGTGAAATTGGTATTATATATAATAGCAATATATATATATTGGCATATGTATATATTGCAGTTGTTGATTCCCCGCATTTTTTAGCGGATGAGACCCTATTGCGCCGTCTATTAAGCGGATAATATTTTAAAACCCATATACCGCGATAATTTCGTACTGGAGCGAAATTGGTATTGTGCTAATGTTTGTGGATGCAGAAAAACAGGTTGGAGGGATCCAACTGGATTCCTCAACAGTATTTACTTTTGATTTCAGATATTTTGATATTTGATGGACTATCATATCGATATATGATGTCGTTGTTGTCGTGATTGACTATTTGGTATGTAGCATCATTGGACCAAATTTTGAAACTTTAAAATGATTTTTAAAGTGATTTTTGAAAGAAAACGTTTATAAAATATGTTTGGAGTTGATCCATTACAAATAAATAAACGTTATAATTTTTAATGTTATAAAAATTATGATTTTGAGAAATACAGTTAAAAGTTGATTTTTAAGAAATATGGATTAATGATTTTATATAAAATAGCTTAAATTGAAATTTTTGAATTTATTTATAAAAAAAGTTTAAATATAGGATTTATAAAATTTAATTATTTTATAAATCAAAATGATGAAGTTTTTAAAGGAGTTTAAAGATGTTTTAAAAGGATAATATAAATTGATTTATATTTAGAGATTTATAAATGGATATTTATAAATTGAAATATTGACATTTAAAACGAGTTTTTATAAGTGTTTGAGTGAAGTGAAAATAGATTGCACAAGTGAATGGAATTTATAGAATTATAAACGGTGAAATTATAAATGGAATTTCATAAACAGTAGGTTTATAAAATTTATAAAGTCATTAAAAGAATGGTTTTGGATAAATAATTGAATCTTATAAGTTATAAGATTTATAATTATGAAGTTCAAAGGAACGATTTTTGTGAACGAATAAATTATAAGTATTTAACTTGTAATATGAACCTTTAGTTTATAATTGAGTTATAAATCGAATAGGTCAATAAAGAAAATTTATAAAAGGAAGTTGTTATAAAATAATTAGAAATGGGATTTATAAACGTTGTTTTATAAATTCGCAAACGACTTATTTTGATAAGTAAATTGTTGAAACCTATTAATGGAGTTATATTCACGTTTTTGACTGTGAATAATACTTTAAAATAAAATGAATAGAAATGATGAAATTGTTAATTGGATTATACTCACGTTTTTGAATAGTGAATAATATGTTAAAGAAAATGTTTAGGATGTGATATTTTAAACAGAATTAAAACAAGTTAACGATGTTTTAAAATGTGTTGAGATTCGAAACCATAGATTTCAACATTCATTGTTGAAATAGACGTTTTCGAGAAATAGAAGGAAATGGTGGACTATAACACTGTTGTTATAGTAAATGATTTCCGAAAGGAAATGTTTTGTATAGTATTGGGATTTATATATCTGTTTTAATTTCGAATCCCTATACTAGTGATTTTGGGTTGTCGTAACGATGTTTTACGCAACATTCGTTTTGGCCCAAATAAATATGTTTAAGAGAATGATTTCCTTAAAGAACGAAATATATACTTAATCTCGATTTAAGTATATTGAATATTTTCTAAGTGTTGAAAATAAATAAAATTTGTGAATTACTTATTAAATAAGTATGGAAATGTTTTCCAATATAAAGTGAATACTTTGAGAATTTATCTTTTTGAAGATAAATTGAAATGAATAATTGAAATCGTATATGCATAGATATTTTGAAATATAAATTCACTATGGAATTTATGAATAAAAAGTGGAATTTGTTTAAAAATAAATATTGATTTATTTTTGAAATGTGAAATTATATATCTTGTAAAGATATTTTGGAAAATAAATAATTTGGAAATTTTTTTGGAAACTGGTGATGTGTGCATATCCATTGATAGTTCAATAGCCGACTATCAATATTCCCTTTGAATGGGTATTTGATGTGAATTGTTTGAATTTGAATGCACACTTATTTTTGAATAAGCGCTCACTATTCGGGTTAACCGGGAAAGGACCATGGGGTCGTATAACTCATTCCGAATATGTGATACGTCGTTGTGAATTGCATTGATGACCGGTGTTGAAGACCGAGTATTTGCGAAAGCGATAGGATGACCTATCGATTGTCTCTGCACTGGGTAGCTCCTGGTATAGAGATTCCCTAAGTGATGGGAAATTCGATCGGGATTGTGAATACCCGGATTGCAAGGGCTTCGTGAGAAGTGCCTTCGGTTTTGTTCGAGCCCGGAACAGACTTGTATGGATTGTATGTCTGACGTTACAAATTGAGATATAAAGCAGATTTCTTTCAAATATATTTCTGTTGGTGGCGGAGAGTTTATTCTTTTAGCTTAACACCCTTCTCTGAGACGTACGAGCTCAGAGGTTATGTAGTTGAATGTTATCAGCGATATATTCCCAATTTGGTAATGTGACATGCTGAGTGTTGCTGTAAATGATCATTGTGTTGATTATTTGTGATAGGATCATTTGTTTGATCGTCTATCTTGGTGATCATTTCTATGATCATTTGTTGACCCAAAGCATGGCTTTTGTATAAAGTATGTTTTTGTGGACGTGACTTCGTCGAGCCTCACACCCCGTGAATGGTCAAAACAGGAAAGATGCAGCAAGGTTATGAGGGGTAGCGCCATTTAGGATGTGTGCATTTCCTTCTGGAAAAGGGTGGTATCATGGTATGGAGCCCAGATGCTTACTCATGTTGAAAACACTTTATGATTGTGTGAATTGATTGCGAGCGCTCGGTGAAAGGTCCCAAAGGACCGGGGGATGGCATATTCGGTCAGTTGTTACTCAGTTAGGGGTAACCCGGCCTTGTGTTGGTAGAGATCCGGTTTGGTTCTCGGGGATGTCCATCCAGAGGCATTCTCATGTGGCAATGGGAAGTTCCTTGGCCTGATCATTCGTTGGAAATCCAAATAAACAATACGAGACTTGTACGGTTTTAGTTGTAGAACCTGCTTCCTCAGGAGGTAGCTATAGTGGGCATAATATAATGGTACATATGTTGGCTAAGATTTATATTCTACTTTCGAAATGAATTTTTCTCTACACTATACACTAGTAATAATATCAAATGTTCTTTTAAATACGTATCAAGCATCTTTGACTATCATAAGGAGAAATCTCCTCCGATTCTGCGTTTGCATGTGTGTGTGTGCGGGAGGCCTTATGGTAGTCTCATTTTTAAAAGCATTGTGAATTGACTTTAAAAATATTCCTCTATTTTGATTTTAAAGATAAATAAACTGTTTTGAGTTCTCACACCAGTCACATGACTGACTTGGAGTTTATTGTTTTCCTTCCTAAACTCTGGGTGCCCACCAATTTCCACACGGTCAGTTAAGAGTTAGGTTTATCAGGATATTCTGGATATTCTGGAGTTGCTGGAGGCAAGATGGATGGCATGGCGTATTATTATGTATAGTATTTCTTTTTCCGCTGCACTGTTTGTTGTTGTATGTTGTTGTACACTCTGATGATATGATGTAATGAAATGTGATGTAATGTAATAACTGATATAGTTCTTTGTTTAAAGATTATTCATTTATTATTATATGTTGTTCCGCTGCGAATTGTGAGATTCTGTTATTGTTCTGTTGTTTTCTATTCCGTTCTATATTTTCTATCTTCTTCTCTCTATTTTCTATCTTCTTTCCTCTCTATTTTTCTGTCTTGTTCTCTCTTCTTCTCTCTCTTTCTTTTTCTTAAACCATAACATTTCGGGTTTCCGGCCTTCGATTTCTCGGCAGTCGATAAAGTGAGTATCGATGTCGAATTTTCGAAAGTCGAAAATTTCCGGGGCGTTACAGGTAATCCTTTCGCTTTCGAAAATACCCAGTCTTCAACACCATCTTCAAATGCTATCCCATTTCATCGTATCATTATTCAGAATAGGTTTTATGACACAAAGTCCTCTCCCGATTAATCTAAATAATGAGTGCTTATTTTAAAAATAAGTGTTATATTCAAATTTCAAACAAATCACAACAAATTTCCACTTTGATCTTTTAAACCAAAGATCAATCACAAAGATTCGATGTGGTTTTTGAATATCCATTTGGAATCCGACCCTCGGTCGCATCGAAGTTCAAATGCCATATAAAGGCCAATATTGATAGTCGGTTGTTTAACTATTAATCAATATTCACAACAATCACCAGATTTTCAAATAATTTTCTGCAGTTATTTATTTTCAAAAGTATCTTTGCAAGATATAATTTTAACACTTCAACCATTTAAAAACAAATTTCAAATCACTTCCCATATTCCAATTCTTTGAAAACAAATTTCAAATTATGTTTCCTTATGTGGAATATATTTCCAAATCATTTTTCATTTCCACTGAATATCTGCCGAGTTCAAATACTTAAAAAAGGTTAAATTACTTATCCAAACATATATACTTGGAAATATTTAAAATAAACTATTTTAAAACACTATCTTAAATATTAGTTATGAAAATGTTATACTAATATCTCATATAAACTTAGGTCCAAAATAATTTTAAAATAAATTTATTAGATAGAGTGTAATTATTTAAATAACCATTTTCTAATCAAATATCAATTAAATCTTTAAATAAATACTTCTATACCTAGTTAAATAAATCTTTTACTTTAAAGATTTAAAAACAACTTAAGAAATAATTTCTCCACAAAACATCCTTTTTAAAACCAACTTCAAAACTTTTAATTTTGAAAGCTACTTTGAAACATACTCGGCTTTCCAAGGAAAATACACCTTCCATTTCAAAATGGACCATTTAAATCAATAAATAAATTCTTCTTGATTTATCTCAATTTATATTCTGAATCAGCAAATTTCTATCCACACTTTAAAAATAAATATTGATTTATTTTTAAAGCAAATTTCCCTTTCCTTTTTAAATTCCCATTCTGAATTTAAATCTTCAAATATCCTCTAATATACGATTTTAAAATTGATTTCAAAAATCATTTACAAACACCAAATAAATTTCCAAATTGATTTTAAATTTTATTTTAAACACCAAATCAAATTCCAAATTGATTTCTAAATTTATTTCAAAACCAAATCGATTTTCATATTGATTTCCCAAAGATATATTTTAAAACACCAAATCAATTTCAAATCGATTCCCCACAAATTTATTTTAAATCACCAAATCAATTTTCGAATTTATTTCTAAATTTATTTTCCTTTTAAAATAAATTCCTTTATCTCTTCCAAATTATTTAAATTTCGTATTTCAAAATAAATTCTTCAACTTTTGAATAATATTTGAAATCCATTTATTAAACCTTTTTCCCATATTTTGGAATCTATTCAATAGGATTCAAAAGATAAAACTTTATTTATCCAATTCTCAAAAATAAATTTTATTATAAATTTTCAACTTGAATTTCAAAAAATCCAATTTTATTTATTTTCGGTATCCTATGATACCAAAAATATATTCGGCTAAACTATAGCCTTTAACGATTTCAGTCACAAATATAATAACACACATATTATAAATAATCAACACATAATATTGAAACTAATTCAATTATTTGATGAATCAAGTTGGATCCCTCCAACTTGTTTCCCTGCATCCACAGACGTTAGCACAACAATTAAATACCAATTCCACTTTGAGGTGGAATATCGCGGTATATGGGATTTATATAATATCATCGGCTATTATGCGGCGCATAAGGTCTCATCCGCTATATAATGCGGGAAATCAATCACTCCAAATACATATATAATACCAATTCCACTTCGAGGTGGAATATCGCGGTATATGGTTTTAATATAATATCATCCGCTATTACGCGACACATATGGTCTAATCCAATATAACTGATAATAATTTATCATCCAAGCACACAATCAATAATTTTAAATTTAAATATTTAAAATTAAACTGGAAATTCTAATTGAGTGAGAAGATCACACCTTTGCCCCTTTTTATATGCAATCTGTTTCAATTTCAGCTTGTTTTCTTCATAGTTCATGACTTTGTATAAACATATATGGTTTATTAATATTCGAGAAAATTGAACATTTAATTTCCTTTTTAATGAATTTAATTACTTAACAAATTAATTCTAACTAAATAAATCTTGCTTATTTTTTTTTTTTTTTTAAATCTCTTTTATATATATGTATGTATGTATGTATGTTCAGTGTTTTACTTATACCTATGTATTTATTTGATTAAAACAGAATTATTTTACCTTTACTGTAAATATATTTTCTCTGTTCAACTAAACCCTACATAAATATATTCAAATTAATTCAAAAAAATATACCTAACAGCCGACCTCCCCCAAGCAGACTGCCACCAAGCTCGACACCGAGCTTCACGCGACCTCACAGACGCATGCGCTCACCGCCTTCACGCTTGCACGCATTGACCAAACAGAGCTCGACTGTGACTCCAATCGACTGCGACTTCACCATCACCTATGCGACCTCTGCCTTCCATCCTAGTGTCGACTGACGAGGCCATCCCATCCTCACATCCAAAACCCACAACGAGTCATCCCCCACTCCAACTGCAATCTAACCCTCCAATCGCGGCAACCGGGCGCTCGAAAGCAGTGTCTCCATTATTCAATTTGATTTTTTTTTAAGTTGAGGCTGCGACTTTGTGAATTGAATGAGAGAGGGGTTTCTATTTTTTCTCGAATGAAATCTTTGTTCGCCATTGTTTTCGAACAGAGAAAAAAAGAAATATGGTTTTATTTTTAATTTTGATTTGAGCTTTCTTTTTTAAATACTCAGCTAAAATTTTTTTAAAAAAAAGAAAAGAAACCAACACGTTTCAACGAAGATGCCATGTGTTGAAGGGAAGAAACTTGTATCACCTGCCTTGTGAAAACATTATTACATGCATATTATATTTTAAAATTTAAAATTTAAATCGTTGTGAAAACGAAGTCAAAAATCTTGATCTCCTTTCGAGGCGTGCCACTAGACGTATATAATGTTAAACCCCAATTTCGAATGCAATGGAAAAGGTTTCGAGGCCAAATTCAATCGTATGGAGAAGATAGCTTTTTGAACCAGTTGTTAAATTAAATTTCGATAAAATTTTAGCGCTTTTGCTCATCGTACGGCCACACAATAACTCTGAATGCCACGAAAATTAAAATCCGAAAATAACACAATATTACGGATCCAATGGAATTGGTTTCATCGAAATCCGATACTGTACCACGGAAGGCTATTTTCAAATATCGATTTTAAATGATATAAATTCAAAAATGAATAAATAAATTTCAAATTCAATTCTAATGCTTCCATTATCTTCAGTATTATCAATATGAATTTTCTAAGCCTTTAAAATATTTTTAATCAGCTTAAAATTGAAGATACAAATTTTTACCTAACTTCACATTATTAAATTCAATAATTTAATTGCCAAATTCATAGCAATATTTGAAGTTCAAGTTAAAATATCTTCCAAATATTTAAAATCAATTAAATATTTTCAATTTCAAATGTTCAAAATTCTGGTTTGTCACATTCTTCCCCTCTTAAAAGAATTTCGTCCCGAAATTACTAGTGAAGAAGAATGATCCTTAATCCGTTTATCATTTCCCCAAAACAAACAGTTTCAACAAATTTCCCAAAACAATCTTTTTATTGAAAACTCATTATTACTTCAACTAACTTTCCAAAATCTTTCATAGTTTTCGAACAATATGGTTTACTTCATAATTCAAATTTAAATCTAAATTCAAATTTTAAAATTTTTCTAACTTCCTAAATTTTCAAAAAATTTCGCCAACGTCTCCTTTGCGCGGCTTGCTCGGTACGACTACAAAATGCCACAACGGCCCCCAGATTCAAAAAGAAAACGAAAGCCAAGTGGCTAGACAAGAAATTCATCAAATTTCATACAAAAATTTAAATACATACCTTTTCGAGCAATTCAAATTTATCTTCGAAATCAAAATCCCAATTCCATTTTTCTTTATATCACCTGTATGTTATTTAACAACCATATCCAGTTTCTACATTCAAAAATCATTTTTCACATTACATTAGAAAAGTTTGAATACTTACTTCTTATACCATTTTTGCTTCTCTATTGAAGTTATATATCCATTTTCATTCAATCTTACATTTCCAATTTTATTTGAATTCAATTTACACTTTCAATATTATTTGGATTCAACTTACCTTCTGAACATTGAATTTTATCAACTATCTTTCATTCACAACTAATTCATATCACTGTTTTAAATTAGTTTCATTTACTAGTTCATTAAAAATTCCAATTCATTTTATCTCAGACCATTTTTTTTATCTCTACCTTTATTATCTTTAGTTCACTTCGAACTAATTTTTACAACTTCATTTTATTTCACACAATTCAAATTGGTTTTCAATATTCAGTTTCAATTCTAGTTTTATTCTTTTGTTCATTCCCAAATTTATTTTCTCCTTCATCTTATTTAACACAATTCAAATTCAATTCCAATTCCAGCTCTATTCACTTACAAATTCGAAATGAATTTCAACATTCAATTTCACTTTCATTTGCTTGCAATTGTAAATTTATTTGTTCATTCACAATTTTATTTTCACCTTAATAAATTTTATTCCATGACTATTTTTATAAGGTTCCAGAGTCTTTCCAACATTTCAAAATCAATTCAAATTATCTTTTGAATTCCCAAAACCAAACCTAGTTTGCAAACAACTTCCATTTATAATAATTATGTAGTAATTCCTCTCCTCGAAACTCGAAAATGAACACTAATGATGCTGCAGTCATCACCGAAGTTATTTTCCAGCGACCGAAAAGAGTTTAGTGCTTTTATCCCTTTTTAAAACATTTTTCCAAAACCTTTGAAAATCATTTTCAAACTCAAAAGGGATTTAAACTTTTCACCAAAATTTCAAAGTTTTTGAATCCTTTCAATTTTTTCCAAATAATTCTCTGGAATTCTCTTTCAAATTATAAATCACTTTTATAATTTATATTTACAAATCCCATTTGTATGTGGATTTTATTTTCAGCTTTTGATTATGATTTCAATTCCTTATTCAATTTCAATGATAATAATTTTAATATTATCACTTCCTAATAATCAAGCAACCATATTATAATAATTTGCAAAGATTATTTCCTTTTATATACAAAAATAGTTTGGGTAAAATTATTTCATTTACCCTATTTTAAAAAGATATAATGTCGATTTATCTTGTTTAAGAGTTTAAAAACCCCTATCGATACATTTGGCTAAACTGCACCGACCAGGATCTATAAACAATCAACCGATAAGTTAACACAATACAAAACAATTTTATATTCACTAACCAGTACGCACTCATATCTATTATTAGACTCAAACTCATTCTAGAGTACTACTGACGCTAACTCTAATGAGTAATCCCCACCAGAACCAAGGTGGTCGCTTAACCAAATGCTCTGATACCAATCTGTAACGATCCAATTTTTTGAAGCCCGAAAGTCGACATCAATACGTCCACTGTATCAAATGTCGCACAATTGAATGCCAGAAAACCGAACTGTTGGGGTTTAAGAAGAAGAAGATAGAAGAAGAACAGAAATAATAACAAAATCTCACATTTCGCAGCGGAACAAATAGAATAGATAAATGAATAATCTTTAAAACAAAGAACTATATCGGTTTTATACATACATCATGGGAGTTTAAAATGACATAATGCAATACTAGCAGTTATTATAACTTGCTTACATGATAATTTTGAATTGCACCAACCCAAATGCAATGGACACCATATGATATAAGTGATACATCTCGCCATCCAGCTTGAACTCCAGATCTCCACAGCAACTTATTGACTTCGCTCCCGAATACTGATAACCTGACTCCACGCTGCCCGTGTGGAAAATTATGGGCACCCAGAGTTTAGAAAGGGAACAATAAACTCCAGGTCAGTCATGGGACTGGTACGAGATCTTAAAAACGGTTATTTTCACAAACAAAGGAAAAGAAATCCGCTATGCTTTTGGAAAATGAAACTACCATAAGGCCTCTCAGCACACACACAATGCAAAAGCAGAATTGGAGGAGATTTCTCCTTATGATAGTCAAACATGCTTGATACGCAAAATCCTTTGATATTATTATTATTAGTGCATAGTGTGGAAAACATTTCGAAAGTATAATATTGATCTTAGCCAGCATAGACATTTCGCGCTTATGCCTATTATAGCTACCATGTTCAATAGCAGGTTAGCCACATTCCATGGCAGGTTATACAACTAAAACCGTACAGGGCGCGTATTGTTTCTTTGGATTTCCGACAAATGGTTAGGCTAAGGAACTTCCTACTGCCACATGCGTACGCCTCTGGAGGGATGCCCCGAGAACTTAACCAGCTCTCTGCCAACACAATGTCGGGTTACCTCTGTAACTAGGTGACTACTACACGAGTATGCCATCCCCCGGTCGTTTGCGACCTTTATCCGTGGACCCTCTACAACAAAGCAACAACCAAAAAGCATAATAAATTTGCAGCAACCACATAGATTAAATATCCGGGCTTCATACCACGATACAACCCTTTTCCAGAAGGAAATGACATACCCTCAGGGAGCGCTACTCCCAAATAACCTTGCCGCCTCCTTTCTGTTTCGACAATTTCCGGGGTGTGAGGTCCGACGAAGTCTCGTCCACAAAGCTACACTTTTTCACAAAGGCATGTTTCGATCAACAGATGATCAGCGGCACATCGTATGCCATATTACCAAATTGAGAATGTATCACTGGTAACCATCAACTACATAAACTCATAGCTCGTATGTCTCAGAGAATGGTGTTAAGCTAAGAGAATAAATTATCCGCCACCAACAGAAATATATTTGATAGAAACCAGCTTTACATCTCAAAGTGTAACGTCATACACACATCCATACAAGTCCGTTCCGCGATCGAACGGAACCGAAGGCACTTCAAAGAAGCCTTTGCAAATCTGGATATTCACTAATCACGTCTGGAATCCTCATCACAAAGGGTGATAAAATCTCTATACCGGAGCAACTCGGTGCATAGACATTCGACAGGTAATCTTTTCGCTTCTGAAAATACCCGGTCTTCGACACCATCTTCAAATGCAATCCCATTTTGTCGTATCATTATTCGGAATGGGTTTTATGACACAAAGTCATCTCCCGGCTAATCCGAATAATGAGCGCTTATTTTAAAAATAAGTGTTACATTAGATTTCAAACAAATCACAATAAATTTCCACTTTGATCTTTTAAACCAAAGATCCATCACAAAGATTCGATGTGGTTTTTGATATCCATTTGGAATCCGACCCCCGATCGCATTGAAATTCAAATGTCATTTAAAGGCCAATATTGATAGTTGGTTGTTTAACTATCAATCAATATTCACAACAATCACCAAATTTTTAATTAATTTTCCCTAATTATTTATTTTCAAAAATATCTTTGCAAGATATAATTTTAACACTTCAATCATTTGAAATTAAATTTCAAATCACTTCCCACATTTCAACTTTGAAAACAAATTTCAAATCATTTTTCTTTACGTGGAATATATTACCAAATATTTATTCATTTCCACTGAAAATCTGCTGAGTTTAAATACTTAAAAAATTACTTATCCAAACATATATATTTGGAAATATTTAAAATCAAACTATTTTAAAACACTAGCTTAAATATTAGTTATGAAAATGTTATACTAATATCTCATATAAACTTAAGTCCAAATAATTTTAAAATAATATTATTAGATAGAGTATAATTATTTAAATAACCATTTTCTAATCAAATATCAATTAAATCTTTAAATAATCACTTCTATACCTAATTAAATAAATCTTTTACTTTAAAGATTTAAAAATAACTTATGAAATAATTTCTCCACAAAACATCCTTTTTAAAATCAACTTCAAAACCTTTATTTTTGGAAGCTAATTTAAAACATGCTCGGCTTTCCAGGGAAAATACACCTTACATTTCAAAATGGACCATTTAAATCAATAAATAAATTCTTCTTGATTTATCTCAATTTATATTCCAAATCCGCAAATTTCTTTCCACACTTTAAAAATAAATCAATATTTATTTTCAAAACCAATTTCCCTTTCCTTTTTAAATTTCCATTGTGAATTTAAGTTTCCAAATATCCACTAATATACGATTTTCAAATTGATTTCAAAAATCATTTACAAACACCAAATCAGTTTCCAAATTGATTTTAAATTTTATTTTAAGCACCAAATCAAATTCCAAATTTATTTCTAAATTTATTTCAAACACCAAATCGATTTTCATATTGATTTTCCAAGGATTTATTTTAAAACACCAAATCAATTTCAAATCGATTTCCCACAGATTTATTTTAAAACACCAAATCAATTTCCGAATTTATTTCTAAATTTATTTTCTTTTTAAAATAAATTCCTTTATCTCTTCCAAACTGTTTAAATTCCGTATTTTAAAATAAATTCTTCAACTTTTGAATAATATTACTTGAAATCCATTTATTAAACCTTTTTCCCATATTTTGGAATCTATTCAATAGGATTCAAAAGATAAAACTTTATTTATCCAATTCTCAAAAATAAATTTTATCATAAATTTTCAGCTTGAATTTCAAAAAATCCAATTTTATTTATTTCTGGTATCCTACGATACCAAAAATATATTCTGCTAAACTATAGCCTTTAACGATTTCAATCACAAATATAATCACACACAGAATATAAATAATCAACATACAATATTGAAACTAATTCAAATATTTGAGGAATCCAGTTGGATCCCTCCAACCTGTTTCCCTGCATCCACGGATGTTAGCACAACAATTAAATACCAATTTCACTTCGAGGAAATATCGCGGTATATGGGATTTATATAATATCATCCGTTATTACGTGGCGCATAGGGTCTCATCCGCTATATAATGCGGGAAATCAATCACTCTAAATACATATATAATACCAATTCCACTTCGAGGTGGAATATCATGGTATATGGGTTTAATATAATATCATCCGCTACTATTCGGCGCATATGGTCTAATCGAATGTAACTGATAATAATTTATCATCCAAGCACACAATCAACAATTAAAAATTTTACTATTTAAAATTAAACTGGAAATTCTAGTTGAGTGAGAAGATCTCACCTTTGCCCCTTTTTATTTCCAATCTGTTTCCATTTCAGCTTGTTTTCTTCGCAGTTTTTGACCTTGTATAAACATATATGGTTTATTAATATTTGAGAAAATTGAACATTTAATTTCCTTTTTAATAAATTTAATTAGCTAACAAATTAATTCTAACTAAATAAATCTTTCTTATTATTTTTATTTTTATTTTTTATTTTTTAAATCTCTTTTATGTATATATACATATACACATATATGTATGTATGTATATGTATATTCACTGTTTTACGTATACCTATGTATTTATTTGATTAAAACAGAATTATTTTACTTTTACTGTAAATATATTTTCTCTGTTCAACTAAACCCTACATAAATATATTTAAATTTATTCAAAAAACAATATACCTAACAGCCGACCTCCCTTAAGCAGACTGCCACCAAGCCCGACACACGACCGAGCTTCATGCGACCTCATAAACGCATGCGCTCACCGGCTTCACGCTTGCACACATCGACTAAACAGAGCTCGACTATGACTCCAATCGACCGAGACTTCACCATCACCCATGCGACCTCTGCCTTCCATCCCAATATCGACTGATGAGGCCATCCCATCCTCACATCCAAAACCCACAACGAGTCGTCCCCCACTCCAACTGCGACCTGCCCCTCCAATCGCGGCAACCGGATGCTCAAAAACAACATCGCCATTATTCAATTTGATTTTTTTTTAAGTTGAGGCCATGATTTTGTGAATTGAACGAGAGCGGGATTTCTGTTTTTTCTCGAACGAAATCTTCGTTCGCCATTGTTTTCGAACAGAGAAAAAAAAAGAAATTTGGGTTTTCTTTTTAAAATGCTCAGCCAAAATTTTTTAAAAAAAAGAAAAGAAACCAGCGTGTATCACCAAAGATACCATGTGTTGAAGGGAAGAAACGTGTGTCACCTGCCTTGTGAAAACATTATTACATCCATATTATATTTTAAAATTTAAATCGTTGTGAAAATGAAGCCAAAAATCTTGATCTCCTATCGAGGCATGCCGCTAGGCGTTTATAATGTTAAATCCCTATTCCAAACACAATGGAAAAGGTTTCGAAGCCAAATTCAATCGTATGGAGAAGATAGCTTTTTGAACCAGTTGTTAAATTAAATTTTGATCAAATTTTCAACGCGTTTTCTCATCGTACGACCACACAACAACTCTAAATGCTACAAAAATTGAAATTTGATAATAATACAATATTACGGATCTAATGGAACTGGTTTCGTCGAAATTCGAGACTGTACCACGGAAGGCTATTTTTAAATATCGATTTAAATGATATAAATTCAAAACTGAATAAATCATTTTCAAATTCAATTATGATGCTTCCATTATCTTCATTATTATCAATATGAATTTTTTAAGCCTTTAAAATATTTTTAATAGCTTAAAATTGAAGATACAAATTTTTATTCAACTTCACATTATTAAATTCAATAATTTAATTGTCAAATTCATAGCAATATTTGAAATTCAAGCTAAACTATCTTCCAAACATTTAAAATCAATTAAATATTTTCAATTTCAAATGTTCAAAATTCTGGGTCGTCACAATTTTCTATACGTGTATAATAGGTGGCACCCTAGTGCCTAGTCATTTTATGGAATCCATTCTCCAATAAGCATCGTACGGTTTTGATTATTCCCAACTATGTTGAAATGTGGATGCAACCATTTCAGCTAATAAGTATTTGTACTTAGACACTATTATAATATCATGGGATTTCTATATAAAAGTGCTTTGGTTATTGTAGGATAAAAAAACTCATTATGTTTATGTGTGGCGTGGTCTTACGAGATATCTTTGATTTTCAAAGATTTACTTATGACTTTAAATCCAGTTGGGTGTGTTTTTCTCATGCTGGTTTTCCAGACTGACCCGGATTTTATTTTGTTATAATGCTCGGGTCAGACCGAGTATTACAAATTCAGGTTAGGATGCTACAGAGCTCAAGAGACGAGCTAGAGTATTTCAGCCGTATTACACGTACTTGGTTTATTTTCCATTATGTGTGTTAAACTGTATATCAGTACTTGTAATGACAAGTTATTATAACTATCCAGATTGCTGTAATGACGGTTGTACTCTGATGATTGTATGTATATTAATAGTTACAGTTTCTTTTTGTATAAAGATCTGTATTTATCTATTATATATTCTCCCGCTGTTATCTCTAAGATTCTATGTGTTGTTTTCTATTTCTTCTATCTCTTCTTCTTCTTCACCCCTAGTAATCGGTATTTCCGACACTTGAATATTCGTCATAGTATACAATGAACGTATTGATGTCATTTTCAAGGGTCGAAAATCTAGTTTGCTACAGACGACGTCCAGTCCACGACCTCCAATCCATATGGTCCAAATGCTCGAGGATTTTTCATAACGTATGCTAGCATTTTGCGTACCCTTATCTGCTTCTTATCGTGGTTTTAGTCTCCACACACCACTATCCCGTCTATGTTTTGAAGTAACCTTTGTATTGGTTAACTAACTATTCTTGCCCTATCAAATTAACAAACAAACAACTAAGGCATTGCATAACCCAACTGAACCAATCTTGGTAGACGAAAGAGATCAGTTAGGTGTAACTCTGTCTTTCCCATTAACCACAAGACGCCGATATCGAGATTGAAAAATAAGCAACTCATATCCTATAAGTACCCAAGTATTCCAGCCTTTTATGTACACTTGTTGCAACTCTTTTTGGTATCAAAGCATACCAGACTTTCCATGCCATGTTGCATAAATCCAATCTCACTCATCATCCATTTACATTGCCTACTGCAATCAAGGCATTACCCCCACTTAAACATTTTGAACCGGACCTAACTTCACTGTGCACTAGACATAATTATAATTTAGAATCAAGGCAATAATTACAGTCCAAACCTGGGGTATCCCTCTAATATGAAATCGTACACCCATCATGGGTCTTATTGGTTGGATATGTTTTTTTCATTCCAACCCAGTCTAGCAACCTTCATATATTGGTTCATTATAATTTTAACAGATAATTTACAATTATTCATACCTGTCATAAACGCATATCCGATGCTATTTATATACATATTTCAATCTTATGCATGTTTAATCTTCTTTTATTTTCTTTGTTGCCTCAACATCTTTTATGTCTAACTTTAAGTCTTTAGTCTTACTATGCTTTATCTTTTATTTCACTAATTTCCTTTACCGCTTCTCAAAATTTCAGACATCAATATCAGTGCAAGAACAATTATTAGCTCAACTTTGATTTCTATTTTATTTAATTGAATTGTTGGACTTGATGTATTTTGTTAGATTATTAGACTTAGTCCATTTCATTTGATTACCAGACTTATTCCAATTCATTTCCCCAGCTTCTTGCTCCTACCTATTACTCGGAATTCTTTTTTCACCGGTTTCTATTTTATTAACTTTTTAGTTACATTCTTATTTCAATTCCGCCTTTGGGATTTACTATATTTTAATAAATTGGAATTAAACTTCATCAATTAATTGCTACACAGTAAATTTACATCTTATATAAAAGAGTGGGTTTTGCGCGGTGTTTGTACCTATAAGGAATTCTTTGTTTATTTATTAAACAGATAATACAAAATACTGTAATCTTCCCTATATTGTACGCTTCTTTCTTTTACAAGCACATATTTACTCCTTATCATTTCAAACATCGTACTTTTGTAAATTTAGACTTGATAATATATGAAAATATACTTGCAATAATACAAATTCCAATAAACTAAAATATCAAAAAAAATCCCAAAAGTCAAATTAACTTTATTCCTAACTTTATTCATTAACATCGGATAAAATGAAATCCCAATTCATTAAGTTTTAGATAACTAATATCTGATGCAGGAACTAACAATTCTAATCATTATATAATTACGAGAATAAAAATAATCATTAGACGATTGCAGAATTAAAAGTAATCATTGCGTAATTACATAGGAAAATTCAAATCTCAACTTTTTATATTTACGAAGTCATTGCAACTTAAATTCAATTCTCAGACATATAGCAATAGATTTGCAACAATATAATCTAGCATTATATAAAAATATATAATATTCCTACTCATCTTTAATTAGCGCTCCCAAATCTCTAAATTTAATCCAGATCTGACAGTATTGTCTATATTCTCAACTTGTTGACTCCCTATTCGAAACCACAGACAATATTTTATACAGAATTATTAGAGATTAAAGTAGAAAGAAGAGATTTGGATTTAGATTTATTAATTAGAACCAGTTCTAAAAGTTTACCTTTGATGTAGTGACCTAATTCGAATCTACCTTCTATTCTCTATCAATTTCAGTTCTTTTCCCACTTGTATGTGCAATATATTCTATTTTCGTGTATTTAAAATTTTTAAAGGAGAAGATAAAGTGATAGAGCTTTCTTGCTCACTAGAAAAATAATGGGTTGGAAGTGAGGCCTTAGGTCATAATATATAGAGGTTCAAATAAGTGCTGGCCGTTGGATGGAACCGAATTATATTTGGGCCACACGCCTTAAACTTACAGCCGCCTTCAAATCCCTTCTGGTTGACCTCCTTAGACCTATGGTTGACCGCTCACGGTCAACCTAGGGTGGTCATGGTCAACCTATATGGTTTATTTTTGTGAATTATCAACTTTGCGTTGATTTTGTTGTCGCGTTTAGTTGATTAGTGCATTTATTTTCATTTATTAGTTGATTATTATCAATTCTTGCCCATTATTTAAACTCTGAGATCTTAATTTGAATATTAACAATTATTAACATCTAGTTAGCCTTAATTGATTTTATTGCCATATTTACATATATACTTATTTTCAATGCTAAAATTTCAAACGCCAATAACTTTTTCGTTTGAACTCCGACTGAAAAAGTTTATATATGAAAATGATCGGAAAATAACCAAGAAACCAATGGTATAAGTCTCTGGCCAAATTCCAAAACTTGTAAAATTTCCATTTTTCACGGATTTTTATATATGTAATAATTTCCGTTTTAATTAATTAACATGAAACACGGGGTGTTACTTCTATTCATGGAAGTGGGTAGCAACCTTTTAGGCATGTCTTACTCAAATCAATGTAATCGACACATACCCTCCATTTTCCATTAGATTTCTTGATTAATACTAGATTGGCTAATCATTTTGGATATAGTACTTCTCTAATGAACCTGTTTTTGAGTAATCTCTTAACTTCTTCCTTCAAAGAATTAGGTCGAACTTTATCAAACTGCCTCTTCTTCTGACGGATGGGTGTGATATTTGGGTCTATATTCAAAGCGTGACACATACTGGATGGATCTATTCCAATCATATCTGTATCGGTCTAGACGAATACATCTATGCTGGATTGAAGGAATTGAATCTGCTCTCTTTTAAGTTTTCTATCTAATTCTTTCCTAACTTTTACTATTCTTGTTAGATCTAGAGTTCAAACATATTTTTTAAGAACTTCCATGAGTTGCATTCTTTCTTGTTCACCTCTACAATCTAATTAAGTGATGATCCTCTCAACTTCTATTTCATTCTTCAATAAGTTCGCATCTTTCCTCTTTCTTTCCTTTTAAGAAAAATTTAATTTTCTAAGAGAATGTTTAACTTCACCACAGGCTCCTATTTTTTCTTTGGATGATTGGTTGAAAAACACTCATCCAAAGGCTGTGTAATTTTCACCTTGAAATATTTACTTTTCTTCGAGTCAGAATAAGGAAGATGGTCTCGCTTATATTGATCAAGGGTGGAAAAATAAATTTCAAGGGAGATAAATTGCTCTCCCCTTATTGTTCTTCAGCCACTTTTAGTTAAGAACTTCATCATCTAGTATTTTGGTGAAACAAAATCATCGACCTAATCCTAAGCTGGCATCTCGAAAAAAGCGTTGTAATATAAAGGCTAATTAATTATGACAAAAAGAGTTTCAAAGGTCCTCAAGTGCGACAGAACCCCCATTTGTACTAGCAACTTTATTTGCCCCACAGGGGTTGATCCTTTGTTGTTGAATCCAAAAATAGGCTCAAGGCTTACCTCTAGCTTCTCCTTTGGAATTCCCATTTGATCAAGGGCATGCTTGAAGATCACATTGACTACACTTCCAGTATCCACTAGAATCTTTGCGGGTACAGAGAGCCCAACTTGTCTCAAGTGCGGCGGAACCCTTTATATACTAGCAACTTTATTTGTCCTATAGGCATTAATCCTTTGTTGTTGAATCCAAAAATAAGCTCAAGACTTAGCTCTAGCTTCTCCTCTGGAATTCCCATTTGATCAAAGGAATGCTTGAAGATCACATTGATCGCACTTCTAGTATCCACAAGAATCTTTGCGACTACAGAGAGCCCAATTTAGGCGATGATCATAAGCGGGTCATAGTGGGGATGACGAACCACTCTCAGCACTTGCAGAGTGATGGTCAAGTTACGCATCTAAATCTGAAACTTAGGATTCTTGAGGGTGGCTCCTCTTAGATAGAGAAAAATCCATTTTTCTTCTCTTATATACGATTCCTAGCACCTTTGTTATTTCCAACCAAATGTGCTCCTCCATGGATTACATCGATCATGTTGAGGGATGTAATGAAATCCAACTGACTTTCACCTTCTACTGAATTCGTAGTGTAATTTGAGAGCTTTTGGTGGCCATCCTTAGGATAAGCAATTTTCTATCCATCCTTGATGAATTCCTTCAAATGTCTAGCACAAATCAATCTTCGGATTATACCTGCTAACACATGACATTCGTCTATTTTATATCCATGTAATTTGTGGTGAGTGTAGTAGCCACCTCCTTTCCTTGGCTCGGGATTGGTTTTAGCTTTTTAGGAAACCGAAAAGTTGACTTTTACTTTCATTGTAGCATAAATGTAGGATATTGGCTTGTTCAAAGTGAGATAGTTAGAATTTAGGGAATCTTCCCATCATAATTTCTTATTATAGTAGTTAAAGTTGGCTTTTCCTACTTCTCTTTTCGCTTGAGCTTTCTCCTTCGCTTTATACATTTCATCCATACGAATGAATTTATCGGCATGGAAATGGAAATCTTGTATATCTCTACACCCATAAATATAGAGTTCTTTCCAAAATGAAGTTTGCTCAATTAGCACTGAGCGCACTACCATCAACTTATCCCTATCATTCATATCCTCCATCTTTAATGCCTTTGCATTTAACCTCCTGAGATAATCACTCAATAACTCTCCCAGCTTTTGTTTAATAGTAATTAGTACGCTATAATCAATTATGGGGCCTTTGCAAATACAAAATTATGCAGAGAATTAATAACAACATTGTTTATAGGAGCAGATAATTTTTTCATGATAATTTCTATACCATTTATTTACCACGCCCTGGAAGTTAGTAGGAAAATGTCTGCAACGCACTCCTTTGGATGCGTTGTAAAGGTCCATCTGACTTTCAAATGACATTAAGTGATCATCGGGATCAGTAAACCTATTGTATCTTAAGAACAAAATTTTGATATGGGATCATGGTAGACATGATTTCATCTATGAAGGGAGCTTCTTAATGGTTATTATTGACCCTCACATCTAGAGTACTTTTTCCTTTAATTAAGCATGTACTTTTCCATTTTCTCGGCCATAGCTCTTAGATAAGCTTCGTCGCTGTGGTAATCGCTCCTAACAGGTTCGTATCCTTCGAATATTAAACTTCCAGATTGCTCCTTGGACTTCTGCAGTATTCTCCCTTGGGTATTTGCTTTAACTTTGTTATTCGGCAATGATCTTAGAGAGTGCTCGATTGCTTCAGCCTGTGGGTCACCATTTCTCTTTTGCGGAGTTGTAACGAGTTTGGTTTTGCTTTTGTTTTTAAGCAAAGAAGCATCCAAATTTTTTCTCAAAAATTCAACTACAACCACTTTGGTAAAATTGTAAGTTTTGGAAGATTGATGTGCAAGGATCATCTCCAATAAATCTTGCATATTGCCACTAAATATGTTAGATCTTTAATCTGAGCTTCGCTAATGGTAGGTTTTGCCGGTTTTGATGGCCGCCCGGCGTCTATGCTTCCTAAGTTGAAGTTAGGAACAACATTTTCTTTTAATGTTGTCATTTGTATGACTTCTTCATTTGGAGCATTAACTCATCTTGATCTCCCTATTTTTTTGGAACAAAAGAAACTTCATGTAATTAGTTTAAGGAGAGAGTTATAGGGAGATGGAGGTTCGATCCCACCTTCTAGTGCGAAAGATGTTAGACCAAAAATTTGTATAACATTCACGATGCCAAGTATGATAAGCCAAAACCTGATTTCGAACACTTTTAATGACATGAAAAAGCATGATTTAGTTGGTGTTGACCAATCGATGCTAAAGAATCAAGAGCAAGCTTAGTATTTAAAGCTACGTACAAGATGATATTATCAAGAAATGATTCCATATTACTCATAAGCTTTTGAAATAAGGAATTCGAAAGCCCATGTGATCTTTTGGAATAAGATATTAGAAAGCCTATATGTTCTTTTGGAATTAGGTATTCAAAATCCCATGATACATGATCAAAGGATAGGAAGAATATGCCACAAATGTGCACAGCCGTCCACTAAGCATGTTAGTGAACTAGTTAGGTAGTCCTTATGTTCATAGTTATAAGTCCATACGAAATAGGCAAGATGAAGACTATGCATATAAACGCTTGTTTTGACCAAAGTTCATATGATTCCAATTGTATCACAATTGCTTAAGTTCGAAGAGCTTCATTATATGCATATTCATGTCTAATACCATAGTGCATAATCAAGGTAATAGGCATGTCCAAGTCCTTGTATAAATCGAATATGGTTACAATCAAATCGGATTTTTTACCAAATTAATTTATGGTTAATGAAGTGCAGCATTACTATGTCCAAGTCCAAGCCTATATCAATATTGTATTTAGGATATGCGGCCTCCTTTGGAGGTTAATGAAGTGCAGCATTACTATGGACAACATCAATAAATGGTGATATTGATAAGTGGCGATATTGGAAATGATTGGCATTGATAACAAGCGGCTTTTATAGCAGACAACATTGATAATAAGCGACATTGATGATAAGTGGCATTAACAAGAGACGGCATTGGAGACAAGTGGAATTGATAGATATGATATTACTTTGAAGGGTGACATCAGAATAAGGTGGCATTGGAGAGATGTTGTAATAATCTGGAGCGCATTGATTCTTCTGGCTATATGGAATAATGTGCTCCATTGATGGAATATGACATTAATGTGATGGGCATTAAGGCTATATCATTCCATTACAATATTGATGGATTTTGGCATAGAGCCTTCCAATGTCATCATTCTCATACTAAGATGCATCATTATTTCCAATTTCTTTGGCACTATATCATTTATCCAACCTTATAAGCGGTATGCGACATTGATGGCATCTGATATTGCTAGCTTCAATGATGACCTGCGATAGTGCCTATTATTCTTTAATGATGAAGAGCGGCATTGTGTGCTTTCAACATTATTTTGTTGATGAAAGATGCCTCTAATTCTTAAGGGTGACATAGTTCCTTATCATAGCCTTCAACGTTGCAACCTTTCGATGTTACTTTTACCTTGTTAGTTTGTATGGCGCTTATTGTCATATCGATGATTGAGGACATGCTATTCTTCAGCATTATCGATTACCTTATTACTCTTCAATTTTGAATAAATGTCTTTATTTTATCCATTGGGAATTATGTGGATGACAATTTGTAGCGCTTGCTGTATAATTTATAATTTATGTCTTTGTTTTTATTATTGATGATTACTATGTTGTAAGCTATTATTATTTTGTTTAATTAGTTCTATGTATTTAGGAGATCTTGTTCCATTTTTGTAGTTTTGATGGAAGTTTTATGAAATTATTAATCTGACATGTTTTCTAATAACAAAATGATATGTTTTTTCATTTTATAAACTGGTATGTTTATGGAAAATATTATGTCTCGTAGGAGAAATTCTAAATCTCAATCTTTAAATTATCTTGTTGTTGGTGAAGGTGCTAGTGGTTTGGCTGATTTATGCCCAAGGGCGAGTATGACTCCCAAAATAGGAGAGTAAGTATCAAATTTATTATAATATCATTAATATTAGTGCATGTATAATATTTATGATTTTATTAAATGTCTACATCAAAATTAATACAGGATTTTTGAGATGGAGCCTTTCGACTATATCATGGTTGTCTCTACGAAGATGTACATGAGTCAGTCGTCGTGTTGTTAGCCGATGTGGGATGAAATCCCACCATATATCAAAAAATGCTATATAGTCCGACTTGCTGGTAAATATAAATTTATAATTCATTTGAAAATGACATACTTGATCTTTGGAAATTAATATACTTTGTAAAATTAATTTTAATTTCAATGTATAGACTGCAATTGTTGTAGACGAGGAAGATCAACAGCAGTTTAGGAACAATTAGAACAAGAAATTTGAGGGAAAACTATATGGACACCCTCGGCGCAAAAACACACAAAAAAACTAATTGGATGAGCACTAATGTTTGGAGGGATTTTCTTGAGCATTGGAAAACTCCGGCTGCGTAAGTAAGTTTTCTAGTTTCATATGTTTATTATAATTTTTTAAGTCTGTATAATAATTGCATTAATTTAGTCAACCATATGTTAAGTATTTACAGATGGTAGATATAACTTTTATGTTAAATTTATAGGAAGTACCTATGTAGAACTCAGCAAATAGGAATAAAAATCCTATTACACATTATGGTGGATCAAAATCCTTCCAACAATATTAAAAGAAAATAGTAAATTTATAAATTTCGATTATACAATACTTATAACATTGTTTGATCATATATACATTATTTAATTTTTTATAATTTTAGGCGAAGGAGAAGGGTTATGACCCTACATATTTAGAGGTCTTCACTCGCATGCATGCCATTGAGCAGACTAATGAAGATGGCTCGGTATGATTTACTTGGACAGACACAAATCACAAACTATCATGGTAAAAATGCTTTAATTTTTTCTCTTACTTAACATTACATAAATTAGAAACTTAATATTTCTTTTTGGGAAAATTCTATTTCTAATTGAAGGAAAGGTTTCAAATAAAGCTAGCTCGAGTACTGGAGGCAACTAGCCGAGAGGAGTTGACTTTTGAGGAGGAGGATGTTATTTTTGATGCTATGACCGTCAAGCCGGTGTGGAAAAGTGGCTACGGTTATGATAATCAGGAGGTAATGTTTATTGATTTTAACTACTTCATTAACTAATTTATAAATTTTATTTAATATTACATATAATTTATAACTAGCTATTAGTTAATTTATCAATAAGGACTTCTCAGGCTGATTATAGGAAATCACAGGCTAAGGAGGGATGGCATAGATGAGAGTTGAGATAGCAGAATTGAACGATTAGCGGAAGAGTGGAGGATTGACTATGCTGCTAGATGAGCGGATTGCAGTATACATGGCAGAGCATGAGACATTTCCTTTCTTGGGGTCGAGATATGATGATTAGTAGGTATAGCTATATTTTTTGATGTATATTAATTCATTGTGCAATTTAAACTTGGATTTTGTTTGATGGTTGTGGATGTTTGATGTTTGATTGAGCTATTAGTAGGTATGTCGTGGATGTTTGGATTTTTTATAGAATTTTTATGTTTTTGGCGCGATTGCTCGGGAATTGAGACAGTTGAATTTTACTAAAATAGTTTCATTAGCTCCCGAGGTATTATAAAGACTCATAGTCATAGATCAAAGACTCATAGTCATAGATCAAATTAGGATATTGTTCTAGTAGGATATCTGAAATAAACCCAATTAATAGATTGTGTCTCACGCATATACTTTTACTAAATATTAAATTTAATAATTAATTTAATAAAAAAATTCAAATTTAATTAAATAATGAATACTTTGAATGGATTTTTCTGATATAAACTTGGTTTTTGTGATATGTAATATTATGCGATGTTGTACTTGTGAAATTAGGTTTACATGTGTTGTATATGAGGTGTAGTGATGAAATAATATATATATGTGGTTTGATGGATGAAAGAGCAGCTAATAAAATGGCATTTCTAGTATAGCAAATGCTTATTGGTTCTCAGGTTAGCGACAGCTAACGATACCCAAGTAAAATTTCGGGCCTCTTGGAATATTGACATGTGTTCTTCGGCTAGTGACATTTAGTGATGGATGTGTTATCGCCTTCAAAAAATTATCGATGAGGTCGTTGCTAAGGCCGTCACTTTTTCTTGGATCGACAACTATGTGAGCGACGATTATTAGCGATGGCCGTCGACGACTATTTACAATCACTAATAATGTGTACCATGTAGTGATGGTATATACTAATAGAACAACAAGACATATTTTTCTTGTTGATTTTCGCTGATTCTTCATAGTAGTAATGGTATGAGGATTGATACATCAATAATATACACAAATTGGAAAATTTGAATGATAGATGGAAACATTTAAAATTTCTCCTTTTGTCTATACTTCAATTAACAATTTGCATTCATTTTGAGTGTTTATTTTGTTGGCTAGTCATTCATTTCTTGAACAATTTGTTATTTTTTCAATAAACTTAAATTGGTGGGAATTTATAAATCCAGTCAAATAAAATTATACCTTAATTGCTCACTTTCTTATTTTTCCAAATCAGCTTATAATATATGGCTAAACTTATCTTCTATTCCATTACAACTATTATTGTTGACTGCATACACATATTGTTTTACTATATGTATTTTGTTCTATTACGCTGAACTAATAAATAAATCCAGGTTTTTCCTTATTTTTTAAAGAAAGGAATCCTGATATATGAAAATTTTCACCCTCTTTGAATAAGTAGTAATCAATTGGTCACCGACAATTCTGGATAATATTTCAAACATTTTGGTTAAAAATTTGATCCATGTTTTCTGCCTTACATACTACAACCAAGGTTTCAAATTCTGTCTGGCACCCCAAAATTTCGGCCATTTCAGTCTGGTTCTTAGGTGGATCAAGCTATAATTTGGAGGAAATTCCGTTTTCATATATTGGCAAATAAAAGAAATGAAATATAAAGCTTTCAAAACTAGTAGAATAAGCATCAAAGGAACAGGAAAAGCAATTAAACCAAAAGAAATTTATTACTATCGAAGGTACATACTTGAAACCGATTTTCGTTGTTGAAAAGTGGTTGCTCGTAAACTAATTTCGAGCAAGGTGGTCTGGATCTTTAAGGTTGATATCAAATCATAAGTCGATAATTTTGGAATTAGAGTTTTGAGATAAATTTGAGAAGATGAATAAATGAATAAACTAGGGTTGCATTAGAATGTGAGTGGCTAGATACAACGAGAGAGGAACGAAGTCTTAGAAATTGGATACTTTAGTAAGCTTAGGCATGTATTTGTATTTCAACAAGCAGATAAACATTTTAATATTGCATTTAATTATATTAATTAGTCAATAATCGAGTAATAACATGTTGATTGATGTGTAATAAAACAAATTAGCTTAACTGTATTAATTATGTTATAATTTGATTAATAATGTGTTAAGAACGTTAGTATTTACTATATTTGTATGGAAAAAGTAACAAAACTTATAAATCAGAAATAAAGCGAGATTTCCTAAATCAGAAACGGAACTGAAAATTATGCAATTACATATCACCAGAATGAAAATGGAAAACGGAATTTCAAATCATGATTCCAACATTAACAATAATACTGTTATTAATAAATTATTTAAGTGAAAACTTATTTCTCATTCGTAGTTTTCTAAATCACATTATATATGTTTATTAGATTATAGGTACATAAATAACATTACCATATTAACCTAGGAAACAGTAGTACATTTTGCACGCGCATATGCGCACGCACACACAAAAACACACACACGTTATACATATAGATGTACATGTACATATACATACACACACATAGATATATATATGTATGTATGTATGTATGTATGTATGTATAGAAACAAACATAGCAATTATGCGTTTATCCTATTTTCAACTAATACTACTATAATACATAGTCATTGTCATCTAACATGAGTTTCATTTTATATTTGTTGCCATTTTAAAATTCCATCCACCTACTAAAATACATCTCTCCTCTAAAACCTATTTTGCTTATTCCAAGCAATATTATAAACACCACATTCTAAAGTTATTTTCCATATCTTCTACCTATTATACATTGTCAACTTACTTGAACTTATGAAATGCTTCTACTAAAAAATTAAATACTTTGAAACGACCATTATGAATCTGTATTTCACAACAACACATTGAAAAGTATTATGCACTATATATTCGAAAGTAAACAATGATGTACAATGGAGAAACTTAAAGCTAATAAAAGTGCTTGTGTCATATTTATGCCAGTTTTCTTACCTATATACATTGTTGTTTCCAAGTTACCATAACTATCTGTATATAATATATTTATCATTCACCACAGGAGGGAACTCACTCACTGTCATACTAGTAGTTCAAGTCATAATTCTACCATGAACTTGGAATTGGAAGTTATCAGGTCAGGTACTTTATTTTTGTAAACTTCAGTTTACTTATTTAAGTTTATTGTTTCTCTTGGTCAAATCATGCTTCATATATTTGAGTAGAATTTTCACTTTTTTCTCATAATTTTTTCATTATTATTTCTTATAGTATGTAATTCTAATGCAAACTAAGTCCATATTGGTCCACCTAAAATCTTATCTTTATCTAGTATAAAGTGATACTATAAACTAGGTGGTTTGGGAAGATCATTTTGAACATACAAAGCACCAAAAATCTGGTATAGTATATGTAATTGGCAAATATTATGACATTTAATATTAATTAATAAGAACGATACTAGAGAGCCTGAAATGAGGAAGTCAGGGATGTGCGGATCTTAAAATGAAAGGTGAAAAATAAGGGGCTATAGGTTATCATGCGGCTACAATTAATTTTGTCACTTTCCCTGCAATAATTTTTGGGCATGCGGGTATTATTGAAGTACTAATTACTTGTATTGATTTTTACACCTACACCAAGTTTCCATTACATTAGCTTATCGTATAACAATCGCCTATGACTCTACATCATCATTAATTCTACTTATTCATCAACAACTCTACTTAATTAAGAATAAAAACTAATTTTTAAGAAAACTATTACTTTATAATTACAAATTTTTACCAAGGTTTCTTAAACATAGTAATAACAAATCCCAAAAAAGTAGCATATGCAAAGAATGATCAACTCATCGCCATATCTATAATATATGATTTTCTTTGAATAAAAATTTTTGTTTTCAACATTGTTAACTTTACTTAAATATTCTTACTCACTCTCTCTCTCTCTCTTTATTTATTCCTTTTCTTATTGGTAGTGAACTATTATTTTATGTTTTTTAGATGTATTGTTGAAGGCTAAAACAATGAGAAAGTGGGATCCTACGTCACTACAGGTATGAATATAGTAATATGTTGCATTGCATATTTTTCTTTCGTAATGATACGCCCTGTTGGCCCCCAAATGTCGACATTACTACACCCACGGTATTTGTGTGCCGAGCATCTAAGTGTCAAAAGGATGAATTGTTAGAGTGAAATGAAAAGGAAAGGAAATAGAATAAGAAAGAAGAGAACACACCATCAAAGTCTCACTAGTGGAACGGTAATATATAATATCAAATGAACAGTATAAAGGGTTACTGCGGTACAGAAATCTCGGAGTTACAAAACCTAATTACTATCAATAACTTGGACAGTTAAAATAACACATCCTCGCAAATGCTGATATGCACGATATAGTCATCCACCAGAAATAAATACTACAGTAGGTGAAGCATCCAGCTCGCCTTCTCAAGCTTCAAAGAACATTAACAAAAATCTACTTTCTCAAACTACTCAAAAGAGTACATGAAGAATTTAAGAAAAACAAAAGCCACGTGTCAGACGTAAGTTTGGTATGAGAAACTCAAAAAATATGTGTACAGCATATGCCAACATTTTTGAGACTGCATGGAATGTCATATCGGCTATTCCCCCAAAAGAACCACCATCTAAATAGTACATTAGGTGATATATTTGATAATCTCTAAGGTGTAGAATATAAACATTATAACATAGCTGGAATGATTACCCCATCATGGGTTAGCGAAACATCGATTTGTGTTCCCTACTCTGTCTTCTGTCATTTCCAATGTTGAGGTTACATTTGGCGTCTTTCCCGTGAGTCTTCATCACTCAAACAGAACACAAATCCCCAAATTAGATTTCCACATCTCGAACAGATTTAGAAACCACACATGGATTCTAACATCTTAAACAAACCCACTTCCAAGAGATAGAACAAGTATCTCAGGCTTAAAGTGATTTTCGACAGGTAAAACATTTACCGATCCGGTTTCTTCAAGGCCGAGTTGATGAATTTAGCCACATTCAACAATAATAAGGACGATCGCATATAGAAACCAAGTCTCATATACTTATCATGCTTTCGATATTCTCATCTCCCACTAACTCTTGATCAAGAGTGAAGCTAGTAGGTTAAAGCTCTATTGCTCTTATCCCTACATGAACATTAGTCTTAATTCTCATAAATAGATAAGCCTACTTTATCGTCTTTTAGTGCTAAGTATATGTGTGACGACCCGAAATTTTAGGATATTCGAAATTGGAATATTTAATTGATTTTAAATAATTAAAAGTTAATTTAAAATTTCAAATATCACCATTATATGGAAATTTAATTAATGAATTTAATTATTGGAAATTGGGTAAGATGTTGAATCTGAAGTTTTAAGTCTGTTGAAAATAATTTGAAAGCTTGTAAAATTTATATTCATATCACTGAAAATAATAGAAGTTGTAAAATTGAAATTAACAGTGGTTTGTTCAGTTTTAAAATTTATAGTTTAAAATTAAATTTAAAAATAGCCTTCCGAGACACAGTCTCGGAATTCGACGAAACATGTTCCATTAGATCCGTAATAGTGTATTATTATCAGATTTCAAATTTCATATTTATCGAAATTATTGTATGAGCATACGGTAAGTAAACACCCTGAAATTTATATCGAAATTTAAATATATTTATATTTGTGCATGGTCAAAATGAAGCAACATCAGCCGACTTCCTTTCATATCCATGTCCCCTCTTTTAACAACAGCACGCAAACATCTCCTACATCGACTTTATATCAGCCGAACCAATCTTTTCAAATCTAAAAAAAAAGAGAAATCATTTTGTTTAAGAAATCAATAACGGCCGATCCTCAGTGAAAATAAAAAAGAATAAAAATAGGCAAACGGCAAGCTAATTGAAAATCGAATCAATCGAACCGCGAGTCGAGAAAATCGTGAGGCCGTAGAGGGCGAGGCAGAATCGAGCCGTGACCTTCACGACGAAGAACTCGAGCCGCGTTGAGGTAGAGTTGCGAGATAGGGGGTTGACCGAGTGTTCAGGATCGTTGGGTGCGAGCATCAATCGGCAGTGAGTCGAGCTGCTCCTAGGGTTTCGAGCGTAACTGGTGTTCGTCGTTGGGCGATTTGAGGAGGCCGACGACTATGTGCGGGTGGGGAGATCAATGCCGCGAGTTGGTGGGAGGTGAGAACTCACGATCGTCGCGAGACTGGTCTCGTCAGCAAGGAGCAGGGGAGTGTCGAGCGTGGTGGCGAGTCCGAGTCGCATGTATCTATGAAGGTGAGATTTTCGAACTGATTTCTCGAATTCGATTTAATAACATGTATATTTATTTCAGAATTACAGTTGTTTAAAATAAATGTCTATATATGCTAATGATTAGCTTACTGTTAATTAAGCAGAAAAAAAAGAGATAGAAATTTTTATATAACACTGATTTTGGAATCACTATGAATTATTTTATAAACCTGTATGTTGTTTCAAAGGTTAAATGATATACAGGTATAAAGAATTTTTATTTCCTCTACTAGTTTATTTTACTAAAGGAAAGGGTTGATAATTAAACTGTTTTAATTAACTTATTAAATTTATTTTAGTTTCAAAAAGATTTTGAAAGGGAAGATTTTTTTTTTAGTTAAAGTCAACTGATCAGTTCGTTTAATTTATTAAAAAGGGGATCGGTTTAAAGTTTAATTTCTAGGTTAAAATAAAATCATTGGTAATTAAATTTATAAATGGAAATTTAATCATTCCACTAATTCAACTGTTAATAAAATTTTAAAATGGTGGATTGAATTGTTCGAGTTTATTTCGAATATTAATTAAATGTAAATTATTTATTCAAGGTCAAAAAAATTGAGAAGAAAGCAAGCTGGATTGCAAATGGGTGCTAATAAAATAAAATGTGAGTTAATCTCACTCATCTGGTATGATTTAAATTTAAATAATTAAATTTAGATAATTTGTTGAATGGTTGAATTGATTTGATGTGCTATATTATAGTATATAGTATATCTTGGAATGATTGATTTTCCCGCATTTTATAGCGGATGAGACCCTATGTGCCGTATAATAGCGGATGATTTTATATAAATCCCATATACCACGATATTCCACCTCGAAGTGGAATTGGTATTTTATGTTGTGCTAACGTTTGTGGATGTAGGGAAACAGGTTGGAGGGATCCAACAGGATTCCTCAAAATTATTTAGAATTGTTTGATATTCTGTGTTATGGATATTTGATATTCTGTGATGAATATTATTGTTAATTGGAAATATTGATTGCTATGATTTTCTTGTATATATTTCGGTACGCTGAGTTATCGAAATATATATAGAATTGGATTTTTTTTTTTGAAAATGGAATAAAAGAGTGAATTTTTAAGTAAAATAATCATAGAAGATTTGAATAAATTAAAGAATGAACTGGATAAGAATAAAAGTGATTTTTAAAATTTTTAATAAATAACTCCGAGTAGGAAAAAGGGGATTTTGAATAAACAGAAATTAATGATTTGAAAACTTAAGTGATATCAATTTAAGGAATAAAGAATTATTTTAGAATTCAAAGTTTAAATTTATTTAAAAGAATAAAGAAGTAATTTGAGAAATCTAAAATTAGTATTTTCAGTTAAAAGTATTTCAAATCATAATTAAGGAATAAAATCTGAAATTTATGGATTTTGGAATAAAAGGGAGTAAATTGGAAATCAATTTGGAAATTGATTCAAGTGTTTGGAAATATAAAGGAGAATGTGACTGTAGAATTTATAATTTGGGTTTATAAAAGCAAAGTAAAATATATCAGAGGATATTTAGGAAGAATAAGTTCAAGGTGGAAATTTATTAAAGGAATGAGAAATTTGTTTAAAAATAAATAGTGATTTATTTTTTTAAAGGATGTGAAGAGAAGTATATTTCCCTGGATAGCCAAGTACGTTTTTAAAGCAATTTTAAATATGGGTTAAAAGTTTTAATGTTCTTTTAAAAAGCATGTTTTAGAAAATTTATTATTTCTATACGTTAAATTCTAAAGTAAGTATTTTTCAAATCTATTATTGTAGTAATTATATAAAAGTGACTTGGTATTATGTTTAAAAGAGGAATTTAGTTTATATTTATAAAGAAATTTTATTTTAAATATTCTTAAAATATATATTTTAATAAGTATTAAAGTAGTTTTAATTTCAATACTATAAAGTATATTTATAATAAAGTGCTTTTAATTTTTTTTTAAAATCTAAAGGTCTTTTGTACTTGGTGTTTCAGTGGAAATAATATTTGGGAAATTATTCTGTGAGAGGAAAACTGGTTTGAAACTGTTTTCAAAAAGGGTTGAAATGGGAAAATATATCTTGCGAAGATATTTTAAGATAAATAAATAATTTGGAAGAAATTATTTATTGTTTGATGGTTGTTTGTGAATGTTAATTGATAGTTATATAACCGACTATCAATATTGGCCAAATGTGTTGATCGTTTCAAAGAGACCGGGATTGAGATTAATTTCTCAAAAACCACTTCGATCTGGTTTGTACGTTTCGTGAGTAAACGAGTTCGGAGTCAAAGATGGAGCAGTGAAGTGCAAGGACTAGTCGCTACTAATTCTGAGAATATTTCCAAAATGGATGTAGTAGGAATAGTGCCTTCGGTTCCGTTCGGACCCGGAACGGACTTGTATGGATGAATGCTTTTGGAACATCGTCAGGTGGACGATAGGCATTCTAAGGGATATGTTCTAAAAGGTAACTCTTAGCCTCAAGCCTAATCAACCGGGAATGACTGAAAATCAGGGGTTATGCAGCAAGGTTCGTGGGTAGCCCCCACTTGAGAGTAAGGTCATCCATGTCTAGACGTCCCTTTTTATTTCGTCTTAGTGGACGGTTGCTGATCCCAACAGCGGGGTGATCTTATTCGGAACTGTCCAGTAAGGAATGGTTCCGGTCTTGTGTTGCAGGGGAGCGGACGTACTCCTCGGTACTGTGATCTAGGCCACGTACTTTGACAGGTGGTACCCCAGTGCCTAGTCATTAGTTGGAAATCCAATCCCCCTACGAGTCTTGTACGAGTTTTATTTGTATTACCCATGTTATCCCACTTTTTGGTCAAAGCTGGAATATCAACAAATTGGCAAGGAATGATGGATATCAGGATTGGAGATCGATTGGAAACCAGGTTGCAATCGATGTCGTTAAAATTTGGCCGAGCTCCGATCAGGACGGAATCGATTGGAGATGATGATGAGGACTAGGAGAGGCTATGTTTCAAATTTTAGGTTAATCGGAGTTCGAATGAAGGAGATATGATCGATACAAGGTAGGAAGAGCATGTTGTTCGTATCCATCGGCGCACAGGGATGGTTCGTATCGATACATTTCGTATCGATCAGGTAGTTGGTGTTTCGTATCGATCGGCTTCGTATCGATCGGCAGAAGTTCGACTCGATGGGGTTCGCATCGATCAGGTTGTGGTTCGACTCGATGGTTTCGTATCGCTCAGGATGGAAAGAAGCGGCATGTCTCGAATCGATACTCTCGTATCGATAGCAAAAGGATTTGGCACTTTCATATCCATCAGGTAAAGCTTTCTTCGTATCCATCAGGTAAAGACTTGTTCGTGTCCATCAGGTAAAACCTTGTTCGTATCCATCAGGTAAGGTCTCGTTCGCATCCATCCCAAGGATGAGGTTCGTGTTCATTTTCATGACCACTTCGTATCGATCCCCCCATACTCATTTCGTATCCATCATCACATATGGAAGCGGTACGAAATGTACTCCTGGCATCGATACGAAGAAAGACACGAGTAGGTGGATGTGAACGAATGATGTTATGAATATGAACAAGCACGAAATGTAGATGCGAACAAGGAAGATCCACGAATCCAGGGAAAAAGCGTTCAACTCGGCGCACAAAGTGGATCAACCCAGTCAACACGCCACAGAGATCGGATCGATCCAAGAGATTAGCACTACGTCATCGCGCGCGTGCTTCTGATCGAGTCGAATAGGATGGATTCGAACTAGTGGATACGAACGCAATAGCACTCGCGCAAACGCAGTTCATATCGATCATATCTCCCAAACCGTTGATCCAAATGCAACGAAATTTTCACATAAGCTTCCATACAAGGTAAAGATTGCTCCTGCCAAGTTTTAGCTCGATTGGGTCATTTTTTGATGGATATAAATCACTTCGTATTGATCTCAGATCGAGTCGAGACTTGGTGGGGTCGGTCGCGTGGGCCCACTTACGTGCTAGAAAAAATCTCCCGAAGTTTGAGCGCGATCTGAGCCTCCTACGCCTATAAATAGCACCCTGAAGCCTACAGAAAGGGGATCTTTTTGCCTGCTCAACGCCCAGACTCTGCCGAATTCATTTTTACACTTCAATATAACTATTGTGCTCGAAATTCATTCATTGCTACCGCTGTAATCATCTGTAACCAGCAAGGATAATCAATAAAGGATAAAACTTTGAAGTGGACGTAGGCCGGAGATAGCCGAACCACTATAAATCTTGTGTCTCTGTTCATTATTTCTGAATTATTGTTCGTTATTTGCTGAGATCTGATATTTGTGCTTGAATATCGCTGATTAACATTCATACACTGGTGCTTTCACGGTATTTGCGGTTTGTGACCATTTTTGGCGCAAACAACCCACTCTGTGGCTAGTAGATAGAATTTAATCATGTAACAATTTCGGCTATTTTATAAGTATTTGTATTTAGACCCTATTATAATATCAGAGGATTTTAATAAAAAGTGGTTTAGCTATCGTAAGGTAAAAACCCGACATGTTTAATTGTGGCGTGGGCTTACGAGATGCTTTTGTTTTCAAAAGATTTTTGAACTTTAATAATCAATTTTGTATGTGATTTCTCACGCTGGTCTTCCAGACTGACTCGGGTGTTATTTAACTATAATGCTCGGATCAGACCGAGTATTATAGGATAAAGGATATGATGTTGGGAAGCTCAGGAGACGAGCTGGATGGCGATATGTACTTCCGTATTTGGTTATTATTCTGTTGTGTATCTACATGTATGTTATTGATGTGGAACTCTGATGATGTACTCTGATGATGTATGTATAAACAGCTATAGTTTTCTTTTGTGTAAAGACCTGTTAATATACATTATATTTTATTCCGCTGCGTTGGTTAGATTCTGTTGTTGTTTCTATTTTCTCCTTCTACCACTTCTTCTTAAATCAAAATGGTTCGCATTTCTGGACATCTTGAGTTGATTGATGTAGAATAGTGTTGACTATAGGGGTACGGATTTGCGGGTCGTTACAGTTGGTATCAGAGCGAGGTTAGCGATAACCTTGGCTCTGGTGGGAATTACTCATTAAATAGAGTCAATAGTACTCTAGACCGAGTTTGAGCGTATTAATAGATATGAGCGCGTATTTGTTAGTGAATATAAAATGATTTTATATTGTGTTGGTTGGTTTATTGAGTAGTTTATGGATTCTGGTCAATACGAGTAATTAACGTTATTGATAGGGATCTCTAAACACTTCATTAGAACAATTCGACACGGTATTGTTTTAAAGCAGGGTAAATGAAATAACTTTACCCAATTATTTTGTATATAAAAGATATAAATTTTTGTAAAGTATTATAGTATTTGGATGCTTGATTGTTAAGGAATGATAATATTAACTTATTAACACTATTGTGTAGAACTTGAATAAGAAATTGAAAACTAATAACCAAAGTTGAAGAATAAATTTATATAACAAAATGGAATTTGAAATATAGATTATAAATGTAATTTATAAATTGAAATAAACTTCATATACAAATGAGATTTGTAAAGTAAACTGTAAAGGTGATTATAATTTTGAAATAGAATTCCAGAGAAACATTTGAAATTGAAATGAGATAAAATTCCAAAGAATGTTTGAATATAGATTAAAGGAATTGCAATTTGGAATTTTTGGAAAAAAAATTAAATTCCTTTGGGTTTGAAAACGGTTTTCAAAAGGTTTGGAGGAATAATAGTATTGTTTTGGAAATATTTTGAGTTGTATTTGAAATCTTGTGAGATTTGGAAATTAGAAATATTTGAAATGTTATTAAAGAGATAAAGGCACGAAACTCCTTCGGTCGCTGGAAAATAATTCTGATGATAATCGCGACATCATCGGTGTTCATTTTCGAGTTTCCAAGAGAGGAATTGCTACCTGAATATTTTAAATTTGAATTGTTTGCAAACTGGGTTTGGTTTTGAAATTCAAAGGGATAATTGAATTTACCAAAGGATTTTGGATGTAGTTGATTTCGAAAGTGATTTTGAAATTTTGGAAAAATCGTTTGAACTATGGAATTTTATTTTAAATGTTTATGGAATAATAAAAATATATTGGCTAAATAAAATGTATAATTCCGAGTTAAAAGTAAAATGTGAATGGAATTGATTATAAATGGATAAAAGAATGGATATAAATAAGTTGTGACTCATAAAATTTAGAAGTGGAATAAATAAGCCAAAATAAATTTGTTTTGTATTTTGGGAAATGAATAAAATCCAAAACGTAAATTATAAAATAAATTGAACTCCTGTAAAATAGTTAAAGTGATTTTTGAAATAAAAATCAAATATTGGGTATAAAATTGGAATAAACCAATAGATAATTAATTAGTTAATGAAATTGGAAATGAACTCGAGTATAAATGAATTCAGCTTGGATTGTTGGTGAATTAAATGCAATTGGAAGTGTAGTCGAATAAAATAGAATTGGATTATAACAATGATGGATTGAATTGGTGGATAAAAATCCAAGTAAACATAAATTTAAAATTTTCCTTCTTATTGATAGGAATAAATTCAGAGTGAATTAAGTATGGAAGTTTGAAGTTTAAAAGAAATGACTGAATAAACTAATTTAATTAAATTAGTAAATGAGATTGGTTTGATGATTGAAAATCAAATTAAGGATTTAAATTGGGAAGTGTTTATAAAAACAAAATATAACTTGAGTTTTGAAGCTGAAATATCTTGAAGGAAATAAATAGCTGAAGTAATATTTGGATAAAAGGTTTCATCACTTAGGCAAAATTGAGAAATGATTGTGTCGAGTTTAATGAAATGATCTTAAATAAAACTTGTTTAGTTAATGAAATGAAATGCCAGTTGAATACCAATTTGATGTGACAGATGTTTGGCTTGTAAATATATTATGTAATGAGTTCGTTTGGATTAAATGAATTGAATGTAAGAAATGGAGTGTAAGCCATTTAAATGGAACGAAATAAGAATGAATTAAGTGAGATGGTGGTTGAATGGGTTGAAAGCATTTAAATTTGTGTCGAAACTTTATAAAGTTACTTGTGGACAGCATTTAGTGTATATTGCTTGTGTTATACATGTGTTTAGCTGTTGAAATTAATTGAAATGTTAATAAACTTTGTATATTCGTCACTTACATGTTTAATTGAGTAAGTACAGGTATAGGGAAGCCGCGTGGCTGGATTTGAATGCGCTTATTGCTAAAATAAATAAGCCGTTTGCTTAAAATGCTAAATAAGGTACGCCTACACAATACAAATAGGAAATATGAACTGTTTTTCTCTTTTCCGACCGTGTGGGTCGATGTATATATATTTATATCTCCTGTCCAATTGCAAAAGGTCCTCCGTACAAAAGGAAACTCTGCCAAAAAATTTCGAAAATTTGGGAGTTAGAAAAATTTTAAATCTTTTGAAAATTTTCACTAACAATAAATGATTTAAATTTGTTAAGCCAATAGAATTGAAACTGAATATTGAAATTTTAAAAAGAAGTCAAATAAATGATTTTGAATGTTGTGATTAGATATTATTCTATGTAGGATATTCAGATATGAAAATGGGAAAGGAAAATTGGTTTGATTTCAGATAATAAATTAGAATTGCCCGACCAAAAAGGTATGTGTTAAATTTTTGTATGGAATTTGATTGGGTTTTTGGATCTAGCCACTTGGCTTTTTGTTTTCATTTTGAAATTGGAAGCCCGTAGAGGCATTTTGTATTTGTACCGAGCTAGCCGCGCAAAGGAGACGCTGGCGAAATTTTTCGAAAATTTAGAAAGTTAGAAAAATTTTGAGAAAATTTTGATAATTCAAAATTTGGTTTCGAATTTAAACTTGAACTGATAAGTAAGTGATATTGTTGGGACTTAAGAATAAGTTTGAAAAGTTAATCAGAAGGATAGTGTGTCTTTAATAAAAAGATGGTTTGGGGGAAGTCATTGAAAACTATTTAGGTTGAGAAATAATTAATGGGCTAGGAATCATTCCTCTTAACTAGTAATTTCGGGGACGATATTCTTTTAAAAGGGAAGGAATGCGACGACCCGAAATTTTAGGATATTCGAAATTGGAATATTTAATTGATTTTAAATATTTAAAAGTTAATTTGTAATTTAAAATTTCAAATATCACCATTATTTGAAAATTTAATTAATGAATTTAATCCATTGAAATTGGGTAAGATGTTGAATCTGAAGTTTTAAGTCTGTTGAAAATAATTTGAAAGCTTGTAAAATTTATATTGATAACACTGAAGATAAAAGAAGTTGTAAAATTGAAATTTACAGTGGTTTGTTCAGTTTTAAAATTTTATAGTTTAAAATTAAATTTAAAAATAGCCTTCCGAGACACAGTCTCGGAATTCGACGAAACCTATTCCATTGGATCAGTAATAGTGTATTGTTATCGGATTTCAAATTTCATATTTATTGGAGTTATTGTGTGAGCAAACGGTAAGTAAACACCCTGAAATTTATATCGAAATTCAAATATATTTATATTTGTGCATGGTCAAAATGAAGCAACATCAGCCGACTTCCTTTCATATCTGTGTCTCCTCTTTTAACAACAGCACGCAAACATCTCCTGCATCGACTTTATATCAACCGAACCATTCTTTTCAAATCTAAAAAAAGAGAAATCACTTCATTCAAAAAATCAATAATGGTCGATCCTCGGTGAAAATAAAAAAGAATAAAAATAGGCAAACGGCAAGAAAATTGAAAATTGAATCAATCGAACCGCGAGTCGAGAAAATCGCGAGGCTGTAAAGGGCGAGGCAGGATCGAGCCGCGACCTTCACGACGAAGAACTTGAGTCGCGTTGAGGTAGAGTTGCAAGATAAGGGGTTGACCGAGTGTTCAGGATCGTTGGGTGCGAGCATCAATCGACAGCGAGTCGAGCTGCTCCTTGGGTTTCGAGCGTGACTGGTGTTCGTCGTTGGGCGATTTGAGGAGGCCGGCGACTATGTGTGGGTGGGGAAGATCGATGCCGCGAGTTGGTGGGAGGTGAGAACTCACGATCGTCGCAAGACTGGGCTCGTCGGCAAGGAGAAGGGGAGTGTCGAGCGTGGTGGTGAGTCCGAGTCGCATGTATCTGTGAAGGTGAGATTTTCGAACTGATTTCCCGAATTCAATTTAATAACATGTATATTTATTTGAGAATTACAGTTGTTTAAAATAAATGTCTATATATGCTAATGATTAGCTTACTGTTAATTAAGCAGAAAAAAAAGAGATAGAAATTTTTATATAACATTGATTTTGGAATCACTATGAATTATTTTATACACCTGTATGTTGTTTCAAAGGTTAAATGATATACAGGTATCAAGGATTTTTATTTCCTCTACTAGTTTATTTTACTAAAGGAAAGGGTTGATAATTAAACTATTTTAATTAACTTATTAAATTTATTTTAGTTTCAAAAAGATTTTGAAAGGGAAGACTTTTTTTAGTTAAAGTCAACTGATCAGTTCGTTTAATTTATTAAAAAGGGAATCAGTTTAAAATTTAATTTCTAGGTTAAAATAAAATCATTGGTAATTAAATTTATAAATGGAAATTTAATCATTCGATTAATTCAACTGTTAATAAAATTTTAAAATGGTGGATTGAATTGTTCGAGTTTATTTCGAATATTAATTAAATGCAAATTATTTATTCAAGGTCAAAAAAATTGAGAAGAAAGCAAGCTGGATTGCAAATGGGTGCTAATAAATAAAATGTGAGTTAATCTCACTCATCTGGTATGATTTAAATTTAAATAATTGGTTGTATGGTATAATTGATTTGATGTGCTATATTATAGTATATAGTATATCTTGGAATGATTGATTTTCCCGCATTTTATAGCGGATGAGACCCTATGCGCGGCATAATAGCGAATGATTTTATATAAATCCCATATACCGCGATATTCCACCTCAAAGTGGAATTGGTATTTTATATTGTGCTAACGTCTGTGGATGCAGGGAAATAGGTTGGAGGGATCTAACAGGATTCCTCAAAATTATTTAGAATTGTTTGATATTCTGTGTTATGGATATTTGATATTCTGTGATGAATATTATTGTTAATTTGCTATGATTTGCTTGTATATATTTCGGTACGCTGACTTATCGAAATATATATAGAATTGGTTTTTTTTTTTGAAAAGAAAATAAAAGAGTGAATTTTTAAGTAAAATAATCATAGAAGATTTGAATAAATTAAAGAATGAAATGGATAAGAATAAAAGTGATTTTTAAATTTTTTAATAAATAACTCCGAGTAGGAAAAAGGGGATTTTGAATAAACAGAAATTAATGATTTGCAAACTTAAGTGATATCAATTTAAGGAATAAAGAATTATTTTAGAATTCAAAGTTTAAATTTATTTAAAAGAATAAAGAAGTAATTTGAGAAATCTAAAATTGGTATTTTCAGTCAAAAGTATTTCAAATCATAATTAAGGAATAAAATCTGAAATTTATGGATTTTGGAATAAAAGGGAGTAAATTGGAAATCAATTTGGAAATTGATTCAAGTGTTTGGAATGTGATTGTAGAATTTATAAACTGGGTTTATAAAAGCAAAGTAAAATATATCAGAGGCTATTTGGGAAGAATAAGTTCAAGGTGGAAATTTATTAAAGGAATGAGAAAATTTGTTTAAAAATAAATAGTGATTTATTTTTTAAAGGATCTGAAGAGAAGTATATTTCCCTGGATAGCCAAGTACGTTTTTAAAGCAATTTTAAATATGGGTTAAAAGTTTTAATGTTGTTT
This sequence comes from Allium cepa, assembly GCA_030765085.1. Taxonomy (NCBI): domain Eukaryota; kingdom Viridiplantae; phylum Streptophyta; class Magnoliopsida; order Asparagales; family Amaryllidaceae; genus Allium; species Allium cepa. The sequence continues at coordinate 603,259,542 of CM060934.1, read as the reverse complement.
TAAAAAGCATGTTTTAGAAAATTTATTATTTCTATACGTTAAATTCTAAAGTAAGTATTTTTCAAATCTATTATTGTAGTAATTATATAAAAGTGACTTGGTATTATGTTTAAAAGAGGAATTTAGTTTATATTTATAAAGAAATTTTATTTTAAATATTCTTAAAATATATATTTTAATAAGCATTAAAGTAGTTTTAATTTCAATATTATAAAGTATATTTATAATAAAGTGCTTTTAAATTTTTTTTAAATCTAAAGGTCTTTTGTACTTGGTGTTTCAGTGGAAATAATATTTGGGAAATTATTTCGTGAGAGGAAAACTGGTTTGAAACTGTTTTCAAAAAGGGTTGAAATAAGAAAATATATCTTGTAAAGATATTTTAAGATAAATAAATTATTTGGGAGAAATTATTTATTGCTTGATGGATGTTTGTGAATGTTGATTGATAGTTAAATAACCGACTATCGATATTGGCCAAATGCGTTGATCGCTTCGAAGAGACCAGGATCGGGATTAATTTCTCGAAAACCACTTCGATCTGGTTTGTACGTTTCGTGAGGAAACGAGTTCGGAGTCGAAAATGGAGCAGTGAAGTGCAAGGGCTAGTCGCTACTAATCCTGAGGATATTTCCAAAATGGATGTAGTAGGAATAGTGCCTTCGGTTCCATTCGGACCCGGAACGGACTTGTATGGATGAATGCTTTCGGAACATCATCAGGTGGACGATGGGCATTCTAAGGATATGTTCTGAAAGGTAACGCTTTGCCTCAAGTCTCATCAACCGGGAATGACGGGTTATGCAGCAAGGCTTCGTTGGTGGGCCCCACTTGAGAGTAAGGTCATCCCTGTCTAGATGTCCTTTTTTATTTCGGCTTAGTGGGCGGTTGCTGATCTCAACCGCGGGGTGATCTTATTCGAAACTGTCCAGTAAGGGATGGTTTCGGTCTTGTGTTGCAGGGGAGCGGGCGTACTCCTCAGTACTGTGATCTAGGCCACGTACTTTGACAGGTGGTACCCCAATGCCTAGTCATTAGTTGGAAATCCAATCTCCCTACGAGTTTTGTTTGTATTACCCACTCTGTGGCTAGTAGCTGGAATTTAATCATGTAACAATTTCAGCTATTTTATAAATATTTGTATTTAGACCCTATTATAATATCAGAGGATTTTAATAAAAGTATTTTGGCTATCGTAAGGTAAAAACCCGACATGTTTATTTGTGGCGTGGTCTTACGAGATGCTTTTGTTTTCAAAAGATTTTTGAACTTTAATAATCAATTTTGTGTGTGATTTCTCACGCTGGTATTCCAGACTGACTCGGGTGTTATTTAACTATAATGCTCGGGTCAGACCGAGTATTATAGGATACAGGATATGATGCTGGGAAGCTCGGGAGATGAGCTGGATGGCGATACATACTTCCGTATTTGGTTATTATTCCACTGTGTATCTAGATGTATTTTATTGATGTGGAACTCTGATGATGTATGTATAAACAGCTATAGTTTTCTTTTGTGTAAAGCTCCGTTAATATATATTATATTTTATTCTGCTGCGTTAGTTAGATTCTGTTGTTGTTTCTATTTTCTCCTTCTACCTCTTCTTCTTAAATCAAAATGGTTCGCATTTCTGGACATCTTGAGTTGATTGATGTAGAATAGTGTTGACTCAAGGGGTATGAATTTGCGGGTCGTTACTATATGAATACATGCTTTCCATAAACAAGTAAACATACAAAGCACAATCAAGTCATGCAAAGCACGATTTAGTCGCATAAGCGATTTCTAATCCCCTTTTTGTTTAAATATTTTTTTATTAAGTAAACCTCTTTTACTAGTAAAACTTCTTTTTTTCTAATAATACATCTTTTATCTATTTCTACTATTCATTTGTACTCTTTCAACACTTCAAAAAGTATTCATATACTTATCTTAAATCGTATAAGTACATTCACAAATTATTAACAAGATTTCTTACTTTAAACTTTTATCTTGTTTATAATTCAAAAGGTATCCATATACTTATCTCAAATGGTATAAATATATTCACAAATCATTAACAAGATTTCTTACTGTAAACCTTTCCATTTCTAACTTTCGCCAAAAGATTCCTTACTTATAATTTTTAAAATATCCATTTTTAGGATTTAGGTATTTCACAAATCTATTCAAAAGTTTTAAGACTTATGTTGCTTAAACATTATAACTACAAACCCAAAACCATTTCACATATACGTATCTTTAAGACATTCTTTTAAAGATCTATTTACATTCATAAATATAATCAAAAAGGATCAAAGAAAAATGTAATTAACACATTGCCATAACAAATACAAAACCATTACGTACTTAGATTATCTTTAAAACATTCATTTTAAAGATCTAAGCTAATAATACGTTAAGTTAGATAGTCGACTAATCGATTATCTAATTGAAAAAATTTCTTATACAAATCAATGTTCATATACTTAACTTGTTTTCGACATTTCAACTTAACCATCCTTCGTTCAAGAGTAAAGCCATGTAAGTTAGAACATTGGTTGCATCAAAGTCTTGCCTGAACACTCATTCTTAAATCTCATAAATAGATAAGTATACTCGTTAACTTTTAGTGTTTAAGTATAGTATTAACGAGTTCCATAAACATGTAACAAACAATATGATTAGCCCATTTTCGATATTCCCGACTTAAATATTGTTCGTTCAAGAGGAAAGCCCGGTAGGTTAGAGCTATATTGCTCCGTCCCTACTCGACATCAATCTTAACTCTCACAAATAGAAAAACCTACTTCGTCGGCTTTCAGTGTTAAACAAAGTTAATTGGCTTTTAAACAAGTACAACAAGATTAACATATTCCTTTTTTAACTATTCCACGTTCAAACGGGAAGCCCGATAGGATAGAGCTCTATTGCTCATATCCCTACTCGACATCACTCTTAACTCTCACAGTGTACCTCGTCGTCTTTTGGTGTAAGCCTAGTTAATTACCTTTTTCAAAACTTCTAAAGTACTTGAAAATTGGTTTTAAATATCTATGTAAAATATTGCCTGAAAATAACTATTTTATAATTTGATGAAAAGCATGTTTTGTATTACAAAACCTCTTTTCTTTGAAAAAACATATATAACTATTCAAATATATTTAAACCTCAAACCAACTTTAAGATACTTCAAAATGTGTTTGGAAACATCTCAAAAAGATTTAAATAAAAATACAAAATTTAAATATCATTTTTAAACACTTAAAAACCGTAAGCAATTTACTACAACATTTATAAATGCTGTTGAAAGTATTTGTTAAAGAATACACTGAAAAGGATGACCCTTGTAAGTAGTTTTAACCACTTTAACAAATGATTTAAGACTTAAATTTTTATAAACACTATGTCATTTAAAGACCATGAAAAGAAACCCCTAAGAATATCTTTCCATTTATTAATATTTTCGAAAACAAGAGATTCGGAAGTGCACTTATAACGGCTATTCTCGCTTTAAATACTTTCAAACTTAGATATTAAGGCTAGTAATGAGCTTAAAAGGCAAGTGAGAGTCAAAGGCGGTAAAGGTATTGTATATTTTTAGGACATAAGTATGAATATATTCCTCCTATATGCAAGCAATGCAAATGTTTGGGCATAGAAATGCCCAATGTGATGGTAATTAAACCAATTAAACAGATTTAGAGAAAGGCATATGAAAGCAACATAAAAAACAAACATATACGCAGAAGCAAATCAATCAAAGTAAAAACTTAAGCTCAAATGAAACTGTTAAACCAAAGGTTGGCTTAACACCTAAGATGCTATACAAGGTGGTATTATTCAAAACCGTTCTAATGATATTCCCAAGTTCTAACATACTTATGGAATTTTTCACAAGTTCAAATCATATGTGCAAAGTTCGAATAGGCAAGTCACATAAATATACTATAGACCCTTTTTCATATATCAATGGCCATAATAGTCAATACGTAAGGTAAATCTTAATTTGAACAAGAACTTAAGTGGCCTTGCTCAAACTAATAATATGCAAATTCAAATTCAAGTCCCAGTATGAAAATAAAGTCATTTGTGTGTCCGTTGACACAAAGAGCTAATTAGCCAAGTACAAAAAAAATATGCAATGCGGGGTTAAATGTCTAATTCTTTATTTGCAAAAAATCCAAGTGTTACAATTGGCTCTCAAAATCTCCAAATTGATTTAGGGTTTACATTTTGTATTTAAGAAGAGGAGAAATAAGCATCATCTGCCCTCTCTAAGTGGTTGATGTGCACGTAAATGTGCATATTTTTACTTCCATATTTAATCTACTTTTACTTCAAATAAATGGCATAATTGGGTATTTTCACATTTTGAAACCGAGTTTCAAAAATTCTTTCAAGTCATCATTCATGCATCTACATGGAGTTAAATGGTAATTTTGTGTATAATTTAATTTAAGAAAATTCACTTGCACATTTTATTTTTATTTGTAGGAATTTGAATGAAAAATGAAAGAGACTTCATGTATGTATTTATGCACAAAGGATGGAAGACAAAAGAATGAATAAATAAATGAATTCACAACATGGAGGACCCCACACTACAAAAAACTGAGGCTTTAATAGTGTTTAAAAAATGCTATTTTACCTTACTACATCGTTTCAGAGAACGCTAGTGAACGACATGTTATCGTAGATCTTAAATTTTAAATAGTGGGATCAAAATCGCTATAAAAAATTAATTTTCTTTACATTTGGACAATCTATTAAGATAAAACGCTGTGTAACATTTCTATAGCAAGTAACATTTCTATAGCGTTTTTCTACAGCATTTTTAATGTAACATTTTTATAGCGCTTGTTATGTAACATTTCTATATCATATAAGAGGTTGCTTTCTATAGCGTTTGATATACGCTAGCGTTTATGAAATGCTATTAAGTAAAATATCAATTTACAGAAAAAAAAAGAAAAGAAAAAAAAACCATTGTTGTTTTAGCTTTTCCACTTATAATATCCATTTACTCATTTCTTCTTTGCATATAAGTATAAAAGAATTTCATAAACAAAAAATATGTAAATTAAAGTAGTTCAAACAACTTTTCTCATATTCATACATGATATTTCATATATATTTGCATCAACTTACTTATAGACCGGTCAAATAATTGATCTCATCTTTCTTTGCTTTTGATACTCTTTGACATATGCAATATCAAACAATCAAGATGTTAGTAATACACGAAATACATGCAATACAATCGAACAGATTTAGGTGTCAAAGATGCTCAATCACAGCGGTATAGGCAAACATATTGATTATTTTCGGTTTACCCATTCCCTATTTTAACCAAAAAAAAACCAAAATTTGACAATCATCACAATTCAATAATTTTTTGTTGGTTTGTATTTAAAAGCAGACCGAATGCAGACCAAAATTTTAAAAACCCATTGTAAATTGGATTGGATCAATTTTTATCTAAATCCATTGCATTTTGATTCGCATGGAATTACTTATTTAGACAGAAGTGTGCTAATGTACTTCAAAATATTTATCCTCTTATTCTGATAACAATCAGTTATATAGAGATGGATCCACGTAACAATCTTCACCCATGTCCTATATTTGTTAGTTATTACAACAACTGAAGTAACAAATGATTAATAAAATGGCTAGGCACTTTTATACACGTAAATGAATAGCTTTCTCCCAGTTTCAACCAATGCAATCACAGATCTAACATATTTGGCAACAGTTCATTTAGGAATGTCGAGTTATAATGGCGAATCTTTTCTTTTCATTGTCCTTGCTGAGTTGTAATAAAAACTAGTTCAAAAAATTATCTAACCATAATCGACTTATTGATGTTTTAGTATATCAAATAGCCCATATCAAGCTCCATCTTACATTTTATACATTGACCGATGCATATACTTCATGACACAACTTACAACTGCATGTTATTACTTTGTGGAAACAAAATAAACTAAAAGACGATACTACATTGTCCACTTTTGAGTTAACCCATTTATTTTGCATCATTTTTTTTTCAAGTATCTCTAGAGCAGCTATGCACATTCAGTACAATACACAATGGCAATACACACTACACAATGTCACAAATGATATAACTAAAAATTTATATAACTTACCTTACTTTTATTCACGCGTCATGCATCATCAACATAAGTGAGTGCCATCTATATCAGTGAACTTAATTTTTCCTTCCATCATGTGCACATCTATATCAGCGAACTTAATTTATTGGACAAATTTTCAAAAGAGACCAATTTTCAAAACCATTTGCAGATATAGGCTAGTTTTGAAACTAATTGCAGAAATAGGCTAGTTTTGGCCAGCTCAGCGATGAGATGGCCTTTTAAAAAAAAATATAACGGGGCGCATTTCTGAAATGCGCCCCTTTATATTTGCACTGGCGCATCTGCAAAATGCGCCAGTGCAAATCTTTGTTGTGCAAACCTGGACAGCAAACTATATTAAGCAATTCGAATTGAAATACACAAAATCGAAATTCAATTGGACAATCTTAAATGATAGCAAACGTTTATCAATATGCAAGCCAACAAATAAAACTACCATTAAATAAATTCCAGCATAACATAATTAAAATCCGATTACATTCGAATTAAAGCAGAAGTTATAGTTCGATTACAAAAGCAAATTAATAATAAACTAAAAATAGGAGTGCTCATGGTTGAGTTGGATCGTCTTGAGTAGGTGGGGGTTGAGAAGGTCCAGCAGGTTGCGATTGGTGTGTATCCTGCCTTCTTTTAGTTCTTCGCTTTCTAATCCGCAAAGCTTGTTCGGAAGAGCTTGGCCGTGTTAATCGATTTCTAAAAAGGAGCGTGTCAATAAGTTTCTTCAAATCAAGACACCATGGTTGGACTTCTCGTTCGGGTACTCTACCATGTCCGATATCAGCTAACCCTCCTCCTGCCGTCTCTGGTACATCGACCTACAAGTTGAAGTTATTTATTCAAAATTAGAAATATAATTCAAGCGTACAAACTAAAAATATCACGATAATGTGAAGATTTACCACATCTCGCTCAAGTGGTGCACGAGCGATGTACGCTCGTTCGTGAGAAGTCCGATCTATAATAATGAATCTTTGAGTAATCGACCAATACCAAGTCATGTATCTCAAAATAGGAATCATAGGAAGCTGTTGGTGTACGATACGGTTATGTCTATCGTTCCACTGGACGATAGCAAACTCCAAATCCGGCTTTGGTTCGCATGGATCAGGTATGTGTTGCTAAAGACCAAACTGTCGCATCACTCGATCAGGATTATACATTTCTACATCTCGCATGCATATGATAGGTGTCTTACAAAGCCAACTATGCATCCCACTTAGACATATCTGCTGAAGATCGACTAGCACATCCTGTGTATACGTATTCCATATAACAGCTTCATCTGTTAACATGTCGAGCTGGTCGCGATAGTAAGTGGCCACCTGCTTTGGAGACTCAACCCAACTCCTCGAACCAAACCACATATGTATATATTTATACAAGTAGAGTTTTATTAGTATAAAAATATACACATGTAAATATAGTTGGAAATTCACTACCTTGCACTATAAGGCAATGTTCTGTCGATTTGCGTGGATGAAGTCACATTTGGACGACCAATGGGAAGATGTGTCCATGCCCAAAGCTGTGAAATAAATTAAAATTTTGAATACTTTAGAATTACATATGAGTTTATAGCAAATATATCTATGCATATTGTACCGGTAAAAGCGAGAGACAACCAGCTATCGATTTAGATTTCATGAGTGCAACATTTGTTAACTCATTATATAATGTTGCCAATATAGCACTGCCCCAAGAATATCGTGCACACTCATCCATATTTTGCAAAAACAATAACCAAAAAAGGTTTAGTCGTCCTTTAGAATGATCGGGAAATAGACGACGAGATATCAAATGTAAAATAACAGCTCTCGCATGATATTCAATTTCTTCATCTGAAGCATCCGGTCATGGCTCATCTGCAAACATGTCGCGAAGCCATGTCAACTTAACGGTTGCACCTCTTATCTCACTCCGAGGTGGAACCACACCTAAACACTGTTGACAAATATCTTCGTAATTACTTAGCTGTCTGATTGTAACAGGATTTCCTTCTACTGTAACACCTAGAAGACAACTAGCATCTGCTAATGTGATGGTAATTTCACCGGTAGGGAAATGGAAAGTTGAAGACTCTGGTCTCCATCTATCTACCAATGAAGTAATTAGTGCATGATCTATTTTGAAAAAACCCAATCTAGATATTTCTCTGAATCCCGCTCTTTGTAATGCAAGTTGAACTCTAGGAGTATTAGACTTGATTAATTTTAATTTGCTTGAATGATCATGATACTCAAGTGGCTCATCACTCTACACATTCATAAACAAACACTTGCATCAAGTTCATAAACAAACACTTGCATAAACAAACACTCGATGGTAAGTTTAATTTTCTTGAAAAATACCTGCATCAAGTTCCTATCATTGCTTTGATGTTCATTCTGAAGATACAAAACACTTGCATTCACGGGACTGGGTACTAACTCTTTAAGAAAAAATGTTCAAGTAAACAAATGATGTAAATGATTGTAAATATAAACAAATTGATGTAAATGAATGTAATTTCTTTGATGTAAATGCTTTGATGTTCATTTTGGTGGTGCAAAACTAAATTGATAAATAAAATTCCAAATTGATAAATAAAGGTGTATACTTTTGAATTAAAGATTATACCTCTAACTTGAGAAGATGATGATGATCCTTCCATTTTTTAACAGATTTGACAAAGAAATAACTAAAATTGATGTTGGATTTTAGAATTTAGTAGATTTGGGGTTTTAGGGATTTTGAGGAAGAGGGTGGAATGGGAGGAAATGAGGAATGCAGGTTGGCTGGCTGGGTATATTACCAGCACGGGGCGCAATTAAGAATTGCGTCATCACAAAAATACATGGGCGCAATTGCAAATTGCGCCCATTGATTATTCACAGGGCGCAATTGGTAAATGCGCCCATCACAAATTTTCATGGGCGCAACTGCAAATTGCGCCCATTCAATTCTGTTACAGACAGAGACCTGCTGCTTCATATTGCGAATTGAAGATTAACATTGCACAATTTGAAGTCATCAAGCAAGATACAAACAACATACAAAGACATACAAACTGAAGGTTAAATCCAAACAAATGTTGGTCTTTTAACATCCAAACGAAGATTAACATCCAAACCAAACATTGATCTTTTAACATCCAAATGAAGATTAACATCCAAACCAAACAACATACAAATCATTCGCACCAAAATGTTCAAATCATACACTACAAAATATGCAAATTATTTTGACGGACAAGTTGATCTTTTATGTCCCTTTTGACCACATTTATTACAAGTATTTTGTTTACTTCCTCCCATTTTATCCATCATGCCTTTGATTCTTGTCGACCGTGGACGTCCCGTCTTTCTTTTTGTAGGTGGTGGCAATATGGTCGGTCCGTGATATGCATCTCAATATCTACTATTTGGAATTGGATGAAAACTTGGAGCGTAACTTGCTTTATAATTTTCTACTGAAAACCACTTTGAACAAAAATCGTAATATGATCTATTCGCTCCTCCAATGGTTCGAGCACAAGCGGCCATCACATGCAAACATGGAAACTTTTGCAATAAAGGTATGTTGCAAGTGCAACTACATATATTATCATGTAATATCACTGTAAACGCTTTTCCAAATTGATCATTCACTTACCATTTGGTTTGATTGAATCTAACAATTCCACAAGATCTTGCTTGTTTTGCTCTTTTGGCTAAAAGAGTTTCGACTTTTGGACTCATTTGCGTTTCAAATCCCTCGGCATCGGAACGACGTTTCATGAAATAGTCGTTTAAACGATAAAACGTTCTTGCTACTAACAACTTAACTGGCAAAGCACGAGCACCTCTTAGAACTCCATTAAAACTTTCGGACACATTTGTTGTCATCATCATAAATCTTCCACCATTATCCTTGCATAGAGCCCAATTTTCCTCCGCACCTCGTAAACTTCTTTCAATCCAAGCATGTGCATCTGGAGCAATAGTTTTCAAGTGTCCCCTTAACTCTTTGTACTGCAAATCATCTGTGGCAATGGCACATGAATAAAACAAGTCTACTAAATTTTTTTGACTAAATCCAGCAACTTGAAAGTTAGCTTTGAGATGTCTAGCACAAAAGCGGTGATGGTGTTCTTATGGCCAATTATCTAATGCTCTCGGAATACCTTTCATTCGGTCGGATATAAAGGTTAAACACCTATTGCGAACACTATGTATATGGTAGTACATGCATCTAAGAAACCAATCCCAACTATCTTTTGATTCAGAGTCTACGATTGCATATGCTAATGGAAATATACCATCATTTGCATCTACTCCAGTCGCGACTAGCAACGTACCTTGATATTTACCTATAGATGCGTGCCATCAATGCAAAGCAACGGTCGACAATGCGCAAAACCATCAATAGATGCACCGAATGCCCAAAATGCACTCTTAAAAAGAACTTTATCATTGGTGATTCTTTCGACATCAACTTTGAAAATTGTTCCCGGATTATGTTTCTTAATGGTAGCTAAATATTGTGGTAACTCAGCATACGATGTTTCCCAATCTCCAAAAACTCTCTTCAGTGCTTTACGCAATGCTCTATATGCCTTGAAGTAGCTGATTTTGATAAAAAAAGTTTCAGACATTAGCACTTAAATCGCAGAAGGAGTGGATTCAAATCCGATTTCACAAAAGGAAGTATTTTATTAGCAATAAACCTGCTTGTAGCTTGTTTATGATTTGAATTAATAATCGGATTAACACAAGTATGATTGCCATCATATTTTCTAATTTCCCACCACCCCATCATTGATTTTTTAAGGACAATTGCATGTATTCTCCAATGGCAATTTTTATCAACACTACAAATCGCAGTGTACTCTGTTTTGCGGGATTTTATGGGTTTAAAAGAAACAGAATTCTTGATGGACCACTCATTTAACTGCTGAATAAGTATTTCCTTTGTTTGAAATTGCATTCCCACTTGAAAACCAGAATCAACACATTCTGAGGTAAAAACATCTCTAATAGGAGTTACATTTTCAATCAATGATGCCGCCATAATTTTCACAGTACATAAATCATCTGTCAAAGGCATCTCAAATTCCATATGTTCATCGTTATCACCGTCATCTTCTTCCTCCACCAAAGATGCTTCGTTATTTTCATTTTCTTTCTCATGATTAATTTCAAACTCTAGCGCTTCATTGTTAACTTCCATATTATCCATCCATGACATATCATTATCCATTGAAGCAATTTGCATACGATCTATATGCAGTGAACTACGACCTCCATCATCATTGTTAACATCTCTAGCATTTGTAGGAACGGAGTGTAAAAATTGATCATTTGCCAATCTAGAGCTTGAACCACCCGGATGCATCATAAAACTGTGAAAAAAAGAGTATAAGATCAAAACGCTATAAATTCCAACTACTCGAATGTAAATACTTTAACAAATTACTTACTTTGTATTCACACAAGTAGGAAATACTGGACTTGGATTGCTCTGATAAGGATAACTCGGAATAGTACCAAGAATTTGAGTAGAATGTTGGTTCAAATTAGTGGTATTTGCATCTTCAAAATGTCTCAACTCCTCTTTTATTACAAATAATTCGATCACTTTCATATTAACAGAAAACATAGCATCGGCATCTTCATCATCATTTATGTCGATAGCAGAAGATCCAGAATCAGTAACCCACTTGCTTACTAGTTTTACATCATATTCTTGTGAATTAATTTTTGTCACCCTATACGCCGTTTCTTTTAGTTCATGATAGGAGCAAAAAAATTTAACCTTCGAACCTTTTTGTTTACCACCAACATATACCGGTGTATTGTTTTCTTTTATAGTCAATTTTCCATCAAAGTAGCAAATTATTGGGATGAATTCCGACATACTTCTAAAAAAGAAAACATTATTAATTTTAGAACAATCAATTACTACACAAATACTAATGACATAATAAAGCATAAAAATGAAAGGATGGACATGTGAAAATTAGAATATGGAAATACCCAAAAATTGAGCTAGGGTTTGAGTTTTTACCTTCAAATTGATGCCAAGTAGCTGATAGAAGTAATCCGACTAGTAATCCTTGTATATTTTGGAGATTTTAAGTATATATTGATCAATTTTTGAGCCGAATGGAAGAAAGATTGGAACTGAAGTTTGGACTAGACTGTTTTGTTTTGAGTAATAAAAGTGAATTGGGTATATTGCTGCTTTCTGTTTTGTGCAGAAAGATTTTCACTGGCGCATTTTGCAGATGCGCCAGTGCAAATATAAAGGGGCGCATTTCCAAAATGCGCCCCGTTATATTTTTAAAAAAAAAAAGGCCAGCTCATCGCTGAACTGGCCAAAACTAGCCTATTTCTGCAATTAGTTTCAAAACTAGCCTATATCTGCAAATGGTTTTTAAAATTGGTCTCTTTTGAAAATTTGTCCTAATTTATTCAATCGAAATGTGTGTGTCTACGTCAGTGTGTCACTAATCTGTACAATTCATTTCAAAATAAAATGCACAAGGAAGAAGTATAATTCATTATCCTATACTTTCTCTATATTAAACCCCATCTAATACTTTGATTGGGTTCATCATATTGTTTAAGAACATATACATATTTGTTCACAATTACCGATTATGAAAGAATTTGCATTTACAACTTCACAAAGGTTATTTATCTCACGATATGCAGTCAATATGTTATAACATAGGTGATATATCAGCTATATCAGACAGATTTGATCAGTGAGAAAGATAATTCTTTAAATTATTGGACAACTTGCTACTGTCACGGACTCTAGGCTCCAAAAATATACTGCAATAACAAAGTAAAGCATTGTTTTGTCTTGAATTTTGATTCTTGAACACAGTTCAGTCAACCTGCATAACGGTGATTGTTTATTAACAAGGATTTCTTATTATCGTTAAAAAATAAAACACGGATTTCTTATTATCGTTCAAAAACTTAACCCTTGACTGTTTATTAACATTGTTAATTTTTTTGGTTCAGCTTTTTGAGTTCGCTGATCATAGGCTTACATTGTTTATTAACATAGCTTTTTGAGTTCGCTGATCATAGGCTTACATTGTTTATTAACATTGTTATCAACTTACATCTATAATGACCAACTGTTATTCAAAACTAGTGCAATATCATAGACTAAATCATTAACATAATGTTTGCAATTGCTTTTTATCGTAAGGATCATATCACATGGTCCTAATTTTCTCTAGTTCCTTGTAGACTTGTACAGCAGTTATAGGCAAATCAAGATTTTTGATATGAATAGAATAACCTTCCACATTTTGACTAGTAAGGAATAAAAAAATAACTATATTAAAAAATATTTATCAAGTACATAACAAAACTCATATGTTTTCAAAATTTGAACTTACCATCTATAAAGTTACCATCTCCATTAACTCGAGCTTTCAGTGCACTCTTGGTTGTCACAGCTGGGCTTTTAGCATAAGTAGGTAGCAGATTTTGCCATAACTTTAGCAATAGTCTTAAATGCCCCATCTCCCAATCTATTGACCTATCATAATTTAGGAAAAACAAAAATGCTAAAAATATATACGAGAAAATCAACAAATCCTATTTATTTTTAGGTGTGACTTGAGAAAGCAAATTGAATACTTCATTAAATACTTACAAAGATTTGATATAAAGCTCTATCATTTAAAGATATAATCTTAATAGTTAGAAAACTCCATATGCATGTGAATATTTCAATGATTATTCACATTAACACTTTTTACATTGACAAATAAAACGTTTCATTAATGATATATGATGTGTAACTTGTATGTGTGTGTGTACGCACACATCCAAGAAAAGATTTCTAACTCCATCCTATGTATCTTTCCATATTATTTTGCATGTAACATGGCCAATATGACTTGCTTATTCGTTCAGTACCTCCCTAGAATAATAACAAAAATTACTGCTCAAACCCCATATTTATTCTAATCTCTATTAAGTAAACTCAAAGGTATCAATTTAAAGCCTTCTTACCTAACTTCTTGCATTTATATCTAGTTCTTCACGTTCGTGGTTTTTTCTGGAAAAGGAACTTAAGATTCCTAAAATTGCACTTTAGTGACATCATGAACTTATATATTAAAATAAAGTTATCACTGAGGTCTGTTTGATTTACCTACAAATACACCACTTTCACCTACAATGAATATACCACTTTCATCTACAGTGAATATACCGCTTTCACCTAAAATTCAACTTTGATAAATAACCATAGTCGGGTCCAGATATAAACAAAAAAAATTAATTTTTTATATCCATAAGGATAAAGATAAATCATTATCTACTAGAAAACGAAGTAATACAATCAATGATTGACAAAATACATGCTTAAAATTTAAAACGTGGCACAAAATCGCAGTACCTCTGTCGAGGATTCAAATTGAAGAGGCGTTGGATCCATTATTCTTGAATTAGGCAGACGATGTGATTTAGGGTTATAAAATAAGGAGATAAAGAAATATGATTTAGCATTTTTTAAGAGAAGCTAGGTTTTTTTGTTTTGCGGCTGCTAGTTTTTTGTTCTGAGGAGACGAAGTGAAAAGAGGGGGAGGGAAACGAAAAAACGCAAGGTCACCACCTAAATAATTTGTTCCCGCTTTTTACAGTACATAGCGTTGAAAATTATACATTTATTTATTTCATGTGCGTTTAATAGCATACAAAGCGGAAACGCTTTGAAACAGTGCTATAGATGATACATTTTGTTGTAGCGATAATATGCAATCCAGGTATTATATTATGTGGTATTACCACAAATACTATGTACCTGTTTCTTTTTTCTTTTTTACTTCTGAACAAATGTTTGATATGTGAATGAATTGGGCCAAGCAAAGAATGGCTACAATAAGCTAGTTAGAAGAATAAATTGATTCTACGGATGCCGTTCTATTTTTTACATTTAATTTTTTTACAATTTGAATTTTTGTATGTACATATCATATTATAGTAAAAAATATTATTTGTTATAGAATAATGAAAGTAGAAACCATTAGAGAGAGAACAATTTTATTCATTCAGAGAATAGATATCTATTTACATTACATGGCCTACTTTATATAAAGGCTTCAGAAATAAGGACTGAACTTATCCCACGATGTGGGACTAAAAAAAACAATGTACAAGCATATTCACTTTATAATATACATATATTATAACACTCCCCCTTGAATATGCGTCTTCAAAATCTTGAATGCTCGGACAAT
Organism: Allium cepa; assembly: GCA_030765085.1. NCBI lineage: Eukaryota > Viridiplantae > Streptophyta > Magnoliopsida > Asparagales > Amaryllidaceae > Allium > Allium cepa. Next base: position 603,244,167 of record CM060934.1, on the reverse strand, counting down.
TTGAAATTTTCCATTTTGAAACGTGTATGATGATTGTTCCCCCTCATTATTATCTTGCTTGCATTTATCGATTCAGTCGATATAGATATTATATGTTGCCTCATTAAAAACCTCTATTAGAAAAACCCAGTGGGAAAAAACCTTGAACGAGGAAAAGAGTGCAACTTGTGAAATCATAAATATCATACTAAAAATGATATTCTTTATAAGAATTTGATACTTCATGATCAAAATAATGCCTCATTAAAACCTTACTAAGAAAAACCCAATGGGAAAAATCTTGGTGAAGGAAAAAGAGTACAATGACATATTTTATTTTCTTATTTCTTTAAATAAAGCTTGATACTTCTGAATCAAACTAATGCCTCATTAAAACCTTACCAAGTAAAACCCTATGAGAAAAATCTTAGTGAAGGAAAAAGAGTACAATATAGTATGTCATATTTCAATAATTTACTGCATCAGATAGAGTTTGATACTTCTGGATCAATTTAATACTTCAGTAAAAACCTTACAAAGGAAAACCCGATGGGAAAAACCTTAGTCAAGGATAAAAATATAATTTAATTTAAATTTGAAAAGACGTTTGATTCTTCTAGATCAAGATAATGCCTCGTTAAAACCTTAATGAGAAAAACCCAGTGGGAAAAATCTTAAGTAAGGAAAAAAAAGTACATTATAGTTTATTTCAAATGTTACTAGGGAGTTGATACTTCTGGATCAAGGTAATGCCTCATTAAAACCTTACTAATAAAAACCCGGTAGGAAAAATCTTAGTTAAGGAAAAAGAGTGCATTATAAAATACTTATGAATGCTCCCCCTGATTTTAAATTTTCCTCTGAATTCATATTCGTCTTTCGGTAACTCAAATTGGTTATAGATACTTCTGGATCCATAAATATGTCTCTCATTAATAATACAATTTATTAATAGTTTCCTTCAATACAATCAAAATTTCCAATCCAAATATGATTTGCATTTTATGCATTTTGTATGCTATTTTTAAGAAAAACACTTCATGTGCTTTCATTCTTGTGCTTCAAATTAGTTTTGCGCATTGCAACTATACATCTTTCATGAATATTAAAAATTTCATTAAAACATTACTAGAAAGCAGGAAGTAATCTACTCATCTTGAAGTATATCAAGATTTTCATTACAACAATACTTAGAAGAAATTTGTAATCTACACTTCATGTCTTTTGCATTCTTTATAACTATAAAAGTTATATATATATTCTTCAGAAATTTGTACATTTTAATAAGTACTTGCATATCGCAACCATCACTTCAATGGATATTAAGAGTTTCATTACAACGATACTTAAAAATAGGAAGTAATCTACTCATCATGAATTATATCAAGATTTTCATTACAACAATACTTAAAAGTAGGTTGAAATCTACTCTTCTTGTTCTTTGCATTCTTCGTAACAATGAAAGTTATTTATATTTTTCAGGAATTTGTATACTTTCTGTTATCCCATTTTTGGTCAAAACTGGGATATCAACAAATGAACGAGGAATGATGGATATCAGGATTGGAGATCGGTTGGAATCAAGGCTACGATCGATGTCGTCAAAATTTGGTTGAACTCCGATCGGGACGAAATTGATTGGAGACAATGATAAGGACTAGAAAAGGCTATGTTTCAAATTTCAGGTTAATCGGAGTTCCTATGAAGGAAATATGATGGATTCAAGGTGGGAGGGGTATGCTGTTCGAATCCTTCAGGATGGAGTGTTCGGTTCGAATCCATCAGATTCGAACCCATCAAGATGGATTCGAACCCACCAAGCTCGCATCGATGGTACTTCGAATCGATGGGGACTCGATGGATACAAAGAACATGGATTCGAAGGATTGGAGATGGATTCGAAGGTCATGGAGTCGAAGGATTGGAGATGGATTCGAAGGTTATGGAGTCGAAGGGTTTGGATTCGAAGATGATGGATTCGGACAATGGATATGGACTCGAAGATGATGGATACGAAGCAATGGATATGGATTCGAAGATGATGGATTCGAAGAGGATGGACTCGGAGGATGTGGACTCGAAGGAGATGGGCTCGAAAGTCATGGACTCGAAGGAGGCGGCTTCAAAGAGCATGGATTCGAAGAGTATGGATTCGAAGGAGTCGGCCTTATGGATACGAAGGGGATGGTTTCGAAATGGATGGTTTCGAAGCATGGGTTCGAACCTAGCAGAACGCACGGAGCTTTGATCTTGAATCGATCATATCTTCCAAACCGTTGATCCAAATGCAATGAAATTTTTACAGGAGCTTACATACATGTTGAAGAATGTTCTCACCAAATTTCAGCTCAATTGGATGATTTCTTGATCGATTCGAACCTTACTTCGAATCGATCCCAAGGTGGGCCCGGACTTCCAGATTTCGGGCATGTGGGCCCCCTCACGTGCCTGAAGTGGTCTTCCCGGATTTTAGGAGAAATATCAGCCTCCTACGCTTATAAATAGAGCCCCTGGTCATTCAGAAAAGGGGTCGGAGATTCTAGAGAGTAAAAGGACGCTTGGATGCTGCCAGAATCATTCCATATCAACATTGTGGCTACTTATTTCAAGTTTTGGACATTGTAACTACTGTAATCATCTGTAATCATCAAGGATAATCAATAAAAGGATAAAAACTTTGGAGTGGACGTAGGCCGGAGATAGCCGAACCACTATAAAACTTGTGTCTCTGTTCTTTACTTTGGGATTATTGTTCAATATTTGCTGAGATCTGTTATTTGTGTTTGAATATTGTTGGTTTGTATTCATACACTGGTGCTTTCACGGTATTTGGGGTTTGTGACCAATTTTGGCGCAAACACTTTCATTATTTAATATGATTTAAACCATATTTATACCTTCAGGGTATATTAAGCATTTCAAGTACTTTCGGTACTTTGCAGACTACATGTCCATATTTCTCTGCTATTAAAGGATTCATGATGGCCAGTCATGTTTTTCCCTAATTCAAGATTCTTAATCTATTTATAAATATAAGCGCTTTATTATTTACAAATTTACCATCGATGATTATTTCTTGTCAGTTCTAGACATGATTTATTGAGATCTCTTTAGCTATATTTTAGGTACCTAAACCACTTCTGGGTAATTTGACAATCATGTCATTGGTCTCTTCAAGAGCACCCTTAAGTGTTTCTTCAAGAACACTCGCCTCCATTATTTGCATCTTTGTTACTTACTCTAAAAAATATTTCCACCCGACTTCTCTATCACACTTCAGATGTGATTTATACCATTTTTAGTTCTTCTGGGATTTTAACTTATATTGGACCAAGTATTCTAGGGATATTGTCAATAATTTATTCAAGTTACTTAACATTTTGCAACAAATATTTAATTTCGATAATCAAAATGTACTTGTATCCCTTTTAATCCTCCCCCTCAATGTTGACGAACATTGAATAATTATCGTCTTTGGATTCTTATTTTGATCCATTATGATATTGCTACTAGCAAATACATCATACATATGAATAATAGGAGGATAATTCTTTTATTCGTTGATAAGATGCATTCAATTGATATTGATTATTAGAGTTTGTTCTCATTCATTGATCTAAGCTACTGGAGGAATTTACTTATTGTGTAGATCATTTGAATACATACATGACTTCAGGTCATTCAACATTTATGTTGATTGAATTTTAAATCACTAAATAATATCTATGCATAATCACTAAATAATAGCTTATAACAAACTTCAGGTTGTTAGCTAAATATTTACATATATGGATGTATACGTGCGTCCACGTATCACATATATATTATAAAATTTTCATATTCTTTCTCATTTGAATTAGTGATTTTTAGAACAAACTATTACAAAGATCCAAACTATTAATTTCTATTCATAAATCAATGTCAATGCATACCTGACAAAACCGCATGATAATGTTCAAAATATTTGGTTTGAAACCATATCGAACTTCTGGTTCGAACAAAATATACACAAGTTGTTAAGTTTTATTCCTCAATTATATCTCAAATATCAGTTTTGAACACTAATTATGATTACTGATCAAGGAATAATTTTTAATTGCATATAGACATTTCTACACATCTCTATTGAGAGTTCTGTAAAAAAAATTACAGCAAAAATAATAATAGTATCTTCTGGATACTTGGAATGTTACAGGTACATATTTCATCAAGACCGTACATATAGCTTTAGTGAAAATTATGATACAACATATAGATTATCTCTTCAGGAGCATATCTAAAGATATTTCTTTAAGAATAGTTGTGCATATAATATTTGATTCATCATAAGTTCTGAAAAGTAAAAGGTTACATATCATTATTTGTCTAATGGAGCTACGGGTCCATGACAATAAACGATTGAATTTTAGATAATTTATTATCACATTTGACAATATTTTATAGGCAATTCTTTTATAGTGCTATACGATGATATAATATCACATCTGGGGATATTCCATAAACACCGCTTCTAGAGTGGTACATATCACTTCTAAAGATACTTTATATGCATTGTTTTTGGGATGTCATCAATAATCAATATCTTTTTCTACATAATTGACATAATTCTACAACATCTCTTCTAGGATGTTTGGATTTTGAAATATAAAAATCATAAAACATCTCTTCAAGAGTATGTCATATGGATTATCTCTTCTGGAGAATATTAAAATGTACTTCTTCAAATATATAGTTTGGCAAACACACCCAAAGATTATCAAAACTTGGGTTTTACCAACTTCAAACTGATTTATTGAACTGAAATAAAATAAAATCTACATAGCAGACTTCAGGCTACTATTATCGATCAATTCGACCATATCATTTATTACTGCACTTAGATTTTCATCATTAATGAAGTTTCCTTCATCTTCGAAGAAATGATCTAACTTCATGTTAGTATTACTAGACAATCCTTTCACATAATTTTAATTTAGAAGTAATTTTAATATAGAGGAATTGTATTTCCTAGTAGATTTAAAGACTTAAAACTTCAAGTTCAACCACTCATGTCTAGTGTTTAAAAGTGTGACCATATTTTGGTGGTCATAACGCTCCTTCAGGGAGTTCCATAGGTAAATATGATCTTTTTCAGTTAAATCTGTGTAATATGCAAGTCAAGTTAACCAAGTATAGAAAATTTGGCAACAAAAAAAATGTTGAATAAAAATATATATTTGCATGGAATCAATTTCAATATTCACTAATATGAATGATGTGAGTATGTGCCTTGAAACATATGATTAAGAGAAAAAAAATGACATGACTTGTACCATACAATAAAATAGAAACCTGATGAAACTTTGTTTCTTGTGTTGCTTAATTTCATTGATCAAATAGTGGACTAACCATTTTTTTTATATATACTTCAATGAATGTCAAGTACCAAATAAAGCAAGATGGTGTGGTAATTATTACCATTAGCCGTATAATTCAAATCAAATGCTAGAAATGGAATATAATGTCCATAATATATGCACATCTTTTATAAAGAATGAAGAATCAATTTAATAGAACTTTGTAAGCAGAACATAATGGAATACCTCATCTGAATATAGTTAATTCCTAAACGAAAAAAAAAAAACAGATACAATCATATAAATTCTAAATTATTTCTAAATGAAAATATGAACATCACGGAACTTTGTTTCACTCAATGCGTGAATGAAACCGAAAATCTCATAGCAAGAGCAAAAGTGCATGTTTCCATCAAAAGGAAACGTGTTTTATACTTCGACGAATGAAAAATGGAACAAGTCAAAAATATAAGTACCATTAATTCGATTCTCATTACTGGAGTCATTGGAAATTAATCTGTTTGCTTCTCCTGCAACTCAAACCTCTCTGTATTATTAAATCAGCAATAATATATATAATTATACACGCTACAAATATCAAAACTATTTCATGTAGATATTTGATAATCAACGTTAATATGGTAGAAATTTTTATATAAAATCCTTCATAACAAAGAATATCAATTAAAAATAATGAAAGATCAACGAGATCTAAAATCAATCATTATACCATATCAAGGCTGTGTATCGAAAAGAAAAACAATAGTATATAAAATATAAAATGTTATAGATCTATAAAATTAGATCTATAATAGAATTATGTTAGAAAGATTAGATCATATTGAGATCAACATAATAACATCTACAAATAAAATCAATTTAATAAGTCTATAAATGAGATCTGAAAAATGAAGTCTACAAAGTTAGATCTATATAAATAAATAATATTAGATTCACATGTAATCTATATCTTGCGAATAACATAAACCCTAAGATCTAGAATTACATGATTATCACATATGTAAAGAATTAATAAAACATACCTCCAGACATATTGTATACGAATCAGCAATGGATGTTGTCGAATGCTGTTTCAATTTAGAAAGAAAATGGTTTCTCTCTCTTTTCCTATATGTTTCTTTATGTGTTTTCTGTATATCCTTTGTGATGGGCAAAGGTTAATATTTATAGGTAGAGAGAGGACCAAATTTCCAGATTTGTAGACTTAATCTTAATCGTCCATCAAGATCAAGATAAGAGAAATTAACGCTTTAAATTATAACCGTTTTGTTTATTTAGCATATTAATAGGAAAAACCTTTTAGATTCTATTGACCACATAATGAGGAATGAAACATTTGAGAAAAGAAATGGTCCATTAATGTACCACATAATGAGGAAGGAAACGGTCCATTAATGTACCACATAAATTTCCTTACAAAACGATCAAATTTCCTTACAGTCTCCCACTTGGTCAATAGTAAAATCTATTAATGTTTTCGTATTAAGGTCATAAGGCGCGCATGATATGCTAAATTTTTCTTTAGTCGGTTATCATAAGTGTCTTGGCTAATCTAGTGGTCAATGGAAGTCATGACGTGTACACGTTATTTTGCAACATGCTTACTTTCATGTACTATGGCATTGACAACTTTCATAGCTAGACCGTAGATGAGCATAACTTAATGGTCACATAATGTCTTGAAGCAAAAGACTATTTCTGTTATCATTTATCTAAATATAAATGTGTACACATTATAAAACAGAAATAAAAGATGTTCAAATTGTTAAGAGCTCAATAATTTTTATGTCTAGATAAGTACAAAATAAATGGCATAATAAAAAGATAATTAGGAACTATCTGCAAGACCCATGCTATCAGTATGTCTCTGAAAGGTCTTTGGAGGTAGTCCTTTCGTGAATATGTCTGCCACTTGTAAGTCTGTACTTATTGATTCAACAATAATTTTCTTTAGTTTAACATCTTGCTTCAGTAGTAGGTATTTAAGGTCCATGTGTTTGGAACCTTTGGTTATCCTATCATGCTTGGAGAAAAAGGTTGCAGCTTCATTGTCGCAGTAAACAGTTAGTGGCTTAGAGATAAAACTTAAAGTGCCAAATTGTGAGACAAAATTACACAGCCATGTTCCCTGAATTGAAGCCTCATAACATGCTACGTATTCAGCCATCATGGTGGATCCGAAAAGCATCTCAGATTTCTGGCTTCTCCATGATATTGCACCTCCACATAAGAGGTACACATAGCCAAGAGTGCAGATCCTAGTGTCAGGACATCCAGCAAGGTCTGAATCAGAATAACCAGTTACCTGTAGGTAACTTGATTTTCTATAGGTGAGCATGTAATTCCTTGTTCCCTTTAGGTATCTTAGTACCTTCTTTGCAGCTTTCCAATGAGCGATTCCTTGGTTACTTTGAAATCTACCCAGCATACCAACTGCATGACTGATATCAGGTCTTGTACAGACCTGTGAATACATCAAACTCCCTACAAGAGATGCATAAGGATATTTGGTCATTTCTTCTCGTTCCATAGGAGTCTTTGGGCACTGCTCAAGAACAAGTTTGTCTCCTTTCTGCAGTGGGACAGGACTAGAGGAACAATTCATCATGCCAAATCTCTCAAGAATTTTGTCAATATATGCTTTTTGAGACAATCCCAGAATTCCTTGTGATCTGTCACGGAATATTTCTATTCCTATCACATAGGAGGCCTCACCCATATCTTTCATTTCAAAGTTCGTTGCCTAAGTTTCACGTAATAAACCAAGGTCGCTGCTAGCTAATAATATGTCATCAACATACAGAAACAAAAATATGAACTTGCTCCCACTGAACTTGAGGTATATATAAGGGTCAACTATGTTTTCTGTGAAATCGAAAGCGGTAATGATTTCATGAAACTTTAGATACCATTGTCTAGAAGCTTGTTTCAGTCCATATATTGATTTCTTAAGTTTGCAGACCATGTCTTCCTGTCCTTCAATTATGAAGCCTTCAGGTTGACGCATGTAGACTTCTTCTTCCAAGTCTCCATTTAGAAAGGCTGTTTTCACATCCATTTGATGTAACTCGAGATCGTAATGAGCTAATAATGCCATGATAATTCTACGAGAATCTTTCCTGGAAACAGGAGCAAAAGTTTCATTATAGTCAATGCCTTCTTTCTGATTAAAACCTTTGAAAACAAGTCTAGCTTTATATCGCTCAATTTTACCATTGCAGTCACGTTTGGTCTTGAAAACCCACTTACAACCGACTGCTTTATGTCCTTGCGGTAATTGAACGATTTCCCAAACTTAATTATTATCCATAGATTTCAGTTCATCTTTCATGGCATCAATCCATTTAATAGAATTAACATCCTTAATGGTTTGTGAATAAGAAATTGGGTCCGTAGTTCCTTCAGATTCTATTAGATAAAGCATGTAATCATCAGGAATAGCTGATCTTCTTTGTCTTTGAGATCTTCTTAATGTTAGTTCCTGTGGTACTTCATCAACATTATGATTGGTGATAATTTCATTATGGAGTTGTTGATCATTTATTGGGTTTTCCTCATTGTGAACATGTTCAACAATGGGATGATTCTCAATATCTTTCGAAATAGAGCGTAAGATAATGGGTACCCTTATTTCATTAATGACCACTTCTTGTTGTTTTGTACTCCCACTGATTTCACCATTCTCATAGAATTTGGCACTTCCGGTTTCAACAATTCTTGTACTATGGTTAGGACAATAAAATCTATATCCTTTAGATTTTTCTGGGTAACCTATAAAGTAACCACTGACTGTCTTAAAATCCAATTTCTTTTCATTTGGATTGTACAGTCTAGCTTCAGCTGGGCAACCCTAAATTTGGAGATGTCTTAAACTAGGTTTCCATCCTTTCCAAAGTTCAAAAGGAGTCGTTGGAACGGCCTTACTTGGAACTCTATTTAAGATGTAGACAGCTGTTCGTAATGCATCCATCCATAATGATATAGGTAAATTTGCATGACTCATCATGGATCTAACCATTTCCATGTATGTACGATTTCGCCTTTCAGCTACACCATTCTGCCATGGAGATCCAGGCGTTGTGTATTGTGCAACAATTCCAAGTTTTTGAAGAAGTCTAGCAAAAGGTCCAGAATGTTGTCCCGTTTCATCATACCTTCCATAGAATTCACCACCCCTATCTGACCTAATGATTTTCACTTTTCTTTCTAATTGCCTTTCGACTTCAGTAATGAACGCTTGTACAGCGTCCACTGACTGAGATTTTTCATGCAACAGATAAAGAAAGCAATAACGTGAAAAATCATCGATAAAAGTGATGAAATATTTCTCTCCACCAAAAGTTGGAACATCAAAAGGTCCACAAATATCTGTATGTATTATTTCAAGAAGTTGTGTACTTCTTGTGGCTCCTTTCTTTGTGTTTTTTGTTGTTTTTCCTTTAATACAATCAACACATGCTGTAATGTTAGCGAAGTCTAGATCCGGTAGGACACCATCTTTTACTAACCTTTTGATTCTTTCACTGGATATATGACCTAGTTTTTTATGCCACAAGAAGTAAGAATCATTATTGGATGACTTTCTTTTATTTTCTTTTCCATGCAGGGTGAGTTGGATTTCAGCATTTTGTTTAAGATGAAGTTTATAAAGTCCATCAATTAATATTCCAGAACCAATAAGACTAGAATTTTTAAATAAACTAAAATTTCCATTTCCAACTTCAAAAAAATATCCAAATTTATCAAGTACACTTACAGAAATCAAATTACGGGAAATAGACGGAACATAAAGAGTTTGACATAAATCTAACTGATAACCTCTATCTAAAATAAGACGAAAAGCTCCAATAGCTTCAACTGGAGCTTTATCTTTATTCCCCATTAAAATGAAATTCTCGCTTGGGTTTGTGGTTTGGATCGTAATGAATCCCTGCATAGAATTCGAAACATGAACGTTAGCAGCAGTATCAATCCACCAAGTAGAAGAAGGTACATTAGTAAGATTTGATTCGAAATGACTTACGAAACCCATTGGGTTACCTTTCTTTTCGAACCATGCTTTGCGCTTAATGCAATCTGCCTGGAAGTGTCCAGGTTTCTTGCAGAATTTGCAGACAAAATCCTTCTTTTTCTTCTTGGATGGTTGAGTGGCGTCATCAGATTTGGGTGGTGCTCTTTTATGCTGTGATTTGTTCTTTTTGTCAGCTTGTTTTCCAACCCCTTGAGTGAAATAAGCAACTTTAATGCCTTGCGAGCCTTGCCTAGACTCCTCTTGAACCAGTTTGTTAGTCAATTCATCCAGACTCCACTTTTCCGTAATAGTGTTGTAATGAATTTTGAATGGTTCATACTGAGGAGGTAAGCTACTGAGAATGAATTGGACGAGAAAAGCATCGTCCATAACCAATCCCAAGTTCTTAAGTTTGGCAGCAAGGTTAATCATTTCAATTATATGAGCGCTCATTGAGCGAGAACCATCAAACTTCATGGTTACAAGATCTGCCATAAGTTTCCCAGCAAGGGATTTGTCTGCAGTCTTGAACCGATTTTCAATGGATTGCAAATATTCTTTTGCGCTTTCGGTTTGGGGTAGGGAGGTTTTGATGTTGGTATCAATCACCATTCGCATAAACATCATGTTGAGCCTATTAGATCGTTCCCAATCATTATGGAGTTTGTTTTACTCAGGCGTACTTGTGTCAGTAAGTGGGGCTGACTTTTCTTTAAGGAGAGTCATGTCCAGTTCAAGTACGCCTAAAGAAAACTCAACTTGCTCTTTCCATTCTGAGTAGTTGGTTCCATTGAGTTTGACGATAGACATAGCGTACGAATTAAGGTTTGAGGGCATTGCAACTGCAGGTATAAAAGAAATGTAGGCTTCTTTATTAGAATAAAACACATGTCATAATAAGAGGTTAGGTTTAGCGTCTCCTGTGGGTAGGCAGTAGAACCATGCTATTGAAAGAATGATAAACATTAATGTTTCATGCGTTATTGTGCAAGCAGCAGCCGCCTGTGGACGGGACTGCATGCAACAGACCAGAGGAAATAAGGAATTTAAGCACGGAAACGTAAAATAAAACAAGAGATAAACATTAATGTTTTTTTTTTTTGCATAAACTTTTGTCATTCTTTCAAGTAATCCACAGCAAGGATAATTAATGTCTAGTAACTCCAAGTAAATTCCATACATGAATTTAACATATAAATAATTATTTTGCAAATCATATATAGATAATTATCTTGCAAGTTTCAGGTCATGAATTTAATGTCAAACGAGAAAACAATTGTTTTCAATATGTATACTTTCTGAAAAGTATTCGCATACAATAAGTTGTTTCATATTATACAGTAGGTCAAATATTAAAGTAGAAAAAAATTAACTTTTGCGGAAATATAAACTTTCCAGATCCAGATTTAAGAATACAATAAATAGAACAATATTGATAATCATGATTACTGTAGTAACTTAAATAATACGAATATTAAACTTGAATCATATTAACATTAATAATCATTATCATTATCATAGTAAAATTACAAACATCATATCAAAGATCTATGCTAGTTTCGTTTTACATATTGATGGATAATCATAAATTCTAAAACCATGCTCTGATACCACATGTAATCTATATCTTGCGAATAACATAAACCCTAAGATCTAGAATTACATGATTATCACATATGTAAAGAATTAATAAAACATACCTCCAGACATATTGTATACGAATCAACAATGGATGTTGTCGAATGTTGTTTCAATTGAGAAAGAAAATGATTTCTCTCTCTTTTCCTATATGTTTCTTTATGTGTTTTCTGTATATCCTTTGTGATGGGCAAAGGTTAATATTTATAGGTAGAGAGAGGACCAAATTTCCAGATTTGTACACTTAATCTTGATCGTCCATCAAGATCAAGATAAGAGAAATTAACGCTCTAGATTATAACCGTTTTATTTATTTAGCATATTAATAGAAAAAACCTTTTAGATTCTATTGACCACATAATGAGGAAGGAAACGTTTGAGAAAAGAAACGGTCCATTAATGTACCACATAATGAGGAAGGAAACGGTCCATTAATGTACCACATAAATTTCCTTACAAAACGATCAAATTTCCTTACATCACATAATTAGATCAACATTATGAGATATACAAAATGAGATTCAGGAAAAAGAAATGAGATCAAAACAAATGTTTACAAAACGAAATTTGATCTACGAAATAAAATTAGATCCTAAGAGAAAATCTTAAAAATGAAACATCGTGCTGATAACGTGTTATAGAATAAAGAAAGTAGAAGTCATTAGAGAGAGAACAATTTTATTCATTCAGAGAATAGATATCTATTTACATTACATGGCCTACTTTATATAAAGCCTTTAGAAATAAGGCTGAACTTATCTCACGATGTGGGACTAAACAAAATAATGTACAAGCATGTTCACTTTATAATATACATATATTATAACATTATTTACTACCTTCACCAATTATACCTTGAGCAAGAACAACAGTTGCAATACCAGTTATACCTTCTGGTAAGAGCTGCAAAAGTAAAGTTTCATTTTATGATATATATAAAAAAAAAGACTAATGATCTAAGACCGTGACAACCAAAGATATATATATCAAAGATCACGCACTGTAACAGTTAAGATCGTGCCCCCTTTCAACTTTACTTACTTTACCCCTTTTTGAGCTAAGTAATGTCGACCAAGAATTAACAATAAAGAAAGTTGTTGCAGCTGCTCTTTATTATCCTGTAAGTCACCAACAATCAGCAATGAGTTATTCATTCTACATCTATTTAACATAATTTCAAAAATATTCTTTAACTTCTGTGCAAATATAAACACAGGTGTTCGAGAGCCAACCCAATTATTTTAACCATTCAGGATACCAATGGATGGGAAATGCATTAAGTATGTAAATGAGAGTGATCCACAAAATTTCATTGAGCTTGTGACTTCACCAAACAATCCGGATGGTTATCTTCACAAGAAGCCAGCAATCCCAGGTTCTTTAGCTGTATACGAACGTGCAACATATTGGCCACATTACGCGCCAATAGAATACACATCAAACGAAGATATCATGTTGTTTACTCTTTCCAAGTACACAGGACATGCTGGCAGTCGATTTGGGTATGTTTGTTTACACGTTATGCACACACTATTCCATTTTAGATGTTAATTTCTTACATTCATATTATGACAATTTGACAAATTTATTTTTTAGGTGGGCTATTATAAAGGACAAGGATCTGTATGACAAATTAACAACTTATATAGCAACGAATGCTGAGGGTGTTTCGCGTGAAACACAATTCAGAACTCTAAAAATTATAAAAGACATTTTGGTACCCAAGGAACCACGCAATGACTTGGATGAATTTGGCTATTACGCTTTAGACAGGTTAATATCACCGAACTAGTGAATTCAACTGATCGATTCTCCGTTCAAAAAATGGGTCCTAGACATTGCAATTACTTTAATAGAACCAGAGAACCTGATAGAGGTATATGTTATGCATTTTACTTTATTAGGTTAATTAGGCAAAGTATATTTTTGGTGTTTATCTAACGCCGCTCGTAAGAAAATGGAGTAAAGAGATAGTCTTAATTATGTGAATCGTGCAAACTGTTGAAAATCCATATCAACTAATTAAGATGCATCATGGTATAATAGCCGATCTAAACCAACTAAGGTTATACCTTGGGTAAAATCAAAGCTCCAACACTTTAATACAAACACCAAGCAGTCGAAGCTCAAACTCTGTAGCTCAGATGCAGGCACCAATTTGAATCCCATATTGAAAACTGTGTGGAAACCTTTATATTTCCTTCAAATTCTCATTTATTTTTAACGTTTGCATGAGTGTGATTACACGATCACGATCACTTATAGTATATCAGTAGGACGACTTTGAATGTAGTTACTTGATCTTAGCACTGTCTGCAAGAATAATGTTTAACTTTGAATATCAGAAGCCGCAGATGAGATTATATAACCAACTAAATTATACACCGCAATTTATTTATTCTTTCTCCTATGGTTTTAACACTGTGTAATTCTTGACCTTCATGTAAGCTATGTTACAATAATCACCTTTCTGTTTAACCTAGTCTTGAGTTAATTGGAGTTGTTGAGAAATAGAACCAAGGTAGGGTCCTATTTTCAGTATATAACCTTTTGTTATATGTCTAGTGTACTAAAACAGATAGCACGCTACAATAAACTCGTCGCACAAGTTTATTAATTAGAATTCCGCTACACTGGAATTCTGTATTAATTATTATAACAATATGAATGTTGTAAATAAATTACAACAACAACGTTATACTATTTCGAATAAATAGTATAACCAAAATAAAGGGTAGAAAAATAGAATAATGTATATGAATATACAAACAGACCAAAATTCTAACCGGATTGTGTCTGAGGCTCGTCGTAACGATTTCCTTAAGAATTTTATTTCAAAAATTCTCCCAAGATACAACAGACGAATTCCGCTCGAAATTGTAATGAGTATATCACTCTGTGATTTGAGTATAAGAACAGCAGTTAATAGAAGAGAAGGGATTAGAAAATTCAGTGAGGAAAGTGATCAGTTTTCCTCCTTATTTATAGTTGGTCCGTATCCCTTCCGAACGGTCGTGTCTGCACCCGTTCGTTCAAGCAGTCGCGTCCGTACAGTCGCATCTGTATCGCACCCGCCCGCTCGTACTGTTTTGCCTGCACCGTTTCAGTCGGGTCGCACCCGTTCGCCTGTGTCTGCTTCAGTCAGGTCGCACCCGTTCATTTCCGCGCCCGTTTCAAGAATCGCGCCTCTTCAGACAGAATCCGCGTCTGTCTTTCATCCGTCCGCTTCTCTTCAATTTCCAGGCCCAGCCCAGACAAAGCCCAAAACTGTTAAACAGTGGCCTAGTAAAAAGAATGGTCATTTTAGACCCGTACCCGGCCCGGTTCGGTTCGGTCGGTCGGTCGGACGGACGGCGGGGGCGGCGCGCGCGTGTGGTGGTGATGCAAGATCTCCCTCCTCACAACGAAGCATACATTTGGGAGCCCCAGGCCCCCAACCTCCTCATGAGAAAGGCATATATAAACCTCTATACCTCTCAACAAATTGGCGATGTGGAACTATATGTATATTTCATTCAATTTGTATTAGAGGAATTCCAACAATCCCCCACATGAATGATAATATACATATCCCCCACACAAAGCGAAATATCACAGAGTATATATGGAATAATGCTTTATCGTGGATAAGTAGATATTTCACTTTGAACTTTCCCTAGTTAAAACTTATCGGATCTACTTGGCTAATCGGTGAATTATTTCATCTTGAACCGTCAGCCTTTATTGTATACCCAGACAATAAGTTTTACGAAGCATTGATTCCCTTCACATTCAATCTCTTGGTTTTGTTCATTTTGGTCCTGAACAATTTTAGGTTCTGCGAGTGTTTTAGAGAATAAAAGCCTTTTAATATTCTCATAGAGCCGACCCAGCTCACACTAACATAGGTGATCGCAACCATTAAGAGTATCCTACATATACCCCACTTGTTATTTCCAAGATATGGTCATCATTAAAAAAACATAGTTTTAACCTTTAAATACTTCTGTAGGCATGCATTTATATTGTGCACCATAGGAATGGAGTGGGACTAAGTCCAGACAAATGCATTACTTCTTGAGTTACTCATAACTGGTTTGCCTATTGATCCTAGTCCGTGGGATCTCCAGTCGCTAGGATAGGTTTCCGTATAAGGTAACTCTTGTTGGTTTAGGCTTTTAAACCCATTCCCCTCGATGCGCAGTCAATTTTCTCTCTTGATAAACCTTTAGTAAATGGATCCGCTAGGTTATCATTTGTCCTCACATAATCAATGGAAATAGTTCCATTTGAGAGTAACTGCCTAACTGTATTATGGCGTCGACGAATATGTCGTGACTTTCCATTATACACAAAGTTTTGCGCTCTGCTTAGCGCTGCTTGGTTATCACAGTGTATGCATATGGCCGGTACAGGTTTAGGCCAAAACGGAATATCTTCTAAAAAGTGACGAAGCCATTCTGCTTCTTCGCCTGCTTTATCTAATGCAATGAACTCTGATTCCATAGTGGATCGAGCTATGCATGTTTGTTTAGTAGATTTCCATGACACCGCTGCCCCTGCTAGGGTAAAGACATAACCACTCGTTGATTTTGATTCCTCTGAATCTGCAATCCAGTTTGCATCACTATATCCTTCTAAGACGGCAGGATATTTTCCATAATGTAAGGAATAGTTAGTGGTATTTTTTAAATATCCAAGCACTCTCATTAGTGCTTTCCAGTGTTCCTTCCCTGGATTGCTTGTATACCTGCTCAATCGACTTACTGCATAAGCTATATCTGGTCTGGTGCAATTCATCAGATACATTAAGCATCCTATTACACGAGAGTATTCCAGTTGCATTACACTCTCATCAGTGTTTTTATGCAGTACTTCCGATGGATTAAAGGGTGTATTTACTCCTTTAATTCCAAAGTTTTGAAATCTTTCAATTACTTTTTCTACATAATGTGATTGAGATAACTCAATTCCATTCGATGTTCTTATTATTTTTATTCCCAAAATAATATCTGCAACACCCAAGTCTTTCATGTCGAAATTGTTGATCAACATTTTCTTTATGGTCTCAATTACCTGAGTATTTGGACCGAATATTAGCATATCGTCCACATATAGACAAATCATCACATATGATTGCCCAACCTGTTTGTAATAAACACATTTATCACATTCATTTATACGAAAACCATTTTTCATCATGACACTATCAAATTTTGCGTGCCATTGCTTTGGAGCTTGTTTTAGTCCGTATAATGATTTGACTAATCTACAGACTTTGTTTTCATTTCCTTTGGAAATAAATCCCTCAGGTTGCTCCATGTAAATCTCCTCATCGAGATTTCCATTTAAGAATGCTGTTTTTACATCCATTTGATGAATCTCTAGATTATAAATGGATGCAATTGCTATTAACATTCTTATAGAGGTTATTCGTGTAACCGGTGAATAGGTATCAAAGAAGTCTACTCCTTCTTTTTGGCGATATCCTTTGGCTACTAATCTGGCTTTATACTTGTCGATAGAGCCATCTGCTTTCATTTTCTTCTTGAAAATCCATTTGCAGCCAATTGGTTTTATTCCTGGTGGAATATCAACAATTTCCCAAGTTTTATTACTTAGAATTGAATCAATCTCACTTTGGATTGCTTCTTTCCAACATGAAGATTCAGAAGATGACATTGCTTACTTGTACGTTTGAGGTTCGTGTTCTAACATATAAGTTAAAAAATCCGAACCAAATGTTTTGGAAGTTCTTGCCCTTACGCTTCTTCTTGGTTCAACCTTCTCGTTGTCCTGATGAGTTTCATCTTCACATGTCTCATCTCTGTTATCTCTTGTCCTTTTTGGGACAGGATTTCCATCGTTTCTTTTATGTGGAAACACATCTTCAAAGAACGAGGCATCTCTTGATTCCATGATTGTATTTACATGAATATCATTTATATCAGACTTGAATACCAAAAATCTATAGGCACTACTATTTTGGGCTGGCCCAAGATAATAACAGTCTACTGTTTTTGGTCCAAGTTTGACTCTCTTGGGAGGCGGAACTGGAACTTTTGCCAAGCACCCCCACACTTTGAGGTATTTAAAGCTTGGTTTGTGTCCTTTCCATATCTCATATGGAATTGTTCCCGTTTTATTGTGAGGAACTTTGTTTAATATGTGATTAGACATATTTAAGTCTTCCCCCCACAAGTTCATCGGCAGACCAGAAGTTAAAAGCATGGCAGTAATCATGTCTTTTAACGTTCTGTTCTTCCTCTCGGCGACACCATTTTGTTGTGGTGAATATGGAGTTGTTGTTTGATGAATTATACCATTTTCGGCACAGAACTGTTCAAATGGTGATTCATATTCTCCACCTCGATCAGATCTCAATATCTTGATCTTTTTATTTAACTGATTTTCTACCTCAGCCTTGTATTTTATAAACGCGGTTATTGCTTCATCCTTACTATTTAAAAGATATACATAACAATATCGCGTATAATCGTCAATAAAAGTAATAAAATACTTTTTCCCACCTCTTGTAGGTAGTGATTTAAAATCACATAAATCTGTATGTACCAAACCTAATGGTTCGGTGCTTCTGTCAACAGATTTAAATGGTTGTTTGACCATTTTTGCTTCTACACATGTCTCACATTTGTAGTTCTTATCTACTTGGAAATTTGGAATCAATCCCAAGTTTGATAATTTCTTCATTTTTCGGAAGTTTATGTGTCCTAATCTATCGTGCCATAGTAAAATTTCGTGCTCAAGCAAGTAAGAGACTTCAATTTTATTATTAGCACAATCAGAATACATAGATTTATTGCCCGTAACGGCTACATTTGCCTTAAATAGGCCATCACATAGATATCCCCTTCCGATATACATTTCAGCTTTGGAAAGAACCATCTTGTCTGACTCAAACACCATCTTGAATCCCTTCTTTGATAGGACTGCACCAGAGATGAGATTCTTGCGTATGTCTGGAACGTGAAGCACGTCATTCAATTTGACAGTTTTTCCAGAAGTGAACTTGAGGATAACTGTTCCACTTCCTTCGATCATGGAAACTGCAGAATTACCCATGTAGAGTCTTTCTTTCTGATCGAATTTCTGGTATGTTGAAAACATGGATTTTTCAGAGCAAACATGACGAGTAGCTCCTGTGTCAACCCACCATTGGTTAGGGTTCTGAATCAAATTGCATTCAGAAATAACCGCTGAAAAGTTGGACTTATCCATTTTCATGTTGTCAACTGTTAACATCTCTGTTTTAGTGTAAAACAGTAAAATTCTTAAGATGTTATATGTCTAGTGTACTAAAACAGATAGCACGCTACAATAAACTCGTCGCACAAGTTTATTAATTAGAATTCCGCTACACTGGAATTCTGTATTAATTATTATAACAATATGAATGTTGTAAATAAATTACAACAACGTTATACTATTTCGAATAAATAGTATAACCAAAATAAAGGGTAGAAAAATAGAATAATGTATATGAATATACAAACAGACTAAA
Organism: Allium cepa; assembly: GCA_030765085.1. Classification (NCBI taxonomy): domain Eukaryota; kingdom Viridiplantae; phylum Streptophyta; class Magnoliopsida; order Asparagales; family Amaryllidaceae; genus Allium; species Allium cepa. The sequence goes on along the minus strand of CM060934.1, from coordinate 603,224,681 downwards.
ATTCTAACCGGATTGTGTCTGAGGCTCGCCGTAACGATTTCCTTAAGAATTTTATTTCAAAAATTCTCCCAAGATACAACAGACGAATTCCGCTCGAAATTGTAATGAGTATATCACTCTGTGATTTGAGTATAAGAACAGCAGTTAATAGAAGAGAAGGGATTAGAAAATTCAGTGAGGAAAGTGATCAGTTTTCCTCCTTATTTATAGTTGGTCCGTATCCCTTCCGAACGGTCGTGTCTGCACCCGTTCGTTCAAGCAGTCGCGTCCGTACAGTCGCATCTGTATCGCACCCGCTCGTACTGTTTTGCCTGCACCGCTTCAGTCGGGTCGCACCCGTTCGCCTGTGTCTGCTTCAGTCAGGTCGCACCCGTTTCAAGAATGCGCGTCTGTCTTTCATCCGTCCGCTTCTCTTCAATTTCCAGGCCCAGTTTCAGACAAAGCCCAAAACTGTTAAACAGTGGCCTAGTAAAAAGAATGGTCATTTTAGACCCGAACCCGGCCGGTCGGCGGCGGCGGCGCGCGCGTGTGGTGGTGATGCAAAATCTCCCTCCTCACGACGAAGCATACATTTGGGAGCCCAGGCCCCCAACCTCCTCATGAGAAAGGCATATATAAACCTCTATACCTCTCAACAAATTGGCGATGTGGGACTATATGTATATTTCATTCAATTTGTATTAGAGGAATTCCAACACCTTTCAGTTAAATATAATTTCATATTTGAAGCAGTTCATCTTTGGTAGAATTATAAGCAGTTCTTTCACTATCACTTTCATCAGTAGTTACCTCCTTCTAATTCACAGAAACTGCCGCCTTTTGATCTTTTCAACCCTACCTTTTCTCTTCTTCTCTTCCTCGCTTCAGCTCGTCCTGTGATATCTCTACGTTTTTGTAAACTTGTATCTCTTCCAAACTCATCTAGCTCAACAGGTAAATTTGAACTGTGTCTAACCGCAGTCAAAGCAGCTTGTGCAGCTTTCCTAACAACTGGTAGATACACTAAAGTAGACCTTTTACTTAACACAAACATAGCTGCAATAACTTCGTCTTCAATTTCTCCACTCCCATCATTGGTATCAGTAAGTCTTCTCTCTATTATAGCATCTGCTCTCTTCTTTTTGAGCTTCTGCGTTTCCTCTTCAGACTGTCCTATTAGCAAACTTTATCTTTCTAAAAGTCACATGTTATGGATACATTGTTCTTGCCTAAATAGATATTTCTTGCCTGCTAATTCAAGGGACTTCTCCAAACACGTAATATAGTAAGAGATGTAAATTAATTGAGAAATAGATTGACTTTATTTATCAGTAATTTCCATACTTTGAATTTAATGGGAAATGAATTTTTCATGATGATAAAAGCAATTAGCATAGTTACAATTTATCAACCAGTAGTGTTAATTAGAATAAATGGCTAAGCTACTCCATTCGTTAACCTTAACTGAGATCTAGACCCATCTTTTTCTTTTTGAACACGGCTATGGACACATCTTTACTAGATCAACTAGTCAGCATGGTTTACATGTTGCTCTTATCCTTAACTGTTTATTACTAGATCAACAAGTAGAGTTTGTCGTATCTCATGTACCGATTGTAATATGAAAATTACTACATGCTTTTCATTTTGCTGTTTTTTGATACAACGTAGATTATATATGTTTAATTCTTTTTATTTATTTTTCAGTTTGCAGTCATAATATTCTTCTAGCTTTGATCCACAGTTTAACAGGTGTCTACATCAACTCTAATCAATATACCGTACTTCATTGTGTAGGAATTACTTGACATGATTATTCAAAATCAATTACCCGGTCTTAAATTTTAATCGCTTTACTACTAGTTTGATGCATGAATTTTCTCTGATTTATCGCGTGTTATTTCAATTTTAAATTCAGATGTGCAATCTAGCTGAAATCGATAACATAGTTTCAATATGCAGAACTGAATATGAGACCACTTTTCAAAAAACTTATCGAGTAAATTTTCAACGGGCGACCAAAATTTGATGGCTGCATTTGCTTAAGGTAATGTTTTAGAATTATTCCATGGAAAGATACTATAAACTAGGGGGAAATAAGTGGGTAGCTAGCTGCAGTTATCGTCAATTGAAAACAGAAGAATACTGTTTCCTGTATAAACTAAACTAAATTTATCAATTATCCGACTTAGTGATCACTCCATTTTCTTAATTAAAAACTGAAAAGAATTACATGATAATACATTCAATGAATAATATCATAAAATATAATTTTGCTATCAGCCCAGAATTGAAACCGTACTAAACAAGTGCAAAAAGAAAAAGGGAATTTGCTAGCACCCGCAACCAAGAATAACAGGGCGAGAGAAATATTCACCCTTGTTTATGTGGACGTTGACTGAGAAAGAGAGAAGTCGCAAAGAACCCTAGGTTACAAAAGAAGAGGAGAATTTTTGATACCGTTCATGATTTGGTTTCGTGCATTAGCGAAGAATTGGATTAATTTGGGATTTGATTTTTGAGATGAATTCACCATTTGATTTTTGAAGTTCTAGGGCAAAAAAGAAGAGCAGGAGTCATGAAGAGGAGAGGGAAACGGAGGAGCAAAAAGTAAAATGAGCAGCATCATCCTGCCTTTATTTGAAATTGCATGTAATGACCCGCCTAATTATATGATATCATATATAGCGGTTATACGTGATTTGTTTTTCCCGAATTATTTAAAATAGCATTTAATGACCAAATGTTATATTTTTGTACCTTGGAATGCTATAAAAAATGGTTTTTCTTGTAGACCAACTAACCATAAATCAAAATTAAAAGCTAACGCACATGTTAGTGAGTATTAAAGGCACGTACACATTTAATGGAGGATTAAACTCATGTTAATGATTACTTTAAGGTTACCTTTCTTAAAGGGCATTTTGGGTAGCCCCTAAAATACGAATTAAGTTTTAGACATGTATAAATACCCTCTTATATTTTACATAGAAAGCTCTTACCTTCTCTTTAGTTATTTTAGTTGTAGCCACAAAATGTATAAATAAACTCTATTTCTCTATTATGACTTCTTAGCCTTTTCTTTACGCAATATTCACATGCAATTTTAATTCATGCACTTTTAATTCATGTTTCTTTTTTATGTTAGCGGTTCAGATCCCTTTCTTTTATGCAAGTAGAATAACATTTTAGTTTATTTCAATTAGCTCTCTCATTTCATGTTGAAATCACTTTATGTTATAATGAATTCAAATATGAGAAGCTGAGCCCCTTCAATTTAGGGGTGATGAAGCTCTTATGAATCACATAAAGTTGACATAATGATTTCATTTTATCTTTTTTTGTACTTAATAGAATTTTTTGATGTGGTAAAATTTTGTTGTTTAATATTGAATTTGATAGTCTATGTTGTTGACATCAAATATGTTTTGCTTAAATAAACATAAACACAGATTACTTCTTCATCTACATATGATTTTGATAATGAAGTGGATTTTAGGATCAAAATTTGATGGTCTATGTTATAAGTAATAGTAAATAAATAATGCTTAGAATATATTTTATTTTTAATTTCATTATCATTTTTATGAATGTTGACAAGTGGTTTTGATGTTGTGTTAAAGTTTGATGGTTTATGTTTGGCTAATTAATAATAAAAACAGACCATACTTATACTTAGGATAAACACATCAACTAAATTCACAAATGACCAGAAAGAGAGATCATAATTTCATTGTGTTGATTTGTGTGATCATGAGAAGGGATTTACCTCTAAATTGCCTTCTATTCTCATAATTTTATTCACTTTATTTTAGTTAGTTTTCACTTTTTTTTAGTTTAAAACAATTTTAAACTCTTGGGTTAATTTGATTGAGTGGAATTTAAATAAATTCAATTCCCTGCGGATCGACTTGCAGTTATTTTTATTACATTTTTCAGCGATTTTCTAACCGATAAAAAATTCGCCGTTAATCAACAAGTTTTTGGCGCCATTGTCGGTGAAATAAATTTGATTTTTAGTTTTATTCTTCGAATTATATTTTATTGTGTGTTAATTTTTTGTGTTGAGTTGCATTTTAAAAAAAAATAGTGCTGTGTGATTATTGCTTTCATTTGATTTGTGTGCATTTTGTTTTTCTATTTCTATCTGCATTTCAAGAAAAGAAAAATATAAAAAAAAAATACACAAGTGCATTTCAAAACAAAACAAAAATATTTTATTTCATTGCAAATTACATTTCATTCTCTGTTTTACAATTTTCATTTCAGTTTTATTTTTTATTTTTTTGCTTTTTACAATCTACATTTCTCATTACAAACAGCCATCAAAACTGTGCATCAACACTTCTATGTGCACTGTGCACTTTCACCTCTCCACTGCAGCCAGGCCACAGCCACACCACAAAACTGCCCATCACAATACTGCCATCCTTCGTCAACTGCTCCTCTACCATCACTTCTACCACCCAAATATTTCCTCTGCTAGCTCCAGCTTCCACAACTCCAGTCATACAACAACCACCACAGGAACAACACATCTTTACATACATTTCAAACTGCATGCATTCTCTACCTTCCACTGTTACATTGCTCTACCTTCCACTGTGCACTCCATTTCAAAACTGACATCCACAACCTCAATAACATCCTCAACAATATCCACAACCATACCAGTGCATATTTCTTCAAACTGCATTTCATATATCCTCAAAACAACTGCACTATCGCAGACTTCCTCCACCCACCTGAAATCTTCCATCTCACTGCACCGTTCCTCACCTCTGTCACCATCCCTCTGCCACCAGAGCACACTTCATTACAGTGCATTTCATCTTCTTCCCACTTCCATACTTGCACAAATACACAACAACTACATACATATACACAATTTTGCACGGTAGAAACTTCTGTGCATACATCCTCCAACCATTCATACTGCTCTGCCTGTGTGCACATCCTACCCAAACTTCACCCTACAACAACTTGCATCCATTCAACTTCATCCTTAAACCATCATCAACATACAAACTTTATACACAGACCAACCACCAAAACACCACAGCAACTTCCAACCACTGCCTACTAACTTCATCACATCAAAATTGTGTATACATACTTCTTCCCACACTTACATGCTTGTCATTCACCAACCTGCATTGACATCACTTTGCTGCAATTAACCATCTGTACATTGCACATCATCATACACTTCAACAACACCCACTGCCTGACAAACAACCATCAGTGCACCAACCATTTCAAAGTGCACAAACCTTCTGCCTTCTGTCATAACCTTGCTGTAACCATCAAGACCTCCAGCCTTCCTCTTGTCTTCAGCAAACCATTCTTCCCACATACATCAGTGCTCACTTGCACTTCTGCCTTCATATAAACATATACTTCTACAAACTTCCTGCTTCAACTTTTACTCCTATTCCATCATCTGCATAACACCATAAAACTGTGCACACTTCACTGCCTCTTCGGTTTCATTCAATCTCCATCTCCACCATCCAACACTAACCTTCACTGCTGCAGCACCCTGCTCCACACTTTACCACTCACCACTTCACTAATAAAAACCAATACCATCCATCTTTCACAAACATCATTGCCTACCACTACCATTTCCAGCCTCTTATACATCAATCGCTTGCATCCCCTACAACCATCACCTACAGCCACAGCAGTCACACCTGAGCAGCAACATCATTAACTACCTCTGCTAACTCCAACCACCTTCCCCTTGCTTCTGCTCCTCTACCCACTGCCAGCACCATCATCACATACTTCTACAACCCACCAGCAACTTCTACAACAACATCACACCCCTTGCTTTCTTCTCAACAGTGTCCAACAATCGACCAACCCAAAGCCATAGCTGCTTCACCTCTACCAAAGCAAGACAAATACCAAAAACCAACCATGCATCCCTAAATCACCAAACTCCAGCCTCGACCACTCTTCAACTACGAACTCCACACTGCCCTTCGGTAACAGCCTCGACTGACTCACACCGTCCTCGCCATCACCGACGCAAACTGCAACCACCATCCTTTGTAATTCAACAATCAACCACTGCCCCGCACCAATCACCTGAAAATTCCCAAACCCGCGACCAAACTGCAATCGCCTGTGACCCACCAACCACGACCGCAACCTACTCATATTGAGTTTTGAGAATTGAATTTTGATTTCGTGAAGGCAAGAAGTCATTTGGGAATTTAAAAGTGAGAAGCGAGTTTTATTCTCTTTTGTTTACGAATTTACGAAGTAGAAATTGGACCGGGTGGATTTTCATTTTTTTTTAGTTCGTTTTGTTTGGTTTCCATATTTTTCTCTTAAGTCCATTTTTCCTTTTTGTTCTTCCATCTTAAAGACAGAAAAACTAAAAAACTTGCTTTGCTTACAGCTTTCCTTTTTGTGTTTTCAATTTTGTTTTAGGTTTTGTTTTATAAAAAAAATTACACACACACATATAAGAAAGGAGTTGATAGTTTTGCATTAAATCCTTATATATATATATATAATTTTCAGGTTGCAGGAAATAAAAAGGAGTTGCTGCGATAAATTGCTTTGCTTGCTAAATCATATATTTTGCTTAAAAATAAATTTGCTAATAATTTTGCACGCTTAGGTATCGTGCTCTTATCTTTTATTTTTATTTTGCTTTGCATTATTGGTTGCTTGCATTTTAGAAAAATTCAAAAACAACACAAATCAAATCTCATTTGTAGTTGCATTGTTAATTCACGTTTAAATTTTGTTTTGCGTTTATTCATCTTATTTCTATTTTCTAAGGGCAACATCCAAACCCACATAACTTGGGGGATTTCATCACCCCTTTCTTGGACCACAAATTGCATATCATTGTAGAATTTAACTAATAATAACAGTTAGACTTTGAACTTAAGGAAGTCATGAGCTCATATAGGGCTTAATTGTATCCTGACAAGTTGTCTTCTTTCAACAATTTATATTCTTGGTATCTAGGCTACAGCAGAGCAATAATCATATATAAATATTACGGTGATTCGTAAATATTATAATGATTGTTTCACTGAAGGTATTTAAACCTTCGGCTACATTGCTACGGTGATTCGTGGTGCACCGATAACTCATGTCCATTGTTTGGCTAAGAACTATTTTGTTGGATTAAGAGAAAGTGTGATTATACAATTTTGGGTTAGGAGCTACTAATAATAGAAAATTTGTAATTAGTCCTTACATTTATTTAGTTGCATTAGCTCTTGCATATTTTAAAAAAAAACAATAAAATCCAAAACTAAAAAAAAAATGTACAATTTACTTAACTTAGTTTTTTATTTTTTTCCTTTAAAAAAAATTCATTTTATTTAAGTTAGTTTTTTTAGAAAACAAAATTCCAAAAAAACAAAAAAAACAAAAAGAATTCAAAAATCCAAAATAAAAAATAGCATTTTATTAAAATATCTGAATTTCCCTACTCGTGAGAATTTTACAATAGTTATGAAAATCAATGTAATCCACATAGTTCCACATCAAACTCTTATGGATATTTTAATAACAACTATTATACAAATAAATCAAATTTTGCACCGCAAAGTTTTCAAAACGATGACCGATCTTCAACTCTTGAAAATAGTATTGAAACGATTTGGTCTTTACTTCAACAACGAAATCAAATGATAAATAATTTGAGTAATTTATATCTATGCAATAAATGAAGTCAAGGATTTCAAAATAATCAAAATTTGAATTCACTTAAAAATTCAAATGATTTCGACTATATCTCATGCCAATACAGCTTCGAACTCTAAAATGAATTTTAAAGTCAAAATGGAAATGTTAACCACTTTTTAAATGATTTTGGCGATGAGAATAATTTCAATTATGGTGCAATGGACGATTTTTGTTCTCAATAATTTCAAATCAAAAATTCTCAAACTAATAATCATAAATTTGATTTTGTTGAGCAAATGGAAGAAATTCACAAAAATCACACAGATTTATTGTTTGAAACCTACATGAAACAACGTGAGCAACATAATCAAATCCCAACATATGACGAGTTAAATAATAATCCACCTTTTAACAAAATTGACAATTTTCAAATAACAACTTTTGAAATTGAAAATGAAAATCTTAATAAAGTTGTTGAAAATGCGTTAACTGAGTTGGAATTCAATTCTTTTGAGAGTGTGGAACCAAATTTAAAATTCGATCTTTCTTTTCTCGATTTTGAAAAATTGAGTACAACAACTTTAGATTTTGAACATGATACATGCAATGAAGTTGTGAATAATTCAACAAAGGAAGACGAATTTAGTAAACACGTATTTTTTTGGACTTTTCGAAAATGAGTTGTTGAATTCTGAAGGGGTAGATTTAAATCACTATTCTGATTTTAAAATCAATTATTTTGAAGAATTTGTTAATGATGATTTTGAATTTAATTTGGTGAAAATAAACTTGAACTTCAACCAATTGTTGTATCTACCCCAAAAATCATCGAAAATAAAACAACTCACACGATTTTTAATAAAACGACATTCGTTTTTCCAAATTGACATTCAACTTTGAAATCTTTTATGGTTTGGTTTTCTGTGCTTAAGCTATGTCTCTCATAATTGACGAGATAAATGAATTGGTCTTTGGAAGACCATTTCGTTTACTCTTTATTGTATATTTTCTGATGTTGTCTATCGTTTCATTTTCATGTAAATATAGGTCATATTTTTATTTTATTTTTCTCCTTTCACTTGGGTTTGCTGTGGGGACACGGTCAAAATCAAGTGTGGGGGGTGTCTCATCTTCATTTTTGAATTTTCACCGTTTAGTTTAGCATTTTCTTTCCAAAACTCAATCCTTAAAAAAATCCTTAAATAAATTTTCTTTTTAGCATTCTGATTTATTTTTGAAGAAACATATAGGACAAGTATAGTTTTTTGGTTATTAAATTGAAATTTTTTAAATTTTATTTGTCTCAACAAAAATAAAAATAAAGTTTGACTACAAGTAATGATGGTTTAACTAGTATTTAGGAAGATTCATGGGTGATGATTAAGTATATCTTAATCAAAATCTTTATTTAAAAGTGTGGTTAATTTAAAGTAAAGGCTATAACGTTTTTGATTTTCTAAGTTAAATGGTGCTAAGTTGATTTTGCAAAACTCTCTTTTCAAAAAAATAAAAAAGATATAAAGAATAAAAAATGGTTTTTATAAAAATAAGAAACACCTAGGTCATGTGTTCAGACGCAAGTGCGTACACTCGCCATGCTCTGTACCCTTCTCACGTAAGCTTGAAAGGCAGTGCAAGATCGGCATATCTAGCCTCAGTTTATCTTAGTTAGGTGTATGTAAATAGATTTAATAAAAAAAACCACTTAAAGTGTGTGTTCATACGCAAGTGTATACACTTGCCATGCTCCAGACTCTTCTCATGTAAGCTCGAAAGGCAGTACATGATCGTTATATCTGGTCTTGGTTTATCTGAGTTAGGTGTGTAAATAATAATAATGTTAATACTTTTCAAAATAGAGAGAACAAGCAATTGAAATTCAAGCACTATTTTCACTTATTTGATTCGATTTGTTATTCAAAATAAATAAAAATACCACTTTACAAAACTTAGATAATCAACTAAATGATCCATTTCATAGTTGCACTATATAATCAACCGAAACAAATAGTTAAAGTAGAGTCTAATGGTGATGTTACTTAATTTTTGTTGGATGTTTTGATGAGTAAAATGACTAAATTTCATGATGATGACCGAAATTTATATTTAACTTATTCGTGTCAATTTAAAAGTAAATTCATCATTTGTAAATATTTTCAAAAACTTGCATTCTTATCTTTGTAAATAAATCTTGCATTTAGGAATTTTTCATGTTGCATTTGGATTTTGCGGATAGTTTCCGCTGAAACCCTCATGAAACAACACTCGTAGGGACACATAGAGGTTTAACGGCTTGTTGCATACGTCCAATGCAATTGTGTTCCTTATGAAAGTTGATTTATCTTAGTTTTAGTTTATTCGAGGACAGATAAAAAGATAAGTGTGGAGGTATTTGATGTGCATGTAAAAGTGCATATTTTTACTTCCGTATTTAATCTACTTTTATTTAATAAACGAGCATATTAGGGTATTTTACATGTTTAAACCGAATATTTAAATTATTTTCAAATCATCATTTATTCATCTTCGTATGGGGGGAAAATAGTCATTTTTTGTATGATTTAATTTGAGAAAATTTACTTGGACATTTTAATATTGTTTCATAGGAATTTGAGTGAATATTCGAAGTGGCTTCATGTATTTATGCATGCACAATAAAAGGAAGGCAAATGAAAGATGGAAATAAATGAATTCATGTAGTCATGAAAGAACCCACCTGCCCACAAACCTATGGACCACAATTAAAAGCTAATTGAGATTAAAAGCACATGCACATGTTCATGATAGTTTAAAGGTATGTTAATGTAAGATTAATTACGTGCTAATGATAACTTGGAGGCCACACTTCCTAAAGGGCATTTTGGGTAGTCCCATAAAATATGGATTAGGGTTTTAAGTATGTATAAATACCCCCGTTTCATGTAGAGAGCTCTTACCTTCTCTTTAGTTAGTTTAGTTGTAGCCACAAATTGTAAACATAAACTCTCTTTCTCTCTTTGATGGCTTCTTAGCCTTTTACTCTTATATAATTTTATTTATACAATTTAATTTCATGCTCTTTTAATTATAGTTCTTTACTTTATGTAATTGGTGTAGTCTTATTTCACGCAGGTGGATTAGATTTATATACATGCAATTTAGTTAGCTCTCTTTTTTCTTTTGTTTATGTTTATGTTGAAATCACTTTGTGTTATAATGAATTCAAATATGAGAAGCTAATCCCCTTCAATTTAGGGATGATAAAGCTCTCATGAATCACATAAACTTAACATAGTGATTTCATTTGATCTCTTTTGTGCTTAATGGAAATTTTTGACGTGGTAATATTTTGGTGTTTAATATTGAATTCAACAGTCTATATTGTTGACCCCAAATAGACTATGCTTAAACAAACATAAACATAAATTACCTCTTCATCTACATATAATTTTGGTAATCAAAATTTGATGGTCTATGTTACTAATCAATAGTAAATAGATCATGCTTAGAACAGATTTTAATTTTAATTTCATTATCATTTTCATAAAAGTTGACAAGTGGTTTAGATGGTGTGTTAAAATTCGATGGTTTATGTTGGGCTAATTAATAGCACGAATAGACCATACTTAGGATAAACACATCAACTAAATTCACAAATGACTAAAAAGAGAGATCATAATTTCATTATGTTGATTTGTGTGATCATAAGAAGGGATTTGGCTCTAAATTACCTTACACTCTCATATTTTTATTCGCTTTGTTTTAGTTAGTTTTTACATTTTTTTAGCTTAAAACAATTTCAAACTCTTGGATTAATTTAATAGAGTACAACTTAAAATTAATTAATTTCCTACGGGTCGAATCGCACTCGCCTTGTGTAGAAAATATACGTCGTGCGCTTACGGTTATTTTTATAACAATATGTTATAGCAATTTTCTAACCGATAGAAAATTTATCGTCGAACAGTGGTGGAGAGGGTCATATTTATAGCAGTGTCAATCATGCAGGATGATTAACACATGTCCTGGCTTGGAATTTAAGGACTCCACTAGCTCCATCTTGGTGAAATCTCGGTAGTACTTCCTTTACAGGGACTCAACATCACTTATTTGTAAAAGCTTAACAATACGGTCTTTCTTGCAAAAACTCAACAACCTTTCCTTGTAGTCATATGTTTACATCTTCTGGCGGCATGGCATCCTTTCTTTGTTACATGTTTGACAATACCCCATGTTGTAGAGGTTTGACATCCCTTTTTACATCTTTAACAACCCTGGTATTTTTAAGCTCGACAACTTTATGTTGTAGGAGCTCGATGTCTCTTGATCCTCCAAGTTTATAGTATATTGATATCCCCAAGCATATATTGGTTCGACATCTCCGTCACCTTATAAACTCGACATGTTCTCTTTATTGCTAGATGCTCGACATCACCTTCTACTTGTAGGTGCTCAACAACACTTACTGTTATAAAGGCTTGTTATCCTTTAGAAACTCAACATCTCTTCATTCTTTGTACAGGCGTACTCACTTTTTAAATGTTGACATTCCAACGGTTGTAGAGGCTCGACAACCCTCTATTGTTGGACACTCGATACCTTTTTGTTGTTGCTAGAGGCTTGCTATCTCTTTCTACTAGTTAAATGCTTGATATCTCTACTATCTTCGACAACTCTCATCATTTCCAAGCTCGAAATATTTTCTTTATATGCTCGATACCCTTATTGATAGAGCACTATTGAGGTTCAATATATCATTGACTTGGAAAGCTCAAATATCACCATGAATTTATTGGCTCGTCGTATCACCACGCATTTATAGGCTCGATGCCTATTTCTTAATGCTTCCATATCCTCTTATTGATTTAGTTTCTTCTTTTTCCCTTGATAACTCTTCAAGCATAGTAGTCATAAAATATGCGGACAATATTTTCTCCTCTCCTTGTATAAAAGAAGCTTTTTACACTTTAGTAAAAAACCAGGTATCTTCTTACCTTTTCGATTCTCACTTCTTATGAAACTTTCTCTTTAAATCCTTTCCTTTTGAAAAATATAAAGTAAATGATGATGATTTCCATAATTTCAAAAGATTATTTCTTCAAAAATTGATCATTTTGTTTTGTAAATGCCAAAGAAATTTGTGAAAGGGATTTTTATCTTTGAAACTTTGAAAACTTGGTTTTTGAAATTCTTTTTTAGAATAGTTATTGAATTAGTAGAATTTTAGACAAATCCTTCCAAATTTGATAAAGATATGGATCAATTTGCCTTCTTATCTTTCGAGGTTGAATGACTTCATAGAAAAATCATTGTTGCTTAAATATTGTTACCTAAGCTGGTTTATCAAAGTAAATATATTTCCCTTAGTCTAGGTTTATGGATGATGACTTGATGGTTTTCCTCTGTTGAATTAGCGTGAAAGGCTATCAAACCCTTCCTTTGAAGGGTGTTTTAACTTTTCCTTGAGGCAAGGCTGATTGTGTTTGATTGCACTTCTTCTAGAAGATTGTTTTGGCCATTCTTGAGATGGATTTGGACTTGTCTAGTTGACTTCTTTATATAAAGTTGCCCAATCTATACCCTTTAGGCAAGGTTGAAAGTTGGTCGGTGTTTTAACTAGGCCATCTTAGGCGGGACCAATGGCTAAACCGTCCTCCCTGTAGAGGCAGTTCGGGTAGGCCTTTGGCAGGGCCAAAGGCTTTTGATCAACTCTCCGACCAGGCCATCTTAGGCGGGACCAAAGTCTAACCCATCCTTACTCTAGGAAAGCTCCGGACAGGCCTTAAAGGTAGGATTGAAGGCTGTTGGTCCATGCTCTGGCTAGGCCATCTTAGGCGGGACCAAAGACTAACCCTTCCTCCCTTTAGGAGGCATTTTGGATAGGCCTTATAAGTAGGTCCAAAGGTTGTTGATCAATGCTCTGCCCAGCCCATCTTAGGCGGGAACAAGTCTAACTCGTCCGCTCTCTAGAAAGCACTCCAGACAGGCCTATAGGCAGGACCAAAAGCTGGTCGGTGCTCTTGGTAGGCCTTATAAGTAGGATGGAAGGCTTACTCCATCCTCTAGGAGACCACCGACAAAGGCCTCATAGGCGAGACCGAAGACTTGTAGTGCTCTAGTTAGGCTTTATAGGCGGGGCCAGAGGCTTACTCTGATCTCCCTCCATGAAGTGCTGCGGTCAGGCCTTATAGATGGGATCAAAGGATAGTAATGCTTTGATCAGGCTCCTGTGGCAAGTTCAAAGGTTTTTACTTTATTTTATAAGTTCCTTCGTTTCTATTGATTATCAATAATGTATACATACCTGTCTTAATTTTTTTGTTTACCCATTGTAGGAAAATAAGGTCTCGCGTGCTCGACGTTCCAAGTTCTTACTACTACATTATCATTGGGTGTTTTCCATGACTTTTCAAATCACCAAATCTTCTTTTGAAATGATTTCCCTGTAACTTTGGAGTTGTTGTATCTTGATATACTTTGTTGATATTCGGTCGCTCGTATGCTTGCTTCATCTCTTTGTTCATTGATCAAATCTAGGGATTCTTTTTTTAGCTCTTGATTAGGATTAACGGCATATGCAATCCTTCGGTGGGACGTATTTCAACTTCGACTAGAAGCATTGCTTCACATCCATATGTCAAAGAAAATGGAGTGTGTCATGTTACGGTCTTAGTAAAAATTCGGTATTCCCGGAGCACGAGTAGTAATTCTTCTACCTAATTTTCTTTTGATCTATCTAGCCATTTCTTGAGGATAGCCTTAATGTTTCGTTGGCAGTTTCGACGGCTCCATTAGCTTTGGGATAAGCTAATGATGAAAAACTTTTGATTATCCCATTTTTATTACGGAATCTTATGAATTCTTTACTTTCAAATTGGGTCCCATTATCGGATGTTATCCAATTCGGTATCCCAAGCCGGGTGACTATGTTCTTGATCATAAACTTCAGCACTTTTCCCGACGTTATATTTGGTAATTGTTCTACCTCTGTCCATTTGGTAAAGTAGTCAATAGCTACTACGACAACCTTGGCTCTGCCTTTTGATATAGGCAATTGTCCTATTAAGTCGGTTCTCCATACATCAAATGGTCATGACTTAAGATTGGGGTTAACTCATTTGGTGGTATATGTGGGATTGTTGAAAATATTTAATTTTCGCATCTCTTTACATAGTTCTTAGCATCGTTGATCATGTAGGGCCAATAAAAACCTTGCTTATGGATGATTGAATGATATTGAATGCCTTGGATTATTTGATATCTATGATATGTGATATGTGCTGCTCTGTGATATGAGATACTTTGGTTGAATTGTGATAAAATGGATTATCTATCTGTGATAATGTGAAATTATTCTATTTATGTGCATATGTTACTCTAAATATAAATTAAATTGTTTTAACTTAAATAACTTGGAAATTAAAATGGCGTTTTGGATTTTGGTGAGATCGGGATCAGATTATAAATTGGATATCCGAAAACCACATCGATCCAAATTAAATGATAGGTCGTAAAATCTCAAGTAAAGTTCAAGATGAAGACTCGCAGTGTAAGGGATATTTGTTGTTAACTCTGAGGGTGATTCTAAAACGAGTATAACGGAGACAGTGCTTTCAGTTTCGAGATGAAGATTCAGAGTGCAAGGGCTATTGTCGTTAACTCCGAGGGTGATTCCAAAATGAGTGTAGCGAGATAGTGCATTCGGTTTTGTTCAAGCCCGGAACGGACTTGTATGGATCTAATGCTCTCAGAACATCATCATTTGGAGGACGGTGAGCATTCCAAGATATGTGTTCTAAAAAGGTAATCGTAGCCTCAAGCCTTATCAACCGGTAATGGCTAAAACAGGGGAGGTGCAGCAAGTCTAAATGGGTAGCACCCAAGTAGGATAAGATTTCCCCTGTCTAGAGTTCCCTTTTATTCGGTTATGTGGGAAGTTGGTCGCGACAACTGCAGGGTTGTCTTATTCGAGATTATCCGGTAAGGGGTAGTTTTGGCCTTGTGTTGCAGAGGATCAAGGTGGATCATCGGTACTCTGATCTAGACCAGGTACTGTGACGGACGGTACCCTAGTAGCCCTGCCATTGTATGAAATCCAATCTCCAATAAGTGTCGTACGTTTTTATTGTGCCCAACTATGTTGGAACGTGAGATGTAAGCATGCCAGCTATTTTCTATTTTACTTGAAAACCCTAGACACTATTATAATATCACTGGATTTCCTATCAAATGTTTTGGTTATCGTAAGGTAAAAACTGGACATGTTTATTTGTGGCATGGTCTTACGAGATACCTTTGTTTTCAAATGATTTTCAAAGTTAAACAACTTTAACCCATTTACTCATGTCTGACCCAAAGCTTATTTTATGTTTTCTTAAACTCTTGGATACTCAAATTTTTACGAGTAGCCAAAGGATTCAGGTTAGCTTTGACGAATTATGGAGGAGACTTGAAGCAGGAGGCTTCAGCGTATGTAGATATATTGGGTTTCCGCTGTGTTGATGCCTTGTTTGGAATTTTGAGATGTAAGTTGACAGGTCTTCACGACTGTCTAATATGTGATGTATAAGCTGTGTGATTCTGATAGATGGTGTATATTATGTAATACTTATGTGATGTAATATATTTTATTCGTTCTGCTGTGAGATTCTGATATTGTTTAGTTCTTTCTTACCTATCTTTTCTCTTTTCTATCCCTTTCTTTCTTATTGATGATGCGACTTTCTGTGGAATGAAAGGCGGGTCGTCATACATATTTCAAAGGGGTATTTAGGCTCAAGGAAAAAGTTGAAAAAAAAAATAGTCTCAAGGACAAAAAGTTTGCTTTTTAGGCTGAAGAACACTTTCTGGTGTAAATCGCAGAATGATAGTTGTAACTATCATTTTCTGTTTATACATAAAAGTGTCTTTTAGACTAAAAAGCAAACTTGTGGTCCTCGAGACTAAATTTTTTTGCAACTTCTTCTCTGTGTTCATTTTCCTGTATTTCAAAATCTAGAAAGGTATGTGGGTATCAAGATGAATGAGCAAAAAAATAAGTGATATTTTAACATTTTTTGCAAGAACAAATTTGCTGTATTGGAAGTGCTAAAAGTCAAGGAAGATGAACTACTAGTTAAATATTTGGGAGTTCCAGTCTCCTCGGATAAAATAATAAACAAAGAATGTATGATTTTCATTACAAAGATTAGAGAGAAATTATAGGGCTGGCTCTAGACTATTATCGTTTGTAAGTAGAATTGAATTGGTGCATATTGGGATTTAGGTGAAGGTTAACTTCTGGTTACAAACTTTTCAACTTCCTGATGCTTCGGTTGAGAAATAGAAAAAGCCTATTCTAATTTTATATTAAAAGGGGTCTCTGTAAAATTAAGTTTTAGGATCTTTGCAGACCAAGGGATGAAGGGGGAGTTGGTCTAAGACATGAGAGAAGCCTTTACACTCAAATAAGCTTGGAAATTTATTAACTCAAAAGGTCCGTGGGCTAGGTGAATGAGACAAAGATATATAAAAGGTAATTTCTCGCAAATGGCAGCTGACAAAAATGCTTCAGCTATTTGGAAGACCCATGGCTAGATGGTAAATATTTTGTTGATACTTTGGAATGGGATACTTACTCAGCATATGGTTGCCTAGATAGTAAGGTTAATTCAATAATACATGAAAGCTGTAACGACCCGCCTTTTTGGACAGTTTAAACCGACGATCAAATACACATGCCGGTTCTAAACCATTAAAAAAAGGCAGATGGTTATTGGGGTAATTAAGAAAAGAAAAGAAATAAAGAAAATGAAACAACATAGAATCTCGCAGCGGAACGATAAAATATAATAGTCAAATAAACAGTTCATGAAGCTGTTTACTATACTTAGACAATTATTTATACAACATTTATCAGAGTTATACATATACAACAGAACAAATAAATAATGCAGCAGACAACATGATGCACATATAATAATAGTAATAGTATACCAAATCTTCGTCTTCGTCCTCCAGAATAGATCTTCAAAAATCTGAAAACTCAGGACTGACCCGAGCGTAATGAAAAGACAAAACACTCGAGTCAGGACTAAAATATCCATATGAAAGTTAAATCAATCGTAAATAAATATGAGTGTGACGGCGTCAGAGATGTTTACGGGGTTTGACATCTCATATCCAGTGTCAACGTGCGTGCAATAACTTAAGAGATGTTACGAGATTTTCCACCTTTCAAGGATCCGTTAAACTATCTACTAGGTAGTAATGTACGCTAAGTAGATAATGTCTATCGGTAATATAAAGTATCAAAATAGCGTCAAGGCGTTACCATAATCCACCTTAACACATTTTATATTCCCAAAAGCATATACAAGACCGTAGTTTCCCCAAAACCGGAAGTCACCAGAGGGCAATCCATATACTCAAGGTACAAACCAAAACGTAGTGGTCGCGAATAGGATAATCAGTATGACAAGGTACATGAGGCGATACCAACTAGGATACTAGTAGTTGCGTGATCCGGACTGATGTTGAGCATAGCAGCTACTACCTCAACACCGCGAAACAACACTCCCAAATCAAGGGGTGCACCCAAATCAAATCACAAATGTAATAGATATGGTATCGAAGAAGTGTGTCCGCTAGAGGTGGCGCACCTCAATGGCCCGACGCGGCTCCTGTTTTAGTCATGTCAGGGGTCATCCAATATCGTTCTCTTTCTTCAGTCAACGCGTTCACCAAACCATCCACTTCATTCTGGATCAACACTCCGCGTATAATAGTTATTAAAGTGGTTTTCGGTATCGACAGAGAGTATGTCCATATCCGATCCCGGTCTCTTTAATAACTACGTATTATTACACTGATGGCTCTTTTATATTTCAAATTGATTCATGATTGATAACAAAATATTATATTCGCTTTAAAATCAAATCCATTTCAAAATCATCATATATTCAAAATTATCAATTTTGTCCGATAAATCAATTTCACTTCAAAATTTGATTCGAATTCAATTTAGGTTATAATCTCTACTTTAACCTAGTTCGTATTTAAACCAAAGGTTTAAATATAAACATTTCCGTCTCTTTAACCAGTTTGAATTTAAGAAAATAGTTTAAATAGTTTAAAATAGTTAAATAATTCAAAATAGTTTAATAGAAAATATTTAAATAGTTTAATCGAAAATAATTTGAATATAAAATGGTTTATATATAAAATAGTTTGGAAAAAATCAAAAATTATTTGATAAATAATTCCAAAGTCAAACCGGTCAACTTCCCAAATTTCCTATCCAAATCAAATCCAAATTCCATTTCGATTTTATCGATTTATTCCAATTTCAACTTGAATAAATTTCTATTCCACGTAAATTTCGATTTCAATTCACAAATTTCTTTAAATTTCAATTCAATTCCAAATTAATTTAAATCTAAATTTCAAATAAATTTTCAATTCCAAACTCAAACTTGAAATATCATTTCATATCAATTTTCTTAGAAATATTCAGAGTTCGATTAAAAGTCCAATCTTTTAAAACAAATCAACTTTCAAAAATTTACACCGTATTTCAATTTTCAATTTAAATCTAAACTTCGATTTTATTTAATAATTTCGTTTACCAAGTTTAAATTCTAACATTTCGAGCTCCAATTCAAAATAATTCAATTTCCATAAATTGGATTTTATTCTTAAAATCAATTCATTTAAATAATTTCAAAACAACTTTTAAAATCATTTAATTTATCCAACTCGGTGTCCGTATATAATTTTCTAACCTATGGCCAAGTGATTAGTTATTACAATTAAATGTCAGGGATGAATATATCATTTAAATCAATCACAGTGTCATATGTATGCATAGCAGGATATATATAAACAAATAAACATCCAAACATTTAAATATCAACCAATAACATCCATCGAAATACATCATCCAATAGGCAATACAATTCACGGCAATTTCATATTTATCAATGTCAGGTAATTTAATCGCAATTTAATTTTAATTTAAATTTAACTGTCAATTTAATTTTTTTAACGGTGAATTCAAATGACAATCAATATGATAATTAAATTTTATCAAACAACAACAAATAAAAATCATAACTATGCATAATGTCAAATTCAACTAGCATAAAGATATTCAGTACGTTGTGAGCGTTATAAAACACTCACCTTGATTTTACGATTTTAAATCAAATCGAACGACGTTCGATTTAACATAAAATTTTAATGAGCTCCAAACACTTTCGGATCTGCACTGCAGCGCAGCTCTCATCTCTGTGATTCCGGCGCTTCTTCCCCAACGTGAAATTCACGTATGCAAACCCATTAGCCGCCGATCTTCAAGCAATTTTCATGACCACCTCGTCGACTTCCAGAACGATCAGCTAGCGCCGCCACGAAGCCCTTCACCAGAGCCACCTACGCGCCAAGTTTCATCCCGTCATTCGCCGTCGTTTGCACGCAATCCAAGGAAATACGTACACACTTCCAAGTCAGATCTGAACGAATCCATGAAAAATTAGCATACATCAACCGTATGGATTTGAAGAGCTCGTCGAGATTTACACTTTTGCTTTTGGAATTTTTCAATTTCGTCGAACGGATTGAGAGATATTAAGGAAAGAAGATCGGCAATTTCTGGCCATGGAATAGGTGGCGGCCATGATTTAGAATTAGGGTTTCTGGATTAAAATAATAATAAAACTGTCTCGGTTTGCGTGCGTATTTATATAGGTAGGTCCAAAATCATCCGAACTCCAATCGAGACGTGCCGCCAGGCGTTTATAAGGTTTTACCCCCATTCCGGACGCAATGGAACTAGTTTCAGGGCCTAATTCGATCATATCTGGAAGATAGCTTTTCGAAGTCGATTATTTTAGTTAAATTCGAAATTAAATTTCTACGCGTTTCAAGCTCGCACGGCCAAACGACAAGTCCAATTGCTACGAAAATTGAAATCCTACCATAATTTACTATTACGGATCCGATGAAACAAGTTTCATCGAAATCCGAGACTGTTTGAAAAATGGCTATTTTAACTCGTCAATTAAATATTAAAATATTCAATTTTCACAAATTTACTTTTAATTCGATTTTAAAAGTTCTACAACATCATTCTAACTTTAATATGATAAAATAGAATTTTACAAATCATTTTTAATCATATTAAACCCGTTATCCAATTATTCAAATAATTTCAAATATTAAATTATTCAACAAATTACATTAATAATCATTTTCCTTCAATAATCACCTTAAATTTTCTAATTAAAATAGCTAAAAATACGGGTCGTTACACTCTCCCCCACTCAAAACTTTTCGTTCCCGAAAAGGAAAAGATGGGAAAAGGAACTAAGTATAGAATTCAACATTAGATATATTTTATTCAAAGTTACCAACTTATAAAACAATGAAATTCCATTTATAAAGTCATAACTACGCTTCCACAATGTTACTCCGAACGCTTTCTAAATTTAAAAGTTAGTTATCAAAACAAGTTATAAAATTTAAAAACTTGAAAAAATTTCTAACACCCGGATTCACGGAAAATTTCGGCAGGGTCTCCTTTGCGCGGATCGATCGAAAAATTTTACAATTCAATATATAACACAAATATAACCAATATATATCAAATATACATCTCATCTCAATGACGAGGCATCCCATATCTGAGGAAACAACATATATATATCACCAATACCATATAAAACCATAAGCGTACCTTTTATTTAGCATTTATTAGCAGTTTACTTACATTTTGTATTTAGCACAGAAGCGAGCTCTACAACGAAGCGCAACCCCTTTGCTACCTACTAAAATGCTCAATAACTAAGTTAGAACCATGCATATAAAGATAGATCGATATATTTAGCCTACACAACATATATATAACCTATTTAGCTTCAAAACTGAGATTCCAATTTCAGGACAGCAAACAAATCTCAGTTTTAGGTCACCTAAACTATAAAATTTGGCAACAGAATCTAAACAAAAGTTGTTGTATTCATTTCAAGCTTTCCGGAATGTCCAAAATCGTCGAATTCGGACTATACATTCAAAAGTTACGGCCGTTTTACTTAGAGGATACGCCTCAGCCTGGGCAATGAATTGCGCAGGTCAGCGACGTTTACCCACGTTTTCGACCTTCTAAACGATATCAAAACACAAAAAACTTAAAACAAAAGTTTTATCTTAAGTTCTTAGCTTTCCAGAAAGTGCAAGATCATCAAAATCCGATAAACCAGTCAAAAGATATGGCGAAAATACTAAGGGTGTATACTACTGATTTTACTTATTTTTACACAAGATAGCGAGCAACATTCAAGTTTTTAACCAAGCATACGAAGGAATTTTCTCAAGTTATCTAAACAAAAGTTGTGCTATAGTTTCTAAGCTTTCCGAAAAGTCCAAAATCGTCGAATTCCGTTCAGCCATTTAAAAGTTATGGTTGTTTTCGTTTCAGCGTATATTGGACAATGTTGGATTTTTTTTTTCTTCAAAAATTTGCTTTTATTATTTCAAAGTACAAAACTTCAAATTTTCTAAAGAACAATCATAAACACAAAGTCATCTATTTTCTTATTCATCCATGCAATAGGTTTACATTCAATTTGTTTCCGATTTATTCAAGTTTGTTTCATTCACATTTTTAATTCAAGTCAATTTGCTCCCAATTTGAATTTAATTATTTAAAATTTTATTCCGTTTATTCAATTCCATTAACACTAATGAATTCTACTTAATCAATTATCATCCATCTAACAACCAATGCATATCAAACATTAACATCCATCCAAAATCTACACTAAATCAATTATACATTTCCAAGTCAATTTTAATTTCATACACTTCCAACTTTATTGACATTTAGTTATATTCAAATTTAATTAGTTTCCATTTACGAATTTTATATTTCATTAAGTTTAAATTTTATTCATTCACTTATACATGTATCATTCATTTTACAGCTTAAATTTCTTTTATATTTACAACTATCAATAGATCTTTACATTTTATTTTTCACTCTCACACAGGTATATTATTTCTCTACTTATCCTTATTAGCATTTTAAACCCTTTAAGTATTTGGTAAGTTATAGTTATGCAAATAGAATGTAGTTAAACAACATACAACTTCTTTTCATTTAAAGTTGAATTTTCAATTTATCAATTCTTAAGTCATTACTTAAATTTCACTATAATTTAATTTCATATTTACATTCACATATAGTATTTTCATTTTATATTAACATAATTGTGAATCACCTTTAAATGTTAATTTAAATTCCAATTATTTACTAACAATTTTATTTATATTTGCAAACCATTAATTAAATGCATATTTCATTATTCAAACCTATACTTGTATATTATCCAATTAACAATTCATATAACATTTTTGAACTTCTTAAGTATTTTGGTAAGTTATATCTAAGCTATAGAATGAAATTTAATACTATGCGAGTTTTACAGTTTCAATTTTATTTTAAGTTCATAATTTTCTAACTCTAAGGATTTCTACTTCAATTGATATTTTCACTTAGCTCTTAGGTTCATTTCTCATTTCACAATTCAGAAGTTCCTTAATGATTCAAGTCTAAATTCATTTCAATCATAAAAAAAAATCATTAATTATTAAAGAACTTAAGAATTCCAATCCCGGTTTCATTTCAAATCAAGGTTTGAAATAATATATACTTATATAATTTATATATCAAATCATACTATAGAGAATGCAAAACAAAATAAAATTTGAGTCAAAACAAGGTTTAGACAAGCTATTAAGTGGTCTCCCCCACTCGGACTCTCGAAAATAAACGCCAATGATGCGTGCACACATCATCGAAATCATTTTCTAGCGTCAAGAGAAGGGAATATAACACTTATCATAAAAAAAATCCTTCGAAAACAATTTCAACTCAATTATACTATCATATAATGCTCATATTATATTTTTCAAATTCTTGTAAGTCAATCTCAAACACCGGAATTTAAATTCCCAAATCCAAGTTAAAATTCATTTATATTCATTATCAATTGTGTTTACAAGATTTCATTTTCCTAAATCCATTGTTATTTAATCAATTGTTGTAAATATTGACTGATCAAACAATAACGATAATAATCTAATATTATCATCTCCTAACAATCAATTCAATCAAAATGAATAAATATTCAAATAATTCTTTTATATAAAATATATTCCAAAATGATATTATGTTGGTTTGTCATATTCGAGTGTTTAGAAATTCCTATCGACGCCTTGGCGTCCCAAGTATCGACCAGAATTCATAAATACTCAACGGAACAAATTAACACAATATAAAACCATTTTATATCAAATAACAAGTACGCTCTCTCATATACACTCAACTCATTCATATAGTTTACCTCTATTTCAATGAGTTATTCCCCACTAGAGCCAAGGTTTATCGCTAAACCAAAGCTCTGATACCAACTGTAACGACCCGCCTTTTTGGACAGTTTAAACCGACGATCAAATACACATGCCGGTTCCAAACCATTAAAAAAAGGCAGATGGTTATTGGGGTAATTAAGAAAAGAAAAGAAATAAAGGAAATGAAACAACACAGAATCTCGCAGCGGAACAATAAAATATAATAGTCAAATAAACAGTTCATGAAGCTGTTTACTATACTTAGACAATTATTTATACAACATTTATCAGAGTTATACATATACAACAGAACAAATAAATAATGCAGCAGACAACATGATGCACAGATAATAATAGTAATAGTATACCAAATCTTCGTCTTAGTCCTCCAGAATAGATCTTCAAAAACTGAAAACTCAGGACTGACCCGAGTGTAATGAAAAGACAAAACACTCGAGTCAGGACTAAAATATCCATATGAAAGTTAAATCAATCGTAAATAAATATGAGTGTGACGGCGTCAGAGATGATTACGGGGTTTGACATCTCATATCCAGTGTCAACGTGCGTGCAATAACTTAAGAGATGTTACGAGATTTTCCACCTTTCAAGGATCCGTTAAACTATCTAGTAGGTATAATGTACGCTAAGTAGATAATGTCTATCAGTAATATAAAGTATCAAAATAGCGTCAAGGCGTTACCATAATCCCCCTTAACACATTTTATATTCCCAAAAGCATATACAAGACCGTACTTTCCCCAAAACCGAAAGTCACCAGAGGGCAATCCATATACGCAAGGTACAAACCAAAACGTAGTGGTCGCGAATAGGATAATCAGTATGACAAGGTACATGAGGCGATACCAATTAGGATACTAGTAGTTGCGTGATCCGGACTGATGTTGAGCATAGCAGCTACTACCTCAACACCACGAAACAACACTCCCAAATCAAGGGGTGCACCCAAATCAAATCACAAATGTAATAGATATGGTATCGAAGAAGTGTGTCCGCTAGAGGTGGCGAACCTCAATGGCCCGGCGCGGCTCCTGTTTTAGTCATGTCAGGGGTCATCCAATATCGTTCTCTTTCTTCAGTCAACGCGTTCACCAAACCATCCACTTCATTCTGGATCAACACTCCGCGTATAATAGTTATTAAAGTGGTTTTCGGTATCGACAGAGAGTATGTCCATATCCGATCCCGGTCTCTTTAATAACTACGTATTATTACACTGATGGCTCTTTTATATTTCAAATTGATTCATGATTGATAACAAAATATCATATTCACTTTAAAATCAAATCCATTTTAAAATCATCATATATTCAAAATTATCAATTTTGTCCGATAAATCAATTTCACTTCAAAATTTAATTCGAATTCAATTTAGGTTATAATCTCTACTTTAACCTAGTTCGTATTTAAACCAAAGGTTTAAATATAAACATTTTCGTCTCTTTAACCAGTTTGAATTTAAGAAAATAGTTTAAATAGTTTAAAATAGTTAAATAATTCAAAATAGTGTAATAGAAAATATTTAAATAGTTTAATCGAAAATAATTTGAATATAAAATGGTTTATATATAAAATAGTTTGGAAAAAATCAAAAATTATTTGATAAATAATTCCAAAGTCAAACCGGTCAACTTCCCAAATTTCCTATCCAAATCAAATCCAAATTCCATTTCGATTTAATCGATTTATTCCAATTTCAACTTGAATAAATTTCTATTCCACGTAAATTTCGATTTCAATTCACAAATTTCTTTAAATTTCAATTCAATTCCAAATTAATTTAAATCTAAATTTCAAATAAATTTTCAATTCCAAACTCAAACTTGAAATATCATTTCATATCAATTTTCTTAGAAATATTCAGAGTTCGATTAAAAGTCCAATCTTTTAAAACAAATCAACTTTCAAAAATTTACACCGTATTTCAATTTTCAATTTAAATCTAAACTTCGATTTTATTTAATAATTTCGTTTACCAAGTTTAAATTCTAACATTTCGAGCTCCAATTCAAAATAATTCAATTTCCATAAATTGGATTTTATTCTTAAAATCAATTCATTTAAATAATTTCAAAACAACTTTTAAAATCATTTAATTTATCCAACTCGGTGTCCGTATATAATTTTCTAACCTATGGCCAAGTGATTAGTTATTACAATTAAATGTCAGGGATGAATATATCATTTAAATCAATCACAGTGTCATATGTATGCATAGCAGGATATATATAAACAAATAAACATCCAAACATTTAAATATCAACCAATAACATCCATCGAAATACATCATCCAATAGGCAATACAATTCACGGCAATTTCATATTTATCAATGTCAGGTAATTTAATCGCAATTTAATTTTAATTTAAATTTAACTGTCAATTTAATTTTTTTAACGGTGAATTCAAATGACAATCAATATGATAATTAAATTTTATCAAACAACAACAAATAAAAATCATAACTATGCATAATGTCAAATTCAACTAGCATAAAGATATTCAGTACGTTGTGAGCGTTATAAAACACTCACCTTGATTTTTACGATTTTAAATCAAATCGAACGACGTTCGATTTAACATAAAATTTTAATGAGCTACAAACACTTTCGGATCTGCACTGCAGCGCAGCTCTCATCTCCGTGATTCCGGCGCTTCTTCCCCAACGTGAAATTCACGTATGCAAACCCATTAGCCGCCGATCTTCAAGCAATTTTCATGACCACCTCGTCGACTTCCAGAACGATCAGCTAGCGCCGCCACGAAGCCCTTCACCAGAGCCACCTACGCGCCAAGTTTCATCCCGTCATTCGCCGTCGTTTGCACGCAATTCAAGGAAATACGTACACACTTCCAAGTCAGATCTGGACGAATCCATGAAAAATTAGCATACATCAACCGTATGGATTTGAAGAGCTCGTCGAGATTTACACTTTTGCTTTTGAAATTTTTCGATTTCGTCGAACGGATTGAGAAATATTAAGGAAAGAAGATCGGAAATTTCTGGCCATGGAATAGGTGGCGGCCATGATTTAGAATTAGGGTTTCTGGATTAAAATAATAATAAAACTGTCTCGGTTTGCGTGCGTATTTATATAGGTAGGTCCAAAATCATCCGAACTCCAATCGAGACGTGCCGTCAGGCGTTTATAAGGTTTTACCCCCATTCCGGACGCAATGGAACTAGTTTGAAGGTCTAATTCGATCATATCTGGAAGATAGCTTTTCGAAGTCGATTATTTTAATTAAATTCGAAATTAAATTTCTACGCGTTTCAAGCTCGCACGGCCAAACGACAAGTCCAATTGCTACGAAAATTGAAATCCTACCATAATTTACTATTACGGATCCGATGAAACAAGTTTCGTCGAAATCCGAGACTGTTTGAAAAATGGCTATTTTAACTCGTCAATTAAATATTAAAATATTCAATTTTCACAAATTTACTTTTAATTCGATTTTAAAAGTTTTACAACATCATTCTAACTTTAATATGATAAAATAGAATTTTACAAATCATTTTTAATCATATTAAACCCGTTATCCAATTATTCAAATAATTTCAAATATTAAATTATTCAACAAATTACATTAATAATCATTTTCCTTCAATAATCACCTTAAATTTTCTAATTAAAATAGCTAAAAATACGGGTCGTTACAAAAGCGGATGGAAGTGTGATAATTTTCCATTCAACGGTGAATAAAGGAAGAAAATCGAGCACATGCCATTATTTCTAGGGAGAGATAGTGACATTTGGACTTGGAAACACACAGGAAAAGACTTTTCCATCAAATCAGCTTGGGAGGCGACCAAATTTAAATATCAAAAAGTCAACTGAAGTGGAATAATTTGGGATTGGTCTAACAATCCTAAAATGGCACTAACAACATACAAAGCTATCTTGGGTAGACTTCTTCCTAGGGATAGACTGTCTAAGTGAAGTATAATCGATGAAAAACAGTATTTTTTTGTGCGGTAATCAAGAAGAAATCCACTTACATTTAGTTTTCAACTGTGAATTTTCAAAAGTGATTTGGGAAAAGTGTAAACTTGCATCTAAACTAGCAATATCGAATGATAACCTTCAGCAAATAATCTCATACCTAGTAAGTCAGAGGAAGAATGAACACTTGGAATCCAAAATGTATAGCATTAGCTTGACAGTTACTGTGTGGAGCATTAACAATAGAATTTTCTAGCACCGGAAGAGTAACGATGTCGGCAAACTTTCTTTAATAGAAATATAAATTGTTCTCAAGAGAATAAATGAGAAGCTTTTTACCATGAGTAGGGGACGAGTAGTAATCGAATCTGAAGTAGCGGATATGAGGAGGGGAATGGAAGAAAACCCAAGTACAAGCTTTAGTGATCGGCCGCCATGAAGGAAGTTGAAGAGTTCGGAAATTAGATCTGAAAGCAAGGAGAGATAATGACTCTAAGTTGTACTTGATGTAACCGTCAGCGGCTTATTGGGCTAAACATATTTTGGGCTGAAATGCCCTATAAAGTTTCACCCGCTTTCATATATATATATATATATATATATATATATATATATATATATATATATATATATATAGACACACACACATATAGGATCTACGGCCTCTTAGTTTAAACCACTCATTCTGATTTAAACAATAATATTTTTTCTCTCTTATCGCACATGTTATTATTTAAATCGGAGTGAGTGGCTGAAATTAAAAGGCTAGGCTAGGGACTGAATAGAGGGAGCTGCGGATAATTCCCCGTATACGTATTATGTACACACACACACATGGGGAAGGATCTACATCCCCTTTATTCACCCATTTCGATTCAAATAACAGTGCATTCTCCCTATTATCACACCATGTTATTATTTAAATTGGAGCGAGTGGCTGAAATAAAGGACTAGGTAGGGGGTTGTGGATCCTTCTCCGCCCCATACACACACATATACATATATGTATGTATGCATGCATGTAGACACACAAATACGTACACCTTATATTAATTACTTATTTAATAAATTATTTGGTTAATTAAACATTTTAATTAAATAATTTAATAAATTTTAAGATTTATTATTTAATTTACCTTTTTAAGATAAATATTTAACTTTAACCTTTATAGTTATATATATATATATATATGTATGTATCAATATATATAAATATATATTAATTTTTAGTTAATTATTTATTTAATTAATCATATTAATTAAATTTGAAAAATCTACTAAATAATTTTGTCAAAAAAATTTGAAAAATCTTAAGTATATTTTATGACATTTATAGAATTTCCTTTCATATATTAAACTTAACATGTAAATTTAAAATATATTTTAAATTTTTAAGTCCTAATTTGAAAATTATCCCAAGGTCCTAAAAACTCTTGGTTTTACATCTGGACCAACCTTTAGACTTACTCCAACAATTGGGTCAAGCGGGTAGTTAGAGTGCGGAGAATACTTAATTATTCAACCCCAAGTCTAAACACTAATATTCTAGACACCCATCAAACATAGAATTTTAATTAGTTGGTCCCAAATGTTAACTAATTCGACTGCATAAACTATTTGGGCTCTGATACCATTGTTGTAACTGCTCCGGTCAACAGCGGGTGAAATGGGTAAATTTTAAAATATTTTCCAAAAGAAATTTTCATAGGCTTATGAGATCCATTAGTTAACATTGGATCCAATATAATTATTTAATAAAATCGTATTTTTTATTTTTATTTTTCCATTTAGTTAATATGTATTAATTAAATATAAGGTATATACAAGTATGAATATATCTAATATATTCATACATAAGTGAGATCACATACGTATGTGACAAAAACATGGTCAAAAATATATACATGTGTAGTTTTGGGACTTATACCTTCCACGTACATATTTAGAATTTATATGTGTATGTGTCATTGTGTCTCTATGTGTGTGTATATTATACCTCGTTTAAAATATTTAGTACGAAATATATAAACATAAAGCATGTCAAAGACAATGACATATTAATGAAATTATAAATTTAGTTTCATAAAATATCAAACATAATTTGACTTAGTCAAAAAGTTTAAATCTACAAAATATTTAAATTTGATTTAACAAAAATATATTAAATTCAAATACAGATCTACGTTAATTAATTTAAAACATCATTGATTAACTGAGTATGAATAGTAAAAAAATAGTATAGTCGAAATTAATTTTTAATTGATTTTAAGATGTAAATATTAAATTTAAATCATTTTAATATATATATATATATATATAAATTATTAAATATGCATATAAAATATAAATGTATGCACAATCTTTCGGCAAACAAACAAATTTTAGACAAAAAATATAGAGCTTGTTTTGTTGATATGTGTGTATGTATTAAAACTATATCTATAATAATTTTATATTAAAATGAATTTGTATATAGTAAAATATATATGTGAATATATATATATATATATATATATATTATAATATCTTAATTCGGCAAAAATAACCTTTTTTCTTGTTTTTATCATAGTCGAAATGAATTTATAAATTTAATATGTATATGTATGTATATTGTTTTCAAATATATGTGTGTAGGGGGGTGCGTGCATGTACGCGTGTTATTAATGTTTGAATGGTTTAAAAATAGTTTAAATTAATAAATGATTATTTGAAATTATAAAATATTGTTTTAAGTTTAAGAAAATATTTTACATACATTAAAAAGAATACATGGCCGAAATCAAGATACACGCGTATATTTTAATTTAAACTAGTATACTAAAATGAAAGAGAACATTTGATTAATAATATAAATTGTTAAAATTAATTATATATTATACTAAAGGCAGCAATATATATATATATATATATATATATATATATATGGTGATTAGGATGATACAACAATAATATATGTAAATAAAAAATTTACCGCGATGGAGGGCAGCTTGATAGGCACACATTAATCTAAACAGACTCTTACATCTCCTAAATATCTACTCGAATTCTCAACCTTCGAAGTATAGCCACTAGGATTTGATATATAAGTATTTGTTACAGTGGATAAGGGACCTAGGCAATGGATATATGATGGAGGAAAGACTGGCCTAAAAGGAGGGGCAAACAAAAAAGAGACCAAAAACAAGTGGTATTGGTTTAGTCATATATATATATATATATATATATATATTATATATATATATATGAAATATCTTTACACATTTCTCTCTTGTCAAGTAAAACCCTGAGACCACTTCTCACCTCCTATTATGGTCGGCCATGATATGGTCCTAATAGATCAAATAATATCCAAAACTCATGTTGTAATTAATTGCATTTAAATTCAATTTAGAGGTACATAGATATAATACATCGACATGCATATATATATATATATATATATATATATATATATATATATATATATATATATGTATGTATGTATGTATGTATGTATGTATATGTATATGTATATGTATATGAAAGAAACATGCACACAAGCGCGCGCGCGCATACACACACACATATATGCATCCACTTACTTACTGGTAGCACCCATAACAACTCTAGAGGCTACCTATTTATTAAAGACGCTCGAAATACCAAATACAACCATAATTAATATTCCTCTAAATTTTACTTAATTTAATTAATTGACAAGTCTTTTAAACTAATTCAACCGGGTGGTATTTCGGAGACTGAATATATTCGATTATGCAATTCACATGTGTGAACTCAACCTGAATTCAATCGTCGATTTTCTCGATTCAAATATTAATGTCTGCATGTCACCTTAGTTAATGGTATGAAACTTTAATTGAATTCATCACTTACTAATCTCATCGGTAAAATCTAGTTTTACGTAATCTTAAGCTGTACCTACTGGTGACGATAATTTACACATGCTTCTACTCAGACTCAACTATAGTAGCTCAATGGTCGTCATGCCATGATTTAATTGCAATCAAAGTAGAGTATCTACACATAAGTTTCAGGGTATTCTCAAGTCGAGAGAACTGTGTTACATCGTCACATAGAGATTTCATGTTTGACTCGGTTGTTATCAACTAACAGGACACCCTCGGGTAAGTTATTCCATGGTTATCCAATAACCACGAGTACGTAACTCATTGGTGTCCTCGACAGTCATGAGTAATACATTACCCAACAGTTGGAGAGTGTTGCGTACTCCGGTCTTGACGAATTAATCGATATCCTTTCTCGAAACTTCTTGAACATGAATATTTAAAATAAAATGTTATTATTTAATGCGATTAATTACTCACGATTACAACGATTTACAACTATTATCACATAATATTTCATTTAATAATTTTCTTATGTGCATACTTTAAACTAATTACTTAATTAATTATATCACTATATAACAAAGTATAATAGAAATCAAATACGTTTATTACGAACAAAATTGATTATAGAATTATATATATGTAACAAATAACATAATTATCTTTAGGGCATACCACTAACTATTTCAGAAAATATATTTAATCACTCATTTAAACTATGAACACAAAATTCAAATCGTAGACAGTACGAAGAAATGACTTTAGGTAAAAGATATCGAACATTTTGCAATACAAAACAATTTTTAAACATCGTTGTAAAATAGTATAACATATATATTTTGAAATGTAAACGCGTAAGTGTAATAATCTATAGTAAACTGAAATATAACCACCAAAATTTCCATTATACACATGTAGAACTTGAAATGGATAAGAATTTTTTTTTCCTCTAAGAATAAGAATGATACTTGATTCAAGCAGAACACTCATTTTGATATCTTGAGGTTCAAACTGATTCCTCTAGAACATCAATCTAGAGCGACATACAACTTACCACTCAAGCCAGTGGTCCTTAAAAAGAAAAATATTTTTTAATAATGTATATATTCCGTGTTTTAAGAAAAATGCAAACTAGAAAAATCTTGGAATGCAAACAAATTCTTTTGCCGATTTAAACAGTTGCAAATAAACAAGTATTCATTCAAAACACACACTTAGAATTTTGCAAATCAACAACTATTCATTCAAAGATACATTTGAACATTTTTGAAAGTGCAAAATTTTCCATTTTACAAAAATAAGAAATTTCATAAAAACCTTAAAAATACATACAATAGAGTGGCATACCACGTACCACTCAAGCTAGTGGTCATTAACAGGAAAAATATTTTTAAATAACGTATATATTCTGTTTATTAAGAAAAATGCAAACTAGAAAAACTTTGGAATACAAACAATTTTTTTTGCATATTTAAATAATTGCAAATCAACAGATACTCATTCAAAACATACATTTCAACATTTTTGAAAGTGCAAAATTTTCCATTTTGCAAAAATAAGAAATTTCAGAAAAACCTTGGAATACATACAATAGATTGGCATACCACTTACTACTCAAGCTAGTGGTCATTAACAAGAAAAGTATTTTTAAATAATGTATATATTCCGTGTTTTAAGAAAAACGCAAACTAGAAAAACCTTGGGATACAAACAATTTTTTTTTTGCATATTTAAATAGTTAAAAATCAACATATACTCATTCAAAACATACATTTGAACACTTTTGAAAGTGCAAAATTTTCCATTTTGCAAAAATAAGAAACTTCAGAAAATTGCAAATTATCCATAATAACTTGGAAACATAAGCATAAGTTGAATAATCTCTATAGTCAAACACATAAAAATGTTATTAAAAAAATGAAAAAAAAATTGATCGTCTTATGAATAACGCACGTTGTAGAAATGAGTGGAAATATTAAATCAAAGCACTTGATTCATATAGTTGCAAAATAAACAATCAAACGTACATTGAGATAACTTCTATGCAAAATAAACACAATCCTCACATAACAAGAACCATTAGAAACTAGGCATAAGGACAAAGTTCATGAAAATTTTGACTCGGATAACTTTCCTTTTTACGCAAAAAAAAATTTTTTAACCAAAAGTCCTTTCATTAAAATAAGATGGAATTAGATAGGCCCTCTATGAATATCCGAAAAATCAAAATCTGTCTGCATCCGCATCGATATTCGAAAAAACTGACGTGGATGTAGATTTAAAAACATCGACATTTGAAAATTATCCGTTCGGTATTTTCAAAATTATAGTTTAAGTTATGTGTATTTTAGTATAGTGAAAGATATTTATTTACGTTTTTATTAAGTTTGAATTCATATTATACGCACTAAATAAATATTAACTGCTCAAAACTATTTATTATCATTATATTTTTAACACTTCTATAATCTGTGGGGTTGAAAAAAGTTTATGTTAAAATAAAATTTTACATTTATATTTCTTGATTTATTGGTCGTTGGTGGATAGGATAATTCTCTGATATCTGTCCTTATCTGCGGATGCGGATGTCCAATATCCGAAAATGATTTCGGATTCGAACGCGGGTATGGTACTATCGACATCTGAAAGTATTCGTTGACAGACCTAGAATTAGAATAACAACGGGAAGGTGAAGTTTGCTGGAGGTGGCATAAGAACCCCCAAAAGCGACGACGGAAAACACTACGACGACGATGATGATTGGAAACTGATGGCTAGAGTTAATGTGTTTTTTCCTTGAAGTTCCAATGCAGTAATGCTATAAGTACAACCAGCATTTTTCGAATTGAAAAAATGAGTATGCACTATGTTCGTATGATGCTATGCTCGCTGGTTTTGTGCGGAGTAGGAATCTACTAAGGTGGAGTCGTGTGTCGGTGCAACGGCTAATGATCAAAAATTTTGCCATGATTTTGCATTTAGGGTCGATTGATGGGGTTAGACAATGGTGTTGGACACACGATAATGGAGATAGTGGAGGCACTGACAATGAGACAGGCGACGTGGATAGCGAAACAGAGTAGACTTTGGCAGCTGGGTGCAAAAAGAACATGAAATTTGGAATGGAGGATAGATGACATGAATTTGAAGAGGTTTTGTCTGTCTCTTCGAATTTGGAACTTGTGATCCAGATGCTAAAAAAACTATTCGGAAACAAAGTGTAACAAACAACCACTTTTATACATAAAAATGGACAAACATTACGTTTCCCCATGATAAAAGAATGAGAAAAGAAAATGCATATCTCAAAATACACAACCATCCCATTTGTCCATTATGAGAAATGAAACTGTGCAAGCATTATGTTTTCGACCAAACTACAAATATCTCAAAATGTTTGCACATCTCTAAATGTTCCCAACAACCACAGATTGTAGCACATTTGGAGAAAAAACCCAAAATATAAAATAAGTTCAATTTTGGTAACAATATGTGATTAAGTACAGATTTAATTCTTGATAAAAAAGCTAAGGAAACAAAGGATAATAGCTACTTTATTCCCATATTGTACGAAGTAACACGTGAGTACCTGGTGTTCCACGGAACCCTGGAATTTTACCAGTTGGTATCGAGTTAATCCAACACTAGTAGGGTCAATAATATCGCAACTGCACAATGATACGACTAAAAAGATAATTTTGGCAAAAATACATACGCAGACAACATTCAACTCCATGCAAAGTGCACTTAGATAACATAACATCAATAAAACAGCGCATACAAAATATCATAACCAAAACAGAACAATTCCCACTAGAAATACTCGAACCAGATCAAAAATAATGTATAGGACAAACACATGAAATTAGTTTTAAACAAACGAAAATAACATATCAATCATTCTCACTGGTCTCCTGGAAGAGTCTTAATGATGTCCGAATCACCTGCACATTTTTTCCATGTAAAAATCATTAATAACAACTTACACTAATATGCACCATAAAGTATACAAGTAACAACCATTTTAGGTTATAATATTCAAACAAAGCCACAAGACTACTAAATTGGATGTTTAAACATTATTTAGTGGCACAAAATTAGACTAGACTACAGAAACTATTCTACTACCCCAATCCGAATAAATATGAACTATAATATAACTCAAAAATTGGATGTCATAAACCAGGTTGATTTTGTGGCTCTTGTCGGGTTAGGACAAGTAATCATTCTCACAGAAAGATATACACAGAACAGTAATTGTAGTGTAACAATATTCCACTGCGGAAGTAACTCTTAATTGTGGAAAACACTCACCTGGATCAATAATGCTCAGGCAGCAAACACGAAAATACTTTCCACATGCAGTTCCAAGATCAACATTGTCTGTAGCAATACACAAGGAGACTTATAATGTAGGTATTTCAAGTACTCCAACAAAGATTGCCTTCTCTATTTTTTGCTAACATAAAGGTGTTCTCTTTACAATACACCAGGTTTTAGGTGAAGTTCAAGTAGCACCAGATTAAAAGAGTCTCAGCATACACATGTCTGAGATTCAGTCTTAGTCAAATAAAAGACAAGCTAAACATTATGTACTGCAGATAAACATTATACACCACAAATGTTAACATAGTATATACTGCAAATGGCTTACAAGCACCAGCTTTAACATCATAAATAATATCAAAATTTAGAAACAAGAGTTCAATATTTTTGATAATTTTAAAAGCTTAAAATGTAGAACCTTCAAAAAAGTAAACCAAATAATTGTTATTATGATTTAGTTTATGTTGGCTGGTGGGATTTAAAGACAGCAAAACGTAAAGTACACAACTCTATAAGAGCACACAACATTGCATGCAACATATCAGAAAAAGATTACTTACTTCCATTAAAATGATGAACTCCAACCTTGGCCAACATAGCATAATATTCAATTAAAGACCTGCGTAGGGGAGGACAGTTGTTTGCGATGATAACCAACTTTGCTGCAAAGAAAATTCACAAACTTTTCATCTTAGAATGATGCTTGACAGTAGATGATGCTTGACTGTAGGCTACTGATATAATGCACTAAAAGTATGATGCCAGACATCAATCAGTAAAAGAATGATTTCTGATCAACAAAATATGCACATACCACATACCAAGATTGACAATTATTACAAGTGAATCTAAATTACCAAAATAACAATGCTAATGTTTCTTCTACATCCTACCATCGTGGTTTACAAGTGACAACCTAACCATTCATGCTGTAAGATTAGCCTTATGGCTGCAAATGCTCTAATAAAAACAATATGCACATGCCATGTAACACACACACATGAGCGTTACAGCACATGCTTCGCGCATGATTAGAACACCTGAATTGTTTTTCTACAAATTGTATTTGTTTGATACGTTCAAAAGAAAATGATTTCCACAAATATTTGGCCATAATTTTGTGCTGAATCGTACGTAGTTAATTTGAATTTTTATTTCTAAGTTGTAATTCTATTTTTTTAGTTTAAATTTTTATTTGTATTATTACTAATATAAAAGCAAACTTGTAAAGTAATTTATTTGTCAAATCTCATTTTTAAGTAATATTAAGACTTGGTAAATATTTGTAGCGGAAATTTTGAATTTGTAGAGGAAGATTAATTGTTGCATACTATATTTAAACAATAGTAAATTTTAGTAATATTTAAGGAGGTTTATTTATTAGATCCAATATTTAAGGGATATTAAGATTTGATAATATAAAGAGTGGAATTTTGAATTTATAAAAGAAGTTGGATCTAATTTTTAAAGATATTAATATAAATGAGCATTTTTTGTAGTTTATGATACAAAAAAATGTGACATCAAAAATATCATAACTATCATTAAAGACGTGTTGAATTATCTAAAAGAATCTTTTACTATATAGATGTGCGTGTCTGACTTATTCTCATTTTAGTGAATACGAAAACCTAGAATTAGATTCATTGAAATATCCAACTTTTAACTTGATTTGAATTGTTCCAATCCATCGTAGAAATAACATAAATTAAAGGGAATGATAAGATAATACTTGAATATATAAGAGTGAAGGGTTTATTGGAAAGTTCACGGCT
Organism: Allium cepa; assembly: GCA_030765085.1. Classification (NCBI taxonomy): domain Eukaryota; kingdom Viridiplantae; phylum Streptophyta; class Magnoliopsida; order Asparagales; family Amaryllidaceae; genus Allium; species Allium cepa. The sequence goes on along the minus strand of CM060934.1, from coordinate 603,186,757 downwards.
TGGAAGCACAATCTTTTTGTCCGACCGCGATCTTCCCAAAATACCATATATATGAGCGTTAGGGCACGCGCTTCATGCCTGATAATGGCATGTGCTTGGCTATAGGTTATATATGATCAACACGATCAAGAAAAAATGGTTTGCACAAATATTTAATCATGTTTTTACGTTGAAATAATGTGTAGTTAATTTAAACTTTTATTTCTAAGTTTCAACATCTAATTCTTTTTGTTAGTTTGAATTTTGTATTATTAATTAATAAACAACAAATTTGTAGTTAATTAAAGAAAAAAATGTTTATTTGTTAGATCCTATTTTTAAGTGTAGATGTATGTTTTCAATATGTAAAGAAGTTTAACTGTTTGATCATATTTTTAGGGGATACTAAGATTTGTTAACATCGAGCAAATTTAACTGTTAGATCTTATATTTAAGGAATATTAAGATTTGTTAATACTGTAGAGGAGAATGTTTGGTAGTTCATGCTGACGCTAAAAAAGTGTGACACCAAACTATTACAACTATTATTAAATATATATATATATATATGTATGTATGTATGTATATATGCATGTATGTATCAGAATAAAGAAAATATATAACAAGGTTCAAATACGTGTTATCTGCAATGGACGGCTACAATAAATTAAATTTAAATCAAGAACACTTTTGATCTCTAGTATACTCGAATGGATTCCAACCTTACAATCATTTAAAAGAGTTGTAATTACTTAAAAAGTTGTAATCCATTGTTGATGAGTATAACAGTGATGAAAATCATTATTGATTTAAATTTAATGATCATTCTTGAAAACATCTGTTTGGTGTCAAAATTGCAAATGCTAACTCCAAAATATTCACATTGAATCAGTTAATAAAATAAAATCCCTTTAAGCAAATAATTAAAACCTGTGATAATTCAAGAAAAGCCAAGATATTGGTACGAGGACAAAAAGGAATTAAAAAATATAGGAGATAAGATAAAACCAACATGGATAATCAAATACCACGTATTCAAAAAAATGTTTTTTTATCGCACAATTAATAAAACTATCATGATTTCCTACTAACGATAGAAACGGCATATCATGATAATTCAAGAAAAGCCAAGATATTGGTACGAGGACAAAAAGGAATTAAAAAATATAGGAGATAAGATAAAACCAACATGGATAATCAAATACCACGTATTCAAAAAAATGTTTTTTTATCGCACAATTAATAAAACTATCATGATTTCCTACTAACGATAGAAACGGCATATCTCTGTAAAAAATGTCTTTTCTTTAAGTTAAACAATCCGTAAAAGTATCATGATCTTTTACTTACAATATGAGAAAACACATCAAACAAAAGAAAAATAGCCATACAAGTGAAAAAATATACATATAATTTCATTTCTCTACAAAGAGAGCATATATGACAAGCATTTCAAAAAAAGACAAAGACCCTTCTTTTGTCTAGCTATACCCCCCTTGACTATAAATGATGGAAAAAGGAACGCTTGCATAAACCCTTTGACTGAAAGGAGTAATAATGGATATTAATGTATGTCTCTCAAGAACAAAGGAAATTGGTTTTGTTTACTAAATATCATTCTAACATTTAAATTGTGTACATAACAAACAAAAAATTTAATATAATTCATATATATACTATATACGATTGAAAATTGAAATATGCCATTTAGTTAGATTTTCTATAAACAAGCAAGCGTACAAAAACACACAGATAGTTAATATCTTGTAAAACGTATCTTTTATAAAAATTAACAAATAATATTATCATGTAAATTAGTTTTAGAGCATACCTTTGTAAAAATACCCCTCCTTTTATATCAACTCTCTTGTTCAGTCAAAAATACACTTTAACAGTACATACTGTTTTAAGATGCAATATGACTCCATTCTTACTTTTGATAAAACAACATGAAATTTTAAGTCTATTTAATTGTCAGTTTTTTTTCAAAGTGATTAGAAATATTATTTCAATACTTTAAATTCTTTCAGAAATGTTTTTTCACATGTGCATCAAAAAACATGTCAAAGTACCAGCAAGCAATATGAGCGCTGTCGATTCAGAAAAATTCAAAGTTGGATACATGAAACAATCTGTGACACCATTAACACAGGTTATTGCAAGATCGCCCTTATGGTTGAAATATTCTAATTAAAGTCAACTGGGTACTGAAGAGTTGCTCAAAAACATATTGTAAAATGATAAGATATCTAGAATTTCGGCAGTGAGATAAGAATGTTTGACATAAAATTACTTCCCACAAACACCAATTGTTAAGGGTTTAGATGGATTTTAGGTTGGTGATTTATATTAATAAATGTTTGAGGTATCAAAAGAAAAAATTCTTCCCTGCCAGGAGAAGCAAAAATCTCCTGCAAATTTAATAAATGGTGTGTTTGCTTTTATTTCTAAATATTGCAAATAAACCTAACAAGTCCAAATTAATACAAAGCTAAGTATAATCACACGGAAATAACCTTAAAAAAGTTTGACAGGTCATTTTTCAAGAACTGAAGGATAATGTGTACTGCTCTATGTGCAAACTAACAAGTTTTTGCACCTTGAAAAAATTAAAAATTAAACTAATGAGAGTAACAAGCATAGTGCATCATTTCTTAAGTTATGAAGAACGTACTCATTCCTAAATGCAATAATTAAGAAATATGAAAGGTAAACATGACTTGCTTAATGTATCAAATAAGAATCAAAACTTGTTACAAAAATAAATTAACTACTTATATAACCAACAAAATGTCCAATCCCAAGAAATAAATAGTAATGGCTTAATGAAAACTAAGCCAAGAAAATTTCACGCGATAATCTTAATATAGGGTACTGCATTCATCTCTGTGGAGGAGTTGATATCCAAAGAGTCAAATTTCAGTCCCGAATCACAGCTAAATAAATCATTTAGTTGAGATCGGCCTCAATAGTGGATTGCAAAAATTGGATGTGCTTAATCAACATGTAATCAGAAATTTAGCTTCCTGAGAAGCACAATTTTGTGCAATCGATTACAAAAAGTCTAGATTGGTTTACGGCAGTGTAAAAAACATAGATCTACTTTAAAAATTCACACCTTTGGAGCTTCTGAGAGATCTAAGCACGGTTTTGAATCCTAGAGTGTACTTTCCACTCTTCATTACCAGAGCTAATCTATTATTTATGCTCTCCGTTGTCTTCTTCTGCAAATTCATTGGTATTGTATCTCTTAGCAAAACAATTAAGGTGGCGATCGGACAAGGGAGAAGAAAAGCTTACGGTTTTCTTTATGGGCGCCATTGGAGCAGATGACAGGAGATAGGCGATGGAAAACCCTGAAACAAAAATGAAGATGGCGGCTGCAAAAGAGAGAGAATTCGTTGGAATTTATATCGTGCTAGCAACAAGATTTTTACGTAATCAACCTCGTTAGGGTTTTTCTTTTGGGTATTGGCTAGGTCCATTTGACGTCTTATTTTTTTCATAACCCAGCGCATAATCATTCACTGCAACTCGTACAAGAACAAATATTTGGATAGTGTACACCAACTATTTTTTCTGCTTTTTCTTAAAAGAGGAAATAAAAAGTGTTATCCAATCTTTTTGATTAGACAGGCTTCGGACAGGTTGGACGAATCGAGCTTATCAAAGCAGAAAGTCTAAAAATATAGCTTAAGAGTCTAAAAAAACAAACGCAAACAGAGTCTTGGGACAACCAAAACAACTCAAGACAACGCAACCGTGGGAACTTCAAGTTGGGGATCGGTACCGACTCCTACTTGTGGATCGGTACCGTTTGGTTGTCATTTCTGCTTGCATGTTTATCTTGATGTCAATGCTCTATTTCCAAAGTTTTATTGAATTAACGCAATTCTTCATCGATCTCCACGAACAATTAAAACTACGGCTTTGTTCTTCGTCAACTCCATCGTTTAGACTCGGAAACAAGCTAGCAATGGTGCATACAACTATGGAATTACGAAACTTACGGTAAGGCGATCCAAGGTGTAAGGTTGAAGACGCTAAGAATGGTGGATTTGGGGATCGGTACCGAGTCCCACTTAGGGATCAGTACCGACTCTCGGCTTTTGCTGAGATGCCGCCTATTGTTTTGGGAGAACGGGTCAAAATCGGATACAACGGCTAGGAGATATTGCATGCGAGATTTTAGACCTCTTACCTCTATAAATAGGAAGGTAAGGCTCATTTTTCACGATCTTTTGGCTCTAGTTCTTGTATTTCATATATTCTTGTGCTTTTGAAAATCTAAGTGCTAAAGTTATACCGACTTCCGAAGAACTTCTGTTTTCAAGTCAGAATCAAGTAATAAAATATTAAAGTGGACGTTGGCCTTACTTTGCCAAACCACTATAAACGATTATGTCTTGTTATTTCCTCATATTCATTCATATTTCTTCATATTTATTCCCTTCTATAACTTTTGGGTATTTGTGTCATTTTTGATTCAGATGTTTTGGTGCTTTCATTAATAGGGATATTCTCAGGCCACTTGGGTCAATCTTTTGTTGTTGGATTCCTATATCCAAGAGATAGACTAGACTTTTCTCTCTCTTTAATTTCTACAACTCAGATTTCCAACAATCTAGAAGAAGCTTTCTGCCATGGCCCCATCAAGGAAGCAACCCCAAACAAGAACCATAGATACCAGAGCTACCACCGATGACGTTGAGAATCAGAATCCTCGGCATGGGAATGAAGCTAACCAGCTGGAGCAAACGGAGATCCAGACTCCAAATGGCTTTGTCACCAGAGTGGAGATGGATAGAATAATGAAGTAGATGGAAGTCGGATTCCAATCTAGCTAAATGGAGATGAACAACACGATGCAACAGAGTTGAGGCTGTTGAATGAGCTATGGCCGTAGATGGAGTAGAAGGGATTCCAACTAAGAATCAGAGAGGTCTTCTTCATCCGAGAGAAACCGAAGGAAAGGAAGGCAAAAGAAAACTCAACACGCTGCTGGAACATCTGTACAAGGAAGAGGACGAACCTCAAGCTCAAATTCAAGGGTTGGTGCCGACCCTCACTTGGGACTTGGTACTGACCCTCAAAATGATGGGCCCAAGGCCCATCCTCTTAAAGGTGAGGTGGATCTTATCTCTGAGTGTGTTGTTGAAGATCTAAACATGGAAAAATACAATATTACTAATGATGCTGCTCACAGGAATCAAACGAGGGAAATGCTGGACGAATGGGTCCCCCGAAGTTTGGGGATCCTAGGTATCGAGCACCTTCCTAAGTGCATTCGTTGGGCATAACACTTAGAGCAGGACCCGATTACCGCCTCTTGGCCAAACCTATTGATTCAGACTATTTAGAGGATATGGTTAGGAGGTTGGTTAATGAAAATAGGTCTAGGATCAATGATGAATGCAGAACTTTATGCTAGTCGGAATCTGTTTACAGAGGACATCCTTCACGCGAGATACCCTTGAAGATTCAACATGGCAATGATGTCATTGTACGAAGGAATGGTGGATCCTAGGCAACACTTATTGATATATGAATAGCACATGGATTCAATCAGGGGTTCAGATGTTGTGAAGTGCCGTTGTTTCCTAATTTTCTTAGAAGGGGTGGCTATGATGTGGTTCATTTGGCTTTCGCCGAGGTCCAAATTGTCATGGAAATTCATGGAGCAATTATGTTTACACGCCTTATGTCCAAAACACGTGATGTCATTGTCTAATGTTCATCAAGCCGAAGGAGAGTCATTGAGGGACTATTTGAATTGGTTCCATACGACTGTAATAGAGATAACAGATCTGAAGGAAGATATGGTGCTAGTGGCACTTTGTAGAGGAGTTCACCCCGACTCGTATTTTAGGGATTGGATAGAAAGGAAGCAACCGTCGACAATGGAAGCTTTTTATAGAAAAGCTAATGAGTATTTGCGTTGGGAGGATGCACGTAAACTCCACGAAGGATTGATGCTGGAAGTTTGAAGGAACCGATTCAAAATAATATTATTGTAAAGAAATCTGGAGGAAGCTCTAGGAATGTTGATGTGAAAGTTGGCAATCTGAACAAAGGAGGAAAATAAAACAACGATGGGACAAAGAAGGGAAAGTCGGATAACAGGAGTTGTTTCAGAGGTCTCAAGTATGAGACTCGCGATTATAATAATAATAAGTGCATGGCACTTGCGCAACATGATTGAAGATTTAATAAGGAAAAAGAAATTGCAACAATGTGTGAAATCCCCGTAGAACGACGGGCAAGGAATTATAGCAACCTTGGGGTCATCTTTCCAACGAGGGCAAGCTGAGCCTGATGCTGATGCATTTAGGCAGCCAGAAAAATGATTAGTGATTAATACAAACATCGATGGCCTCATCCTGCCGATAAAAGTTTTGTCGAAATGGATAGATGCAATGTAGCTATAAAGCATGTTGAGAATGAAAGTTGTTATGCTATTGAGGACAAAGCTCCGGCAAAACAATCTTAAACCATGGCGGACGATATTATTTTCGGGAATAGAGATGCCAATGGAGTGGAAGCTCCAACAGTTTACCCATTCATAATCAAAGCCACGAGTGATCTTGAGGTTGTACGAAAGGTACTTATTGACTGTGGGAGTTCATTCAAAATTTTATTCAAAAAAGCTTACGATCAAATAATATTGGAGGAAAGCGATTTGAAGCCTTGTACAGGGGTTCAATGGGATGGCTACTGAAGCCATAGGATTTGTTGAATTACTGATGGAACTTGGTAGGGACGACTGCAGGCGAGTGTCAGTCATGCCGTTTTTATTATTGGATATTTATTCTGCTTATAAAGCATTCTTGGGCCGACCGGCCCTTGCTGAATTTGGAGCGGCCATCGCTTCCTGTTGTTTAAATATGAAATTCCCTACATATGACGGAATGGAGATCATGCATGGATATCGAGTGGCTGGCCACATGTGCTATGTTGCTAACTGAAGGAAGCAAGGCATAAGGAGAAAGGAAAGAATGTGGAGGGGACCGTTTGTATAAAAACTTTAGATGCATAGAAACTACAGCCTAAGCCCCAACTTAGGCAGACTAGTTAGCTTTACGATGACATGAATGGGAAAAAGAGCCAGAGGGCAGAAGAACAGCACCCGTCGAGTTGGCAATCGCTGTTATGGTTAGCAGGGATGACCCAAGTAAAGTCTTGAAAGTTGGATCTCAGCTCGGTACTTATGTGACAAAGGAGTTGGTTGGTTTTCTCCAGGCATACCTGGATATGTTTGCTTGCACACACTCGGATATGTATAGGATCTCACCCGGGATAGTGAGCAATGCATTGAACATAAATCCCAAACGTGTTCATGTGAAACAAAAGTGCTATGACCTGGGTCCGAAGAGATCCGCTGCATTCAAATAAGAAGTGGATAAGTTGAAGAATAATGGCTTAATTCATGATGCCTTATACCCGAATTGGGTATCTAACCGTTTTGATGAGGAAAGCGAACGGAAAATGGAGGACATGCATTGACTATTCGGACTTGAAGAAGGCATGCCTGAAGGATAGCTTCCCACTACCGAGGATAGATCGGTTGATGGACTTGAATATTGGACTCGAGCTACTCCCATTTATGGACGCATACTTCAGATACAATCAAATCCCCATGCACGTCCTAGATCAGGAACACACCAGCTTCATCACCGACCTTGGACTCTGCTCTTTGCGTTAAAGACCGTAGGAGCGACTTACTAAAGGCTTGTGGATCGGATATTCAAAGACCAAATTAGATGATCGAAGTTTACATGGATAATATGATTGTGAAGTCATGATGTTCGACTAATCGTGTTGATGATTTGACAAAAATTTCTAGCGTCCTCCGACGATATGGAATGAACTCAATCCTTTGAAATGCTCTTTCAGCATAGGGTCAGGGAAATTCTTAGGTTTATTGTTAATCCTGTAGGATGGAAGCTAACTTGGAAAAGATCAAGGCTTTGAGAGAGATCGAAGCCCCAAAGACGACCAAGGAGATCAAAAGCTTAAATAGAAAGGTTGCCACACAAATTTGGCTCATCTCTAGAGCCACTGACAAATGTATCCATTTTTTCGAGGAGATCAATAGGGGAAAGAGAAACTTTAAGTGGAATCAAGACTACAAAGACGCATTGTAGGCTCTACTGAATCAGTTAGAGAGGCCCCATATTCTCTCAAAACTGATGGATGATAATGATTTGTTCTTATATCTGGCAGTGTCGGTGCATGCCCTAAGTATCACACTTATACGTGAGGAATCTCGCATCCAGAGACTAGTCTACTATATCAGCAAACAATTGAAACGAGCAGAGAGAAACTATCCGCGATTGGAAAAGCTCGCGTACTACCTATTGATTGCCTCCAGAAAGCACCGCCCTTAGTCCTAGGCTCATCCGATCAATTCCCTTACCGACCAGCCTTTACGATATGTCATATAGACTTCTAAAAGGCTATTAAAATGGAACATTAAATTGAGTCAATATGATATTACTTAATAACCATGAAGAGCAATCCACGATCAAGCCTTGGCGGATTTCATAGTCGAATTCACTGCGCGAGATGATCCCCTAGAAAGCAGTAGGAAAAAGGAAGTTAGATGGAAGTTGTATACGGATGGTGCATCCAATGATTGGTGTTCTGGTGCTGGAGTTATGCTTGTCACTCCCATAGAACACCTGATCAGCTACACCTTGAAACTCGATTTTCCAGCAACGAACAACGAAGTTGAATACGAGGCCTTGATTGTAGGATTCAAGATCGCCAAAGAACTAGGAATAAAGACTTTACACATTTTCTTCGACTCCCAATTAGTGGTATGTCGGGTTCGAAAAGAGTATTAGGCAAAAAGAGCGAGGCTAGCTCCTTATTTAAACCAGGTTCTCGAGCTGCTCAATGACTTTGAATACATTACGATAGCACATATTCCCAGAGATCAAAATGAAAAGGCCAATTCCTTGCCAAATTGGCTAGTTCTAGGGATGCACAACTCATGTGAAAATTGCCTTCCTAGTGCACTTTCTCGTATTTTGATGAAACTAGTGTCATTAGATCCATAATAGTGTATTATTGTATGTTAACTAATTTCACGGTGATCGGACATATGGTTTGGTCGTGTGAGCTAGGCTGTCAATGGAAACCCGAAAAATCCAAAATCTGTCCGAATTCGTATTCGAAAATACGAATATTATCCGATATTCGAAAAGCTGATGCGGGTATCCAATGTCCGAAAAGAATTTCGTATGCGGATGCGGATATGAGTGTATCCATATCCGAAAAACATCTGTCCGTATATTGATTTATTATTTAAAGATACCCATAATAAGTTATACTTAGAATTTATTTAAAAATTAAAGCCGGCCCAAGCCCATCAAAGTGCCAAACCCTAATTCAATTTTCATAGCCGCAACCCGCACCAAAATTATGCTCATTTTCGTTTCAAACTTACAATCTCATTTTCCACGGTTGCAAAAAAATATGAAACCCTAAATCGACGAAACCCCTCACATCACTCCGATGTCGCTCCCCCTCGTAGCTCCAACTTTGGCACGTCGTAGCTCCGGCTCAGTTACGAAACCCCTTACATCGCAGCTCCGATTCGACTCCAGCTCCTCTTTGGTTCTCCTCCTAATGGCTTCACTTCTGGTATTTCCTCTTCTGGTTTTCCTTCTTTTTAAATGTTATAAGCTCTGGTTCATGGATTTCAGTTTGAGGATTTTTGTTTTTGAATGTATTTGTTAATTTCAATGTTTTTAGAATGTATATGTTAGTTTTGTCATCTCAAGTAAATTCAGTTTCAGCCATTGTTTTCGAAAGTGCTTATTTGTACACGTTTGTTTCTTCGAAAATATAACCTGAACATAATCTTATGTTTATATGACCAACTTTTTTTCGTTTCTTTCTTTTTTTCCTAAAAAGAAAGATTTATATATACAATATATACCGTGAGTATTTTTTATGAAAATTGTAAATATTTGTGGTCTAATTAGAATTAAATATAGTGTTTTCTAAATCATGATACTAAGAAAGAGAATGTGGATTTTGAATTTCAAGTATGTTTTACGAAATTTCCCATAATAAATATTTCTATGTTATGCTTCCACTTTTGAGTAAACATTTTCATGTGAATGCTTTTAAATTTGAAGGCTGCAGCTACATTAATATATAGTAAACTGATAGCTTGTTGTTTGGACATAAAAGAAATACTGAAACTAAGATAAATATCAAAAAAGGAGGCCGATAAAACATAAATAATTTAAGCAAAAGATACAACACAACTTGCATCATTTCGAAGTGCTTATTTGTACACGTACACAGTTTTATATATGTTAGTTTCATTGTATATATACAGATTTTTTTCGAACGTATAAAGAACCTTACAGTTTTGAATATAAAAGTTTTGATTGCTTAGAAGTTTCAAAGAAATAGAAGTTTCAAACGATTGCTTATAATTTCAAATGATTGCTTATAGTTTTGATAGCTTTGAATATACAGATTTTATATATTTCATCAGATTTCAAAGAAATAGAAGTTTCAAATGATCAGAATTTTAGAAAATATATAAGTATTGATTTCTTATAGTTTTGGTTTTAAATGTTTTTTTAAAATGCAAATAAGCTTGCTGCTGCAATAAGCTTTATTTTGCTATTTTTAAATGTTTTTTTGAAATACAGACTTTTAAATTGGTACAGTAATAAATTATAGACTTTTAAATTGGTCCAATAATGAATATTTTACAGACTTTTAAAAATGATATGAAAGTAGTTTTATGAACATTTGCAGACTTTTAAAAATGGACAACACATATGATTTTTGTACTTCGCAACATAGATTTAATGGAAATTGAATGCGTGTCATGTTATACAACGCTCACATCGTATAAATTGCATAGGTAGAATTAGTTGATTTGAAAGTGGCTTACATTGCAAAAATGAAATGTTGCTTTCTTTTTATATAAATAATGGTATGCACTTTCATAAAGCATTTTTCTAAATAATTTTAAGATTTATGACTAATTTAATATTTTTTCTACTTTAAATTTGTACAATAATAAATTACAGAATTTGAAATTGGTCAAATAATGAATATTTTACAGACTTTTAAAAATGATATTAAAGTAGTTCTATGAATATTTACATATTTTAAAAATGGAAAACACCTTGTCAAGTTGTAGCAGTAAATCTGTTGCATGTGCTACATCAAATGCTTGTGTTAAAAGTAACATAGTTGTGCTAAAACCCATGGACTCTAGTGCACCACCAACTCAAAATATTCCACCTAATAAAGAAATATCTGCACTTTGAATATAAAACTTTTGAAATTTGAGGTATAGAAAGATTTTGATAGAGAAGTGTTAGAGGGCAGTAATTGTGTTAAGGCAACCTGTAAACATTGTAAGGATATTCAATGGAGCCATTTCACTAGGAACAACACATTTGAAAAATCATATAAAAGTCTATCCCAAAAATACTATCAATAAAAGATCATCTGAACAACAACTTTTGACTACTAAAAAGTCTCCCAATAAACCATTCAAATTAGCTAGTTGGAAGTTTGATCAAAATAGGACTCGAATATGTTTTGCTCGTATGATTGCCAAACATGATTATCCATTCAATATGACTGAACATGTTTACTTTTAAGAATTTGTTAAGAGTACTAATCCAACCGTTAAGCTCTGTTCTGGAAATACAGTTCGTGGTGACGTGTTGAAACTTTATGCCGATATCAGAACTGAATTACAATAGATGTTTGATTGTTTGTCTACTCGTGTTAGTCATACTACTGATTTATGGACATTTGAACATTATAATATAGATTATTGTTTTATAACTTGTCATTACATTGACGATGAATGAAAATTGCAAAAAAAGATAATTGCTTATCGTGAAATGCCTTCTCCACACACTGGATTTGCACTTAATGCTGCTCTTACAAAAAACTATTGCATTGGAATTTGGATAAGAAATTATTTTCAATTACTGTCGATAATTCATCTAATAATGATGTTATGATAAGAGATCTCAAGGCATGGTTAGATGATAAAAGGGTATTGATTTCAAATGGTGATTTGTTTCATATGCGTTGTTGCACTCATTCTTGAATTTAATTGTGCAAGATGGGTTAAAAGTCGTACATGGTCTTGTTATAAAGATAAGATAAAGTGTTAATTTCACAAAGTCTTCACGGTCTAGAAAGCAAAATTGGGAAAACGCATTGGCACAAACTAGATTAGTTGGAAAAGGTGTTTCTTATAATGTTCCAACGCGATGGAACTCAACATACCTTATGCTTGAAAGTGTGATTGAAGTGCGTCCCGCATTTGAGCGATTAGTTAAGTTAACTTCAGATTATATAAATTTTCCTTCTAGAGATGAATATGAGATAGGAAAAGAAATTTGTGAATGTTTGAAAATCTTTTATGATGTAACTCTCAAATTTTCAGGTGTTAAATATCCAACAACGAATTTGTATTTTAAAAGCACGTGTGATATTTATGAAAGTATTAGGAGTTGGGAGCTAAGTGAGCATGATTATATTTGTTTCATGGCACAAACGATGAGATTTAAATTTGAGAAATATTGGAAGACTTGTAATTTAATGATGAGTATTGGAATGGTTTTCGATTATCGTTATAAAATGACTTACATTGAATTTTTCTATGATTTGATTTATAGGGAAGACGCACAAGTTCACGTTACAAAAATCAATGATCGTTTGAAATCTCTTTTCTATTTATATGAAGAAGAAAGTTCATCCTATAAAAATGTATCTTCTTCTTGTGCATTGGTTGATAATTTTAATCTGGTTTGAAAAAGAGAACAAAAGTGGATCTTAAGTGGAAGAATTATAGAGAACAAAAAATTAGAAGTTTGCAAATTTCAAAGACCGAGCTTGACAAGTATTTGGAAGATGAATTATTGTCGATGGATGAGGAAGACGACAACTTTAATATTTTAATGTGGTGGAAAACAAATTGTCCTACATTTTCTACCCTTGCAAAGATTGCTCGTGATATTATAGTCGTTCCTGTTTCTACCGTAGCATCTGAATCATCATTTAGTAGCGGTGGTAGACTGATTACCGAAAATTAATCCTCATTATTTCCTGACATAGTGGAAGCATTGAGTTGTATTAAGGATTGGTTACCATCAGACATAGGTTAGTTATTATTTACATACTAAAATTATTTTAGAATTTTAACCATTTAATATAATCAGTTTTTTAGTCTTTTTATTTAACAAGTAAAGATATAGAGCTTGTAGATGAAGCATCAGCCCTACCATAAACTATCCATCGCACAAGGTAAAAATATAGAGTTTTTTTCATTTATGTGCTTGTTTAACGGTGGAATTTCTATCAAGTTAGAAAATCGTCAAAAAATTTCGAAATAAAAATAACCGCAAGCGCACGATGTACGAATGTAGCCCGTGGCGAATATGAGTCGATCCGTAGGGAATTGATGATTTTAAAAATCTATTCATCAAATTAAACCAAGGTTCAAGAGAATGTTAAACTAGAAAATAAGAAAAACAAACAAAAGAAAATTGATAAAAATATGAGTGTTAAGACAATTTAGAGGCAATTTCCATTCTCTAGATCACATAAATCAACAAAATAAAGTTATGATCTCTCTTTTCTTGTCATTAGTGAATTAGTCGATGTGCTTATCATAAGTATGGTATATTTGCTATTAATTAGCTCAATATAAACCATCAAACTATAACACAACCACTAATACACTTTTAAATCTCATAAAATATGACAACAAAGTTGAAAGCAAAACCTATTTTAAGCATGGCCTATTAACTATTAATTAGAAATATAAGCCATCAAATTTTAATTTCATCAATCACTTATTTGCCATAATCATAGGCAATTTGTGTTTTGTTTGTTTAATCATAGTCTATTTGTTATGAACAACATAGACTATCAAATTCAAAGCTAAACAACATCATTAAACCACATCAATCATTCTCATTAAGCACAAAAAAGAGCATAAACATCAAATTAAGTTGAAGCTACATGATTAGAGAGCTTCATTGCCCCTAAATTGAAGGGGTTTAGCCTCTCATATTTGTTATCATATGAACAAATGTAGCTTGCAACATGAGAGAAAAAGAAAAGAAAAAAGAAAACAAGGTAAGGAAAAACTATTCTACTTGCATGAAAAATAAATCTACACTACAACATGAAAGTAAATAAGCATGAAAAATAAAAGAACATGTATTGAAGTTGCATAAAAAAAAGAAATTACATAAAGATAAATGGCTAAGTAGCCATGAAAAGAAAGAGAAGCTTTTCTTTTATTTTTAGCCTAAACTAATGAAGAGAGACTAAGAGAAGAGTGAGAGGAAGATTGCTACATGAAACACAAAGGGTATTTATACAAGTTAGAAACCCTAATGCATATTTTTGGGGAGTGCCCAAAATGCCCTTGGAAGAAGTGTGGTGGCCAAGTTATCATTAGCTTTAATAATCCTCCACTTAAATGTACATGAAGCTTTAAATGTCTTTTAGCATGTGCATTAGCTCCTAATTGAAAATCAAGGTAAGTGGGTGGGGTCCTCCATGTTCTTCACTTTGAATTATTTCCATCTTCATTCTTTTGTATCTTCTTTGTGCATGCATATTACTTCATGAAACCACTTGTAATCGAGTTTAAATTCCTGAAAAAATAATACAGAAATTTCCCATTAAATTTTCTCAATTTTATACATGCACAAGAATGACCATTTTCCCCTTGGATGAAGATGAATATGTGACAATTTCAAATAATTTGAATTTTGGTTAAAACAAGTTAAAATACCCAATATGATCATTTATTCAATTTAAATAGATTAAATATGGTGGTAAAAATATGCATATTTACATGCACATCAAATACCCCCACACTTATCTTTTTATTTGTCCTCAAATAAACTAAAACTAAGATAAATCCATTTTCGTGGAAAGCACGATTGCATTGAGCGTATGCAACAAGCCGTTAAACCTCTGGGGGTCCTCAGTAGGACGAGTGTTGTCTCGTGAGGGTTTTCAGCGGATACTACCCACAAAATCCAAATGCAGGATGAAAATATTTACAAAATGCAAGATTTATTTATAAAGAGATTGAATGTTTTGAAAATATTTACAAATGAAGGATTTATTTTTAAATCGACACGAATAGCTTAAATATAGGTTTTGGTCATTATTTTGAAATTTAAGTTATTTACTCGTCAAAATTTCCAACAAAAATCAAGTTATCATAACAAATAGACTATAGTTTAACTCGCTGTTTTGGTTAATAACACAGTGTAACTATGAAGTGGATCCTTAGTTGATTATCAAAGTTTATCAAAGTGGTATTTTCATTTCTTTTCAATAACAAATCAAATCAAATGAGTAAAAATGTGCTAGGATTTCAATTGCTTGCTCTCTCATTATTTGCAAGAAAAATTACACACTTGCTCTGGTAATCTGAGGCCAGATATACCACCCATGCACTGCCTTTCGGGCTTATGTGAGGGGAGTACAGAGCATGGCGAGTGCACACACTTTCATGCATACACCTATCGATCGTAGGTGGTTTTTATTATGTTTGTTTCTTTTTACATGTGTTCCATACATACATAACCATGAGGACTTTTAAATGAGTATGAAAGCACATAATTAAAGATTTCAAGTAATTCGCCCATGCATAACAGTGAGGACTTTTAAATGAGAGTGAATACTTGGATATTATTATTTTTTATATTTTATTTTTTTAAGAGAGAGAGAGAAAGTTTTGCAAAATCATCTTAACACCATTTAACTTAGAAGACAAAAAAAATGTTGTATCCTTTACTTTAAATCAACCACTTTTTAAAACAAAGATTTTCAATTAGGATGTACTTCATAATTAACACGTATGAATCTTCCCATATACTAGTTAAACCATTATTATATGTAATCAAACTTCATTTTTTTCAAGGCAAATAAACTTTCAAAATTTTCAATTTAATAAACCAAAACCATATATTTATCTTATAGTATTTCTTTTAAAAATAAATTCCAACTCAATTACCATGTTTTCAACAACTTCATTAAGATCGTCATTTTTAGTTTCAGAAGTTGTTATTTGAAAATCGTCAATTGTGGTAAAAGATGGATTATCACTTGACTCGTCACACGTTGAAATTTCATTTTGTTTTTCACGTTTCATATACGTTTCAAACAACAAATCCGTGTGATCATCGTAAATTTCATTCATTTGTTCAACAAAATCAAATTTGTAATTGTTAACTTGGAAATTTTTGATTTGGACTCGTTGAGAACAAGAATTGTCAATTTCGATAAATGGTAGATTATTATTTGATTCTTTGCAAGTTGAGATTTGATTACGATTTTCATAATTTTTTTTATATTTTTCAAGTAATAAATCTTCGTTATCTTTTTCCATTTGGTCAACAAAATCAAATTCATGATTATTAATTTGAAAATTTTCATTTTGAATTTATTGATAACCAAAATTTTCAATCGTATCGTTATTAAAACTATTCTCATTGCCAAAATTATTTGAAAATTACTTCACATTTTCATCTTGATTTTGAAATTTATTTTGAAGCTCGAAATTGAATTGGCATGGGTTATACTCGAAATCATTTGAATTTTGAAGTGAATTCAAATTTTGATTATTTTGACTTGAACTATTGCACAAATATGAGTTACGCAAATCGTTTATATTTTGATTTTGTTGTGTAGAGAGTTCAAGTAAAGATAAAATGCTATTTTCAAGATTCGAGGGTTGATCAACATTTTGAAAACTCTGTTGTTCAAAATTCGAATTGTTTATAGAATAGTTGTCGTTAAAATATCCATACGAATTTGGAGTGAGATCATATGGATTATATTGATTTTCACAACTATTGTATAATTCAAATGAGTAGGGAAAAGGAAAGTCGGTGTGACGATCCTGGATTTCGGCCCTATTATTTTAATAAATATTTAATCTAATTAAATGCAAAGTAAACTGATCATTTTAAAATGAATAAATCTTTCGAAATAGATTGCCATTTATTTGTATATATTGGTATTTTAAAAGGGAAATTGATTTGAAAATTTGAAATAAAGTCTCTTAATAATATTTGTAATAAAATTTACTTTATATAATTAAATTAAATAACTTTGTCTTGGTAAGATGTGAGAAATAAATACATATGGATGATATTGTTTAAAATAAAATCTAATTCTTTCAATATAAAATATGAATATAAGTAAGTAAACTCATGAATATAATTTAAATATTGATAGTTAAAACACAAATTGAAATAAAGGTAAAAACAAGATATCTTCGTACAAAAGCCAAATGAATAAGTATGCATACAATATAACTTTAAAATTTGTAAGCAAAGTATTAAATGAAACCTGACATAAACATAATAAACTATGATAAAAAGTATAAAAATAAATAATAAGTAAATGAAGTATTTGGTAGTCTAAGCTTAAAATGGAAATGAATATATATAAATAAATTGATGGTTATGTAGAATATAAAATAAACACAAGATAATTCTAGAAAACTATAACCTATGAAATATATGTATAAACAAGGCAAAGGGAAGATATTTTTTTTTAATATATATATATAAATATCTACAAACAAAATCTATGTGGATAGATAAGATGTAAACATATAGGGAAACATTTGCATTTAATAACATCACCTCAGCACAACAAAATATCAATTCAATTTGGAGAAAAATACAAAACAAAAATCTGACCAAAGGGAAGGAGCTTGTACCAGAAGCTACCCACCTGGTAAAACTTATACTCTTTATATATACTTACATATTGGTTCTTGTTCGTGCAAACAAGACTTGGCAAGCCTGAGAGAAAAATAATATCATCATCTTATAAACTCAAAACAGCATCCAAGATCAAAATAGAAGGATTTTCAGGAATCAAACTACAGCTTACACCACAAAAGTCGATCTCTGTTCAACAACATTTCTGTGAGTAAACCAAATTTTAATTTAGTTTGAAATCTGGATGCATGAATAAATCTTAAGTTGGATGTAAGAAAGTGTTTGCAAGTTGATGTATTGTGTATATATATATATGAATGTAAAACTGTATGCTTGTATGGATGTATCAGTGTTCTTCTCAGTTTAAGATACATAGTTCAAATTCTAGATCAAATTCAAATTATCCTAATCTAGTCTCTATTTGGCTTAGGTATTTAAACAAATTATGTTTGTTAAAACTTAAGCTAAAGCTTAAAATTTAAATTAAGTTAAATAAGTTTGTATATTTTCTGGAAATCTAAAATTTACAGTGGAGCTTGTTCAAATCAAAAACACAAATTGTAAATTTCCAAGTTTTGATTCTTAAATTGGATTCGTAAATGGATAACTTGATTTTTGATATCAATATGGTGATTTTTAGATTTGTAAATTTAGAAAATTTGAGGGATGAAACATTTTCCATTCAAAAAATTAAATTCTGGCGATCTCATCACCGTGGGAAGGTTCGGCCGGGTCTGGTAGATGCTGGTGGTCTTAAGGGAGGTGCCGACCATGGCAGAATTTTAGTTTTGGATTGGGATTGGATGATTGAGTGGATTGTAGGGTTTTGGAGTGGCAATGGGAGGCCGGCGAACGAAATCAGTTTGGGGGGAAAAGACGCGACCGAGACCTTCAAGGTTTGGTGGAAAGGAAGTGTCGGAATAGAGCTTCCGATTGGTGAGAAGGCTGTTCCAATCGATGGTGTGTGGTGGTTATTGTTCGTCGATCTAGTAGAATGGGTTTTCCCTGGGTTCGCGTGAGAGGTTGAATTCTCGTGTGAGTGGTCGTGAGTCATCGTCGAAACGGCAAATGGTTCAGGGGATGATTGGAGACTTGGCTGGAATGTCGCGATGGCGAGTTAGTCAGAAGCGTGGGTGTATACGTGTACGGCGTGCACGTGGAAGCTTCCATGGCCGAAAGGAAACGAGATAGTGGGATGGATTCGTTCAAGCTGTGTTGGGTTTTGTTTTCGGGTTCGACCCTGTGCTTTGCGTGTTGGACTTCGGCTCTATTATATTATACTGTTGTTTTTCTTTCGTATATTTTTTCGGTTCCAATTGTTCAGTCTTGGCTTTTGGGCTTTGGCCTGTTGGGTTGGTTTGTTTAAAACATAATTTGATTTGTTTTTAAAGAAAATTGTTTTAAAGGGAAATAAATCCATAACCAGTTGAAGAATAAAATCAAGCAGGGTGATCAAAAGTAAAACTTAAAAAAAAAGACCGATTTTCTTAAATGTAAATGTTTATTTTAAGTTTATATGGACAAAGGAATTTTAAAACATTTAAAATTGTTTTACTTTAGGTCTATTTAATTTAGGAAATTTAAGTAAGTTATTATAAATTAGACAAGCTTTTGAAAATAATTTATGTCTAGTCCCTGGGTTCATTTAGTTTTATTAATGAATTAGTTAGGTTTTATTAATTAATACCTAAAGGATGATTAATCTCTAATTAAATATTAATTAATTTAGGGTTAATCAAAGGCGATTAAGGATTTATCAAAGGTAATTAAGAGTTAACCAATATAAGTTAAGGGTTAATAATAATAGAGATTTATTAATTGATAATTAAAGGATAATTAATCTATGATTAGAGATTAATTGATTGATTGATAAGGTAATCAAGGAGTGATGAATTAATTAAATGATTGTAATTAATTAATGGTCAATTAAGCAGGACTAGATGATTAATTATGATATGAATTGATAATGCTTACTTATGGATGATTGTTTGTTGAATGTCTGAATTGAATGATATCTATTTGAGAATATGTTGTGACATCCTATTGATATGATATTGGTTATATTAACGATTAATGGTAATGTTTATCTGTGTTATTGCTGTGTAAAAGTGACATTCAGTATTTGAATTTAATCACTCGAATAACTTTGGTTAAGATGACATCGGATTCGAAGAGACCGGAGTCGGGTATGAATAAATGCCCGAAACCACTTTGATTCATTATAGATTGATACGTGGAAACAATAGGTTGTAATGGAATGATTTAAGTGGATTAGGCCATATAATACAAGTTCCGGTACTTAGAAATTGATGTGTGAATTAAGTGATGTCTATAACAACTTGTGAAGTGTAAATTGATATAAGTTACCCCAGGTTTATATGAGTTGTATACTTTTGTATTTCATGTTAGATGGGTTTACTCACGCTGGTTTCCAGCCTGACCCGGGTGTTACTTTGATGTAATGCTCGGGTCAGACCGAGTATTACAGAATTTCAGGTAGGTACGTTCTGGAGCTCAAGAGGCGAGCTGGATGGCAAGAACGTATGGAGTGCTTCCGCTGTATAATATTATTGTATATCCGAGGCATGGTGATTATGTATGTTCAGTGTTTGTATATATGTGTAACTCTGATATATATTAAATGCAATCAACAGATATAGTATTCTTCTGTAAACTGTTATTTATTCTTATATTTTATCCGCTGCGAATGTGAGATGTTGGATGTTTCTGTTCTTCTCCTTCTATCTCTTTCTTCTTTTCATAACTATCTGAAATTTTCGGGTTCGAAATTTTCGGGTCGTTACATTTGGTATCAGAGCCAGGTTAAGCGAGAACCTTGGCTCTGGTGGGGATTTCTCATTAACTAGAGTACGTAGTACTCTAGAATGAATTGAGTGTATATATATATATATGAGAGCGTACTTGTTATTTGCTTATAAAGATTTTAAATGATTTTATATAAAAGTATATTTTGATATATATATAGCAACATTTCCTTCTAATGAATATTTAGGTGATTGGTTGTTAAATTATTGGAATTAAGTTACGAAGTAATATAAAATACGACCAAATTGAAAATTTAACCAAAGTTGAAGAATAAACTTATATAACGAAATGGAATTTGAAATATAGATTGTAAATGAAATTTATAAGTTGGAATAAACTTCATAAATAAATGAGATTATAACTTGAAAAAGAATTCAGAGAATATTTGAAAATAAGGTAAAATGAAAATTTCCGAGTAATGTTTAAATATAAATTAGATGGATTGGGAATTTGGAATTTTTGGGAAAAATTAAAATCCCTATGGATTTGAAAGTGTTTTCCGAAGGTTTTGGAGAAACAATAGTATTTTTTCAAAAATATTTTTGGTGTTGAATTTGAAATCTGGGAGATTTGGAGTTAAAAATATTTGGGAATGTTTTTAAAGAAATAAAAGCATTGAACTCTTTCGGTCACTGGAAAAATAACGTCAGTGATGACTGCAGCATCATCGATGTTCATTTTCGAGTTTCTAGAAGAGAAATTGCTACCAAATTATTTTAAATTGGAATTGTTTGTGAACCGGGTTTGGTTTTGAAATTCAACGGGATATTTGAATTTGCCAAAGAATTTTGGATATAGTTGAATTCTAAGGTGATATTTAAGTTTTGGAAAATTGTTTAAACTCTGGAATCATGGTGTAAAATGTTTATGGAATAATAAAATATACTGGTTAAATAAAATGTATAACTCCAAGTTAAAAGCAAAATGTGAATGTAATTGATTATAAATAGGAGTTCTAAAATTTAAATTATAATTAAAGTTGTACAAGTTTAAAATCCAAATGGGAAATTTTGTATTGGATTAACTTGAAAAGGGTATTGAACTTGAAGAGAGTTCAATTGATATTAGTCCAGATTATCTGAATAATTTGGAATTTTAATTAAAGTGGAATTGGTTTAAGATCAAATGGAATTCGATTTGAAGTTGGAAGGAAATTGAGAATCAATTCAATTTGAATTGGGAATGAATCAAGTCCAATGGAAATTGGAGTAAATTAAATTGGGATTGGGTTAATTTAAATGGAGTGGAAATTTAAATTGAATTATTGGGGAAGTGAACAGTTTTGACCATAGACCACTTTCAATGTAAATTGTTTTAATATAAATAGTTTTAAACCTATTTTCTTATCTATTTACTATACAACTTTGAAAAAAAAAACTAAACTATTTTATACTGGTTTTTGCCACTACTTTTGGAACTCTTTAACTATTTTACAACTGTTTATAAACTAATTACTTATTTTCAACTAAGTTACGAATTAATTTCTATTTTACAACAATTTTGCAATTATTTAAGATTTCTATAACTATTTAACTATTTTCCAACTATTTTACAATTAGTCAACTATTCTACAACTATTTTGCAAATTATTGATTATTTTTCAACTACTTATCTGTTTTCAAAATTTTCAAGCTATTTTCTAAATATAAACTGGTCGGAGTTCAAACTGTTATTGGTTAAATACCCAACTGAGATAAGAATTGAAGGAATAATCCAAATGGGGATTAAAGAAAATGTGAGTAAGTGGATAGAATCTAAAGGAAATGTGAATAGAAAGAGAAATTGATTTAGTTAATAATCAATGGAGTTAAGTACGTAGGACGTACGTATATTATTCTATTCGCATAGTGATTTGATCCAGATTCGAGCATGGAATTTCGAGATAGTTATATCGATCCGAGTTGGGATTTTTCACTCGATTTTCGACGGCGAACCTAGATATGGATTGTTGATTGGTTCTGGATGTTCTCTATCATAGTAATGGCTATGCAAGGAGAATAACGGTTTTTGATCAAGAAACCAGATCTGAGTCCGCACTAGGAAGTCGGGTGGACGATACTAGTTCGGAAGTGAAATTGTGTGATCGAGCGAATGGTCAGATTGGTATAACATACGGATGATAGATGCACATCGTATGGATTTGAATAAAATTGATATTGGAAAGAGTAATCAAATTGGAATATTTGGTTTTGAATAAATAAAGCTATATATCTTTGTTACATAAGATAAATCTTTCCTTGTTGAATCTATTGCCAGAAGAAAAGGGATTTTTGAAAGTGTTTGAAGTATAAGGGAGTTTTATACGAGATTGAAATGATCCAAAATTTTAAAAATTATATATATCTGTATATATATAAAGGATCTTGTGAGGATTTTGGAAAAGGTTTTGGGAACCTTTGGATTTGGAAAGGCTTTTGATTTTTGGGTAAAATCAATATTGAATTTGGAAAGCCTAGTTTGAGAATTATCGATTTTGGAATAATCGATTTTGTGTAAAGGAGCTTTGATGAAATTCATACCAGGTGTATGATTTGAAAGATACTATATGTGTATAGTATAAAATGTTTTGATGATAGCTCTGGGGAAAAAGGCGCTCCCTTGGAATGGACTTCTCAGGAGTGCCACTGGGTGGTGCTGCCTTGATCCCCGGGGGGTTCTAAAGTTGATCCTGTGAGGAGTCCGGACAAAACTAGTTCCTGAGGATTATGGGTAGTGTACCATAGCGAAAATCGTGTGTGCCGCGGAGAGCTAACAGTCTGCGTTTGGTTTTATATCGGTAGACTGCGACACTATGGTATACCACATAGCGAAAGTCACGTGTGCCGCTGAGAACCAACAGTCTGCGTTTGAGTTTATCTCGGTAGACTGCGACCTATGTAGGAGTGGAGAAGTTTCATTTCGTCAGCGAAAATTAGAGGCCACTGAGAGCCTGCAGTTACATGGACTTTTGCTGTGACGACAACGTAACCCTGGATGTAACTGTGATCTGTTGTGTGGGATCCATGGCGTAATCGTGAGGCCGCGGAGAGCCTGCAGTTACATGGACTTTTGTTGTAACTGCAACGTAACCCAGGTATGTAACTGCGACCATGGAATGAGGATGATGATTTTCAGAGCATTGTCACCAAAGATATTTCCTCTATTTTCAAAAACTGATTTCTATATTTTCAAAAAATTATTTGCCAAGTATTTTCACTGGATGTTGAAAACGAGTTTACCAAGTACTTATAGATTTTTAGTCCTACGCCTGATCAACGTATGACTGAATTTCTGTGAGAACAAGGATGGACTGGTTGAGACATCGAGTTATAAGAAATATTTTTATAAAAGCTATTTTAATAGTAAAGGTGGATTTAAAAGCATTTCTAAATTGTTAAAATAGAAGTATTGAAATTTTGGGAAAATTTAAGGGGAAAATCCAAACTGGAATTATAAAATTAAATTGGATTCGGGAAAAAATTAAATGATGCGATTCTTTGCAATAAAATCGAATCTTAATATAAAATTGGAAGTAAGCTAATTGGCTGAATAATTGTTTGATCGAGTATGTTAATAAAATTTAACTTGGGTAAATAAAATGGATTGTAAGTTGATAATGGGTTTGGAAATGAATTCGAATTATAAATAGAATTCGACTTGGGTTTGATAATGGATTAAATAAGAAATGATGGTTTGAATTGAAAATAAAATTCACGTGATTTGAATAATATTTGATAATGGAAGGGTTGTCGAATGAAATGAAAGTGGATTATAATAGAAATGGTTTGAGTTGCAAACAAAACCCAAGTGAATAGAAATAAATTGAGAATGACCTTGTATTAATAAAATAAATTCAAAAATAAATTAAGTAAAATAAAATTTAAAATGGGTTAATGGAATTAAATAATAAATGGATGAAGTCTGCTTGAATAGAAATTAAAATTAAAGTGGATGGGCTAACTGAATTAAATAAAATTTGATTTGATGGGAATCAAATTGAATGGGAGTGAACTTAAGTTGATGTTGGAATAAATTAAAGCAATTAACTTAAGTTTAAAATTTATTGAAGCTTGGTTTCGAATAAGGATAAAAGCCCATTAAATAAAGCTTGGACTGGATTAATTTGGGAATGGCTAGAAGTATACAAGCATTGAATGTTGTCAAGCTCGATGAAATAGTTTTGAAGTGAAACCAATGCGGAGGAATGAAATGTAATGATGTTAGGTGAATAATTGGAAATATGATTAATTATAGAAGGAGTTGAAATTAATTTGAAGTAGTTATAAACTAAATGAATACTCTTTTAAGCGAATATTGTCGAATCTGCATTGGATGAATTGTCCTTTGATGTAAATGAAGGTAAAGAGATTCTATAAACTAAAAGAAGCAAATAAAATTGATTTTGAATCATTTGAAGTGAATATGAGCTTGGTTGGATTAAAAATTAATTGAATGTAAGAAATTGAGTTGCGAATCATTGAATTTTAATAAATCTGGTTTCGTACCTTTTTGAGGACGAAAAGATTCAAAGGGGGGAGGAATGTGACGATCCTGGATTTCGGCCCTATTATTTAATAAATATTTAATCTGATTAAATGCAAAGTAAACCGATCATTTTAAAATGAATAAATCTTTCGAAATAGATTGCCATTTATTTGTATATATTGGTATTTTAAAAGGGAAATTGATTTGAAAATTTGAAATAAAGTCTCTTAATAATATTTGTAATAAAATTTACTTTATATAATTAAATTAAATAACTTTGTCTTGGTAAGATGTGAGAAATAAATACATATGGATGATATTGTTTAAAATAAAATCTAATTCTATCAATATAAAATATGAATATAAGTAAGTAAACTCATGAATATAATTTAAATATTGATAGTTAAAACACAAATTGAAATAAAGGTAAAAACAAGATATCTTCATACAAAAGCCAAATGAATAAGTATGCATACAATATAACTTTAAAATTTG
This sequence comes from Allium cepa, assembly GCA_030765085.1. Classification (NCBI taxonomy): domain Eukaryota; kingdom Viridiplantae; phylum Streptophyta; class Magnoliopsida; order Asparagales; family Amaryllidaceae; genus Allium; species Allium cepa. The sequence goes on along the minus strand of CM060934.1, from coordinate 603,161,225 downwards.
TAAGCAAAGTATTAAATGAAACCTGACATAAACATAAGAAACTATGATAAAAAGTATAAAAATAAATAATAAGTAAATGAAGTATTTGGTAGTCTAAGCTTAAAATAGAAATAAATATATATAAATAAATTGATGGTCATGTAGAATATAAAATAAACACAAGATAATTCTAGAAAACTATAACCTATGAAATATATGTATAAACAAGGCAAAGGGAAGATTTTTTTTTTTAATATATATATAAATATCTACAAACAAAATCTATGTGGATAGATAAGATGTAAACATATAGGGAAACATTTGCATTTAATAACATCACCTCAGCACAACAAAATATCAATTCAATTTGCAGAAAAATACAAAACAAAAATATGACCAAAGGGAAGGAGCTTGTACCAGAAGCTACCCACCTGGTAAAACTTATACTCTTTATATATACTTACATATTGGTTCTTGTTCGTGCAAACAAGACTTGGCAAGCCTGAGAGAAAAATAATATCATCATCTTATAAACTCAAAACAGCATCTAAGATCAAAATAGAAGGATTTTCAGGAATCAAACTACAGCTTACACCACAAAAGTCGATCTCTGTTCAACAACATTTCTGTGAGTAAACCAAATTTTAATTTAGTTTGAAATCTGGATGCATGAATAAATCTTAAGTTGGATGTAAGAAAGTGTTTGCAAGTTGATGTATTGTATATATATATATGAATGTAAAACTGTATGCTTGTATGGATGTATCAGTGTTCTTCTCTGTTTAAGATACAGAGTTCAAATTCTAGATCAAATTCAAATTATCCTAATATAGTCTCTATTTGGCTTAGGTATTTAAACAAATTATGTTTGTTAAAACTTAAGCTAAAGCTTAAATTTTAAATTAAGTTAAATAAGTTTGTATATTTTCTGGAAATCTGAAATTTACAGTGGAGCTTGTTCAAATCAAAAACACAAATTGTAAATTTCCAAGTTTTGATTCTTAAATTGGATTCGTATATGGATAACTTGATTTTTGATATCAATATGGTGATTTTTAGATTTGTAAATTTAGAAAATTTGAGGGATGAAACATTTTCCATTCAAAAAATTAAATTCTGGCGATCTCATCACCGTGGGAAGGTTCGGCCGGGTCTGGTAGATGCTGGTGGTCTTAAGGGAGGTGCCGACCATGGCAGAATTTTAGTTTTGGATTGGGATTGGATGATTGAGTGGATTGTAGGGTTTTGGAGTGGCAATGGGAGGCCGGCGAACGAAATCAGTTTGGGGGGAAAAGACGCGACCGAGACCTTCAAGGTTTGGTGGAAAGGAAGTGTCGGAATAGAGCTTCCGATTGGTGAGAAGGCTGTTCCGATCGATGGTGTGTGATGGTTACTGTTCGTCGATCTAGTAGAATGGGTTTTCCCTGGGTTCGCGTGAGAGGTTGAATTCTCGTGTGAGTGGTCGTGAGTCACCGTCGAAACGGCAAATGGTTCAGGGGATGATTGGAGACTTGGCTGGAATGTCGCGATGGCGAGTTAGTCAGAAGTGTGGGTGTATACGTGTACGGCGTGCACGTGGAATGTGACGCCCCACCTCTATACCCACACTAGCCAAGAACACTACGGTGTAGAGTTGTCAACTAGCACGGAGAATAAGGCTGTTGAGGAGCGACCATCCTCGTGATTTCTTATCACGCGGTGGCTATAATAATCTTCGGAAACAAACATAGAAATATGCATAACACAAATCAGTCACGGACATCCATATCACAAAGGCGGAAGAAGATATGAATATATAACTAACACATGAAAGTGTACATCAGAGTAGTGGTCAAAAAGATCCACAATAATACAAAAGAATAGCAACACGTGCTATGCAAAAGAATACATCTATGAGTCTATATCTCAAGTGTAAACAACAAAAACTGCTAATCTAAAAGGTCAGCCAAAAGTCAGAGTAGTAAATCCCTGGGGGAGAAGTCAAGCAGAAGCACCTGTAACATCTCGGTCTGACCCGAGTATTATTTATAAGAAAATAATAAACGGATTAGTCTAGCTATAAATATCAGATAACATGATATAAACAATAGATATGGCAAGAACATATAGTAACCATAAAGACATACTATGATAAGCATGTAAATGAAGATCATCAAGAGATCAAACAATATCAAAAGAATCTTCTAAAAGATCCAAATTCACCTAAACATAAAAGTTGGAAAATCATAACAATGAAAGTCATGAAAATAGGTGAAGCACAAATTCCAGAAGACTACACAAGAAATCCAGAAACTACAATATAGGAGCATGAAAACTCACAAAATGGGAGCATGAAAACTCACCTACACGTGTAACACAAAGCGAGAAGCTATCTCATGGTTGCAAGCCATTAATTTTGACACACGAATGGCCCGAAGACCGTGGGGCGCTACCCCACATATGTGATGGCGAAACATCACACAAATGAGATGGCGAAACATCACAAGAGCGGGGTCTAGTCTCCCTCGCAGACAAAGAGACATCGCACAGTTGCTAGTCTAAAACACAAAAATGATCGTCATGATCATCAAGAAGTGTCAATTACACTAAGTTAGTAAATATAAAAGTTTAACTTCATGTCCCATAACCACTTGCTTAACTCAAATATTTACTAACAAACTGTAGATCTCCACTAGAAAATTGTCACAAGAGATTCAATCGAACAAGTCCAAGAATTAACCGACGAAGTAAACGCAAGCGTTTCATACCACTTGTTTTACTAAGTCGTTTAATTAGATTTCTCATACGAGTGAGGTAAAGGTTTGTATATACTGATAGATTGGAAAACGGTTTAAGGAAAAAGCTTTGTTATTAAAAATAGAGTTTAAATCGTTTTGCTGAAAGAGTTTTGATATTTACTACTAGTATTGAAACCTTTATTTTATTAAAGTGACAAATCACAAAATGAGGTCTAACGACCTAAAGGGAATTGGGTCGAGCGACCTAATGGTTGCGACCTAAGGGTCTTCGCGACCTAACGACCTAAACAAGATCGAGCGAGTTAAGGTGATGCACGACCTAATGTGTCACGCGACTTAACAAAGGCAAGGCCGAAAGAGTTAGGGGGATGCACGACCTAACGGAGGCGAGCGACTTAAGGGACTCGCGACCTAACAGAGGTGAGCGACTTAAGGGTTATAAGGTGGAACGACCTAACTGATACGCGGCTTAAAACCCACGCGACCTAACGACCTAACAGGTCATATGATCTAGTGGTCGAGCGACCTATCGATTTTAACTCGCGAGCGACCTATCAGTTCTACGACTCAAGGGGTCAACGACCTACGGGATATAGATCACGCGACCTAACGTCTTAACACGCGAGCGACCTAACGTTATAAAGGCCAAACGACCTAAAGCTTAACTCGCGAACGACCTACGGCTTAAGACTCAATTCGCGAGCGACCTAACACTGCAGAGGGGGTTTAAGGCCAGAAACGACCTAAGTGTTAGCGACCTAACGACCTATGGGCCAAACGACCTACGACTTAAAGCCCAACGACCTAATTCCGAGATGACAATACGTGCAGTGCGACCTAGCGTGTTAACACACGAGCGACCTAAGGGTTATGTCGCGAACGACCTAACTCCGAACACACGAAAATGGCCAGAACGACCTAAATGCAGAAAATTCACCAAAACGCTAAAAATTGGAGTTTTTCGCCAATCCAATCCAAACCAAATGCAAATGTGCATGCAAAAGTGATAGGGAATCATTCCCAATGGTCCAATATAGTTATAGGCTAGAATTGTGAGATAAAAATCTCACCTTTGCACTAAAATTTATGAAGATGAAGCTTGAAAGCAAGGAGAAGCAATCCAAAGCTTGAATCCAATATCTTCTACTTGAATTTGGAGTTGAATGTTGGATTTGCAATTGAATTTGTGCTTGGAGTTTTAATTTCCCATTCTCTTCACCATTAATGCCAAAGCTTGAGTTAGTTAGGAAATTTATGAAGAGTGAGGAGAAGGGGGTTGGAACTTGGGCTTAATAGGCTAAACTAACCCAAAGTCCAAGGCGGGAAAAGTTAGTGAAATTTCACTAACTCCAAACCTATCGATGTTTATACTTAAAAAAATGGTAAACGGCATTTCGAACTCAATGGAAGTGGTCTCGAGTCCTAATTTGACCGTTTGCAAAAAGTAGCTTTTCGGACCAATATCCGATTAACGACAAAATATTTAAATAAAATATTTAAATATAAAATCGATAAATATGCGGGTTGTTACATGGAAGCTTCCATGGCCGAAAGGAAACGAGATAGTGGGATGGATTCGTTCAAGCTGTGTTGGGTTTTGTTTTCGGGTTCGACCCTGTGCTTTGCGTGTTGGACTTCGGCTCAATTATATTATACAGTTGTTTTTCTTTCGTGTATTTTTTTGGTTCCAGTTGTTCAGTCTTGGCTTTTGGGATTTAGCCTGTTGGGTTGGTTTGTTTAAAACATAATTTGATTTGTTTTTAAAGAAAATTGTTTTAAAGGGAAATAAATTCATAACCAGTTGAAGAATAAAATCAAGCAGGGTGATTAAAAGTAAAACTTAAAAAAAAAGACCGATTTTCTTAAATGTAAATGTTTATCTTAAGTTTATATGGACAAAGGAATTTTAAAACATTTAAAATTGTTTTACTTTAGGTCTATTTAATTTAGGAAATTTAAGTAAGTTATTATAAATTAGACAAGCTTTTGAAAATAATTTATGTCTAGTCCCTGGGTTCATTTAGTTTTATTAATAAATAAGTTAGGTTTTATTAATTAATACCTAAAGGATGATTAATCTCTAATTAAAGATTAATTAATTTAGGGTTAATCAAAGGCGATTAAGGATTTATCAAAGGTAATTAAGGGTTAACCAATATAAGTTAAGGGTTAATAATAATAGAGATTTATTAATTGATAATTAAAGGATAATTAATCTATGATTAGAGATTAATTGATTGATTGATAAGGTAATCAAGGAGTGATGGATTAATTAAATGATTGTAATTAATTAATGGTCAATTAAGCAGGACTAGATGATTAATTATGATATGAATTGATAATGCTTGCTTATGGATGATTGTTTGTTGAATGTCTGAATTGAATGATATCTATTTGAGAATATGTTGTGACATCCTATTGATATGATATTGGTTATATCAACGATTAATGGGTAATGTTTATCTGTGTTATAGCTGTGAAAAGTGACATTCAGTATTTGAATTTAATCACTCGAATAACTTTGGTTAAGTTGACATCGGATTCGAAGAGACCGGAGTCGGGTATGAATAAATGCCCGAAACCACTTTGATTCATTATAGATTGATACGTGGAAACAATAGGTTGTAATGGAATGATTTAAGTGGATTAGGCCATATAATACAAGTTCCGGTACTTAGAAATTGATGTGTGAATTAAGTGATGTCTATAACAACTTGTGAAGTGTAAATTGATATAAGTTACCCCGGGTTTATATGAGTTGTATACTTTTGTATTTCATGTTAGATGGGTTTACTCACGCTGGTTTCCAGCCTGACCCGGGTGTTACTTTGATGTAATGCTCTGGTCAGACCGAGTATTACAGATTTTCAGGTAGGTACGTTCTGGTGCTCAAGAGGCGAGCTGGATGGCAAGAACGTATGGAATGCTTCCACTGTATAATATTATTGTATATCCGAGGCATGGTGATTATGTATGTTCAGTGTTTGTATATATGTGTAACTCTGATATATATTAAATGCAATCAACAGATATAGTATTCTTCTGTAAACTGTTATTTATTATTATATTTTATCCGCTGCGAATGTGAGATGTTGGGTGTTTCTGTTCTTCTCCTTCTATCTCTTTCTTCTTTTCATAACTATCTGAAATTTGCGGGTTCGAAATTTTCGGGTCGTAACACTCGGACATTTTCAAGAATTTTTATTTTGGTTTTTTTTATAAAGGAAAAATATTTACAAATAAAATTTATTTTTCAAAAGGAAAATTGATTTTTGTTTTGTTTTTGATTTTTCAATTTGTTTTTGCTTTTTGAAAAGATTTTCTTTATAATTTTGATTTCCTAAATTTTTTGGATTTTTGAAATTTCTAAGGAAAAGGATTTAAAAATTTCAAAGAAAAAGAAAAGGAATATTTACAATTTTTTTTAGTTTTGGATTTTTACTTTTTGTTTTATATAAGCATGAACTAATGCAACTATATGAATGCAAGGGTATAATTACAAATTATTTATCCTAAGTTAACTCAAAATTGTATAATCGCAAATTGTCTTAATTCAACAAGATAGTTCTCAGCCAGGTAACAGACAGGATTTACCGGTGCACCACGAATCACCGTAGCAATGCGGCCGAAGATTTAAGTACCTTCAGAGGAACAACCACTATAATATTTACGAATCACCGTAATATTTATAAATGGTTATTACTCCGCCATAGCCTAGACACCAAGAAATTAAATTGTTCAAAGAAGACAAATTGTCAATATACAATTAAGTGTTGATGATGTCTAACTGTTATTACTAAACAAAATTTTAGAATAAAATGCAAAGCAGAAATTAAACATGTATTAACAATGCAACTACAATTAAATTTTTTTCAAAAAAAAGATGCAAATGCAAGCAACCAACAATGCAATTCAAATAAAACTAGAAATAAAAGCAGAATTTTTTTTGAGCTAGCAAGCAGAGCAATTTATTTTGGCTAGCGAAGCAAGAAACTCCTCTTGATTTTCTACTTTGACAACATGAAAATTAAAAACAAGATATATACAGAATTTTTTATGATGAAAATAAAACAAGACTAAAAGATAGCAAACTAATTATTACTTTTAAGAAAATGATACTGAAAGAAACTATTTACAATTCAAAACAAAACCATGCCTGAAAACTCAAAGCAAGATTTTTTTTTTCAAATAAAAGTGAGACACTTTAACAAAAGAAAACAAAAAAATTTCAAACAAACAAAACCAACTAAAATAACACAAAGTGACAACAATTGAATTTCAAAAACAAACTCGGGCCGACCCTTAATATTCCAAGCTGTCTAACACAAATCAAACTACTTTAATTCAACACAAAATTCAACTCAAATCCTTCATTTGTTACGCATAGAGAGGGGGAAAAAGGAATCAAATCAAAATTTCTTTAGACAGTAATCCAATTCGCGTTCGATTTTGAGCATTCGCGTTGGTGACCGTTGAATTTTGGGGCCATTGTCGAGACTAGTGAAGTTATGGTGAGGAACCAGTGCAGCAGGAGTTCGGGTGAGGTTGTGAAATTCGACGATGGTGACTGCAAAAGAGGAGGGGGGTTTTGGAATAGTTGTGATTTGGGTTCGAGAGTGGACTTGGGGGTAGTCGAGGTACTTGTCAGAGGATGTGGTCGAAATCTTGGAGTCGAGTATCGGTGATGCTTGATGTCGAATTGGATGGATGAGGCAGAGGATGTGGTGATGGGAACGTTTGCAGATTTGGGAGATTTCGGTTTGGGTGAAGAGGTGATTTGGGTGATTTGGGTTTGGGTGATTCTGAAAGGGGTACACTGGTATGTGAATGTTTATGGTTGACGGAAATGATGTAATGTGGGCAGTGTTGTTGGCTGTTGTTTAATGACGGAGAATTTGGATAGAGGATGGTTGACGGCGTTCGGTGGGTTGCTATGATGTTTGCAGAGGATATAATGCAGTGTGGTTTTGATGATCACCGAGATGCGGAGGGGAGGAACAGAGTAGTATGTGGGTGGCAAGGCAGTTAGAAGGTGCAGGATGGACAGGGGTTCGTGGTGTGACAATGATTTGGATTATTGGAGATGGAATGTTTGTATGCAAATGTAGTTAGATGTTTTGTTGAAGGTTTAGCAGAAATGAATGGCTGTCAGGTTGAAGGAATGTGGTAGGTGAAGATGTTGTTGGTAGGAAGTTGGAGGAGGGTGATTGTTTTGCTGCTGTGGAGTGAGAAGGGAATTGGGAGTTATAGGTGGTCAACGATGGAGGTACTGTTATGGGTGGAGTTGTTTGTGGGTGATGTGCATCAGGTCAGTGAGGAATATGACAGGTTTTAGGGTAGAGGCAGTGAAAAATGCACAGAACAGTGGAGTAAGAAGAGTGAGAGAGCAGTTTTGAAGATGCACGGTTGTAAAGAGAAAATGAAAAATATGCACAGTGCAAACAGAGAGGGGCGGCAAACAGAAAATGCAAACATTGAAGAAAAATGCAATGTGATAGTGTTCTTCTTATTGTTTTTTTTGAAATTGTGAATGAAATGTAGATTGCAAAAATGAAATGCAAATTGAAAGGATAATAAAATGTTTTTGTTTTGAAATTGTGATTGTTTTTTCTGCATGCAAATGGAAATAGACTAACAAATAAAAAAAACAACACAAAAACAATAATTACACAAAAATCGAAACATACAAAAATCAAACAACAAATAATTCGAAGAATAGAAAATTAAAATCAAAACAACTCCCCCGCAACGGCGCCAAAAACTTGATAATCGACGGAAATTCTATGGAATTAAACCATCGAAAAATTTTAATTTAAAAATAACCACAAGGCACGGTGTACGAATGTAGCACGTGGCGAATACGGGTCGATCCACAGGGAATTGATGATTTTAAAAATCTATTCAATCAAATTAAACCAAGGTTGAAGAGAATGTTAAACTAGAAAAGAAGAAAAACAAACAAAAGAAAATTGATAAAAATATGAGTGTTAAGACAATTTAGAGGTAATTTCCACTCTCTAGATCACATAAATCAACGAAATGAAGTTATGATCTCTCTTTTCTTGTCATTTGTGAATTAGTTGATGTACTTATCATAAGTATGGTATATTTGTGCTATTAATTAGCTCAATATAAACCATTAAACTATAACACAACCTCTAATACACTTTTAAATCTCATAAAATATGACAACAAAGTTGAAAGCAAAATAAATTTTAAGCATGGCCTATTAACTATTAATTAGAAATATAAGCCATCAAATTTTAATTTCATCAATCACTTTTTTGCCATAATCATATGTAAATGAAGAGGCAATTTATGTTTTGTTTGTTTAAGCATAGCCTATTTGTTATGAACAACATAGACTATCAAATTCAAAGCTAAACAACATCATTAAACCACTTCAATCATTCTCATTAAACACAAAAAGAGAGCATAAACATCGAATTAAGTTGAAGCTATATGATTAGAGAGCTTCATTACCCCTAAATTGAAGGGTTTTAGCCTCTCATATTTGTTATCATATGAACAAATGTAGCTTGCAACATGAGAGAAAAAGAAAAGGAAAAAGAAAACAAGATAAGGAAAAACTATTCTACTTGCATGAAAAATAAATCTACACTACAACATGAAAGTAAATAAGCATGAAAAATAAAAGAACATGTATAGACGTTGCATAAAAAAAAAGAAATTACATAAAGATAAACGGCTAAGTAGCCATCAAAAGAAAGAGAAGTTTTTCTTTTATTTTTAGCCTAAACTAATGAAGAGAGACTAAGAGAAGAGTGAGAGGAAGAGTGCTACATGAAACACAAAGGGTATTTATACAAGTTAGAAACCATAATGCATATTTTTAGGGAGTGCCCAAAATGCCCTTGGAGGAAGTGTGGTGGCCAAGTTATCATTAGCTTTAATAATCCTCCACTTAAATGTACATGAAGCTCTAAATGTCTTTTAGCATGTGCATTAGCTCCTAATTGAAAATCAAGGTAAGTGGGTGGAGTCCTCCATGTTCTTCACTTTGATTTATTTCCATCTTCATTCTTTTGTATCTTCTTTGTGTATGCATATTCCTTCATTAAACCACTTGTAATCGAGTTTAAATTCCTAAAAAAAAATACAAAAGTTTCCCATTAAATTTTCTCAATTTTACATATGCACAAAATGACCATTTTGCCCTTGGATGAAGATGAATATGTGACAATTTCAAATAATTTGAATTTTGGTTAAAACAAGTTAAAATACCCAATATGATCATTTATTCAATTTAAATAGATTAAATTTGGTGGTAAAAATATGCACATTTACGTGCACATCAAATACCCCACACTTATCTTTTTATTCGTTCTCGAATAAACTAAAATTAAGATAAATCCATTTTCGTAGGAAGCACGATTGCATTGAGCGTATGCAACAAGCCGTTAAACCTCTGGGTGTCCCTAGTAGGACGAGTGTTGTCTCGTGAGGGTTTTCAGCGGATACTACCCACAAAATTCAAATGCAGGATGAAAATATTTACAAAATGCAAGATTTATTTATAAAGAGATGAATGTTTTGAAAATATTTACAAATGAATGATTTATTTTTAAATCGACACGAATAGCTTAAATATAGGTTTGGGTCATTATTTTGAAATTGAAGTTATTTACTCGTCAAAATTTCCAACAAAAATCAAGTTATCATAACAAATAGACTATAGTTTAACTCGCTGTTTTGGTTAATAACACAGTATAACTATGAAGTGGATCATTAGTTAATTATCAAAGTTTATCAAAGTGGTATTTTCATTTCTTTTCAATAACAAATCAAATCAAATAAGTAAAAATAGTGCTAGGATTTCAATTGCTTGCTCTCTCATTATTTGCAAGAAAAATTACACACCTAGCTCAGGTAATCTGAGGCCAGATATACCACCCATGCACTGCCTTTCGGACTTATGTGAGGGGAGTACAAAGCATGGCGAGTGCACACACTTTCGTGCATGCACCTATCGACTGTAGGTGGTTTTTATTATGTTTGTTTCTTTTTACATGTGTTCCATACATGCATAACCGTGCGGACTTTTAAATGAGTATGAAAGCACATAATCAAAGATTTCAAGTAATTTGCCCATGCATAACCGTGAGGACTTTTGAATGAGAGTGAATACTTGGATATTATTATTTTTTCTTTTTTTTAAGAGAGAGAGAAAGTTTTACAAAATCATCTTAACACCATTTAACTTAGAAGACAAAAAAATGTTATATCCTTTACTTTAAATCAACCACTTTTTAAAACAAATATTTTCAATTAGGATGTACTTCATAATTAACACGTATAAATCTTCCTATATGCTAGTTAAATCATTATTATATGTAATCAAACTTTATTTTTTTCAAGACAAATAAACTTTCAAAAATTTCAATTTAATAAACCATATATTTATCTTATAGTGTTTCTTTTAAAAATAAATCAAAAGAAAATTTGTTTTTGGGATTTTTTTTTTAATTTTTTTTTAGATTTTGAAGCAAAAATAAACCATGAAAAATAGAAAAAATGAAGATGAATCTCCCCCCGTACTTGATTTTGACTGTGTCCCCACAGTCAACCCAAGTGGAAGGAGAAAAATAAAAAACGTAACCTTTATTTAAATGAAAATGAAAAGATGATTATTTACAAGTCATCAGAGAGTATGCGGTTAAAGAGTAAATGAACTGGTCTTCCAAGAACCGATTCGTTTGTCTCACCAAGTATGTAAGACACAGCTCAAGCGCAGAAAACCAAACCGTAAAAGATTTCGAAGTTGAACGTTGATTTAGAAAAACGAATGTTGTTTTATTGAAAATTATACAAGTTGTTTTGTTTTCGGTGATTATTGGGTCGATAAAACAATTGATTGAAGTTCAAGTTTATTTTCACCAATTTGAAATTCAAGCTTATCATTGGAAACATTTTCAGAGTTATTGATTTGAAAATCAAAATGGTGATTTTCATCTCCCCCCTCGGAATTTAACAACTCGTCATCCAAAAGTCCAAAAAATTCATGTTTATTAAATTCGTCTTCCTTTGTTGGATTATCAACAACTTTATTACATGTCTCAAGTTCAAAATTCAAAGTTGTTGTATTCAAATTTTCGAAATCAAGCAAAAGGAAGATCGAATTTTAAATTTGGTTCCACGCCCTTAAAAGAATTGAAATCCAACTCAATTACCGTGTTTTCAACAACTTCATTAAGATCATCATTTTCAGTTTCAGAAGTTGTCATTTGAAAATCGTCAATTGTGGTAAAAGATGGATTATCACTTGACTCGTCACACGTTGAAATTTGGTTTTGTTTTTCACCGTTTCATATATGTTTCAAACAACAAATGTGTGTGATCATCGTAAATTTCATTCATTTGTTCAACAAAATCAAACTTGTAATTATTAACTTGAAAATTTTCGATTTGGAGTTGTTGAGAACAAGAATTGTCAATTTCGATAAACGGTAGATTATTATTTGATTCTTTGCAAGTTGAGATTTGATTATGATTTTCATGAATTTTTTTATATTTTTCAAGTAATAAATCTCCATTATCTTTTTCCAATTGGTCAACAAAATCAAATTCATGATTATTAATTTGAAAATTTTCATTTTGAATTTGTTGATAACCAAAATTTTCAATCGTATCATTATTAAAACTACTTCCATTGCCAAAATTATTTGAAAATTGCTTCACATTTTCATCTTGATTTTGAAATTTATTTTGAAGCTTGAAATTGAATTGGCATGGGTTATACTCGAAATCATTTGAATTTTGAAGTGAATTCAAATTTTGATTATTATGACTTGAACTATTGGACAAATATGAGTTACACAAATCGTTTATATTTTGATTTTGTTGTGTGGAGAGTTCAAGTAAAGATAATATGCTATTTTCGAGATTCGAGGGTTGATCATCGTTTAGAAAACTCTATTGTTCAAAATTCGAATTGTTTATAGAATAGTTGTCGTTAAAATATCCATACGAATTTGGAGTGAGATCATATGGATTATATTGATTTTCACAACTATTGTAAAATTCAAATGAGCAGGGAAAAGGAAACTCTGACATTTTCAAGAGTTTTTATTTTGGTTTTTTTTATAAAGGAAAAATATTTGCAAATAAAATTTATTTTTCAAAAGGAAAATTGATTTTTGTTCTGTTTTTGATTTTTCAATTTTTTTTTTGTTTTTTGAAAAGATTTTTTTAGGATTTTGATTTTCTAAATTTTTTGGATTTCTGAAATTTCAAAGGAAAAGGATTTAAAAATTTCAAAGAAAAAGAAAAGGAATATTTACAATTTTTTTAGTTTTGGATTTTGAATTTTTTTTATATAAGCATGAACTAATGCAACTATATGAATGCAATGATATAATTACAAATTATTTATCCTAAGTTAACTCAAAATTGTATAATCACAAATTGTCTTAATTCAATAAGATAGTTCTCAGCTAGGTAACGGATAGGATTTATCGGTGCACCACGAATCACCGTAGCAATGCAGCCGAAGGTTTAAGTACCTTCAGAGGAACAACCACTATAATGTTTACGAATCACCGTAATATTTATAAATGGTTATTACTCCGCCATAGCCTGGACACCGAGAAATTAAATTGTTCAAAGAAGACAAATTGTCAATATACAATTAAGTGTTGATGATGTCTAACTGTTATTACTAAACAAAATTTTAGAATAAAATGCAAAGCAGAAATTAAACGTGTACTAACAATGCAACTACAATTGAATTTTTTTTTCGAAAAAAAAGATGCAAATGCAAGCAACCATCAATGCAATTCAAATAAAATTAGAAATAAAAGCAGAATTTTTTTTGAGCTAGCAAGCAGAGCAATTTATTTTGGCTAGCGAAGCAAGCAACTCCTCTTGATTTTCTACTCTAACAACCTGAAAATTAAAAACAAGATATATACAGAATTTTTTATGATGAAAATAAAACAAGACTAAAAGATAGCAAACTAATTTTTTTAAGAAAATGATACTGGAAGAAACTATTTACAATTCAAAACAAAACCATACCAGAAAACTCAAAGCACGATTTTTTTTAAAATAAAAGTGAGACACTTTAACAAAAGAAAACAAAAAAAATTTCAAACAAACAAAACCAACTAAAATAACACAAAGTGACAACAATTGAATTTCAAAAACAAACTCGGGCCGACCCTTAATATCCCAAGTTGTCTAACACAAATCAAACTACTTTAATTCAACACAAAATTCAACTCAAATCCTTCATTTGTTACGCATAGAGAGGGGAAAAAAGGAATCAAATCAAAATTTCTTTAGACAGAAATCCAATTCGCGTTCGATTTTGAGCATTCACGTTGGTGACCGTTGAATTTTGGGGCCATTGTCGAGACTGGTGAAGTCATGGTGAGGAACCAGTGCAGCAGGAGTTCGGGTGAGGTTGTGAAATTCGACGATGGTGACTGCAAAAGAGGAGGGAGGTTTTGGAATAGTTGCGATTTGGGTTCGAGAGTGGACTTGGGGGTAGTCGAGGTACTTGGCAGAGGATGTGATCGAAATCTTGGAGTCGAGTATCGGTGATGCTTGATGTCGAATTGGATGGATGAGGCAGAGGATGTGGTGATGGGAACGTTTGCAGATTTGGGAGATTCCGGTTTGGGTGAAGAGGTGATTTGGGTGATTTGGGTTTGGGTGATTCTGAAAGGGGTACACTGGTATGTGAATGTTTATGGTTGACGGAAATGATGTAATGTGGGCAGTGTTGTTGGCTGTTGTTTAATGACGGAGAATTTGGATAGAGGATGGTTGACGGCGTTCGGTGAGTTGCTATGATGTTTGCAGAGGATATAATGCAGTGTGGTTTTGATGATCACTGAGATGCGGAGGGGAGGAACAGAGTAGTATGTGGGTGGCAAGGCAGTTAGAAGGTGCAGGATGGACAGGGGTTCGTGGTGTGACAATGGTTTGGATTATTGGAGATGGAATGTTTGTATGCAAATGTAGTTAGATGTTTTGTTGAAGGTTTAGCAGAAATGAATGGCTGTCAGGTTGAAGGAACGTGGCAGGTGAAGATGTTGTTGGTAGGAAGTTGGAGGAGGGTGACTGGTTTGCTGCTGTGAAGTGAGAAAGGAAGTGGGAGTTAGAGGTGGTCAACGATGGAGGAACTGTTATGGGTGGAGTTGTTTGTAGGTGATGTGCATCAGGTCATTGAGGAATATGACAGGTTTTAGGGTAGTGGCGGTGAAAAATGCACAAAACAGTGGAGTAAGAATAGTCAGAGAGCAGTTTTGAAGATGCACAGTTGTAAAGAGAAAATGAAAAATATGCACAGTGCAAACAGAGAGGGGCAGCAAACAGAAAATGCAAACAGTGAAGAAAAATGCAATGTGATAGTGTTCTTCTTCTTGTTTTTTTTGAAATTGTGAATGCAATGTAGATTGTAAAAATGAAATGCAAATTGAAAGGATAATAAAATGTTTTTGTTTTTGTTTTGAAATTGTGATTGTTATTTTTTGGGTATGCAAATGGAAATAGACTAACAACTAAAAAAACAACACAAAAACAAAAATCACACAAAAATTGAAACATACAAAAATCAAACAACAAATAATTCGAAGAATAGAAAATTAAAATCAAAACAACTCCCCGGCAACGGCGCCAAAAACTTGATAATCGACGGAAATTCTATGGAATTAGAAAACCGTTGAAAACTTTAAATTTAAAAATAACCACAAGCGTACGATGTATGAATGTAGCACGTGGCGAATACGGGTCGATCTGCAGGGAATTGATGATTTTAAAAATCTATTCAATCAAATTAAACCAAGGTTGAAGAGAATGTTAAACTAGAAAAGAAGAAAAACAAACAAAAGAAAATTGATAAAAATATGAGTGTTTAGACAATTTAGAGGTAATTTCCACTCTCTAGATCACGTAAATCAACAAAATGAAGTTATGATCTCTCTTTTCTTGTCATTAGTGAATTAGTTGATGTGCTTATCATAAGTATGGTATATTTTTGCTATTAATTAGCTAAATATAAACCATCAAACTATAACACAACCACTAATACACTTTTAAATCTCATAAAATATGACAACAAAGTTGAATGCAAAATCTATTTTAAGCATGGCCTATTAACTATTAATTAGAAGTATAAGTCATAAAATTTTAATTTCATCAATCACTTCTTTGCCATAATCATATGTAAGTGAAGAGGCAATTTGTGTTTTGTTTGTTTAAGCATAGCCTATTTGTTATGAACAACATAGACTATCAAATTCAAAGCTAAACAACATCATTAAACCACTTCAATCATTCTCATTAAGCATAAAAAGAGAGCATAAACATCAAATTAAGTTGAAGCTATATGATTAGAGAACTTCATTACCCCTAAATTGAAGGGGTTTAGCCTCTCATATTTGTTATCATATGAACAAATGTAGCTTGCAACATGAGAGAAAAAGAAAAGGAAAAAGAAAACAAGATAAGGAAAAACTATTCTACTTGCATGAAAAATAAATCTACACTACAACATGAAAGTAAATAAGCATGAAAAATAAAAGAACATGTATTGAAGTTGCATAAAAAAAGAAATTACATAAAGATAAATGGCTAAGTAGCCATGAAAAGAAAGAGAAGCTTTTCTTTTATTTTTAGCCTAAACTAATGAAGAGAGACTAAGAGAAGAGTGAGAGGAAGAGTGCTACATGAAACACAAAGGGTATTTATACAAGTTAGAAACCCTAATGCATATTTTTGGGGAGTGCCCAAAATGCCCTTGGAGGAAGTGTGGTTGCCAAGTTATCATTGGCTTTAATAATCTTCCACTTAAATGTACATGAAGCTTTAAATGTCTTTTAGCATGTGCATTAGCTCCTAATTGAAAATCAAGTAAGTGGGTGGGGTCCTCCATGTTCTTCACTTTGAATTATTTCCATATTCATTTTTTTGTATCTTCTTTGTGCATGCATATTCCTTCATGAAACCACTTGTAATCGAGTTTAAATTCCTAAGAAAATAATACAGAAATTTCCCATTAAATTTTCTCAATTTTATATATGCACAAAAATGATCATTTTGCCCTTGGATGAAGATTAATATGTGACAATTTCAAATAATTTGAATTTTGGTTAAAACAAGTTAAAATACCCAATATGATCATTTATTCAATTTAAATACATTAAATATGGTGGTAAAAATATGCACATTTACGTGCACATCAGTGCTGCTGCTGCAGCAACAACATAAATGCTTGGTGCTGCAGTAGCAGCAGCACCTTCTGGCAGCAGCACCTGGTGCTGCTGCTAGCACCAACACTTCCAATGCAAAATACAATATGAGTTTGATTTATTGGATCATATTTTTGCTATGTTTTGTTTTATAGGGTCATGTGGAAAGCTCATGAGTTTGAAGATAGAATAAAGAATTGGATGTTTATTCTTCACTTTTGCAAAGAAATTGTATGTTATTCTTCACCTTTGCAAAGAAATTGGATGCTCATTCGTCACTTTAGCTATGTTTATTTAGGTTTTATGGTTAATTATTTAAATTGTATAAGCTAAGTAATTATGCATTTTGTAACTCTATTATGATTTTGTGTGGATTGTTTATTGTTAACTTGGAAATTGAAGAATATTAGTTTGTCGATTGATTGTTATTTGAATGCTATGAGTTGTAAATTTTTTGATCAAAATTTTCATTATATCATAATTCCCAATCTAGTTTTCGAATGTGAATTTTCAGATATTTTCGATTATTCGAAAGTATCCGCATCCTCTTTCCGGATGCAGACATTAATTTTTGGATATCCATGGATACCCGATGTGGATGTGGATGTAGATTTTAATATTCGGATACGGATGCAGATATAGCCATATCCACATCCATTTGCATCTGTTGACAGGCCTAGCGTGAGCTTGTAAGGCTTAGAAAACTAATTAAAGAAATTAGTATAATATAACTGGGTTTGTAAAGGTATCTTCTGTATATAATGGAATTGGCTTCCGATATTAGTTCTTTTATGTTTAGAATAAGGCTATTACACATAGAACGCCAGGCAGCACGCCTTGATTGGAGTTCGAGATTTGGGGTTGTAATTACCAGATATTTTGAAATAAAATAATACACACACGATTCCATAATACATACCCCTTCACTATTCAACCGTACCCTTCCCGTCCTTAACCCATACCTTTCCCTATTATAAATCACTCTCTTTCTTTTAAAGAGCGGTTCACATTGGAAAAAAGTATTGAAAACTTATAAATTCAATTTCCCAAATTTCGATCCTTTGAAATTATGAAATAAATATCTTTGGAATCATAGGATTTTAGCCTTCAAGTTGATGAGTGAATAGGAGGATGTGACATCGTCTAGTGACGATCGACTACGAGGAGTTTCGATCTTGAAAAACTAGGGTTTGCAAATTCGAATCATTTAGGCAACGATTTTGAAATTGGTGAGTAAACTTGGGATCGCGGTGAAGTTTAGTGCCTAGGCATCGATTTTGGACGGGTGCGGTTCAAGGAAGCGGGTTGTGTCGGTCTAGAAAGGGCACTAGGTGCATTTTGGTATGCGCTTGCAGGTGTGATGAGACGGTGACAAGGCGATGGAGATTTGAATGCGGAGTTCAATGCAATGATTGGTTGGAAGTTTCGTGGATTAGAGATGGAGGAATCGATGGTAGAAGTTGTGCATGTACTGACATTGGTGTATCGTGTACAGGGAGTCATTAGTTGAGGGAGAAAATGATTTAGGAGGTGATTAGGTTGGTAATTAGTTTATTAATTATAAATTTAAAATCGATAAATTTAATTTGTATAACTCTCTCATACGACGTCCAATCGAGACGTGAATTTTGGCGTTGTGCTCGTAGTGTTGGAAGCTTCATGATGAAATTGGGTTGATCGAATTCTGAGCAGTACGAAAATTAGGCTAAAATATTCCAAACCGGAACGCCTCGGTGACAGCAGGAATTTCGATGAGTTAAACTAGCCTTTTTTATTAACCAATATGTTATATGGTTGATAAAAATTGTTGATTGGATGTTTGGATGATTTACATTTTATCAATTGGTTTGGTTTTATTCCCACCCCTGGAGCGAATGACCTTTTATATATACCCTCCTAGTAGCGGATGACACCTGTTATATGATTATATGCAATATGTGACGTAGGAGGAAAGATTGAAGGGATCCAATAGGATTCCTTACCACGGTTGATTTTATTTACATATACGTACATACATCATATATGTGTGTGTGTGCGCGTGCGCGCTGATATATATAGGTTGTGATGTGAGGGACGGGTTAGAGGGATCCAACAGGATATCTCGCCATTGTTGAAATTTTTTCTATAATATTCCTACTATAAGAATTTATGAAAATCAAGCCTGATTGTTGACACCATGGATTATGATATTGTTATATGCTCAAAGTTAAAATCTATGTGATAGAAAATCAATATTGATATAGGTTAAACGTTGGGTAGCTATTGGCATCAAATTAGTATTTCGAAAATACTATAAATTGTCATTTGATTTTAAAATCTGAATTTGGGTTCTCAGAAATATTTTATTTTAAAGGATTTTACTTCTACTTTGCTCCAACCTTTTATTTGTCTTTTCTAAGTTATTTATTTGTATTTAAAATTGGTTTAAATGAATATTTATTTATATTAAACATTGTTTTAAAGTTATTTATCAGTATTTTAATATTTTGAAAAGTTAATTATTTAAATAGTTAACATGACTTGAATTTTATATTAATGATTTATTAATAATATTTTGGAAATAAATTATTACTATTTATAATAATGGTAAAGATTAATTATTATTTTTTATTTAGTAATGTTTTGAAATAATTAAATATATTTTTTACGATGTTTTAAAGTTAATAATAATTATTTATTTATAATGTTTATTGGTAGTAAATTATTATTATATAATAGTGTTTCGAAGTAAATGATTTTTATTGATTTGTAATGTTTTCAAGACTTAAAAATAGAGTTTTATAAATGGACTTGGGTTTTATAAGGGAAGTCTTATAGAATGGTTAAAGGCTTAAAGGAAGATTATGTACAAGGTAAAGGAGTTTTATAAATGGTTGAATATTTATAAATGATTTTTAGAAATGGATTTATAGAATTATAAGAGGAGTCTAATAAATGGTTGCATGGATATATAAAGGGTTTATAAATGACTTAAGAAATAATTTATAAATAGTTTATAAATGGTTATTGGGATTTATAAATAGTTTATGAATAATTTTAGAGATTTATAAAGGAGTTTATAAATGATTTTAGAATTGTAAAAAAGGGGAATTTTTTATCAGTTTTGTACATATACCATTGAGATATGTATATGGATATTTTGCCAGTACCGAAAATATAAGAGTTTGTGAATGGATCTTTGTAAAATTATTTTGATACAAGTATTTGCAAGGTGAATTTAACTAATGAAAAGATAAATTTAAGAGGTTAGTGGTTGCTTATGTGCTTAACCAATGTTGGTTTTTGCTATGAAATAAATCCCTAATTTGGATGTGTGCTTATTGATAGTTAAATAACCGACTATCAAATATGGACCAAAAACGTAACTTTAGAAATATCTAGGAGAAATGCATGAGTTGTATGGCTTAGTCATCTCCGATGATGTTGTATTGTGTGTTTAAATCTCGTTTCATTCTACTAGGACAAATGGTAAGGAAATCCATCCACTGACGGTTAGGAGGTGATCTCTGCTCTTATCTCTGACTATTTATTTCCTGAAGAACCGAGGTAGAGTTTACCGAAAACTATCGAATGTTGTTTCGAAGCGACTGAGATCAGATATATTATTAGTAAACGATTCGATCCAACTCAAGTGTTTCGTAGTGAAGACATTTTGAAGATGGAATTAAAGATGGAGCTCTTTGAAGTGTAAGGGTTGCTTGCAACTAATCCTAAGGGTGATTTCAAAATAAATGTAGTAGAAGTAGTGCTTTCCGTTTGTTCATCTCTTGGACATCTTGTATGGATGTATACTAGCATGCATTGTTGCTTGGAGGGCAGTGTTTGCATTCCAAGTAGGAAGTGCTATATAAAAGCTAAAACGTATCTCAAGCCTCATCAACCGGGAATGACTAAAACAGGAGAGATGCACCAGGGAAGCTGGGTTGATCCCATTAGGGTATGATCATCCCCATCTAGAGTCATTATTATCTCTTATTTGCATGTTATGGGGCACATTAACCAAGGGGTGATCATATCCTGTACTATCCAGTAAAGGGTATGCTAGTTCTGTGTTGGCAGAGGTAGACAGGTTTGATCTCAGTGTTATTTATCTAGAGATGCATCGTGATGGACGGTACCCCAGTAGCCCAGTCATTGTATGTAATTCATTCTCCAATTAGCGTCGTATGGATTAGTTGTGTCCATTTACGCTGAAACGTTAGATGCAAGCATTTGAGTTATATTTATATTTCACTTTGACCCTTAGACATCATTACAATATTAATGGGTTCTCTATAGAAAATGTTTTCGTTATCCTAAGGTACAAACCCATCCGTGTTTATATGCGGCATTGTGTTTAACGACTAATTTTCTATCGATTTAAAAAATAGCCAAAAAAATTGAAATAAAAATATACCGCAAGCACACGGCGTACAATTCTAGTACATGGTGAATACAGGTCGATCCATAAGGAATTATATAGATTTATAAATTTATATTCAATCAAATTGAACAAAACTTGAGATTGTGATTGGCTAAAAATGTAAAAACTAGCTAGAACAAATGAATGAAAATATGTGTTTAGAAAAAAATTTAGAGGCACATACACTCTCGTATTTTTGTAAATCAATAAACAAATAATATATGATCTCCTATTTTGATCTTAAATGGAATTAGAGATGTATTTATCATATGTATGGTTTATTTATATTATTAGTTAACATAAGTTAAACCAACACATAAAACCACTTATCAATTTTTGAAAATGAAGTCAAAGCAAAAGCTATTTTAAGCATGATTTATTTACTATTGTACAGATCATTAAGTTTTGTTTTTACTTTAATTCCACAATCAAAAATCAATTAGTAAAATGATGATGTAAATTGTGTTTATGTGGACTAAGCATTGCCCATTTGTGATTACAACGTCGGCTAACAAATTCCCTTTTATAAACTCACATCAACATTTACTTTCATGAAGCATTAAAAAGAGATCGTAAAGGAGAAGATAAGTTTGATTTACATACTTTTAGAGAGCTTCATTATGCCTAAATTGAGGGGGTTTAGCTACTCATTTGTGTTATCAAATGAAGACATGTAAATTTCAATATTTAAACAAAAGCAAGGAAGGTAAGAGCTAATGGAAATAGAAAAAAGAACTAAACTATTTGCATATAAATGCATAAAAGTGGAAGCTAATCTACTAACATTAGAATGAAGAAAGCATGTAAATAAAAATGAACATAAAATAAAAGAGCATGTAGAAGAAAAAAAAGAGGCTTAAAAATCCATTTTATTTCTCATTTGATTTGAAGATACTACTTGCATTCTAATGACAAGTAATTAAAAGAATATTCATTACATGTATATAAAAGGACTATTTATATATGCACAAAACCGTAATCCATATTTTAGGAGGTTTTCCAAAATACCCTTTAGGAAGTGTGACCACAAGTTATCATTAGTCTCTAATTAATCCATCATCAACTATACATGAAACTTTAACCTCCACTAACTTGTGCATTAGCTCCTAATTGTAGATTAAGATAAGTGGGCAGGTTGGGTCCTCCATGATAAATGAGTTTGGATTATTTCTATATTCATTCCTTTGTTCCATCCTTGTGCATGCATATTTCTACGAGAACACCTTCATATTTCCATCCAAAATTCCTATAATTAAAAAAAACGTGCAAATAATTATTCTCAAAATTAATTCACGCACAAAATTACTATTTTACCTCCATATTGATGTATGAATGATGACTTGAAAGCATATTTGAAATTTGGTTTTAAACATGAAAAATACCCAATTACGACATTTGTTTAAATAAAAATTGGTTAAATATGGATGTAAATAATGCACATTCACGTGCATATCAAATACCCCTACACTCATGTTTTTATTCGTCCTGGAATAAAGAAAAACTAAGATAAATCTGTTTTCGTAGGAAACACAATTGCATTAAGCGTATACAACAAGCTATTAGACCTTTAGGTGTCCCTAGTAGGACGAGTGTTGTCTCGTAAGTGTTTTCAGCGGATGCTACCCATAAAATCCAAATGCAACATGAGAAATTCCTAGATGCAAAATTTATTTACAAAGAGATGGATACAAATTTTGGAGAATATTTACAAATGAAGAAATTACTTTCAAATAGACACAAATAAATTAAATATAAGTTATGGTTATTATCAAGAAATTTAAGTCCTTTACTCGTAAATTTTCCAATAGAAATTAAGTTATCATCACAATTAGACTCTAGTTTAGCTAGTTGTTTTGGTTGACAACACAGTGCAACTATGAAATGGATCCTTAGTTGAATATCAAAGTTTTTCAAAGTGATGTTTTCATTTCTTTGAAATAACAAGACAAATCACATAAGTGAAAATAGTGCTTGGATTTCAATTGTTTACTTTCTCTTTATTTGAAAATTTATTGATGTTAACAATATTTACATATGCCTAACTCAGAAAACTGAGGCAAGATATATGACATATGCACTGCCTTCGGACTTATGTGAGGGGAATACAGAGCATGGTGAGTGGACACACAAGTATGTACACCTATCGACTGTAGGAGTTATTAGTGAAAGATTTTTTTTATATATACATATACCTACTTAGATAAACTTAAGCCAGATATATCGATCATGCATTGCCTTTCGGACTTACGTGAGAAGGGTATAGAGCATGGAGAGTGTGCACATTTGCGTGTGAACACATGACTCTAGGTGTTAATAAAATATATACTTATATGCAAAAAAAATTATTTTTTTTCTTATGAAGAGAGAGTTTTACAGTATCATCTTTGCATTACTTAAATTAAAACATTTAAAATGTTATTGTCTTTACTTTAAATTAACCACTTCTTAAACAATGATTTCAATTAGGATATACTTCATAATTATCACCCATGAACCTTCCTATATACTAGTTAAACCATCGTTACTTATAATCAAGCTTTATTTTTATTTTTGTTAAGATAAATAAATTTTCAAAAATTTCAGTTTAATAATCAAAATTTATACGTATCCTATAGTGTCTAAAAATAAATCAAATGTTAAAATGAAAAATTTTGTTTTGAGATTTTTGGTAATTTTTTTTCTAATTTTTTCCGAGTTTGGGAAAGAAAATGCATAAAATAAACCATGAAAAATCAAAACGAAGATGATGCTTCCCCCCAAACTTGATTTTGACCATATCCCCACAACCAGTGCATGATATAATGAGTATAACAGGGAAAAATATGTACATATTTACAAAAGAGAGTTAACAGTTTTTACTAGACATAACATGGCATTTGAAGAATCATGAGCTCCTCCTCTTGATTATACAGTAACTCAAAGAAAGGTTTCAAACGATGACCGTTGACTTTGAAAATCGATCCATCCCTAGGGTTTTGTATTTCTATGGCACCGTGTGGAAAAACGGTTCGTACCACAAATGATCCTGTCCATCTTGATTTTAGTTTTCCAGGGAATAAGTGAAATCTATAGTTATATAAAAGAACTTTTTGGTTAGGCAAAACGTTTTTCCTAGGATAGATTTTTCATGAAAAACTTTTGTTTTTTCTCTATAAATTTTTTCGTTTCATACGCATCGTTCGTAAGTTCTTCGTTGAGTTGTAGTTTTTGGTTTTCGCCAGCTTTATCGAGATCAAAGTTTAAGTTCTTTATTGCCCACAACTCTTTGTGTTCGATTTTAACCGGTAAATGGCAAGCTTTCCTATAAATTAAATGAAATGGGGACATCCCAAGGTTAGTTTTAAAAGCGGTACGGTAAGCTAAAAGCACATCGGTCAATTTATGAGACCAATCTTTTCGGTTTTTGTTAATGGTTTTCTCCAAAATTTGTTCTATTTGTTGATTTGGAACTTCAACTTGGCCACAGTTTTGTGGATGATACAGAGTGGATAACTTGTGGGTTATTCAATATTTCTTCATTAAAATTTCAAAAGAACGATTGCAAAAATGGGTTCCGTTATCACCAATTATTGTGCAAGGTGTTCCGAGCCTCGAAAAGATGTTTTCTTTAAGAAATTTCACAACAATTTTATGGTCGTTGGTTTTACAAGGAATGGATTTGACCCATTTGGAGACATAACCAACAACGAGAATAATATACAAATTCCTAAAAGAATTGGGAAAAAGTCCTATAAAGTCGATACCCCAAACTTTAAAGATTTCGATCGTAAGAATGGGGTTTAGAGGCATCATATTTCATTGAGAAATTCTTCCAAGCATTTGGCATAAATCGCAAGTTTTAAAAAATTTGAACGAGTCTTTGAAAAGAGTGGGCCAATAGAAACCACATTGAAGTACTTTTTCAACAGTTTTTCGAGGACCGAAATGTCCGTCGCATGCTTGATCGTGGAAAAATGAAAGAACACTCCTTATTTCATTATCTGGGATGCAACGTTGAATGATTTGGTCGGAACAGTACTTAAACAAATACGTATCATCCCAATTGAATTACTTGACTTAGGAAAGTAATTTATGTTTGTCTTATTTCGACCAAAATGATGGTGTTTCTTTAGTGACTAAATAGTTCACTATGTCAGCGTACCACAGATCGACAGAGACAGAAAGAAGTTGTTCGCCGGGAAAGTTTTCATTGATTAGTAAAGGCGATGGTACGTTAGGAGGAAGGGACAAGTGATCAGCTATGACATTGCCGGATCCTTTTTGTCCTTGATTGTAAGATCAAATTCTTGTAGTAAAAGGTTTCAATGAATTAAGTGAGACTTAGCATCCTTTTTAGCGAAAAGATATCGAAGAGCGGAATAGTTGGTATAAACAGTAATGTGCGACCCTATCAAGAATTGTCAGAATTTTTCGAGAGCAAAAAATACAACTAAATCTCTTTTTTAGTGGTTGTGTAATTAAGTTGATCCTCGTTCAGAGTCATACTAGCGTAGTAGATAACGTGAAGAATTTTGTTGATGCGTTGTCCTAAGACAGCACCAACTGCAAAGTTCGAAGCATCACACATTATTTCAAATGGAAGATCCCAATTGGGTGAATAAATAATTGGAGTAGAAACAAGTTCGTTTTTAAGACATTTGAAAAAAGAGATACAATCAAAGTTAAATTCGAATGGAACGTCTTCTCCAAGAAGAGTTATAATAGGTTGAGGAATCTTGCTAAAATCTTCCACAAAGCGTCGATAAAAACCCACATGTCCAAGGAAGGAGCAAATGTCTTTAACAGATTTGGAAATGGGTAGATTTGCAATAACATCGATTTTCACTTTATATCCACAATGTCTTTATTTGAAATGATATGTCCAAGGAGTATGCCTTGAGTGACCATAAAGTGGCACTTTTCCCTATTTAGCTTAAGTGCTTGTCCTTGTATCGTTTAAGAACCAACTCAAGATGGTGCAAGCATTCAGAAAAGGAGTTTCCAAAGATAGAAAAATTGTCCATAAACACTTCATGAAAACATTCGATCATTTCAGAAAAGATGTTGAGCATGCATCTTTGAAAAGTAGCATAAGGGTTACAAAGGCCAAAAGGCATACGTCGATACACAAAAGTGCCAAAGGGATACGTGAAAGTTGTTTTCTCTTGCTCTTCGGGAGCGATTGGAATTTGGTTATGGTCGGAATAACCATCAAGAAAATAATAGAATTCGTGGCCAGCTAATCATTCGAGCATTTGGTTGACAAAAAGAAGAGGGAACTGATCCTTACGTGTTGTGGCATTTAATTTTCGATAGTCAATGCAAATACGCCAACCCATTTGAGTTCGAGTTGGAATAAGTTCGTTAGAATCTTTCTTAACAACGGTAAATCCAGAATCTTTGGTACAACGTGAATTGGGCTAACTAATGAACTATTGGATATTGGGTATATGATACCATTGTCAAGAAGTTTAACAATTTCATCACGCACTACATCCTTTATTTTTGGATTAAGCCTTCGTTGCGCGTCGCAAACAGGATTAGCATCGTTAATTAAATGAATGCGATGTTGATCAAGAGCAGGACTAATTCCCATTATATTGGTGATTGATCAAAGCGCTTCCTTGTTTTTCGAAAGGATTGAAAGTAAGAAAGTTTCTTGATCAAGAGAGAGAGAGAGAGTCGCGGAAATTATGATGGAAAATGTTTCGTTATCACCTAAGTATGCGTAATTAAGGTGATTGGGAAGGGGTTTATGGTCCAACCTTGAGGGTTGCTCGATCAAAGAATTAGGTTAAGATTCGGATTCAACTGGAAGCGATTCAAAAGGGAGTTTGTATTCAATCTCATTGGGGATTTCATGAAGCAATCTTTCGTACTCGGCATCACTTTCATTGTTAAGGTCAATTGTTTCATTTTTGAAGATTTTGTAAATGGTATTAACTTCCAACATATGATCACAAGGTTCATTCAATTGGTTTTCAAGGCTGAAAATGTTAAGGTCCAAAGTCATGTTTCCAAAAGAAATTTTCATTGAACCGTTGCAACAATTGATTAAGGCATTCGATGTGGCTAAGAATGGTTGGCCAAATATCAAAAGGATTCGACTCACAGGGTTGGTCACAGGTTGTGTTTTGAGAACGATAAAATCAAAAGGGAATAAAAATTACATACTCTAATGAGCATGTCCTCAATTTCTCCCACGGACTTCTTAATGGAACGATCAATGAATTAAAGCGCAACCTTTGTGGGTTTGAGATCACCTAAGCCTAATTGTTCATAAAAAGAGTATGGAATTATACACAAAATCGTAGGGCAACCAGGATCTTTGTATTTGACGGGCATGGAATGAGATAAGACTTCACTCTACTGAATGTGCGATTATATGATTTTTTGTTTGATGATAATAAACATTATATATTCGTTTAAATGTATTTGTTAATGTACTCTTTTATTTTTCATAGATTAAATAAATATTTGCTGAATAAAATAAATAACACAGAATTTGAATTCAAACGGAAATTTTATTCAACCAAATACTTATTACAATTTTTGAATAGTGCAAATTTCAAGCTCTCACTATGTACAATTTCATTTACAATACAAATTTGATTAAATTACAATTCACATTTACATTGCACCTCGCTACATACATATCACTCATTCACTCAACTCGTACCGATCTTCAACTTCATTCCAATGTGAATCTAGCATCTGAGCAATCTGTAGAAATATACATTGACGCAGTAAAATTGAAAATAAAATATTTTTGCAGTATAAAATAAAATGTGGATGTTGAAAATAATATTTGCCTCAGTTATTTGGGTTGTTCGTCATCATTTAATTTTGAATTCATCATACATGAACAGCTTGTGACATACACAGTGTATCACTGTATATGCCATAAGGCCCTGCACACTGATATATACACTTGATAAAATTACAGGGACAGGTGAGCACAAGTCAGACCCAAAACACCGGGTTCAACTCAAGTGCAATAAAAATAATGTCACAATATCAACACAAGGTCAAACCCGAGCTCCAAGCTTGATTCAGCACAGGTGCAGTTCGAATATACAAGTTTAATAAAATGGTCAGGAGCAAGCCAGTCAAAGTATACAAACATGTACCAGCTCATACATATATGCAGCCTCGACTAGCCTCGACTAAAACTCCAAAGTACACATGAAGAGTACAGGCAAAATGATACAATTGACTCAAATGCATCAAGCAGCGCCAAGCAGATTGTACATGAAATAAATATGCAAGACTGGACAACATGGATGCACAATCACACATGAATACAACTTAGATGCAAGCACACTCAAGGCACAGTGCACATCAAACCAGAAGTGTGCTCGAAGCAAAAATCCAAACCAAGTTCAAGTCATACATGAAAACAACTCAATGCAACAACCAAAATAAATGCAACAATGGATCAAATGATCAATGGGCAAGTGCACCACTGACCAAACAGCAAAGCAAATACACTAACACAAATGACCAAAGTCTATACAGAATAGTTCAACATGTATGCTACAGTGAAACGAAGTGGACAATGCAACAATACTAAAGTGAAGCCACCAATAGAACCAGGCATGAGTCAAGCAGTGCATAGTGCAATGAAGAACTTGAACAAGACTGAGTGCAACCAGAACAGCAAATGGAACTGACCACACAAGAAAAACTTGACCAAGTGGTAAATAAACTGCACATGAAAATGAAACATGAATGCAACAGTGAATCACAAACCAAGTGCACCAAAGATACAACATGTATGCAACTGTGAAACTGGATAATGCAAGTGCAGACTCAAGGGATACAAGTTCGAACAAAACTCAACAACACAACATCAAGCAACATCAAGTTGAACAAGACAGAGTAGTAGTTAACAAGCACAAAGAACAAAACATGTAACGCCCCACCTCTATACCCACGCTAGCCAAGAACACTACGGTGTAGTGCTGTCAACTAGCGCGGAGAATAAGGCTGTTGAGGAGCGACCATCCGTGTAATTTCTTATCACACAGTGGCTATAAAATGATCTTCGGAAACAAATATAGAAGTAAGCATAACATGCGAATCAATCACAGATATCCATATCACAAAGGCGGAAAGAGATATGAATATATATCACATAAAAGTGTACATCAGAGTAGTGGTCTAAAAAGATCCACGATAATACAAAAGAATAGCAACGCGTGCTATACAAAAGAATACAACTATGAGTCTATATCTCAAGTGTAAACAACAAAAGCTGCTAATCTAAACAGGTAGCCAAAAGTCTGAGTAGTGAATCACTGGGGGAGGAGTCAAGCAGTAGCACCTGTAACATCTCGGCCTGACTCGAGTATTATTTATAAGAAAATAATAAACGGATCAGTCTAGCTATAAATATCAGATGACATGATATAAAATAAAAGATATGGCATAAACATAAAATATCCATACTGACATACTACTATAAGTATGCAATTAATGATCAACAGGAGATCAACCGATAAGAGATAAATCAATATCACAAGAATCTTCTCAAAGATCCAAAGAGGGCATCATACCCTAAACTTGTACTCATGACAAGTCAAAGAGATAAATTCCAGAAATCAACACAAGAAATCCAGAAATCATAAAAAGGGAAAAAGGCCTATCACATGACGGTCCGAAGACCATGGGGAGCTACCCCACATGTGTGAGTGAAATCACACAGATTGAGGTCAAGACTAACCAAAAAGAAGAAAGGTATGTGTGAATGGAATCACACAAGTGGTGTCTAGTCTAACCTTGCAATGAAAGAGACATCGCGCAATTGCTAGTCTAATTCATAAAGCGATCATCAAGATCAACGAGAAGTGTCAATTACACTAAGCTAGTAAATATAGAAGTTTAGCTTCATGTCCCATAACCACTTGCTTAACTTAAATATTTACGAACAAACTGTAAATCTTCACTAATAAAATTGTCACAAGAGGTTCAATCGAACAAGTCCAAGAATTAACCGACGAAGTGAACGCAAGCGTTTCATACCACTTGTTTTACTAAGTCGTTTAATTAGATTTCTCATCCGAGTGAGGTAAAGGCTTGTATATACTAATAGATTGGAAAACGGTTTAAGAAAAGAGCTTTGTTATTAAAAATAGAGTTGAAATTGTTTGTTAAAAGAGTTTTGATATTTACTACTAGTATTGAAACCTTTATATTATAAAGTGACAAAACACAGAAGCAATTGTAGAAACAATCAGTCACAAAAATCGCATACGGAGATGTGAATAAAATCCAAGAAAATCAGCTCAATGTTTTTCAGATAAGATCCCCTACGGAGGGGGGGTCCAGGGGGGTGGCAACCCCTCAAGGTGGGGGTGCGGGGGCAACGCCACCGCTTACGGGGTTCGACCTGCCCGGTCAGGTCGCGGGGGTCCAGGGGGCAGCGCCCCCGGCGGGGTGCGGGGCAGCGCCCCGACAAAACGGTACGACCTAAGTGAAGGCAAAAGGCCTACGACCTAAAGCAAAATGAGGTCTAACGACCTAAGGGTTCACGCGACCTAACACAATAGCTGAGCGACCTAACTAACTGCGCGACCTAGTGGGTAAGGAGGTCGAGCGACCTAAGGAGAAAGGAGGCAACGACTTAAGAGTGCAAGATAGGTCGAACGACCTAACGATGCTGAGTCATACGACCTAACTGGGGTAGAGGGGACACGCGACCTAAAGGTACGCGACCTAAGAAAGCACGCGACCTATCGGCAACAAGGATCGAGCGACCTAACAGCAACATGGGTTGAGCGACCTAACTTTGCCGCGACCTATAAATGTCACGACCTAAGGCCATAACGACCTAAGAAACAAAGGGGAGCGACCCAAAAGAGGAAGGGTTTAACGACCTAAGCAGTGAAGGGGCGAAGCGACCTAAAGGTCGAACGACCTAACGATGCTGAGTCATACGACCTAACTGGGGTAGAGGGGACACGCGACCTAAAGGTACGCGACCTAAGAAAGCAGGCGATCTAACTCCACACACAAGGCCTAACGACCTAAGAGTTAAACGACCTACGACCTACGCCACCAACTCACGAGCGACCTAAGTACTAGGTCGTGAACGACCTAACTCCGAACACACGAAAAGTGGCCAGAACGATCTAGGAGCTATCTCGTACGCGACCTACGACCTAAGATCCACACGACCTAACTCCGAACGACCTAAAATGGCCAGAACGACCTAAATGCAGAAATTTCGCCAAAACGCCAAAAATCGGAGTTTTTCGCCAATCCAATCCAAACCAAAAGCAAATATGCATGCTAAAGTGATAGGGAATCATTCCCAACAACCCAAGATAGTTATAGACTAGAATTGTGAGATAAAAATCTCACCTTTGCTCCAAAACCCAATGAAAATGAAGAACAAAGCTTGAAGGCAAATGGAGAAGCAACCACAAGCTTGAATCCGATGTCTTCTTCTTGAATTTGGAGTTGAATGTTGGAGTTGCAATAAAACAAAGACTTTGGAGTTTTAATTTCTCATTCCATTCACCATTTTTGTTGAAGCTTTAGTGTTAGGAAATGAAATGAAGCAATGAAGAAGAAGGGGGGTGGAACTTGGGCCTAATGGGCTAAAAGTCCAAACCAAAGGCTCGAGTGAAAAAGTGGTGAAATTCCACTAACCCCAAACATACCAATGTTTATACTTAGAAGATTGCAAACGACGTTTCGAACTCAATGGAAGTGGTCTCGAGTCCTAATTTGACCGTTTGCAAAAAAGCAGCTTCGGACCAAAATCCGATTAACGATAAAATATTTAAATAAAATATTTAAATATAAAAATCGATAAATATGCGGGTTGTTACAAAACAAGTCAAGTATGCTACAACAATGAATTCAATCGGTGCCGAAGTCAACGTAGAACCAAGTCAGAAACCAACAGTAGAAAGTTCAATCACGGAGGTCAAAAATCATCACATAAACAAGTTAATGCCGAAGTGTCAAAGTCTGGTAATATCAAAAATCAAGTTGAAGTCATGAGCAACTGACCAGAGTCAAAGGAAACAAAATCAAAATCAACATCAGCAAAATCAATTCGAAACCGTGGTGACCAAGTAAATTGACCAAGTCACGAATCAACATTGTGTATCAAGCAACGAAATTATATGAATTGAAGAAGTCAGATAAATCACCATCGTTCGAGAATAATCAAATGGTCGAAGACAAATTAAAATACATACGTACGAACGAAAATCAAGGGGTTTGAACCCTATATAAAAACCCAATCATCATCGGCTACAAAGGCAATCGAGTTTAAGTAAGCAAAACCAGAAAAGCAAAAAGCACAAATTACATACCATAGCAAGATCGAACTCGATCATCAAAGGAGCCGTGAGCAAAGTAAAGAGATGATCGATCGACAAAGCAAGAAAGCGAAATCCCAATTCGATCGATCAAATTTAAAGCCGGCATTTCAAAGCCCTATTTTTTAATCAGAGAGGAATGAACGAAGTAAGCCACCATTTTTCACAAGGAAGCGGGCCGACATAGATAAAAGAAGAAAGGGAACAATATTTCACTTAAGTCAAATTGGGTCGGCCTTCTTTTCATTAATATTGGTTTATAATAAAAGGGTTTTAAATTAGGGTTTAGTTTCTTAAATTGTTTTTTAATTTGTATTTCTCTTTTAAACGTTGTAATTACTAGTCGTGTGACTAGGGGACAAACTACGTGGCGTAGTTTGAGAATTCACAACTCAATGGCTGAGTTGTGGCAGGGTTTTGAGCGTAGAGTTAGGTTAGTCAGTAGCGGGTGTCACGAGTTTACGTGTGTAAGCGTGTGACTACTTAATTTCTAGCAGAAACCTTAGGGGCAACACGTAGGCAGGGTTTTGGCGAAGCTAGGTAAATTCTATGTCGTTCTATTTCTGCATTTATTATTCTGCTATTATCTGTGCTGCTATAATTTTGAGTTATCTATGTTGAAATAATTTTATAAGATTCCGCAATAATTTTTATAATTAACAGCATCACCCTATTCACCGTCCCTCTAGGGTGAAATCGATCCTATAAGTGGTATCAGAGCTAGGAATAGAATTCAACTTTTGTTTTTAGAAATTCATTTTTCAAAAATCAATCTTTGTTTTAAAATTTTGAATTTTTAAAATGGCTTCTTTTAATAATGCTTTTGCTAAGGGTTAGTCCATAGTTAGACCACCAATGTTCAATGGTGAATACGCCTACTGGAAAAATAGAATGAATTTTTTCTGAAAGCCATTGACGCTTGTAATATTGTTGAGACAAGTTGTAGAGTACCAACTGTAACTGTAGATAATCAGGAAATAGATAAACCGATGGATCAATGGACAGAACTAGAAAATAAATTACAAAATTCTAATGCTAAAGCTATGAATTCTATTGTCGGTTCATTAGATCAATTTGAATTTAATCGTGTCTCACATTGTCTAACTGCGTAGGAAATATGGCACACACTCGAAGTGACTCACGAAGAAAGATCTCAAGTCAAAGAATCTCGCCTTGCCATGCTAAGCAGCGAATATGAAAATTTCACAATGGCCAAGGAAGAAAATGACAAAGAAATGTACGGACGACTTTCCAATATCGTATACAAATCAAAGGCTCTTGGAAAATCATACACATAATTGGAGATAGTTCGAAAAATCCTCAGAGTCCTCCCACGAAGTTTTAAAGCCAAAGTAACTGCCATCCAAGAATCAAAAGATTTGAAACAAATGAAAGTCGAAGAACTCATCGGAAACCTCACCACTTACGAGCTAGAAATGAAATTCAAGAAAGAGCGTGAAGGAGGAGACAATCGAAAGAAATCAATAGCTCTTAAAGGGACAACTGAAAGTGAAGATGATGATGATGGTGAAGCAGAACTAGCACTATTAATAAGAAGATTCAAACGGTGGAATCGCAAATATGGCAATCCGGTCAAAAATCAACAAGTAAAGAGCAGATTAAACAAAGCACTAGACAAACCAGAAGAGCAGAAAATCATTTGTCACTCGGTCATATTAAGCCAAATTGTCCCCAAAATCGACTCAGTCAAGAAAAGAAACCGAAGAGGAGAAGTTTTGCAGCTATTTGGAATGAAATCGATGAAGATGAAAGTTATAGCATCGGTGTGAGAGTGAAAGAGAAAATTTGTGTCTTCATGGTGAAATAACTAACAGTGATGGTGGCGAGCCAAGTGAGGTATCAAAACTTACTCATTCAGAGTTACTTATATATTTCCATGAAGTAAATGGCTGTTTTGAACGACTTAGGGAGAAGTATTCCAAATTTGAATCACAAAAGGATGCTTTGATAGAGTTAAATAAACAACTTGACCAATTAGTTAAAACGTATCAAAGTAGGATCCCTAAGTGTGATAAGTGTCCATTATTTGAAGAAGAAATTAAAAAATCAGAAATTAATATAAAATCACTTGAAAACGATATTATGATTTTAAAAGAAAGTGAAAATACAAGAAGAGAAAATTCTATTAAAAAGTGCACACAATTCTTAAAGAAAATGAATCTCTCAAAACACAAGTCCAACAATTGTCAGCGACTTTAGATAAATTTTCAAAAAGTGAAAAATCGTTGAATATGCTATTAGAGAAGCAAACTGTTAATTCAGTTAGACAAAGACTTGGATATAATCAATCTAAAAATGTTGAAAGCAATATTAATCAAGTCAATTCTATGTGCACAATTTGTAAAAAATATGGACACAATCACAATAATTATTGGTATAGACCCAAACATGTGAAAACTATATCAATTTGGGTTCCAAAAGGCATAAATATAAAATCTCTGAAGGTTAAACAAATCTGGGTGCCGAAAGGAACATATGTAAATAGTTTTGGGTCTCCACAAAATTATTTTTCTAAATATTCTGCCACTAACAATCATGGACCTATAAAAACAAATAGGTCACTAAACTCTCTTCTCGTGTAGATATGCTGGCAGGCTAAGGAACAACAACAATGGTACTTGGAGTGTGGCTGTTCCAGGCACATGACATGCGATAAATCAAAGTTCCTTAGCCTAGAAAAGTACAGAGGTGGAAGAGTCACAATGGGTAACAATGACAAGTGTAAAATTGTCGGTAAAGGTAAAGTGGGTAACAATACATTTACCTTGAATGACGTACTATATGTTGAAAATCTGCACCACAATTTGATATCAATCAGCCAGCTATGTGATAAAGGTATGAATGTTATTTTTGACTCTGGCTTGTGCAAAATTATTGACAAATCATCAAAAGAAATCTTTTTTTCAGGTAAGAGGAAAGGTAATATATATTCTCTATCTTTTGACGATCTCTCCCTTTCTAAATGTTTGATAGCTAAGGATATAGAAGTAAATTTATGGCATAGACATTTAGAGCATGCTAGCATGAATTTGTTAAACAAATTAAAAAGGAAAAATTTGGTAAGAGGGTTGCCATCACATGATTTTGAAACAGAAAACTTATGTAAAGCATGTACCTTGGGAAAACTTAAAAAATCATCATTTCATGCCAAAAACAATGTAAGCACTTCTAGAGTTCTTGAACTAGTTCATATGGATCTGTTTGGACCTAACGACATTGTTAGCTTAGGTGGTAAGAAATATTGCTTTGTGTTAGTTGATGATTACTCAAGATATACATGAGTATATTTCTTGGCTAAAATATCATAAACTTTTTCATACTTCACAAACTTCGCAAAATTAGTTCAAAATGAAAAAAGAGTTCCTATAGTTTCGTTAAGAAATGATCATGGTGGAGAATTTGAAAATTATGAATTTGAAATTTTTTGTGATGAAAATGATTTTAAACAAGAATTTTCTACACCACGTACTCCATAACAAAATAGAGTAGTTGAAAGAAAGAATCGAACATTGCAAGAGTTGGCTAGGTCTATGATAAATGAGTATAAGCTACCTTTGCATTTTTGGGCAGAAGCAGTAAATACAACTTGTTATGTAATGAATAGAGTTATGATTAGACTGATTCTAAACAAAACACCCTATGAGCTATGGTTCAAAAATAAACCAAACACTGACTACTTCAAAGTATTTGGGTGTCCGTGCTATATTCTCAATACAAGTGATCAATTAGGAAAATTCGAAGCAAAAGCCAATGAAGGCATAATCATGGGATACTCTTCTAGAAGCAAAGCTTATAAAGTCTACAACAAAAGGAATAAAACAATCGTGGAGTCAATCAATGTGAAGTTTGATGAAGGCATTAATGAACAGGAAATGGTCAAAAGCAATGTTGAAGAGAAGAACGAAAAAGATGAGAATGAAAAACCAAAATAAACCGCAACAAAAGAAGTCCGAAGGAATCTAGATCCAGAGGTATTGAAATTCAAAGTAGATCATCCTCCAGAATTGATAATAGGAAATCCTTTCACAGGTGTTCAAACTCGTTCCTCCTTTAGAAATTTGTGTGATCTGTGTCAATATAGTGGATTTATTTCAGAAATAGAACCCAAAGACATAGATACAACTCTTAATGATGAAAATTGGTTTATGACTATGCAAGAAGAGTTAAATCAATTTGAGCGAAATGATGTTTGGAGTCTAGCACGTAGACCTAAGGATTATCCAGTCGTAGGAACAAAATGGATTTTCAAAAATAAATATGATGAATCTGGAAATGTGATTAGGAATAAAGCCAGATTAGTCGCTAAAGGATATAATCAAATTGAAGGAGTTGACTTCGATGAAACTTTTGCACCAGCAGCTAGACTAGAATCAATTAGGATATTGTTAGCTTTTGCTTGCTACAAAGGATTTAAGTTAAGACAAATGGATATTAAAAGTGCATTGCTTAACGGAATTTTAAAAGTAGATGTATTTGTTGAACAATCAGAAGGTTTTGAAAGTCATGAATATAACCATGTATATAAGCTTAAAAAGGCATTATATGGATTAAAACAAGCTCCTAGAGCTTGGTATGAATGCCTTAGTACTTATCTTCTTGAAAATGGGTTCAAAAAGGGCTGTAAACACCACACTATTTCTGTTGCATGAAAATGATGATCTTTTAATTGTTTAAATATAGGTTGATGACGTTATTTATGGTGCTCCTTACAATTTATTGTATGAGAGATTTGAAAAAGTTATGCAGGAAAAATTTGAAATGAGCTTAGTTGGAGAGTTGAAATTCTTTTTAGGATTTCAAGTCAAACAAAGCGATAAAGGTACATTCATTTTTCAAACAAAATATATTAGGGAACTTGTCAACAAATTTGGATTAAAAGATGATAAACCAGCTAGAACCCCCATGAGCATGACAATTAAACTTGACAATGATGAAAAAGGTAAGGCAGTTGATCAAAAGCAATATATACACCTCCCGCCTTTTCGCACGCTTTAATCGACACCTAATGGCAGACACTCATGTCGACTCAACCATACGGAAGGGCGGATTGTTATGGGGTAAATAAGAAAAGGCAGAGAAAGAAAAAACAAAATGGAATCTTACAGCGGAACGATAAAATATAATAATCACATATACAGATCATGAAGCTGTTTTATAAACATTTAATTATACTTACAATGTGTATCAGAGTTATACATACCATAGAATATCAATAATGCAGCGGAATACAATAGTGTAGTGGAATAATATACTAGATAATAATACTATAAATCGTCATCTTCTTCCTCCAGAATAAAATCTTCAAATCCTGAAACGCTCGGACTGACCCGAGAGAATTGAAAAGACAAAACACTGGAGTCGGAACTAAAAGA
Source organism: Allium cepa (assembly GCA_030765085.1). Taxonomy (NCBI): domain Eukaryota; kingdom Viridiplantae; phylum Streptophyta; class Magnoliopsida; order Asparagales; family Amaryllidaceae; genus Allium; species Allium cepa. The sequence goes on along the minus strand of CM060934.1, from coordinate 603,123,182 downwards.
TCTTATGTGAGTTAAATTAACAACAATAAATATGAGTGCAGTAACTTAAGAGATGCTCGGGATTCACATCTCCTAAGGATCCGTTAAACTATTTACTATGTAATAATATTTCGCTATCATAATAATGTCTACAGTCAAATAAACTTACTTTTAAATAGCGTTAAGGGGTTACCCATATAGCCCTTAACACAAATAATGCCAATAGTCTATACAGTGCCTGCATATCTCCTGATCGGGAGACTACGAGAAGACACTCCATAGGCACGGCACAAATAGAAACTCGTAGTAAAGGCTCGGTATGGTAGGTGACACGGCATAACTAGGTAATGCCATGGTAGATATACTAATTACGCTTCCGGGTCGGTGGTAACGCGTATCGCACAGCTACCGCCCACCTCGAACAACACCCCCAAATCAAAGAAATCAAAAGTGCCCACCAAATCAATCCAAAAGTCAAAATATAATATCGAAGGGATGTGTCCGATCAAAGGTGCTACCTCATTAACCCGTCGATCGCTCCTGTTTTAGCCACCTTATGCCAACTCACGGGAGTTGGGTCCACGTATTTACCTCAAGGGAAACGCTGCCACCATCCTACTTCATTTTGGAATCTCCATCGCATACACGGTTGTTAAAGTGGTTTTTGGAGTTGGCAGAGAGTATGACAACTTCCGATCCCGGTCTCTTTAACAACCAAACGTTATTATAACACCACGATCAATTCAAAATAATTATACTTCAAAACCAGTATGTATTATCTATTTCAAAACCGTATAAATATGATATCATTTCTATTTTAAAACCCCAAATCAATATGATATCATTTTATTTCAAATATATCCTTTTCTAAAACCATCAAAGTTATAATATTTCTAAAACAAAAGCTTGAAATATAGCATATAGCCTTTCAAACATAAAACTTTGAATTTCATAACTTTGAAGTATAATTATATTACTTGAATGGTTTAAATATAAATTATTTTATATAATAAAATAGTTTCTTCACCTCCACAAATCAATTGCAAATATAGATTTAAACCTCTAAATAAACCATTTCAATTCAATATATTTCAAAGCTTTATTTATTCACTATTTCAAAACCAAATTTTATAATTCATATATATATATATACACCCTATTTCACTTTTACTATTATTTGGTTTGAAATATTTGCTTAATAAATCCAATATCCTTTAAATAAAACTTCAAATTTCAATAACGAAATGTTCCTCAATTCATTCACTTAAATCACCTTAAACCCGAATTAAGTTATAAAACATATTCCCTTAAAATCTCAATTTCAATAAGATCTTAATTAAATAAAATCTCAAATCAATTTCAAAACTGTCTTCTCAACTTCGATTTATAAAAATCCATATAAACTCTATATTACAATATAATTTAAGTAAATACTTATTCGTGATACATTTTAATAAAATCAAACTTTATTATTAAACTTTTTCCATACTTTAAACAATTTTATACATAGCTTAAAACCAAGAATTTAACTATATATAAAATAACCTTTATCAAATATCCGAATCAATATCTCATAAAACCATATATATATATTTTCTTTTTACAAAACCATAGAAAATTATTTCAAGCTATTTTTATATATAGACTGCGGTGCCTGTATATAATTTTCGATCCTATAGTCAAGTGATACGGATATTTATCATTTCAATCCGTAATTTAAAATAAAAATTATGGTTATATATCATTTCAAACCGCAATCCCGAATGAAATGAAAATGCATAATACTGGCAGTTTATAACAATATAAAATACAACATTCATTCATCCAATATCACCCATCAACCATTTATTACAATCATCATCCAATTCAAACAATAGCATCAATATAGAACGGATAATATACAACAAGTATTAACTAGCAATTTATATTCAATGATAAATTAAATATTGTTTCTGGCAGTTTATATGCAATGAATAATTAAACAACAAACTATTTAAATACATGCAATTTAACTGAGAGGATGATTAAAATACCCCAAACAATCATATATAAATTTTAAATTACATCGAAAATTAATTTAACAAACATAAGAAATCTTAGAAGTTGTGAGTGGGTTAAAACACTCACATTTTGAATTTAAATTCAATTAAAACCCAAAAATTTGACAGTCTCCAAATTCATCCAAACCAGCATCAAAGTGTCCGGAATGTTATTACGATCCTAACAAAAAAAATTCGCATGAAACAGAATTCGTATGTGAAAGTTATTCGATTTTATTCATTTGAAACAAAATTTTATTAAAACAAAACAACTAAACTTACCTAACTAATATATGCCACGTCATCAAGAACGCACAGTTCTTCTTCTCAAAACCTTGTACGCACGCGAGAAACAAACCCCTACAGCCGAACGTTGACCGCAAAATGCTCCACTTACGCCACCTTCTACCTCGAATCGATCACCTCCCCATGCTCACCATCTCAGTCCGCTTCGAACTCGTGGTCGCGCGACTCCCCTGTGCCGCCGCCGCCACCGGGTTTCAAAACCCTAATCCACGATTTCTGCCAAATCTAGCCGTCGATTCGCCTCAAAACTTCGCCGATAAACAACGCGCTAGCCTCTCTACAAAACCCAGAAAGGGTTCGACGATCCGACAATTTTCACTGACACGTGATGGATGGCCGACACTTCTTCGATTTTTACAGGTCAAACGACAATCCAAAACGAAAAACGAATTTCACCAGAAGATTATGCACTTCGAGAGCTTCAACATATATTTTTTCTGAATTTTTCTAAGGAGTTTGAATTTTCATTAAATTTTTGAATTGGCAATTGGATCTAGGGTTTGGAGCCATTGAGGAAGAGGAGCACAGAAGTTTCTGTATGTATAGGAATGAGGTATAGAGGCTGCTAGGGTTTATAACTGGATATTTATAGGCAAAGTTGAAATATGATGGATCGGATAAGATAGATGTACGCGCTAACAACAACGTGGTCCAAAAAGTTCGTTCTGACTCCAGAACAAAATTGGGTCAACTCATATATCAAAATAGGTGTTTTCAAATATTTTAAACGCGATGGAACACGTTTCAAGTCCAATTTCCATCATATGAAGAAATTATGCTAAAATCAATATTTTTCAAATTGATTTCAATTAATTTCAATTTCATTTGTTTCAAGGCGTTTCGAGTTCGTACGATCAAACGACAAGCCCGATCGCTACGAAACTTGAAATCCTACAATAATTCACCGTTACGGATCCGATGAAACTAGTTTCGTCGAAATCCAAGCCAGTGGCCAAAATGGCTATTTTTACATTAATTAATTAAATTAAAAATTAATTAATTAAATCAACTTCCAATTTAAATTCTATAATTGACGATTCTTATCATTTTAACTTTCTTAAGGAAATTCGGTATTTTAAACAAATTCAAATGTCACTTTAATGTCCATTCAATCATAATTTTTTTTGCGTTAAACTTTCAATTTCATTATATTTAGAAAATATAAATCAAATTTTTAATAATTCCCTTAAATTGACCTTTCATTCAGTTATTCTATCTATTAGTATCCAATAGATGAAACTAACATTGGATTCATACTCTATTACGTAAATATCTCCAAATTTCATCTGAATTTATATTTACATAATATTTAAATATTTAATTTTATTTTATCGCAATTAAATCCAATTATTATAGTTCGAATCCCAATAAATTTATAAATCTTTATTTCCTTTCTTGTATTCAACCAATTGTCATATTATAAATAGAATTTAATTCCGGTTACTTACCATTAAATCCATTTATTATTGACTACATTCCCGTTAATTAAAAATTTATTCCAAAATTTGATTTGATTTAATTTCCCTCTTTACTAGGTCCATTATACTTAATAAAGCTAGTTACATTTAGTTTTATATCCCATTACACAAATATCCCCTCTATACGTCTTAGATTTGTATAATTGGTTATATTTTAAAATGTGAAAACTTGTCCATTACACGTATTAATTAAGGTTTAAAACCCAATTAATAAAATTTCCTTTAATTGCAAATAAATCCAGTTGTTGAATTTAAGTAAATAAATCTTGATTCTCACTCCTGTTATTAATCATTTATTACTTTACAAAATAAACTACCATTTAAACTCATAGAGTAATACCAAGTTTCATTTTAAATCCAATTGATTTCCAATCAAATTTTTAATAGTCTATGTAAACTGGTAACAATTAATAACAGTCACAAATTGCCCTAAATCACATCTATAGGTTTATAGTGTACAAACAATGTTGCAATGACTCATATGATATTGATTTTATCCAATTACCATTTATTACCATTTAAATTCATTAAATTAATTCAAACTTACATATTTTCTTATATTAATTCATTACAAATATTCCTATTTACGATCAATTATAACCCTGCAATTTGTTTCAATCAATAGGTATTGCATCGATTAATTATTTATTAGCTTACATTTTGTTTTCATATATTCAATTTGTAGCTAAGTATACATCTACATTATTTCTATTGAGCTGAATTTCATTCAATATTTTAATAATTAACATAATTAACCAAGATTAAAATTTTACAATCTTAACAAATTTATAAATTACCAATTTCCACATATATACATTAATTACTATTTAATGTTCACAATGAATTTATTCCTTGGTTTCAAACCTTTTTATTACATCAATTACTGCCTTATAAATAAACTGTCATTTCTATTCAATTTACATTCACCTATCCGTTATTATATTAATTATCATTTACGTAACCTTTAATCGCTTTTTTTCCTTATCTTACTCAAGTGCAACAATTACACTTTCCATTATTATATTAATTTGAATTCCATTCTAGTTAATATTCTTATTTATAATGCACAAATTCAACATTCCCATTTGTTTCTTATATTGAACTTATAACCCAGAATGCCAATTTACATTATTTCAATTAATTGCAATATAAATTTTAAACTGTTAGTTTTAATTTCAATTGCTACATCTAATTTCTAACATTCGCTCCCATATACATTATGAGATTTTTATTTCATTCAAAATTTAATTAATTAAAATCTTATTTAATTAACAATTTAAATTGTCGAAATTTACGGGTCGTTACACTCTCCTCCACTCAAAACTTTTCGTTCCCGAAAAGGAAAAAGGAGGAAAAGAAGAATTAAGAAGTCAATATATCTTATTCAAAAATATTAACTTTATAAACAAATAGATTTACAAAATTTAATAATTTAAATAAAATATCTCAATTTATAACTATTAAATCTTTTTATACTTAAATTAATAAAGTTTGCAAAACATTTTCAAAATATTTTCTAAGTCCAAATTTTCGGAAAATTTCGGCAGAGTCTCCTTTGTACGGAGAGGCTCAGGAGAAAATATAATATCAAATATAACGATATATACATATATTTTCTAAAATAATAAATATCCCAACCTAAAAAAATAATATAATAACGCTATAAACCGTATTATGAAACCAAATGCAGTAGCAATTGCTTCCATAACCTGCATTTCACTTATATAATCCAAAAGGTTAACAATTATATAAAATGAAATATTCAAGTGGTTTCAACCATAAGCAAACAAATCAATACAAACATCAATCACTTGCAACAATCAAACAACCATCAACATACATCAATTATTCATTCATACCAAACAAAACAAATAGTTGTTTGGGTTCAAAACTTTAAATTGTACAGAATGAAAAATAAACTACTAAGCGTACCCTTCACTCAACAGTCTTAGGTGAAACTAAATAGATTATTCATACCTTCCAAACAAATTTATAGTATCCTTGCCCAAACTACCATGAGCCAGACAAACAGCACTTCCAAACAATAAATCAAGTTAATTTTCAATTTCCTAGAATTTTTTGTTTGCTTTCCTTTAATTTGTATTTATTTCTTACAAATTTTCATTTATTGCTTGCAATTATTCATTTTCATTCATTCGGGTCATGTAAGTTTCTTTTCTTTATTGCATTATACTTATTCATTTCCCAATTCCACTTATTAATTTAGTGCTTACCTTACTATTCATTTATTTCTATCTGCTACTAACAAATTATTTTTCTTTTATCCATATACTACAAATTTCTTTTATTTACATTACATTCATTTATTCATAATACTTACACTTCTATTAAACTAGTAGCATTTCAATTATACTTAAGTTTATAACACTACACTTCAAATTCTTATTTATTAAGGTGATTCATTGAACCTTTTCATTATATAAATTTTTTTCTTGTACAATTTCCCATTACATTTTCTTATTAAACATTTCAACTTTTAATATTTGGTAAGTTATATATATGCCTTTAAGAATGTAATTGAAAGTTATACAAGTTTTTCTCCATTCTTTTAATTAATTTACTGTTCAATAATAATCCTTTGTTTTATATGTTACAAATTTAAAGTTTCTTCTAATTTCATTCATAACCTAGCATTAAACTTCTTATTTTAATTAAAGGTTCTAATTATAAATTAGTTACATTCAATTTCACTATATTAATTAAAATTATTAATTAACGAAACTTAAGAACTAAATACCGGGTTTAATTTCAAATTATTTTAAAATAATAGATAAATGTATATACTTACAGTATATATATCTAATTATATTTAAAACAATTTTAAAATTTATATTTGTTTATCAAAACAAATCTGCAGTAAACTACTACAGTGGCCTTCCCACTTTGAAACTCAAAAATGAATGTCGATGATGCGTGCACTCATCACCGAAATTATTTTCCAACGACAGAGAGGGGAGTATAGAACTTATTTCTTTTCAAAGTTTCTTTTAAACAATTCTTTCAAATTATAGTGAATATTTATATCAGAAAATACTTCTAATAATACTATTATTATATTCCAAAATTATTCAAAAGAAATTTTCAAAACCCCAGAACTTAAGTTCTAAAATTTCCAATTGATTTATTTTATTTTCAATCTTATTTCACTATTATTTATAAATTTTCATTACCTAACAACCAATATATTACAACCAAATATAACTTTTATAAAAATTTATTTTATATATATAGAAAATATAGTAGGCAAAATTATTTCATTCACCTATATTAAAAAGAAATATTATGTCGGTCTGTCCTATTAAGTGTTTAGAAATTCCTATTGATGTCATAGCGTCCCATGCACTAACCAGAATTTATAAATACAAAATGGAACAAAGTAACACAATATTAAAACCTTTATACACTAACAAGTATGCTCTCTCATATATACACTCAACGACTCATTATAGGGTATTACTACCCTATTAATAAAGTGTCAAACCCACAAAGCTAAGGTTTATCACTAAACCAAAACTCTCATACCTGATGTAACATCCCGCCTTTTCGAACAGTTTAAATCGACACCCAATGGAAGACACACATGTCCACTCAACCATACGGAAGGGCCGATTGTTATGGGGTAAATAAGAAAAGGCAGAGAAAGGAAAAAAATAGAATCTTGCATCGGAACGATAAAATATAATAATCACATATACAGTTCATGAAGCTGTTTTATAAACATTTAATTATACTTACAATACGTATCAGAGTTATACATACCATAGAATATCAATAATGCAGCGGAATACAATAGTGTAGTGGAATAATATAGTAGATAATAGTACTGTTAATCGTCGTCTTCTTCCTCCAGAATAAAATCTTCAAATCCTGAAACGCTCGGGCTGACCCGAGCGAATTGAAAAGACAAAACACTCGAGTCAGAACTGAAAGATCTTATGTGAGTTAAATTAACTTAATACGAGTGCAGTAACTTAAGAGATGCTCGGGATTCACATCTCCTAAGGATCCGTTAAACTATTTACTATGTAGTAATATTTCGCTATTATAATAATGAATACAGTCAAATAAACTTACTTTTAAATAGCGTTAAGGGGTTACCCATATAGCCCTTAACACAAATAATGCCAATAGTCTATACAGTGCCTGCATATCTCCCGATCGGGAGACTACGAGAAGACACTCCATAGGGACGACACAAATAGAAACTCGTAGTAAAGGCTCGGTATGGTAGGTGACACGACACAACTAGGCAATGCCCGGGTAGATATACTAATTACGCTTCCCGGTGGCGGTAACACGTAGCGCGCAGCTACCGCCCACCTCGAACAACACCCCTAAATCAAAGAAATCATAAGTGGCCACCGAATCAATCCAAAAGTCAAAGTTTAATATCGAAGGGATGTGTCCAATCAAAGGTGCTACCTCATTAACCCGTCGATCGCTCCTGTTTTAGCCACCTTATGCCAACTCACGGGAGTTGGGTCCACGTATTTACCTCAAGGGAAATGCCGCCACCATCCTACTTCATTCTGGAATCTCCACCGCGTACATGGTTGTTAAAGTGGTTTTCAGAGTTGGTAGAGAGTATGACAACTTTCGATCTCGGTCTTTTTAACAACCAAACGTTATTATAACACCGCAGTCATTTCAAAATAATTATACTTCAAAACCAGTATGTTTTATCTATTTCAAAACCGTATAAATACGATATCATTTCTATTTTAAAACCCCAAATCAATATGATATCATTTTATTTCAAAAATATCCTTTTCTAAAATCGTACAATTTCAAAGTTATAATATTTCTAAACCAAAAGTTTGAAATATAGCATATAGCCTTTCAAACATAAAACTTTGAATTTCATAACTTTGAAGTATAACTATATTACTTAAATGGCTTAAATATAAATTACTTTATATAATAAAATAGTTTCTTCACCTCCACAAATCAATTCCAAATATAGATTTAAACCTCTAAATAAACCATTTCAATTCAATATATTTCAAAGCTTTATTTATTCACTATTTCAAAACCAAATTTTATAATTCATATATATACCCAGTTTCACTTTTACTATTATTTGGTTTGAAATATTTGCTTACTAAATCCAATATCCTTTAAATAAAACTTCAAATTTCAATAACGAAATATTCCTCAATTCATTTACTTAAATCACCTTAAACCCGAATTAAGTTATAAAACATGTTCCCTTAAAATCTCAATTTCAATAAGATCTTAATTGAATAAAATCCCAAGTCAATTTCAAAACTGTTTTCTCAACTTTGATTTATAAAAATCCATATAAACTCTATATTACAATATAATTTAAGTAAATACTTATCCATAATACATTTTAATAAAATCAAACTTTATTATTAAACTTTTTCCATATTTTAAACAATTTTATACATAGCTTAAAACCAAGAATTTAACTATATATATAATAACCTTTATCAAATATCCGAATCAATATCTCATAAAACTATATATATTTTTTTACAAAACCATAGAAAATTATTTCAAGCTATTTTTATATATAGACCGCGGTGCCTGTATATAATTTTCTATCCTATGGTCAAGTGATACGGATATTTATCATTTCAATCCATAATTTAAGATAAAAATTACGGTTATATATCATTTCAAACCGCAATCCCGAATGAAATGAAAATGCATAATACTGGCAGTTTATAACAATATAAAATACAACATTCATTCATCCAATATCACCCATCAACCATTTATTACAATCATCATCTAATTCAAACAATAGCATCAATATAGAACAGATAATATACAACAGGTATTAACTAGCAATTTATGTTCAACGATAAATTAAATACTGTTTCTGGAAGTTTATATGCAATGAATAATTAAATAACAACTTAAATAAATAAATGCAATTTAACTGAGAGGATGATTAAAATACGCCAAACAATCATAGATAAATTTTAAATCACATCAAAATTAATTTAACAAACATAAGAAATCTTAGAAGTTGTGAGTGGGTTAAAACACTCACCTTGTGAATTTAAATTGAATTTAAACCCAAAAATTTGACAGTCTCCAAATTCGTCCAAACCTGCGTCAAAGTGTCCGGAATTTTATCACGATCCTAACAAAAAAAATTCGCGTGAAACGGAGTTCGTATGTGAAAGTTATTCGATTTAAATCGTTTGAAACAAAATTTTATTAAAACAAAACAACCAAACTTACCTAACTAATATATGCCACGTCATCAAGAACGCACAGTTCTTCTTCTCAAAACCTTTTACGCACGCGAGGAACAAACCCCTACAGCCGAACGTTGACCGCAAAATGCTCCACCTACGCCGCCTTCTACCTCGAATCGATCAGCTCCCCATGCTCACCATCTCAGTCCGCTCCGAACTCGTGGCCGCGCGACTCCCCTGTGCTGCCCCCGCCATCGGGTTTCAAAACCCTAATCCATGATTTATTCCAAATCCAACCGTCGATTCGCCTCCAAACTTCGTCGATGAACAACAAGCTAGCCCCTCTACAGAACCCAGAAAGGGTTCGACGATCCGATAATTTTCAATGACGCGTGATGGATGGCCGAGACTTCTTCAATTTTTACCAGTCAAATGACAATCCAAAATGAAAAACAAATTTCACCAGAAGATTACGTAATTCGAGAGCTTCAACATATATTTTTTCTGAGGAGTTTGAATTTTCATTATATTTTTGAATTTGCAATTGGATCTAGGGTTTTGAGCCATTGAGGAAGAGGAGCACAGAAGTTTCTGTTCATATAGGAATGAGGTACAGAGGCTGCTAGGGTTTATAACTGGATATTTATAGGTAAAGTTGAAATATGATGGATCAGATAAGATAGATTTACGCGATAACGACAACGTGGTCCAAAAAGTCCGTTCTGACTCCGGAACAGAATTGGGTCAACTCATATATCAAAATAGGTGTTTTTAAATATTTTAAATGCGATGGAATAAGTTTCAAGTCCAAATTCCATTGTATGAAGAAGTTATGCTAAAATCAATATTTTTCAAATTGATTTCAATTAATTTCAAGGCGTTTCGAGTCCGTACGATCAAACGACAAGCCCAATCGCTACGAAACTTGAAATCCTACAATAATTCACCGTTGCGGATCCGATGAAACTGGTTTCGTCGAAATCCGAGTCAGTGGCCAAAATGGCTATTTTTATATTAATTAAATTAAAAATTAATTAATTAAATCAACCTCCAATTTAAATTCTATAATTGACGATTCTTATCATTTTAATTTTCTTAAACAAATTCAGATGTCACTTTAATGTCTATTCAATCATAATTTTTTTTGCGTTAAACTTTCAATTTCATTATATTCAGAAAATATAAATTAAATTTTCAATAATTCCCTTAAATTGACCTTTCATTCAATTATTCAATCTATTAGTATCCAATAGATGAAACTAACATTGGATTCATACTCTATTATGTAAATATCTCAAAATTTCATCTGAATTTATATTTACATAATATTTAAATATTTATTTTTATTTTATCGCAATTAAATCCAATTATTATAGTTCGAATCCCAATAAATTTATAAATCTTTATTTCCTTTCTTGTATTCAACCAATTGTCATATTATAAATAGAATTTAATTCTAGTTACTTACCATTAAATCCATTTATTATTGACTACATTCCCGTTAATTAAAAATTTATTTCAAAATTTGATTTGATTTAATTTCCCTCTTTACTAGGTCCATTATACTTAATAAGCCTAGTTACATTTAGTTTTATATCCCATTACACAAATATCCCCTCTATACGTCTTAGATTTGTATAATTGGTTATATTTTAAAATGTGAAAACTTGTCCATTACACGTATTAATTAAGGTTTAAAACCCAATTAATAAAATTTCCTTTAATTGCAAATAAATCCAGTTGTTGAATTTAAGTAAATAAATCTTGATTCTCACTCTTGTTATTAATCATTTATTACTTTATAAAATAAACTACCATTTAAACTCATAGAGTAATACTAAGTTTCATTTTAAATCCAATTGATTTCCAATCAAATTTTTAATAGCTTATGTAAACTGGTAACAATTAATAACAGTCACATATTTCTCTAAATCACATCTATAGGTTTATAGTGTACAAACAATGTTGCAATGACTCATATGATATTGATTTTATCCAATTACCATTTATTACCATTTAAATTGATTAAATTAATTCAAAGCTTACATATTTTCTTATATTAATTCATTATAAATATTCCTATTTACGATCAATTATAACCCTGCAATTTGTTTCAATCAATAGGTATTGCATCGAATTAATTATTTTTTAGCTTACATTTTGTTTTCATATATTCAATTTGTAGCTAAGTATACGTCTACATTATTTCCATTGAGCTGAATTTCATTCAATATTTTAATAATTAACATAATTAACCTAGATTAAAATTTTACAATCTTAACAAATTTATTAATTGTTAATTTCCACATATATACATTAATTACTATTTAATGTTCACAATGAATTTATTCCTTGGTTTCAAACCTTTTTATTACATCAATTACTGCCTTATAAATAAACTCTCGTTTCTATTCAATTTACATTCACCTATCCGTTATTATATTAATTATCTTTTACGTAACCTTTAATCGCTTTTTTTTCTTATCTTACTCAAGTGCAACAATTACACTTTCCATTATTATATTAATTTGAATTCCATTCTAGTTAATTTTCTTATTTATAATTCACAAATTCAACATTCCCATTTGTTTCTTACATTAAACTTATAAACCAGAATGCCAATTTACATTATTTCAATTAGTTGCAATATAAATTTTAAATTGTTAGTTTTAATTTCAATTGCTACATCTAATTTCTAACATTCGTTCCCATATACATTATAAGATTTTTATTTCATTCAAAATTTAATTAATTAAAATCTTATTTAATTAATAATTTAAATTGTCGAAATTTACGGGTCGTTACATGAGGAGTATAAAATATGACTACTAATAGGCACACAAATCTCCATACTACCAGTATCGTTGATGCATCTATTGAAATTGGTGAAATGGGAGCAACGTTTAGGGAAACGATGGAAATGATGATGGCCCGAAAACTAACCCAAATCCAAAATGCAACAGTGGGAGGAAATGTGTCGAATGTTGGGGATGAATTCCCAAGAAGGAACCTATAATATCATAACCTTACGGAAATCACATTGATGGAAGCCCTTCAGCCGCGGAAGTTTAAGATTGGATCTATGTTTATGAAAGGATCTTTAAAGAGCTTTCACTCATAGATGCACAAAACTGAACATTGCCTTCTAGGCAGTTGAAAATTATAGTTAATGATTGGTGGGACATTATTATTGTTATAACCCCTAAGGTGAACATTATTTGGGATATTTTTTGGGAACTTTTTAAGAAATGTTTTATCCCAAAGTACGAGAAGGATCCATGTTTAGGAATTTATGGAAATAAATAATGCATATATACTATTCATGATTTTCTAAATCACTTTAACTTATTGGCTGTGTAACAACCCTATCGGAACATGCCTAATTTTTGATTCAATAAAAGCCATCGGACCTTAGGCTCATACCAACGTTGGCTGTTGGTTGGTAAAATTGATACAATGAGCAATATACAAAGTTGTTTATCAATGCTTTCAGAATCTCATAGTAGATGGGATAAAATCCAATAACTGTAACGACCCGTAATTTTCGATAATTAAAAATTGCTAATTTAATAAGGTTTTGTGATTTAATGTTGTAAGAAATAAAATTTTAGGATTTAATAATAAGAATGTAATTGGATTGAAATGTAAAACTATTAAATTAAGGTAATTGATAACTGCTTTAAATGTAAAGTCTGATTAATTAAAAGGATTAAAAGTTATAATTGATATTGATTGTAAATAAATTTCAACAATGTATGTATTAACCAATATTTGGATTTAAAGAGCAATTGATAATTTAGATGTTGATTAATTAATGAAATAATGTGTAATAAATTGTAGTTGAATAAAATTAGTGTTGTAGTAGTAATTATAACATTTGATTGTAAATAATAAACATATAAATGTGATTAAATATAGAAATGGTAACAATTGTTATTTGTTACCATTTTAGTTAATAATAACAAAATAAATGTAAATAAATGTTACATTGTTGTGAGGTAAGACAATAACTAAAAATTGGGGATGTAATAAAAAGAAGTTAAACAAGGATAAATGGATTTATTGGGATTTTAAATTATAATAAAATTAACAAATTCAATGTAATTGATATATTGCCACAATTATGGTAAAAGAAGGAAATTGTAGCATATTAGTGTAATAAGGTATAAACAAATGTTAACCATGTTAATAGAGTAATAATTGATTGAACAAAAAGGTTTGAAATCAAATTAAATCAATTTATTGAAAATAAATTATAATAAATTGGATTTAATTTCATTTCAAATTAAACATTGTAATTTGTAAATAATTAACATCAAATTGACATGTAAATTTGTTTTACATTATTTTAAATGTCTAAGTAATCAAAATGATGAAATTTTTTAGTTATTAAATTTGAAATTGAAAAGTGATTTAATTAATTTAATATTTATTTATTTAATTAACGTGAAAATAGCCATTTTGGCCATTGACTCGGATTTTAATGAAATTAGTTTCATCGGATCCGTAACGGTGAATTATTGTAGGATTTCAAGTTTCATAGCGATCGGACTGGTCATTTGATCGTATGAACTCGTAACGCTTAGAAATCAATTTAATTAGTTCAGTTGAAATCAATTTGAAATAAGCTGATTTTAAGCTAACTTCTTCATATATGGAATTAGGGCCTGAAACCTGTTCCATTGAGTTTAAAAATATCGAAAATATCTATTTTGATATATGAGACGATCCATTTTCATTTCGGGAAAGAAATGGGCTTTTTGGGTCGCTTGTCGTTCAACTTTCAAATCGATCTAGTTCATTCGTTTCTATTTCTGATCCGCCTATATATAGCTCGTTATAAACCCTAAATATTTCTTATTCTAATTATTTGTACGTACAATTCTATCTGTTTCTCTTTTTCCAATGGCAGACAAACCAAAACCAATTCCAAATTCAATTGCAAATCAAAATCAAATCGAAAAATTAAAACTCCTTAACTATATCATATTATATATCGATTTGAAGCTCTCGACAAGCGCAACCTGAATCTCAGTTTTTTTCAATTTGGATTTGTGTGTAGCCAGAAATTAGTGAACTAATCTCGACCATCCATCATGCGTCGATCAACTTCATCGGATCCTTGAATGGAAGGTACCGTCGCGTGGAGAGTGCCTCGCGCAATGCATCAGTGGTGTTCTCGTGGTCGGATGATGGACAAATCATCACGAATAATTGGATTAGGATTTTGATAGAGGCACGGTTGCTGTGCATTTCTTGACCGATGACGGTCGTGGGCCTGGGGGAGGGGCGAGGTCGCGGCGTAGCGGGGGTGGTCGCGAGGGTTGTAGGCGGCGGCATCAAGCTCCAGGATGTGGTGTATGTGATCGAAAGGGTGGCGGCCAATCGATTGCTTCAGCATGTACACGATAGGCTAAGGCTCTCTGCCGTGAGCAATAGGTGATGACGTGTACAATTTTGATTTATTTGTTTAAATTATATATCATTTAACTTCAAATGTTAATTACTTTTGTATACGAGTTTGGATTTTGACGCGGTTTTCTCCATTGCGATCGTATTAGAAATTTGGACATTTTGATGTTGGTTTGGATGAATTTTGAGACTATTTGAATTTAGGCCCAAAATTGGATTTTTATTCGATTTAAAATCGAAGGTGAGTGTTTTAACCTAGTCACAACTCCTAAATTATCTTACGTTGGTTAAATTAAATTTATGATGTGATTAGAAATTTATTGATTGCTGTTTGGTATGTTGAATTGTCATTTTGGTTGAATTTGACTTTTATTGCACTTAATTGTGGTTTAATTTAATATTAAATTTTTTTAAATTGTTAATTTAATACCTGTATTGATTATTAGTTATCTATTGATGTTATTGATTGATTTAGATGAAAATTGTGATGTATGTTTAATTGTTGATATTGGATGACTGGATTTGTATTTTATATTGTTATAATACTGCAAGTTCCTTATGGGTTGAAATGATACATACCCAAACGATCTATGGATTAGGAGAAAATCATTATGGATTGAAATGATAGACTCGAGCGATTTTATGGATTTTTATTTAATTTGGGATAGCGGTTTGAAATGATATATAACCGTTAAATTGTAAATTGCGGATGGAAATGATAAATATCTGTATCGCTTGACCCTAGGGTAGAAAATTATATATGGACAACGGATTGGTTAAATTAAATGATTTTTGAATCTTTAAATTTTGAGTTCAGTTAACTGATATTTTAAAATAAAAATTGATTTATATAAAATGAATTATTTTCGATAATCCAAGTGTTAAATGTTGACGTTGGAATTGGTTTAATGAATTGCTCAAAGATTTTAAATTTGAGTTTTCAAAGTTGAATTGTCAAATATAAATGAATTTATTGGAATTGAGTCATTGAAAATGTTTGGATATAACTTTGAAATCTATTTAAACTAATTTAATTAAATTAATTATTTCTATCAATTTAAACTATTTTTATTTATATCAATTTATTACAATCCATTTAATCCATTTAACCTATTTTAAACCCATTTGATTCTATTTTAAACCCATTTAATATAATTTAAATCTATTAAATCTATTTTAAATTTATTTAATCTATTTAAAATCTACTTAATAAAATTTAAATCTATTTAATCTATTTACATCAGTTAAACTAATTAAATCAAATTTAAATCTATTTAAACTATTTTTACTATTTAAACTATTTTAAATCCACTTAAACTATTTTAAAACTATATAAACTATCTAAAATTACCTAAACTGTTTTCTAAAATTTCAGACTCTGTAAATTTGAAGTATTTATATTTATATCCTTGATGATGATACAACCTAGGTTGAAATTTGGAATTGATACCTTTTTGGGAAATAACATATTTGAGTAAATATGATGATTTTGAAACAAGGATTTAATTAACCTGTCTTATCGATATACTGAAAAAGGAATATGACTTTGAGAGTAAATTGATTTTTTAAAGGGATATGATTTCAAATGTGATATGATTTCGCATGTGATTTGAGAATATGATATTTTGATAATCAAATTTTGAATTGGCTTTTTGAAATGTAAAAGAACCATTTGGTGTGAAATAAGCGTTTGGTTGTTAAAGAGACCTGGATCGGATATTGTCATATTCTCTGCCAATACCGGAAACCACTTTTGTTACAGCCTGATATTTTCAACCATTCACACCCACACATGCCAGATTTGAATTGCTCAAAATACCAGATTGTTAATTTATATTTGGCAAAACTCAACATATACAGTAAATAAATAAATTACAGAATCACAGACACAAAGTATTATACAATATTACAACAGAAACAAAAGAATAGTAGTTCATGAAGCTACTATATATAAATAGAGTTAAATAAGATACAACAAAAGTCTCAAATACAATAGTCAAATACAAGGTCAGATTACATCATTGGGATCAACTGAATAAGTGGGAGACGAATCGACAGATGGATCTCCAAGCGAAGCTCTAATTCCAAAGGTGAGTCTCAAAAGCTGTATCACTTAGTTTGACCCAAGCGTAAAGCAAAACACAAAACACTGGAGTCAGGATTAACATTCTTATATCAATAAATCCAACTCAAGTGAAATAAAAACTGAAATACAAGTAACTCAACGGATGTTTGGGATAACCATCCTCTAAGGATCTGTTAAACTATCTACTATGTAGTAATATACGCTGTTATAACAATGTCTAAAGTAAAGTAAACTATTAAAATAGCATTAAGGCGTTACCCATATCCCCCTTAACACATTTTTATAGTGCCAACAGTCTATACAGTACCATAATACCTCCAGATAGGGAGGCTAACAGAGGATACTCCATAGGTACGACACAAAACAAACTCGTAGTGGTCTCGCTAGGGTTGGTGACATGGCATAATGCCGGGGTAGATATACCAATTACATTTCCGGGCTGGTGGTAACGCATAGCGGCCACTACCGCCCACCTCGGAACACACTCCCAAATAAAAAAATCAAATGTGGCCACCAAATCAATCATAAAGTCAGAATATAGTATCGAAAGAATGTGTCCGATCGGAGGAGCTACCTCACCCGGTCCGTCGATTGCTTCTGTTTTAGCCACCTTATGCCAACTCACAGATGTTGGGTCCATGTATATAGCTCAATAGAACGTCGCCACCATCCTACTTCACTCTAGAATCTCCACCGTGTACATGGTTGTTAAAGTGGTTTTTGGTATTGGTAGAGAGTATGACAATATACGATCCCGGTCTCTTTAACAACCCATCGTTATTATAACACCACGGTCATTTCAAAATAGTTTATACTTCAAAACCAAAATATCATTGCCATTTCAAAACCATATCAATACGGTATCATTCCATTTTAAATATATCCATTTCCAAAAATTATAACACTTCAAAGTTATAACACTTTCGAAATTTTAAAGCTTCTAAAACCATAACACTTGAAATTATAACACTTTCAAAAACATAATACATTGAAATTCATAACTTTGAAAACATAACTTCCACCACTTAAACAGTTTAGATATTAAAATAGTATATAATATAAAATAGTTTATAAGTACAATAGTTTGTATAAAAGGGTTATAAGTTAAAATAGTTTATATTAAAATAGTTAGTATATTTAAATAGTTTATATTAAAAATAGTTTATATTAAAAATAGTTTATAAAGTAAAATATAAAATAGTTTTAAATATAATTTAAAAATACATCATATAATAAAATAGTTTCCTTAAATTTCACAAATCGATTCCAAATCAACTCGAATTCCAAAATTCAAATTTAATCAAATCTCAAATCATCAATTTCAATTCAATTCGGTTTCTCAATAAACTACTCCAAATTATATCGATTTCCAAAAAAACAAATTTGAACCCCAAAATAAACCATTTCAATATATTTCAAAACTTAAATATTCAACGGTTCAAAACTAAATTTGATACTTCATATATATATATATATCTGTATATGTATATATCAAGTTCACTTTACTATTATTTAGTTTTGAAATATCTACTTAATAAATCCAATATCATTTAAGTAAAACCTCAAATTACAAATAAACTAATATTTCCTTCAATTTATTTAATCTTGAAATATTAATTACTTTAAACAAAAAATCAAATTACAAAATCATATCCTTTAAAAATTTCAAATTCCATAAGTTTCAAAATGATTTAATTAAATAAAATTCTTAGTTAAATACCATTTCAAATCAATTTCATATCTATCTTCCCAACCTCAATTTATTAAAATTATAATAAACTCTATATTTGAAAATAAATTTTTAAATAAATACTTAAACATATTATATAAAAATTAAATCAACTTTATTAAATTAAATCTTATTACCAAACTTATTTTACAATAAAACAAATTTATACATATTTTAAAAATAGTAAAATTGTAAGTAAATTCTTAAAAATTCAAATTTCAAAACTAACTTATAATTTTAAAGTTTTCAAAACACATAAATTTTGAAATCAAGAATTTAAACTTATAAAATATATTCATATATAATATCTGAAAATCAATATTTAGATAAACGATATTTTTTTAAAACTTTGAAAAACCATTTCAAAATATATATAGACCAACGGTGTCTGTATATAATTTTCGATCCTATGGTCAAGTGATATGAATAATTATCATTTCAATCCATAATTTAAATATATACGGGTATGTATCATTTCAACCCGCAATCCCAAATTCAATTCAATGAAAATCGCTTGGGTTTATTATTTCAACCCATAATGATTTTCTCCTATTCTACAGATTGTTCGGGTATGTATCATTTCAACCCATAGTGAATTTTAAACTAACAGGGAACTTGCAGAGTGATCGCAGATAAAATAATAATATAACAGGCATATATCATCACTATAAATAACAGATAATGGTGTCAGATGTCATAGGTGAACAGATACAGATAATAACACACACACACACACACACACATATATAACCGTGTAAATAGCTAACAACAGTATATTCATTGTTGTTCAATTGAAATTAAATTTAATAAATATAAGAACGTTAATCGTAAGTGATTACTCACCTTTCGAGGCTAGAGAGAATAGATAACAAGAGAAGCTACGATTTAAGTCACGATCTAGACTGCAGACCGGTCCAATAACTGATCTCAAAGAGAGGTAAGCTGAATACGGATTTGACAAACAAAGCTGATATATAAGAAATTGATGAAATAAATCATAATTATTTAGAAAGAAACAGAATATATATATATATATATATATTTCAAATAAATATTAATTTAAAATCATTGTTTTAAAAACTAACATATCTACATAATATAATTTGAAATAAATATATGCACACACTTATAAACGAATACGTAAATAGCCAATGTATAAAATAAACTATTATAAATCTTTACATTAAAACATAATAGACTAATATATCTTATATACATACTTTAAAATTTGTATATTTTGATACAAACTTAAATCACACAATATACTTATATATAAACTATTATATAGAACCAATATATACTTTACATAGATATTATATTTTAAACTCAATGTTTATTATAAAATTAGTATATATATATATAAACAAATACATGTAAGCTATTTATATATGCAAACCCATTATAAATATGTGCATACCCATTATATCTTACATTATAATATGTACCCATTATAAATATATAAGCAATAATATATATATATATATATATATATATATATATATATATATATATGCAGACCCAAACAACATATCAATATAAGTTATATAATAACATATATAACACTATAATGACATATATATGCTAACAACATGTTGTATAGTACAGTATAAACTTATATAACAAAATTTACTGTAACACAAGTACTAGCAAATAATACATATGTATATGCGAACTTTTGAACATAAACAACTTAAATATATATGGACTCAGCCTTTACAAATTAATATAAGCCTTATATTGTAAACTGGCACTTTACAGCAAAAGGAAAATAACCAAACATTGCATAATTATATATATATATATATAAACTGACATAACTCGTATAATATAAACTATATATATAACATATATATAAAACATCACAAACGTATAAAATACCGAACATATATGTACTGTCAAATAAACCAAAATATGCAGACCAATTTATATTTTAAACTTGTACTTATATAATAAAACAAAAGGAACCAAAATATCCATACTGAAATCAGCACAAACGCAGATAGACCAATTTATATAAATGTATATACAAATACAATACACAATAGTTTATACAAATTCACATAACTATATATATGCACACACACACATACTTACATATAAAACAAACATGCTTGGTGAGAGAGTGAGGAAGAAGGAACGGTTGATGGATCTCGTCCTTGGCTAAATTGGAGGGCTGTGTGGCCAAGCCGAAGGGGAAGGCTAGGGGTTGAGGCGGTTCACAGTGGAGACTCGGGCTACAATGGTGCTCAGGCCGGGGAAGGGGCTGAAGGTCGGGATAGGCGGTTTTGAGGTGGGCTTTTGTCAGGGCGGTGGATGGATGTGAGGCAGGCTGATGGTGGAGAGGTCTCACTCGGTAGCAGATGTGGACGGGTTGAGAAGGCTTAGGGTGAAAAATGAAGGAAGGTATGGAGAGAAGGCAAAAGGAGCAGTATGAAAGGACGTGTAGGCTTTGCAAAAGAACAGAAAATGGAGAAAAATGAATAGGCAGTGCACGTTTTTCTTCTTCTTATATTTCAAACTGAATCACATAAATGAAAGTGAACGAAGAGGCAAAAGTTGAATTCAGTGCATATTAAATTAAATAGCTGTTTGAATTCACCAGGTGAAAAATGAATGGTCACGGGAAATTCAAAAGTCGATAACTGGTATACAAATATCAGTAGTACGATCATCCTATCAAAAGTCGATAACCGCTACCAAAAATGCTGCTGATTTGCCAAAAGTGAGATAAACAGAGCTATTGCAGTCCAAATTTGGAGAAACGAAATATGACGTCTACTCAGAAGATGATTTACAGATTTATTGTATAAAATATTCAGGCTTGGAAGACATTTTATTATCATCAATTATTTACTGCTTTAAATTTAAATAAAATTACATAAGAAAATAAAATTCCATATTATCAGATGAAAATTTACCATTTGCTATGTTTAGTTAAACGTATTCCAAATATTAAATTTTTATTTAAAAATTCAGTTGTTTAAAATTTCACAAAAATTCAATTAATTGAATAAATAAAACTACTAAAATTTTCGGGTCGTTACAACTTTAACAATTGTGTATGTAGTGGAGATTCCAGAAATGAAACAGGATGGTTTGGCGAACGATTCTGTATGAGGTATTTACGTGACCATGGCTCTCGTGAGTCAGCATAGATGTGACTAATACAAGAGCTATACCGGTCCAAGTGAGGTCGCACCTCCGATCGGGCACATTTCTTCGATATCATACTATTACTTTGTGATTGATTTGGTGGCCACCCTTCGATTTTGATTATGGAAGTGTGTTCCGACGTGGGTGGTAGTAGCTGCTATGTGTTACCACCAGTCCAGGAGTGTAATTGGTATATCTAGCCTAGCATTGCCTCTAGTGCCATGTTCACAGGCCTTATCATGCCTTCTACGAGTTTGTTTTGTGTCGTACCTATGAAGTGCTCCTTGATAGCCCACCTGCGGGTGGAGTTTACAGTATATGTATAGACTACGACATTATATAAAATGTGTTAAGAGGGATATGGGTAACGCCTTAACACTATTTTAATACTTTAATTTACTATAGACATATCATAATAGCGTATTGTACTACATAATAGATAGTTTACCGGATCCTTTGGAGACGGAAATCCAACATCTCTTAAGTTATTGCACTCACGTTAGACACTGGATAGGAGATGTCAAACCCCGTAAATATCTCTAATGCCATTATACTCATATTTATTTACTGTTAATTTAACTTACATAAGATCTTTTAGTTCCAACTCGAGTGTTTTGTCTTTTTAATTCGTTCGGGTCAGTCTGAGTTTTTCAATTTATCGAAGACTACTTTCTAGAGGTTGAAGACGAAGAATTTGTACTATCATTACTTATTATATGTATTCCACTGCATCATATTGTTCCGCTGCACTTATTTATTTATTTACTCCTGTTTAATGTAACTTTAGTTTTGTGTTGTAAAAGAATAATCAAACGTATTTATAAAACAGCTTCTTGAACTGTTATTTGATTATTATATTTTGTCATTCTACTGCGAGATCCTGTATTTTTTGTTTTCTTCTTTCTCTGCCTTTTCTTATTTATTCCATAACAATCTACCCTTTTGAATGGATTGAGTCCGATGTGTGTGGTTTATCGTCGATTTAAACCATCCAAAAATGCAGGTCGTTACAATTACAGAAATAAGTACCCATTTCACAAAAATCAAATCTTGGAAACATAACATCCCAAAATATCTGTAATATTGCACATCAAAATTCTTCAATATGTATGAAACTGGGTACATCGGAATATATGTAAAAAACATAGATAAATAATGAAACTACCACAAATCTTCACGCTGCCTCCATCTTCTTCATCAGGATCATTCCCGTAACTCATATGTTGTAATAAGGAGGGAGTCAGAACAACAATGTCCGGTGAATGAAAATCTCAAGTCTTACTATTATAGTATTTAGGCAGTATCATTTGGATAATTAATATGTCTTATACATCCTATACTAATCCTACTAAGTGTACCTCCAACTCTAAGCCTAAAGGCTCTTCCAGTCCAATTGCATAGTTCTAGCGATGCTGCGATACAACTATCGTCAATCATACCCTAATGATGCAAGAGAAAATACCCGAGCCACTTAATACCTCTATAGTGGGAATTAAGCAGACTCTAACTATTTAATACCTATACTCTAGGCGAATCACCATCATTTAATACCTAAACCCAAGGCGGACCCCTATCTGATACTCCTAACTAACATCGTAAGAAATCTCACTAGGCCACTTAATACTTCTTTTATGGAAAGAGGCAGACCATACAATAACCACTTAATACCTCAATCCCGAAGCAGATCCCTACGAAATTTTTTCCACTACCACACCTAAAAGAAAATCCCAACCATTTAATACTTCTTGAGTAGGAAGGAGGTAGACCTTGCAACAGCCACTTAACACCCCCAACCCAGAAGCAGGCCTTTACTAGGATATCCATCGTATGACCTGTAATACATACAGTGCCGTCTCACATTAGCCCAACTATTCGAAGGTGTTGGTAGCTAGATTAAATGGGCAGACTTACCTTATAGAATTGAGATTAACCTCACATTCACCATGGGTACTTAGATGTCTCACATCATCCGAAAGAAGGATTCTCATTCTAAGGGGAGGCCTAATGTCACACTGTTGTTATTTAGATTAGCCGGGTAAACTTCTCTGTGCTTTTGACGGACCTCACATCCCTATAACTTAGTCATATTTCGCTCTTCTAGCATACTTCCATACACAAACACACACTACATGTATATATAGTATCTCACTACATATACGACTTAAGGCTATATAAGGAAAACTCCTTGTTTCACCTTTAATTATGGATTAATTTACATAATTATCCTTAGCTTCCTTCTTAAAGGGTTTAATGCTAGTGACTAACCTATTTATTCTATAAGATACAATAATAAAATTATTGTTAATATGCTACTAATTATATTTATATGTACGTAATATTTTAGCTAACTAAATATTCCTAAGCTGCGTATAAGTATTCCTGTTCTAAGATAAATGCTTCTGTTAAAATGTCAAAACATACATATTTATACAAGAATAAGTTCCGTATAATAATTTAAAAAATAGATATTATCCTTAGCTAGAACAAACAGACTTGCATATATATATATATATACACACACACATACATACATACATACATATATATATATAAGGAATAATATCAAACTTATTTTATATTAATACAATAGAATTACACCTTTGTTTCAAGGAAATAAAAATTAGAATTTAAACTCTTTATATTCTATTCAACTTTTACATATACAACCTTGAAGCTGAAAAAGGATTTACATTTATCTATCTTACGAAAATAGGTGGCGCAAACTACAAATAATAAAAATTAATAGTTTGCACACCATTTTCGAATAGTTTTCTTTTTAAACCCTTTTATCGCAACAATAGAAATTAAAAGAGGATGCTGAATAGAACACTAATTATTTAAATTACAAGCAATAAATTAAATTATACCATAATAATGTAAAATATTCGAAATTCCAATATTACCAAGAATTGACATTTTATTTGAGGGAATTTTAGGGTTTTAGAATTTAGGATTTTCATATACAAAAATTCACTAAGGCATAAAACAAATCCAAACTTTTACTACACGAACTTATAAAATGTGAAAAACTAGGATTTTCGCTCACATGTGGTTTCCTGCTTCCTTTGTGTTTGATTCACGCCTTCTCCTAATTTCTTCTTCAGATTTATTCTTTCTAGAATACACAATAATTCAATTGTATATAGATTAGATTCAGAACCAGAGATTAGGGAAGATAGAATTAGAAACACATATATAAATATCTAAAATCCCTTACCTTTAAATCCAGTTGATTTTGAATCGTATAATTAAAGAAGAAGAAGACATATAGAGTTACGCTAGCATTTAAATATTTTGTGAATACATGTGAGTGGATTAGCCTCCTATTTATAGTGATTAGAATGCATCAGAATCATTGGATTTATGTTGTTTTAAAATAATAAAATCCAAGTCGTTCATGGCCAAATCTAACCCTAACCACTGTACAAGCACTGGTCGATCGCTCACTCTTAAGTAGTCGATTGCTTGCGGTCGACCAGTCAAGGTAAGGGGTCGACCAGTCCCCTATTTTGGAATGTGAATTTGTTGTTGCTGTTTAACTTTTATTTAATTCTATTTTATCACTATCATTAAAAGTTTTCTCTAATGTTAACTTGCCCTGCGTTAAATTATTTATTACCCATTTTAAATTCCACATTAATGCTATTTAAATTCAAAATTTGAATTCGGTTAAATTAGTTTAAATTTGAAAATTTCAAATATCGATAACCTTTTCCTTTGAGCTTCGATTGCAAAACTTTATATATGAAAATTGATCAAAAAATAGCCACAAATGCAATGGTGTAACTTTAGTAGCCAAATTTCGATTTGGAATTTGCAAAATTCTTGTTTTTAGCCCTATTTCAATTTGTTGAGTTTTTTTTTATTTTACGCGATATTACAGGCTAATTGCGATATGGAGTTCATCAACAGCCAAAGGAAGAAGGCTGTGAAGTTGATTGTGAAGTTTATTTATGCGTTTACGCCTAGCTTGCGCGTGAAGGTCATGGCGCATGTAAATTGTCCATTCGATGAGATAGTTGACATGGCTCGCATGTACGTAGACATGGAAAATGATAATCCTAGGAAGGCTATCTTTGCTATAGAAGGGAACAAACATCCTTCCAATCGAAACAAGTGGAAGAGATCTTTAACCAAAAAGGAAAGAAAGGCCCGACAAAGGGAGGAGCACCGAAGCCCGGTAAGTCCCATATTACCCACTTTAAGTGTTAAAAGAATGAGTGTGCATGCACAATAACTAAAAGAAATGTGTTTGTGAGTAAGATAAAATGCTTTAATTGCAATAAGCTTGGACACCATAAAGGTAATTGTCTAGATTTGGCTAAAGGAGGATAAGTTAAAATTTATGCCTTAGAGTTAAAGGGCTCAAAACCATCTAAAGATGAAAAGGGAAAGGCTGTTATGCAAGGTACATTTTCGATACATAATATTCCTATTAGAATATTATTTCACACATGAGCATCCTACTCATTCATATCTAAGTACTTAAAAAATAAACTAAACCTTGAACCTACATACCTTATTACCTCCTTACAAGTTGCTAACTTTATTAGAGAATGCATAATTCTTTCTTTGAAATATGACTAAGTATATTTCAATCTACATGGTCATATGTTCTCTTGTGATTTACTTGTATTTGACTTTGTTGGATTTAAGGTGATTTTGGGTATGGATTGTTTAAGTAGGTATGATGCTAGACTATTTTGTAAAGAAAATGTAGTTCCTTAAAACACCTAGAATAATGAATGATGTGACGCCCCACCTCTATACCCACGCTAGCCAAGAACATTACGGTGAATGCTGTCGACTAGCACGGAGAATAAGGCTGTTGAGGAGCGACCATCCATGTAATTTCTTTGCGCGAGCACCGATATGTCAGATAATATAACATGCATTCTATTTCAAGAGGAAATCCGACATACCGACACAAACTCAAAGCTACTACACGGTGGCTATATAAATCCTTCGGTAAACAAATATAGAAATAAGCATAACACAAATCAGTCACAGACAATTCATATCGCAAAGGCGGAATAAGATATGAATATTACACTAGAAAGTGTACATCAGAGTAGTGGTCTAAAAAGATCCACAATATCACAAAAGAATAGTTACACGAACTACACAAAAGAATAAGTATACATTAAGGAGTCTATATCTCAAATGTATACAACAAAATAACTACTAATCTAAGTAGTTAACCCAAAAGTCAAGGAGTTAATCCCGGATGAGAAGTCAAGCAGAAGCACCTGTAACATCTCGGTCTGACCCGAGTATTATTTAATAAGAAAATAATAAACGGATCAGTCTAACTATAAATATCAGATGAAACGATATAGAATAAGAGATATGACTAAACACATAATAATCACAATGCCAAGCTGTGATATATATATATATATATATATATACACACACACACACACACTTAGTTGATAATCATCAAAAGATTAATCAATGTCACCAAATCTACACAAGAATCAAAGAAACGTCATACTCCTTATTTCGTTCACCATACCATAAATATTGACGATAATATCAATGTCAATCACAAAAGTCAATGACACACAAATTCCAAAAGACTACACAAGAAATCCAGAAATCACAAAAGTCAATGACACACAAATTCACCAATGCACTAATATTGATAAAACTTATCAATGCAAATCATGAAAATTGGTGAAGCACAAATTCTAGGAATCTACACAAGAAATCCAGAAATCATAAAGGGGGAGGGGGGAGGTCTATCACAAACGGGAGCATAAAGCCCACCAACACGTGTATCACAAACGGAACGCTAATTCCATGGTCGCTAACCATCACAAATTGAGCCGAAGCTCCACAAACGGCCCGAAGACCATGGGTTGCTACCCCATCACAAATTGAGTCGAAACTCCACAAAACGGGGTTTAGTCTCCCTCGCAGACAAAGAGACATCGCACATTGCTAGTCTAAATCACAAAGATGATCGTCATGATCAGCAAGAAGTGTCGATTACACTAAGCTAGTAAATATATGAGTTTAGCTTCATGTCCCATAACCACTTGCTTAACTTAAATATTTACGAACAAACTGTAAATCTCCACTAGAAAATTGTCACAAGAGGTTCAATCGAACAAGTCCAAGAATTAACCGACAAAGTAAACGCAAGCGTTTCATACCACTTGTTTTACAAAGCCGTTTAATTAGATTTCTCATACGAGTGAGGTAAAGGTTTGTATATACTAATAGATTGGAAAATGGTTTTATAAACGAATTTGGTATTAAAATAGTATTGAAATCGTTTGAGGAAAAAGTTTTGATATTTACTACTAGTATAGAAAACCTTTATATTTTTAAAGTGACAAATCACGAAGAAGATTGTAAGAACAATCAATCACAAAAATTCACATACGAAGACGTGAATAAAATCCAACGAAATCGATAAAGGATCCATCGAAATGGATATTCAAAAATCCCTAAAAAGAGTCATAAAAGTCATAATAGATGATAACAACAAATAGGATTATCACGAATCGATTTAAATTAGAATTTCAATCCAAAAAGGCAAATTGGACTCAAACAGCAGGTTCAGTCGACTGAACAGAGATTTTCAGTCGACTGACCCTGTACATGGAAATTTTCCAGGTTGAGGAAACTTTCTGTTTCCAGTTTCAGTCGATTGTGCAGAGTTTTTCAGTCGACTGAATCATGCCTGGAAACTCTCGGGTTTCAGGTTCAGTCGACTGAACAGAGTTTTCAGTCGACTGAATCATGCCTGGGCTGTTTTTCAACCTTATTCAAATGAAGAGTAAACTCTTCCAAAATGCAACCGGACGGACATTGGCTCTAAGGGTTTATGCCAATCGGTAACCCGGCCCTATATGCTCCTTGATGCATCACCAAAAGCATGATCAAACATCCATAAAAGGATTTTACACAAATTTGACTTAAAAACCCAAAAATTGGAGTATTCACAAAATCAATCCAAAACAAGAGCAAATGCACATGAAGAAGTGTTAGGAATTCATACCCAACAACCAAAGATAATTATAGTCATAGATGTGAGATAAAAATCTCACCTTTTCACAAAATCGAACAAGAAGAAGCTTGAAAGCAAATGGAGAATCAACCTCTCTTCAACACAACCCAATTGAGCTTGAATCTAATGCTCAAAACAAGAACATTCCCGAAATTAGGTTTAGGAATTTCTGAAATTGGTAAGAGAATAAGTTGGAGAAGAAGAGGGAAGCTTACCAATGGGTTCTTCTTGAGTTTGGAGCTAGGAATTTGATTTGCAAGAGAAACTAGGGTTTTGGAGTTTTAATTTCCAATCTCTCCCACCATTAATACTCTAAAAACTGAAATGAGAAGAGAATGAGGGTGAGTGGGGAAGAGTGGCTCAGATTTGAGCATAAGTTAACATAGGGCTGAGCCCAAACCAAACCCAAAGTGAAAAGTAGCAAAAATCAACTTTCTCCAAACATATCGAAGCTTATACTCAAAAAGGTCGCAAACGGCATTTTAAACTCAATGGGAGTGGTCCCGAGCCCTAATTCGACCGTATGCAAAAAGTAGCTTTTCGGACTAAAATCCGACTATCGATAAAATATTTAAATAAAATATTTAAATATAAAATCGATAAATATGCGGGTTGTTACAGACTCCCCTCCTTAAAGAAATTGCGTCCTCGCAATATTACAAGAAGAAGACATATAGTAACAACCATAAAAGCATATTCAACACAAAAGAAGTTTGAAATAAGAAGTTCACCTCAAAGAGCACGAGAAAGTAAGTCCAGATGTGTACGCTCGATGTACTCTCTAGATTCCCAAGAACAATCCTTAGGATTTGAAGACCATTGAACTTTAACAAGCGGAACATCTTTATTTCGAAGTCGTTTGACTTCCGAAGCAATGATACGAATAGGATGTTGCTCATAAGTTAAATTAGGCGAAACTTCAATCTCTTCCACAACACCGGGCTCAAGAATAGAATCGGAATCTCGAAGACATTTCCGAAGTTGAGAAACGTGAAACACGTCATGCATGGCAGAAAACTGAGCCGGTAATAAAAGGCGAT
This sequence comes from Allium cepa, assembly GCA_030765085.1. NCBI lineage: Eukaryota > Viridiplantae > Streptophyta > Magnoliopsida > Asparagales > Amaryllidaceae > Allium > Allium cepa. Next base: position 603,092,745 of record CM060934.1, on the reverse strand, counting down.
AAGCCATGGAACCAATACGTTCGGTGATAGGAAATGGCCCAATATATCGAGGCGCAAGTTTTCCCGATCGACTGAAACGTACAACACCTTTCATAGGTGAAACACGAATGAATACAAGATCTCCCACAGAAAATTCTAACTTCCTTCTCCGGTTATCGGCATAGGATTTTTGTCTACTCTGGGCTTCTTTCATCCTATGAGGAATAAGATCAATCTTTTCTGTAGAATCCCGAATAAAATCTGGACCTAAAACCAGCTTCTCACCGGCCTCAAGCCAACAAGAAGGAGATCGGCATGGCCTTCCATAGAGTGCCTCAAAAGGTGCCATACCAATACTAGATTGGAAGCTATTATTATAGGAAAATTCAACAAGTGAGATATGATCTTCCCAACTTCCACCAAAATCAAGAACACAAGCACGAAGAAGATCTTCAAGAGTTTGATTCACACGCTCGGTTTGTCCATCGGACTGGGGATGATAAGCGGTGCTAAAATTAAGCTTCGTTCCTAAAGCTTTTTGAAGACTCTTCCAAAATCCACTAGTAAACAATGGATCACGATCACTAACAATAGAAGTAGGAACACCATGCAATTTAACAATTTCTTTGATAAATATTTTGGCCAAAAGAGGAACGGTTCGGTTAGCCCGAACGGGAATAAAATGGGCGGATTTAGTAAGTCTATCAACAATTACCCATAAGCTATCATAACCCGATCGAGAACGGGGAAGGCCATCTATAAAATCCATGGAAATCAGATCCCACTTCCAAACTGGAATTTCTAAAGGTTGCAATAACCCTCCGGGCCTTTGATGTTCGGCCTTAACGAGTTGGCAAGTCATGCAACGTTTAACGAAGTTAGCGATGTCAAGTTTCATTCCCTCCCAATAATAAAGTCGCTTCATATCCGCGTACATTTTACTACTACCGGGATGAATGGTAAATTTAGAGTGATGAGAATCTTCTAAAATATCTTTACGAACATCCCTAACATTTGGCACGACAAGTCTACCAAATTTCCGAATGCCGCCACGAGAATCGATATCAAAGTCTTTCAAACCTTCAATATCAATTTTATCCTTAATATTTTGGCCAAGAAGAGCCAATTCGGGATCTAGCCTTTGAGCTTCAAGAATGCGGTCTAAAAGAGATGGATGAGCCTCAAGGCTACATAAAACAAATGATGAGCATAGATCGGAAACACGGTCTCGAATTTCGCATGTGGATAAAATCTCGAGATCGTTCCATTCGGATATCATCATAGAAACAACAGCTTGTTGTTTACGGCTAAGAGCATCGACGACAAGATTACCCTTACCGGGAGTATAAAGAATATCAAGCAATCTTGATAGATAAAACAAGGAATCATAAAGAAAATACGATAGAACGGTACGAAGACCCGAATAAAATCCTAAAGCACAACTCCTAAGATGGACTTAGGACGATGATCCTTGTTATAATATTCCATATTGTTCCGAAGTTTGGCTCTGATACCAAGCTGTGACGCCCCACCTCTATACCCACGCTAGCCAAGAACATTACGGTGAATGCTGTCGACTAGCACGGAGAATAAGGCTGTTGAGGAGCAACCATCCATGTAATTTCTTTGCGCGAGCACCGATATGTTAGATAATATAACATGCATTCTATTTCAAGAGGAAATCCGACATACCGACACAAACTCAAAGCTACTACACGGTGGCTATATAAATCCTTCGGTAAACAAATATAGAAATAAGCATAACACAAATTAGTCACAGACAATTCATATCGCAAAGGCGGAATAAGATATGAATATTACACTAGAAAGTGTACATCAGAGTAGTGGTCTAAAAAGATCCACAATATCACAAAAGAATAGTTACACGAACTACACAAAAGAATAAGTATACATTAAGGAGTCTATATCTCAAATGTATACAACAAAATAACTACTAATCTAAGTAGTTAACCCAAAAGTCAAGGAGTTAATCCCGGATGAGAAGTCAAGCAGAAGCACCTGTAACATCTCGGTCTGACCCGAGTATTATTTAATAAGAAAATAATAAACGGATCAGTCTAACTATAAATATCAGATGAAACGATATAGAATAAGAGATATGACTAAACACATAATAATCACAATGCCAAGCTGTGATATATATATATATATATACTTAGTTGATAATCATCAGAAGATTAATCAATGTCACCAAATCTACACAAGAATCAAAGAAACGTCATACTCCTTATTTCGTTCACCATACCATAAATATTGACGATAATATCAATGTCAATCACAAAAGTCAATGACACACAAATTCCAGAAGACTACACAAGAAATCCAGAAATCACAAAAGTCAATGACACACAGATTCACCAATGCACGAATATTGATAAAACTTATCAATGGAAATCACGAAAATTGGTGAAGCACAAATTCTAGGAATCTACACAAGAAATCCAGAAACACAAAGGGGGGGAGGCCTATCACAAACGGGAGCATAAAGCCCACCAACACGTGTATCACAAACGGAACGCTAATTCCATGGTCGCTAACCATCACAAATTGAGCCGAAGCTCCACAAACGGCCCGAAGACCATGGGTTGCTATCCCATCACAAATTGAGTCGAAACTCCACAAAACGGGGTTTAGTCTCCCTCGCAGACAAAGAGACATCGCACATTGCTAGTCTAAATCACAAAGATGATCGTCATGATCAGCGAGAAGTGTCGATTACACTAAGCTAGTAAATATATGAGTTTAGCATCATGTCCCATAACCACTTGCTTAACTTAAATATTTACGAACAAACTGTAAATCTCCACTAGAAAATTGTCACAAGAGGTTCAATCGAACAAGTCCAAGAATTAAACGACAAAGTAAACGCAAGCGTTTCATACCACTTGTTTTACTAAGCCGTTTAATTAGATTTCTCATACGAGTGAGGTAAAGGTTTGTATATACTAATAGATTGGAAAACGGTTTTATAAACGAATTTGGTATTAAAATAGTATTGAAATCGTTTGAGGAAAGAGTTTTGATATTTACTACTAGTATAGAAAACCTTTATATTTTTAAAGTGACAAATCACGAAGAAGATTGTAAGAACAATCAATCACAAAAATTCACATACGAAGACGTGAATAAAATCCAACGAAATCGATAAAGGATCCATCGAAATGGATATTCAAAAATCCCTAAAAAGAGTCATCAAAGTCATAATAGATGATAACAACAAATAGGATTATCACGAATCGATTTAAATTAGAATTTCAATCCAAAAAGGCAAATTGGACTCAAACAGCAGGTTCAGTCGACTGAACAGAGATTTTCAGCCGACTGACCCTATACATGGAAATTTTCCAGGTTCAGGAAACTTTCTGTTTCCAGTTTCAGTCGACTGTACAGAGTTTTTCAGTCGACTGAATCATGCCTGGAAACTCTCGGGTTTCAGGTTCAGTCGACTGAACAGAGTTTTCAGTCGACTGAATCATGCCTGGGCTGTTTTTCAACCTTATTCAAATGAAGAGCAAACTCTTCCAAAATGCAACCGGACGGACATTGGTTCTAAGGGTTTATGCCAATCGGCAACCCGGCCCTATATGCTCCTCGATGCATCACCAAAAGCATGATCAAACATCCATAAAAGGATTTTACACAAATTTGACTTAAAAACCCAAAAATTGGAGTATTCACAAAATCAATCCAAAACAAGAGCAAATGCACATGAAGAAGTGTTAGGAATTCATACCCAACAACCAAAGATAATTATAGTCATAGATGTGAGATAAAAATCTCACCTTTTCACAAAATCGAACAAGAAGAAGCTTGAAAGCAAATGGAGAATCAACCTCTCTTCAACACAACCCAATTGAGCTTGAATCTAATGCTCAAAACAAGAACATTCCCGAAATTAGGTTTAGGAATTTTTGAAATTGGTAAGAGAATAAGTTGGAGAAGAAGAGGAGAAGCTTACCAATGGGTTCTTCTTGAGTTTGGAGTTAGGAATTTGATTTGCAAGAGAAACTAGGGTTTTGGAGTTTTAATTTCCAATCTCTCCCACCATTAATACTCTAAAAACTGAAATGAGAAGAGAATGAGGGTGAGTGGGGAAGAGTGGCTCAGATTTGAGCATAAGTTAACATAGGGCTGAGCCCAAACCAAACCCAAAGTGAAAAGTAGCAAAAATCAACTTTCTCCAAACATATCGAAGCTTATACTCAAAAAGGTCGCAAACGGCATTTTAAACTCAATGGGAGTGGTCCCGAGCCCTAATTCGACCGTATGCAAAAAGTAGCTTTTCAGACTAAAATCCGACTAACGATAAAATATTTAAATAAAATATTTAAATATAAAATCGATAAATATGCGGGTTGTTACAGACTCCCCTCCTTAAAGAAATTGCGTCCTCGCAATATTACAAGAAGAAGACATATAGTAACAACCATAAAAGCATATTCAACACAAAAGAAGTTTGAAATAAGAAGTTCACCTCAAAGAGCACGAGAAAGTAAGTCCAGATGTGTACGCTCGATGTACTCTCTAGATTCCCAAGAACAATCCTTAGGATTTGAAGACCATTGAACTTTAACAAGCGGAACATCTTTATTTCGAAGTCGTTTGACTTCCGAAGCAATGATACGAATAGGATGTTGCTCATAAATTAAATTAGGCGAAACTTCAATCTCTTCCACAACACCGGGCTCAAGAATAGAATCGGAATCTCGAAGACATTTCCGAAGTTGAGAAACATGAAACATGTCATGCATGGCAGAAAACTGAGCCGGTAATAAAAGGCGATAAGACATGGAACCAATACGTTCGGTGATAGGAAATGGCCCAATATATCGAGGCGCAAGTTTTCCCGATCGACTGAAACGTACAACACCTTTCATAGGTGAAACACGAGTGAATACAAGATCTCCCACAGAAAATTCTAACTTCCTTCTCCGGTTATCAGCATAAGATTTTTGTCTACTCTGGGCTTCTTTCATCCTATGACGAATAATATCAATCTTTTCTGTAGAGTCCCGAATAAAATCTGGACCTAAAACCAGCTTCTCACCGGCCTCAAGCCAACAAGAAGGAGATCGGCATGGCCTTCCATAGAGTGCCTCAAAAGGTGCCATACCATTACTAGATTGGAAGCTATTATTATAGGAAAATTCAACAAGTGAGATATAATCTTCCCAACTTCCACCAAAATCAAGAACACAAGCACGAAAAAGATCTTCAAGAGTTTGATTCACACGCTCGGTTTGTCCATCGGACTGGGGATGATAAGCGGTGCTAAAATTAAGCTTCGTTCCCAAAGCTTTTTGAAGACTCTTCCAAAATCCACTAGTAAACAATGGATCACGATCACTAACAATAGAAGTAGGAACACCATGCAATTTAACAATTTCTTTGATAAATATTTTGGCCAAAAGAGGAACGGTTCGGTTAGCCCGAACGGGAATAAAATAGGCGGATTTAGTAAGTCTATCAACAATTACCCATAAGCTATCATAACCCGATCGAGAACGGGGAAGGCCATCTATAAAATCCATGGAAATCAGATCCCACTTCCAAACTGGAATTTCTAAAGGTTGCAATAACCCTCCGGGCCTTTGATGTTCGGCCTTAACGAGTTGGCAAGTCATGCAACGTTTAACGAAGTTAGCGATGTCAAGTTTCATTCCCTCCCAATAATAAAGTCGCTTCATATCCGCGTACATTTTACTACTACCGGGATAAATGGTAAATTTAGAGTGATGAGAATCTTCTAAAATATCTTTACGAACATTCCTAACATTTGGCACGACAAGTCTACCAAATTTTCGAATGCCGCCACGAGAATCGATATCAAAGTCTTTCAAACCTTCAATATCAATTTTATCCTTAATATTTTGGCCAAGAAGAGCCAATTCGGGATCTAGCCTTTGAGCTTCAAGAATGCGGTCTAAAAGAGATGGATGAGCCTCAAGGCTACATAAAACAAATGATGAGCATAGATCGGAAACACGGTCTCGAATTTCGCATGTGGATAAAATCTCGAGATCGTTCCATTCGGATATCATCATAGAAACAACAGCTTGTTGTTTACGGCTAAGAGCATCGGCGACAAGATTACCCTTACCGGGAGTATAAAGAATATCAAGCAATCTTGATAGATAAAACAAGGAATCATAAAGAAAATAGGATAGAACGGTACGAAGTCCCAAATAAAATCCTAAAGCACAACTCCTAAGATGGACTTAGGACGATGATCCTTGTTATAATATTCCATATTGTTCCGAAGTTTGGCTCTGATACCAAGCTGTGACGCCCCACCTCTATACCCACGCTAGCCAAGAACATTACGGTGAATGCTGTCGACTAGCACGGAGAATAAGGCTGTTGAGGAGCGACCATCCATGTAATTTCTTTGCGCGAGCACCGATATGTCAGATAATATAACATGCATTCTATTTCAAGAGGAAATCCGACATACCGACACAAACTCAAAGCTACTACACGGTGGCTATATAAATCCTTCGGTAAACAAATATAGAAATAAGCATAACACAAATCAGTCACAGACAATTCATATCGCAAAGGCGGAATAAGATATGAATATTACACTAGAAAGTGTACATCAGAGTAGTGGTCTAAAAAGATCCACAATATCACAAAAGAATAGTTACACGAACTACACAAAAGAATAAGTATACATTAAGGAGTCTATATCTCAAATGTATACAACAAAATAACTACTAATCTAAGTAGTTAACCCAAAAGTCAAGGAGTTAATCCCGGATGAGAAGTCAAGCAGAAGCACCTGTAACATCTCGGTCTGACCCGAGTATTATTTAATAAGAAAATAATAAACGGATCAGTCTAACTATAAATATCAGATGAAACGATATAGAATAAGAGATATGACTAAACACATAATAATCACAATGCCAAGCTGTGATATATATATATATATATATATATATATATATATATATACTTAGTTGATAATCATCAGAAGATTAATCAATGTCACCAAATCTACACAAGAATCAAAGAAACGTCATACTCCTTATTTCGTTCACCATACCATAAATATTGACGATAATATCAATGTCAATCACAAAAGTCAATGACACACAAATTCCAGAAGACTACACAAGAAATCCAGAAATCACAAAAGTCAATGACACACAGATTCACCAATGCACAAATATTGATAAAACTTATCAATGGAAATCACGAAAATTGGTGAAGCACAAATTCTAGGAATCTACACAAGAAATCCAAAAATCATAAAGGGGGAGGGGGGAGGCCTATCACAAATGGGAGCATAAAGCCCACCAACACGTGTATCACAAACGGAACGCTAATTCCATGGTCGCTAACCATCACAAATTGAGCCGAAGCTCCACAAACGGCCCGAAGACCATGGGTTGCTACCCCATCACAAATTGAGTCGAAACTCCACAAAACGGGGTTTAGTCTCCCTCGCAGACAAAGAGACATCGCACATTGCTAGTCTAAATCACAAAGATGATCGTCATGATCAGCGAGAAGTGTCGATTACACTAAGCTAGTAAATATATGAGTTTAGCTTCATGTCCCATAACCACTTGCTTAACTTAAATATTTACGAACAAACTGTAAATCTCCACTAGAAAATTGTCACAAGAGGTTCAATCGAACAAGTCCAAGAATTAACCGACAAAGTAAACGCAAGCGTTTCATACCACTTGTTTTACTAAGCCGTTTAATTAGATTTCTCATACGAGTGTGGTAAAGGTTTGTATATACTAATAGATTGGAAAACGGTTTTATAAACGAATTTGGTATTAAAATAGTATTGAAATCGTTTGAGGAAAGAGTTTTGATATTTACTACTAGTATAGAAAACCTTTATATTTTTAAAGTGACAAATCACGAAGAAGATTGTAAGAACAATCAATCACAAAAATTCACATCCGAAGACGTGAATAAAATCCAACGAAATCGATAAAGGATCCATCGAAATGGATATTCAAAAATCCCTAAAAAGAGTCATAAAAGTCATAATAGATGATAACAACAAATAGGATTATCACGAATCGATTTAAATTAGAATTTCAATCCAAAAAGGCAAATTGGACTCAAACAGCAGGTTCAGTCGACTGAACAGAGATTTTCAGTCGACTGACCCTGTACATGGAAATTTTCCAGGTTGAGGAAACTTTCTGTTTCCAGTTTCAGTCGATTGTGCAGAGTTTTTCAGTCGACTGAATCATGCCTGGAAACTCTCGGGTTTCAGGTTCAGTCGACTGAACAGAGTTTTCAGTCGACTGAATCATGCCTGGGCTGTTTTTCAACCTTATTCTAATGAAGAGCAAACTCTTCCAAAATGCAACCGGACGGACATTGGCTCTAAGGGTTTATGCCAATCGGCAACCCGGCCCTATATGCTCCTCGATGCATCACCAAAAGCATGATCAAACATCCATAAAAGGATTTTACACAAATTTGACTTAAAAACCCAAAAATTGGAGTATTCACAAAATCAATCCAAAACAAGAGCAAATGCACATGAAGAAGTGTTAGGAATTCATACCCAACAACCAAAGATAATTATAGTCATAGATGTGAGATAAAAATCTCACCTTTTCACAAAATCGAACAAGAAGAAGCTTGAAAGCAAATGGAGAATCAACCTCTCTTCAACACAACCCAATTGAGCTTGAATCTAATGCTCAAAACAAGAACATTCCCGAAATTAGGTTTAGGAATTTCTGAAATTGGTAAGAGAATAAGTTGGAGAAGAAGAGGAGAAGCTTACCAATGGGTTCTTCTTGAGTTTGGAGCTAGGAATTTGATTTGCAAGAGAAACTAGGGTTTTGGAGTTTTAATTTCCAATCTCTCCCACCATTAATACTCTAAAAACTGAAATGAGGAGAGAATGAGGGTGAGTGGGGAAGAGTGGTTCAGATTTGAGCATAAGTTAACATAGGGCTGAGCCCAAACCAAACCCAAAGTGAAAAGTAGCAAAAATCAACTTTCTCCAAACATATCGAAGCTTATACTCAAAAAGGTCGCAAACGACATTTTAAACTCAATGGGAGTGGTCCCGAGCCCTAATTCGACCGTATGCAAAAAGTAGCTTTTCGGACTAAAATCCGACTAACGATAAAATATTTAAATAAAATATTTAAATATAAAATCGATAAATATGCGGGTTGTTACAAATGAATTCTCCTTATGCTCGAGGAATTGGACATAGATTGGTATACATCTTTATATGTTAAAAATGATGCAAACAAATAGATAAATCGAGTTTTCGTGTTAAAGAGAATTTATTTGAGCCTATAACATGATTACCACCAAAAAGACTAGTTGAATTTCGAATAGATCTTATGCTAAGAGCAGAACTGGTGAGTTAACCACCTAGCAGGATGCTGCCGAATGAGATAAAAGATCAAAAGGTCCAGCTAGTGAAGTTATAAGATAAAGGCTTCATTAGACCAAGTAGTTCACCATGGAAGCTTTTGCAGTTTTCATGAAAAAGTCTGATGGGTCTCTCAGACTATGCATCAGTCATTGGAAGTTGAATGAAATTATCATAAAGAATCGGTATCATTTGCCTAGATTTGATGACTTGCTTGATTAACTGTGTAAAGCCAAGGTGCGGCACATATATTGACATGTGGTATGTGTTATATGATCTAATACTTGTACTAATATGTACTACCAAAAAACTATGTGGAGCCTAAGTGTTCTCATAGTTGGTCTTAGCCATGCGTTTTCATTAGGTGAGAATAGTAGAAGAGAGCATACACTTAACGACATTTAAAATAAGATATGGCTTTGATGAATGCTTAGTCGTGCATTTTGGACTAACCAATGCACCTACTTTCTTTGTGGATTTGATGAATCATTTTCGAGAACACTTCGATAAGTTTGTGAAAGTTTTTAATGATGACATATGTGTTTGCGCCAAAAATGGTCACAAACCCCAATATCGTGAAAGCACCAAAGTATGAATATAAATCAGCAGTATTAATCACAGATCTAAATAAATAGCAAGCAACAATTCAGAAATAATGAACAGAGATGCAAGATTTATAGTGGTTCGGCTATCTCCGGCCTACGTCCACTTCAAAGTTTTATCTTTTATTGATTATCCTTGCTGGTTACAGATGATTACAGCAGTAGCAATGGAGAATTTAGAGTACAATGGTTGTATTGAAGTGTAGAAATGAATCCGGCAGAGTCTGGACATCCAATAGCCAAAAGGTCCTTTTTCTGTAGGCTTCAGAAGGCTATTTATAGGCGTAGGAGGCTGAGATCACGCTCAAACTTCAGGAGACTTCTTTTAGCACGTGAGTGGGCCCATGCGACCGACCCCACCAAGTTTCGACTCGATCTGTGATCGATACGAATTGATTTCGTATCCATCAAGAATTGATCCAATCGGGATGAAACTTGGCAGGAACATTCTTTACCTTGTATGCAAGCTGCTGTGAAAATTTCGTTGCATTTGGATCATCGGTTTGGGAGATATGATCGATTCATTCTTGTGCTCTTCGAAGGTTGTCCAGTTCGTATCCATTGCTTCGTATCCCTCCGCTTCGCATCGATCAGAAGCACGTGCTTGCTTGTGACGTGGCGCGAGTTTCCTGGACCGATCCATCTTGTGCGCCGAGTTGAACACTTCTTTCCTGGAGACGTGGGTGTCATTCGCCGTTTTGAATGCTTATCCCCTTGATTCGTGGATCTCCTTTGTTCGCATCCGCATTTTATGCTTGTTCATATTCATAACATCGTAGCACCCATCAATTCGTGTCCTCCTTCGTATCGACTCCAGGAGTACATTTCGTACCGCTTCCATATGCGTTGATCAATACGAAATGAGCATGGGGGGATCGATACGAAGTGGTCATGAAAATGGATACGAATCTCATCCTTGGGATGGATACGAGCGAGACCTTACCTAATGGATACGAACATGGCTTTACCTGATGGATACAAACAAGGGTTTACCTGATGGGCACGAACAAGGCTTTACCTGATGGATGCGAAACCATTGAGTCGAGTCCATGCTGATCGATACGAATGATATCGATTCGAAGTCCACCACTATGCTCTGTCTCTGATCGATACGAATAGTATCGATTTGAAATGCTAACAACCGATCGATGCGAAATGTATCGATATGAAAGACCGCCGCACACTTGCTTACCAATCTGGGTGTGTTGTAATCGAGTCGAAATCCATCCAGCCTTCCTATCCGATCGATACGAAGTCATCGAGTCGTGTTTATGCTGATCGATACGAACAGTATCGATTCGAAACACCATCTGCCGATCGATGCGAAATGCATCGATACGAATGAAACCTGATCGATGCAAAACACCATCTACCTTATCAATGCGAAATGCATCGATACGAACCAATCCTTGCGCACCGATGGATACGAACAACATGTTCTTCCTACCTTGCGTCGACCATATCTTCTTTATATGAACTCCGATTAACTTGAAATTTGAAACATAGCCTCTCCTAATCCTCATCATCATTTCCAATTGATTCCGTCCTAATCGGAGCTCGGCCAAATTTTGATGACATCCATTGCAGCCGTGTTTCCAATCGATTTCCAATCCTGATATCCATCGTTCCTTGCCAATTCGTTGATATTCCATCTTTGACCAAAAGGTGGGATAACATTTGCCCCCCAAAACATGCCTTGTGATAAGAAGGCGTGTTTTGAATAGTTCCGAATCCGATATCCGAATTCCATTGCCATATCGTTTGAGTATATCATCCTTGACCGTTCAGAGTCGACGCCCAATTCCAAATCCATAACCAAAGCCTTAGCCAATTCCATATCCATCCAAACTCGACAACCGAGTCCTAATCCATCCTTATCCAATAGCTGATAACCGAATCCAGTACCTCTCTGGGTTCTTGCCAAGCGCAATCCACACCCGACGACCGTGGTCCAGTGTCCCTGGACGTTGATCTATCCACTTCGGGTTCTTGCCAAGCGTAATCCACACTTGACGACCGTGGTCCAATGTCCCTGGACGTTGAGCTAACCTCTCCGGGTTCTTGCCAAGCGTAATCCACACTTGACTACCGTGGTCCAGTGTCCCCTGATCGTTGTACAATGCCATGGCTTAAGTCCTAAGCCGAATCCTGGTCTCTCTGGACCCTTGTTGAGTATAGTCCATACTCAACGACCTGAAACAATAATCGATAATATGGGGCCTAAATCCTAGGCTGAATCCTGGTCACTCCGGACCCTTGCTGAGCATAATCCATACTCAGCGACCTGAATAAGCCAATTCGCCACATGCAGATGAAGAGACTTACCCCTTGCCAGTTATAATCCATACCTGACGACCATTTACCAAAAAAACCAAATAAAAAATCCAATCAAAATTCAATCTGAAATCCAAATCAAACCAGAAAATCAGAAATCCAAACCAACATCCAAAACAGAAAACAATCATCCAAGCGAAAATCCAAATCAGAAAGCAAGCAAAAACAGGAGTTCAATCCAAACTCCAAAACCAAACCAGAAAATATCAGTGTCCAATCCGAAAGCAAAATACAAATTTCACAAACCATGGCATCGCGATTTATCATCATTCAGAGCATGCCTACGGGCTATCTCTGTCCCCATACATGTGTAAATGACTTTGCCGTTTGCCAGTAGCTTGTTACTTATTTCATATTACCCCGGTCAATTAATAACCAATCGACCATCATTCCTGGGCCTCACATCATCATGGTGTGAGGTAGGCGGTGGCTGCTCCTGCTCCACCGCTGCATTCCGTGTCCTAACATACCGTCTCAATTGTCCATTCCTTACATGCTCCTCAATTATGTCCTTTAAGTGCCTGCAGTTGTTGGTATCATGTCCATCCAAATCATGGAAGAGACAGTGCCTTCTTGATGCCCTATCCCGCTCAGAAGGCTCTCTCCTAGCCGACCTTCGGTAGGGAAGGGGACTTTGGGTATCCAGGTATATCCGCTCCAGCGTCTCGTTCAATCCTGTGTATGTAGAAAACTTTGGATCCTTCCATTGCTTCCTAGCTTTTCCAGAATCATCGTCCAACTTCCTTTATCTTTATCCGAACCTTTGCTGGATGATCCTCCACCCTCACTTGCATTCACTTCCTTCAATTTTAAATCTTCACATGCATCCTCTTGTCAGAGGAACCTCTCTGCCTCGTGAAAGAATTCCCCGAGATCCAGTGGTGTGTCTCGTATTAAAGGTACCTTGAAATCTGAATCCTCCCTGACTCCTGACACTACCGCCATTAAAATCATTGATGGATCTGGCCGATTCACCGAAGAAATTGCCGCATTGAATCGAGTTAGAAAAGCTCTAAGTGATTCATCCGTCCTTTGCTTTACAGACGTTAATGTCATTACGTTCTTTGGTCTCTTGATATGAACCCGAAACTGCCCCAAAAACCTATCCACCAATTCCCTCCAGGTTCTGATAGATCCTTCCTTCAACTGCCTAAACCACATCGCAGCTAAGTCCGTCAAGCACAAAGGGAAGCATCGAGCCATCACTTCCTCCGATGCCCCCAGCACTTCCATGTGTCTAGTATACCTCATCAAGTCATCAGTCGGATCAGCCTTGCCATCATATACTTCCACGCTAGGTTGCTTAAACTTAGGTGGGTTCTAAGCTATCCTGATTTTTCGAGTAAACGGACTCTTGTTCACTCCTTCCAAGTCTCTATTGGTCAAGCCTCCATGCATGGTTTTTCTAATGATCTCCACTAATCCAGTATTGTCTGTCAGGGTTACCCCCATGCCCCCGAGGGAACTCCGGTACATATTCTTCATGTGGCTCAGCAACGTTGGCTCTAGCCTGTTGAACTCCTTCCAAAGGTCCTCCTACGTTGGATCCTATGGGCCTGCCCCCAAGCCCTTGTTGATTGCCTTCTGGTTCTGTATCCTGTCCACCATTGGGTTCCATGACCCTAGTTCCTTGTTCCACGTTTGCAGCCACTGTTGCTGGTCCTTCGTTCTACATCCCCGCAGCTCTCATCTGTTCGAAGAAGGTTTGCATCATATCCTGCTGACTTTTCAACAATCTCTCTTGCAATGAATTTTTCATAGCTTCCATTTCATCCCTGGTTATGTAAATGGAAGCCTGTCCTTCTCTAGCTCCGGAGGATGCTTCTTTACTTCCTTCCTGCTGGCTTCTCTCAGCTCTCTGCCTTCTACTGTTTTGTCTAGTCATTTTTTCTAAGTCTGAATTCTTCAAGCTTTTCAAATCAGAACTTCAATCCGATGTAGCGGGTGCTACTCCTTCTTAGTGAAAGCACCAAAGTGTTTGCGCCAAAAATGGTCACAAACCCCAATATCGTGAAAGCACCCAAGTATGAATATAAATCAGCAGTATTAATCACAGATCTAAATAAACAGCAAGCAACAATTCAGAAATAATGAACAGAGACACAAGATTTATAGTGGTTCGGCTATCTCCAGCCTACGTCCACTTCAAAGTTTTATCTTTTATTGATTATCCTTGCTGGTTACAGATGATTACAGCAGTAGCAATGGAGAATTTAGAGTACAATGGTTGTATTGAAGTGTAGAAATGAATCCGACAGAGTCTGGACGTCCAATAGCCAAAAGGTCCTTTTTCTGTAGGCTTCAGGAGGCTATTTATAGGCGTAGGAGGCTGAGATCGCGCTCAAACTTCGGGAGACTTCTTCTGGCACGTGAGTGGGCCCACGCGACCGACCCCACCAAGTTTCGACTCGATCTATGATTAATACGAATTGATCGCTTATCCATCAAGAATTGATCCAATTGGGATGAAACTTGGCAGGAACATTCTTTACCTTATATGCAAGCTGCTGTGAAAATTTCGTTGCATTTGGATCATCGGTTTGGGAGATATGATCGATTCATTCTTGTGCTCTTCGAAGGCTGTCCAGTTCGTATCCATTGCTTCGTATCCCTCCACTTCGCATCGATCAGAAGCACGTGCTTGCTTGTGACATGGCACGAGTTTCCTGGACCGCCATCTTGTGCGTCGAGTTGAACGCTTCTTTCCTGGAGACGCGGGTGTCCTTCGCCGCTTTGAATGCTTATCCCCTTATTTCATGGATCTCCTTTGTTTGCATCCGCATTTTATGCTTGTTCATATTCATAACATCGTACGTTCGCACCCATCAATTCGTGTCCTCCTTCGTATCGACTCCAGGAGTACATTTCATACTGCTTCCATATTCGCTGATCGATATGAAATGAGCATGTGGGGATCGATACGAAGTGGTCATGAAAATGGACACGAATCTCATCCTTGGGATGGATACGAGCGAGACCTTACCTAATGGATACGAACAAGGCTTTACCTGATGGATACGAACAAGGCTTTACCTGATGGGTACGATCAAGGCTTTACCTGATGGATGCGAAACCATCGAGTCGAGTCCATGCTGATCGGTACGAACGATATCGATTCGAAGTCCACCACTATGCTCTGTCTCTGATCGATACGAATAGTATCGATTCGAAATGACAACAACCAATCGATGCGAAATGCATCGATACGAAAAGACCGTCGCACGCTTGCTTACCAATCTGGGTGTGTTGCCATCGAGTCGAAATCCATCTAGCCTTCCTATCCGATCGATACGAAGTCATCGAGTCGTGTCTATGCTGATCGATACGAACAGTATCGATTCGAAACACCATCTGCCGATCGATGCAAGATGCATCGATACGAACTGAAACCTGATCGATACGAAACACCATCTACCTGATCGATGCGAAATGCATGGATACAAACCAATCCTTGCGCACCGATGGATACGAACAGCATGTTCTTCCTACCTTGCATCGATCATATCTTCTTCATCGAACTCCGATTAACCTGAAATTTGGAACATACCTCTCCTAATCCTCATCATCATTTCCAATTGATTCCGTCCTGATCGGAGCTCGGCCAAATTTTGACGACATCCATTGCAGCCCTGTTTCCAATCGATTTCCAATCCTGATATCCATCGTTCCTTGCCAATTCGTTGATATTCCAGTTTTGACCAAAAGGTGGGATAACAGTATGAATATTTTCCAATAATTAACATGACCATAAAACTCACGTAAAAATTATGCTTGAGAAGTTGAGACAACATCAACTTAAGGTGAAGTGTTCAAAATGCCATTTTTAGGAATAAGAAGTTAAGTTCCTATGTCATGTGCTTTCCGAGAAGGGATTGTTCATCAATCCATCCAAGATAGAAGTTATTAACAATTGGAAGAGACCTCAGATAGTGACCGAGATTAGGAGTTTCTTAGGTTTACTAGGTACTATCGGAGGTTTGCTAAAGATAACTCCCGCATGTCAGCACCAATTACTAACAAGGAAAAATTCAAAGTTTGAATGGATTGATAAGTGTAAAGCAACTTTCTTGAAATTAAAGGACTTGTTGACTAATGCACTTGTTTTAGTTATGCCCAATGGAATCAAGACCAAGACCTTGTGGTTTATATATATGCTTATGGAATAAGTATAGGAGTTATACTAATGTGTGATAGCCTTCGCTTTCTATAGTTTAAACCACATGAAGTTTGTTATCCAAAATGTCACTCAGAGTTGACAATAGTGAGCTTTGCACTAAAGATTTGGAAATATAGCATTTTAGGAGAACAATTCAAGCTATTTATAGACCATAATCCTTTAAAAATATATTCCCTCAAAAGGATCTAAATATGAGGTAATAGAGATGGTTAGAATTCTTAGCACCTTACGACTTCAAGATCGAGTATACACTAGGAATAAGAATAAAGTAGCATATGCACTTGGTAGAAAGTATTAAAATGCTGCTTTAACAATGCTTGTCAAA
Organism: Allium cepa; assembly: GCA_030765085.1. Classification (NCBI taxonomy): domain Eukaryota; kingdom Viridiplantae; phylum Streptophyta; class Magnoliopsida; order Asparagales; family Amaryllidaceae; genus Allium; species Allium cepa. Next base: position 603,075,934 of record CM060934.1, on the reverse strand, counting down.
TGGATGGATTTAGAGATGTTAAATTCTTGTGAAGTCCAATTGAGATTGATTGTTAGTACTACCCAACACTTGGCTTTGTTATCTTGCTTAGAAGTTTGAGCAACATTAATTGATAGAATTACTGAAGCCAAAAAGATGATCCAATAATAGTTGAGCGTACTAGACGATTAAAAGAAGGTACAAATATCAAGGATATAAAAGTCTTTGATATCGATCAAAGCAGACGGCATGGAAAGAAAGAGCGCTTATGTGTTCCCAATGTAGACATCCTTCATAAAGACATCCTTAGTGAAAGTCGCTAATCAGAATTAACCATTCATTCTAAGAGGACAAAGATGTACCAAGACATGAAAAGAAACTTCTTTTGGGAAGGGATGAAATGAGATATTGGCTTGTATGTAAGATGATGTCTTAACTGCCAAAATAACTAAAATTGTAAGTGAAGGATGAACACATGAAGTCCAATTGGGTTATCATTAATTGATCAACCAAAAGTGCACATTTCATACTTGTTAAACTAATAAGAACAACAATAGATTTGGCTAAGTTGTATGTAAAGAACATCATAAATCTTCATGGAATCCCATGTAGCATTGTAAGTGATAGAGACACTTTAATACCTAGTGATTTTTGGAAAAGTTTGCAGTCTAATTTAGGTACAAGATGAAATGAGTACTGCATAGCAACCGCAGACAGATGGATAGACTGAGAGGGTTAATAGAGTGCTTGAAGACTTATTATGAGCTTATGTTTTGGACTTTGGAAGATGTTGGGAAGAGCAATTACGTTTAATGGAATTCTCATACAATAGTAGCTATCAGACAAACATAGGCATAACATGGTTCAAAGCTCTTTATGGGAGACTGTGTAAGTGACCTGGATGTTGGCTAGAAACAAGAGATAAACTTTTTCTTGGACCAAATTTGGTTAGGGACATGACCGACAAAATTAAGTTGATCCATACTCAGTTAAAGATAACCAAGAAAGGTAGAATATCTACGCTGATCGAAGGAGTAACGGTTACAGTTCTTAGTTGGAGAGTGTGTGTTCATGAAATTGTTACCTATGGGATGGGTTATAACATTTGAAAAGGCAGGAAAATTAGAACCAAGATATATAGGGCCACTCCCTATCATTGAGATAATATGTAAACTTTCATACCGAGTGGAACCAATGTTATGCAACCTATTAGTATAATAGACCAAGATATAAAAGAGCCAAGGAACAAGATCGTTAAGAAGGTAAATGTAAAATGGAGCACTAATGTAGATGATTGTACATGGGAAGGTAGGGATGAGATTAAGATGATTTACCCTTAGTTGTTTGAGTTTATGACTTATGATATTTGATAACACAACTTTATTTAGTAAGAAGGGCTAGTAGTATATTTGCTCGATAACTAGTAACCGTATACGTACAATTTTTGTTATTATGGCACATCATTTTAATTTCAACGACGAAATTTCTATAAAGAGGGAAGTCTGTAACATCCCACCATTGTCACCTATTATTATCATAAAATATAGATATTATGATAAGTTGTTACAAAACAACTAAAAAATGATGCGGAATGTCCCATAAATTAAGAATAGTTGTGTTTATACATGGAAGAAATCACGATCATATCGAATAGTGAGACCCATATAAACATACAAAAGTGAAGCCCAATATGAATCATAAACGCACGAAATAAAGTACCTAACTACGTGCACGTAGAAAAGTGTTATGTATGGTTGAAAATGAGTACATGTCACATGCACAAACATATACATAAATACAATGAAATATATGTGCATATAAATAAGTATATGCATCTGTATGTATGAATGTATATCCTTAAAAGTAAAGAGATACATGTGCAAATACAAATATACATAAATGTATAACGCCTATTACGTTGATTTGAAGTATTCAGAGATAGCCAAATTGGTGTAGGGTCATCTAAAGGTCATTTATATGTCATTTAGGGGTTCACTGGTTGAAATACCACAATGCCCCTTCCATCCACTATATAAACAACACCACCCCTTAAACATTTCATTCAAACAAAGTAAAGAAAGTTAAAATCGTATAAATATAAATGATAAATGGAGAGATTTTAGCAAGAATCTGAAGCATACATTACTAAGGTGAGTAGTATAATCTAGTTTTAAATTTTTTATAATGTATAAAATGGGTAATGAAGTTATGAAGATGGAATTTGAAGTTTGCATACCCTATCAATAATTTAGGCATAATTTTCGATATACTCATCTACATTTTTTGGTATTCAACTTGTTCTAAAGGTGACAAAACATGTACAAATTCTCTAGTCACTTTTTAAAATGAGATGATTTTCCATTTTGGAATCGTGCTGCAAAGTCATATATGTTTTCTTGTCTGTTCGACAAAAGTACTACTAGATACCCTTTCTGTATTTGAGCATATCTACAATGACCCGGAATTTGATCACTTTAAATATTGATATTTAAATATAATTCTAATAATTAGTTAATGGATTTTATAACTAAAATAAACTCCTTTTAAATAATAAGAAATAATAGTGAAATTATTTTCAAATTTTGTTTACAAAAATAATTAGTTCGAAGAAAGATTGAAAATATGAGCGGAAGTTGTTTTTCAAATTTTCGATTTTTCATCGGCTAACTTTTTAACACACATTAATAAATCATTTTATTGATGTTTGAATAGATGTGTACATATATGTACACTTAAGGATGCATTCATATATACATATATATATATATATATATCTATATATGATAAGATTTTTTTTAAAATTAAAAATATATATAATATTAAGATTCTTCTACCAACATTAAGTATAAAATGACCACAATTATGTTGGCAATGACAAGATAGGATGGTGGCTAGGGGGACGGAAATTACATGGGAGAAAGGAGGGGTGAGGTGGCAAAAGAAGTGAGGGGGGTATAGTACAAATGGCATTTTTGTAATTTCACTTGTTAACATTTTGTAAAAGCAAATTTCCTAAAGAAAATTCACATTTTCTCGTTCTCCTTTTCACTTTACAGTTTCCTAAAGCTCTTAAGCATGCTTTCATGGCTTCTCATTATATTTTAAAATTTCAAAAATCTTAGAGTTCCATTTTAAATTCACTTCCAAGTTTGCTAAAAACACTTCCTCCTCCACTACTTCGCTTTCTCTTATAAGTTTAAGCCACTTTCACCTAAAAAAAGTCAAGGTTGTACCCTTATATGGTTGAGGCTGGACTACATAGTGCTAAAGCTAAGCACATTTCTAAGTTTTGCAAGCAAAGCGTAAGCTTTTCCCCGTTGGATCCGAAGTCTTAAGCTTTTGCAAAAGTTTTAAAAAAAGAAAAAGGGTTTCATTGGATTTTAGGTGAGTAAATCTCTAAATTTTGGAAACAATGTACCTTTGTATATATATTGTTGCATTGTTATATGTATACATTATTTTTTGGTTGGATTATGGAAGTGTTTGGATGTTTATGTATTAGCTAACTTATGGTTTAGCATTTGACATGAATTGATGGTTAAAGTAATATGCTTGGTTTGAAAGTTGTGATCTTGGATGCGTTATGGAAATGATTGGTTTATGCATACATGCATGGATTATGGAGTTTAAAGTTAGAAACATACATGCATGTCTTGAGATCCATTTCCAAAAATCAAATGGTTACTAGTTTTGATTGATAAAATGTTTCCATTTTAGTTTCTAACTTTGGTTCAAGATTTCAAATCCTTTCTTTTTATGCTTTAAAGGAAGTAAAGGTAAAAAGGATGAAGTTTTAGATGGTAACTTAGAAAAGTAATTTTAAGTTATTACCTCCATAGCGATAGTCGCTACGGATGAAGTTCGGAAACATATGATTTTCATGTTTTTAAGCTTTCTTTTAAAATTGTTTTGAAAAGTATTTCAAATTTAATTTGGTACTATAAAACTTAATTAACTTTTAATTCATGAGTTAAATAATTGGTTTATGTATTAAAAATAATTATTAATTAATTAGGTGATTAAGTGATTAGGGTTTAAGAATTAATTAATTAAGATAATCATTTATAGTTAACTAAGAAGTTTTAATTAATGATTAATTAAGTTAAGAGGTAATTAATTTAATTAATTTTGTTTAATCAAGTTAATTATTTTTAAATTAATTAGTTTATTATCATTTAATTATTTAATTAATTATTACCTAATTAAGAGTTATTTATTTACTTAATTATTAATTAATTAATTAGGGTTTAATTTATGTTAAATGTTTATTAAATAAAGTCTATTTATTTATTTATTTACAAATTAGGGTTTAATTGTTTTTCAACTAGAAAATTTAATTATTTTTTGATCAATAAAGGGTAATTATTAGTAATTAACTAAGACTTAACTAAGATTAATTAAAGTTTAAATTTTGATTTAAGTATGATTAATTAAGGATTAATTAAGCTTTAGTATGATTTAATGACGATTTATTTATTATTTTAAAACATTTTAAACTCTAACAATTTTTTATTTTAAATCAACCTTCTTCTCTCAATGAATTATTTTTAAACCAACGATCTTTTGTCCATGACAATAAGTGGCCAAATAAATTAAAGTAGTTATAGTAAAACGTTAACATGTTTATTGAAAGTAAGTCGAATTGTACTTATCACAAAGACTGCATTTCGAAAACATGATAAATGCAAGGGAGTTAATTTAGATAAGCGGGTCATGACAACTTAAGCATATGGAAGGTAATTCCATATGTAGATCTTTACACTCTGATGGTGGGATAGTCCACTATAAACAATTTGACCATTTAAAATATCAAATGTTGGTTTGGAGAGACCGAGATTAGATATTAGTTGTTACCCGAAAAACACTTCAAACCAACGTAAACGTTCGAATAGGAAATAGTAAAGGCAAGATCTAAGATGAAGACTTTGAAATGCAAGGGCTATTTGCTACTAACCCTAAGGGTGATTCCAATATGGGTGTAGCGGAAGCAATACCTTTGGTTTGTTCATCTCCTGAATGACTTGTATGGATGAATGCTGACATTGTGTCAACATCTGGAAGGCAATGTTAGCATTCCAAGTGGCAATTCTATAATAAAGGTAAATGTAGCCTCAGGCCTCATTAACCAGGAATGACCAAAAAAAGGGAGATGCAGGAAGACTAAGTGGGTCACTCCCATTAGGGAAAGTGTAATGGCCCGTATCTCTGTGTCCTTTGAGCCAACAATAATTCACACATGCTCAACTCAAATTGAACGAAAATATGAATTATTAGTGGTGAAGAAGAAACAGATACAACAACACAGAATCTCACAATCGTAGTGGAACAAAATATAACAGATAATAACATTTCTTTATATAAAAAACTATACTGTTATTTATCCATACCATCATCAGAGTAAGAAAATCAACAAAACAATACTGGACAGTTATAATAACTTGTCCTCACAAGTGCTGAATATACAACTTACACATAGCGGAATATAATCAAGTACGTGGACAACGTCCCTGTTATCCAGCTCGTCTTCTGAGCTCCATAGCATCCTAAACTGAATCTGTAATACTTGGTCTGACCCGAGCATTATAATAAAATGACACCCGAGTTAGTCTGGAAAACCAACGTGAGAAAACACACTCAATTTGAATTGTTATAGTTATTGAAATCCTTTGAAAACAAAGGTATCTCATAAGACCACGTCACACATAAACACGACGGGTTTTTACCTTACGATAACCAAAACATTTATATCAAAATCATCTGATATTATAATAGTGTCTGTAGAAAGTAAATTAAAAAATAGTTGAAATGCTTGCATCTCACGTTTCAGCAATATTTGGTATACAATCAAAACAGTACAGGCCCGTAGTGGATATTGGATTCCAACGATGACTAGGCTACTAGGGTACCGCCCGCCACAGTACACCTTAAGAAAAACATACTGAGATTGTGCCTAACGATCCCTGCCAATATAGGACCGACCTACCCCTTACTGGATAGTACCAAATATGTTATCACCCCGGACGTTCCTACCCTTATCGAGCGCTCTCTTTTTCATACACGACCATATCCATAAATTATAATATAATATTTATGAGTATATCTAGAAAGGTGATAACATACCCTACTTGGGTGCGATCCACTTAGCCCTACTGCATCTCCACTGTTTTAGTCATTCCCGATTGATGAGGCTTGAGGCAACGTTTTACCTTTATGATAGCATTCATATTTGGAATGCTAACATTGCCATTTCCGTTGACTACTAATTGCTTCCCACAACAATACAACCCTTGAACTCGTACGTCTCAAGAAAGGGTGTTAAGCTAAGAGAAGTTACCTTCTCCACTACCAAATAGATGTACGTTTGTAAAAACCAATATAAGTAATCATTAGAAATGCACTGTAAGACATTCGTCCATACAAGTTATCCTGGGTCTGGACAACCAACCTATTCAAAACTCATCGTCTTCATAAGCTTCACGATATCACAATTCATAGCGCATAAATCGGATCGAAGTGGTTCTCAAAAGATTAAATCTGATCCCGGTCTCTTCGAAACGATCAAAGAATTTGGATAGATTTGATTGTCGGTTATTTAAATATCAAATAACAATCATTCAAACACAGATTACATTTCCCACGAAACCCACTGAGCCTCACCTTCATTAATTTGAAATCACTTTTCAAAAAAACTTATAAATCAATTCTTAGATAATGAAACTAATTTCTTAACTAAGAAATATAAGTATATTTTCAAATCATTCCTTTCGAAACTTGAAGAAACTTTTTCACATATTTTCAAAATGGTATAAGTATCTTAACCAATTATCTAGAAAGATTTACTTATCTCAAGATCATATTAAAATGATTAAATTCTAGTATCCATTAAAACGAAAATATAAACATTCTAAAATACCCTTTCTCTCTTGAACAATTCCCTTTTCAATTCGAATATCTTCTTATAAATCTCCACGTTTATTTACAAAGATATTCTTCCCAGATCTCCTAAACCATTTATAAAATTCCTTTCTACTCTCTTTCATTCATTGAAAATATATTCCCTTTCAAAAACCCACTTTTTCACTTATAACTTCTTAAAATACTCTTTCCAGAATACATCACCTTCAACCATTTTATAATAATAATATATAGTTTGAACCTTTATAAAGAATTACCAAATAATATATTATAATAACTTCAAAACAATTCTTAAAAATCCACCTAAGTAACCAGTCTGAAACAGTATAGTTTAAATAAAGTAATTAACATTTTACTATCCATTTATCAAATAATTATATTACCATATAAATAAATAATATCACTTAAAATCTCGAAGTAATTCTTACACAATTTTATCAAAACGACCAACATTTCGATATAAACCAATCTCCAAATCATTTCTAAATAATAACTCAACACATAACACTTGTACATATTTACCAAATAACATTTTTCTTCAGATTATAAAATCCGAGGTTACACACAATCGGAAACTTTCAAATTTGAAAACAAGTTTAATAGCTCCAAAGATACTTAAACAAGCAACCATTTTATTCAGTTAACTATCTGGGTTAAGTTATCAATATTCACATGCTCGATTTACAAACATGTACATCCAAATCCATGATTAACAATCAATCCGTTAAATGGCACTTATTCCATATTGATTGACTATCAATTAACATTTGCCCAAATTCTATATCGTAGCATATCAGAAGTTTATCCTGCTTCTAACATATCAATCAAACCAAATTTCCATTTAATACTAGACGGTGTTTATTTGGCCAAAAAGATAACACCAATATATCCCAATTCAATTTACATCATAATTCAAAAACAATCCATTCATCAAATTTCACATATATATGATTCAATATCGGAAATAAAATTAAAAATAAACGTAAACAGTTTAATAGCAATTCAAGTTGCTATATCATCACCCTAGAGCCGGTTCAACCAATCTAATAGCATTTCAAGACGCTATATCATCATCGTAATTAATTTTCAATAATCACCAATTTCAACAATTCAAACAACATAATAAATTTTATTTGCTATGAACAATACCGATTAACCAAATGAGTGAGTTTAACTCACCTTGAGTTTCAATTTTAAATCAAATCGAACAACGTTCGATTTAACTCAAAATTTTAACTAGCTCCAAACGATTCCAAATCAATTCCAGAACATAATGCTCGTCGCTACGATTCCAACGCCGCTTGTTTCATCCAATTCTGCAACGTATGAAAAGGGTATACACTTTTAAAGATTTCATAATTTATAGTACAGTTAAATTTTTTACATTTTTTTATTAAACCTTAAACAAATCACAGCCATTCAAATCATCTTCTCATGTCCAGCTGCACGCTAGCATCCCCTTCCTCACGACTGTTTCCAGGCCATTTCGAACCCATCGGTTGCCTTCCACCATCAATTTTCACGACCAAACCATCGCCCCAGAAGACGAACGACGACCACTACTACGAAGCCCTTGGCGAATTCCACCTTCGTCCAGATGATGTTTAACTCGGCCCTTCTCTTATCTAGAAATACATGCATGAACAAGAGCCTTAAGTGGCTCACTTTCGGCCTCGACACTCCCCTAATTTCGTTCATAACCTTATGGATTGATAGAGCTTGTTGAGCTCTTCGATTTTGTAGTTGGGAATATTTGCTAAAACTCGATGGATTGTGAGAGATTTGAGGTGGAAGACAATTGATTTTCGGCCATTGGAATATACACTGGTGGCTGCGTTATTGGATTAGGGTTTGATAATGATATGTGTGTTTATATATAGAGGTATATTTTACTATTTAAAAACCCCATTCACACTTGATTTTCTCGATCTCCAAATGAAGTATGTCGCCAGGCATTTATATTTTTTTACCCCTATTCCGAACACAATGAAACATTTTTCGAAGGCCAATTCTAAAGCATACGGGAGTGATGACTTTAAACGATAAATTTTTAATTAAACTCCTTAAATTAATTTCGAGCGATTTCAGCACCCACGAGCAAACGATAAATCCAATTGCTACGACATTTAAAATCCTATAATAATATACTATTACAGATCCAATAGAAATTGGTTTCATCGAATTCCGAGATTGTGCCCCCAAAGGCTATTTTAACTTGTCGATTAAATCAAGCGATTTTCAAAATCGATGAAATCGTTTGAAATTCCAGTTTTTATAACTTACTAACTCAATTATAATTCAAGTAGAATTTATATCCATATTGGGAACCATTTAGATTTATATTAAATCACAAATTCAATTATTTACACTATTTCAAATTTTAATTTATCGACTTTTAATTCCATTCAAAAGTCCACTATCATTACTCTAATTCAAATAGAGTTTAAATCAACTTTAGAAATCATTTCCATTCATATTTAACTCTAGATTCACATATTTACCCAATTTAGAATATTAAATCTTCTATTCACCAAATCCATTAAATTGTTATATTTGAAATTTTAAACCCTTTCACTAATTCAACCAAAATCTCCATATTCAAAATAAATATATATTTCAAATTCAACATTTAAAATAAATTAAATGTTCAAAACCAGTTGACTAAAATTCCAGGTCGTTACAACAAGGTTACCCTTATCTAGAACCCTTACCATTAACTCGTGTATGCTTTGAAAATGTGTACGCGCTAATATAGTACACACGGATCGTGTAATATGATGTATAACACACAAAAGATATGACTAATCACAGATAATAGAAAATTCAGTAAAATAGAAAAAGCACACCAGAGATTTTTATACTGGTTCGGAGCACCGTCCTACGTCCAATCCCAGACTTCTATCTGGATATTCACTACCAACTACCTCGCTTCACCCGGAGGAACATGTTTCAACACCCGAGCAGACGAACGGGATTTCACGCCTCTAATACACTGAGGACTTCAACACTTGCCTCTTACAACACGAGGACTTCAACACTTGCCTCTTACAACACCGAGGACTTCAACAAAGATGAAAAAAAATTGTTTGTTGACGGTATGTGTTCTTGCTAACACTATTTTGTCATCTGTAGTACAAACTTCCTATAATCTTATCCTCAAATAGAATATGAAGATTTGGAAGTGGATATCGTATTGAATCAAAAGAATGTTAAATAAATTTCAGGATTCAAGAATGATATATGTTAGAATATGAGCAATTTGAGTGCTTGAAAGTATAAGATTGAGATCAATAGAATAGAGATTAGAAATAATAGAAATTGGTTCATTGGAATAATGATTTCATGATGTTTATATAAGAAATAAACAGTTGTAACCCTTTGTGAAAAGGTACAATCAAAGGCCATGATCATAGGTGAAGAGAAAGAGAAGCGACCGTTGAAGAAAAGGAAGTGTCTATACAAAAGGTTGCTTTCTGTTTGAAAACGGTCGACTGGTCAAAAAGGACCAGTAGAAAAGAATTTGAATATATATACGTTATGTACATTTGTGCACGTTTAACTATGCATTCTGGGCAGAAACGGTCGACTGCCTTGTTTTGACCGGTCGACCGGTTTAGCCCAGATTGCACAGTTAATGTGCGATCATTCATATATATATATTCAAAGATTGAAAGTATAAGATTATTTGAGGATAGATTTTAACATAAATAACATTACTAACATACCAAATAATCAACCTCTAACATATGGAGCTCTTTGTGTCTCTTTAATGAATAACTTCTTTTTGTCGATCACGGCTTATCCCTTTGTCTTGTCGGTCACGGCTAATCCCTTTGACAAAAATCAAAACTCTATAAAAATCTTGACTCAACATTCTCCCCCTTTTTGATTGATGACAACATAGTTATGAATCTCCCACTGTATATGATATCCCCCTGAGATTGTGTCATCGCCTTTGCCGATGATATAGCCTTTTGAATTATCTCCAAAAGTGACGGAGCCACCATCTGAGTATGTAATATTTGTCAATAAGCTCTTCTCTCCAGTCATGTGCTTCGAGCAACCACTGTCCAATATCCACTTTCCTCTTTTCTTAAGTGGGACCTGCAAAAAATAAAATTAGGTCCATGGTACCCACCTTTTATGGGTCCTAAGAGTTAGGTCTTAGGAGTCCAAACCCATACGGGTCCGGTATCCCCTTTATATATATAATTTGTATTAAGATGCACAGTATTCATGAAATTCTGAATATATTTGTTCCTAATCAAATTTTTATTTGTTTTAGGAACCCATATTTTGATAGTCTTGACATTTTTCTTCTGAAATTTCACAACTAGTTTTGGTTTGGAATATAATAAACTAAGATTTTTCTTAGCTTCAATCTTTTGTACTTTCTTCTTCCTTTCATTACCAAGATGTTTCTTGGTTTCTTGTTTCTTATATCCCAAACCTTGTTTATTTGAAACAGATTGTGAACTTTCAATGATTTTTGTCAAATTTTCTCGTCCTTTGTTAAAGTTAGAAACATTTTGAGTAATGTTATCTAACTTTGTTTGTAAACTAGCCTTTTCTAGGTCCAGAATTTTGACTTTTTCCTTAAGCTCATGATTTTAAGTAGTGAGAGCATCATTTTTCTCTTTTTGAGTTTCAATTTCTTGACTCAAAAGAGATAATTGAGAGTCAACATTAGATGATGATACTTGAAGTTTTTCAAGTTCTTCTTCTAATATTTTCTTCTCGTCTTTTAGCATATCTCGTTCAAATTCTGCTCTACTCAAATCTGCTTTGGCTTCTTTTAGCTGTCGTTTTATGTCTTTATATTTGACTATCAATTCAGCATTAATATCAAGTACTTCATCAAATGTAGGAATTTGTACCTCATCTTCTGTTGCCATGAAACAGACATTTGCTTGTTCATATTCCGTATCATTATCACTTTCTGATGAGTCTGTATCATCCCACGTTACCGAGAATGCTCGTTTCTTTGATTTGTCTTTCTTATATTTTAATTTGTCATTTTCTGACTTCTTCTTTTGCTCCGGACAATCCTTGTGCATGTGCCCCTTTTTGTGACAGTTGAAGCACTCTATAGCGGATGATGTTGGTTTATTTGATCCAGATTTCTTTCTGTTATAACGACTGGCTTTTCGTTGTTTTAGGAATTTTTTGAAACCTTTTGCTATGAATGCCATATCTTCATCTTCAGACTCTGATTCATTTTCGTCTTTTTCAGCATGAAATGCCACGTTCTTCTGTTCTTCTTTTTGTTCCTTTCTAGTCTACAAGTTAGCTTCATAGGACATTAGATTTCCTATCAATTCATCTAGCTTCATGACGGAAAGGTCATTAGCTTCTTCAATTGCTAATACTTTTCCTTCCCATTCACTAGTCAGAGAATGTAGGACTGTTGAAACAACATCAAAATCAGAATACTTTTGTCCTAAGCCAATAAGTGCATGATGGATGGTTTGAAAACGTGAATACATATCATTGATTGTCTCATTTGGTTTCATTTTGAAATTTTGAAATTGACTTTTCAGCATGGCTATTTTGGCTTGTTTAACCTTGTTAGTACCTTCATGAGTGGTTTTCAGCGTTTGCCAAATTTGATATGCAGTAGTGCAGATACTAACACGGTTATATTCATTTTGGTCTAATGCACAAAACAACATATTTATTGCTTTTGCATTTACGGCTGCTGCCGTTTTCTCAGCCGCTGTCCATTCTGAATAATCAGTTGTTGGATTCACTATTTCTTTTTGAGTAGCATTCCAGGCATCATAACTGATTGATTGCATAAAGAATGACATACGTGTTGCCCAATAGCTATAGTTAAGACCATTGAAAAATGGAGGTCTTTGTGTCGATTGACCTTCCGTGTAAGTGGTGTTTTAAGTGCTAGTACTTGCGTTATTTGCCATATTACAAGAATATACCAAATAACTGTGTTACGGTTATATGATGACCGTGCTCTGATACCAATTGAAAATGTGTACGTGCTAATATAGTACACACGGATCGTGTAATATGATGTATAACACACAAAAAATATGACTAATCACAGATAATAGAAAATTCAGTAAAATAGAAAAAGTACACCAGAGATTTTTATACTGGTTCGGAGCACCGTCCTACGTCCAGTCCCAGACTTCTATCTGTATTTTCACTATCAACTACCTCGCTTCACCCGGAGGAACAGGTTTACAACACCTGAGCAGACGAACGGGATTTCACGCCTCTAATACACTGAGGACTTCAACACTTGCCTCTTACAACACGAGGACTTCAACACTTGCCTCTTACAACACCGAGGACTTCAACAAAGATGAAAAAAAAATTGTTTGTTGACGGTATGTGTTCTTGCTAACACTATTTTGTCACTTGTAGTACAAACTTCCTATAATCTTATCCTCAAATAGAATATTTGTATATATGAAGATTTGGAAGTGGATATCGTATTGAATCAAAAGAATGTTAAATAAATTTCAGGATTCAAGAATGATATATGTTAGAATATGAGCAATTTGAGTGCTTGAAAGTATAAGATTGAGATCAATAGAATAGAGATTAGAAATAATAGAAATTGGTTCATTGGAATAATGATTTCATGATGTTTATATAAGAAATAAACAGTTGTAACCCTTTGTGAAAAGGTACAATCAAAGGCCATGATCATAGGTGAAGAGAAAGAGAAGCGACCGTTGAAGAAAAGGAAGTGTCTATACGAAAGGTTGCTTTCTGTTTGAAAATGGTCGACTGGTCAAAAAGGACCAGTAGAAAAGAATTTGAATATATATATACGTTATGTACATTTGTGCACGTTTAACTGTGCATTCTGGGCAGAAACGGTCGACTGCCTTGTTTTGACCGGTCGACCGGTTTAGCCCAGATTGCACAGTTAATGTGAAATCATTCATATATATTTATATATATTCAAAGATTGAAGGTGTAAGATTATTTGAGGATAGATTTTAACATAAATAACATTACTAACATACCAAATAATCAACCTCTAACATATGGAGCTCTTTGTGTCTCTTTAATGAATAACTTCTTTTTGTCGATCACGGCTTATCCCTTTGTCTTGTCGATCACGGCTTATCCCTTTGACACAAATCAAAACTCTATAAAAACTTGACTCAACATGCTTCGGTACAGTTGATGATTTCAACCGAGGGGTGATCTTATCTGGTACTATCTAGTAAGGGGCAGGCCGGTCCTCTGTTGGTTAGGGATCCCGACTAGGTCGTGATGGGCGGTACCTCAGTATCCCAATTATTCTATGTAATCCTTTTCTAATAAGTGCCTTTTGTTTTAGTTGTATACCTATTATTGTGGAATTTAATTAATGTAACAATTTCGGCTACTTTAGTTATTTACCTGAAAACCCAAGACATTATGATAATATCATTGGATTTTCTACAAAAAGTGTTTTGGTTATGTAAGGTAAAAACTCGCCCGTGTTTATGTGCGACATGGTCATCCGAGACACCCTTGATTTTAAAAGTGCTTAAAATTAATAATTAGGATGTTTTGAGTTTACTCATACCAGATCCGTGTCTGACTCTGAGTTTTATTTCTTTTCCTAAACCTCTTGGGTGCTCAAATTTTTATAGTAGCCAAGTGATCCAGGTTTCTCAAGATTGCAATTTGGAGGAGATGGAGCGGGTGGCTTCAACATTAGCTAGCTACTACCTTATTCAACTATGTATATATGTATTTTGCATAGTGATGTAAGGACACGTAGTTATAACTGTCCCATTTTGGAACTTATACTACTATGACTTTAATGCACTAGTATGGTGGTGCCTATGTAAAATATTATGTTGATTAATATATGCTGTTGCATTCCATTATGAGATTCCATGATTTTGAATTTTCTTCTATCTTTCGTTTTACTCGTCTTTCGACGTAAGGATGGTGGTTCATTACATTTGGTATCGGAACACAGGTTAGGTAAACACCTAGGATTTGGGTTGGGGTCAACTTTGAGAGAGCGTATTTGTAATTTTTATTCGTATACCTATATATATATATATATTCTGGATAGTTAGATCAGCTTTGATAGGTTTGGTTGGTGTCATTCCTTTAAGATTATCTCGTCTAATATTCTAAAAATTATCTTACTATGTCCAGGTAGTATGACATCAGTAACCGAGGCAGATGAAGTAGGGGAGCGGGTAGCACTACGACTACCAATGGTCGAATCTCAAACCTGGGGGAGTTCAGATTGTTGAAGAGGCAACACTAGAGCAGCCAAAAGTGAATTTCACAACCTTATGCAATAGTTACACTAATCTATGAGTGAAACCATTTAAAGGAACTGAGTCTAAAATGGAAGTGCAAGCTTGGTTGCGATCTTGCAAAAATATTTTTAAAGGTCATTTCTTATCAGATGAACAGAAAAGGTTCTTAGCAACATGGCAACTGCATAAGGGGGCATCGGCTTGATGGATTCTCTTACTGCAAATTTTCCAGAAGAAGAGTTTTCGTGGGCCCGATTTAAAGAATTTTTTAAGGATCAGTTCCTACCTACATCTAGAAGGACTAGGATGTACAGGAATTTTAAGGACTTGAAGCAGGGGGATCTATCTGTAACAGAATATGAAACGAAATTCAACGAGCTATCTTGTTTTGGACCAGAATTGACCAATACCTCGTTGAAGAAAAACAAGATATACATTATGGGTATGACGGAAAGTTTCCATGAGAAGATGACTGCTCATATCAAAGGTTCTTTTTTTTATTTATTTGATATGGCACTAAGGTACGATGCCTTGGTAAAGAAGAAGCCTACTCCAGTAGCACCGAGTGGAAATACTGGTGGAAATGGTTCTAATAAGAGGAAGTTCAATCCAAATTAAAAGAATCAAGGAAAAGGGAAGCAAGTAGAATGTCAAGGAGGTAAGCCTAAACATAATGGTTGTTATGTTTGCAAGTAGAAAGGACACATTGAAGGTATTGTTCGAATCGTGAAGTTCTAAAGCAGCAAAGTGGACCCATCTCTTCAATGGTCTATAAGATTCTCTATTTTCATTGTCATTAGCCCGACCATATGGTGAAGGACCACCCACTTATAAGAAGGTGCATCTGCCCAAGGTGTACGCTAGTAAGAATGAACCATCGACTTCAATGAATTTGAAGGGGTAAGGCATCCTTGAAGGTACCTTACCGATTAATGGTATTTTTGTTCTAGCATTATTTGATGCAGGTGCTCTCATATTTTTATCTCTTTAGAATCAGTAGATAAATATCATCTTATTTCCAGTATTGTAGAAAACCCTATATGTGTGTCTAACCCCATAGGCAGGGTAACTCATTTGAATATGATTTATAAGAACATGTCAATTTCTTACCTTTCTCTTCACTTTTCTTATGATCCATATGTGTTAGAATTTAAAGGATTTGATATTATTCTTGGTATGGATTGGTTATCGAGATATAGAGCTGTTTTAGATTGTTATGAAAGAACTATATCATTAGTAACCAATTTGGGAAGAATCGTTAAAGTATCATGTAAGGAACCCGATATCCATATGTACAGTTTCTTATATGCCCTAGAAGCATCCCAAGAAAATTTAGGGTCTATTGAAGTTGTTAAGGATTTTCCCAATGTATTCAAGGAGGTTAAAAGTTTACACCCCCTCCCCTCACCGAGAGATAGATTCCGCATTGATTTAGTCCCCGGTGTTAGTCCTATGATTCAACCTTAGCAAAGGATGGCTCTAAAGGGGAGAGAGGTGATGGTAAGTCAAACCTAGGATCTGTTACGGAGAGGATTGATTAAACCCAGTCGTTCGAGTTGGGGGTCTGCTATGATGTTCGCGGCTAAGTCTAATGGATCATTAAGATTATACATGGGTTATAGGGAGTTGAATAGGCTACATTTGGAATAAATATCCCTTATCCCACGTCGATGATCTTTTTGACCAGCTTCAAGGAGCTACTGTATTTTCTCAGATAGATCTAGCTACTGGATTTCAACAGTCGAGGGTTGCTGAAGACGATATACCCTTAACGGCGTTTAGAGGCCCTGACTATTTCTTTGAGTGGTTGGTTATGCCTTTCAGGCTAACCAATGCACCTGCATATTTTGTTGATATCATGAATCGTGTTTTTCAGATATGTTCGCAACAAGTTTGTGTTAGTTTTCATCGACGTTATTTTTATCAACTCTAAATCCGAGGAGGATCATAAACATCATTTGGAAGTGGTGTTGGAAACATTAAGGAGACATGTCCTGAAAGCGAAATTTTCTAAGTGCCATTTTGGGCAATCAGAGGTAAGGTTTTTAAGGCATATTGTATCCAAAGATGGCATTTCAATGGACCCAATAAAAGTGGCAGCTGTTCAGGAATGGAAGCAACCATGGACTCATACTGAGTTCATAGTTTCTTAGTTTTGGTGAGATACTATAAGAGGTTTATTCGAGATTATTCTAAGATTTTCTCCCATTCGACAAATATAAATAAGAAGGGGAGAAGTTTGTATGGGCTCCAAAGTGTGAAGAAACATTTTTTGAATTGAAGAAGAGATTGATCAGTGCACTAGTTTTGGCTGTTGCAGATGGAAATAGTGGATTCACGCAGATGCTTTTGGAATGAGACTAGGCACCATTTTGATACACCATGGTAGAGTGATTGCGCATGCAAGCAGATAGTTGAAGCCTTATGAGAAGAACTATGCTACGCATGACCTGGAGTTGCCAGCTGTTGTTTTTGCATTGAAAATGTGTAGGCACTACTTGCTGGTTAAGGATCCTTCTATTCCTTCTTTAGTTTCTTTCTAGTCTTTAGAGATTCTAGTGAGTAAGTTTTCTTTATTTAATTAGGTGAAAAATTTGAGCTCTTTAGGAGTCATAAATCCCCAAAGTATCTTTTTACTCAGAAATATTTGAATATGAGACAACATAGGTGGCTAAAGTTTCCGGCGTCTTATGACTTGGATATTCTCTATACACTAGGGAAGGTTAATGTGGTGGTAGATGCTTTAAGCAGAAATGCAGTCTTGGCTATTTTGGAGGTTATCCCGACTCTCCTAGAAAGAACAGTAAGCAAGTAAAGAGTGGACAGAAGCTTAGTGGCGATCATTAGGAAGATTGAGGATGGACATTGTACAAGTTTTAAGATTGATAACCGAGGAGTTTTGAGGATCGATGGACGAATCCGTGTACCAAATATCAACGGTCTTTGGCAGAAAGTTTTATCAAAATGTCACTGTTCTAAGTTGAATATCCATCCATGTGTCTCAAAGATACATAGAGACATGAAGCCAATGTTTTGGTGGAAGGGAGTAAGAGAGATATCTCTATCTTTGTTAGTAGGTGTTCACGCTGTCAACATATCAAAGGTGATCATCAGAAGGCAGCCAGATTGTTACAACCCTTGGAAATACCTAATCGAAAATAGAAAATTATATTAGTGGTATTTTATCGATGGTTTGCGCAGAACCAGAAAAAGTAATAAAGGAATATGGGTTATTGTGGACCGGTTAACTAAGAGTTCCCATTTTATTCTGATCAAGCCAATTAGAACTGCAGCCTCATTAGTAGAAATTTATATAAGGGAGATGGTTCAACTCCATTGAGCTTCAATGAGTATAGTAAGCGATTAAGGTCCTATCTTTACAAGTCAGTTTTAGGAAGCCTTGCAAGTTGCATTGGTAACAAAGCTGAGTTTGAGCATGCCTACCAACCTCAAACCGATGGACAAACTAAGAGGGTTAACTGCATCTTGGACGATATGTTGAGGGCCTGCATCTTGGAATTTGGAGGGTCTTAGGAAGATCATCTGCATCTAGTAGAATTATCCTACAACAACAGCTTCCAAGCAAGCATCGGCTTGTCACCTTATTAGGCTCTCTATGGAAGGATGTGCAAATCACCAGCTTGTTGGATAGAGTCTGGAGATCATCTAGTGCTTGGGCCATATGTGATTCGATAAGTAACCGAAAAAGTTGCAATGATTAAGAAAAGGATAAAGGCAGCCAAGATCGCCAGAAGAGTTATGTTGATAGGAGGCGAAGAGATTTGGAATTTGATGCTGGAGACCATATGTTCGTTAAGATTTCACCAATGGAGCTATTAGATTTGGGAAAGCTGGAAAGTTAGCTCCAAGGTATATTGGACCTTTCTGTATTCTTGAAAGGATTGGGTCTCTTGTTTATAAGGTTAAGTTGCCAGTGAGATTGGCAGGTGTTCATACTGTATTCCATGTGTCGCATTTAAGGAAATTTGTGCATGATCCGACCTTATTGTATAGTCATCTAAGCAGGAGGATCTAGAAGTGGAGAAAAACTTGACAGTGGTTAAACATCTAGTCTATATTTTAGATCCGGATGAGATGTGGTTGCGCAATAAGGTAGTGCAATTGGTTAAAATTCAGTGGAGTGAGGATCCTAGAGACTACACATGGGAGACTGTGGACCATATAAAGGAGACCTATCGTGAGTTAATGTTAGGATAAATAGTTGTTGTTGTATGTATAGTTTAAGCATATTTGCTATGGATGTTTAGTGTATGTCTTTTGTATGTTCCTTATGATATGATTATATAAATTTTCAAGTATTTGATTTATCTTCTTATGTGCTAATTTCGGGGACAAAATTCTTTGGATGGGGAAGAGTGTAATGACCCGGAATTTGATCATTTTAAGTATAAATATTTAAATATAATTCTAATAATTAATTTATGGATTTTATAACTAAAATAAACTCCTTTTATATAATAAAAAATGATAGTGAAATCATTTTTAATTTTTGTTTACAAAAATAACTAGTTCGAAGAAAGATTGAAAATGTGACTGGAAGTTATTTTTCTAATTTTCGAATTTTAGTCGGCTAAAAGTTATCAAAAATATAATAACACTTTTTAACACACATACACACATTTATAAATCATTTTAATCATGTTTGAATAGTTTTGTGCATGTATGTACACTTAAGGATGCATTATATATATATATATATATATATATATATATATATGATAAGATTTTGTTTTAATAAAAAA
Source organism: Allium cepa (assembly GCA_030765085.1). Classification (NCBI taxonomy): domain Eukaryota; kingdom Viridiplantae; phylum Streptophyta; class Magnoliopsida; order Asparagales; family Amaryllidaceae; genus Allium; species Allium cepa. The sequence continues at coordinate 603,056,031 of CM060934.1, read as the reverse complement.
TATATAATGTTAAGATTCTTCTTCCAACACTAAGTACAAAATGACCATAATTATGTTAACATTGACAGGATAAGATGGTGGATAGAGGGAGGCGAAAATTACGTGGGAGAAAGGAGGGGTGAGGTGGCAAAAGAAGAGAGAGGGGTATAATACAAAGGTATTTTCGTAAATTTCACTTGTTAACATTTTATAAAAGCAAATTTCCTAATTTTTTTGCATTTTCTAATTCTCCTTTTCACTTTACAGTTTCCTAAAGCTCTTAAGCATGCTTTCATGGTTTCTCATTATATTTTAAAAATTAAAAAATCTTAGAGTTCCATTTTAAAATTACTTCTAAGTTTGCTAAAAACACTTCTTCCTTCACTACTTCACTTTCTCTTCTAAGTTCAAGCCACTTCCACCTAAAACAATATTCAAGGTTGTACCCTTATATGGTTGAGGTCGAACCATATAGTGCTACTAAGCACATCTCCAAGTCTTCCAAGCAAAGTTCAAGCCTTTTTCTATAAGATCTGAAGTCTTAAGCTTTTGCAAAAGTTCTAAAAAACGAAAAAGGGTTTCATTGGATTTTGGGTGAGTAAATCTCTAAATTTTGGAAACAATGTACCTTTATATTTATGTTGTTATATGGTTATATGTATGTAACGTTGTTTGGTTGGATTATGTTAGTGTTTGGATGTGTATGTATATGTTAACTTATGGTTTAGCATTTAGCATGAATTGATGGTTAAAGTAATATGTTTGGTTAAGAAGTTGTGATCCTGGATGTGTTATGGAAATGATTGGTTTATGTATACATGCATAGATTAAGGATAGATGGTTTAGAGTTAGAAACATATATGCATGGCTTGAGATCCATTTCCAAAAATCAAATGGTTTACTAGTTTTGATTTATAAAATACTTCCATTTTAGTTTCTAGCTTTGGTTCAAGATTTCAAATCCTTGCCTTTTATGTTTTAAAGGAAGTAAAGGTAAAAAGGATGAAGTTTTAGATGGTAACTTAGAAAATAATTCTAAGTTATTACCTCCACAACGATAGTCACTATGGATGCAGTTCGAGAATATACGATTTTCAGGTTTTTAAGTTTTCTTTTAAAATTGTTTTGACAACCATTTCAAACTTAATTAGGTATAATAAACTTGATTAACTTTTAATTTATGAGTTAGATAACTGATTTATTTATTAAAAATAATTATTAATTAATTAGGTTATTAAATTAAGTGATTAGGGTTTAAAAATTAATTAATTAATTAAGTTAATCATTTGTTGTTAATTAATAAGTTTTAATTAATGATTAATTAAGTTAAGGGGTAATTATTTTAATTAATTTCGTTTGATCATTTTTAAATTAATTATTTACTTAGTATTTAATTATTCAAGTACTTATTACCTAATTAAGAGTTATTTATTTATTTATTAGGGTTTAATTTATATTAAATATTTATTAATAAAGTCTAATTATTTATATATTTACTAATCAAGGTTTTATTATTTTTTAACTAGAGTTTAATTATTTAATTAATTTTTGATTAATAAAGGGTAATTGTTGGTAATTGATTAAGACTTGACTAAGATTGATTAAAGTTAAAATTTTCATTTAAGTATGATTAATTAAGGATTAATTAAGCTTTAATTTATGATTTAATGATTATTTATTTATTATTTTAAATTATTTTAAACTCCAACAATTCTTTATTTTAAATCAACCTTCTTCTACCAATGAATTTTTTAAAAACTAAGGATCTCTTGTCCATGCCATCAAGTAGCCTAAAAAATTAAAGTAATTATAGTAAAACGTTGATATGTTTATTGAAAGTAAGTCGGCTTGTACTATCACAAAGACCGCATTTCCAAAATGTGATAAATGCAAGTGAGTTAATTTCGATAAGTGGGTCATAGTAACTTAAGCATATGAAAGGTAATTCCATATGTACATCTTTACACCCTGATAGTGGGGTAGTCCACTGTAAAACAATTTGAGCTTTTAAATATCGAATGGTGGTTTGGAGTGACCATAATCATATATTAGTTGTTATCCGAAAACCACTTCGAACCAACATAAACGTTCGAATTGGAAATAGTGAAGGAAAGATCCAAGATACAGACTTTGAAGTACAAGGGCCATTTGCTACTAACCCTGAGGGTTGTTCCAAAATGAGTGTAGTGGAAGTAGTGCCTTCGGTTCGTTCATCTCTCGAACGACTTGCATAGACGAATGCTGACATTGTGTCAACACCCGAAAGGCAATATTAGCATTCCAAGTGATAGTGCTATAATAAAGGTAAACATAGCCTCAGGACTCATCAACCAGGAATGACTAAAACACGAAAGATGCAGCAAGGCTACGTGGATCGCTCCCATTAGGGTAAGGTTACCCTTATCTAGAGTCCCTACCATTAGCTCATTATGCCTCCGTACGGTTGCCGATCCCAACCGAGGGGTGATCTAATCCGGTACTATCCAACAAGGGGTAGACCGGTCTTCTGTTGGCAAGGGATCTTGTCAATGTCCTCAGTGTTGTTTTATCTAGAGTTGCATCGTGATGGGCGGTACCCTAGTAGCTCAGTCATTATGTAGAATCCATTTTCCAATAAGTGCCTTTGGTCTTAGTTGTATACTTATTATGCTGGAATTTAACTAATGTAATTTTTTTTGGCTATGTTAATTATTTACATGAAAACCTTAGACATTATGATAGTATCTCTAGATTTTCTAAAAAATGTTTTGGTTATCGTAAGTAAAAAATCGTCTGTGTTTATGTGCAGCGTGGTCTTACGAGATACCCTTAATTTTAAAAGTGTTTAAGAGTAATAATTCTTTTGTTTGAGTTACATACACCGGACCCATGTCCGACCCTGTGTTTTATTTCTTTTCCTAAAACTCTTGGATATTCAAATCTTGATGAGTAGCCAAGTAATTCATGTTTCGCATGATTACAATTTGGGGGAGCTAGAGCATGTGACTTCAACGTTAGCTAGCTACTATCTTATTCCGCTATGTATATATGTATGTATTTTGTATAGTGGTGCAAGGACAGGTAGGTATAACTGTCTCATTTTGGAACTTGTACTATTATAACTCTGATGTACTAATGTGGCATTATCTATGTAAAATCTTATGTTGATTAATATGTGTTATTTCATTCCATTGTGAGATCCTATGATTGTGACGTTTTTTCTTATCTTTCTTTTTCTTCCTTCCTTAATGACTCGTCTTTCGGAGTAAGGAAGCCGGTTCATTACAATACATTTGATTATCTAAACGGATTTGGGTAATTTTTGTTTTCTGGAAAGATAAGAAACATATATAACACTTTTTTCTATAGTATTTTTTAAATTCAAATGTTTTCTATTTTCGAATCTTGTTGCAAAGTCATTGTTGTTTTGGCTAGTTGATATATTGCTACACAAAACCGTTTTCATATTTTGTGCTTATCTTTTGGTCTACTAAACGGATTTGGGTAAAATAAATTTCGTGGAAAGCTAAGGAAGAAAAATATAACTTTTATCTATAAGCTATTGCAAAATAAAACATTTTTAATTTTACAAATGGATTTAAGGAAATTATTTACTGTAAAGTTAAGTAGAAGATCTACATTTTGATTTTTATAGATTTTGCAAATCAAGAGTCTACTGCTTGAAATCTGGTTCTAAAGTGAATTATGTCTTCGAATTAGTTTGACAAGTATAACCCAAAACCCTTTCAGTACGTTGAGCATAAAATTTGATCGTCTAAATGGATTTGTATAATGTTTAGTTTTACAAAAAGCTATTGAAGATATCTACAATCTCTGTTTTATACACTCTTCTAGATTTGGCAATTTATAGCTCGAAAATGTTATAAACTTAAGATTGTTTTCGACTAGGCTATCAAAGCTTAATCTAGATCCTTTACCTTATTCAACTCACATGTTCTTATCTTCTTAACCATTTTCTATGATATTGGACTTCGTAAAAAGGATAGTCGGAGAGGTAAACTTTGTTTACAACACTTTTCTTAGTTTTAAGGTTTACTGTGTTTAAAACCAATTTCAAGGCTGCAACTATTCTTAGAATTGTTTTAAAGATTATAAATTTTTTACTCTTTGGCGCAAGAGTCATAAATTTTTGGCTCACACACTTCCTTTGAAATTTTTAACATGACTTAGAAATGTGATTTGTTGCACTAAAACTTTCCTTTTGAATCCTTTTTCTAATTCCAAAACTTATAACTTCAAAAATTTTCTTGAATATGAACTACTTTCACTTTTGTGGTCTAACCTTCATGAACTCATTTATACACAACATTTAAAGATAATACTAAAGCGAAGCAAATGGCATCAAATGAACCTTATTGCTAAATATTGCCTTGGTTGAATCAGAAAAATTATAACCTTGGTTATATTGAATTCAAATACCATGTTATGGTAATATGTAATATACAAAATGCAGACGTAAATGAAACTTAGACATTTAGGCTACATCGATATAGATTTAAATTGTATATGCGTTAATCGATGTTATCATGAGGTTGACTATGTCTTATGTGAACCTATAAAATTATGATTACTAATGAAGGACATGGTAATGTCATAAATATATGCTTTAAAAAAGGTTTTTACTTATAATTTTAAGGACTATATGGTTCCCGTCTAAAGAATAATGTTTAATGGAACTTGGATATACAATAAAAACTTGTATTAATTGCCTCTTTACTGAAATTGCATAAAGTTGATGTAGTTAACTCTTTGTATATGATTTAAAGAGGGAAAAATCGATTGGTAGCTTAGAAAAGTTACTGGATATGACCTGAATAATTACGAAATATGAATGGAAAATTTGTGGAATGAATGACTCATAGTTTATGAAGTACGAATAACAATGACTATTTATTTTTTGAAATGAATGACTTGTCGATGCTTTAAAGCCTAATGAAAACATTGGAATCGATGATTGACCGACACCAAGGTAGCTACTCGGGTCGTCGATTCTATGCCCCAAACCAGTAGCATCAACGGTCTATATGTACGTGCTATATCTTATAACATGTTAGTAATGGGATATGCCGAGGGAACTAGGAAAGAGTTGATAGTTTCTAAGAATAAAAGAATGAAGGACAAAACAAATAAAAGAATGAACTGGTATCTATTATTGGTATAAGTCAAATGGGGGAATGCCTTGGAGAAACTACTTCGATGAACGAAACGTGAAATGATGATCTGTAGGTAGCATATGTAACTTATACACAAATTTTATTTATGAAGCATGGAAATGACTCAAAGAAATGCACTAGTAATACCTAAAATCCCATCGTACCATTAAAGGGATAGAAATCATTAAAAGGTTAAATTGATTAGCCTTAGGAAATGTGAGATATATATATCCTATTTTATTGAAAAGGTAATATTCATGTTAAACTCGGTTATAAACCTGTTCTTTGTTCCAATCATTGTTCTTACATGTTGCAAGTCATGTATGATTTTCGTACATTGTTTTAGCATAATACTAATAAAGGGAAAACCCATCCCGTTCTACGGCATGGTCTCACTACGTATTATATATCTACTCATTGTTAGTTAATATTACCCATACCGGACTTATATCTAACGTTTCCCCCTAAAACTCTTAGGTACTCTTTAGAGTAGGTTGAGAGTTGAAAGGTACAGGGTTCGTTCCAGTCGTATTACTTTTGGGGACACTACAAGAGGTAGGGTATTATCTATACAGTATGCACTATTATGTAGCTCAAGTTGCTCCTTTTATATTGTAACTAGATCATACATTGGTGCATAGTCATATGTTAACTATGTGGTATTATCTTCGTATGTTATATTTTCGCTATGAAGGGTATCGATTGGGTAAATGTTGCAAGGAAGGTATTTTATGTGAAATGCATATTTAGTGCTATGTTCGCTTTTTTGTTGGAAAATAATGGATCTCATTTTGTTATTGGAAAATAAGACTAGGATTACTGCAACATTTTGGTATTTGTTTTCAAGTCTCAAAATAAGGGATGCTATAAGCACCAAATGAGAGTCCCTTGATATACTTATGTGGAATCATGAGCTACTATTACACAAGTAGGGGTGTATAGTATTTATCAACTATTTAAAAGTTAACGTGTGAAATTAAATTTTATCTACTTAGATTAATAATTAAATCGTAAACAAAGTAGAAAATCAGAGAATACATATAAACTAAAGTAGAAATAATAAAGCAGATGATACCATAAATTTTTATATTGGTTTGGATTCCTAATCTTACATAAGTCTTGTACTCCACGTATAGAATTTTCACTACATTTACTTGCTCTGCGTAGGTTACAAGTACACCTTTACAATCTTGTAATCTCTTGGGTGGCAGGATACCCATTTCCTTTTGACTTCCCTTTGGTTGCAAGAACACCTTTCTCCTTATAATAAACCACAGATTATGGAAAGTAGTTATACCTTCAAGACAAGTTTTTATAGATCTAGTTCAATGATTCGATAAACAATAACAATATAACATTGAAATCTTTGAGGAATAGGGTAAGACAAGAGTGATAATGAAATAGAATTCAAGTAAAAACTCCTTAATCTTGTGTAGTTTCCAAAACGTTCAAGAATTGAAGTGAAAGATTATGGATTTACAAAGAGAGTGAATAATGTCAAATGGATCTTTCTCACAAAAATATAAAAATGAAAGAGCAAGAAAAAAAAAAGAGAGAATTACATATAAAAGTTCATTTTCCAGAGCCTTTATATAGAGAATGAAGAGGCATGACTTCCGAAGAAAGGATAGAGAGAAGTGCCCATTCATTTAAATTCGAAAACCTATCCAATGGATAAAATGTCGACATGCGGTAAATAAGTATGTCAACATAGCTACCTATATGTCAACATATGGTCAATGGGTATGCCAATGAATCCATTTTGATTTTGAATCACTTTATAAAAACTGTTTTGATCTTTATAACTTTTAAAACTAGTATAGTATTTTGTAGAAAGATATGAAAGATGAAAATAAAGTTTAGTTAGAGGGAAAATTCAAAGATTTCTATATGAGGCCTTTAACAAAAAATCTGAGAATAGCATAGACTTACCAAACCCTTTAAATATATCTGTTGTTGAATCACTTATGTTCCATTCATCTCGAGTCATTTTTCTCTTCCATTTTCTTTGATAAATCTACATTTTTTAATAATAAGAGCTATACTTTATTTAAGTAAAGCATTCGCAAGGGTAACTCAAGGGCTCAAATCTATGACCTCTAAAATCTATTATCTAAAGCGCCATGCCTCTGAAATATTGCATAACTTGGAGAAATATTAGCAGCAATATTTATATGGTTATGGTCCTCAAAATCAATACTCAGGATATTAGTAGGATCAACCTTGGAGTCATTTCAAAACCAAACTAAAGTTTCAAAAGCCAAAACTTCTCTATTCAGAGTCTATATTCAATGTAACTTAGACCATTTAGCTTGGAATATCAAGGGATACATCTCTATTAAATTTTATGGCATTCTATATGAAATTCTCTAGGATCTAGTATAATATGGATAACATCTAATTATATATAAATAAGCAGATATATAAAGTAAAATAAAATACGACCATACCAGGAGTTTTATACTAGTTTGGATCTCTCATCCGACTTCCAGTCCCTTAGCTCCACTTAGTTATTTCACTAGCAACAATCCTCACTTCATCTGGAAAGGTTTACAACTACCAAACACTCGAACATGACTTCAACCAACTACAAAGTAAAATCTTTTCCTTTTGACTTCAATGTGTTCTTTATAACACAGATAAGCCGCGCTTGAGTACACCCTTCCTATAATATCTTTTGATGATTTGTGAATTGAATGTGCAGAGATAGAGGAAGCAGAGTGTAGTTTTGAATTACTTTTGATTTCAGGAGAGCAAATAAGGTTTAAGACTTAAAGAGCAAAATGGTTAAAATCAATAAATAGATCCAGTATGTATATAGCAGTGAAAAGTTCCTTTTAAGGATTATGATTGTTCAAGGAATCATATTCTTTAATCAACAAAGGCGATTTTTCGAAAATAAACGTCCAACAAAAATATAGTCTTTTATAACATCTCAGATATTTGAGTTAAATGATCAAACGTCTAACACTAGTATATAATTTTTTTAACACAAGGTCATAAATACGAATATTGGAGGTCAAATGTCTGAACATATACCAAAGAAAAATACATGCATTTTTAGTCTAGTTCGGACGTCTAAGCTTTGGATTCATATGTATGATCTTTGTTATATAAAAAATGTTAAAAATAGATTTAGGCATCTAGAAGGTGTGATCAAATGTCTGATACCCTAATAAAACGATTAGTCTAACTAATCAGATGTCTGAATGGTTTTGGAAAACAAAAAATATAATACCTTATAGGTCCAATAAAATAAGTCAGACGTCCAACTTGTTTTAGGGTTTCATCCTAAAATTTTGTAGGTTATTTTTCTTTTATTTAGACGTCCAACTATGAGGTTATATAACTATGTTAAGAACTATTCAGATGTTTGACAAAATGGCTCAAACATTTGACTTCTATTAATTTTCAATAGTGATTTTTGAGTTTGAATAATCTACCTTAATTGCTTATAAAATATTTTAGAGTGTGTGCAAATTATCAAAGGATATTTTATAATATCTTCTAGATTTACGGCGATGACAATTGTTGACAGTTCATCTTCAATGCCTTACTTGCAACAACTAGTCGTCTTTTGCTTTGAAATATCTTGTAAAGAATATAAATGTATAATATATGTAGAAATATATAGTTGTGTCATCAAAACTCAAAAAGGCAGGATCCAACACTAAGGACTTTAATTTTGGGCCAACGAAGTGGCAAGCGAGGGCTTGCACAGTAAAGATGAGCATTAATGGGACAATGGATAGGATATGGACCGATAAGATGCAAGCTAGTTCAAGTAGGAGCTATGCATGAAAATGAGGCATATATAAGAGTGTTTGGCCTTTGATAAGAGTGCTAGTGGAGTTTAGACCATGTGAAAGTGCCAAGGGAGCATTAATGACAAAAGGCCTTTAATTACCGAGTGAGATCGATTGTTTGACATGCTAGCCCCATATACTATGGCCATAGTTCAGTTACATAGGCTTGATATTCAATAGTGGATAATGTGTAATCTTTGGAGGATGGCGAAATGCAAGACTGATAAGGGACGTTCACTACTGGACAAATAAGTCCAATAGGCTATCATGACAAGTAGGTCAAGCCTGTTTTATCACGTCGATAGTCGATAGGTCATCCGTGTCATCATATATCCGAGAGCACTCTGGGGGTGAAGATAAGTGAGATTTTTATGTTATAGATATCTTATTTGACGCGTGGCATTATTTTGAACCATATATTTTGACACTACATATCCTATAAATGTAGAGAAGTAAAAAAATTCCCATATTGATAGCTGAGGCATATCAAGTTTTTATGATAATGCTTGTGTGTGCAAGAGAGTGGTGAGAGCGTATTGCAGTATGCCTATCGCATGGTCATTCTTACAGTAAAAGATATGGGTTCTTATACTAATATCAATATATATTTAGTTTATATGTTATTTTAGGTATTGAGCTAGTCATACGAGGTTGTTGTCTGACCCTAAAGTTATTTTTGTTGTCCCTTTTCTTATGACTCTAGCGCACTCTTATGAGCAGGCTAAGAAATAGGTTAGTGTTGAGGGTTATGGAATAGAATGGATCTTAAGGTCACTAGTATTCTAGGAGATGAATATTGTTTATAACTTATCTAAATATTAACTTATGAATCTAAAGTTTATCTATTGAATTAGCAATCAAATCATAAACAAAGGCAGATAATTGAGAGTAAATATAAAGTAAAGCAAAAGCAATAAAGTAAATGACACTAGGAACTTTTATGCTGGTTCAGATTTTTAATCCTACATCCAATCTTGTACTCCCCGTAGAGAATTTCCACTATCACTTCTTACTTTCCATAGGTGGTAGGAACAATTTACAATCTTGCATCCCCCAAATGTAAAGATACACCTTTCTTCCTGACTTTCTATGAGCGGAAAGAATGTCTTTCTCTCTACAAATAGCAGTAGATTGTGGAAAGTGGTTGTATCTCTAATACATATTCTTGAAATTTTATCATAGACCTCCAATAACGATATATCTTTGAAATCTATGAGGAATAGGATGAGAATAGAGTGAGAATGATCGAGAATTCAAGTATAAACTCTGTGATCTTTTGTGGTTTTGCAAAGGGTTGAAGAATTAAAATGAAAGAGTACGGATTTGCAAAGAGAGTGGAAGTATAATAATGGATTTTTCTCACAGGAATAAAGAGTGAAAGAGTAAGAGAATAATGGAGAATTGTTGTTCTAAATTTGTTTTCTAGTCCCTTTAAATAGAAGATGAAAGGTTGTTTCTATTGGTGAAGTGATTGTGTTAACTATATTTTTAGTCAACCTTGGAATTCTAGGGCAAAATGGATACTAACAAAGATAACTTGCTAGTACACGCTTAATAAATGAAAATTTCATTAATAATATATGATAAAAAAGTAAAGATACATAAGATTTAGAATGATTTGATCAAGGTGATCTACATCCACTATGGTAGTAGGTTTTATTGTATTTGATTTGATTATAAGAGCTTGAATTACAAGATACAATAATGTGTCCAAAAATGAAAATTCTATCCTTGTACAAGTGCATGCAAAATTGTATTTTTACCATTGAGATTTGGTTTAGACAGTTCAGGTTTACATACTAAGCACTAGAAGACTTCATGGCTATTGATAGAGCTGTAGGGTTCAAAGGTGGGCCAACTAGGATGCCAAATGGAGTGAACGACTTAGATGAAGGCCACCAAGAGGGCCATACAGAGGTATGCTTATGTTAGAGAGCAACATGAGGATAAAATATTGTTGTTGAATGGCGCTATTACCATGAGATAGAAAAGGACAAGGGTGGTTGCTGCATAGTGACACTTTTTTCAAATGAAAACTGTCGTATTAGCATAATCTTATCAGTGGAATAGTATATAGTAATTTCTACTTAATGCAGGTGCAGCCAAGCGCTTTTTTCAAAAGGCCCACCAGGTCAATAGGAAGTAAGTTGTTGAGGGCGGGCCGATCTTCTAGGGAGTGGTGGAAAAAGAGAGTTAGGGGTATGCCCTAGGGCAATTATGTAATGTATTACGTATATCTAACTTTATAACCAATCTTGTTCTTAATAAATGTTTTTAATTTCCTATTGTATGCTTGTTATATTGTGATATGTAAACCAAGTAATCAATTTAAGTACATTAAAATAGAAAATCCTTAATTGTTATGCTATGTGATAATAACTATAAAGAGTTGTAACCATGAAAAAATTATTACAATATAAAATTACATAATATTTTAAATATCCTTGATCGATGTGTTTCTAGAAAAGATATTGTTACATCCGTTGAGACCAGATATGTAACCCTTTTGAAATTTCAGGCAGTGTATTATGTGTATCTGCATGGGGAACCTATGATTTACAAGCTGATAGTTATTGGATAACTATGAAATGACTTGCCTAAGAATTTCCAATTGGCAAATAACGGCTAGGTCAAATAGTAAATCTCGGAGAGATGGTATTACACAATTCTCTCGACTTGAGAATACTGTTGCGCTTCAAGATGGAAACTTCACTTTGATTAAAGTTAAATCATGGAATGACATCCATTGATCGACTATAGTTGGGTCTGAGTTGAAGCATTCTAAGTGAAACACTATTCTATAGAAAATTCATCTCCTCAACTATATGAGGCTAGTATCTCAGTCAACTATAGTCAACTCAAAGTCAAAATTTCTGGCCAGAGTGGTACGTGTGAAGTATGTGTCTTGTTTGATTGCAAAAAAATATTTTCACATTTGAATTTTTTAGAGTGTGTTACAGTTAAAGAATCATCAAAGCATAATTTTGTTTTTCAGTTAACTTGTTATCTATTATTCTTTAGTCAACATGTCATATAGCAAACACATCTATTTTAGTTGTAAATTTTAACTTATGTTTGTTATTATCAAAAAGAGAAATTGTGAAATATTTCAATTGACTCTATTTGATGTTAATAAAAATATGTTGTATTTAATGAGTTTGTTTGGTCTTGTATTTCTCATAGGATAGACAAACTTCAATGTTGGTACCATTTATGTGTACACAGAAATTTCAAAAAAAATCATAACGGAAAGGAAAAGAATTTCGAGCAAACAAATTTATTTCTCAAACCTTTCCATATCTAGTACACAATCAAGGTAATCTGAAAAACAAAGAGAATTTAGAGCAATATATTTTGGAAATCAAAGTCTAACATACATCAAAAGTTTTCCTTCCTCGATATATAGATCTTTCTATTATTACAAGAGGAAACAAATTATCTCAATCCAGTTTCAAATTTAACAATCGTAAAAAAGGAAAAGAATTTAGAAAGGAAGCGAAAATATTTGGGCATAACTAAAAGGAGAAAATATATGTGCAAAATAAATATCAACATATTTCAAGTCAAATTTGTGAGAAATGCGGATTAAGGATCTTAAGGCTAGGATAAACAGTAGAGGGGGAGGGGTGAATAGTGTTTTAGAGAATTGTTAAATCTTTTGGAGTTTTTCTTAATTTAAACACAAATGTATGCAATATTCAGACACATATATGATCAAGGAATCAAACACAGATGCAAATATAAAGTAAAAGCAATAAAGGAAAGAACACACAGAATTTCATACTGGTTCGGAGTTACCCTACATCCAGTCCCGCACACAAGTACGGATTTCCTTTCAAAAAACAATCTCTACAATTACACCCTCGATTTCAAGGCAACGAGGTACACCTTCCAGAATCACAATCCTCTGGGTAGAGATACTTGATTTCTCGGGCAACAAGTTCACCCAATTGATTTTCCAAGGCTACAATCACACCTTATCTCGCTTGATTGATTTCCAAGGCTACAATCACACCTTTTCTCGCTAAGTTGATTACAAAAAGCCTATAACTCTGAATAGCACTGAGGATCTTGTTGAGATAGTGATAGAGAATCAAACCAGAAATGATATAGTTAGATTCAATATTGATTTCGGCAGAGTAATGTTAAGAATATGTATATAGAAATGTGGAAGAAGAAGAGAAGTGAAAAACCAAAAATTATGTATTGAAATTCGTTGAAACCAATCCCTATTTATAGAGGAACAACAACCATGTCTATTCGCGAAAAGTTATGACGAATAGACACTTCTTTTGAAATTTAAATTTTGGACTCAACTGACACTATGTCGACATGGGGTACTTGGGCATGTCTACATCCCAACGGAATTTTTGATGTTTTGTTTTTCTTTGAAAATAACTTTTATCTTATTTTAAAACTATTTTAAACTTTTATAAATATACTTAAATATAGTTGAAATACATAATATACTGGTATATATAAAATTTTATTGTAATTTTATATTTAAATATAAATATATAAATATTAAAAAATTAAATATACTTTTATTTTAAAAGATAATTTAAAACCAAGGATAATTTGATTTTGAAATTCAAGATTATTTTGAGGCTAAAAGTATTTGAAATCAGAATAAATGTTTTTGATTCTTTTAAAAGGAAGGTTTTGAAATCATTTTGAAAACAAGATATAATTTTGAAATATCATTTTGAATAAAAATTAGTGGATACAAAATAATGTTCCACTAGTTTTTTCGTAGGTTCCATCCTACTTAGGGTTCTATCCCTTTAACAGGCTCGATGTGGATTCCATTCCACGAATAAATTGGATTTTAAGATGCCAGTGCTTTTCTAGGAGTTTTAACAAAATTTTTAAAAAATTAGTTACTTGAACTCTTGATAATTTTGATACTCATAAGTCTTCAATCTTGATATCTTGAATCTTTATACTGCACAGTCTTCATTCTTGGTACCTGCATGGTTAAATCCTGCATATACATATATATCTAAACTTATAATGTTAGTATTTATATTTTATAATTTATTCTAAGGTTGTTGTCATCAAAACCATCATCTCACGGACTAACAAAATTTAACAAGAGGAAAAGAGGAAAAGAATTTAGAGAAAAGGAGAAAATATTTGAGAATAACTCGAAAAAGAGAAATTACCAAACTAAGATTTTTGCAAAGAAAATTTATTTTAAATAAAATCTCTTGTATTTTTCAATCCCATACTATTCCTCCATTATATAAACAAATCTCTCATACAACACTCTTCATGGGATTGCAAACTCATATTATAAAAATTTCAATTTTTATTTTCAATACAACACACTATATCTAGTCAAATCTAAGAGAGTAAAAAGCTCAACCACAAGACTTCTTCAACATCTCAACACAAAGCATCATCACTATGTCGTCTATCCAAATCTCATTCCAACATCAATGAGACTCGGGCCATTTCTTCTACTTAGAGCCAAACGTCAAAGCACCCATAGTAGATAGAAATCCAAGCATAGCAACAAGTACCAAATCATACAACGTTTGTCAAAGCTAAGACCAAACTGCAATATTTTAGGCAGCACAGTGTCCTAGATGTCGTAATTTTTTAAACAATCCAGTTACTCAGGCATCGTAATTCTTCAGACTACGCAGTAACTAAGGTGTCGTAACTTTTTGGTAGTGTAGTAACCCAAGGATTGCAATTTTTTTGAGCAAACTAAGTCATGAGAAACTCCAATGTGTTTCCATATCCAAATTGCACCACCAACAATGCTAGGCAACTGCACAAGCTTCGGTGAAAATATCTAGGAGTAGGAAAAGACCAAAGTAGCAAATTCTAGATTGAGCGACAGATTGAACTGTGCCATAACCCAAAATAACACAGCAATTTGGTGGACAATATGACACCAAATTTGCATTAAACAGTAAATTGAACTATGCGACAATCCAAAATGACACAGTACTCATGTGGTGTTGATAAGGGATATTTTTCTTTTTACATTTGTACTTCCTTTAAACTTTGAACTCTAAATTTATCTAGGATTGAGCTATGGTTTGTAGTTCGAGAATTTTCGACTAGGGATAAAGCCAATGCTTGGTTACCATTGATTAGAATATTCAAGTTAGGATCGATTGCAAGTTTATATGTGTTGTTAGCGTTTGAATATTTAGGTTTAGTAGTAATCTTGGAACCAACAGTGGGCACTAAAAGTTTAGTAGTTGAAGTTGGGTATATCTATATATTCTTTAATTTTTGTATTTATGAGTCCGCATTTTAATTTATTTACGAAATTTTTAAATACATATTCAACCCCTCTATGGTATATTGCACGATCCTAACAAGTGGTATCAAAGCAGGTTATCAAGAAAAATTTGATATCAAGTCTCAACCTAGTTGTAGCTTTAGCGAGAGTCAGTCCATTTTCAGTCCTTTATTTTTAACAGAACGGATTTTCAAATTGGAAATGTAAAATAGAATTTTATTTAAAAAAAAATTAATTTGTAATTTTTAAATATTATTGAAAATGGTTGAGATATGATATATAAGAATAATATAATAATATTTTTCTTAATTTTAATGTTATGAATATTTTAATCTTTATACTTGATAGATCTGAATCTAATCATATCTCCAATTGCTCAACTACACTTGGAATCTAGAATGCACTCGATACAAAATATGGTGAAAAATTTAACAATAAGGAGGAGCTTCCCAAAAATAATACAAGAGGGGAATTGTATTAAATGGGATTCACAAACGATGATGGTAAATATTGTTGTGACAGTGACTCAATGAATGATGAGATAAGTGATTTTTCATATCATGCTAACTTCTTATGTATCTTAAATCAATTAGAACTATTGATAGTCTTAAATTGAAAAATAACAAACTGAAAAATCTGAACATTAAAAAGATAATAAACTGGCAAAGGAGCTTGAAAATATTAATAAAATTGAAAATTTTGATTGCAGATAATGTTTGGATTATGAGAAAGATTTTGTTGGATTCAATGAAAATTTTCGGATGCACGAATTTTTTTTCTGATTTTAAAGGAAAGTGATACATAGCTTGTTTGCAAGAACAACATTTAATAAAAAGAGCTAAAGAATTTGAAAATGTGTGAAAACTCCAAATGTGAAAAACACGAAAATTTTGAAAATTAATATTTGGTGAAAACAATGATGATCTACATGTGTTAGAAAAGAAAATCGAAAAGACTAAAATGGTTAGGAATTGTGAACGCGGGAAACATGCAAATTTTGAAAGGAATTGAATGGCATTAAAAGAATTTCTAAAATTCTTGAAAACGAAACAGTGATTTAGAAAATTGCAAAATTAAAAGCATTTGTACAAATCATAACTGGAAAAAAATTGAAAAAATTAAGGATTTTGAAAAACTTAAATTTGAAAAATGCCAACATTTTGAAATTATGATGCTTGAAATTAAGATGAAAATAAAAGAGCTTGAAAATGGGAAATACGATCTTAAAATGATTTTGAAAAGAAAGAAATAGTTATTATTCAAATTTAATAAATGCAAAAGAAAACTTTTAAAATCCGAAGTTAATGATCTTGAGTTGATTATTCGAAGAAAAAAAATTGCTGGAGAAAATAATTTAACATGTTATTAGGAAATTAACCCTGTATGATTAATAGTAAAGAACTTGGATTTGGAAAAGTTTCAGACTATGAACAATCAACTAGTAACACCACTAGGGGGAGAAGTATGCCTCCCAAATGTGTGACGTGTGGCAATATTGGACATAATTATAAAAATTATCGAAATATCTTATTATGGAGTAAATGATTAGTTCTAGAAGCTTTATTAAACATTTAAGGTTTTATTGTTTACTCTACCTGGATTGATGCTTTGGCCAGGCTTGATGGTGGGACCAAAGCCTTAATTGACCATGGATCTTTGGATGGTTGCTTTGTCTAGGCCTTGCTGTAACGATTGAGGTTTACGGCTCCCGAAAATTGAGACTAATACGTCCACTGTATTGCATTCCGAGCAATCGAATTCCGAAAAACCTGATTGTTAGGGAAAAGAAAGAAAGAAGAAGTAAGAAGAAAAACTAAACACCACAGAATCTCACGGCGGAACGAATAATCTATAATATACATCAAATCTTTACATAAACAAACTGTAATATATGTATATTCAAAACATTAATTAGAGTATACTAACCTATTTCAGCCTGGATAGTTATAACAACATGTCCTCACAGTTGCTGATAAATACAACAACAAATACAGCGGAAAATAATCATTTACGTGAATATGTCTCTAGGTCTCCAACTCGTCTCTTGAAGCTTCAAGCATCGAACTAAATCTATAATATGCTCAGCTTGACCCGAGCATTATAATAAAATAACATTCGGGTCAGTCTAGAAAACGAGTGTGATTAAAAACACACCCGACTGGATTTTAAAGTTATAGAAAACCTTTGAAAATCAAGAGTATCTCGTAAGACCACAACACACATAAACACAGATGGGTTTTTCTCTTACGATAACCAAAACATTTTCTATAGAAAATCCATTATATTATAATAATGTCAAGGGGCCAAAGTAAAATACGAATATAGCGGAAATGCTTGCATCTCATGTTTCAGCATAGTTTGGCACAACTAAGTCCGTATGGCGCTAATAGGAGAATGGGTTCCATACAATGACTGAGCTACCGGGGTACTGCCCATTATAGTGCATCTCTAGATAAAATAACACCCAGGTCGAACCTATTGACCCCTGCCAACACAAAACCAGCCTACCTTTTATTGGATAGTATCGAATATGATCATCCCTCCATTAATGGGCCCCGAAGCATACAAAATGAGAAATAATAGTGACTCTGGATGGGGATGATCATACCCTACTTAGGAGCGACACACTTAGCCCTGTTGCATCTTCCCTGTTTTAGTAACTCTCGGATAATAAGGCTTGAGGCTATGTTTTACCTTTATATATAGCACTTCCCACTTAGGATATTAACACTACCTTGTAAGCAACAACGCAATATTATCATTCATCCATACAAGTTTGTTCTGAGACCGAACGAAACACTTAAGAGCTCCATCTTCAATTCCATCATCTACAAGATGTCTTCGCTTTGAAAACATTCATTGGATCGAATTGGTTTTCGGATAACACACCCGAACCCAATCTCCTCGAAACAACGTTTGATAACTCCTAGTAAACTCAACCTTGGTTCTTTAGGAAATAAATAGTCAAAGATAATATCGAAGATGACTGTGCCATATAACTCACGTGTTTCTCCAAGATATTTCAAAAGTTATGTTTGGGTCCAAATTCGATAGTTGGTTATTTAACAGGTAAGTAGGCACAAGGAAGAAGTTGCAAAAAAATTTAGTCTCAAGGACAACAAGTTTGCTTTTTAGTCTGAATGACACTTTTTATGTAAACTGAAAATGATAGTTACAACTATCATTCCGCGATTTACACTAAAAAGTATCATTCAGTCTAAAAAACAAACTTCTTGTCCCTGAAACTAAATTTTTCCTTGAGCCTAAAAACCCTGTTATTTAACTATCAGATAATAATCATTCAATTAGGGATTTTTTTTGCATATGGAAACCAACATTGGTTAAACATGTAAAGCGACCACTAGCCTCCCTATTAATCTTTCATAAATAAAACCACTCTGTAAATTACTTGTATAAGAATACTTGTAGAAAGGTATATCCGCGAATCCTTATATTTCAATACATAGAAAATATTTATATATTTATCTCAACGGTACAAGTATATTCACAAAACTGAGAAAGATTTTCTTTTTATTCGATTCAAAGATCATTTAAATTCCTTAAAATTCTCTAAAACCATTTATAAACCATCATATAATCTTTGAAAATCATTTATAAAAATCATTTATAAAATTCAATCACTTAGAAATTCTTTTTATACATTTTCTAAAATCATTTATAAATCCTTCACACTCCATAAACAATTTATTATCCCAAAGCACCTTTTAACAAAACAAGTCCATCAACTAAACACTTGTCACATAGAAAGTTACCATTTAAAACATCCTCTTACAAATCTATGAACCCGTTTCTTAAGCTCATTTTGCAAATATCCAATCATTTATAAAACTCTTCCAACTTGTGAATAATCATCCCTTAAGTCTTCAAACCATTTAAAACTCCATTATAAAACCCAAGCCTTTTTACTTTATTTATGGATCTCAAAAATGTTTATACATAACTAAAAGTCTTTACTTCAAAACATTTCTCAGAAAAAAATATAGTTATTTAAAATAAAATTATAAATAAATAAATAGTAATAATTTATTTTCAGAATCTTATTAATAAACCCTTATTCTTAATTTCAAATAAAAATTATTCTTGAAATCATTAACCTTTCAGATTATTAGCATTTTGATAAATTCTTTAAAATAATATTAACTGTAAACAAATAAATTTAAACAATATTACTATAATTAAATAACCTTAAAATAATATTACTATAATTAAATAAATTAAAAATAATATTAATATAAATAAATAACTTTAAAAACAATATTACTATAATTGAATAACTTTAAAACAATATTAGTATAATTAAATAACTTTAAAATAATATTAATATAAATAGATAATCTTTAAAAAAAAATTTGAAACCCAATCTCAGATTATTTATCATTTCTTGTCTCAAAAACCAATTGCAACTTAAATAGAAATTTATAGTATTTAAAAATACTAATTTAAGGCCAATAGATACCCAACGCTTAACCAATATCGATATTGATTTTCTATCACTACTGGGTTTTAGTTTCAAACATATAACAATTTTATACCATATTTCCAACAAATCAGGTTTATCATCCCATAATTCATAACACTGGAATATTATTCAAACCAATTCAAAAATTGCGAGAATCCCGTTGGATCCTCCTAACCTGCCCCCGCATCACAACTTACATATGTATATATATATAAAAATAAAATCAACATTTGTAAGGAATCCTGTTGGATCCCTCCGACCTACTTATCCTGCATCACAAACCTTATACAATCATAGAATATAAATAAACCACTTCGAAGCAGGATTTGTATATAAAGGGTCATCCGCTCTTACACGGAATGTAATAGGGTCTCATCTACTACAGTAGGCGAAAATATATCCAAACCAACTAATAAGTACAATAGTTCATCTAAACAATCATTCAATAATTTGATCAACTATATATCATTCCAGCTAACCAAAAATGTGAGTTTAACTCACTAAAATTATCTGTCGTCGCTGATGCGTTTCGGTTTGAAACTAAAATAGAACGATGTCCGATTTTAGCATCAAATTTCAACTACCTCCAAATTCGTCCAAATTAGTTCCATCGTGAAGATTTCGACAACATGATTCTAATGTAAAAAACGGCGTTTGTACGAGCGAGATAAGAAATTTATTAGTTATCGATGAATTTTAAAATTAAAATCAAAACAACTTATATATATTTACATAATTACCCTTCTTCCTATCTTCTTCCCTAATTCCAAGATCGAACATGTACAAGGTACCGCAAACCACTCCATCGTGCAATAATTCAAACTGATACGGAGCTATGGCCCTCCGTTTCGCGAGTTGTCTTCGTTGACGAACTTCTCTACTCGATCTGCACCCGCTCGACCCAAAATGCATGCCCAAAGGCCACCCTCCCCACGTGCGACCTGCTGCCATCCCCCATGACTACGCACTGTTCATGCGACAAAATTTGATGCGGAAATCTTCAAAACTTCGAGCCTAGGTGGAAAACCTTGTTCCCGAATCCAAATCCAAATCCAAGCTCCGTTTTGCGAATCGATAACCAAACGATCCACAAAAGCTAACCCTAGCTGCTAAGCAAGTTCGGCCATCCCCTAAATTCAATGTCATAATTTCTATACCAATGCGATGATCTTCTCGAATCATGATTTTTGAGGCTTGTTTAACGTTTTTTTTCATTGAGTAATTATTGAAATATTAATTTTTGAATTTCATGTTTTGAAAGAGAACTGTTTTCATTTCTAGTTAAGTTTAAACAGGGGAAAAAAGTATGGACGAGATAAGGGGTTATGGGCAAGCATGCTTGGATCTGGGCACTAAGTATGGCTGAATATAGTGGATATACATGCATGCATACATGCATATACATATACATATACATATACATACACACACACACACATATATATAATTTTAAAATTTAAATCATTCAACATAAATATTCGAAAATTTTGAACTCCAAACGAGACGTGCCGCTTGGCGTTCTATATGTTATACCCATACTCCAGACGCAATGAAACTTGTCCTCATGTCTAATCGGATCGTATGCAGAAGATATGTTTTTAGATGCAGTTATTATATTAAATTTTCGATATTAATTTCAACGTGTTTCTATCTCGCACAATCAAACGATACGTCCAATCGTTACGAAACTTGACGGTGTATAATAATTCTCTATTACGGATTCAATGAAACTGGTTACGTCGAAATCCAAAACTGTTCCCCGATAGGCTATTTTCACTCGTTAAATAAGATAAATTATTTTAATAACCAAATTAATCACTTTTAAATTTTCATTGAAAGTTTTATTATCTTCATTCTTATCTAACAGAATTTAAATAAGTTTGGAAAACATTTTTATCCAAATTAAAACCCAAGATTCAATTTGTAACGACCCGTATTTTTGGGTCATCAAAATTTAATATTTAATTTATTTAAATATTCGGATTTGAACTAAATTATAATGAAATATACATTTCAAATTTAGACCTGATTTTTGAAGAAGTCATTTTAATTTAATTTTATAGAATT
Organism: Allium cepa; assembly: GCA_030765085.1. Taxonomy (NCBI): domain Eukaryota; kingdom Viridiplantae; phylum Streptophyta; class Magnoliopsida; order Asparagales; family Amaryllidaceae; genus Allium; species Allium cepa. Next base: position 603,034,284 of record CM060934.1, on the reverse strand, counting down.
TTTTAATAATTTTTAATTTGAAAAATAATAAAAAATTTATTTGATGTTTTACGGCAAACGTGTTACTTTTGAAACTTTGCAGAATAAGTCAACTTGTCTATTTTATTATTATTTTGTGATCGTGTCATATTACTGTGTACAATTATATTTTTATTTCTGTTGTTCGCGGTTCGTACATGGATGTGATATTGTATGATATGGTACTGCGAACTAACCTTTTTTCAAACAAATGAAATGTTACACACACTATATTCTCACATACCGTGTCTTGCATTTATGCATTTGTTTCTGAGCCTTTTATGTTATTAGTTTTTTTCTTTATTAATTTATTTTTTATCTTTTTTGTTGTTTTTTGTTTTAGAAAATATTGCATGTCCTTACTATTTACTTTTTCTTAGCTTGTTTTGAATTGTCTTTCTTATAATATACACACACACACGGGGCATAGTTTTTGTTGGCAAGAATGAATAGAAAAGCACCTTTCACTATAGATTTTTATCCATTTCTTTTGTCTGCCCCGTGCAAAGCGTATACCTTTGCACTTGACTGTTTAATTGTTTTGCATTTAATATTGGTCCTTTTTTGTTCCTTGGATCATCTTCGGTCAATGCAGTTCATGGTTGAATATTATGAAAATCAACCAAAGTTGTTTGTTCAACAATAATAAAATTAATATTCAGTTTTCGATTTAAAACATTGAATGGGGCTTGAGCGTCCAATAAACGAACGTCCAAGTCCACCCCTCCTGTCCGCGTAGACTATGAATAGATGGACTGACGCCGATTAAATGGACGTCCGAGGCTAGACATCCTTGCGAATAAAGTCCAATTAAGTAATCAATGTGTATATATACTCATGCTTAAGGAATTCATTTAGTTTTGTTTGGTTTTTTTCTACTGCAAGCATCTTTTCTTTTATTTCCGTTTGTACACAGCGAAACCTTCCACTTTCAAGTTAATTATTTCAATAACTTTCCAATCTCAAAGATTTAGCAAAAAGTGTTAACATAAAATTTGGAGAGGGCTTAGAGGTCTACATTTTCGTTCTAGTTGCACTCGAGATGGTTGAGCAGAGAGAGAATGTGAGGGTGGAAGTTTCGGCCTTGCTTACTGCCCTGAGTATTTATTTGTGTGTGTTAGTGTATATGCTTGCATGCGTGCGTTGGCAAGCCCTGTGGTGGAGCGGCGATGGCCAGGAATGATTGAGGCAGCGTTAGTCGCATGTTTTCAAGGGCGGTGTTTGTTTGGAATTGGAGCATACATGTTTTACTGGGGAGCCTGGGAGGTAAGTGCATGGCAGAGGAAAGGAAAGAAGAAGAAAAAGAAGCTCTGTTGTGTGGAGGCAGGAAGGTGAGCATGGAGACGTGGCAAGCTTGTGCGAGAGGAAAAGTTGCGTGAAAAAAAAGAAAGAAAAGAAAAAAAAAAAAAAAGGCGGTTGACGTACGAGGCGGTTGTGGAATATGGGGGAGAGGCTACTGTGTAGGTTTGCATGGAAATGATATATCAAGGCGAGTGCGTGCATGGCAGCGAATGCATGAACGGAGATAGCAGGCGTTGAGCAGGGCAATGGAAAAATGGAGAATGGGTGCACATGTATATATGCTTTATGAGGGAAGTCATGTTACTGTTCAAACCAAAGGAATTTGCAAATAAGTCCAAAACAATGTGTTCAATTGCACAAGGTGAAGGCTTTCATTTTTGGCTCTGTGTGGTTGGAAAATGGGCTCGGCCTTTGCTTTTGTTGGTGAAGAGTTTATATCTTGATTTTTTTATATATTTCTTGAGCTATTTTAGTAAAATGGTAAAAAAATCTAGGATGAAAAACAAAAAGTGTTTTTTAGGTTGAAGGACAATGCTAGTTATAACTAGCCTTTTGTATAGTGTAAAAATGCTAGATATAATTAGCATTTTTTATAGTGTAAAAGTTGAATATAATACTAATTATAACTACATTTGCCCTTCGGTCTAAAAATGAAACTTGGTGTTCTTCGGCCTAATTTTTCTTCAAAGTTTGTCAAAATCCCTAATTCACTCTTAGTTAAATATAGAAATTTTATAAATGTGGTAACTTGTTCATCCTAAATCCATTTACCCGCGGGTTTTTGCGTTGAGCTTGTGTCGGCAAGTACATCGTCGTAGTGCAATTTATTGGTAGGTTTAGGATGTTTTTAATTTATGGCCTATTGAAATGGACATGATTTAAATTACGTTATTCTAATTAATAATGTAGCTTAAATTTATACACCATAAATGTCAATGTTTATTTGGCCAAATAAGTACCATTGAGTTTAATTGAATTGAATGTGTTAAATTGAACATTTATTTAGCGGCATAAAACACCGTTCTGCTAGTTGATTTAATTGGACATTGTTTAGTGAAAATAAATCACTATTCCGCTAATTAAATAAGTTGGACCCTGTTTAGCAGAATAAATTTCCTACTATTATTGATTGGATAAGTTAAATTTAGACATTTATTTAGTAGAACAAATCTCATTCTGCTGTTACATTAGCGTGAACACTTAATTACATTCCAATGGACTAGTATTGGATAAGTGTTGTATTAACAATTGCTTGTTAACTATGGATTTAATTTACATATATTGTGTTATGTAAATACTTGTTTTGTAACTTGGATAGTTAATGGAATTAATGATGACTCGATTAAGTCACATTGAAGTTGCCAAGCCTCTTTCCAAAGTTGATTTTCGAATCAAAGTTATTTAAAGAATAATTATTATTTATTAACAAGGTTATTAAAGATAATTATTATTTGTTTTAAAAGATAAATAATAATTTTTTACTAATGATTTTAAGTTAATTATTTATTAATATGACTCTTAAAGGTTATTTAAGAATATTTAATTATTGTTTCAAATTTATTAAACTATTTAATTTGTTTAAATTATAATTTAATTTTTAATTAAGGTTATTTTATAACGAATTAATTTTACAATTATTATTATTTTAAGAGTTAATTAGTATTATAATATTATTATTTCATTGATAATTTGTTAAAGTATTAATACTGTTAATATTATTTGAAGTTAATTAATTTGGAGTAATTAAAAGTTATTTTTATAATGTTAAAATTTTATTTTACTATAATTAAATAATGTTTTGTTCTAAAGAATTGGGTTTAAACGAAAGGATTAAAAAGGAAAGTTTTACCAATGGGTTGAGATTTATAAAAGAGTATTTTTCTAAATTAAACTTGGGAATTTATATAGAAATTTTGTAAGTATTAGCGTAATTCGAGAGGCAGAGATTGCCTACGGTTTGCTATGTTTTCGTTGGGATAGCGATGTAACCATTGTGAAAACTACGATCTATGATTGCTTGCGTAGAGGAAATCAGGAGACATAGATTGCATAAGTTAAGTTTGAATTTCTTTGGGATAGAGACGTAAGCATCGAGCTGCGATCCATGGTTAATACCGAATGGTGCTTCCCATATTTATTTTAAATTTTTATAAATATTTTTAAAAGGAATGGTTTGTGAGTAAACATATTCCGGAAGGATAAGTATATGACTGTTTTGATGAAGAGGTTTAATTTATTTAAACTAAATTAAACGAGGCATAGTGATTTCAGTAGAAAATGAAATCTTTGTTTGAATGTTTGTTTATTTGATAGTTAAATAATCGACTATCAAATCATGGCCAAATATGTAATCCTTCTTAATTTTGGTGGTGCGGAATTATTTCCTACTTAACACCAAAGGATTTTAACTTAAGAAATATCTAGGGGAAACACGAGAATTATATGGTACGGTTACCGTTCGAGATGCTATACTATACGTATAAACTTGTGAGTCTTTTAGGACTAATGATAAGGAGATCCATCCACTTAAACGGTTAAGGGGTGATCCCCGATCTTATGTATTTGCTGATTATTTCCTAAAGAACTAGTCCTGAGCATTCCGAAAATCGACGAATGGTCTTGGAGCGCCTAGGAAATAGAGAGTGTGCTCTTAAGAGATGACTCGGAACCCATGACCTACTCCGAAACCATATATGGTAAAATGGAATAGATGTGCTATATTTTAGGATGTCAAAATCCATATGTGGTTCCGTGACTCATTGGAGTGTAGGAATCTGCATGAGATTCCAAGATCTATTGATATGTGGAATTCAGGTGTGATTCCGTGACCTGTTAAGGTGTGGAAGTTCATGAGGGATTCCATAATTTATTTGGAGATAATGCGTGAGATGGAACGTCGGATGTAGGCTCATCAGCGGAGATGACTAGAAACAATGATAGGATACAAAGCCCAGGGGCCTAGCTAACCCATGAGGGTGCAGTCGTCTCTCTTTCTAGCAAGTCCTTATCGATTATTTTATGCATGCTGGGAGCGATGTACTCGGCCTTAGTGGCCAGTTATGTATTTCTTATGTACCCCGGCTAAACGAGTATGATGCTTCAGAAGCATAATTCTGATCCTTATGCAGGAGGACCGTTCTCGAAGTACCGAGGGCGTCTCCGTGAAAATCCTACACAATTAGTGAATGAGCTTATCGGATTTTGATTTTATGACTAATATCGTTGCGATGTACACAGCACATGCATCGTAGTTACTTGCTATTATTACTTTGGCGATTAGACACTATTATAATACCAGTTAATTTTCTATAAAAGAGTTTTGGTCATCGTAAGGTAAAAACCCATCCGTGTTTATTTGCGGTAAGGTCTTACGAGATAACTTTGTTTGAAAAGGTTTTTAAACTTCAAGAATCAAGTTGATTTTGTTTCTCACGCTTGTTTAACCATACTGACCCGAGCGTGGTTTTTCCTATATGCTCGGGTCCCCGGGTCAGACCGATCATATTTTCCAGGTTTATTTAGATATTTTGGAGCTTCAGGAGAGGACCTGAAGGCCCGGAGATATATTCACGTAGATGTTTATATTTTCGTTGCATTTTTGTTGTGTTTGTCAGCAGTTGTAAGGACAGGTTGTTATAACTGTTCGTGCTGAATAGGTTATCATACTCTGGTTGATGTCTATGTATATATATGTATATATATATAAATTACAGTTTTGTCCTCATGTAAAGATTTGTTATATAATGTAGATTATTCGTTCCGTTGTAAAATTCTGTGTTGTTTAGTTTTCTTTTTATCTTCTTTCTACTTTCTTTTCTTAACTATCCGCCTTCCCGTGTAATTTGGGCTGGACAAGTGTGGTAGGTTGTCAGTTTAAACTATACGGAAAAGTGGACTATGATACAATTATTTAAACAATTCGAAATATTAAATTCAGCAATTTAATTATCAAGTAAATCACAATATTTGAAATTCAAGTTATTTAACTTATAAAATCAACTTTTCAATAATTAAAATCGATTAAATATTTAAAATTCAAACGACTGAAATTTTGGTTCATTGCATTTTTTCCCCATTAAAGAATTTCGTCCCCGAAATTTTCCAAGGTAAGAAAAATGCCCCAAACCACTAACTTTTCGAAACCTATTAGTTGAAATAGATTACCAAATTATCCTTTCAAGCCTTTAACTTTTCCCAAAAATCAACTCGTTGAAACTTCGTTATTACTTTTACTAAGTTTCCAAATTCATTCATAGATTCCAACTAATGTTGTCCCATTCAATTATTTTAGGTTATAACTCAAAATCAAATTTTGGCTATCAAAAATTTCTTCAAAATTTTCAAAAAAATTCAACGCCTTAAATTTACGAATTTTTTTTAAGTGTCTCCTTTGCACAATTAGATTGGAACAACTACTAATTTTCACTACAACCCAAACCAACAAAAGAAAACAAAAGCCAAGCGGCCCAACCACAAAACCATCAAATTCAAGAAACAGTATAAACATGTACCTTTTAGTCCAACAACCCGATTTTACTTATAAAATCAAAGGCATCACTAGTTCTTGCTTTTTATATACTCGCATCTTATTAACCAATGATATCTAATGACATAATTCATAATCATATTAATTTGTATTTCCAATTACCAACATTTCTATTCTAAAGCCCGTATAATGTACATATATCATTCGTATACAAATCTCAAATCTGACCACTTGCTCGATCATACAATTTTACTTCCAAATTAGTATCTTTCCTACAATCACTCTAGTGCGGACTCAGATCCGGTTCCTTGATTAAAAACTGTCATTCTTCTTGCATAGCCATATACAATGATAAAAAATTCCAGAATCAACCAAAAATCCATATTCAGCGTTCACCGTCGAGAATCGAGTGAAAAATTCCAACTCGAATCGATGTAAATTATCACTAAATCATGTACTCGAATCTAGAACAAACTATTATGCGATTAAAATAATATACGCACAACTTATGTATTTATTCCAATCGATTTCTTAGCTATCCCAAATTCTTTTATTCACTTTCATTTACATTCACTTATTCACAATCATTATTCACATTGCTTTATTCACATTTATTATTTACTTTAATATATTCCTTTCAATACCGATCTCACTTAAAGATCGTTCCATCCACTTATTACAAACATCTATACAATACCGCTCATGTTCATCATCACTTCACAACTTAAGTCATATTTGTTTTAAATCAAACCTAATTTCATTTAGCTCAATTCATTGTTCAATTACAATAATCAATTCTATCGACCACCATTCTAAAACCATATTCAACTCACTAATTAATTTAATTAGCTTTTTTTACAAATTTCCTTTCAAAAATCAATCCATTTTATGAAGACCCACATTTCGAAAGGTTTAAATCGACAATAATCCATATATGTTCAACTTAAACAATCCAAAAAATAGATAATCAATGGGGTTAAATAAGAAAAATAAGAGAAGAAGAAGAAAAAAAATACAAAATCTCACAGCGGAAACGATAAAATATAATAATTAAGTAATAGTTCATGAAGCTGTTTATATCATACATTTGATTATAATCTAAACAACATTTATCAGAGTTATATGTACATGGGGGATAAATAAATAAAACAACAGAATAACAAGATACAGAGAATAATAATAGTAAGAATGTAACAACTTCGTCTTCGTCCTTCAGAAAATTATCTTCAATACGCTGAAAAAAACTCAAGACCGACCCAAGCATAATGAAGAGACAAGACATTTGAGTCAGGATTAAAATACTCTTACGTAAGTCAAATCAATATCATGAAATATGAGTGCAATAACTTAAGAGATGTTACGGGTTTTTCTACCTCCTAAGGATCCGTCAAACTATCTTTATATAGTATTGTACGCTATAATAAATGATGTCTATCAATAAAATAAATATCAAAATAGCGTTAAGGCTTTACATTACCCCCCTTAACACATTTTTACAGTTCTAAACCAAAGTCGTAATATCGTATAGGGATAAATATGACAAGGCACGTGAGGCAATGTCCAAGGTAGGATTCTACCAGTTTACCCTTTCTGAGTGGTCATAACTCATCCGTGGCCGACTGCGACAATCAATCCAAACGAAAACGGTACACCCATCGAATACGAAAGCATAATAATAATATGAGGGATCAACGTCACTAGAGGTAGCTAACCTTATTAGAGGCTCCTATTTTAGTCATTTTAATTATGAAACGAGTGTTAAAGCTATCCATCATCCTTCTCTTACTTCATTCCAATAAACATTCTCCAATTCAACCACTACGTTCTGGATATCGTTCACCAGGTACACGGTTGTCAAAATGATTCCAATACTGACAGAGAGTATGCCAATAAGAGGCCCCGGTCTCTTTAACAACCAAATGTCATTTTACACACGGGCTGGTTCTTTTACATTTTGAAAATAATTCGTACTTGATATCAAAATATCATATTCGTTTCAAAATCAAATCCATTTCAAAATTTACCATATTTTCTTCACAAATCATATATTACTTCGAAATGTCAAACTTAGTTCGATATATCGATTCCACTTTGAAATTTTATTCGAAATACAATTTGGGTTATAACTTCAGTTTAACCCAATTTGTATTTAAATCCAAGATTTAAGTATAAACATTCCACCCTTTTAACCAATTTCAATATTAGAAAATGGTTTTAAATAGTTTGAAATGGTTAAATAGTTAAAATAGTTTAATAGAAAATAATTTGAGTATTAAGAATGGATTATATAGCAAAATAGTTTGGAAAATCAAAATAGTTTTAATATTTAAAGAAAATTGATTTGAAATAGTTTATACTAAAATAGTTTCAAGTCAAAACCGATTCAATTCCAAATTTTCCAATTCAAATCAGTTCCATTTTCCATTTCGATTTAATCGACTCAATTCTGATTTCAAGTTGAATTCAATTTCAGATTAATTTCAATTCCAATTCCAAATTTATTTCGATTCCAATTCCAAATTAATTTCAATTCCATTTCAAATTAATTTAAATCCCAAATTTAAATTAATTTCATCATCAAATTCCAAATTTAAACTATTTTGATTTATATCAAACTCGAGTTCGATTTCCAAAATATCGGTTCAAAACACTTAAAACAAATTTCCTTCACTTTCCAATTTAAAATCCTAATCTTTAAATATAATTCAATTCCAAGCTCAATTTCAAAATGTTGTTTTATATCACCTTTTCTAAGAAATATTCACGTCATATTTCGATTAACTTAAAATCTCAACTTCGATTAATTAAACAATTTCTGTTTTGAATTTAAATTTCAACATTCTAAGTTCCAATTCAAAAATAATCCAATTTTCATTAATTAGATTTTTATTTCTTAAACCAAATCATTTAAATAATTTCAAATCAAAATTTTAAAATCATTTAATTTAACCAATCTGGTGTCCCTATATAATTTTTTTATCCTATGGCCAAGTGAATCAGTTATTCCAATTTAATTCCAGGGATGGATATATATCATTTAAATCCAAAATAAATGTCATGGGTATATATCATTTCAACATATTTCTTAATTTTTTCGAGATAATTCAATTTATATTTCATATACTGTAAATAATATACAAGATGATAACATGATATATTAAATATAAATAAACATCCAAAATATCAATCAATAGCTTCCATCTCAATCCATCATCCAAACAGTCAATAATCACAACAATCAACCAATTATCAATAATTGTGGATTTTACTAGCATTTAAATTCTAATTCGAATTTTAACTATCGATTTAAATTCTATCAATTAATTCAGATGTCAATTTAAATGTTAATTAAATTTATCAAATAACTATCAATAAAATTCAAATCACTCGCCGATATAATTTAACTAACATAAAAATTATTTCAGTCAATTATGAGTGTATAAACACTCACCTTTCATTTGAAATGAAAATATTTCCAGCTTCAAAAAAATGCCAATCTTATGGCAATCCGTAGACAATGTTGATAAGATCCCAAAGCCTCCCGTTTCGTTCGAAACGAACGTCGTATGGAGAAGTTACGTATAAATTAGTATAACGATAAAATATAAAACAACTAATAATATGATAAAAATAATGATAATAAAAAAAAAGCACACCCTCATCTCTCTCTCGTTCATGAAAAACTATAGGCCTTCCTTCCCCCTCCTCCTTCCAGATCAAAGATGCGACCTGATATTCTTTTTTTTTCCACAATCAATCCAAACCCCAGACCTCCGCCGCTGACGTACCTAAGCCGCACGCCATCGTCGATTACCATGGCATAGTAATCGAACACGAAAAAAAATACCCACAAACCATAATCACCGAGCCAAATCGCGCCTTCCCCCTTGCGTGCAACTCGCGATTCCGACCTGGTTCACTCACTCCCCTCCAGGCTGAGCTCATGTTCCCCTCCTAGATTGCGACTCCCTTTTTTTAATGTTGATTTCGTTTATTTTTTGAAGCCTCGAACTTTGGAAAGGAGGAAGTCAAGTTTTTCCCTGATAAGGGAATTATAGAATAAAGTATTAAGTCATGAAGGGGAGATTTTTCCTTTTTTGGGCCATGATAGTTTTTCCATTTTGAATGGATTCGAAATATAAGGGAAAAGAAGGAGATAGGTAGGGCGACTACGTACAACGTTGGGAAATAAAAAGTAAATATATTATTATTTTAAATTAGAAAATATCTAGCATAAGAATCCGAATTTCCTCGAGCTCTAAACGAAACGTGCCACCTGGCATTTATAACGTTTTACCCCCATTTCAGATACAATGTAACTCGTTTCAGAAGCCAATTCGATTGTATGTGGAAGATAGCTTTTCAAAGTCAATTTATTTTATCGAATTTCTTAAATTTATTTCTACGCCTTTCAAACTCGCCGGCCAAACGACAAGTCCGATCGCTACGAAAATTGAAATCCTATAATATTTACTATTAGGGATTCAATGAAACTGCATTCGTCGAAATCCGAGACAGTGGCCAAATGACTATTTTTACTTGTCAATAAAACAAGTAATTCTCAGAAATTTATTTAATTACTTAAATTCAATTTTTTACGTATTAAAAATCTTCATTGTTGTTTATATAAAATTTAAATCAAATTCCAATGCCATTTTCATTCACATTAAATCCAGAATTCCGTTATTTAAATGATTGCAATGTAAATTTAAACAATTTAATTACTCGATACATCAATACTAATAGATCATTAAATTTTATTTTAAATCATTTTCATCAATAATTATATAAAATCCTATAATTTAAAATAGTTAAAAATACAGGTCGTTACATACTCCCCTGCTCAAAACTTTTCGTCATCGAAAAGGCGTTAAGTACAAAATTTAACATACAATATATTTTATTCACAACAATCAACTTATAAACATCAAAATCTTATTTACAAAACCATCACTACATTCTCGCTACGACATTTCGATAATGGTTTTACAGAAAATATAACATATATATAAAACAAGTCATAAATTTTAAAAACTTCAAAAAATTTCTAACTCTCGGATTCACGGAAAATTTCGGCATAGTTTCCTTTGCACGGATCGATCAGAAATTTTTTGCAATATAATATATAACACAAATATATCCAATGTATATTAAATATACATCTCATCTCAATGATGAGGCATGCCGAAGGGAAAAATATAAAATCGCGGTATGTAATCCGAGATACATACCTTAGTACTAATAACACGAGCGAGTTCGCTCGTCTTAAGCAAGAAAAAGAAACCTAATGCGTAATCGATCTCCAAAAGCTAGCATACGTCATCCATACCTGCTAAACACTCAATAACCAAATGAGAACATATATATAAAGAGTAAAATCAATATATAACATGGATTATGCAATAACCATAAACGAATATAGCAATTGCAACAAACAAACAAACATCTAACAAATAATGCTCATCCAATCTTATTCACAACAATATCAATTCACACTTCCTAATGTCAATATTCAATTTATTATACTTTCATTTCCTATATTGATTTACTTTTAATTCACTGACAATCATTTCATCCATAAGCATAACACATCCCTTTGGTTATTTATTATTATGAGAAACTTAAGATCAACATCCCTCACGATTCCTTGGTTAATCCTTTTATTAAAGATCCTAATATGAAATTTGTGTAAGTAGGTAAATTCATAGTTCTTTATATGTAAATATAAACAAGAGTCTTTGTTTTACCTTATCTTATAGTAAAACTGGTAAAAAAAGTGGCCTAAGTGTGTAAACAGTTTTGGAAGTGGGCAACAATTTTCAGTAGTTTTATGAAGTGGTCTGAATAAAATAAAATAAATACACAATCCAACTTGAAAGGTAGGCAGGTAAAGAAGGAAGGGAGGTATAAATCAATAATCATATACTTCTTTAACTCTGTGTTACATTAACACTTTGTTGCAAACTAAGAAAATAGGTAGCTAAGAACCGTTGAACTATATCATGGTTGACCCAAAGCTTAAAGTATATAATTAAAACAAGGTTATCGCATCATTATATCTATATTTTTATTATTTGTGAACCAAAAGTTATTCGGGATTGTGTCAATGGTTAGGATCTTCCTTCTTTCCTTTTACAATTAGCTTATAACAATTTCGCTTTTACCATCATCCGATACTGCAAGAAAGGACATGTTTACGGATCTCTAAGTGCACAATCTAACTTTTTAAAACATCTGATGCAAGTGTGTAGCCTAGGAAAATTGTAAAATTTGATGCCAGATACATAGTACATTTGTTCAACATAATTACCCTCTAATGCAAGGTTCTACATAAAGATTTTGATGCTTATTATTGCTTTTACAAATTTTTTAAATAAATAAAAAGAAGAAGAAGAAGAAGAAGAGGAAGTTGAATACGTGAAGATAATTTTTCTATTATCCCTAGGAAATTATTAAAAACGTATATTAAACAATGTTTAGAAATAGATATTTTACTTCATGACTGCAGCAATGTTTACAAATGGATATTTTACTTCATGACCGCACCATCGTTTATCAAGTTTAGTAAAATAATTGTCTATCTTTTAAAATTATAACCATTTCATAAACCATTTAATTTTATTCTAACCTTTAAAATAATGCAGCTCATAATTATTATTGCTTCATAACTCAGGTTCATATAAATTAATTGATTCACTGCGCTAGTTCATTCCATTAATTCATATTCATAATTTTTTTAACCTAAGTGAATATTATTTTATAACTCAAATCCATATAGATAAGATTTTCGTTTTTATCACAATCACTTCAGTTTAACTTCCTTAAGTCAACTTCCATTTTATAATCCATTTCAATAACTTATTTGATATTCTATTAATTAACATTCAATTTATTAAAACTCACTCCTCTTGCATTTAATTTATTTACATCCAAGTTAAATTAAATTCAACCATTCATATTAATTTTTCTTACACTCTTTTATTTTATTTTATTTTATTCCTTTCCCACTTAAATTACATTTCATTTTATTCAATCATTTTATAGTTTAAGTGGAATTAATTCACTTTACTACTTTATCTAATTTCATTCAATATCCAATTCAATTTTCTAATTTCATTTAAATCCAATTCAATTCATTTAATCTTCATTATGTGAAATTTTATTTTAATTGATCCATTACTCATTTTATTATTTTATCTAATTTATTTCAAATCCAGTTCACTTTTATTTAGGCTTCCTTGAGTTAAATTTAATTTACTTAATTTCACCAAATCCATTTAATTAACATTTCTTAGGTATACTTCACCAAAAATATCCAATAGTTTTAAATTTTAATTTTACTTTCCTGCTAAAATCTATAAGTTATAAACCTACCCTTTTTTCTATACTATTTTCTGTTATAAGTTCAAAACTATTTTCATATACTTATTAAATCATACCAGAACATTTTTTTTCAAAATCAAAACTTGATTTAATCGAAAATAAATTTCTTTCGATAGCAATTTTCACTTAGAAACCCTGAAATGATTATCGGCGATGCTGCAGTCATCTTCAAAATTATTTTCTAGCGACCAAAGTGAGTTTAATGCTTATATTTTCTTAAAAAATATTTTTCTAGCCAAACTCATTTAAATAATATTAATTTTGAAGGCTTTGAAAACAATTTTAAAATATCAACAAGGTTTAAATTATAAAATTCCCAGCTTTTAAATCTCTTCTATTTATAAGGTATATGTAAATATACTCATACAATTTCATTACTTCATAATGAAAATATTTAGTTAATTTACAACTTTGTTATTTCAAACAATTCTTATTATAGTTAAATTTTGATTCATTATAATTATCATATGCTTCATAAAATAAAATTCATAAGGTATTCGTTTTATTTTAATTCAACCAATAATCGATGATAACTAAGTATTATCATCTCCAAACAACTTCATTAATAATCATTATATATATAATATAGTTTAGGTAAATTATTTCATTTATCCGATTTTTAAAACAATATTATGTCGACTTGCCTCGTTTACGTGTTTAGAAACTCCTATCGATAACATGGCGTCCCACGCACCGACCAAAATACATAAATAACTCAATCAATATAAAACATTTTATAACACTAACAAGCACGCTCTCTCATATATATACACGCAAACAGACTCATTCTAGGGTATTGTTGCCCTATCTCTAATGAATCAAACCCCATAAAGTCAAGGTTATCACTAAACCTAAGCGTTGATACCAACTGTGACGACCCACATTTCAGAAGGTTTAAATCGACAATAATCCACACATATCCAACTTAAACAATACAGAACATAGATAATTAGTGGGGTTAAATAAGAAAAATATGAAAAGAAGAAGTAAACAAATACATAATCTCAGACAGTGGAAACGTTAAAATGTAATAATCAAGTAACAGTTCATGAAGTTATTTATATCATACATTTGATTATAATATATACAACATTTATCAGAGTTATAACCATCAGGGATAAATGAACAATACAACAGAATAACATGATGTAGAGAATAATAATAGTAATAATGTACCAAATTCGTCTTTGTCCTCTAGAAAATGATCTTTAATACATTGGAAAAAAACTCAAGACTGACTCGAGCGTAATGAAGAGACAAGACACTTGATTCAAGACTAAAATACTCTTATGCAAGTCAAATCAATATCATAAAATACAAGTGCAATAACTTAAGAGATGTTACGGGTTTCTCCATCTCTTAAGGATCCGTCAAACTATCTTTACATAACAGTGTATGCTATAATAAATAATGTATATCAGTAAAATAAATATCAAAATAGCTTAAGGCTTTACATTACCTCCCTTAACACATTTTTACAGTTCTAAACCAAAGTCTTAGTGGACTAGTATAGGGATAGATATGACAAGGCACGTGAAGCAATGTCCAAAGTAGGATTCTACCAGTTTACCCTTTTCGGCTCGTCGTAACCCTTCCGTGGCCGACCATGACAATCAATTCAAACAAAAAAGGTGCACCCATCGAATATGAAACCACAATAGTAATACGAGGGATCAACGTCGCTAGAGGTAGCTAACCTCATTAGCTGGACATAGGCTCTTGTTTTAGTCATTTTAATTATGACATGAGTGTCAAAGCAATCCATCATCGTTCTCTTACTGCATTCCAGTAAACGTTCGCCAATTAAACCACCACATTCTGGATATCATCCACCGCATACACGGTTATCAAAGCGATTCCAATACCGATAGAGAGTATGCCAATAAAAGGCTCGGTCTCTTTAACAGCCAAACGTCGTTTTATACACCGGTTGGTTCTTTTACATTTTGAAAACATTTCGTACTTGATATCAAAATATCATATTCGTTTCAAAATCAAATCCATTTTGAAATTTACCATATTCACTTCACAAATCATATTTTACTTCAAAATGTCAATTTAGTTCGATATATCGATTCCACTTCGAAATTTAATTTGAATTACAATTTAGGTTATAACTTCACTTTAACCCAGTTCGTATTTAAATCCAAGATTAAATATAAACATTCCACCCTTTTAACCAGTTTGAACTTTAGAAAATAGTTTTAAAATAGTTAAATAGTTAAAATAGTTTAATAGAAAATAATTTGAGTATTAAAAATGGATTACATTGTAAAATAGTTTGGAAAATCAAAATAGTTTGAATATTTAAAGAAAATTGATTTGTAATAGTTTATACTACAATAATTTATTTAAAAACAGTTTCAAAGTCAAAACCGATTCAATTTCAAATTTTCCAAATCAATTCCAATTCCCATTTCGATTTAATCAATTCAATTCCGATTTCAAGTTGAATTCAATTTCAATTCTAAATAAATTTCAATTCCAATTTCAGATTAATTTCAATACTAATTCCAAATTTATTTCGATTCCAATTCCAATTCCAATTCCAATTCCAAATTAATTTCAATTCCATTTCCAAATTAACTTAAATTCCAATTTCAAATAATTTCAACTTCAAATTCCAAATTTAAACCAATTCGATTTGTATCAAACCCGAATTCGATTTCCAAAATATCGATTCAAAATACTTAATACAAAATTTCCTTCAACGTCCAATTTAAAATCCAAATCTTCAAATATACTTCAAATCCGAGCTCAATTTCAAAAAATCGTTTTATATCATCTTTTCTTAGAAATATTCAAAGTTCGAATAAAAAGTCAAATCTTTTAAACAAATCAATTACTAAAATTCACATCATATTTTGATTATAAATTAAAGATCTTAACTTCAATTAATTAAACAATTTCCGTTTCAAATTTAAATTTCAACATTCCGAGTTCTAGTTTGATTAATTTGATTTCCATAAATTTGATTTTTATTTATTAAACCAAATCGTTTAAATAATTTCAAATCAAAATTTTAAAATCATTTAATTTTACCAATCAGGTGTCCATATATAATTTCCTATCCTATGGCCAAGTGAATCAGTTATTCCAACTTAATTCCAGGGATAGACATATACCATTTCAATCCAAAATAAATGTCACAGGTATATATCATTTCAACCTATTTCTTAATTTACTTGAAATGATTAAATTTACATTTTATATACTGTAAATAATATACAGGATGATAACATGATATATTAAATATAAATAAACGTCAAAACATCCAAAATATCAATCAGTGGCTTCCATCTTAATCCATCATCCAAACAGTCAATAATCACAACAATCAACCAATTATGATAAGTTGGGGATTTTACTAGCAGTTAAATTCTAATTCAAATTTTAACTGTCAATTTAAATTCTACCAATTAATTCAGATGTCAATTGAAATGTTAATTAAATTTATCAAACAACTATCAGTAAAATTCAAATCTCTCCCCGATATAATTTAACTAACATAAAAATTAATTTAGTCAATTGTGAGCGTATAAACACTCACCTTTCATTTGAAACTGAAAATATTTCCAGCTTCCAAAAAAAGGCCAATCCATGCCAATCTATAGCCGACTTCGATAAGATTCCAACACCTCTCATTTCGTCCGAAACATACGGAGAAGTTACGTAATAATTATATAACGATAAAAATTTAAAACAACTAATAATATGATAAAAATGATGATAATAAAAAGAAAAAAGAAAAGCTCACCCTCATCTCTCTCTCTCGTTCATGAAAAATTACATGCCTTCCTTCCCTCTCCTCCTTCTAGATCAAAGACACGACCTGATTTTTTTTCTTCCGCAATCGTTCCCAACCCCAGACCTCTACCGTTAACGTACCTACGCCACACGCCATCGCCGATCACCACGGCACAGTAATCAAACACAAAAAAAAACCCACGAACCCTAATCGCCAAACCAAATCGCGCCTTCCCCCTCATGCGCGACTCCCAATTCCTACCTTGTGCTCTCTCTCCCCTCCAGGCTTCACGTCCACCTCCTAGATTGCGACTCCATTCTATTTTTTTTTTTCTATTGATTTCATTTTTTTAAGGCTCGAACTTTAGAAAGGAGGAAGTTGAGTTTTTCCCTGATAAGGAAATAATAGAATAAAGTATTAAGTCGTGAAGGGGGTATTTTTTTTTTATTTCGGTTATGATATTTTTTCCATTTTGAATGGATTTAAAATAAAGGGGAAAAGAAGAAGATAAGGCAAGGAAGCTACGTACAACATTGGGAAATAAAAAGTAAATATATTATTATTTTAAATTAGAAATATCTAGCTTAAGAGTCTGAATTTCCTCAAGCTCTAAACGAAGCACACCGCCTGGCGTTTATAATGTTTTACCTCCATTACGGACACAATGGAACTAGTTTCGGAAGCCAATTCGATCATATGTGGAATATAGCTTTTCAAAGTCAATTTATTTTATCGAATTCCTCAAATTAATTTCTACACATTTCAAGATCACACGGCTAAACGATAAGTCTGATCGCTACGAAACTTGAAAATCCTATAATAATTCACTATTACGGATCCGATGAAACTAATTTCGTCGAAATCCGAGATAGTGGCCAAAATGGCTATTTTTACTTATCAATAAAACGAGTAATTCCTAGAAATTTATTTAATCACTTAAATTCAGTTTGCTAAGTAATAACAATCTTTATTATTATTTAAATAACATTTAAATAAAATTTCGATGTCATTTTCATTCACATTAAATCCAGAATTCCATTATTAAATGATTGCGACATAAATTTAAATAATTTAATTACTCGATACATTAATACTAATAGTTTATTAAATTTTATTTTTAACCATTTTTATCAATAATTATATCAAATCCTATAAATTAAAATAGTTAAAAATACGGGCCATTGCATATTTATCTTTACTTAAATCTTCATTCCAAATTTACTTTTCTCAACATTCATATTCAACCATTTTAAACTTTGTTTTACTTACAATTTCTCAATATTGTTTAAGTTATAAAACTTACTTTCTCGTATTTTCATAGAACATTTCAGTGAAAATTCCCAGAATTTAAACAGCTTATTCTTATTTCAAACCATTTTCAAATATTATAGTTAATTTCTTTGTAATTCAAATCATAATTTTGCATTTTTAAAAATACTTTTACCTAAACAAAAACCCTAATGGTAGTAATTTCTCACTTTGAAACCCAAAAAACGAACGTCGATGATGCTGCTGTAATGACCCAGATTTTTCAACGTTGAATCTGGAATATTTAAGTGGTTTTAAATATAAAAATTGAATTATAAATTGGTTTTGAATATGGAAAACCTAGATTTATCTATTTAGAATGTAGATACAACAATTTTTTGAATAATATAATTATTCAGTTCAATAATTGAAGATTGAGTGAAATTTTTAATTGGAGTTATAAGCTTGTCAAAAATATTTCAAAGGCTTATAAAATTTATATTGATAATACCGAAAGTAATAGATGAGGTAAAATTAAATTTAACAGTAGTTTGTTCAATTTTAAAAATACATCGTTTAAATTGATGTTCAAAAATAGCCTTCCAAGGTACAGTCTCGAATTTAGACGAAACTGGTTTCATTGGATCCGTAATATTGTACTATTATCGGGTTTCAATTTTCGTAGTATTTCGAGTTGTTGTGTGAGCGTACGATATGTAGACGCTCTGAAATTTATAGCGAAATTTAATATAATAACTGGGTTCAAAATGCAATCTTCTCCATACGATCGAAACAGGACTCGAAACCTTTTCCATTGCGTTCGTAGTAGGGGTATAACATTATAAGTGCCTAGCGGTACGCCTCGATAAGAGTTCCTGATTTTGAGCTACGTAAATCGAGGCAATTTGAACTTAATTTGAAATAAATATGTATTCACATACACCAGTCAACTGCAGCCGAAATAATTTCACATCATAACTTTTTTGCTTTCTATTCGAAATCACTGTAGCCATCCCTGTAACATCCTAACTTGTCCCCTATTTCCAGCTGATTGCACGCAATTCTCTCTTCTACATTTTATATAGCTGACAGTATCAAATAAAATGAAAACTTAGAACACAGAACAAAATCAAGTTGTTCAAGTGTAGAAAGAAAAATGGAGAAACAAAAAAAGGGCTGCCTATTCTTTTCCTCTTTCCAAATAAAAAATAAAGATAAAAATAAATTGCGACATTCCCATCAGTATTTAGTATCGCTTATTCCCCAGGAGAAATCGACTTGAACTCGATTCGATCGAAGAGTAAGGGGAAGTTTCGCGATTTCAAATCGAGATCGTATTCGGGGCGAAGTTTCAGCGATGTAGGGTTCAGTGAGGAAGCGCGAACGAGCTCGCGTTCAGCAACTTGTACTCGTACGTGCGAGTTTCGTCTGGAGGAATGGCGTACGAGTTCGATTCGAACTCGAGGGGGAAAGGAGCATGGTCGCTCGAAGGGAGGGAGGCTCATCAATTTTGGGTTGAGAGGATCCCTCGATTCCAGTGAGGCGTCGGCGGTGTAGCAGTAAGGTGATGGCGCTGCACAGCTAGGGTTAGAGGTGTTTTCTCGATGACTTTGGCTGTCGCGATGGATTGAGGGTCGCGTGGGACGACTCGGAGATTTAAGGCCGGCATGTTCTGGTAGGGTTTCGAGCTCTAGGGTGTGAGTGAGCAAGATGGATCGTACGCATCTGCAGATGAGGATATTTTGATCAAGTTTGTTCTCTTTTTATTCCTGTAACCAGTTATTTGATTATTTTAAACTTTTCAAATACTTAAAATTTAAATACCGAAGCATAAGAAATTAAAAAAAACAGCCTGTTTAATTAAATGTATATATACAGGATGATTTAAATATTTAAAGTTCATGTAAAAATTGGATTTTTAAACTCGTATAGATGGTTTTATATGCAGTTTGAAATAAAGGAAAATAAAAACACAATTTATTGGGTCATAAAAATATACAAGATGATTTATTTATTTAGTAAATCTAATTAATTATTTTAGTTACTAAAAATCATCTATTAAGAGAAAATTAGTTAAGTTAAATTTTTAGTTTAAAATTTAAAATCTTTTGTTAAGTAATGTATCAAATGAAATTAATTTTTGATTTGTTCGAATATTAACAAAAAAACATCCAATGTTTAACACAAGTTCGAAATCATGGAAATAAGCTGGATTGGAAGTGGGTTGCAAGATAACAGCAAAGTTGAGTTAATCTCACTCTTCTGGATTGCTATTTAAATTTAAATGGTTAAATTTAAATAATTGGTTGAATGATTGAATTAATTTGATGTGCTATATTATATATAGTAGTATATAGTATGTATTGGAGTGATTGATTTTCCGCATTATATAGCGGATGAGACCCTATGCACCGCATAGTAGCGCATGATATTATATAAAACCCATATACCGTGATATTCCACCTCGAAGTGGAATTGGTATTCTATGTTGTGCTAACATCTGTGGATGCAGGAAAATAGGTTGGAGGGATCCAACTGGATTCCCTCAAATTATTTAGATTGTTTAATATTTTGTGTTATGAATATTTGATATTCTGTGATGAATTATATTGATAATTGGAATATTGAATGCTATGGTTTGCTTGAATAAATTTCGGTACACTGAGTTATCAAAATATATAGAATTGGATTTTCGAAAAGAAAATAAAATAGTGAATTTTTAAGTAAAATAATTATAAAGAATTTGAATAAAAATAAGAATGAATTGGAAAGGAATAAAAGTGATTTTTAAATCCTAACAAATTCCGAGTATGAAAAAGGGATTTTGAATAAATAGAGAAATAATGAATTTTTAACTTAAGTAATGTTATATCAAGAAATAAAGTATTTATTTCAAAATTCAAGATTTGAATTTATTTAAAAGGATAAAGAAGGAATTTGGGAAAATATGAAATTGGTGTTTTCAGTTAAAAGATTTTAAATCATAATTAAGGAATAAAAATCTGAAGTCAATGGGTTTTGAAATAAATGAGTAAAGGAATTTATTTCAAAATGTAGTAAATTGGAAATCAATTTGGAAATTGATTCAAGTGTTTTAAATTGGAAATTTAAAGGAGAATTTGACTATGAAATTTATAAACTGGGTTTATAAAAGTGAAGTAATATATCAGTGGATATTTGGAAGAATAAATTCACGGTGGGAATTATTAAAGGAATGGGTAAATTTGTTTAAAAATAAATAGTGATTTATTTTTAAAAGATGTGGAAGGGAAGCGTATTTCCTTGAATAAACAAGTATGTTTCAAACAAATTTTAAGTATAAGTAAAAAGTTTTAAGTTGTTTAAAAAGTATGTTTAGAAGACTTATTATTTCTAAACGTTTAAATTCTAAAGTAAGTATTTTCTTTTAATCTATTATAGCAGTAATTATTTAAAGGTGGCTTGGTATTATGTTTTAAAAGTTAGAAATTCAGTTTTATATTGTACAAAGTAGTTTTATTTTAAATATTCTTAAAGTATATATTTTGAATAAGTATTAAATTAATTTTTAATTTAAATATTTTAAAGGATATTTTATAGTATAGTGTTTTAAATTATTTTAAAAATCTAAAGTTTTTGGTGCTTGGTGTTTTCAGTGGAAATAAATATTTGAAAATTTATTTCATGAGAAAAGTGTGGTTTGAAAACTGTTTTCAAAAGGGTTGAAAATGAAAATATATCTTGCGAAGATATTTTGAGGTTAATAAATAATTCAGGAGAAATTATTTATGTTTGATGGATGTTTGTGAATGTTAATTGATTGTTAAATAACCGATTATCAATATCGGACAATGCGTTGATCGTTTCGAAGAGACCGAGATCGGAATAAATTTCTCGAAAACCACTTCGACCCGGTTTGTACATTTTCATGGAAAACGAGTTCGGAGTCGAAGATGGAGCAGTGAAGTGCAAGGGCTAGTCGCTACTAATCCTGAGGTGATCCCAAAATGGATGTAGTAGAAGTAGTGCCTTCGGTTCCGTTCGAACCCAGGACAGACTTGTATGGATGAATGCTTTCGGAACATCGTCAGGTGGATGATGGGAATTCTAAGTGAAATGTTCTAAA
Source organism: Allium cepa (assembly GCA_030765085.1). NCBI lineage: Eukaryota > Viridiplantae > Streptophyta > Magnoliopsida > Asparagales > Amaryllidaceae > Allium > Allium cepa. Next base: position 603,011,994 of record CM060934.1, on the reverse strand, counting down.
AGGTAATGCTTAGCCTCGAACTTCATCAACCGGGAATGACTGAAAATCAAGGGTTATGCAACAAGGCTAAGTGGGTAGCGCCCATTAGGGTGAGGTTATCCCTTTCTAGATGTCCCTTCTTATTTCGGCTTAGTGGGTGGTTACTGATCCCAACTGCGGGGTGATCTTACTCAGGATTATCCAGTAAGGGGTAGTCCCGGTCTTGTGTTGTAGGGGATTGGGAGTAATCCTCGGTACGGTGATCTAGACGACGTACTGTGACAGGTGGTACCCCAGTGCCTAGTCATTTGTTGGAAATCCATTCTCCCTACATGCCTTTTACGATTTTATTTGTATTACCCACTTTGTGGCTAGTATGTTAGAATTTAATAAATGTAACAATTTCGGCTATTTGAATAAGTACTTGCATATAGACACTATTACAATATTAGAAGATTTTAATAAAAAATGTTTTGACCACCGTAAGATAAAAACTCGACATCTTTATTTGTGATGCGGTCTTATGAGATGCTTTTGTTTTCAAAGGATTTTGAAACTTTAATAATCAATTTGAGTGTAGTTTCTCATGCTGGTATTTCAGACTGACGCGGGTGTTATTTAACTATAATGCCCGGGTCAGACCGAGTATTATAGAATACAGGAAAGGATGCTGTGGAGCTCAGGAGACGAGCTGGATAGCGATACGTACTTCTGTATTTGTGTTAAATATTCCGCTGTGTATTCAGATTGTGAGGACAGGTTACTGTCCAGTTGTGTGTTATGTATACTCTGATGATGTAATGTATAGACAGATTTTTTTTTGTGTGTGTAAAGTTATTCCGCTGTGATGGTTAGATTCTGATGTTGTTTTCTATTTTCTCCTTCTACCTCTTCTTCTTTAACTCTAATGGTTCGTATTTCCGTTCATCTTGAGTTGATTGATGGAGAATAGTGTCGACTCAAAGGGGTACGGATTTATGGATCATTATATTTGGTATCAGAGCTGAAGGTTAAGCGAAAACCTTGGCTCTGTTGGAAATTACTCATTACAGATAGAGTCAGCAGTACTCTAGAATGAGTTTGAGTGTATTATGGATATGAGTGCATATTTGTTAGTGGATATAAAAATGGTTTTATATTGTGTTGATTGATTTATTGAGTGGCATATGAACCTTCGTCGGCATAGTCTGGACAACTGTATCGAAAGGGTTTCTAAACACTTGAATAGAACAATTTGACACAATATTGTTTTCGAAAGCGGATGAATGAAATAATTTTACCCAAAACATATTTTGATATAAAAGAAATATTTTCTTAAATTGTTATATAACTTGGATGTTTGGATGATAATATTTTAAACAAATAAGATTATGAAAATTGGAATGACTTGTATAATCAAATGGAAAAAAATGGTATTAGCATAAATTATACAAATGAATTAAGTTAAAATTTGATTTAAATCAAATCTGTAAATTTAAAACCTGGAGATTTTGAAAGTGTTTTTCGAAGTGTTTTGAAGACAAATAATAACATTATTGTTTTAGATGTATTTCCGAAAGGAAATTGTTTCAAATAAATATTGGAAAGGGATATAGCATTGAGCTCACTTCAGTCGCTGGAAAATAATTTCGGTGATGACTGCAGCATCATCGATATTCATTTTCGAGTTTTTAAGCGACGGATTGTTGCCAAATTGATTTGTTCAGAAGAACTAGTTTGTTTTTGAAATTTCAAAGGAAATTTTTTGGGGATAAAAAAAGGGATGGGTTTAAAAATTTGAGAAATGTGATTTTGGGATAATGGTGGTTTTAAAATGATTTGAAATCAAAAGCCGGGTGTTTGAAATCTTGAATCCTTATTTGAATTGAAAATCCTGATGAGGTAAGTTGTAAACTTGTAAAGTTGAGATGATTTTTAAATGAGGAAGGAATATATGAGCTTTGAATGTTGGAATTAAAATTTAAAGTGAAAAGGTTAAATAAATTTAATTTGGAGAAATTAAATTATGGAAAATTTAATGGATGATTGGAAGAAATAGTTAGTAAATCTTGAATGTGATTGGAATGGGAAAATAGAAATTAAGTTTGGATTGGGAGATAAAATTTAATTGGATTGAAATAAATTGAATTAAACTAAAAATAAAACCCAGTTGTATTTGAATTAAGTTGAAAAGAATTGAAATGAAATAAAGGTGAATTGTGTGGGATGATATTAAATGGAATGAAGTCCTTGCTTAATAAAATTCAAAAGAATGGCATGTAGCTAGATTTAACTAGAGTTGAGTTAAATAAAATTGAATTGAAATAAATTCAGTTGAGTTATAGGTAATATTGAATGGAATAAAATTCTTACTTAAATAAATAAGTGTAAACTAAGTAAGTATTGAATTGGAATAAATAAGCTTCGGAAGCTTATAAAAGAATTGAAAAGCATTGGAATAAAAAAATATAATCCCTGGTTAAAAGTAAAACGTGAATGTGATTGGCTGTAAATGGATGAAGAAGTATGAATATTAATAAGTGAGTAGCTTATAAAAATTTAAAAAGGGAATAAATAAGCCGAAATAAAAGTGTTGGTATTTTGAAAAAAAATTCCAAACTCGAGGTATAAAATAAGATTGAACTCAAGAAAATTAAATGGAGTGATTTTTGAAGATAAAAATCAAATATTGTATTGCAAGTTGGAAGGGGTCTAATTTGAAATAAATGAGTTAATGGTATATGTTAATGGGGTTTAAATTGGTTAAATTAAAGGTTGAACTGTGAGTTAATAAAATTGGTTTGTGAATTAAAGTGAAAGATAGAAATAAAACTTGAGTATAAACAATATTCATCGCATATTATAAGTGGATTAATTATGGGTTGAAGTTGTTGTCAAATGAAATGGAATTGGATTATAATAGAAATGATTTGAGTTGCAAATAAAATAAAATTCAAGTATAAATGAGTTAAACATGTGCTTGGATATTATTTTTATAAATTGAAAAGGTGAATTAAAATTAAAATGGATGGGCTAACTGAATTAGAAGGAATTTGATTACATGAGAATCAAATTAAAAGGAAGTGAACTTAGGTTTGAAGTTGGAATAAATTGACGTAAATTAACTTATGTTAAAAATAATTAGAAGCTCATCTTCGAGTAAGAATGGAAGTCCATTAAATAAAAGTTTGGGTTGAATTAATTTGGGAATGGGTAGTAGCATTCAAGCATGGAATGTGTCGAGCTACATAAAATGGTTGCGAATGAATTAAAATGGAAGGAATTAAATATAAATTGAGTCGGAATCAATTTAAATTGGTTATAAAACTTAAGTAATTATTTATTCACATGGATATCATCAAATTGCATAGAATGAATTGTCGTTTGACGTAAACGAAGGTAATTAAAATTCTATGAGTTGATAAAGATCAAATAAATTGATTTTGAGATCAATTGAAGTGAATATGATTTGTTGGGTTAAAAAATGAATCGAATGTAAGAAATTGAGTTGTAAACCATTAAAATTGAATGGAATGGCACATGAATTGGTTGAAAGCAATTGAATTAGTTTTGAAATCATATAAATTGCTCATGGAAAGTGTTTGGAGCATGTTTCTTATGAAATGCATGTGTTTAGCTATTGAAAATAAGTGAAATATTAATAAATTTCGTATATATAGTACTTACATGTTTGAATTGAGTAAGTACAGGTACAAGAAAGCCGTGTGGCTGGATTTGGTTGCGCTAATTGCTAAAATAATAAGGTGTTTGCTTAAAAATGCTAAATAAAGGTACGCATACACTATAAAAATAGGAAATATGAACTGTTTTTGTTTTTCCAACCGTGTGGGTTGATGTATATATATTAATATCTCTTGTCAAATTGCAAAAGCTCCTCCGTACAAAGGAGACTCTACCAAAAAATTTCCAAAATTTTGGGAGTTAGAAATTTTTTGAAATTTTTGTTAGCGACAAATGATTACAAATGGGAATTGAAATAAGGGATTTTGGAAACAGAAATTTAAGCTAATTGTTTAGTTGGAACTTAAGGATTAGGAAATTGAATATGGGATTTTCACTAAATGGGTTTTAGCAAGTTAATGGGTTGAGGCATTCGTCTGCCTTAGCAATTTCTGGGGCGAAATTCTTTTTAGAGGGAGGAATGTAATGACCTAGATTTTTCGGCATCGAATCTGGAATATTTAAGTAGTTTTAAATATAGAAATTGAATTATAAATTGGTTTTGAATATGGAAAAACTGGATTTATCTATTCAGAATGTAGATATAGCAATTTGTTGAATAATATAAATATTCAATTCAATAATTGAAGATTGAGTAAAATATTTAATCCGGAGTTATAAGCTTGTCAAAAATATTTCAAAGGCTTATAAAATTTATATCGATAATACTGAAAGTAATAGATGAGGTAAAATTGAATTTAACAGTAGTTTGTTTAATTTTAAAATACATCGTTTAAATTGATGTTCAAAAATAGCCTTCCGAGGCACAATCTCGGATTTCGACGACACTAGTTTCATTTGATCCATAAAATTATATTATTATCGGGTTTCAATTTTCGTAGTATTTCGAGTTGTTGTGTGAGCGTATGATATGTAGACGCTCTAAAATTTATGTCGAAATTTAATATAATAACTGGGTTCAAAAGGCTATCTTCTCCGTACGATCGAATTAGGACTCGAAACCTTTTCCATTGCGTTCGGAATAGGGTATAACATTATAAATGCCTAGCAGCATGCCTCGATAAGATTTCATGATTTTGAGCTACGTAAATCGAGGCAATTTGAATTTAATTTGAAATAAATATATATTCACATACACCAGTCAACTGCAGCTGAAATAATTTCACATCATAACTTTTTGCTTTCTATTTGAAATCACTGTAGCCATCCCTGTAACATCCTATCTTGTCCCTATTTCCAGCTGATTGCACGCAATTCTCTCTTCTACATTTTATATAGCTGACAGTATCAAATAAAATGAAAACTTAGAGCACAGAACAAAATCAAGTTGTTCTCGTGTAGAAAGAAAAATGGCGAAAACAAAAAAAAGGTCTGCCAATTCTTTTCCTCTTTCTAGTTAAAAAAATAAAAATAAATTGCGACATTCCCATCAGTATTTAGTATCGCTCAGGCGAAATCGACTTGAACTCGATTCGATCGAAGAGTAAGGGGAAGTTTCGCGATTTCAAATTGAGATCGCGTTCGGGGCAAAGTTTTGGCGATGTAGGGTTCGGTGAGGAAGTGCGAACGAGCTCGCGTGCGGCAACTTGTACCCGTACGTGCGAGTTTCGTCTGGAGGAATGGCATAGGAGTTCGATTCGAACTCGAGGGGGAAAGGAGCACGGTCGCTCGAAGGGAGGGAGGATCATCAATTTTGGGTTGAGAGGGTCCCTCGATTCCAGTGAGGCTCGGCGGTGTAGCAGTAAGGTGATGGCGCTGCACAGCTAGGGTTAGAGGTGTTTTCTCAATGACTTTGGCTTTCGCGATGGACTGAGGGTCACGTGGGACGACTCGGAGATCCAATGGCAGATGTGCTCTCGCGTGTGGTTAAGGCCGGCATGTTCTGGTAGGGTTTCGAGCTGTAGGGTGTGAGCGAGCAAGGTGAATCGTACGCATCTGCAGGTGAGGATGTTTTGATCAAGTTTGTTCTCTTTTTATTCCTGTAACCAGTTATCTGATTCTTTTAAACTTTTCAAATACGTAAAATATAAATACTAAAGCAGAAGAAACTAAAAAAGGAACAGTCTACTTAAATAAATGTATATATACAGGAAGATTTAAAATGTTTAAAGTTCATGTAAAAATTGGATTTTTAAACCCGTATAGATTGTTTTGTATGCAGTTTGAAATAAAGGAAAATAAAAACACAATTTATTAAGTTATAAAAAATATACAAGGTTATTTATTTATTTAGTAAATCTAATTAATTATTTTAGTTACTAAAAATCATCTATTAAGAGAAAATTAGTTAAGTTAAATTTTTAGTTTAAAATTTAAAATCATTTGTTAAGTAATGTATCAAATGAAATTAATTTTTGATTTGTTTGAATATTAATAAAAAAACATCCAATGTTTAATACAAGGTCGAAATCATGGAAACAAGCTGGATTGGAAGTGGGTTGCAACATAAAAGCAAAGGTGAGTTAATCTCGCTCTTCTGGATTGCTATTTAAATTTAAATGGTTAAATTTAAATAATTGGTTGAATGATTGAATTTATTTGATGTACTATATTATATATAGTAGTATATAGTATATATTGCAGTGGTTGATTTCCCACATTATATAGCGGACGAGACCCTATGCGTCGCACAATAACGATGATATTATATAAAACTCATATACCGCGATATTCCACCTCGAAGTGGAATTGGTATTTTATGTTGTGGTAACATCTGTAGATGTAGAGAAACAGGTTAGAGGGATCCAACTGTATTCCTCCAAATTATTTAGATTGTTCAATATTTTGTGTTATGAATATTTGATATTCAGTGATGAATTATATTGATAATTGGAATATTGAATGCTATGGTTTGCTAGAATATATTTCGGTACACCGAGTTATCAAAATATATAGAATTGGATTTTTGAAAAGAAAATAAAAGAGTGAATTTTTAAGTAAAATAATTTTAGAGAATTTGAATAAAAATAAGAATGAATTGGAAAGGAACAAAAGTGATTTTAAAATCCTAATAAATTCCGGGTATGAAAAAGGGATTTTGAATAAACAAAGAAATAATGAATTTTTAAATTAAGTGATGTTATATCAAGAAATAAAGAATTTATTTTAAAATTAAAGGTTTGAATTTATTTATAAGGACAAAGAAGGAATTTGGGGAAATCTGAAATTGGTGTTTTCAGTTAAAAGATTTTAAATCATAATTAAGGAATAAAAATCTGAAGTCAATGGGTTTTGAAATAAATGATTAAGTAAAGGAATTTATTTCAAAATGGAGTAAATTGGAAATCAATTTAGAAATTGATTTAAGTGTTTGAAATTGGAAATTTAAAGGAGAATGTGACTACGAAATTTATAAACTGGTTTTGTAAAAGTGAAGTAATATATCAGTGGATATTTGGAAGAATAAATTCATGGTGGGAATTATTAAAGGAATGGTTAAATTTGTTTAAAAATAAACAGTGATTTATTTTCAAAAGATGTGGAAGGGAAGCGTATTTCACTTAATAGCCAAGTATGTTTGAAACAAATTTTAAGTATAAGTAAAAAGTTTTAAGTTGTTTAAAAAGTATGTTTAGAAAACTTATTATTTCTAAATGTTTAAATTCTAAAATAAGTATTTTCTTTTAATCTATTATAGCAGTAATTATTTAAAGGTGGCTTGGTATTATGTTTTAAAAGTTAGAAATTCAGTTTTATATTATACAAAGTAGTTTTCTTTTAAATATTCTTAAAGTATATATTTTGAATAAGTATTAAAGTAATTTTTAATTTAAATGTTTTAAAGGATAATTTATAATAAAGTGTTTAAATTATTTTAAAAATCTAAAGTTTTTGGTGCTTAGTGTTTTCAACGGAAATAAATATTTGGAAATTTATTTCATGAGAAAAGTGTGGTTTGAAAACTGTTTTCAAAAGGGTTGAAAATGAAATTATATCTTGCGAAGATATTTTGAGGTTAATAAATAATTCAGGAAAAATTATTTATGTTTGATGGATGTTTATGAATGTTAATTGATAGTTAAATAACTGACTATCAATATTGGACAATGCGCTGATCGTTTCGAAGAGACTGGGATCGAGATAAATTTCTCGAAAACCACTTCGATCCGGTTTGTACGTTTTCATGGAAAAACGAGTTCGGAGTCGAAGATGGAGCAGTGAAGTGCAAGGGCTAGTCGCTACCAATCCTGAGGTGATTCCAAAATGGATGTAGTAGGAGTAGTGCCTTCAGTTCCGTTCGAACCCGGGACGGACTTGTATGGGTGAATTCTTTTGGAACTTCGTCAGGTGGACGATGGGCATTCTAAGTGAATAAAAGGTAACGCTTAGCCTCGAGCCTCATCAACCGGGAATGACTGAAAATCAGGGTTTATTCAGCAAGGCTAAGTGGGTAGCGCCCATTAGGGTGAGGTCATCCCTGTCTAGATTCCTTTCTTATTTCGGCTTATTGGGCGGTTGTTGATCCCAACCGCGGGATGATCTTACTCGGGATTATCCAGTAAGGGGTAGTCCCGATATTATGTTGCATGGGATTGGGAGTAATCCTCGGTACGGTGATCTAGGCCACGTATTGTGACAGGTGGTACCCCAGTGCCTAGTCATTAGTTGGAAATCCATTCTCCCTACGTGCCTTACGGCTTTGTTTTATTACCCACTTTGTGGCTAGTATGCTGGAATTTAATAAATGTAACAATTTCGGCTATTTGAATAAGTACTTGTATATAAACACTATTATAATATTAGAAGATTTTAATAAAAAGTGTTTGGTTATCGGTAAGGTAAAAACCCGACATGTTTATTTGTGTCGTGGTCTTACGAGATGCTTTTGTTTTCAAAGGATTTTGAAATTTTAATAATCAATTTGAGTTTGGTTTCTCACGCTGGTATTCCAGACTGACTTGGGTGTTATTTAACTATAATGCTCGGGTCAGACCGAGTACTATAGAATATAGGAAAAAATGCTGTGGAGCTCAGGAGACGAGCTGGATGGCGATATGTACTTCTGTATTTGTGTTAAATATTCCACTGTGTATTCAGATTGTGAGGACAGGTTATGATTACTGTCCAGTTGTGTGTTATGTATACTTTGATGATGTAATGTATAAACAGATTTGTTTTTTTGTATAAAGATCATTTATTTTCTATTATATTTTATTCCGCTGCGATGGTTAGATTCTGATGTTGTTTTCTATTTTCTCCTTCTATCTCTTCTTCTTTAACCCTAATGGTTTGTATTTCCGTTCATCTTGAGTTGATTGATGGAGAATAGTGTCGACTCAAAGGGGTACGGATTTGCGGGTCATTACAGCTGCAGTCATCACCTAAATTATTTTCTAGTGATCGAAGTGATTTCAGTACTTTCTAACCTCTTTTACATTCCTTTTAAAAATATTTCCCATCAAAATATTTTTTAAACAATATTATATATTCTTTTCCAAAACTTTGGAAAATAATTTCCAAAACCAACGGAATTTAAATTTCCAAATCATATTTATGATATACTTCTGAAATTTCATTTCCTTTCAATTTATAAATCACATTTATAAATCATATTTTATATAATCCCACTTTGGTTATATAAAACCATTTCTTTGTTGTTAATCTTTGTTTACATTATAATATCAACATCTTTTATTAGAACACTATTACAACAAATGAAATATATCATTCTCTAACAACCAAGCACACCATATATATTATAATAATTTTTGAAAAATCATTCCTTTATATATATATAATATAGCCAAGGTAAACTTATTTTATTTATCCAATTTAAAAAAATACCATGTTGAATTGTTCTGTTCAAGTGTTTAGAGATCTCTATCGATAACCTTTATTACTCGTATTAACCAGAATCCATAAGCCACTCAACTAACCAATCAACACAATATAAAACAATTTTTATATCACTAGCAAATACGCGCTCATATATATACACACTCAAATTCATTATAGGGTGCTACTGACCCTATCTCTAATGAGTACTCCACAAAAGCAAAGGTTCTCGCTTAACCTTCAGCTTTGATACTAAATATAACGACCGAGGTTTTCGACACCCAAAAATCGACACTAATACGTCCGCTGTATTACGTGCTGAGCAATCTAATGTCGAAAAACCTATTTATTAGGGAAAAAGAAAGAAAGATGAAGATAAGAAGAAAAACTGTACAACACAAATCTCACAACGAAATGAATAATCTATAATATACTCAAATCTTTACACAAACAAACTGTAACATATGTATATTCAAAACATCAATCAATGTATATTAACCTATTTTAGCCTAGAAAATTATGACAGTCTATCATCACAGTTACTCATAAATACAACAATGGATACAGCGAAAAATAACAATTTACGTGAATATGTCTCTAGGCCTCCAACTTGTCTCTCGAAGCTCCAAACATCCAACTAAATCTGTAATATGCTCGGTCTGATCTGAGCATTATAATAAAATAACACCCGAGTCAGTATGGAAAGCCAGCGTGAGAAAAACAAACCAAATTGGATTTTAAATTTATAGAAAACCTTTGAAAATCAAGAGTATCTCGTAAGACCATGCCGCATATAAACATGGACGGGTTTTTCCCTTACGATAACCAAAACATTTTCTATAGAAAATCCATTTATACTATAATAACGTCTAGGGGTTAAAGTAAAATATTAATATAGCTGAAATGTTTGCATCTCACATTTCAGCATAGTTGGACACAACTAAGTCCATATGGCGCTAATTGGAGAATGGATTCTGTATAATGACTGGGCTACTAGGGTATCGCATGTCATGGTGCATCTCTAGATAAAATAACACCGAGGTCAAATCTATCGACCCCTACCAACAATGAACCAGCCTATCCTTTACTGGATAGTACCGAATATGATCACCCCTGCGTTAATGGGCTTCGAAGCATAAAACTGAGAGATAATAGCAACTTTAGATAGGGATGATCATACCCTACTTAGGAGCGACCCACTTAGCCCCGCTGCATCTTACCTGTTTTAGTCATTCCCGGTCGATGAGGCTTGGGTCTACGTTTAACCTTTATATATAGCACTTCCCACTTGGGATGCTAACACTACCCTTCAGGCAATAATGCAATATCAGCATTCATCCATAGAAGTTCGTTCTGAGACTGAATGAAACACTTAAGAGTTCCGTCTTCAATTCCATCATTTTCAAGATGTCTTCACTTCGAAATGCATTCGTTCGATTGAAGCAGTTTTCGGATAACATACCCGATCCCGGTCTCCTCGAAACAGCATTCGATAATTCGCTGTAAACTCAACCCTGGTTCTTTAGGAAATAAATAGTCAAAGATAATATCGGAGATTACCTCCTAACCGTTAGTGGATGGATTTCCTTATCATTGTCCTAGGAGAATGAAATAAGAGTTATACGCATAATACAACATCATCGAAGACAATGTTCCATATAACTCACATGTTTCTCCTAGTTATTTCCAAAGTTACGTTTGGGTCCAAATTCGATAGTCGATTATTTAACTATCGGATAATAATCGTTCAATCAAGTATTTTTTTTCCATAGGGAAACCAACATTGGTTAAAAATGTAAGTGACCGCTAGCCTCTCTATTAATCTTTCAAAAATAAAAACCACTTTGTAAATTACTTGTATAAGAATACTTTTACAAAGGTATATCCGCAAATCCTTATATTTCAATACTTGGAAAATATTTACATACTTATCTTAACGGTACAAGTATATTCATAAAACCGAGAAAGATTTATAAACCATCTTATAATCTTTGAAAATCATTCATAAACCGTTTTATAAAATTCAATCACTTAGAATTTCTTTTTATACATTTTCTAAAATCATTTATAAATCCTTTACAGTACATAAACCATTTATTATCCCAAACACCTTTTTACAAAACAAGTCCATCGATTAAACACTTATCACACAGAAAGTTACCATTTAAAACATCCTCTTACAAATCTATGAACTTGTTTCTTAAGCTTCTTTTGCAAATATCTAACCATTTATAAAACTCTTCCACCTTGTAAATAATCATCCCTTATGTTATCAAACCATTTAAAACTCCATTATAAAACCCAAGTCTTTCAACTTTATTTTTGGATCTTGAAACATTTATACATAATTTAAAGTCTTTACTTCAAAATATTTCTCATAAAAAAACATAATTATTTAAAATAACATTATAAATAAATAAATAGTAAAAATTTATTTTCAAAATCTTATTAATAAATCCTTATTTTTAATTTCAATCCATAATTATTCTTGAAATCATTAACCTTTCAAATCATTAGCATTTTGATAATTTCTTCAAAACAATATTAACTATAAACAAATAAATTTAAACAATTATAATTTAATTAAATAACCTTAAAATAATATCACTATAATTAAATAACTTTAAAATAATATTAATATAATTAAATAACTTTAAAAACAATATGACTATAATTGAATTACTTCAAAACAATATTATTATAATTAAATAACTGTATAATATTAATATAAATAGATAATCTTTAAAACAAAATATTTTTGAAACCCAATTTAAAATTATTTATCATTTACTGTCTCAAAAACCAATTCCGACTCAAATGGAAATTTATAGTATTTTAAAATACTAATTTAAGGCCAATAACTACCCAATGCTTAACTAATATCGATATTGATTTTCTATCACTACTGGGTTTTACTTTTCAAACATTTAACAATGTTATAACCCTTTTTTCCAGCAAATTAGGTTTATTATCCCATAATTCATATAACTGGAATATTATTGAAACCAAATCTACAGTAGTGAGGAATCCCGTTGGATCTCTCCAACCTGTCCCCTTGCATCACAGCTTACATATGTTAGCACATATATATGTGTGTGTGTGTGTGTGTGAATAAAATCAATGTTTATGAGGAATCCTGTTAGATCGCTCTGACCTACTTTTCCTACGTCACAAACATTATATAATCATAGAAGATAAATGAACCGTTTCGAGGCAGAATTCGTATACAAAGGGTCATCCGCTCTTACACGGGAATGTAATACGGTCTCATCAGCTCCAATAGGAGGAAATATATCCAAACCAACTAATAAATATATTAATTCATCCAAACAATCATTGAATAATTTTTATCAATGACATATCATTCCAGCTAACCAAAAAGGTGAGTTTAACTCACCGAAATTTTCTGTCGTCGTCGAGGCATTCTGGTTTGGAATTAAAATCGGACGACGTTCGATTTTAGCCCCAAATTTCAACTGCCTCGAATTCCAAACTAATTCCATTGTGAAGATCTTGACGAAAAGATTCCAACGCAAAAAATGGCGTTTGAATCTGACCTCGTATGAGTGAGATAAGAAATTTATAAGTTATCAATGAATTTTAAAATTAAAATCAAAACAGCTTATATATATTTACACAATTACCCTTCTTCCTATCTTCATACCCAATTCCAAGATCAAACATGTACAGGGTATCACAACCCACTCCTTTGTGCATGAATTTGAACTGATACAGAGCTATGGTCCTCCGTTTTGTGAGTTGTCTTCGCCTATGAACTTCTTTACTCGAACCACACCCGCTTGAACCAAAATCCGCGCCGAAGGTCGCCCTCCCCACATGCGACCTGCTGCCATCCCCCACGACTACGCACTGTTTATGCAACAAAATTCGATGCGGAAACCTTAAAAACTTCAAGCCTAGGTGAAAAACTTGTTCCCGAACCCAAATCTAAGCTTCGTTCTGTGAATCGCTGACCAAACGATCCATAAAAGCTAACCCTAGCTGCTAAGCAAGTTCGGCCATCTCCTAAATTCAATGCCGCACCTTTTAAAAATGTACCTGTGCGATGATCACCTCAAATCATGACTTTTAAGGCTTGCTTGGCTATTTTTCATTGAGTAATTATTGAAATATTAACTTTTGAATTTCATATTTTAAAAGAAAAGACCTGACTTCATTTTGAATTAAGTTTAAATAGGGGGAAAATATGGCTGAATGTAGTGAATATATATACATATATGTTATTTTAAATTTTAAATTATTCAACAAAACATACCCGAAAATTTCGAACTCCAAACGAGGCATGTCGCCTAGCGTTCTACATATTATAACTTTATTCCATACGCAATGAAACTTATCCCGATGCCTAATTCAATCGTATGCAGAAGATAGGTTTTTAGACCCAGTTATTATATTGTATTTTCGACACTAATTTCAATGCATTTCTATCTCGCACGACCAAACGATACGTCCAATTGTTATGAAACTTGATGGCATACAATAATTCTCTATTACGGATCCAATGAAACTTGTTTCGTCGAAATCTGAAACTGTACCTCGAAAGGCTATTTTCACTCGTTTAATAAGACAGATTATTTTAATAACCAAATTAATCACTTTTAAATTTTCATTAAAAATTTTATTATCTTCATTCTTATGCAATAGAATTTTAATAAGCTTGGAAATCATTTTTATCCAAACTAAAACCTAGGATTCAATTATCTAAACAATTTGAAATATTAAATTCAACAATTTGATAATCAAATAAATCAATATATTTGAAATTCAAGTTATTTAACTTATAAAATCAAATTTTCAATATTTAAAATCGATTAAATATTTCAAATTCAAATGATTGAAACTCCGGATTGTTACAATTGGGGTGGAATCAAAGACTTCTCTCCATCTCCCTTGGATGGGTGCTTTGACCATGCCCAATGGCAGGATCAAAGGCTTTTTTTAAAGAAACAGGTGTGTAATGCATTACTACACAGCCCATTTTTAAAATATATTATAAATAATAGGAGCTGAGGACGACCAACAAGCCTGGTCGGTAGCCAATAGAAGTATTCATAGATAGAGAAAACCCAAAAAGGACAAATGCAGCAAGTTGTTTATACAATAGTAGAACCAAAGTTATAATGTAAACAGTCAAAGTGAGGGAATTATTAAGTGTGAGCTGGGTTGAAGGTCCCGTGAATGCAGCAAAAGGGATCCACAGAATAGGTTCGATCATGAGCAATCAATCTAAAGCGTCGTTGTTGTTGGGAGGAAGGCGCCAAGTGAAGGGACGCCTATGCACTAAGCCTGTCCATTGAGAAAACAAATAGGAGATTTTGTTACAAATTCTAATAATACTGCATTTAGGTTTATTGAAAACATAAGCATTTCTTTCTTTCCAGATGCACTAGCTATAGATGCCAATAAAGGAATTAAGAACTTCATCCGGATTTCTATATTTCCAATAATCAAAAAACGAGTGTATGGTCGGGATATAGCCAATAAGGTTGGCGGGATCAAAGGCTTAATTGACCATTGTTATTTAGATGGTTACTTCGACCAGGCCTTATGGTGAGACCGAAGGTTTATCCCATTCTCCATGGATAGGTGCTTTTAATAGGCTTGACGGTGGGATCAAAGGCTTAATTTACCATCGCTCTTTGGATGGTTGCTTCGGCCCAACCTTGTGGCAGGATCGAAGGCTTCTCGTCCATCTCCTTTAGATGGGTGCTTTGTTTAGGCCTAATGGTGAGATCAAAGGCTTAATTGACCATCAATCTTATGGATGGTTGGTTCATCTAGGATAGGATCGAAGTCTTCTCGTCCATCTCCTTTGGATGGATGCTTTGACTGGGCCCAGTTGTAGGATCAAAAGCTTAATTGACCATCACTACATGGATGACTACTTCGGCCAGGCTTGCATAGGAATAAAGGCTTAGTTATCCTCTTTCAGATATGAGGTGTTCTTTTGCCTAAGAATACCGCCAACCACGTCAAGTTAGGAGCTAAGTCAAACATGCTGCATCTCAGTCCAGGGGCTGTCATTTGGGAAAATCTTTCAATAATCCATTTTATTCATCCAATGTCGTGAAGTATGATCTAATGTTCGACGTTAAAAATACTTGATATCACATTTTCATCTGGTCTACTTAATAGATAAATTCCCAAGGGAATAACTTCATAGATAACCAGTGGTAATTCCCAGTTTGAACCCAGTGAGCCATCCGATAGATCCTTAGTATTTTCCATTAATCTCCATAACACTAGATCTCCTTTCTTAGATGCTTTTCTTTTTACCGTTGAATTATAACATTTGGTGATTCTTTTTTGTTTTTCAGCCATTTGTACAATAGCTTGATCTCTTAACTCATTAGATTGATCTTTTAACTCATTAAGCAAGTCAAGGGACTTTTTCATTATTTATTGATTTGATTCATAAGTATATGCAACTCTTCGGCATGAAGGATCTTTAACCTCGACGGGTAGCATGGCTTCAAACCCGCAGTTTAAGATTATGGGGTATGTCCATGGTGGTCCTTGTAGAAATTCTATACGACCATAAAATTGAGGGAGAGATCTTCCATCCAATTTCCTTTTGCTTTCCCTACTCCTTTGGAAGAGCTACCGAAGAAAAGCTTTTTAGCATCCTATTTCTTTCACAAAAATTGGTGAATGATTCGCTTCGAATTGAGTCCCTTTATCAGAAGTAATCTTATCTGGGAGTTCATATATGCTAACTATATTCTCTGTGGAAAACTTCAAGACCTTCCCTATGGTGATGTTTAGAAAAGGCTCTGCTTCTACCCATTTGGTAAAGTAATCAATGGCTACTATGGAAAATTTACTCCCCCTTTTGATATCGGTAGAGGTCCAATCAAATTAATTCCCCATACATCAAAATGCTATGGGATTGTAATGGTAGTCAAATCATTTGGAGATAACCGTGAAATCCTAGGTTTTTTTGGGCATTTATCACACCTTTTAACGTAGGGCAATACTTCTTAGTCATACGAGGCCAATAGTATCCTTACCTCAATACTTTTCTTGCTAGTTTTATCCCATTAGAGTGATCCTGACAGAATCCCTCATGGGTTCCTTTTAACAATCATACCCCTGTTTTTGGGGCAATTATTGCAGGTAATGTGTTGAATACCCTTTTCTATATAACATCCCATCGATTAGGGTATATAAAGGGGCTTGGTATTTCAATTTTCACTATGCATTCTTCCCTTTGGGCAATATCCCTTTTCCCACGTATTCGACTAAGGGCATCATCCAATAGTTAGCATATTGATCCTTATAAGTGCTTTTTCCCTTTCTCTTGGGAGCTCTCTTGTGATTACTCGCTCCTCATGAGTCTTCCTCATCATATTGTGGTTTCTAAGCTTGGGATCAAGTTAGAAATATGTTATTTGGTCAATCTTCCAAAATTTCATCGTTTGACTCTTCTTTTCCTGATCCGATACTAGGGTTATGTTGGAATCCAATATGAATAATTCTAACTACCGATGCCTTTCGGGACTTGCTAGTTTTGCTAAATTATCTACTTGTGCATTCTTTTCTGTTGATATTTGATAAATAAAATAGTCTTCAAACTAAACTAGCATTTCATGAATCCTTTTCACGTACTGGGCAAACTGACTATCTTTAGTTTAAATACCTTTTCAATTAGTTTATCATTGATTGGGAATTATTAAATATTTCAATCCTGGTATTTTATCTATTGAACTAAGGTTAATTTTGATATCATAGACTCATACTGTAATAGCCTACATTTTTGGACGTCCAAAATCGACAATAAACCACACATCTCAACTCAAACCATTCAAAAGGGAAGATTGTTAATGGGGTAAATAAGAAAATAAGAGAAAAGAAGGAAAAACAAAATACATAATCTCACAGCGGAATGACAAAATATAATAATCAAATAAACAGTTCATGAAGCTGTTTTACAAATAACACTTGATTACACTTTTACAATACAATCGAGTTATACATACAACAGGTATAATAAGATAATGCAGCGGAACAACAAGATGCAGTGGAATAAATATAATAAATAGTAGACTAATCTCCATCTTCATTCTCCAAAATAAAATGGTCTTCAATACACTGAAAAGCTCAGACTGACCCCAGCATAATGAAAAGACAAAATACTCAATTTAGAACTAAAAGATCTTATGTGAGTTAAATCAACAACAAATCAATATGAGTGTAACAGCTTCAGAGATGTTTAAGGGATTTTACATATCCTATCCAATGTATAATGTGCGTGCAATAACTTCAGAGATGTCCGAGATTTTCATCTCCTAAGGATCCATTAAAATATATTACTATGAAGTAATATACGCTATATATGTAATGTCTGATAGTAAAGTATAATATACTGAAAATAGCGTTAAGGCATTACCCATATCCCCCTTAACACATTTTATAATGTTATGGTCTATACAGTACTGTAAACTCCATCAAACCGGTGGGATATCAAGGTGCACTCCATAGGTACGACACAAAACAAAATCATAGTGGGCTCACTAGGGAAGATGACATGGCATGCAAGATTATACCTTAGGTAGGATTCTACCATTTTGCGGCACTTGGCTGGTGGTAAAGCATAGCAGCTACTACCGCCCACCTCGGAACAACATTGCCATAAGAAAAGGGACCCAACTCAATCACAATGTAAAAGATTGGTATCGAAGAAGCGTGTCCGATAGGAGAAGCGACTTCACATGGCCTGGTGATGGCTTATGTTTTAGTCATCCAAGCTGACCGGGGGGTCAGGGTTCCGTTTCTTACCTCATACCAGAAGCGTTCACCAAACCATCCTACTTCGTTCTGGATCCTCCATCGCGTGTACAGTTATTAAAGTGGTTTCGAAATTGGTAGAGAGTATGACAATATCCCACCCCAGTCTCTTTAACAACCAATCGTTATATTTTTCACACCGTGGTCATTTTATACAAATTTATGATAATAATCCAAAAAACAGTTTATACCTTCATATCAAGATATCTATATACTTATTCCAAAATATAAATATTTTCATAAATGCCGAGGAAGATTTCTTTCAATCAATTTTGAAAATAATTTATAAATTCTTATTAAATCATTTATAAACTATATGTATATGCTTTAAAACCATTTATAAAGCTATTTATAAATTCTAAAATGTTTTATAGCTCTTCCCCTTTTCATAACCTCTACTCGAATTCTTTTAAAATGCTTAAAAAGAACTTTATACAAGTTCTTTTATAAAATCCTATAATAAAATCCGTTCAAAAAATCTTTTATAAAATCTTTTTATCCATTGAAGTTATTATAAAAGTTTATATTTATTGTCTTAAATCAAAACTATATTTATTATATTAAATTAAATTTAAAACATATATATATATATATATATATATATATTAAAACTATATTAAATATTTTATTAAATTAAATTTTTTACTATTTAAAATATATATATTTAAACTAAATAAAATTATAAGTTAAAATCTTAAATTTGTACTTAAAACCATATATTGACATATAAGAAACTTTAAAACATATAAAATAAATTATTTTTCCAAATGTAAATTTTAAAAAAAATCATTAAAAAAAATTTTAAAAATCAAACATACTTTACCATTTAGAAAAAAATAATTTAAAACCGACCAACGGTGCCCATATATAGTTTTTTATCCTATGGTCGGTGATATGGTATATATCATTTCAACCCTAAAATAGTTAAACTTTCCGGGTATATATCATTTTAACCCGTATCCCGAATCAACAATTTCCAAATTAATAAAGTCGTTCGAGTTCATCATTTCAACCCATAATGATTTTTTCTAATCTATAATATCATTTGGGTATGTATCATTTCAACCCATAATGATAACATATATATAAACATCCAATCATCCAAAACGTCAACAGATAAACATCCATCATAAGCAACATCCAAATCGATATTAATTTAAATGGCAATATAGTTCAATATAAATTCAAATTAAATTAAAATGTCAAATTAAAATACCAAACAACAACCAAAAATATTCTTATTACGTCACTCACCTTTGATTTGTCATCGATTTAAAATCCAAATATATCCTAGAAATCCAACATTCTCATAATTTGACCAAACCATTTCCATGTTATTCGAAATTTTGATACGATCGCAATAGATGAAACCATGCGTTAATCGGAGCTTGCGTCAAAAAGTTATGCATGTTAGAACATTTGAAAATTTAAAGAAATCAAAAAGGGTATAATCGTAATTCTCATTATCACCTGCAAACCTAGCCCATGACATCGATCTCGACTACTACAGCACAACCTAGTCACCACCAAACTCTTCTAATCGCCCTCGCCTAAACGCTGTAATCCTCATATCAGACAATGACACTAGACGATGCACCTTCGACTAATGCTACAGTCCACGAACGCGACCCCCTACCCACAAGAATCTGCATCGCAGCCGTCGATCTTCTCACCAATTTTTGGAGATTTTGGGCAATATTTGACATGAATGAACCATGTAGATCGAGTCCATAAATCCTCCTCTATGTGACAGTACGTCCCGATAGTCGTTAGGATGAAGATCCACCGTTAAACGAAACCATGACCTATACGACTTAAACTTCTTCATCGTTTTCTGCTTAAACAATGGATCCAATCGAAAAAAAAATTACAACAATAGATTGAGTTTGTTAAGAGCTTTCCAATAATATAAAATTTGTTATGGTTTGAAGAGTCTGAATTTTCAATTTGATTTTGAATTTGGGAATTAGAAATTTGAAATTTTAGACATTGAGAAGGAGGAACAGATAAATAAGGTTGAACAGGTACATATAGAAATGAATAGATTACTAGGGTTAGAGAAAAAAATATATTTATACATACAGAGATAAATAAGAACGAGTGGACAGATCGATTTGGGTCGAAACTATAACAACGACCTGGAAAGCCAGTTTCGTTTCAAAAACGAAAGTAGGCCATCCAATATATTGATATATGTTTTCGATATTTTTGAACTCAATGGAACTCTTTTCAAACCCTAATTCCATTGTATACAGAAGTTAGCTTCCAAAATCAGATTATATTCATTTAAATTCTATTAACTGATTTCTACGTGTTTCGAGCTTGTGCGGTCAAACGATAAGTCCGATCGCTATGAAACTTGAAATCCAATAGTAATTCACTATTACAGATCCGATAAAACTAGTTTCGTTGAAATCCGAGATAGTGACCGAAATGGAAAATTTTCATGTTAATTAAATAAATTATTATTAAATTGATTTAATCGCTTCTAAATTCAAATTTAAAAGTTATATATTTTATCACTCTTGATTACATAGGAATTTATAATATTTTAAAATGCAATTTTCCATATTAAATTCAACATTTAAATATTACATTAATTTCAGCGTTCAATTACAACTGTAATAAAACCTCAATTAATTATATTTTAATTGCAATCAAATTCTATCATTTTGATTCTCACTCTTATTATTGAATCAACTATTACCTTATAAATATAATTAACATTAGTTTATATTTTATTACATTCTTATTCTACAGTTATCATCTTAACTCATATTAATTCTAATATTTCAATTACATTACATTAATTCTATTAACTACAAATTTAATTCCGTTAATTACCGATTTAATTCCTTATTTACAATTATAACCAAATTAACTTTACCATAATTTCATTGAAATAGTTGTCAATAACATTCAAACAACATTATTAAATTATATCCTAATTATTTTTCTCATTAATAAATCATAAACTTAAGTTCTCACAATGTTAAATTTCAAAATCTTATTTAATTTAATTTTTGTTAATTATTAAAAATACGAGTTGTTACACATACTCGGCTACATTACCGGTCGCATAAAATCCTAATTTCGTTGCTTGATGTAGTCCATGTCCATTGGGTGCAATTATCACATAACTGGCCCCCGCTTTTTGTTTATTTGAAGCCCCAACTAAATAAACTACCATTTTGGTTCAATCTTCTATTCTTTTACCAATTGTTGTACAACAAAACCTATA
This sequence comes from Allium cepa, assembly GCA_030765085.1. NCBI lineage: Eukaryota > Viridiplantae > Streptophyta > Magnoliopsida > Asparagales > Amaryllidaceae > Allium > Allium cepa. The sequence continues at coordinate 602,990,510 of CM060934.1, read as the reverse complement.
CAGTCTGCTACAAAGTCAGCCAGAGCTTGCCCTTTAATTGATATCTAAGGTGAATACTTAATGTCATACTAGCTTAACTCCATTCTCCATTTTATTAATCTTTTTGATGTTTCAGGTTTACTGAGACTTTGCCTTAATGGGTAGTTGGATAACATTTTGATGGGGTGGGCTTGGAAATAAGATCTTAATTTTTGCACTGTTTATAACAAACAATAGGTTAATTTTCTATAATCGAACATCTAGTTTTGACATCCTTTAACCTCTTTCTCATGTAGTGTACCGGGTATTTAACTCCATTCTCTTCCCTTATTAACACTAAGCTAATTGCGTGCTCTGATTCTACCATATACAAGAAAAAAAATCTTCTCACTCGATGGGGCTAGTAAGTATCAGTGGCTTTTCCAAATGATCTTTTAGCTTTTGGAAAGCTTTCTTACACTCTTATGCCCATTTAAATATTTGTTGTTTTTTAATCACATCAAAGAAAGGAATGCTTTTTGTTAGTTGCCTTTGATATGAATCTGTCGGGTGTTGCGATTAGTCTATTTAGTCCTATTACTTCTTTACTCATTTTTGGTTTCGCGTATTTCTAATTGCCTCATCTTATTTGGGATGGCTCTATGATGTATCCTAAGAATTTACCAAATTGGATATTGAAGGAGCACTTTTGCGGGTTTATTTTCATCTTGTACTTCCTTGATATTCTAAATTTCGCTCAGATCTCCTATATTATTTACCTCCTCCTTAGAATTTACTAATATATCATCTACATATACTTCTAGTTCTTTTCAATTTAGCATTTGAACATCATATTTACTGGTAAACTTAGTAACATGCCCCATGGGCAATTCTATAATTTATTATAAATTAATTAACTCTTTAATCAATTCTCATTAGTAATAAAAGTGTTTTTTTCTGTTATATATTTGTTATAATGTGTTGTAAATGATTAAATATTTAATTAAAATATATTAGTGATAGTAACTACAAACAGTTGTATCATAAGTATTGTATCACAATACAATAAGTATGTAATTTTAAATATTTCTAGTCAAGATGTATCGAAATTGGATATTGATGCATCCATTGAGGCTACATTACATAACGCCCTTCAAATGTTTGACAGTGTATTACTCATGACTATTGAAGGGCACCAAAGGGTTACGTATTGATAGTTATTAGATAACAATGAAATGACTCACTCGATAGTTTTATGTTGGTTAATATAACTATGGTCAAAAATAAAATATATATTTGACAAATTTACATTGTTATCTTGACTTGAGAATACCGTTGATCTTCAATATGAAAGATTTGCTTTGATTATAGTCAAATCATAGCATGTCGTCCATCAAGTGACTATGGTTTGGTCGAGTGGACATATTGAGAGTGAAACACTCTTTAAGAAAGGATTCGTTTCCTGGTTACATGAAGTTATTATCACGGTCAACTCAAGTTAACTTAAAGTCAAAATCTCTGGCTAGAGTAGTTCGATTAATAATGATTGTTATTATTGAACTAAGGACTTAGTGCTTGGACTATAAAGTTGAGTTTGACGGTATTAGAATTTTGACTATTTCCTAATTCCGTAGTCCGAATTGATATAATTTTGACGAAGAGAATTAATGTAATCAAACAATAAAAATGGACAGGCCACTATAAAAACTGGCCGACTTTTCAAAAAAAAGAGAATTAGTGTAATTTATAGTCACGGCCGGGTAACGCTTAACAGAGTAAAATTGGATTTTTTCAAAAGCAAGTGATAAATTTGATTAAAATGTCACTCCACCTGCCAAGTGAACCGTGAACGTTAATATTCGAATAGTTTGATATTAATCGCTGATTGAATTTACACCTAGAGAGTCACACAACCGAAACATCGATTACTCCTTTGACCAAATGATTTAATTAATTTGTAATTGCTATAAATTAATTAAATTAGTTAATATTTATGAATATTAATTACAATATTTTATTTGGATCTAATGAACAATATTAAATAAGTTTATAATGATTATAAATATATTAATCGATATACGATATCGACATGCGTTTAAATTGGATTTAAATGCAATATAATTCTTTTGGGCTTTAAATGAGTTTGAAACCCATATAGGGGCAAGTATATTATGTCATAATAGACCAGGTAGGGTGCATCTATATGATGGGAAGATGGGCTAGGGTTTTGATTTGATTAGAGGAAAGAATGGGTAAGAGAGAAATATGGATCTTGATTCTAACTTAACGCTCTAATCTCTCCTCTACATTAGCATCATAATCCACACTCATTTTCTACTTTTTGAAGCCTCCATATACCTCTCTTTTGGTCAAAATGCATCCTCACGCCTTCTCTATTTCCAAGTTCAAATCAAATTTCAACAATTGCTATACGATAGCCGATGTTCATTGGTTCAAAAGCTAGCACCTTGCTAAATTGAAATCTTATTCAAGAAGTCAGTCTCTTCATTTCACTGTGTACCAATAGGCTCTAGAGATAAGGTAATATTCTATTATACAACTGTATATTAAATTTTAGATAATATGTATATCATATATTGTTTCGTTAGCTAGGTGACGATCCCAATACATTGGCATATCATCAAATTCAGAATGGTTGTCTGTTCATATGCTTATATAATTAAAATAAATAAAATAATTTTTTTAACATATACATGCCCTAATACTCATGGCTCAAGATTAAAAAGAATTTGATTTTTCATTTAAATTAATTTATTATACATTATTTAAATATATTAAACTTTATAATTTAAATACTAAACATTATACTATACAAAATAGGTTTCAAAAATTATATATAAGTATTTTTATAGCTAAAATTTTTTTAGCATAAAAATACAACTTCAATATATGTATAAATATTATTTATTTCAAATCGCTAAAATTAATCTACAAAATAAATAAATGTATCATAACATATAATTTAAATTTTATAAAATAATTTTCGCAACTGATAAACATTAAGCTGCAATATGTGTTTGTGCGCGCACACACACACATCTATACAACAAAAAACCTTTGAGAAAAAGGAAAGACAAACAAAAGCATAAAGAACAGTTGAAACTAGATAATGACAAAGACATCTGAAGGGTGTTATTTGTCCAAGTAAGCATACAATTAATTCGGTATTCAATTCTATAAACGGCGTAAATTTTCTCACCCACTATCTTCCAACATTCTTTGCTCAAACCGTCTACTCTCCATTTAATTAAGTTGACTATCATTTATTCAAGTTTCAGTAATAGTGCCAGTAACTGTTTACTGAATCAAAGTCGAGTTAGTATTCTACACTAAAACCCTTCACTAGTAGTAGGTAAGCTTTTATTATCTGTAATGTAAAATCAATCATACCTTTTTAATCGCAAATTGTAAATTTAGTTTTTAATGATTCGTTTTGATATTTTCTATTACATCGACTTTTGCTGATATGCTTAATCTTCCATCTACTGAAACCCACTTAATCTTCCATTTATTAAAACCCAATGCTACTTTAACAACAATAAGAAATGCTGATGCGCTTACCTTCTTACTACTAACAGGTTGATTTTGATTTATCAGTCAACATTCAAAACAATATGTTGAATCTTCTATATTTATTTTCTACCTCGGTAATGGTTTGCTCAACAAGCATTTCATTTTTGCTGCAATTTCATTACTAGCTCTATGGTTACACTGTCTTATATTGAAAATTAGGTATCGTACCATCGCGTGTGGACATGGGGAAAGTTTGAGAAAGCTTGCTCAGAATATTACATTTTCATTACTAGCCGCCAAGGTGAGAAATTTTTAGTCTCATTGTACACATGAAATGTTTGAAATAATGACCCACTAACTCTTCTCTATTTTATTTTTGGTGTACTGCTGTAAGGTCAATGTAATATGTTTTACTTTCTTAGTTCTAAGCTAATGTGCCTGTAACGACCCAGAATTTTTAGAAATTAAAATTTGAATATTTAATTTATTTTAAGTATTAATAAGTGAATTTATAAGTCAAATAAATTTTATCTTGAATTATTGGATTTAATTGAACAATTAAATCAATAATTTAATATGTTCAATTATGGAAATAATTGAAAATCGAGTTAAATATGATAGGAAATGATTTGTAAAATTTTATTTTATCATATTGAAGTTAGAATGATATTTTAGAACTTTTAAAATCGAATTTAAAGTTTATTTGTGAAAATTGAATATTTTAATATTTAATCGACTAGTGAAAATAGCCAATTTTTGAACAGTCTCAGAATTGGACGAAACCAGTTCCATTGGATCCGTAATAGTTAGTTATTACCGGATTTTAATTTTCGTGTCAATCGGAGTTATCGTTTGAGCGTAGCAGCTCGAAACGCATCGAATTGTTTTTAATTTTAATTTGGCGAGTTAAAATAGCCATTTTTCAAAAAGTCTCGGATTTCGACGAAACTAGTTTCATCGGATCCGTAATGTGATATTATTGTAAGGTTTCAAATTTCATGTCAATTGGATTTACCGTTTGTCCGGTACAAATTAAAACGCCTAGAAAATCGCTTAAATCGGTTTAATTCAAATTGAACGTTTATAGCCATAACTCGCACAGATGTCCGAATTAGCTTCCAAAACCTATTCCATTGTGTCCGGAACGCGGGGTAAACCTTAGAAACGCTGGTTACGGCGCGTAAATCGGAGTTCGGAATTTCCGGATGAATAGTGTTCGATTTTCTTCTATAAATAGCCACCATCACAACTAAAAAAAAAAATATAAACCTAAACCTAATTTCTTTCAGCCGCCACCCTCTCCCATGAACGGCTGAAATGTTCCCAACTTCTTCTTCTCTTATCTCTTCATCCACTCAACGATTCGACGAACTTTCAACTGCAAACTTGTAGAGCACAACATGTTCTACGTATTCAACGGTGGAGATGTGATTTGGAGTTGTAATTTATGAGAAAGGGAGCCGCATTTCCTTGAAGTTGCGCACGGAATTCCATGCTTTAGGGGGGGCCGAGCTCTCTAGGGTTCAGGCCGAGCATGGAGGTTGGGGAGGCGAGCAAGATGGGGTAGTTTGATGAAGTATAGTCGAGTGATGGAGGAGCAAATGCTAACCCTAGTTCGTGATGTTATGGGTTCTATTCGCGTGAGTGTCTGGAGATGGAAACGTGAGGGGGAAGGAGATGCTATGTGCGGTCATGATGCGTGGGAACCAAATCCTACGGCCTGTGTTGTTGTAGGTTATAAAAATTAGAAATTTAGTTGTAATTTGTATATAAATTAATTCGTTAAACTTTAAACCGTGATATCTTTGTCATACGAGGTCGAAAAATTACGAAACAGGAAGCGTTGGAATCGTATGGACGAGCACTACGCGATGGAGTTGGATTGGAGTCGTTTGGAGTTAGTGAGAATTTTGGGTAAAATTAAACGTCCGTTTAATTTTATTCGAAATAAATCGCTAAAACGGAATTTAAATCAAGGTGAGAACTTCTCACTCAATCGAATCAGTTTCGATTTTATTTTAAATAGTTAGATTTAAAATATTTGAATGCATGTTTGAATGTTGATTGATATCTATTGATTGTTAAAATAGACATTATACGCCGTTAGTAAGCGGATGTTATTTAATAAAAACATATACCGCGAATATTTCATAAACAGTGAAATTGGTATTATATATAATATCAATATATATATATTGGCATATGTATATATTGCAGTTGTTGATTTCCCGTATTTTTTAGCGGATGAGACCCTATTGCGCCGTTATTAAGCGGATAATATTTATTAAAAACATATACCGCGATAATTTCGTACTGGAGCGAAATTGGTATTGTGCTAATGTTTGTGGATGCAGGAAAACAGGTTGGAGGGATCCAACAGGATTCCTCAACAGTTTTTATTTGATTTCAGATATTTTGATATTTGATGGATTATCATATCGATATATGATATCGTTGTTTGTCGTGATTGACTATTTGGTGTGTAGCATCATTGGACCCAAATTTTGGGATTTTAAAATGATTTTTAAAGGTGATTTTTGAAAAGTATACGTTATAAACTATTTTTGGAAATTTATTTATTTTAAATAAATAAACGTTATACTTTTAAAAGTTATAAAATTATGTTTTTGAGAAATATAGTTAAAAGATTGATTTTTGAGAAATATGGATTAATGATTTTATAAAATAGTTTAAATGGGATTTTTGAATATATTATTAAAAGTTTAAATATAGGATTTATAAAATTTGATTATTTTATAAATCAAAACGGTGAAATTATAAAGGAAATTAAAGATGTTTTAGAATAATAATATAATTTGATTTATATTAAGAGATCTATAAATGGATATTTATAAATTGAAATGTTGACATTATAAAACGAGTTTTTATAAGTGTTTGAATGAAGTGGAAATGAATTTCATAAATGAATGAAATTTATGGAATTATAAACTGTGAAGTTATAAAAGAAATTTATAAATAGTAAGATTTATAAATTTGGTGAAATTATTTGAAGAATAGATTGGTTAAATAAATGGATCTTATAAGTTATAAGATTTATAAATTGGAAAGTCTTTAAAAGAACGATTTTGTAAAATAATCGTTTTATAAGCATTTGACTTATAATATGAACTTTTAGTTTATACTTGAGTTATAAACTGGAATAGATTAATAAAGGAATTTATAAAAAGAAGTTTTTATAAGATAAATAGAAAAGGGATTTATAAACGTTGTTTTATAAATTCGCAAACGACTTATTTTGATAAGTAAATTGTTGAAACCTATTAATGGAGTTATATTCACGTTTTGACTGTGAATAATCCTTTGAAATAAAATGTATAGAAATGATGAAATGTGTTAACGTAGTATATTCACGTTTTTGAATAGTGAATAATATGTTAAAGAAATTGTTTTGAATGTGATATTTTAAACAGAATTAAAACGATCTAACGATGTTTTAAATGCATGGAGATTCGAAACCATAGATTTCAACATTTATTGTTGAAATAGACGTTTTCGAGAAATAAAAGGAAATGGTGGACTATAACACTATTGTTATAGTAAATGATTTCCGAAAGGAAGTGTTTTGTATAGTATTGGGATTTATATATCTATTTTAATTTCGAATCCCTATACTAGTGATTTTGGGTTGTCGTAACGATGTTTTACGCAACATTCGTTTTGGCCCAAATAAATATGTTTAAGAGAATGATTTCCTTAAAGAATGAAATATATACTTAATTTCGATTTAAGTATACTGAATATTTTCCAAGCGTTGAAAATAAATAAAATTTGTGAATTACTTATTAAATAAGTATCGAAATGTTTTCCAATATAAAGTGAATATTTTGAGAATTTATCTTTTTGAAGATAAATTGAAATGAATAATTGAAATCGTATATGCATGGATATTTTGAAATATAAATTCACTATGGAATTTATGAATGAAAATGGAAGTTGTTTAAAAATAAATATTGATTTATTTTTGAAGTGTGAAAACTATATATATCTAGTAAAGATATTTTTGGAAAGTAAATAATTTGGAAAATTATTTGGAAACTGGTGATGTGTGCATATGCATTGATAGTTCAATAACCGACTATCAATATTTCCCTTTGAATGGGTATTTATTGTGATTTGTTTGAATTTGAATGCCACACTTATTTTTGAATAAGCGCTCACTATTCGGGTTAACCGGGAAAGGACCATGGGGTCGTATAACCCATTCCGAATATGTGATACGCCGTTGTGAATTGCATTGAAGATCGGTGTTGAAGACCCGGTATTTGCGAGAGCGATAGGATGACCTGTCGGTTGACTCTGCACCGAGTAGCTACGGTATAGAGTTCTCCATATGTGATGGTGAATCCGATCAGGATTGTGAATATCCGGATTGCAAGGGCTTCGTAAGAAGTGCCTTCGGTTTTGTTCGAGCCCGGAACAGACTTGTATGGATTGTATGTCTGACGTTACAAATTGAGATATAAAGCAGATTTCTTTCAAATATATTTCTGTTGGTGGCGGAGAATTTATTCTTTTAGCTTAACACCCTTCTCTGAGACGTACGAGCTCAGAGGTTATGTAGTTGAAGTTATCAGCGATATATTCCTAATTTGGTAATGTGACATGCTGAGTGTTGCTGTAAATGATCATTGTGTTGATTATTTGTGATAGGATCATTTGTTTGATCGTCTATCTTTGTGATCATTTCTATGATCATTTGTTGACCCAAAGCACGGCTTTTGTATAAAGTGTGTTTTTGTGGACGTGACTTCGTCGAGCCTCACACCCCGTGAATGGTCAAAACAGGAAAGATGCGGCAGGGTTATGAGGGGTAGCGCCCTTTAGGATGTGTGCATTTCCTTCTGGAAAAGGGTGGTATCATGGTATGGAGCCCAGATACTTACTCATGTTGAAAACACTTTGTTATGATTGTGTGAATTGATTACGAGCGCTTGGATAAAGGTCCCAAAGGACCGGGGGATGGCATATTCGGTCAGTTGTTACTCAGTTAGGGGTAACCCGGCCTTGTGTTGGTAGAGATCCGGTTTGGTTCTCGGGGATGTCCATCCAGAGGCATTCTCATGTGGCAATGGGAAGTTCCTTGGCCTGATCATTCGTTGGAAATCCAAAGAAACAATACGAGACTTGTACGGTTTTAGTTGTATAACCTGCTATGGAATGTGGCGGTAACCTGCTATTGAACATAGTTAGCTATAGTAGGCATACGATAATGGTCGTATGTTGGCTAAGATTTATATTCTACTTTCGAAATGAATTTTTCTCTACACTATGCACTAGTAATAATATCAAATGTTATTTAAAATACGTATCAAGCATCTTTGACTATCATAAGGAGAAATCTCCTCCGATTCTGCGTTTGCATGTGTGTGTGTGCGGGAGGCCTTATGGTAGTCTCATTTTTAAAAGCATTGCGAATTGACTTTAAAAAATATTCTTCTATTTTGACTTTAAAGATAAACAAACTGTTTGAGTTCTCACACCAGTCACATGACTGACTCGGAGTTTATTGTTTTCCTTCCTAAACTCTGGGTGCCCACCAATTTCCACACGGGCAGTTAAGAGTTAGGTTTATCAGGATATTCTGGATATTCTGGAGTTGCTGGAGGCAAGCTGGATGGCATGGCGTATTACTAGTATATATCCGCTGTTTGTTGTTGTTTGTGTTGTACACTCTGATGATATGAAGTAATGAAATGTATAAAATGTAATAACTGATATAGTTCTTTGTTTAAAGATTATTCATTTATTATTATATGTTGTTCCGCTGCGAATTGTGAGATTCTGTTGTTGTTCTGTTGTTTTCTATTCCGTCCTATTCTCTTTTCTTTCTATTTTCTATGTTCTCTATTCTATTTTTCTTTCTCTATTTTCTATTTTCTGTTTTCTTTCCCCTCCATTTTCTATTCTCTCTAATTTCTATTTTCTACCTTCTTATCTCTTATTTTCTCTCCTATCTTTTCTTCTCTAAATTATCTCTTCGTTTTCTTTTCTTAAATTCTTTTTAAAAACCCTAACTATTCGGTTTTTCGGCAATGAAAAATCGAAACGTTACAGTGCCACGAATATTTATTCAAACGTGACAAAATTAAACGGCTTACAACTAATATACAATCTAAATCCATCCATGATTAAATACTTTTATTTGTTGCCTATATTTACTTATGCTTTCATCTATATTATACAAATTGTTGCTCATGAGTAGTAAATATGTGCCTAAAATTCAATGATTTGTGGTGATATAGATTATTTTTTTTCCTCCTACAAATTTGAATAAATTGGAAGCTAGAATTTATTTCACATTTAAGTTTTAGCAACTAGGTAAATTATACCCTTAGGTTATTATGATAAGGTTCTAAGTTTAAGAACCCATAGTTGAAGTTATTTTCATTTCAGAGACACTACCATATATTATATAATTAATATTGGTTAAAAAAAACAAGGTGCCATACGTAATAGAGGCATTGTAACCAAAACTATCATACTATTGTTTATGTAGGTTGGTTACTTCTATAATACTATATAACAAATGTTGTATTGCTTGACAGAAATTTTGTCGAATACCATTCTATAAGTTTCAAAATATGTTCCACCCCTTCCCAAAAACCGATTTCATGTGAAAGGCTAGAATTATTGCACGACTAATTGCAAATACTTATGGTTTTCAAAAATTATAATATTTGCAGTGCAAAATGCAATTATTTATAGTTTAAAGTTCAATTATCTGCAGTTTAAACTGTAAAATATTTGCACTGTCAATTGCAACATTGCAATATTTTAATTTATTTTTTCGTATTAACTCGTGATTAAGTAAAGATTTAATTTTCGAAAAAACATAATTATTGAAAATAATTCTATGTGAATAATATGAAACCAGTTTTTTTTAGAAAGGACGGTCATGTGAGTTCGAAAATAATGACATCTCCCTAATTTTTACTTTTTTAATTCATAAGAATTCTATATTACCTAGGCTCCTTAGGTGGCAAAACAATTAATTAAAAAATAATAAATTTCATACGAAAAGTAATATACATTCAAGTATATTTATACCATAACACGGCCAAATAACCATGTTTATTGACAGTAAACAATTAGAAAATATAATCCTGGAAATGGCATAAATTCAAATATACTGGCATAATTAAAGTATATTTAAGAATTCAACATCATTTCACAAAGGCCAAGAAAAATAAAGTTAAGTTCACAATTGTAAATAAGTAAAAAAAATATTGTTCAATGATTTTGAAATATTAAATCTTGATTACACGTGTAATATTTATATATAACAACTTCCCATCATAAACATGTTCTTTTACAAATGACTGACAAGAAGTATGTACTAAATATATGCATATGACCAACTTTTAAAGTTCACAATCAATGGTTAGCATGAAAGCATAAGTAAATATTTATAGGCAAGCTGTATTTCTTTGTTACTATATATGAATTGCTGATGTACACTTATAGAGGCATATGGATTATTTAACTTTATGGAAATATGTGTTTATGCCTCCCATGGTTGCCAAACAATCACTCCATTTAAAAATGAATCTTTTGTCAATTTGGATGCCAAATTTGATTTTATGTTGGAACTAACTGTATGGCTGCTGTTGAGTCATAATTAGTTTGTTTTGATGTTCAACATATATGTTATAGATAACTTTATTTTTACCATGACAACATCATCATGTCCAATCACTTCTTGAATGACTTTACAGTTTTCTCCTTCAGTATGAATTTTGCGGTTTTATCCTTTAGTGCAGTAGCAACAAAAAAAACATAATTGAAAGCATATATTAAATATTTGAGACCACTCATTTTAGCATATGTATGTGCATATAAAAAAGGTATGCACACATAAACAACTGAGGGTACCATTACTTGCCATATTTAGATGAAGTTATAGCTAATCTGATATGGTCGACGTGGGTAATACTGTATTATGGCTTGGTGCTTGCATTAGAAGATTATTTTTGTTATACTCCACTTTATTTCTTTTTTGATTTATCTAGGTCCCACTAAAACCGTTAACGATTAATATGCAAGAAGTAGATGAATTTTGTGTTAATTTCTTTTGACCTCTAGAATGTTTAGTTAACTGAAACTAGCTTATGTTTATTTTATCTTTCAATGTTTTTTAATATGTTATAAAAAGCTAAAACTTCTGTTATGATTTGACGTTTACTTGATCTTATTTTACATGCAATTTCTCAAGGATTTTCACTGGAACCTTTGATAGGGCTGTATCATCAGGAAATGCAGTAGTATTAAAACCTATAGAACTTGCTCGTAACACGTCATCATTTTGCATCAAATTATTTGTATATAGTATTTCATCATGTGAGTAATGTGTTTTTTCGGTTGTTCGAATGTAATAGTTATATAAGTGATTGTTGGTTTCATACTATAATACACTAGTTATTACTATATAATTTACGTTGTGAACAAAATGAAGTGGAAACCGAACTAGAGCTACCACAGTCCACAGCGAGAGAAATATGCATATAAGATCAATAATTTTTAGCGACGTTTGAAAAGTGCTGCAGAAAAGAATATTCAGGAAAATAAACATTACAAAATATATATGGCGCCAATTATGAAAACGCTACTATAATATTTTGCAGTAGCGTCAGCGGTACTTTTTAATGGCTTCGCTGCGATAAAAGAATTTGGTTTCGTTTGTAGAACGCTGCAATATATTACATTTTAGAGCATTTATGAAAATGCAACAAAAAGTCTTGGACTTTTACTTGCATGTCATATAACGATATTCTTTAAAACGCCACTATAAGTTACAAGTATATATGCACGTCCAGTTGGACCTGCTTTTGTTCGATGAGCCATATTTTATTGTGTAGCTGTTAAAAAACAATGACAATAAAATTAATGCAATGATTGCTTGCCACATCGGTACATTAAGATATAGCCAACTACCTTTGAATTGCCTCATTAATTGGTTCAATGTACAAGAAAGTAGGATCGGACCTATACAAACAAACAATGTTCTATGTACCTCTTTCAGTTTAAAACAACTATTTTATCTGACTATTTTTTACGCGAGCTTATATCAAACTATTTTATCAATGCAGTCTGTATGTATTATGATTTAATGTTAATTCTCTGTGTATATAATTTTATTTCATGGTTAAACTTATAAATTTCACGCACAGTTAACTCAGACGGATACGCTGGCTAACAAATAATAAATTACCTTATAAATAACTGTCAAAATTGATATACATGGTAATGGTACAATACAAAGGGAAATAAAACAATAACCGTTTTTCTTAGGAGCTCTAAAGGAGTTGAGAATTCGAGAGTAAGAACAAAGCTTTTACCAAATTCGAAATAAGTGATAATGGCCACATCTACACAATATTCCAGATAATATTTTAGTCAAGTGCCAACTATTTCCTAATAATACAATAGAAAGGCTTGTCACTGAATTAGTCAAGTTCACACTTTTTTGTAACTGTGATAGAACTACGTAGAAAATATTTATAGATCCTATTAGTTGATAACCTCCACCCATTAATGGCAATATATAAGTATCTATGTGGATGGTCTTGCTTCCATAGCTACTCCTAAGTCCATTCAAAATCTTAAATTCTAATTTAGATCACCTATTATTATAAAATACTGAAATTTTATCTAAAATGCATGATTCATCAATAACATCTAGCTTTAATTAATCCTCGAATAATTTTTGTCTAAATTATTAATCTCAAGTTCGTACATATCACCTAGCGTTCGCCTAACCATTTTTGTCACCTTCATTTTTTTATCTTTTCAAATCAATTGTGTTTGTGCATTACAGAGCCAATGGGTTGGTTTGCAGCCCAGTTCATATCTTGCTCCTCATACAAAAAATTTGAGTTTATTATTAGCTTCGCTGTAACATATAACAACCCGTATATTTGTACCATTTAAATTGACGATATTCCATACTTGTCAACTTAAATAATACAAAACACGAATCATTAATGGAGTATATATATATATATATATATATATAAATTAGAATCATCACAGAATCACAGAAATATAACATCACAGAATAGTGCAGCGGAAAATACAACATAGTCATAAGAGTAGTTCATGAAACTACCCAAAATACAACAATGTCTCAGATAAAATAAAATAGAACAACATAGATGTCCAATAGTCCAAATAGAAAGAACAATACTGATAAGATAAGATAATGATAGTCTTCGGTCTTCAGCTCCAAATAGAACAGCAACAGCAATCCTCAGTCTGATCCGAGCATAAGCATAAACAAACACTCGAATCAGGACATATATTCTTATAAAGATAATATGGTTCAAGATTTGAAATAACAATAACTGAAAGATGAATGGAATAACATCTTTGAGGATCCGTTAAACTATTTATACATAGTAATGTACGATAGATAGATAATGTCTAACAGTAAAGTAAAATATCAAAATAGTGTTAAGGTGTTACCATTGTCCCACTTAACACATTTTATATAGCATTATAGTCTATACAGCACTGTAAACTCCACCGTAAACTAGTGGGATATCAGGGAGTACTCCATACGTATAATACAAAACAAATTCGTAGTGGTCGCGTATATGGAGATACAAGTATGACAAGGCACATGAGGCAATACCCAAGGTAGTGAAACTACCGTTTGCCTGATCCAGACTGGTGAGAACGCATCGCCGCAACGATCGCAACACCGCGAAACAACACTCCAAGTTCAAGGGTGCGCACCAATCAATCACAAAGTAAATGAGTAGTTTACGAAGAAGTGTGTTCGCTCATGGTAGCTAACCCCATTTGGCCCGACATGGCTCCTGTTTTAGTCATTTCCAATTTGACACAAGTGTCGAGGCTATCCATTATCGTTCTCTTTCTTCAGTCATCGCGTTCGTCATTCCTACCATTTCATCCATGATCACACTCCACGTATAGTTATTAAAGTGGTTTTCGGTTTAGACAGTGAGTGTGTCCCTAACCGATTCCGGTTCCTTTAATAACCTTCGTAATTAATTTACCGACTGGTCATTTAATATATTTCAAAACCAATTCAAATTCAATTTCAATTAGAATTCGTAAATCAACATTTCGTTAGTCTTTCTAAATCAAATTCCAAAAATTTACGTTTCATAACTTCCAAATCTCATTTCAAAATTCCTATAATTCAATTTCAAGTTCAAATTTAAAACAATTCAAATATTCATTTAATTTCGTATATAAGTTCATTCCATAATTATTTAACTTAATTTAACGTTCAAATTGAGTTAAACTCATTTATCGATTTCATTCGATATTCATTAAATTAACTCTATCATTAAACAATTTCAATTAAATTTCCAATTCATTACATTACCGTCTTAAGTTCAACTTATTATATCGAGCTTACAAATTAATTTAAATTAAATTTGTAAATCCAATTCTTTAAATTTCAATTCTTTCGCTTGTTTTGATAAAACGCATTTTTATTTCTTGTTAAAGGAATTTAATTTCATTAATTTATTTCCTTCGTTACAAATTTCAAAACTCAATTAAAGAAAATTAGCTTCACATATTCAAAAATTCAATTTCTCTTAATAAAGAATATTCAATTCAATTTAGTTATTAAATAATTCAATCTCATCAAATTATCAAATAATTTCAAATCTTAATTATTAATCATTTCAAACTCGTTCATTAATAAATCCAAACTTAATTATTAATACATTTAAAAAAATAATTATTATTAGTTCCAAATTAATTATTACTAATTTCAAACTTAATTATTAATAACTCCAAAATTAATTATCAATTAATTCTAAATTTAATTATTAAATAAATGAATTTTAACAATGTTCTTTTGTCAATTACGACGTTAATATTTGTTTCAAATTCAAATATTCACATTTACATTCACTCGAATTGAAATTCCAATTTTATTCAAAACCTTGTTATTAGTCAATTAAAACTTTATTTTATTTTAAATCAAATATTGACCAATCGAGTTTAATTAAAATTTATTTCCTAAGTCAAAGTTATTTGGGTATCTATCATTTCAACCCGATTCCATTTCAATTCAAAAATCAAAGCATACAAAGGGAACTTGCAGTGTGATAACTGGGATGGTGTCAAAGTAAATAAACAAGCAATAACATCCATACATAACAATTCAACAATCTATTTAAATAATCCCGAAATAATCGTATTAATTTACATTTGTTATCTATGCAAATTAATATAATTATTTCTAGAATCTACACTATCATTTCATGTAGATTAAAGATTATTCATTATGGTTTTCACATGTCGTTCAATTTCAATTTCAAATTTACACTACAACAATTAATCTGATATACATTCAATGGTTCAAAGTGTATTTAACAAATTTCTACATGTCAATTAACAATTAAAAGGGTCAAGTTTAACTAATCAATTTTAACATATGAAGGGGTCAAGTTTAACAAATCAAAGTTCGACGTATATAATCTGATTTAATTTGTTAACTATCCTATTTCAAATTTAACTTGCAAATTTTGTCACTTAATTGTAACAACCCAGAATTTTGAACAATTTAAATTGAGAATATTTAATTAATTTTAAATATTTGAATGATGGTTTAAATTGAATTCCCAATATAACTATAAATTGGCGATTAAATATTAAAATTTAATATATACAAAGTTGAATAAAAATTTGAATTTAACTTTGAAGTTGAAATTGAATATTTAATTTGTAATTGAAATTCGAACTAATGACTTGGAAAAAATAGTTTGGATTTACGAATTATTTTTATGTAAATTTATAAATTTATGTTTGATAGTTGAACTGCAAAACGTTTCTATATTTACTAAAGAAAATTATACAAAACAAATTGGATTTAAAATGTAAAAAAAAAAAATATAAATAAACATAAAATATAAAGAGTACATTGCCTTACCTTATCACCATAATCTACGCCGTTACATATGCTTAAACCCACGCCCTAAATCGTGCCCCTCTGCAAAAACACGTCTCCCCTTTCCCTTATATTCATTCGAAACCCTACCCTTTCAAAGCAGAACGAAGGAAAAAAAATTAAAAATGGCTGTCGTTCCTTAATTCTCGTTCGTCCCCCTTCCAAAATTAGGGTTATTCAAAATTGAAGGCGCCGGCGACAACTTCGTTCGAGTTCGATTCTTCCTTCGTCAACTTCGCTCACATCTTCCTGTTCGTTCGTCTTCAAGCTCGCGTGCTCCTCGTTCGACTAAGGTGAGTAATTTAATTTACTCACATCTATTCGAACTTGATGTTTTGGTTTTGATCAATTTCGTGACCCTACGACCTGACTCGATTTGAGGAAGTATTCTCCGGTTTTTGGATTTTACGGCTTTGATTTCCTTTGACTTTTCCCAACTTTTGATTTCGTGAATTTAATGCTTTTGATGGCTTCGGCCTTTGCTGTTGTAGCTGCC
The DNA here is from genome assembly GCA_030765085.1 of Allium cepa. NCBI lineage: Eukaryota > Viridiplantae > Streptophyta > Magnoliopsida > Asparagales > Amaryllidaceae > Allium > Allium cepa. The sequence goes on along the minus strand of CM060934.1, from coordinate 602,973,570 downwards.
GAGTACTCTGGTGGTTGATTATTCTGTAGCATATCTCTGATTCATTTGTGTTTGTTCATTCATGATGGCTTGTCCAGTTTTTGTTACTTGTTTAACTTGATTTGGTGCCATTCACTTCTGCACTGTGTCTTGTTTGATTTTGATGAAGTATTATAGTTCCATATTTTTATGATTTTGTGCCTGCATATATAGGGTCTTGTATCACTTGTTGGTCTTTGGTACAACATGCTCCTTGGTTACTGTGACATATAAGTTGAACTGATGCCACTGTAAATTATCTTCTTTGAGTTTGTGACGTTTTGTTCCACCGATGCCCATATCTCGTATACATGATGCAGTTGTTTGAATAATGAGTATAGTACCTTCGCTGTTTTTAGAATAAAAAGAAGAATATACTTTTGTTTATAGTAAATCATACTTTGATTTAAACAGTAATGATTTTTTTTTTCTTGCATTATAGATTATCATAAACCAATTTATATTAGATGTTAATGGCTTGGTAGCCTATGCTGTTTGGATTCATGTCATTGAATGCTTGAGTTTGTTGACTGTGCTGCTTTTATTGATTGATGAAAGAATATTAGTATCTGTTTGAAATTAAAAACATGATAAAAGATAGATGGAGAATTTTAATATAAACTATGATAGGAAGAAAATCAAAATTGTTTATAAAATAAATAAATAGAAAGTATCAAAATTGTGTTTATATATATGCAAATGGAATTGATATAGTTATATTTTGATTGTTAAATTGCTTGATCGATTAAAATAATATTGCTAAATATAAGTTTATCAATATATGATTGTTTTCTTTATCCTAAGATAAGAATTTTATGGGACAAAAAAAATTCATTGTACTAAGAAGAGAATCTGTTTATTTAAAGCCATTTTTAACAGATTTTCAACAAAACAGAATCTACCACAAAGGCATATCGTTTTTGAAGATGACAAATGTTTTTTGTGTAATCAGGTTACAAAAGACGCTAACCATCTGTACTTTGACTGTAATTATTCTACATATATCTGGAGTTGGTGTAAGCTCAAGTCTGGTTCACTTGCATTGTATGTTTCTGTTGTTGCTCGTTACTTGAACCCAGTTGCTTTTGTCTTGTGTTATGATGCTGGGTTCATGTTTAAATACCTGTTTGAGTGTTGCTATGTTTTCTGTGTACATGTACAGTTTCATTGTTGCAGTGATATTTTGAATTTTGGTCGAGGCCGTTTGTACTTGTGTTGAATCTGATTTTGATTTGACCTTGTGCACTCGAGTTGGCGAGGCAGTGCACATGTATGTATGTGTGTACCGCAGCCACACCGCCTTGATTTTATTGGTATTTCTTTTGCTTTGAGCATTTGGGTCTGCATACATAAGTTTTGATGCTGCTTTGATTTGTTGAAGCTTTGCATTTGAGTCGAGTCATGACAACTATGGCTTGACCTTTGCGTTCAGTTTTGTGGTTTGGTGCCTTCTTGAATTTATGCTGTGACGCTGACTTTGCATAAGCTCGAGCTCTGTAGCCTTGCTTTGTTCAATTCATACTTGTAGCCTTTGTGCCTTGTTGTTCCACTGTTGCACTTCAATTGCTTCTGCTGGTTCATGTATAAGTATGTGTCATTGCCTTGTGCACTGATGTTTACTGACATGTTGGAGTTGAGAACTTTTGTGTTATATCATGTAATTGATGATGTTGGTTTTAATCTTATTTCCTGCCCTTGTGCATGACTGCATTTGCACATATGTTTGTCCATGTGCTGTTGGTTATGTACATTCATTTGTGTACATATTGCATACTTCACCAGTTGTACCACTGCAATTTTGCACTGTATAGTATTTATTTTGGAAAAGCAATATATTTTGTCTTTGCTTCGGCACTGCGCCTTGTTCTTGATTTTTATACTTGCACATTTGGGTTGTGTTCTTTTGGCACTGCTTACTGCTAGTTTGATGTGCATTTGTTTTCAAGCATAATAGCAACATGTTGTAGTTGCAGTTTGTATTTATTACGCCCTTGGATTCGGGTGGTGGCTGCGTTATTATTGCATTTCTACCCCTGAATATTTGTGGTGCTTGCAGTTTCATTTTTATGAAAATTTTGCACTTATTGGAAATGTGCAGTAATGAGTTGTTAAGAAACTTGTTTCTTGAGTTGTTTGAGTATATGCAAACTGTTGCATTTCGACCTTGCCATGTACATTGTTTTGGGTATGACTGCCTTTGTGCACTTGTTGTTGAACTGTTCGATTTTTTTTTTGGTTAACCTCGTCGCTGGCCTGTTCATCTCCTTATTGGATCACGGCTTCGACTTGGTTCGATGTTGACTTCGATTTTTATTGAAATTCTTGCTGTAGCATACTTGACCTCTGCAGCTTCGATTTCTGTTAGTTTTTACTGTTGTGATGATTTCTATTTCATTACGGTAGTAGCGAGGCAGTGCACGCAAGCGTGAACTGCAGCCACGCAGAGTTAACATTTTAAAAATGTGGCGAGGCCGTTTACGCGTGTGTGTACTGAAGCCCTACCAAATCTAATGTTTTAAATGATGTTTTCTTTTTGATGAAAATTGTTTTATGTTGACAATTCAATATATTTTGAACCGATTTTGATGATTTTGTTGTTAATTGCCGTTTAGGCAGATTTTGATTGTTTTCTAAATTATCTTCATCAATAATCCCTTCATCTATCCTCATTGATAATTTGAATCTACTGATTTGTTGTTTAGCACTGTTAAGTGTTGTATTTACCGTTATCCGATTTCTTGTTAAAGGATCGGATATGTAAATTTATATTTGACTGTCATCTAATTGCTATTTGATTATTATTGCCTCTATGCACTAATAACTGAGTTTGAATAGACTGACCTGTGTATTATTTTCTTTTGAATGTAATACTCGGGTCAGACCGAGTAATTTTACAGCTTGAAGATTTTCAGGCCGCGAAGTTAGAGAGAGTTGGAGAAATTGCTTCACTTTAGCTTTTCGAAGAATTTTTGTACTTAAAAGAAATATTCCGCTGTATAAAATTTAATTCATTGTACAAACTCTGATATATGTATAAAAAATTCATTTATGTAAAATATTATGATTATTCTGTGATTCTGTGGCTGTTTCCGTTTAAACTCTATAAACTGAATAACAATCCGTCATTTTGAACGTCTCAAGTTGGTTTAATTACCGACTGGGGGCGGTCAGAACGGCGGGTCGTTACATTAATATTAACCATGAACATCCAATTCAACACCACATAGCAATCATTCATCAATTCAAACTTGCATAAGAATATAGTCGTGAAAATTAATTCACCTTTCGTGGATAAAGAAATGGACCCAAAGCAAGAAGAAGCACGAATAGAGTCGGTATAATACGAACAACGGACACTGTAATATCGACAAAAGAAAACGATATTAATACAATGAACGTTTGTATATAATTTATAAATTTGTATAAATGCACTTACCGACGACGGAGAAAAGAACAAAAGCTGAAGACCGATGCTGCTGCAAAAAGCTCAACCGGTTGCTTCTGCACACAACGAAAAAGAAAAGTCGGTTACTATTTTGGCAACCAAAATAGATATTTACATAAATACTCTTTTGTCATCCCAAATGCTACTTACAAATCACACTTCAATTTTTTTTTATATGAAACACGCACACCAAACACAACACCCATATTCACGCATAGCTCAACCCAAAACCCATGTTTCATTCTCCACCTTACCTTTCATTTCTGAACACACTCAACTACTTTTATATATATATATATATATATATATATATATATATATATATATATATTTAAAGCAAAACACACGTACACACCAAAACTCATGCATGCATTACAATAACACACGGTTGCTTCTTTATTTTTTTTATATAAAACACACGCACACAACAAAGCACAACACAATCCAACATTACACAATAACACTACACACGCACACAACAACACCCTCTAAATATGCACGCAACATCTTTTTTTATATTTTTATTTTTTTATATCACAAGCCGAGACTCAAAATACACAGCCTCCCCACCTTTCTTCCTTTTTGTATGGCACGCAACTTTCCTACATTTTTTTTAAGACACGCACAACAAAAAAAACACAGCACTCACACACACAAAAACACAGAGCACGCACACCACCATACACACATGGTACATGCACACAATGCACACAACACACACATTCACTCTAAGGCTAGGCAAGGGTTGTAGATGATGGCGTGGAGGAGTTCAAGGAGGAGCGGTGCTGAGGTGGAGTGATGGTTGGGTTTGGCCATAGGGAGAGAGTTTGTTCGTGTTCTTTTTTTTCTTTTCTTTTCCTCTCAGCCATGTTTTGGCTACTCTACTCGTTTTCAGGTGGAGATTTGTTTTGGCTATCGTCATTTTTATGCGTGCTCTTTGTTCGGCGGAATGGTGGCGGAGAGGGGAGGTGAAATGGAGTGGTATCGGTTGTACGTGTAAGGGAGGTAGAGGAGATGATGTTGGAGGAATTTTCACTATGTTGAATAATTTAAGAGTGAAGAAATAAAAGGGAAAGAAGGATATGAGATGAAGGGAAGGAAATAGTATACCTGTAGACATTCAGGAGTGAAAGAACGAAGTGAAACAGAGAAGATAAATGAAATGATGCGTATTATTTTGATTTTATAATTTTTCACAATAAGTTTCATCCTAGTTTTTCGAAGAGCCACTCACGTTTCCAAGTTAAACCCCTCACCTTCCAACTACCCCATAAATGCATCAGCTGACTTTATTTTCAACTTTCTTTTGTAAACGGGTTAAAGAATATGGGCTGAAATTGTGTACCCAGTCCGTCCGAAACGGTTAAATTAACGCGACGGATTATACCGGACTCCGCTTAGCGCAAATAAATATACCGTTATGATCAGTGCGACGAGGCGCTTCCAACGGTACACAGATTATTGCGATATGATGGTTTTATAAAATTAGCATTTACGCCGCTTAAATTGTACGTTTTGCAAAACAATTTAAACGAGACAGGCGATGACAGTTTTTGACGAAACAAATTACATAATCTTGATCAGAATAATTTTTACAACATAACCGTGTAAAAATATTTAGATTTGAAAGATAAATTTTATGCAGCTTTATATGGACTGATATACAGTAAAACACGAACGAAGTTTACTGTAATAATGTGCGACGAAACTTTTTCTATGCTCATATCTAACTTGATGCATCTCATAAATAAAGTTTGGACGTAAATTGAGATAGTTTATAAATTTCAAAATTTTATATTAAAACGATGGATTTAAAATTTAAATTGGGTCAGAAATTCAGGGTTGTTACAATCTCCCCTACTCAAAACTTTTCATCCTTGAAAAGGAACGAGACGAGTGAAGTAGGAATGAAATAAGCAAAAAAGTCAAGATAGATTTTGAGAAATTTGAATTATACCTGAAATTAGTAATTCGGGGTTTGAATCCCGAATACTATCCTCAGTCTTCCATGTGCAATCTCGCTCATCTGCACTCCATTGGACTTTGACGAGATTTACCGACTTCTTTCTAAGTTGCTTTGTCTCACGATCGACTATCCGAAGCGGTTTCCGCTCAATAGTCAAGTTAGGCTCGATAACTATCTCATCCAACTGAGCAATAGGGATGGTCATAGATGGATCGTGTACAACTTTGCGAAGGTGTGAGACGTGGAACATGTTGTGTACACCAGCGAACTTCTCTGGTAATGCAACTCTATATGCCAATGTTCCGACTCTTTCCGTAATCTCAAACGGACGAACAAATCTCGGAGCTAGCTTTCCTTTCCTTCCAAATCGAACAATATTCTTCAAAGGCGACACTTTCAGAAATACTTTGTCTCCTACGCTGAATTCAAGACCTCTTCTCCTTTTGTCAGCGTAGCTCTTATGTCTATCCTGTGCCGTCTTTATCTTCTTCCTGATTTCTTCGACCTTTTCAGAAGCTTCCATAATTATTTCTGGACCAAGCACTAATCGATCTCCCGACTCGATCCAACAAGCTGGCGATTTGCATGGCCGTCCATATAAGGCTTCGAACAGTGCCATACCAATGCTTGCCTGATTTATTACAGATGATTAATTCAAATTCAAATATACTTATTCAAATTTGAAATTTAATTTCTTTACCTTGTAACTATTATTATAAGTGAATTCAACCAAGTGAAGATGGTCTTCTCAAGATCCACCAAAGTCAATAATACAAGCTCGGAGAAGGTCTTCCAAAATCCGATTCACCCTCTTAGTTTGGCCATCTGTCTGAGGATGATAAGTAGTGCTCAGATTCAGTTTGGTGCCCAAAGTATCCTGAAATGCTTTCCAGAATTTACTGGTGAAAATAGGATCTCGGTCGCATACGATACTGGATGGTACGTCATGAAGTTTAACAACTTCTCTCATATATATCTCGGCCAAACTTGAAGCAATACGAGTGGACTTGACTGGAATAAAGCGAGCGGATTTCGTCAATCTATCGACAATCACCCAAATACTTTCATTACGCTTTCTAGTCCTTGGCAGTCCGTCAATAAAGTCCATAGAAATTTGCTCCCACTTCCAACCTGGAATCTCTTGTGGCTGAAGCAAACCTGCTGTCTTTCTGTGGTCAGCTTTAACTTGGTGGCAAGTTGTGCATCTGCTAACATAGGTAGAAATATCGCGCTTCATCCCACTCCACCAATATAACTTCTTCATATTCTGGTACATTTTACTAACACCGGGATGAAACGAAAGCGAAGAGTTGTGCTTTTCTCTCAGCACTTCTTGCCTAAGACCATCAACATTAGGGACACAAATGCGATTATCAATTCTCAAGACTCCATTACTATACACATGTGCACCCAATTTATTATCAGCATTTCCAACTCTTCTGAGAACTATTTCTTTGATGCGATAAAGCAAAGTGTCTACGTATTGCTTGGCTATAATACGATCCATAAGAGCTGGGGAGACGGAAAGCTGGAATAACATTCCTTCAACAAGATTACAGCATGCCATTGCTTGATTTCTGCTCAAAGCATCGGCTACGGCATTTGCTTTTCCTGGAGTATAATTAATATCAAGATCATATGCAGCTAAAAATTCGAGCCATCGGACTTGTCTCTGATTCAAATCCTTTTGCGAGAAAATATATCTCAATGACTTGTGGTCAGTGAATAACTCGAATTTCGTTCCCAATAGATAATGCCTCCATAGCTTAAGAGAAAATACAACCGCAAGAAGCTCTAAATCATGAGTTGCATAATTTGCTTCATGGGTCTTTAACTGATGACCCGCATAGGCAATAACCTTTCCTTTCGGCATTAAGACTGCTCAAAGACCATCACGACAGGCATCTGTATAGACGGTCAATCCTTCGCTACCATCAATAACTGTAAGAACTGGGGCAGATGTCAATCTTCGCTTCATCTCGTTGAAAGCTGCTTCGCACTTTTCACTCCAAATAAATTTCACATTCTTTCTGGTCAGTGCGGTAAGTGGGGCAGCAATACGGGCAAAGTTTTCTATGAATCTGCGGTAATAGCCGGCCAAACCCAAGAAACTGCGGATATCTGTAGGAGTTTTGGGAGTCTCCCAATCCTGCAAATTCCAAGGATTTGAATTTAGATAATGATAAGCTGTTTAGATAGAATTGACAAGTAAGAATAGAACTTACATTTATTACGACGATCTTAGCTGGATCGACCGAAATCCCATTATTCGAAACAATATGGCCAAGAAAACGAACTTCTTCTCGCCAAAAGTGGCATTTCGAAAACTTGGCTTTAAGCTGGTGTCTGCGAAGAGTTTCGAGAACAAAAGCCAAATGTGATCTATGCTCTTTCTCATCTTTAGTGAAGACGAGAATATCATCGATGAAAACAAGAACGAATTTGTTAAGAACATCACGGAAAACTCTATTCATCAAATCGACGAAATAAGCTGGAGCATTAGTGAGACCAAACGGCATAACTAGCCATTCATAGAAACCATTTTCAGTGCAGAATGCTGTTTTAGGAATACTATCCTCAGCGATTCTGAGTTGGTGAAAGCCGGTAGCCAAATCAAGTTGAGAAAGGACTTTAGCTCCATGAAGCTGGTCGAATAGATCGTTGATGCAGGGCATCAGATACCTGTTCTTGTATGTGAGCTTGTTTAGCTCTCTATAGCCCACACACATTCTAAGTGAGCCATCAGATTTGGTGACAAATACAACTGCAGCACCCCATTCTAAATGACTACGCCGAATCAATCCTTTAGCAAATAAATCTTCAATTTGAACATTCAACTCTGCCTTTTCTTTAGGAGCCATTCTCCTTGGAGGGAGAACTAGTGGTCATGCGCCAGGAATAAGGTCAATGCGGAATTCTATTTCCCATGGAGGTGGTAGAGAATTGACTTCTCCAAATACATCAGAAAAGAATTGGACCACTGGAGTAAAGCTAAGTTCATTTGGATGAGAGTCAAGAGAGAATATAAAACTCCCAGCACATTCTTGAGGTGATTTGCCTTTAACAGCTAAAGGCATACTCTTGTCGTCGATAAGAGAGACTGTTCGAGCTTTGCATGAGATAACAGCTTCGAACTTCCGTAGCCAATCAATGCCTAATAGAATATCAAATGCCTCGAATCCAAGGACATAGAAATCCCAAGTGAAGCGGTGAATGCCATGCATAAGAGTGACATATTTGCAAACCCTTTTGAGGTTAGCGGGCCCTCCAGTAGGGTTAGATACACATAAGGAAATAGATGCAAGAGTGGGTTCCAAACCAAGTTTATCGCATAAATCAACAGATATGAAGCTGTGTGTAGCTCCGGTGTCAAATAGAACTCTAACAGGCAAGGTATGCAACATAAAAGTACTTTGCAAAGTACCTTGATTATCTGGAACTTCCGGGGCAGGTGTGGAAAGAGCAAAGACTCCTGATGGTGTACCTCTCTTCTGTGTTGGGCAGTCTTTCTTGAAGTGTACAGGTTGTAAGCAGATATGACACAAATCCTCCTAGTCATCTGTGCCGGTGGCGGAACAGCTGAGCCCTTTGGAGACGAGCAGCTACTAGCATAATGATCTTTTTGGTTGCAGTTGAAGCAAGTAATAGATGATATGTCAATGGGCTTCTTCTGAGAATAGCCAAGCTCGGACTTCTTCTGCCAGTTCTTCTTCTGTTGTGCAAAATTTGGCTTTCTCTTCCCAGTCTGACTAGAGGATGGCTGAGTAGCTGGAGCCTTAGTGACTGATGTTCCCTTTGGCTTTCCCTCATATCGAAGAGCAAAATCCATCAACTCAGTGAAAGTTCCATGGACATGAGCGGTGAGGAGCTCGTAGTACTCAGGGCGTGTGCCATGTATGAACTTCTCATTCTTAAGCAGAGGTGTATCAATCAAGCCAGGTCCGAACTTAGATAGTTTGTTGAATTTCCTTTCATACTCAGTGAAGATCATGTTGCCCTGCTTGAGATCCATAAAAGACCGATAGAGTTGAGCCTTCCCTGCAGCTGGCATCCACTGAGCCATAAAGGAATCCCTATTTACAAGTGAAAACGTATCAAAATTTGACGAGATAAAAGGAAAAAAAATTAGATGAAATTTAGATAGATTACTACCCAGACTGGGCCCAAGTGATGGTTTCCTCATCAGTACCAGAAGTGACTGACTCCCACCAATCCTGTGCAGCATCCTCAAGCTGCCAAGCATCCAACTTACGCTTATGAGCGTCTGTGATCTCTAAGCCAGTAAAGATCCTCTCCAAACTCTTTATCCATTGCTGTGCTTCGATGATACTCTCGGAGCCAGTGAATCTGACTCCGCCAAGCTGAGTGTACTCCTTGCTAACAGTGGAGAATCCGACTGCGGGAGCTGGGGCATATGGTTCGGGAGCGTTTCTCCTACCCCTGCCTCTAACATTTCTTCTAGTAGCCATCCTGGAATACCAAAAGTGATTTTAGAATCAAAGATAGAAATTTATGGAACTTAAAGAAATTCAAATCGAATGAATTCAATAAGAAGAATGGAATTAAAGGATATGGATTCTGAAATGATTCTCCTCATTCTAAGGTATGTTTACCCTATCTCTAATGAGCTTTAAACTCCACAGGCTAAGGTTATCGTGAACCAAAGCTCTGATACCAACTATAACAACCCGTATATTTGTACCATTTAAATTGACGATATTCCATACATGTCAACTTAAATAATATAAAACACGAATCATTAATGGAGTATATATATATAAATTAGAATCATCACAGAATCACAGAAATATAACATCACCGAATAGTGCAGCGGAAAATACAACATAGTCATAAGAGTAGTTCATGAAGCTACCCATAAATACAACAATCTCTCAGATAAAATAAAATAGAACAACAGAGATGTCCAATAGTCCAAATAGAAAGAACACTACCGATAAGATAAGATAATGATAGTCTTCGGTCTTCAGCTCCAAATAGAACAGCAACAGCAATCCTCAGTCTGATCCGAGCATAAGCATAAACAAACACTCGAATCAGGACATATATTCTTATACAGATAATATGGTTCAAGATTTGAAATAACAATAACTCAAAGATGAATGGAATAACATCTTTGAGGATTCGTTAAACTATTTATACGTAGTAATGTACGATAGATAGATAATGTCTAACAGTAAAGTAAAATATCAAAATAGTGTTAAGGTGTTACCATTGTCCCCCTTAACACATTTTATATGGCATTATAGTCTATATAGCACTGTAAACTCCACTGTAAACTAGTGGGATATCAGGGAGTACTCCATAGGTATAATACAAAACAAATTCGTAGTGGTCGCGTATATGGGGATACAAGTATGACAAGGCACATGAGGCAATACCCAAGGTAGTGAAACTACCGTTTGCCTGATCCGGACTGGTGAGAACGCATCGCCGCAACGATCACAACACCGCGAAACAACACTCCAAGTTCAAGGGTGCGCACCAATCAATCACAAAGTAAATGAGTAGTTTACGAAGAAGTATGTTCGCTCGTGGTAGCTAACCCCATTTGGCCCGACACGGCTCCTGTTTTAGTCATTTCCAATTTGACACAAGTGTCAAGGCTATCCATTATCGTTCTCTTTCTTCAATCATCGCGTTCGTCATTCCTACCACTTCATTCTGGATCACACTCCGCGTATAGTTATTAAAGTGGTTTTCGGTTTAGACAGTGAGTGTGTCCCTAACCGATTCCGGTTCCTTTAATAACCTTCGTAATTAATTTACCGATTGGTCGTTTAATATATTTCAAAACCAATTCAAATTCAATTTCATTTAGAATTCGTAAATCAACATTTCGTTAGTCTTTCTAAATCAAATTCTAAAATTTACGTTTCATAACTTCCAAATCTCATTTCAAAATTCCTATAATTCAATTTCAAGTTCAAATTTAAAACAATTCAAATATTCATTTAATTTCGTATATAAGTTCATTCCATAATTATTTAACTTAATTTAACGTTCAAATTGAGTTAAACTCATTTATCGATTTCATTCGATATTCATTAAATTAACTATATCATTAAATAATTTCAATTAAATTTCCAATTCATTACATTACTTTCTTAAGTTCAACTTATTATATCAAGCTTACAGATTAATTTAAATTAAATTTGTAAATCCAATTCTTTAAATTTGAATTCTTTCACTTGTTTCGATACATTTTATTTCATGTTAAAGAAATTCAATTTCATTTATTTATTTCCTTCGTTACAAATTTCAAAACTCAATTAAAGAAAATTAGCTTCACGTATTCAAAAATTCAATTTCTCTTAATAAAGAATATTCAATTCAATTTAATTATTAAATAATTCAATCTCATCAAATTATCAAATAATTTCAAATCTTAATTATTAATCATTTCAAACTCGTTCATTAATAAATCCAAACTTAATTATTAATACATTTAAAAACTTAATTATTATTAGTTCCAAATTAATTATTACTAATTTCAAACTTTATTATTAATAACTCCAAAATTAATTATCAATTAATTCTTAATTTAATTATTAAATAAGTAAATTTTAAACAACGTTCTTTTGTCAATTACGACATCAATATTTGTTTCGAATTCAAATATTCACATTTACATTCATTAGAATTTAAATTCCAATTTTATTCAAAACCTTGTTGTTAGTAAATTAAAACTTTATTTTATTTTAAATCAAAACATTGACCAATCGAGTTTAATTAAATTTTCTATCCTAAGTCAAAGTTATTTGGGTATCTATCATTTCAACCCGATTCCATTTCAATTCAAAAATCAAAGCATACAAAGGGAACTTGTAGTGTGATAACTGGGATGGTGTCAAAGTAAATAAACAAGCAATAACATCCATACATAACAATTCAACAATCTATTTAAATAATCCCGAAATAATCGTATTAATTTACATTTGTTATTTATGCAAATTAATATAATTATTTCTAGAATCTACACTATCATTTCATGTGGATTAAAGATTATTCATTATGGTTTTCGCACGTCGTTCAATTTCAATTTCAAATTTACACTACAATAATTAATCCATATACGTTCAATGGTTCAAACTGTATTAACAAATTTCTACGTGTCAATTAACAATTAAAAGGGTCAAGTTTAACTAATCAATTTTAACATATGAAGGGGTCAAGTTTAACAAATCAAAGTTCGACGTATATAATCCGATTTAATTTGTTAACTATCCTATTTCAAATTTAACTTGCAAATTTTGTAACTTAACAATAACCATAAACATCCAATTCAACACCACATAGCAATCATTCATCAATTCAAACTTGCTTATAAATATAATCGTGAAAATTAATTCACCTTTCGTGGATAAAGAAATGGACCCAAAGCAAGAAGAAGCACGAATAGAGTCGGTATAATGCGAACAACGGACACTGTAATATCGACAAAAGAAAACGATATTAATACAATGAACGTTTGTACATAATTTATAAATTTATATAAATGCGCTTACTGACGACGGAGAAAAGAACAAAAGCTGAAGATCGATGCTGCTGCAAAAAGCTCAACCGGTTGCTTCTGTACATAACGAAAAAGAAAAGTCGGTTACTATTTTGGCAACCAAAATAGATATTTACATAAATACTCTTTTGTCATCCTAAATGCTACTTACAAATCACACTTTAATTTTTTTTTTTATATGAAACACGCATACCAAACACAGCACCCATATTCATGCATAGCTCAACCCAAAACCCATGCTTCATTCTCCACCTTACCTTTCATTTCTGAACACACTCAACTCCTTTTATATAATTTTTTATTTTTTTAAAGTAAAACACACGCACACACCAAAACTCATGCATGCATTACAATAACACACGGTTGCTTCTTTATTTTTTATTTTTTTATATAAAACACACGCACACAACAAAGCGCAGCACAACCCAACATTACACAATAACACTACACACGCACACAACAACACCCTCTAAATATGCACGCAGCATCTTTTTTTATTTTTTTATATCACAAGACGAGACTCAAAATACACAGCCTCCCCACCTTTCTTCCTTTCTGTATGGCACGCAACTTTCCCACTTTTTTTTATAAGACACGCACAACAAAAAAAACACAACACTCACACATACAAAAACACAAAGCACGCACACCACAATACATGCACACAATGCACACAACACACACATTCACTCTCAGGCTAGGCAAGGGTTGTAGATGATGGCGTGGAGGAGTTCAAGGAGGAGCGGTACTGAGGTGGAGTGATGGTTGGGTTTGGCCATGGGAGAGAGTTTGTGCGTGTTCTTTTTTTTTCTTTTCCTCTCAGCCATGTTTTGGCTACTCTACTCGTTTTCAGGTGGAGATTTGTTTCGGCTATCATCATTTTTTATGCGCGCTCTTTGTTCGGCAGAATGGTGGCGGAGAGGGAGGTGAGATGGAGCGGTATCGGTTGTACGTGTAAGGGAGGTAGAGGAGATGATGTTGGAGGAATTTTCACTCTGTTGAATAATTTAAAAGTGAAGAAATAAAAGGGAAAGAAGGATATGAGATGAAGGGAAGGAAATAGTACACCTGTAGACGTTCAGGAGTGAAAGAGCGAAGTGAAACAGAGAAGATAAATGAAATGATGCGTGTTATTGTGATTTTATAATTTTTCACAATAAATTTCATCTTAGTTTTTCGAAGAGCCACTCACATTTCCAAGTTAAACCCCTCGCCTTCCAACTACCGCATAAATGCATCAGCTGACTTTATTTTCAACTTTCTTTTGTAAACGGGTTAAAGAATTCGGGCTGAAATTGTGTACCCGGTCCATCCGAAACGGTTAAATTAACGCGACGGATTACGCCGGACTTCGATTCGCTCAAATAAATATACCGTTATGATCAGTGTGACGAGGCGCTTCCAACGGTACACAGATTATTGCGATATGATGGTTTTATAAAATTCGCATTTACGCAGTTTAAGTTGTACGTTTTGCAAAACAATTTAAACGGGACAGGCGATGACAGTTTTTGACGAAACAAATTGCATAATCTTGATCAGAATAATTTTTACAACATAACTGTGTAAAAATATTTGGATTTGAAAGATAAATTTTACGCAGCTTTATATGGACTGATATACAGTAAAACGTGAACGAAGTTTTCTATATTAATTTGCGACGAAACTTTTTCTATGCTCATATCTAACTAGACGTATCTCATAAATAAAGTTTGGACGTAAATTGAGATCGTTTATAAATTTCAAAATTTTATATTAAAACGATGGATTTAAATTTTAAATTGGGTCGGAAATTTAGGGTCGTTACATAACATTTCCGTTCAAGCCAGTATTCTTGTTCCCAATTTCGCTTGCGTTGTTTCGACCTTTTCAACATTCTCAAGTAGTTTGTTATATGGTAAAAAAGTAGTTCTATGATAAAACAATTAATAAAAGTTGCTATATGGTTAATGATGATTACCGAATAGTTTGTTTTATCATTGAAGAAATTTGGCATATCTTATCAGTTAAAAGCCATTACAGTTGATATTAATGGGGAACCTTTCCTGATGTTTTTGAATGTTGTCGATATTTTTTACATATTCCACTCAAAACTTCCTAGACATTACATATGGTTCTAAACTTTGCAGTTGTGCATACTATTTTGCAAGACTCTTGTATCATAGTGGCATATAAGTTTCGAAGCTATCATGTCTTGCAATACTGCTAATTAAAATATATTATGGAATACGATTACGTTCCCAATCTTTATAATCGTTCATGCTTTTTTTCTTTGTCTAAATATAAGACTAAAATATAAATTTATAATTATAATTTTGGATGATTCCTCCTTTCACTGTTTTATTTTGTAGTTCGATGGTTATGGCATGATGGCATTTCTTTATTTATGCTTGAATGAGAATACATGAAAATGACTAAAGTAGATGATTGTTAATAAATATATGCTTATGTTAATTAGCCAAACTTGTCTGATTTAAGCATTAGACGGCTCATCTTCACATCCATTTAGTTTGTTTTAACATTTCCTTTTAACCATGTAGAATAATGTGAATGGGTGTATAAATAACGTTTAATTATTTGCTTGGTCATGGAATATAATATCTACTTACATTAAAAAAAGAATATATAATTGTTAGTGACTTTGTGTGTGCCGCATTATTACAGAAAAATAAACATAAATTTTAATTGAGTAAAAATCCAATGTATCGTTCCACTGCATGTAAATAAAATTATAATCGAACATATCATGATGCATCACAAACGACAATAATAAAATCTGAGAAATGCAAGTATCAATTGCTTTCCACAAAAACCGAGGTTCTTCTCTTCAAGCCGAGACTGTTGCAGTACATTTGGATCAAATTGCTGCATCACATTACATAATAAAAATAGTATATTAAAATAGAATATTAGTAGGGTCCTGGTACTTCAACAAACAAATAAATATGCACTCTCAAATGCAACTGATTTACATGCATTGGAATAACTTTATCGCTGATTTCGTCAAGTTCAAGTGAAGAAAACAACTGGTTCTCTCATTTGCACATTAGTCCACAAACTTACACAGTAAGCATACATAAATCACATTTACGTGCAAGTTCGGTGTACATGAGTAGTGAGACCAAGGGATGGAGAATATTCAATATTGAGTGTAATTTGATCCCATATTTCATCTTTGTCAGAATTTTCAGCGTATAGCAGTTGTAATCTGCCTATGCAAAGAAAAATTATGTAGTATATACAAAATGGAATATGCTCAAAAATCTACCATTCCCTATCATTTTCTCCTTAATGTATACATGTCTTTGCATCTTTCACATATTTATAACATGGACAACAAAGTGGAACAACATATGGATATGCATATACTCTCGTATTTATCCCATATATCTCGATGGTAGCTCAAAGCTGTAAAATACAACAATAGCCCTTATTAACAATTAGTAAACTTGAATTAAGGATCAACAAAATTAACATTTGAAAAATAAAGTAAAAAACCTACAACTTAGAATTAAAATACAATAAAGACCTACAACTTGAATAATGTACTTCTTATATCTCAAATAAAAAATAAACTAAAATTTTTGATAGTCGGTAAAATAAACAGTTTTATGATGTCACCCATCTTCAAACTTGTTAATAGATGTAGTTTTTGAAAGAGTGTGCTATGCGGTAGGATCGTGTAATATGGAATAATGAAATAGTCTAGGTAGATAAAGTAGGCAAATGCAAGTAGACACCAGGATTTTATACTGGTTCGGACCTCTCGTCCTACGTCCAGTCCCTAAGCTTCTCTTAGGAATTTCACTAACTAACACCCTCACTTCACCCGGAGGAATAGGTTTATAACTTACCCGAACAACCGAACGGGATTTCTTGCCTCAACTACCGAAGAGGACTTCAACTCAATTACTAAAATACAATATTCGACTTGTTGTGTTCTTGTCAACACTAATGAGTCTAATGTAGTACAATATTCCTATAATCTTATCCTCGAGAATATGCAATGTGTTTGTGAAGATTTAGGAAATGTGAATTGCTATGAATCAAAAGAATGTTATAAATAAAAACAATGATTCAAGCAATAGATTAATGAATGCTTTGAGAGTATCTAGAAAATATGAACAAGAGAATAGTTAGATTAAAGCAAGAGAATTCGGTTAATTAAATGATGTTAGAATCATGTATATACTTGTAGAAGAGGTGCATAAGTTGTCAAAGGTTGCAAACAAGAGATGCTTCCATTTCCATTGATGAATGGTTGCAACTCTTGGGAAGAAGAAGGTGTCTTTTCAGAGAAAATTCGCAGGTTTAAATTCAGTCGACTGAGCAGGAGATTCAGTCGACTGAAAATGTGAAGAAAAATTTTCAGGAACAATTTCAGTCGACTGTGCAGGTAATTCAGTCGACTGAAACTGTGCATTTTTGTATATGTGTATAGTTTCAGTCGACTGTTCATGTCTGTTCAATCGACTGAAGTATTAAAGTATGCACAGTGAACATGTGAATGAAGTTTTTATGAATTGTGTTCTAATGTTCGTGCAAATCTCTTGAGGATAGATTTTAACAAATAATCTAGACTAAGACACATAGAAAAATCATACTAATATTTATACTTTGGTCTTCATCTATCTTCTTCTAGCTTTTGCATTCTCTTCCTTATTTGTTGAAGCTTATTGTCATTAATCAAAATCTTCGTGTATCAACATTCTCCCCCTTTTTGATTGATGACAATACTATTCTAGAAATGTATATACTTACTTTCTCCCCCTGAATGTATGCACTGTCTTTTCTACAAAACAAAGTTAGTACCATAGATCTTCTCCCCCTTTGTCATCGACAAAAAGGAAGAACTAATAGCAGTAATAATATATCAAAACAATCACTAAATCATAGAGAATATAAGCATGAATTAAGAGAAATAAAAATGTTATGACAGACAAGCATAAAATAGCTATTTATACAAGCCATTAGAAAGTTTAAAAATAGACATCAAAACAACAAAATCACTCATCCTTATCCCAGTCATATGAACCTTCCCTTCCAGTTGGTTCACGTATGACGGGTCCTCCTATTGGTGGTCTAGGTGCTCTTCCTCCTTGGCCACAACTAGCTCCGCTTGCGCTGCTACTTGTATGCTCTTCGGATGTCGTCCATGTAAACGTGGGTGCCGGACGTTTGCCGCGAGATGTTGAAGCAGTAGTGGTGCTTGAGCATGAGATTGCATCCCAAAGCTTGTTGAAGAATCCTTTGATTTTATCAAGCTTATGATCTACCTTTTTAAGACGAGTGTCAAGAATTTGTTGATTTCTTGACAATATCTCCAAGGATTGGTTGGTTGTGAAGCTTGGGTCAACAAGACGAATTTCATCATCTTGCTCGAGATGTTCTTCGTGGCGAGGTTGAGGAGGTTGTTGTTGTTGTTGTTGTTGTTCTTGATGCCTTGCTTCCCATTCGGCAAGTGATATTATGCAAGGAGGTCGAATGGGAGTTGCATTAGGCTTATGGTCTGATGGTTAATCTGATGGACCATTGTATTCTCTGATTCAGGTAATGGCGTATCGACATTTAGAGAAGTCGCATGATGTACTCTCCAAAGTAAATAGTGTGCATTTTGCCATTGTTGAAAGTGAGAAAATCATCAAGAATAAGCTGTACCCAATTAACTTGTATATTGCCAAAAATAGCATATAGTGCTCGATAGTTATTTTGGTAGACAATTTCGTACGATCCTGTACGAGGTGTAATTGTTCTCATTAGGGCTTTATGGAGAATTCTCGCCATAGGTCGAAGGGAGGTGGACTTAAAATCCCTAAAGTTGATATTATCCTCCATAAATCGATGGTTGATGTTGTCACGAATGCGTGGATTGAATTCTATCTCCTCGAGCTATCTTCCAACATTTGGGGACTCTAAAATGTGTGCTATTCTATCAAGGAGAACCAAACTTTCTTTCCACACACCATACTCCAAACACTATTGTTTCGATTTCTTGGAGTTTGGTGTCCAAGATTAAGATTAGCGTAAAATAATTTTACCATTACATGATTAATGACATGATCATGTCTTTTTAAGTCTAGAAGTGGAGTCAAACCTGCCGGATCTGTTAATGCTTGAAGGTTGTAGGTTTGAAAGCTATGAAAATCAACGAAAGAATGCTCAAAGATTCGAGAATTCTTCATCTTGTTCCATCGGATGACAACAGTTCCATCATAAAGCCATTGTGCTATTTGAGCATCAATTGGCTCGGAGGATGAAGAAGATGAGGCTCTCGATCTTTTTGGTGCCATTTTGGTGAGAATTGATTTGATTTTGAGGAATTTGAGAGCTAGGGTTTCGAATAGATTTGGGGAAGAAGGTTTGTAGGAGGTAAAAGTGAATAGATATGGTAAATTTTGGTGGTTAAAAGGGGAAATTCTGCCTGGGAAGCAGCGTTCAGTCGATTGAATGTTCTGTTCAGTCGACTGAATCAAAGGCCGAATTGTTCTGTGATAGATTCAGTCGACTGAGCAGTACATTCAGTCGACTGAATTTTGTTGCTGAAATTTTCTGTTGAATTTTCAGTCGACTGTGCAGATGTTTCCAGTCGACTGAACTTTGCATATATTATTTTCTGTCATATTTTCAGTCGACTAAGCAGAGGAATTCAGTCGACTGAAACATGCAATGTTGTTGTTTCAGTTAATTTTTGAAATTAAACAATTTATTTAAAGGAATAGTTACAAAAATATTGATATAAATAATTCAAAATTCAACTATTTCTTTTGGGATGGACTTGGAGTCTTCTTTCCTTCATTCTTCATGTAATTTATATCCCATGAATTCGGACTATATTGAGGAGTCTTAGGAGACGCCCAAGGATTCATAGGATCGACTGATGTACGATAAGATGTAGATGGATCAAGTGAGCTAACAGGCGAGGTAGGGGTTCAGCCACTTCGTTCGTCTTTGATCCACAGAAGCGTAAACCGATTTGTTCTAAAAAACTCAAACGTCTTGCCGTAACTTTTTGCTCGAAGTATAGCTCTCGTTGAAGATCGATTTGTTGTTGTTGAAAGTGATGAATTTCATCAATCTTTCTTTTTGTGTCAGGTGAAATAAAGAGTCCTCTTTTCGCCTCTTTCGATTCTGGTGTGAAACCAGTATGATAATTTTCCCATTTGTAAACCGGCTCATGTGCTGGTGTTGGTGTGGGAAGTTTTGGCGATGTTGGAGTGTTATCAACTGACGAGGTGATATTGATCGGAGAGAAGGAGTTGTTTGACGACATTTTATATTGAAATTTGATTAAGCTTTTAATTGTAAGATCGAGATGTGAAAAAAATAATAAAAAAATTTGAGTTATTTATAGTCAAGCTTTACTAAATAACTAATGGTTATAATTTATTTTAAAATTTGTAACCGCACAATGATTTAGTGGTTAGGAGAATGTTGATAGAAAAATATGGTTCATATTAATAATTCAGTTTTAAAACGTGTGGTTTAAAAATTACATAATGCAACATATAACATTTCTGAAAAATATTGGATATGTTCATTCAGTCGACTGAACAGATTATTTTAGTCGACTGAAATGAGTGAATATTTCAAATGCATCTCTAATTGATATCTTTAAAGGATATTATACCTAATTCTCGTCGAAGTTTTATAAACGATTTTTCTAATAGAGGTTTAGTAAATATATCGGCAATTTGATTTTCGGTAGAAATATGTTCTAAATTAATTATTCCTTTTTCGATATTGTCACGTAAAAAATGGTGACGAATATCTATATTTTTGTACGAGTGTGATTAACAGGATTTTTAGATAAGTTTATTGTACTTGTATTATCACAATATATTGTAGAATTTGTTAAATTTATATTAAAATCTTTAAGTGTTTGTTGCATGTATATAACTTGAGTGCAAGCTAAAGCAGCTGATATATATTCGGCTTCGCATGTGGAGAGGGAGACGCAATTTTGTTTTTTACTAAACCAAAATACAAGTGATTTTCCAATGAAATGGCAAGTACCACTTGTACTTTTTCTATCCGTTCGGGATCCACCAAAATCAGCATCACTGAATGATACTAACTCAAATGAACATTCTTTTGGATAGAAAAGACCGAAATCTTTAGTTTGATTAAGATATCGCATTACACGTTTTACCGCTCTTAAGTGTGAATCTTTAGGATCGGATTGAAAACGTGCACACAAACAAACACTCATCATTATGTCAGGTCTACTAGCGGTTAAGTAGAGTAAAGAACCTATCATACTTCTAAACAATTTTTGATCAACACTTTTGCCATTTTCACCTCGCTCGAGATGTGTAGTAGTACTCATAGGAGTAGGTTTAGCAGAAGTGTTTTTCATGCCGAATCGTTTTATTAAATTATCACAATATTTTTCTTGGTTTATGAAAATACCATTTTTTAATTGTTTGATTTGAAGTCCGAGAAAATAAGATAGTTCTCCCATATGAGACATTTCGAACTCATTAGTCATTATTTTTGAAAATTCTTTACACAAATTTTCATTTGTTGAACCAAAAATAATATCATCTACATAAATTTGAATTATTAAAATATCTTTGGCAGTATTTTTAATAAACAGTGTTTGATCTACTTTTCCAATTTTAAATCCTGAGTTTAATAAATAACTTTTAAGTCTTTCATACCAAGCACGAGGAGCTTGTTTAAGACCATATAGTGCTTTTTTCAATTTAAATACATGATCCGGATATTTTTCATGTATAAATAACGGAGGTTGTTCTACATATACATTTTCTTTAATAAAACCATTTAAAAATGCACTTTTAACATCCATTTGATAAAGTTTAAAATTGTGAAAACAAGCAAAGGCTAATAGTATACGTATTGCTTCCAATCTTGCAACGGAAGCAAATGTTTCTTCAAAATCAATACCTTCTTCTTGATTATACCCTTGTGCTACTAGTCTTGCTTTATTCCTTATTATATTACCTTATTCATCTACTTTATTTTTGTAAATCCATTTTGTTCCAATTACAGATTGATTATTCGGATGGGGAACTAATTCCCAAACATTGTTACGTTCAAATTGATTTAATTCTTCTTGCATTGCAACAATCCAATAATCATATGTTGATGCTTCTTTTGGATTTTTAGGTTCTATAAATGAAATGAAAGCCACATGACCCATTTGATTTAGTTGGTTTCTTTTTCTAACTTGAGAATTTATTTCTCCTATTATATTTTGAGTTGGATGATCTCGTAATATTCTAGGAGGAGATCTTAGTTCATTATTATTTTCAGGGTTTATTTCTTCTATATTTATTAATTCTTCATCATCTTTGATATTAAATTTTTTATTAAAGTTTTCATCAAAAGATATATGTAAGGTTTCTTCAATTAAGTTTGTTCGTTTATTAAATACTCGATATGCTTTACTTCGTTCAGAATATCCTACGAAAATTCCTTCATCAGCTTTTGAATCGAATTTTCCTAGTTGATCTTTTGTATTTAAAATAAAACATTTTGATCCAAATATTTTAAAATAAGATTTATTTGGTTTTTTTATTATTGAATAGTTCATAAGAAGTATTTTTAGTTAAAGGTCTAATTGAAATCCTATTTAGTACATAACATGCAGTAGCAACTGCTTCTGCCCAAAAAAATATTGGTAGAGAACACCCATTTAACAATGTTCTTGCGCATTCTTGTAATGTTCTATTCTTTCTTTCTACAACTCCATTTTGTTGAGGAGTTCTAGGAGAAGAAAAATTATGATTAATTCCTTTCTTTTTACAAAATGTTTCAAAAACTTCATTTTCGAATTCGCCTCCATGGTCACTTCTAATATTTTTAATTTTCAAATCTTTAATGTTTTGAATTCTTTTGACAAATGTTTTAAAATGCTCAAAAGTGTCGCTTTTGTTTTTCATAAAAATAGTCCATGTATATCTTGAAAAATCATCAACAATTACAAATACGTATCGACTATGATTAATGGATTGAACTTGTGTTGGTCCAAATAAATCCATATGTAGTAATTCTAATGGTTGTAAAGTTGAAATAGTTTTCTTAGATTTAAAAGATGATTTCGTTAATTTCCCATTTTGACAATCATCGCAAAAATTATTTATTTTAAAATTTATTTTGGGTAATCCTCTTACTAATTCGTTTTTAGAAAGTTTTCTAATAGTTTTAAAATTTATGTGACAAAATCTTTTGTGCCATAACCAAGGATCATTGTCTATGGCAAGTAAACACATACTTGAATTGTGATTAATACTCATATTTAGAACATAAATATTTCTATCACTTTTTCCTTCAAATATAAGATTTTGGTCTTGATCAAAAATACTACAATTATTATTTGAGAAAGTTATTTTAAAACCTTTGTCACATAATTGACGTATGCTAAGTAGATTATGTTTTAAATTTTCAACTAATGAAACATTTGTTATAAAAGGTAAATTTGATGTACCATAATTTTTCATATCTCCCTTGCCAATGATATAGCCTTTTGAATTGTCTCCGAAGGTAACCGAGCCACCATCAAAGTATGTGATGTTTGTAAGCATATCTTTGTCTCCGGTCATGTGTTTTGAACAACCACTGTCTAATATCCATTTCTTCTTTTTAAGTGGGACCTGAAAAATAGATATGAAATTATTGGTACCCACTTTTTAATAGGGTCCTAAGAAGTTATAGTTTTAGGAAACCAAACCCAATTTGGTTTAGTGTCCTTTTTATAAATATAGTTTTTATTATGATGAACATTATCCATAAATGTTTTAATATATTTATTTCTTATTAACACATTGTTAATTTGGTACCCAAATTGTAATTACCTTGTTTTGTATTTTTGTTTTAATAGGTTTCTTAATTAATTTTTATTCTTTTGAATTCATATTCCTATTAAAATTTGTATTTTTCTTTTTAGAAATTTTTGACTCCTTATTATATCCTAATCCATGTTTATTTGAAGAGGATTGAGAATTTTCTAAAATCTTAGACAAATTTTCTCTTCCTCTGTTAAAGTTGGAAACATTTTTAGTGATGTTCTCTAATCTAGTTTGAAGACTATTATTTTCTAACTCAACTTGTTTAATTTTAGTTTTTAAATCATGATTTTCAGAAATAATTATATCATTCTTTAATTTTTGAGTTTCAATTTCTTGACTTAAAAGTGATAATTGAGTTTTCGAATTTGAATAAGATTCTTGAACTTTTTCGAGTTCTTCTTCAAGAATTTTCTTTTCATCATTTAACATATCTCTCTCAAACTCAGCTTTGTTTTGATTTTCACGAATTTCCTTAATTTTCTTTTTAAGAATTTTTATTGTGCTTAAAAGTTCAGTGTTTACTTCAATTATATCGTCGAAAGTTAAATTATTTACCTCAGATTCTTGAGCCATGAAGCATACATTTGCTTGTTCATTGTCGCCATCACTATCACTTTCGGATGATGATGAATCTGAATCGTCCCATGTTACAGAAAATGCCTTCTTTTTGAATTTATCCTTCTTGTTTTTGTTGTTGAAGTTTTTCTGATTTTCCTTCATTTGTTCTTGACAATCTTTTTGCATATGTCCTTTCTTATGACAATTGAAGCATTCTATATTTGATGATGATGGTTTGTTCAAGAAATTCTTTTTGAATCCGTTTTTGTTTCCTTTTCTATACTTTAGGAATTTCTTGAAATTTTTGGCTATAAATGCTAGATCCTCATCTTCAGACTCTGATTCTTCCTTTTCCGCATGAAAAGCAATATTCTTTCTTTCTTGAGCTTGATCCTTTTTAGCTTTCATATTTACTTCATACGACATAAGATTTCCAATCAATTCTTCTGGTTTCATTGTAGATAAATCATTTGCTTCCTCGATTGCTAGTACTTTTCTCTCCCATTCATCAGTGAGTGAATTTAGAACTTTAGACACAATGTCAAAGTCCGTGTATCTTTCTCCTAGTCCGATTAGAGCATGATGAATGTCTTGAAATCTTGAGTACATGTCATTGATGGATTCATTTTGTCGCATTCTAAAGTTTTGGAATTGATTCTTCAACATGGATATCTTTGTTTGTTTAACCTTGTTTGTGCCTTCATGTATGACTTTAAGTGTTTCCCATATCTGATATGCAGTAGTACATATGCTAACACGGTTGAATTCATTTCTATCCAGGGCGCAAAACAACATATTCATAGCTTTAGCATTTGCACTTGCTTCATTCTTTTGAGTTTGTGTTCATGTAGGATAATCGGTTGTGGGTACAACGAACTCTGCTTGAGTAGCATTTCAGGCTTCGAAACTTGTTGCTTGCATATAAATTCTCATCCTTGTAGCCCAATAGTTATAGTTTAGTCCATTGAATAGAGGAGGCCTTTGGGTGGATTGTCCTTCCGCAAATGTAGAACTATAGGCAGATGTTGTACTTGTGGATGCGTTATTTTCCATATTATCAATATGTCTAATAACGGTGTTATGGTTATAGGACGGCCTTGCTCTGATACCAATTGAAAGAGTGGGCTATGCGGTAGGATCGTGTAATATGGAATAATGAAATAGTCTAGGTAGATAAAGTAGGCAAATGCAAGTGGACACCAGGATTTTATACTGGTTCGGACCTCTCGTCCTACGTCCAGTCCCTAAGCTTCTCTTAGGAATTTCACTAACTAACACCCTCACTTCACCCGGAGGAATAGGTTTATAACTTACTCGAACAACCGAACGGGATTTCTTGCCTCAACTACCGAAGAGGACTTCAACTCAATTACTAAAATACAATATTCGACTTGTTGTGTTCTTGTCAACACTAATGAGTCTAATGTAGTACAATATTCCTATAATCTTATCCTCGAGAATATGCAATGTGTTTGTGAAGATTTAGGTAATGTGAATTGCTATGAATCAAAAGAATGTTATAAACAAAAACAATGATTCGAGCAATAGATTAATGAATGCTTTGAGAGTATCTAGAAAATATGAACAAGAGAATAGTTAGATTAAAGCAAGAGAATTCGGTTAATTAAATGATGTTAGAATCATGTATATACTTGTAGAAGAGGTGCATAAGTTGTCAAAGGTTGCAAACAAGAGATGCTTCCATTTCCATTGATGAATGGTTGCAACTCTTGGGAAGAAGAAGGTGTCTTTTCAGAGAAAATTCGCAGGTTTAAATTCAGTCGACTGAGCAGGAGATTCAGTCGACTGAAAATGTGAAGAAAAATTTTCAGGAACAATTTCAGTCGACTGTGCAGGTAATTCAGTCGACTGAAACTGTGCATTTTTGTATATGTGTATAGTTTCAGTCGACTGGTCATGTCTGTTCAGTCGACTGAAGTATTAAAGTATGCACAGTGAACATGTGAAAGAAGATTTTATGAATTGTGTTCTAATGTTCATGCAAATCTCTTGAGGATAGATTTTAACAAATAATCTAGACTAAGACACATAGAAAAATCATACTAATATTTATACTTTGGTCTTCATCTATCTTCTTCTAGCTTTTGCATTCTCTTCCTTATTTGTTGAAGCTTATTGTCATTGATCAAAATCTTCGTGTATCAACAGTTTTAAGCAATTAGCAATAGTAATACAAGCATATTTTTTTGCATCTATGAGGGGAGATAAACATTGATGCATATAAAACAGAGAAATTAATGCACTATTTTAAGCATCTATGAACACTATTTTCATAAATGTACAAAAATAAGAAAACTAATGCATTGTTTGACAAACTTACATCTACTTCCACCAATAATGACGGTAATCATTTTCATTATATGAATGAATCTTTTGGAACTTAGGATGGTTGAATGATCTCTTTTGGATATCCTACGAAGGAACATATTAATTCTGTAGTCAAGCACAATCTCATGAGAGAGGTTATTTTGGGAATAAAGTTAAAGATAATTATGGATTGGGATTTGAAAGGAATGCAAGCCCAACAAATGTTTTTCCTACTGTGGTCATCATTCATTCGCCAAAGAATGAAAAGGAGTATTAAAGACCTGATGTCGTTATGTTATCAGTTTCTTCTCATCTAATTAATCGCCTTTATCCTGTCAAAAGTATTCTTAGTATTTTGGTTGTATTGGTCCGTCTGTACCTTTCAGTCTTGAGCACTGGGAATATCAAATCTGTATATTATTTTCGCTAAAAGTTGATTCTCTGTTCAAAAAAAACTTTTGAAACACTCAAAGAGAAATAGATGAAACTAATAACCTTGTTGCCATGCCACAATAGCTTTGCAAATGTATGAAAATCAATTTCATTTTTAAATAATTATACTATTTCTTTGTTTCAGCAGTTTCGATTTCTAAAAACTAAACGAAGTTCAGCTTTATTTTTATTTAAATAAATTTTTTAGACTGACAATTTTTAAACTAAAAATAAAGGTTAATTTAAACGGTTTACTCTTATTGAAACTCATCATGCAGTCGAGGTCCTAGTTACTGTCCACGCCCTTAGTGATAACCTCCAATAAGCTAATTAAGCTACAAATTGAAGTCTATAAAGTAAACAAAATTAAATTATTTCATATTAAACTTTCATGCTATAATAATTATTTTCAATAATAATTTATATTTTCTTCTTATGCTACAATTCTTGTTACACGGGGAAATTATACACCACCTACTATGAAAAGGAAAAAGGTGATATAGATAAGTTTGTTGACAAATATCTAACATACTTGAAGAATCTATATAAGTATATTACTTACCCTAACATGTATATCGAAACAATTTTAGATTAAGATTATCAATCTTTTATGCCAGGTGCTGTATAAATACTTCACTTCATCATCATTATCCTCCTATATTCGTTATTAGTATACTATAAAAAAGATCTAACAGAAAATTAACTAATACAATCACTGAATGCATCTTTCATCTATTGAAAAAATAAAAAGGAATAAAATTTTACTTAAAAGTTTCAACTAAAATTGATCTGAGATATGATATAGCACTCTTCCGTCATTTTACATTACTGAAATAAGCCATTGTAATCTTTTAATATAATATTCATCCAAAAGCTTTATGATTTTAATACAGCTTCATCTATAGTCTTAAATTGTTCCTGATTATTTATCATTGGCTATAAATTCTATCAGTAATTCAACATGTTAAATGTTAAATTAAAAAATGATTGCATCATTTATTACAATGCTTACCTATATAGTACCATATGCAGAAGTGAGATATGTGGATTCTATAAATTGTCCATTCCTCGTAATATAAAAACATGCATGAATTACTAAATTAATTTGGAAGCATAGATGAATTATTAAATGAAAATTAAAGATGAACCTTATGCCATGTTGAGGTCTAAATTTGATTTTCTATTTATACTAAATGTTCCCTAATTTCTTTGACCTTTAGACATAATTGTAGTCGGCTGATGTTCACTCCTCAATGACCTGTATTCAACCTTTATTGCATAGGAGTATGAAGTATTGATAACCTATTATCTCCATCGCTTTCTCTCTTTTCCTTAATAACTGAATACCACCTATGTTATTTTCATTATGGCCATCTTTATGTTTATCATGATTTTTAAGGCATTCAAGCCTACAGTCTCATCCTTCGTCTCCTGTATCTGACTTGAAAGAAGATAGGTATATAAAATCTTTATTTTACCAACATAATTGCAAGGTATATATAAATATTCTACATCTCTATTTTCATGTTCGTTCCCTGAAACTAGAAATCAAACCATTTGAGAAGAACACTTAAGTCGATAGAAAAGTGACTATATTACTTTCTTATCCTGCTATAATAGCAATGATGGTACGTTATACGAAGCAAATAATTAAGTTTTTAAGTACGGTAAAGAAACAATACCTACCTTTTGACCTCCACTTCTTCACTTTTCTGAAGAATCCCCCTCTCTTTCCAAACACATTGTTTCTCACTTCTTCATCAATTGACTTTTTGAGCTTACCATGAAACACATCTTGCCTTTCTACCATTTCTTTTTTTATTAGCCATCGCACGACAAAAAACATCATGCATTGGAATGTCTCATACATATGGTATGAATATTAAGTCACTGTTGTCTATAATGGCGACGTGATCATTAAGAACAATGTACATGGTGGTGTACTAAAGGTACTCCAATTGTGGGCATGGGGAATATATTCAAAAATATATATACAATCTATTAAGTGGTATCATTAAAGTTTATTAAGAATAATGATAAGTTCATTGCCAATATCAGTTAACATTCTTCCTAATAAAAAGGTATAATTGCACATAAGGCAATATATGTGATTACTGATTAGCATAGAGACGTTGGATGTTCATTAATAAACACAGTGTAATAGTTTGACATGGCATGAAGGCATGCCAATCTCTTAGGTAATGTAATATGTGCACTACTAATCTTTATAAAGGCATTAATGTTATAAAATAAAGAAAGTAGAAGCCATTAGAGAGAGAACAATTTTATTCATTTAGAGATTAGTAATCAATTTTCATTACATTAGCACTTTTATATAAAGGCCTAGGAGCTTGGGATAGAACTAATCCCACGAGGTGGGACTAAATATAAAACAGTATATAGCATATTCACAATTTATATTTACATATATTATAACACCCCCCCCTGAATATGCGTCTTCAAAATCTTGAATCCTCTGATAACTTGAAAATGTCCCTTTTGTAACGTGTATGATGATTGCTCCCCCTCATTGTTATCTTGCTTGCATTTATTCGTTCAGTCGATCTAGATATTGTCTGTTGCCTCATTAAAAACCTCTGTTAGGAAAACCTGGTGGGAAAAAGCTTGAACGTGGAAAAGAGTGCAACTTGTAAAATCATATTAAAATGATATTCTTTCTAAGGGTTTGATACTTCGGCGTCAAAACAATGCCTCATTAAAACCTTACTAAGAAAAATCCAATGGAAAAAATCTTAGTTAAAGATAAAAATACAATTTAACTTAAATAACATATTTGAGATGTTATTTCTTGAAAAGACATTTGATTCTTCTAGTTCAAAATAATAACTCATTAAAACCTTAGTAAGCAAAACCCAGTGGGAAAAATCTTAAATGAGGAAAAAAAGTACATTATAACCGATTTTCAAATGTTACTGGGGAGTTGATACTTCTGGATCAAGATAATACCTCATTAAAACCTTACAAAGATAAAACCAGTGGGAAAAAAATCTTAGTTAAGGAAAAAGAGTGCATTATAACATGTTTATGGATGCCCTCCTGATTTAAAAGTTTTCTCTGAATTCATATTCGTCTTTTGATTACTCAAATTGGTTATAGATACTTCTGGATCCATGAATATGTATCTCATTAATAATACAATTTATTAATAGTTTTCATCGACACAATCTAATTTTCCAAGATAGTTTCTTCCAAATATGATTTGCATTTTATGTATTTTGTTTGCTACCTTTATGAAAAACACATCATGTGCTTTCATTTTTGTGCTTCAAATCAATTTTACATATTGCAACTACATCTTTGATGAATGTTAAAAGTTTTATTCCAATGATACTTAAAATCAGGAAGTAATATACTCATCTTGAAGTGCATCAAGATTTTCATTACAGCAATACTTAGAAGAAGGTTGTAATCTACATTCCATTTTTTTTCATTCTTTATAATCGTCAAAGTTATTTAAATTCTTCAAGAACTTATATATTTCAATAAGTTTTGCATATCGCAACTACTTCAATGGATGTTAAGAGTTTCAATACAACAATACTTAAAAATAGGAAGTAATCTACTTGTCATGAATTATACCAAGATTTTCATTACAACAATAATTAAAAGTAGGGTATAATCTACGCTCCTTGTTCTTTGCCTTCTTTATAACCATGAAAGTATTTATATTCTTCAGGAATTAAGAAATTTGTATACTTTCATTAATATGATTTAAATCATATTTATACCTTCGGGGTATATTAAACGTTTCAAGCACTTTCGCTACTTTGCAGACTACACGTTCATATTTCTCTATTAATAAAGGATTCATGATGGCTTGTCATGTTTTCCCCTAATTCAAGATATTTAATCTTTTTATAAACATAAGCGCTTTATTATTTATAAATTTATCATCGATGATTTTTTCTTGTCAGTTCTAGACATGATTTATTGAGATCTCTTTAATTATCATGTTTTAGGTACCTAAACCACTTCTAGAGTAATTTGACAATCATGTCATTAGTCACTTCAAGAGCACTCTTAAGTGTTTCTTCAGGAACACTCATCTCTTTTATTTGACATCTTTATTACTTACTCCAAAAGTATTTCAAACTGACTTTTGTACCATATTTCAGATGTGGTTTACACATTTTGATCTTTTAGGGATTCAAATCTATATTGGAGAAAGTCTACTAGGGATATTATTGATAATTTATTCAAGTTGCTTAATACTTTGGATCATTGTATATTTTAACAAATATTTGACACTGATAATCAAAATGAGCTTGTATCCCTTTATGCTCCCCCTTAATATTGACAAACATTGTCACATTAAATAATGATCATCTTTGGACTCTCATTTTGATCCATTATGTTATTGACACTAGTAAATACACCATACATATTAATAATAGGAGGATATTTTTTATTTATTTTTATTATTAATTGATAAGATGCATTCAATTAATATTGCTTATTAGAGTTTGTTTTCATTTATTGATCTAGTCAATTGGAGGAATTTCCTTATTGTGTAGATCATTTGAATACATACACGACTTCCGGTCATTCAACATTTATGTTGATTTAAATTGCTAAATAATATCTATACATAACTATTAAGATGAGCTCATAACAAACTTCAGGTTGTTGGCTGAATATTTACATATATGGATATATACATGCGTCCACGTATTACATCTATATTATAAATTTTCTTTTTATTTATTGATCAATGTTAGTGTGAATCCTTCAAGACCGCATGATAATGTCCAAAACATCTGGTTTGGAATCATATTGAACTTCTGGTTCAAATAAATTGTATACACAACTTCAAGTTGGTAAATTTTATTCCTTGATTATATCTCTAGTATTACTTTTGAACATTAATTATGATTTTTTATTAGAGAATATAACATATCTTCTAGAGAGTTCAGTAAAATAGATATATTTACAACATAAATAAGAGTATCTTCTGGATCATTGAAATGTTATAAAAACAAGAAATTATATTGGTTGCACATACCAGTTTGTTCAAAATCGTATTTATATATCTTTAGCGAAAATTATGATACGGCATATAGATTATCGCTTCAGGAGCATATCTAAAGATATTTCTTCAAGAATAGTTGTGTATATAACATTTGATTCATCATAAGTTCTGAAAAGTAAAAGGTTACATATCTCTATATGCTTCTAAATTTGTCTAATGGAGCTACGGGTCCATGATAATAGACGATTGAATTTTCGGTAATTTATTATCACATTAATTTTTGAAATGTTATATCATATTTGACAATATTCTATAGGCAATTCTTTTATAGTGCTATACGATGATATAATATCACTTCTGGGGATATTTTATAAACACGGCTTCTAGAGTGGTACATATCACTTCTATGCACTATTTTTGGGATGTCATCAATACTCAATAACTCTTTCTACATAATTGACATAACTCTACAACATCTCTTCTAGGATGTTTGGATTTTGCAATATAAAAATCATAAAACATCTCTTGAAGAGTATGTCATATGGGTTATCTCTTCTGGAGAATATTAGAGTGTACTTCTTCAAATATATAATTTGGCAAACACATCCAAAAATTATCAAAACTTGGGTTTTACCAACTTCAAACTGATTTACTAAACTAAAGTAAAAAAAAATCCATATAGTAGACTTCAAGCTGCTACTAGTTGATCAATTCGACCATATCATTTATTATTGCACGTAGATTTTCATCATTAATGAAGTTTTAATCACTACCTTTGAAGAAATGATCTAATTTCATGTTAGTATCACCTGACAATCCTTTCACACAATTTCAGTTTAGAAGTAATTCTAAATATAAATGAATTGTATTTCCTAACAGATTTAAAGTTTTAAAACTTCAGGTTCAACCACTCTTGTCTAGTGCTTGGAAGTGTGACCATCTTCTAGTGGTCATAACACTTCTTTAGGGAGTACCATAAGTAAAGGTGATCTTTTTGAATTATATGTTTTATATTAAGATTGTCGTGGATATGACACCTTAAAAATATAAGAGCCTTTGTTTTATCCTACTAGGACATATTATTATTATTTATAATGGCATTTTCTAAGCAATGAGATTGTAACTGAATGTCAGCGTCCAATATCTATGACAAAATGTTATCTCCTAATATATCCAAAGCTTTAAATTCAAGGTTGGTTGTGTTTATCACATTACCAACTATAAGTGGAAATAAAAATGCATAAGCATCAAAATATTGTTCATGGGTATATAACCAATGCATTTCATAAAATAAGAACTCATATCTAATAGTAGTTATAGTGAAAGAAAGAAAAACATTATTGTAAAAAGTAAAAGACAACCAAATATAATCTATAAAAGCGACTATAGTTTCTTATTTACACCCTTTTGATAGCTCTAAATCCAATCTCATTTATTCATTCATTAATTTCCATGAAAATGCAAAAATACCCTTGAAAATATGGAACTGACTTTATCATGTTTATTTTTATAATATAGGCAAATTTAAGAACTTGAATAGGTAGTATTAAATACATTTACTAATTCATAACAACTGCAATAGTGAGAGACAGAAATATATACCATGTATATATGTTATGATCCTTGTCTACAATTAGAGATATTAAAGAAGAATAAACGTATGAAGCATTCAAATACATCTTTGTTGGACCATTCTTATTAACCAATAAATTTTATTTATTGATTTATTAATTGTTACCTATTAATATATGAACTAATATATGCGCTATTTACATATTGTAAGTACAGAGAGAGAAAATTTGTACATCACATGTTAACATTCATTTTATGAAGAATCCAAAATACTTACTTGATGAGCCAAAGGAAAGAAACTTGATGACCCGTTACATATTTTACCTTTTGAAAGGCATGATCAGATGAATGGAAGAAGAGAAAAAAAAAATAGGAAGTAGACTTCCTGTTAGAATACCTTATTTTCTATTAAAAAGAAAGAGAGCGGTAGAGTAGATATATTTCTATGTATTTATTTGGTTTAATAAAAGCACCAAATATAGCAACAGACCACTTCTAGAGATATTTTATCATTACTAAATGTACAAATTTCTTCCATGGATTTTTTTATTATTATTATCACCACTTCTGGAGTGAACAAATTTCTATACATTTATTTGGTTTAGTAGTTAATATTATTGACAAATATTTTTAGAACTTCAGGTTCCAATTTTACTTTAAAGTAAAGTCTTTGTTTAGTACTTTAGATCCTAAATGGTACAACTTGATTTTCATGGTCAAACTTCAGGTTTGATTGCAAATATGGTTAGAATTTACCATAATCTGAATTAGCTTTTCTAATAATTCAACGCTTCATATCTCAAATTTATAGAGTTTTGATATATAATCCTCTTTTTTAGGAATACAAAATTATATGCATAAATTTTATTTGAGAACTTAAGGCTCCAATATTAAATAAACATAATGAAACAAGAGTACTCTTCATAATTGTATTCGGACATGAGAATCATAATACTACTTCTCTTCAAGGAAATAGTATTTACCACATTTGTAAGTTATTACAACATATTGTTTTTATGTTATGTCTTCTGGACATATCAACATCTTCTTCTGGAATTGCTCGTTTATTTTCGTCAAGGCTTTATTTCAACTTATGAAAGCTTTAATCTTTCAACTTCGCACAAATGAACTTTAGGTTTCTATTCTTTCATATAAACTTGATACGATCTTCTAGTTACGTATTATCCTTAAAGAAACCATAAAATATTTCTTCTGGAAATATAAATCATGTAGCAAAATCATTTCTATTGTCCTCATTCAAACCGAAACCCAAACAAAAAGTTTCAAAATGAAAACCTTTTTTTTACCAAACAATGGAATGAGATCTAAAAGTTTAGATCGACGGTAAAATAAGATCTAAAATGATAATATTAATAAAGCAAGATCTATAACATAATATATATATAATAAAATCTAGAAAATTAGATATGATAGATAAGATCTAAAAAGAATACTCACAGAATAAGGTCTGAAATTACATTTTAGTCTACAAAACAATAGTAGTTTCAGATCAAATTCAAAATTATCACAAAAAATGGATACACATTAATAAAAATTAATAAGAGATCTGATGATTAAAATCTACAGATCTAGAAAATATATCATTTGAACATGATATTAAGATCTATAAGAGATTTGAAAAATTAGAAGAAAAAAGATCTGTAATAAAACAAAATCTAAAATACAGGGACAAAAAATAAATATACAAATAGAATCAAATCTAAATAATTAGATCAATGATGCAATGAGATCTAAAAGAAATAAAATTAATAGAATGAGTTCCGAAAGATTTGATTAATCAGATCAAAAATAGCTTACCGCTTTGAAGATTTATAATCAGATCTAAAATTTTCCTTTTATTTAGAGATCGTGTTGTTAATGTGTTATAAAATAAAGAAAGCAAAATCCATTAGGGAGAGAATACAGAGATTAGTAATCAATTTCCATTACATTAGCACCTTTATATAAAGGCCTATGAGCTTGGGATAGAACTAATCCCACGATGTGGGGCTAAATAAAAAACAGTATATAGCATATTCACTATTTATATTTAATTATATTTTAACCATTGAATATAATTTAGAAAGTTACCTCATAATAACCTCATTTTGGACTTCGATCAACCATTGTGATCCAATGCCAACTACCTAAGCAATAAATTTACCCTTCATCAAAAGTTCTAAGTCTTGTTAAATATAATTACGGATCAATTATGATTGTTGTTACGGTCACTAAATCAAAATCAAGGCAAAAGAAACTCATTATGAATATTTTGTAGTCATATAGACATGCCTCTTTATTTGCTAAGTCTACAAATAAATAATATTTCCTATTTTATCTTTTTCTTTAATTTGAAAATATGCAGCAAAAGAGCTTGAAAGGAGAAGTTCAAGAAGGTAAAATAAAGGTTAAGAATTATGAACCTTAGCAAGACGTTGATTCCATTATTGTATCTCTTTCGCTCTATGAAAGCTGACACCATATATATTTTGATGTATTGCGTTGAAATAATAAGAAATAACAATAATAAAGAACATATAATATGCACATAAATATTGCCATAAAAATTGTCCACTAATTATTTTTAAGTGTATATCTTTTTAAGCATATTTTTTTATGCAACTTCAAATATGTAAATCAAATTTGAAACAACTTCTCTATTCACAACCTTTACTAAAACAGTCTTTGCAACATGAAGCAACTAAAAGAATATAATAAGTAAAATTTCCACAATATAAGTGCTTGCCTAAGTACATGGCAAGACTTGAGAAATATATCACAACTTTTTAATCCTTTTAAGCTTACTTTGGAAAGCCCTAGTTGTCTAAAGCTATTTTGGTCATATAATAGACATCAAAAGTTAAGGAAATATTTTACTGAACACAAAAATATTGTATGCATTTATTGTTCTCAATGTGAAATAGCGTGTTTCAAAATGTCAATAAAATATATTTTCAAACTCAATAAGAATTTCTTAAAATGTCAATTATATGATTTATGTTCGTAATAAGTATTATTTATGCAATAAGTTCACTTGATGTATGACACATAAGGGAGATTCGAATAAAAAAAGGCATAACTAAAACGCTGAATTTTGGATATAAAATGACTTAGTTAACTCTCTAAAGTTAATGCATATCCTTACAAAGTTTGATCTTATTCATATGAACTTTTATTATAATGATGACTAGTATGAAAATTTTGCCCGGAGAATTATTTTTAATAGTAGCGAGAGCAACAACTAAGAATGAAAGTTAACTACAAAAAAAAA
Organism: Allium cepa; assembly: GCA_030765085.1. Classification (NCBI taxonomy): domain Eukaryota; kingdom Viridiplantae; phylum Streptophyta; class Magnoliopsida; order Asparagales; family Amaryllidaceae; genus Allium; species Allium cepa. The sequence continues at coordinate 602,936,645 of CM060934.1, read as the reverse complement.
ATCATTGTTTTCCTATATATTGCGTCCTGATTCGAAGCGACAACATGGTGTTTTAGAGTGTATTTGGAATTACAAGGTTGTTAATCCATTCAAACAACATGACTACAACATAGTTTCACATACAATTGAGCCTTCTTTAGGCTAATTTGGCATGTATAGGACAATACATTGGGATTGCGGTGCAATAAAGTTTGGGAAAATGAATTTCAAAAGTCCTGCTATAGCAACACAGTACCCACCTAAAGGAATTTGAGCATGAATTCCGAAAAAGTAGAGCACCATTAGCTCGAACGAACACCAGACCCGTGACCTGCATTGTGCCACCTTTTCAACGCCACCTCCCGATCGTCAATCGGACGACGATCCACCATTGGATCGTCAAAAGTCCAAATGGATGGCCGAGGATCAACCTCGATTTATGCAAAAATGGTGACTCAATGACAAAACAGGTGGATTTGTAACAACCCGAAATTTTTTAATAATTAATTATCGTTGTTAAACGATAAATGTTGACGGATATTTTCTGTTAGGAGTTTTGATTCGGGTTGTCATTCTTTTCAAAAATTTGTTAAGTATAGCTTGGGCTTTAAAAATTAATTTCGGCCCACGTTTGTTATTGGTGCCGTGATAACTACTAAAGGAAAACCCGACCTCTCATTTTCCTTTTCAATTTCAAAACCCTAAACACAAACGAAAAAAATAAAATAAATATGGCGGCTCGTTTTTTTCCTTCGTTCGTCCCTCTTTCTTCAAATTAGGGCTTTTGATTTTCTATGAGGCCGACTTCAATTGCTGTGTCGATCAGTGGGTATCCGCTTGTATCCTTGTTCGATCGTGTTCTCGTTCTCACTTCGGCTGCATCTATTCGCAGCGAGCAAAAGGTGAGTGATTCTTGTCACTCACATTTAATTCAAGCTTTAGCATTTTCTGATTTGTTCGAAATTGCGACCTTTGCTGCTTGATTTTGTCTTTGACTTGAATTGCTTGGTTTACTAAACTGTGATAGTGATTTTGCTCCGAATTGAATTGTTCGACTTTGTTTTTGTTTCTGGTACTCTACCTCGGCTATACTGGTTTCAAATAATATCATCTGTCATTGTTTAAACTGCTACTTGATTTTTGTTCAAACTTGGCACTGGTTCACTTTGTAATTCCGGCTTGTCTTGTTTTCACTGGAACTTTGGTGAACTGTGCATATATAATAAGTTATTGTATGATACTAGTCTGGGTTGTTGTACACTTGGTTACACTCTAGGTTGAACTGGTCAATTATTGATCTCTGACCGGATGTGTAGTATGAGCTACTAGATTACTTTTCATGTGCTTACTTTGATCATGTTACATTTTTGCTTGAGTCTGGATTTACATATTATGTCACTGTCTCTGGCTATTCTTGTACTTCCTGGTCTGGATTAACATATTGCTGCGATTGAGCTTGGGTCGTCTGCATTTGTTTGTGCATTTGTGGTTAGTATGTTTTGTAATTGGTATCTTCACTGTATTGCATTCATGTTGAGTTGAGTTGTACTACGGCTTTTGGGTCGTGAGTATGATAGTTGCATTATCCAGTTTACAGTGCATACATACACTGATGTTGTCCCTGCACTCTTATACATCATGTAGTTCATTTGTGTTGGGCATTGAGGTGGACTGAGCTGCATCTGCAGTGTGGTTTCATTGAGTTTGATCATTCATTACAACTGTCTTGACCATTTGAGACAGTTTGCATACCTGTTTCATGTAGTATTTGGGTTCATTAACCACTTATGCACATGCTTCTTTAGTTTTGTTGTATATGGACCTAATTCATTTGTGATTCTACCATTGTTGCATTTTGGTTTGTGGCTTGTCTGGTTTAATGTGTCATGTACTGATGCACTTGAACCTGATTTGAGATTAATTGTATTCATCCCTTACCTGTTGCATTTGCAGTGTCTTGACATTCATGTCTGCACTCCTTCATTTGATAGTTGCGTGTGAGTTGCATCTACATGTTTTCATATGTGCATATTGTCCATGTCTATCTACTTTGACCATTGAGGCCGTGACATTGATATTTGAACCTTCATTGATTTTGGTTCATTGATCATTGTGTACATCATCACTGTAGTGGCAAGGCAGTGCACACAAGCGTGAACTGCAGCCACACAGTATTGATTTTATTGGAATTTCTTTTGCTTTTGATGCGTTGATCTTCTGTGTAATGCATGTTGTAGTGGCGAGGCACTGCACGCGTGCGTGTACTGCAGCCCTACTTAAATTGGCGTTTTAATTGATATTTCAATTGTTTGCATTGTTTCGTATGTCCAATTCAATATATTTTAATCTTATTTTGATTTGGTTTAATTTGATGATTCTGTTGTTGTCTAATTATCAATTTGATAATTAGATTATGAGTTTCTAATTATTTATTTAAGAATTTGAATTTGTCGTTAATTGCTGTTTAGGCAATTCTGTTGTTTTCTAAATTATCTTCATTTAGAACCTTTTTAATTTATCTTCGTTGATAATTTAGATTTGCTGATTTGTTGTTTTACACTGTTACGTGTTATATTTGTCGTTATCCGATTTCTTTATTTAAGGATCGGATATACGAGATTTATTGTGACTGTCATCTATTCTTTATTTAATTGTTATTGCTTTCATGCATTAATAACTGAGTTTGAATTAGACTGACCCGTGTATTATTTTCTTTTGAATTTAATACTCGGGTCAGACCGAGTTATTACAGGTTGTAGATATCTTGCTTTGGGTTGCTGCTAGAGCTATGAAGTTTCTTTATATCATTTGGAGTAGATGTTGTCATAGTATAGGATGTTGTATATTCATGTATATTATTTACGATAATGTACTTGTATATGTAACTTCCAGAGTCAACAGTTGTAGTTGTATCACATGTATATCAACTGACTTCAGTTATGTATATATGAGACTTTTTATTATCTGTGTTCCGCATTTGACTTATCTGTGTTTTTATTATATCTATTGTCCTAAACTATTATGAACCATCGTAGTTCGTTTTATAATGTAATTGGATATGTTGATGGGAGTAAATAAATAAGAGATGAAAAATAAAAATATATACCACTCCTATCGAGATAACCAATACTAGTGTAAGGCCTAACTACGGATGGCCGCTCCTATCCAGCCTTATTTTTCGTAATAACGGACAGTATTTCTTTTAATACTCTTTGTTATTGTGAGCATAGAGGTGGGGCGTCACAGTTGGTATCAGAGCTTGGGGTTTATGGACATAATATAAAACATAATTTAGATGGAACATGTGTTACAACTATTAGTCGTTGTTTTATTTGTTTGAGTAAAAAACTAAAGTTTTGAAAATATGTTGAAATTTTTAAATATCTTTATTTAAAAAATAAAAAGTGAAACTGTGTTTTGATGATTGATTGAGTGTGTTCTGTTTATCAGAGTGCGCAGCGGAAGCAGTGACTGTCTTCGCTGAGTACGGCTGATAACCTTTTTGATTTGAAAATCAAATTATGAAAATGAAATAAATTTCAATTGTTGTTTACATAGTTATGTTCATTTTGTTTTCTTTGAAAATTTTGAATCTGATTTGAGGATTCGAAGCGATTGCAGTTATGTGAATTTGTTGAGATTTTTGTTGTTTTGAATTATCTTCATTGAAGATATATTCGACTGATTTCTTTGTTCATTTTGTATGTATACGTGCAAATTTAAGTTGCACGTTACTGCATTAATTTTATGTTGAACCGATGTTTGGTTTAAATGTATTTTGTTGCCGTTATTCTTATAATGGGATTTTTTTACACCAATGCTAAATTTTTGAAGCAGGTGTTTTGTTGAATTTTTTTTATGAATGGAAATTCACTGGTATTATATTTTGATGCGAATTATTTTAATGAGATTTTGATGTTTAAAAATCACTGTCGCTTTGATTTCAGTGACCGTCATATTTTAAAGTGGATTTTCAAGCGGTTATCCCGCAATGCTGATTTTGAGATCCGTTTCTATGATGTTTTGAGAAGTGCAATTTCCTTGTTGAAATTATCATTAATGTTGCTGTTTTTATCACGGATTTGCAAATCATTTTAAAAATAAAATTATTTTCCAAATTTTTATAGTTTACGCTTTCAGAAGGATGAGAAAGTGACTTAAACGTTTCAGCAAAATCGAGGACTATGAACCCTTTCTTTTACTGATTCGCTTAATTCCGGACTTGTTCGTTTGAGAATGTAAATTATTACTTTTATAAATAAATGAAATTTTTTTCAGAAGTTTTGCAGTTTGCGTTTTCAAAAGAATGAGGAAGCGATTTAAACGTTTCAGCAAAATCGAGGACTATGACCCCTTTCTTTTACTGATTCGCTTAATTCCGGACTTGTCCGTTTGAGAATGAGAAATGTTATTTTTGGAATACACAATTTTGCACTTTCAAGGAAACGATGAAGAGAATTAAACGATTTAGTAAAACTCGTGGTTATGAGACATGTGCGTTTGCTATTTTGGTTAATTCCGGACTCGTTAATTGAAATATTTGATGATTTTCATGTGCTTTCGAGCCACAGTGATGGACCTTCGGGTCATATGATGGACCTTCGGGTCAAATACCAGTATCAGACCTTCGGGTCATATGTTGGACCTTCGAGTCATATGATGGGCGCCAAAATTATGTTGACGGTACTTGGTAGGCTTCGGCCATATGAGATGCACGTTCGGCGTAGCTAAAACTCGCCATATGATGGGATCGATCCACCTTTTATGTTGATTTTCTAGAATATCATAATTGATTTCTAGATATTTGTTGAATCTAATTATCTGCAGGTAATTAGATATTTGATGTTATGAGTTCTGATTATCGTTCTTGATAATCGGATATTTGTTGTTTCTGATTATCGCTTGTGATAATTAGATATTTGATGTTATGAGTTCTGATTATCGTTCTTGATAATCGGATATTTGTTGTTTCTGATTATCGCTTGTGATAATTAGATATTTGATGTTATGAGTTCTGATTATCGTTCTTGATAATCAGATATTTGTTGTTTCTGATTATCGCTTGTGATAATTAGATATTTGATGTTATGAGTTCTGATTACGTTCTTGATAATCGGATATTTGTTTTTTCTGATTATCGCTTGTGATAATTAGATATTTGATGTTATGAGTTTTGATTATCGTTTTTGATAATCGAATATTTGTTGATTTGATTATCGTTTTTGATAATCGAATATTTGTTGATCTGATTATCGTTTTTGATAATCGAATATTTGTTGATTTGAGATTTGATTATCGTTTTTGATAATCGAATATTTGTTGATTTGATTATCGTTTTTGATAAATCGAATATTTGTTGATTTGATTATCGTTTTTGATAACCGAATATTTGTTGATTTGATTATCGTTTTTGATAATCGAATATTTGTTGATTTGATTATCGTTTTTGATAATCGAATATTTGTTGATTTGATTATCGTTTTGATAAATGGATATTTGTTGAATTGAGATTTCTGATTGTCATTTTGATAATTGGACCTTTGTTGTTTTCTGATTACCGTTTTGGTAACTGGATATTTGCAGTTTTGCGATTTCTGTATTCTGATTATCTATTTGATAATTGGATTTGTTGAGAATTTGTGAATTTCTTTTATTGAGATTAAAAGTTTTCCTTGGCGTTTTTATTTCCGACTTTTATTTTTCTAGCTTAACCAGTTTATATTAGAAAAATTATTGTTATTGACGTCTTTATTTATGAAAATTGCGGGGACGCAATTTTTATAAGGAGGGGAGTCTGTAACAACCAAGAAATTTTTAATAATTAATTATCGTTGTTAAGCGATAAATGTTGACGGATATTTTCTGTTAGGAGTTTTGATTCGGGTTGTCATTCTTTTCAAAAATTTGTTGAGTATAGCTTGGTCTTTAAAAATTAATTTCGGCCCACGCTTGTTATTTGTGCCGTGATAACTACTAAAGGAAAACCCGACCTCTCATTTTCCTTTTCAATTTCAGAACCCTAAACACAGACGAAAATAATAAAATAAATATGGTAGCTCGCTTTTTTTCCTTCGTTCGTCCCTTTTTCTTCAAATTAGGGCTTTTCATTTTCTATGAGGCCGACTTCAATTGCTGTGTCGATCAGTGGATATCCACTTGTAGCCTTGTTCGATCGTGTTCTCGTTCTCACTTCGGCTGCATCTATTCACAGCGAGCAAAAGGTGAGTGATTCTTGTCACTCACATTTGATTCAAGCTTTAGCATTTTCTGATTTGTTCGAAATTGCGACCTTTGCTGCTTGATTTTGTCTTTGACTTGAATTGCTTGGTTTACTAAACTGTGATAGTGATTTTGCTCCGGATTGAATTGTTCGACTTTGTTTTTGTTTCTGGTACTCTACCTCGGCTATACTGGTTTCATATAATATCCTCTGTCATTGTTTAAACTGCTACTTGATTTTTGTTCAAACTTGGCACTGGTTCACTTTGTAATTCCGGCTTGTCTTGTTTTCACTAGAACTTTGGTGAACTGTGCATATATAATAAGTTGTTGTATGATACTAGTCTGGGTTGTTGTACACTTGGTTACACTCTAGGTTGAACTGGTCAATTATTGGTCTCTGACCTGATGTGTAGTATGAGCTACTAGATTGCATTTCATGTGCTTACTTTGATCATGTTACATTTTTGCTTGAGTCTGGATTTACATATTATGTCACTGTCTCCGGCTATTCTTGTACTTCCTGGTCTGGATTAACATATTGCTGTGATTGAGCTCGGGTCGTCTGCATTTGTTTGTGCATCTGTGGTTAGTATGTTTTGTAATTGGTATCTTCACTATATTGCATTCATGTTGAGTTGAGTTGTACTACGGCTTTTGGATCGTGAGTATGATAGTTGCACTATCCAGTTTACAGTGCATACATTCACTGATGTTGTCCCTGCACTCTTATACATCATGTAGTTCATTTGTGTTGGGAATTTAGGTGGACTGAGCTGCATCTGCAGTGTGGTTTCATCGAGTTTGATCATTCATTACAACTGTCTTGACCATTTGAGACAGTTTGCATACCTGTTTCATGTAGTATTTGGGTTCATTAACCACTTATACACATGCTTCTTTAGTTTTGTTGTATCTGGACCTAATTCATTTGTGATTCTACCATTGTTGCATTTTGGTTTGTGGCTTGTCTGGTTTAATGTGTCATGTACTGATGCACTTGAACCTGATTTGAGATTAATTGTATTCATCCCTTACCTATTGCATTTGCAGTGTCTTGACATTCATGTATGCACTCCTTCATTTGATAGTTGCGTGTGAGTTGCATCTACATGTTTTCATATGTGCATATTGTCCATGTCTATCTACTTTGACCATTGAGGCCGTGACATTGATATTTGAACCTTCATTGATTTTGGTTCGTTGATCATTGTGTACATCATCACTGTAGTGGCAAGGCAGTGCACGCAAGCGTGAACTGCAGCCACACGGTATTGATTTTATTGAAATTTCTTTTGCTTTTGGTGCGTTGATCTTCTATGTAATGCATGTTGTAGTGGCGAGGCAGTGCACGCGTGCGTGTACTGCAGCCCTACTTAAATTGGCGTTTTAATTGATATTTCAATTGTTTGCATTGTTTCGTATGTTCAATTCAATATATTTTGATCTTATCTTGATTTGGTTTAATTTGATGATTCTGTTGTTGTCTAATTATCAATTTGATAATTAGATTATGAGTTTCTAATTATTTATTTAATAATTTGAATTTGTCGTTAATTGTTGTTTAGGCAATTCTGTTGTTTTCTAAATTATCTTCATTTACAACCTTTTTAATTTATCTTCGTTGATAATTTACATTTGCTGATTTGTTGTTTAACATTGTTATGTGTTATATTTATCGTTATCCGATTTCTTTATTTAAGGATCGGATAGACGAGATTTATTGTGACTGTCGTCTATTCATTATTTATTTATTATTGCTTCCGTGCACTAAAAACCGAGTTTGAATTAGACTGACCCGTGTATTATTTTCTTTTGAATTTAATACTCGGGTCAGACCGAGCTATTACAGGTTGTAGATATCTTGCTTTGGGTTGCTGCTAGAGCTATGAAGTTTCTTTATATCATTTGGAGTAGATGTTGTCATAGTATAGGATGTTGTATATTCATGTATACTATTTACGATAATGTACTTGTATATGTAACTTCCAGAGTCGACAGTTGTAGTTGTATCATATGTATTGTATCACATGTATCTCAACTGTCTTCAGTTATATATATATGAGACTTTTTATTATCTGTGTTCCGCATTTGACTTATCTGTGTTACTATTATATCCATTGTCCTAAACTATTATGAACCATCATAGTTTGTTTTATACTGGAATTGGATATGTTGATGGGAGTAAATAAATAAGAGATGAAAAATAAAAATATATACCACTCCTATCGAGATAACCAATACTAGTGTAAGGCCTAACTACGGATGGCCGCTCCTATCCAGCGTTATTTTTCGTAATAACGGACAGTATTTCTTTTAATACTCTTTGTTATTGTGAGCATAGAGGTGGGGCGTCACAGGATTACACTCATTTGGAGCTTCAAAACGGTATATAATTTGATAGGGTTTGATGGAGTTTGAATTTTTTATTTGATTTTGGTTTGCAATTTGGGGATTACGGTTTTGTAATTGGATTTGTTTCTGCCATTGAGAAGGAGAAGTAGACAGATGAAATTGTACGTATAGACAAATGGAATAAGAAATAGCTAGGATTTATAACAGGATATATATACAGGCAGATCAAAAATAGAAATGAATGGACTAGATTGATTTGAAAGTTGAATGATAGACGACCCGAAAAGCCCGTTCTGTCTCCGGAACGAAAATGGGTCATCCCATATATCAAAATAGATGTTTTCGATAATTTTAAAATCAATGGAACATGTTTCAAGCCCTAATTCCATCTTATTGAAAAAGTTAGCTATAAATCAGCTTAATTCGAATATATTTCAATTGATTCGATTAAATTGATTTCTAGGCGTTTCGAGCTCATATGATCAAACAACAAGTCCGATCGTTACGAAACTTAAAATCCTACAATAATTCGCCATTATGGTTCCAATAAAACCGGCTTCATCGAAATCTGAGACAGTGGAAAAAATGGCTATTTTCTTATTAATTAAATAAATTAATATTAAACTAATTATCACTTTTTAATTCAATATTTATAAACTAACAAATTTCATCATTTTTAATTACTTAGACATTTATAATAATTTAAAACAAACTTAGATAAAATTTCAGTGTTGGTCATTACACTAATTATAGTGTTCAATTTCAAATGTAACCAAATCCAACTAATTATAATTTAATTCCAATAGATTGATTTAATTTGATTTCAATCTTTTTATTTAATCAATTATCATTCTATAGACATAGTTAGCATTGTTCTATATCTTATTTCATTAATATGCTACAATTTCCATCCTTTATTTGTGTTAACTACTATATTTCATTTATATTGAATTTTTGTCAAACGTACACATTAACTATAATTTAAATTCCCAATAAATTAGTTTGTTTTTGATTCACTCTTTTTATTTCTTAATTGTTGCTTTATAGACAGATTTAACATTTCTATACATTGTATTAGATTCACTTTTTGCAGCTATTGTCTTAACTCACATTAAGCGGCATTTATTTACATTTATTTGTAATTGATTACTTAAATTGGTAAGAAATAATAATTGTCACCATTTCTATATTTAATAGCATTTGTAAGTTTATTATTTACCATAAATTGTTATAACAACTTATACAACATTACTTTTATCAATTACAATTAATTACACCTTATTTCACTAATTTACACCTTTTAAATTATCACTTTCTCTTTAAATCCAATTATCAATTAATACACATATTATTACAGCTAATTACAATCTATAACCAATTATAACTTTTTAACCATTTTAATTCCTAGAATTTCATTTAAAGCAGTTATCAATTATCTTAAATTAATACTATTTCGTTTCATTCCAGTTATATTCTTATTATTAAATCACAAATTTTAATATTTTTCTTCAGTAATAAATCATAAAATCTTATTAAATTAACAAATTTTAATTATCAAAAATTACAGATCGTTACTTATATAATGTTATAATATTCTATATTGTTAAATTTTTGCATTTAATATGATTGATAAAACATTTATCAATTAAAATATAAAAATGAACTAAATTAAAGATTGATAAATAATTATATATAAAATGTACTTACTAATAAATGCTTCTTGCATGTTAATGTTTCGAAATCCATGCAAATGCCCGATTTTACAACTAAATTCACTCATAATTTGATTGCTTATGCATTTATTTGGTCGAGGATATGTATTGCATTCTATGAGTTCCAAACTCAAAAGCAGTACAAGACTATAGACATTTGATCCATATACTATCGGATATAAGTGTTATACGAGGAACCGTCACATTTCTTAATGTACGATACTTCAATGAAGTTAGTTCATTAAAATAAGCTAATAAATAGTACTATGAGATCGAGTATTCAATTTGATTGATTACAAAAGGCTCATATTGTGTTAAGTGTAACACAAGTCGAAATCTACAATATAGATCTAAGAACTCGATCATTGAAATTTCAGTTTGATCAATTTACGTAAAGTGCAAGATATTTGCATCTTTAAATGTTAAGAATGATCATGTGAGCTTTTGTAAAGAGTTCTTTATAATGTTGTAATAAGGATATTCTTTTGAATGGTCCGATCATTTAGAAAGAATAACGAATGTTCAATAATAGATGTGATTTAAAGGTACAGTTGGGATGAAGAGAGTGAATGGTCACTTCCGCTTCATAAAGAAACTCTAAAAACTAGAATTGTAAAATAATAATTGATACTTAATATTTAAATAAGAAGTATGATTTCAATTCTGAAATATATTTCATACAAAAAATTGTTCCTATGAGATTTATTTCTTTGAGTTCAAGATATTTAATCAAAGAGCAACCTTTGTAAACTAGTTGAAGTATTTGAAGTAAATAATCTACATTAAGTGAATGATGGACCTTTGAAATTAGTATGTGATTATAGTAATGGCGGAAATAGTGGGAGCATACCATATAACACTTATTGATTGTCTCAAATTATGAAAATTATTTTCATAAAACATACCAAACGTTATTTATCAAATAATGACTATTTTTCAATATATACATGGTGGTATTTCAATGTTTATATTATGAATATTCATTATGAAATAAAACTAAAATGTGGTATTTGTTTGCATAACATAAGTGATGCATTCAAAACACTGAAGTATCTAAAATTATTGACAAATATTTTGAAATTATAAACGAAGCCGTAGTTTTGAGAAATAATTTTTTATTATATCATTATGAATCATATGGTACTAGTTAATTATATCTCAAACATTCATGGGAAATCACCCATTTAGTGGGTGTGTCATAGTAGTTGATGAATTCTATGGATTGATACATATAAATGTATGTAATCATAAGTCTATTAATACCAAAACATTTCCACATGCTTCATCATATTCACTAATGAGTCATCATGGGCATGGACATGTGTATTTGATAGGCATGTGTAAGTATAAGATAAGCTCATAGAATCTAAAATGGAAGTAGCTAATGTAACATGCGACAAAAACAATTTGATTTGATCAAATAGGCGGGTATATTGGAAAGGGTTCCAAACGTACCTAAAAGTTAATAAAGATTCAATCTCAAAAGTCATTCCTTTCTATAATACATAATGATGTATCTATAAGGAGTAATTGAACTTTATTGAACAAATATGATTAATTATGAGTAAAGTTGAGTTAATTTCTTTCTATAAATTTATGTACTAAAAAGTAGTGCACCAGGTTAAAATTAACATCATCAAAGAATAGTTTGCAAAATCTTAAAAGACATAGGTCTATAAGAAACTCCATCATGTCTCAGGCCAAAGAGTTGGCGGGTTGTGTGAGTCGAAAGACTACACGTAATAATTACACGTAATAGATCTTGTATGAATCATAAAAAAGAAATTTAGGTACGATAATCATTGGATGACAAATTATGCCATGAACATAATTATCGTAAACTAAAAATCAAATATTTTTATATATAAGGTAATTCATAAAGCGTTTATGAATACCTATTCCATTGCACTAAGAAATTGCTAATCGCTATAAATTGGATCGAAAATGGCTGATAGTAGTAAACAATTTAAATATAGAAGAATAGTATAGTAGACGACACAATTGATTTTATACTGGTTCAGACCTCCCGTCCTATGTCTAACCCTACAGCTCCCCTTCGGTATTTCGCTAATCAAAACACCATCACTTCACCCGGAGGAATAGGTTTACAGACTTCGCCTGAATAATCATACATGGCTTCAATAACTGTTACAAGTAGTGTAACAAATTTTACTTATTAACACAACATATCTTGATATACATATTGTCTCTTTGATGTATAATGACTCCTATAACTAAACCTAATTATACTGAGTAGAGATTTAGAGGCTAAGGAGTTTATTTGACTAGAATATGTGATGTGGAGATGAAGCAAACTAATAGAAATCTCCGAATCGCTTGAATCTCTTGAATTCGTAGTATTGCTTAGGAATTAAGAGTTTAGGAATAGCATTGAGCTGTGTTATAATTTGTAGTGATTTAGGGATGGTTAGGGGATTTTATGTGTTGTAGGGATGTTACATTAGCTGTGTAATCTTTAAAATTCATTATTGACGAAGAGAAGCAACTACAGGAGCAAAGATATGCGAAGACACTACTTCGGGAAAGTAGCCATTTTATTCGACCGGAAGAAGGCTTTAGTTGACTGACTTATTGTAAAATTCAAGACCAAGATGACTATAAAAAATAGTAGACAAAATAGTGTATTCAGTCGGCTGGGTTCAATCGACTGTATTTAATTAAGTGGACTGAATCACTACAAATTCTAAAAATTTGTATGGTGTAGTGGTAAAGTTGTGTGTTATTGACTCAGCCCTTGGGGGTTTGAATCCTTGCTTTGCAAATTTTTAGCCATTTTTTCAAATTTTCACCATTATTTTGACCTGAAATAACTCAATAATAACATTAGTAGCATTGTTGTATTGTTATTATCATCAAAACAACTTTATAATATAAAATTCCTTCATTCTCTTTTTTTTTATAATGACAACCACATAATTTTATAATATAAAATAATAGCTTTCCTTATATATATGTTATATCTCTACTATTAATAAAGAGAATCCAGTGAATAGATTTCCACGGTGTTCTTTTTAAAATTCTGAAAACACCCTACATCCATCAACATAATCTCACCATCGTTTGCGACCTACACTTTCACCCACTTTTCAACCACCATAAACGGAATTCACTATGACTTTGCTTGAAATAAAAATGAGGTGACCACCAAATTTTTTGTACTTATAGCACACATCCGTACGTAAATTTTTTATTAAATAAAAAATAAATATTTCTAGCTATTAGATGCACATACTTGCGATTTACACTAGTATATAATAAGTTTATTTCCCTTAACTTTATATAAACGCCAATATAAAATATGTAAAGCACATGTTCTTATTCCCCTTTGTCATCAATAAAAGGAATAAGAGTATAGTCACATTATATTTAAATCCCCCCTAAATATAATATTTCTCTTATGAAATGAATTTATGTACTTTCCTTATCTGTATTTTTCTCCCCGTTATAAAAGAGATAAGTATCATAGATAAGTAAATAAAAAATAATTTAACATTAATGCAAAGAGATGAGTATCTAATAAATATTTCAAGTGTAAACAAAATGATACTCATTTTTTTGAAAATATAGGGTTCATAACTTGGGAAATCATATCTAGTTGGATGTGGTTGATCCCTTAAAAATATAGTTTTCATTATTAATTATAGTTTCGTAATATTTGATAATGTATATTTGTCTAGCATGATTAGTTAGATTAGCAGAAGCTCGTATATTAATTGTTATTGATTTAGTATTCAATATGGATGTTTTTTGTTTTTAAGCAAAATACTATCATAACATGAAGTGGTTCTGGAACTATCATTATTTATAGTACTAGCATTAAAACGTATCCACGAATGCATATCTACTACTATTTCTACAATTATCTTGTTATAGCCTAAACAGGTTATATTATTGTGAGCTTTGTATTCTTAATTAAGGAAGATAAATCATCTTTTCCTCTATTAAAATTTGTGAATTTCTCATTTAGTCTATCATAATAGCTTTAAAATTACAAATTTATTTAAAACTAATACTACTATATTTTAAAAGTTCACACTTTTTAATCAATTCTAGATTCTTATCATTTAAAGCACCATTCTCTTTTTCAAGAGGAAAAAATTTAGAATTAGACTCATTGAAAGAATTTTCCAAAAATGTGTTTTTATTTTGCAAAATTTCAATTTCGTTCAAAATATCAATATTTTTATTATTTAAACGCCCATTTTCATTCAATATGAAACTTTTTTTAAAATAGGTTCTTCTATTGTATTTTCAAAAAATTTAGTTTGTTTATTAAAAAATTATTTTCTTCATTTAAACTATTAATTTTACACGCACAATCATCTAATTTACCTAAAGCAATAGAATTGACCTATTTTGATCTGAGATTAGCCATGCAGCCATGTACCTTGATTTCATTGACTGTTGCTTACTTTCAAAATTTTGATTCTTCTCAAATTCTTTGAGCTCTGACTGTATTTTCTCTTTTTAGCCATTGTTCTAGGATGCTGTTATGATTAGTAGAATAACAGGCTTTGATACCACTTGTTAATCGTTATGCACCGGATCAAAGATGGCCAATAGTAGTAAACAATTTAAATGCAACGGAATAGTATAGTAGATCACACGTCGATTTTATACTCGGTCCTCCCGTCTAATGTCCAGTCCTGAAGCTCCCCTTCGATATTCACTAACTAAAACTCTCTCATTTCACTTGAAGGAACATGTTTACAAACTTCGCCTGAACATCTGAGCACGACTTCAATAATTATTACAAGTAGTGTAACAAATTTCACTTTTTAACACATCGTATCTTGATATATAGATTATCTCTTTGATGTACAATGACTCCTATAACCAAACCATACAATATTGAGTAAAGGTGTAGAGCTAAGGATTTATTTGACTAGAATATGGGATGTGCAGATGAAGCAAACTAGTTGAAATCTCTGAATTATTTAAATCTCTTGAAGTTTAGAGTATTGATTTAGGAATTGAGAGTTTAGAAATAATATTGAGTTACGTTGTACTGCGTAGTGATTTTGGGATGGTAAGGGGTTTTATAGGTGTTGTAGGGATGCTAAAGTAAAGGTGCAACTTCCAAATTCATCATTGATGAAGAGAAGCAATTGTAGGAGCAAATAGATGCGAAGACACCACATTAGGAAACTAGCCGTTTTAGTGGACTGGATGAAGGCTTCAGTCGACTGGCTTAGTGTAAAATTCAAGCCTGAGACAACTATCAAAAATGCAGACAAGATATTATATTATATCGGCTAGGTTCAGTCGACTGGATTTATTTTCAATCAACTGAATTACAACAAATTCCAAAAACTTATACGGTGTAGTGGTAAAGGTGTGTGTTATTGTCTTAGAGCACTTGGGTTCGAATCCTAGCTTTGCAATTTTTTTAGCCATTTTATTTTGCAACTTTTCCATCGTCATTTTGACCCATAATAACTCAATAAACACATTAGTAGTATTATTGTATGGTTGTTATCATCGTAATACTATATTTATGGTTCTTTCAGAAACAACTATTGGTTCAAGAAAAACCAACTTGATAGCGAAGAAATTCTTTAAGAAAGTATTGGAATTAGAATGGATTTGCATATGATCCAAAGTTGAAACTGATTATATAGGGTGAAATAAAATTAACCTAGCCTAAATAAACACGTCACATTAGAGTTTCTAATAAGTGTTCTCACACACCGAAGAGAAACTATGAGTTTCTTATACTTGTTAAGAATAGATAATTCTTGGTTATCAATTAAGCCATTAAGAGTATCGCATTATGATATGGCATGACGCAAAAGTCCAAATTGATTCCAGGTACATTATCAAAATTTGATTTTGATAGTTGTACTCAAAAGGATATGGTCCATTTTCCTTAAATATGTCTTTAAGTGAAAGACAGATATAGTTGTAATATAGTGAGCTACAATTATGTGAGTAATATAGTAATTTCAATTGCTGAAATTAACATAATAGATTCACAATTCGATGTGCTCAAGTTTGTTTAGATTTACTCACAAAATTATTGCTTAGTATGACTTTGTGTTTGGTACGTATGTGCTGAAATGAAAAATTCCAAATAATAATTTAGAATAGACTATTTTCACATAACAACCAAAGTGGCTTGAAGTCAGTGGGAGGGATATTTAGGTTTGTAAGTTTTTGGATATGATCCAAGAATATATATGAATGTTTCTTTTCACATGCGTCAAAATTAGACAGGTGTTATAATAGAAATGTCAAATAATTTGATTGTCAATCAAAACACAAGGGAAGCGTATGCTTATAAGAATGAATGTTAAAAAGTACATAGATATTTCTAAAGCACAAGTAAACAATACGTCGCTGATTATTAATGATGTACTTGTGTTAAAACAATTAAACAATAGTCATTCGTCTTTACTCCCCATCATTTCATCAAAGACCCCAACTCTGCCTCATAGTACGCTTGTGCCATGCCCGAAGCTCATAGCCAAACAGTATGCACCACTCCTACCAGTCCATCCTACAACTGAACTAAGCTAGACACAACCACTAAGCTAGACACAACCACCAATGCAACCATGCAACATGCTCAGCCAAGCCACCTTCCTCGAACTGGCTTCCACCATAAAACTGAGTCTTGCATTTGGTTGCCGCCAAGACACACTATCAAAAAGATACTCACGTCCGGCCATCGAGCCGCAACACGATCGAATCGAGTTTCATGTTCGGTCGTCGAACCGCCTCCCACGAACAAAAATCTCTAATCAGCCACCGAACCAGCCTACCACTGAACGAAACCCCACGTTCGATCATCGATTTAGCCACTCCATTGAGCTAACCCCATTGGCTAGACACGAACCAAGCACCATGCCAAATCAATTTCCTATCGCTTCATCGACTCTAAATTTTGCGTAGATTTGACATATACGTCCCGTTCTTCAACCCTTGTGCATTCTATACACAAGGATACAACTCTCAATAACGAGTAAATCCATCAAAGACCTGTTTCAAGGTCCCTAACTCTAAGTTGCTCTAAATAGATATAAGAATTCACAAAAAAACAACACACGTAATCACATCCAACATCCAATCATTCAAACATACATCAGACTATAACAATTCATCATGTAAATACATCTATAACATAGCTTCCACATTAGTTGTTTAGATGTATTGTACATATGTCATTATAGATGTATGTAGGCTGTAATAGAAATTTGTTGGTTGTTGGTGCATGTATATTTGTTTATTTATTTTGGTTGAAAATGCCAATTGAAGGTGATATAGTGTTAGAAAATATCCCATATGATAGGATTTCGTGCATAGATTTTTGTGCATACCGATTGAGTTAAAGATGAAAGATGACAGACTTAAGGATGTGCTTTGGACTTCGAGATGGTGCTAAAATTATAGATCTGGATAAATGATTGAATTCAATTTGACTTAGAGTTCTAGATTTATAATTTTACTTTTGTATTTGTTCTGGTTTTCTTCTACACTTCTCTTCTCTTATTTCCCGCATCTCTCCACTTATATACATATGTAACATAATATTTTGCTTTTAGAAATTTAGAAATTTGGAGAAAAGAGAATAGCAGAGCTCTACTCTATGACCCAGAAAATGTGAGAAGAGAAGTGTGAACTACGGTTGTTTTATAGTGGTTTGGAGTTAACATGGAGCATTAGATTTATTTAGAGAATCTTTAAATTTGATCCAAGACGCCCCTTTGTTTCTCAGCGCCCAAGTAGAATATTAGAGTGCATCATATTCGTCCATTTGTAATTTAAAATCCACGATTTAACATACTCATGGGTTACCTACTTGTTACCTAAGGTCGACCGCTACCGAGGACCTAAGCGACTTGTTAGTCAACCTATAGCCTTTTAAATGCGTTTGTTAATTACTTTTATATTTCAAATTATTCTATGTATTTGTTTCCTCTTTTAGTCGATCGTTATAATTTATTTATGTTAATCACAGTCTTAGCGTTAAGCTACTATTATTGTTGACTATTTGTAATTAACGTTGGTTAATTATTATTTGTTTCCATAATTGCATATGTAATTTTTTCCGACTTTAAAATTTCAAAAGTTAATAAATTTTTCATTTGAACTCCGGTCGATAAAGTTTATGTATGAAAATTGATCAAACAATCACCACGAGCCCAATGGTATAAGTTTCATAGCCGAATTCGGATGTTAGCAAAACTTCTATTTTTAGCAATATTACTTATTTATTTCATTTATTTTTAATTAATTGTCGTAAAATCACAGTACACATAACGTTGTTATGTGATTGGTTTTGAAGAAACCGATTGGAGAAGTTGAAATAAGATTCCATAATTGATTCTAGGGCAAGTGGAAGATTGATAGGGGTATGTCCTAGGGGAAATTGTGTAATTTGTTACGTGTATCTAACTCGATAACCAATCTTATTTGAAATAAAAGGTATTTTCTTTCTATTATATACATGATACAATGTGTTCTATTAATTAATTCAATTAAAAGTATATTTAATAGAAAATCCACAAAAGGTATAATTTTTTTGATAGTAGTTACAAGTTGTAACCGTGAGTAGTTAATCACAATGAAAACTAATATACCATTTTAAAAGTTTCTAGTCAAGTTGCATCAAAATTGGACAATGCAACAAAAATACCTTTCACAACTACCAAAAACAGTTGTAATAGGTGTATTACAACGGACGGTCACCCATCGTAATATTCAGAGTTGTAATAGAGCCATTTTTTTACAACTGTCTTTGACAGTTGGAAAATAATTTTTTGCAACTACTGCAGTTGTGAAAAAGTGTTTTACAACTGCTTTTGGCAGTTGCAAAAGATTTTTTTCAACTGCCATAGGCAGTTGTAAAAGAGCTCTTTACAATTGTGATTAACAGTTGCAAAAGATTTTTTACAATTGCATTTAGTAGTTGCGGTAAAAAAGAATGCAAAAAAAATTTAATTAATTTCTTTTTTCTTTAAAAAAAGATAATACTACTAGTTTACCAATAGCTGTATTGATAATAATGATAATTGAATAATATGCAACATATTAATACCAATAGAAAATAAAACTTCAAACATGTTCTGCAAACTTACATGTGAGCCAAAATTAACATGACTCTGGAAAATAAAGTTATGGCCATAATAAATATGATAAATTACTATTTGCGAGCTTCTGCCTTCTTACTTACGTTTGCAGCCTTTTCGTCTTTGCATTTCTTTGCAGCCTCCGCCTTTTCTTGCTTGATCAAAGCTGGGCGATCTAAATTCTTCCTAGACTGTTCAATTCTCCCTTACTCCTGCAATTGCATGCATCACTAATGAGATCTTTGTTTCTCAAGTTTCTCCCTTTCACATCTTGATAATTCAGTTGTTTTGTCTAGATTTGCATCTTTGGCTTTAATATCTTTGGTTTTACCAAGTTTGAGTACATAATCTCAATAGTGCCCTCAATGCCTTTGTGGTTCTCACTACCCACTTCGAGTTCCTCTTATATTTCTTCCTCTGAAGTGTATTCAACTTCCTCCTACTTAAAATTGCAAAGATGAGAAGAAGTGCCAGCAGCCATCTCTTCGGTAGTAGATGATACTCTTCGTCCCGTGGGATTTCACTAGAACTTTCCTCTTCCTATTAATTTAGATTAATCAAATCAACCAAAATTGGAAAAGGTTTAGGAAATAAAGTAGCTGAGGATTTTATCAGTGTTACTGCCAATACAACCCAGCAAGTTACAAAGTTACACAACAACTAAATTTTATTTTAGGTTCATTGAGTTTAGAAATAACATAGTAACCAAATTCTATTTCAAGGACCATCAAATTCATAAACAAGCAAACAAATAGAGCGAGATATCATGTCACAACAATGAATAGGTTACTTCCATCAGTAACATATAACTGCAATTTATGTGTGTTAAAATTCAATACAGGCTGCCGAAATAAGACCAAAGGATCAAATATTAGCAATATTGAACCATATTTGCTTTTTCAATCACTACGTAAAGTGCAAAAGCAGGCTCACCAAACTTTATGGCTGCTTTTTTCATCACATCTGATTTTATGACAATTGAACCATGATATGAACCTAGAAACTATCCAAACTATAGAACGATAACAAAGCAAGCCATCATATACATAAACAATGCATGTAATCACATATTAATCCATAACGAGCTTAATCAACACCGTCAAAATTGATTCAGTTTAGTTCGAAAGAGAGTGACTTCTATAGCCATGCCTGCTACTTAAAAAATAACCCCAATTACTCTAGTTGTCTCACATTTACACATTCACTTCTAGTGAAGAAGTATCATAGGGACTACAAGGTTCATTTGTGTTCACATATGATTAATTCTTGATCGGAAGCTGAATGTAAATTACAATTGGTGTTCACATGCTATCCTTGTTTTCTCTAAAAAAAACATGAATAAAATAACGCAATAATAGTCCATATATCGTCCTAAAACTAAACAAAGCCACAATAACTAAAATTTGGATCATGTAACATACCACAACAACCAAATTGTAGATTGAACACATGAAAGAGATTATATATAGAAATTAAAGTTCAACTCACATAGAAGTGCATAAATTCCCAAAGCGAAGATGAGTTGCTGCGAATTCTTGGCTTCGTTCTTCTTTTCTCTTCACCTGCCTCTTCGGATTTGACGTCAAATTAGAAGCTCGAAATGATCTAGGGTTGCCGACTTCGATTTGGATAAGAATGAATGAATGATGAAAACAATAGATGCTATTGTTTCGATTTGAGCAGATTGTTTAACGTCGAAGTTTTTTTTAAATTGTGAAACGCTCACACAAGGTGAGACATAGAGCAATGAATCATCTAACTCTTAGCTACTAAATTTAGTTTAGGAGCCCAAAAATTTGGAGCCAAAGGAAAATTTGATTTTGGAGCCAAGGAAAATTTATATGCCTTTAGCTTGTAACATCCTATGTAAACTAGGTCCAATGTAGGACTTTTATTGAGTATCCAAAATATTTGAAATCCATCTGTATCCATATCTGAAATATGAAAAATTATCAGATATCCGAAAAATGAATACGAATATTGATATGATCACATCTGCTTTCGATAATTATCCGTTCGGTTTATTTCAAGATTACAGTTAATTTTTCGTGTATTTTAGTAGATAAAATGATTATTATTTATTATTTTATATAAGTAAAAAAAAATTAGCATGTGGATAAAGATTAATATTTGCTGCTCAAAATTATTTTTCTTACCATATTTATTATTTCATATATTTTTAGTACTAAAATTGATTTATAATGCATCAGAATTCTTTTATATATTTTTTAATTTTTTTAATATTAAATTTCAACTTTTAATTATTTTTATTCAATTACTATTCAATTATTATTAATTAATATAAAAATTCATTATTAATTTTTTTTTGGCAAAGCCGACGGGGGTAAATGGCCCCGACCATATATTGCTGCACCATCGGAACAAAACACATACAACAAACAAAGAGAACAAGGGGGGACAAGGTGCAACAAGCACAAGGAAACAAACACAAAATAAAGAAAAAGGAAACAAGAAAAGGAGGACACCCTGCAATCACATGAAGGAAGCATAAATCCCGGGGTCAATTGAGTAGGAGAGGAGACTCAAGGCAATCCTTATCTCATGAAATATCCACTGCTTAAAATTTACTTCCGATTTAGCATTGACTACATCAAACAACCTCGTGTTCCTCTCTCTCCAAACTGAGCTGATAAAGGACTTCAAAACTGTATTGAAGGTTCTTTTAGTTTCAGATTTAACTCCTGTTTTCGCATATATCTTCTCCCACTCATCTTTGTTATCAAGGGATATATCAAAACTGTGCAGCCTTGCTTTGACGTTATTCCAAATCTGCTTGATAACTGAGCATTCAAGAAACAGGTGCTCAATTGTTTCTGGTTGTTCATAACAAAAGGAGCAGTATATATAAACATTCATACCCTTGCTTGCTAGCTTAGCTTTGGTCATCAGAGCACGGTTATGTACTTTCCAAAGAAGGAGGTTTTCCCTCATCCTACTGTCATTGCTCCACGTTCTCTTCCACCACAACCATTTACGGCAAGATCTGTTCTTCGTGAATTATTTAATTGTTAACTACCAGTATTTAATAGTGAATTATTTATAAATTACTAATTATTAATTAAATATTAAATATTTATTTATTGATTATTGATTATTAATTTATCAATTATCAATTAATTTTTAATTACAACTCATTAATTAATTGTTAATTACTAATTGTTAATGGGAATTATTTCATATTTTAAATTAACTATTAATTTTTATTATTCGATGGTAGTTATTAATTAATATATAGTAATATTTAACTATTATTTGAGATTTATTTATTTAGTATTAATTTTTTATTGATTATTGATTATTAATTATTTTTTATTTTTTATTGATTTTTAACTCTTAACTATTTTTTAATGTTGATTTTCAACTTTAATTATTATTTATTTAATTACTATTTATTATAAAATATTTATTATATATTAATTATTAGTTGCTATAATAACAATTAATCATTAATTTAATATTTAATATTTAATATTTATTTATTTATTATTATTTTATTAATTATTACTTAATTATTATTAATTTCTAATTATTAATAGAAATTATTTCATATTTCAAATTAATTGTTAATTGTTATTATTTAATCGTAGTCATTAATTATATGTTTATATTTATTTATTATTATTATTTATATATTATTATTTAAAATATTATTTACCAATTATCAATTTTTTATCTATTATTAATCTTTTATGAGTTACCAAAAGATAATTACTAAATATTAAATATTACTTCTTAATTACTACTTTTTAGTTATTTGTATTAATTATTACTTCTTAATTATTTATATTAATTATTCATTATTGAAAATTAATTATTATTTATTGATTATTACTTATTTAGTAATAATAATTAGTTATTATTTATTATTTATTATATTAGTTAATTATTGAATAGTAATATTAATATTAATTATTTCACATTGTCATATTAATTATTAATATTTTTTGTTAATTATTAAATTATTAATTATTAAGTATTATTATCTAGTTATAATTATTAACGTATTATTACAACAGGCAAATGAAATAGGCTGTAATAGGTATTTATTACAACTGGCAAAAAAGAAGAGTTATTGGCATCTATTACAATAGATAAACGAAATAGGTTGTAATAGACATCTTTTATTACTGGAAAAAAAGAGTTGTAAAATCATGCATCTATAACGATTGGCAAAATATAAAGGTTGCATTAGACATCTATTACAACTGGCAAAATAAAAAAGTTTTTGAAAAAAGTTTATCACAACTTTTTTCTAAAAAAAGGGTTGTAAAATAATCTTTGTTACAACTGTCATTTTATGGCCACTGTAAAAATACAGTTGCAATAAGGTCTTTTTGTTGTAGTGATATAAATATATTCATTAAAATTAGAGTATGTACCGCTCTCCAAATGTTGGGCAGTGTATTACTCACGAGTGGAGGATCCTAGGAGTTACTTACTGATAGTTATTTGATAACTATGTAATGACTCACTCGATTGTTTTATATTGGTTAATATAATTAAGGTCAAACAGAAAATATCAATGCGATTGATTTATATAGTTCCCTCAACTTTAGAATGCCGTAGATTTTCAATATGAAAGCTTCGCTTTAATTATAGTCAAATTATAATCCATTAGATGAATATAATTGGATCGAGTAGAAGTACTGGAAGCAAAGCACTGTTAAAGAGCGGATACGATTCTTTAGTTATACGGGGTCAGTATCATGATCTATTCAAGTCAACTCAAAGTCAAAGTCGTTGACTAGAGCATTTCGATTAATAATGGTTGTTATTATTGAACCAAGGACTTTATCTTTGGATTATAGAGTTGAATATGGAGATATTAGAATTTTGACCATTACCAAATTTCATAAGTCCAAAGTGATATGGTTTCGAAGAAGAGAATTAGTGTAAAATAAAAGTCACAATTGGGTAACGCTTAACAAAGTGAAACTGAATTTTAGTGAAACGAAGTAAGCGATATATTTGGCGATAATGCCATAATACCTGCTAAGTGATGTGCAAAATTTAATATCTGAATGGTTTAATATCAATCGTTGACCAAATTTACAACTAACAAGTCATTCAACCTAAACGATGAATTCTCCTTTGACTAAATGATATAATTTTTATCAATTGATTAAATTAAATATTATTTATGAATAAATTTCATTTGATAGATGAATATAAAATGTATTTATAAAAGTTATAAATACATTAATTGATATACAATATCGATAAGCGTTTTAAATTAGATTTAAAATGCAAAATATTCATTCGGGCTATAAATAGGTTTGTAGTCCAACATGGAGTTGATAGGATCAGCTGGAATAAATGGGTTAGAGGTGGCTATTTAATGGGTTGAAAATAATTGAATGAATGGCTGAGATGGAAGGAGATTGAGTAAAAGATATGATCCTAACTCTCTCCTTTCCTTAATTTATATAAACATCTTTTCCTCCATTTAATAAGGAACTTTTTTGGAGCCTCCATTGATATTCGTTTGTTGCCCGACCTATCCTCTCTCATCTCTCTAATATTAATTGCTATCTGATAGCTGAAGGTTAATGGTTCATGGACTGGCAATGCTGAATTAGAAAAGTCTTCAAAAGGATAATTCATCCTTTCAAGGTATGCTTCAGGATTGTGGTTCTTAGCTATGATTTCTATTGAATTATTGTTTATAGTCTTCTAAATAATATTTCATTATATTATTATTATTGTTATACTTTTGACCAAAATTGGATTTGCTAGCCATTTTGGATAAAACACTTCTCTGATAAACCCATTATCCAATAGCTTTCTTATTTCTTCTTTTAGAGCCATTGTGCAAATTTTATCAAACCGTTTATTCTTTTGCTTTATTAGAGTAAACTTTGGACCATGATTAAGTGCATGACAGTTTATTGTGGGATCATTCCTTCCATATCGGCATGAATCTAAGCGAAGATGTTTTTACTTGACTGTAGAACAATATTAATTCTTTTCTTTCATCCTCGTTCTTTCTTCTTCCTATTATTACCACATTGTTACAATCTTAAGGTCCTAAACTTATTTCTTCCAGGTCTTTAATAGATTGTGCAATTTCTTGATCGCCTCTGGAATCCATGTCTGGTATTATCTCCTTTACAACTTCATTCTTATCTTGGTCGATTTGATTCAATTTCATATACTTCCTATTTCTACCTTCTAATTTGACCTTCTTGCCATGCATTTGGTGCACTTGGTGTTGGAAGAGTTTATCTTATTGCCTTAGATATTAGTGCTCGAGGACTGATATGCAAGGTCTTAGGAGTTTTAATTTTTCTTTGTTTATTTAAAGTAGGACCATAACAAATTTCACCTCTTATTATACTTCTCAATTATGGCGAAATAGATTTCATGAGAACTAAATAGTTCTTTTTGCACAGTCCTCCATCCCACCTTATAATGGAACTTCACAAGCAGATGCTTTAGGGAGATAAAGGCTTCAATCTCATACACCATAGGTTGTCCGAAGAATGCATTACAGTAAGATGGCAGGTTCATCATGGAAAACAAAGTTTCAAACATCCTTGAATAAGGTGGAGTTCCAATTTAAACAAACAGCTTGATTTGCCCAATCGATGTGGAGCCTTTGGTGTTGAATCTAAAGACTAGTTCCAAAATTGGATCAAGCTTCTCTTTTCGAATTCCCATTTGACCAAACGCACTTTTAAAATGAAGTTAAATACACTCATAGTGTCAGTTAATAGCTTTAACACAAGTGATAGTCTGATTTAAGAAATTATTATGAGAGGGTCCATGTGTGGGTATCAAACCCCTCTTAATTACCTAGAGTCATTACCAAATCTGGCACTTAAATGGAACTTTTAAAATTCTTTGACGGTGGTTCCTCACGTACCGAATAGATTTCTTTCTTGGCCTCTTCTATATACCTGTTTCTTGCTCCTTTATTCATTCTCTCGATACGTGGCTCTCTATGAATTTCATCAATGTCGTTAATTGGTTACAATAGATCTTGAGGAAGCTCATTTTCCAAGGTGTTGGTGTTTTTAACTTGAGGTTTCTCATTACGAGGAACATTTTGATAAGATTTAACATAATCTTTAAGCACCCTTTTCTAATCGTATTTTTGAATGATTCCAGCTAGAACATGACGGTTATCAATCTTGTGCCCATTTACTTTATGAAAAGCATAATAATCTCCTCCTTTGTTTGGTTCAGGATTTCTCCTCGACTTAAACGACATAGGATAATCAAGCTTGTCTTTAATCATAACATATATGTAGGAGATGAGTTGCTTTAGCTTAATAGAATTGATTTTAGCAAATTCGTCCCATTTTCCATTTTTATTTGGGACCGTAAGCCTCCCCTCTCTCTCTGATTTCATTTGTTGTGGAAAATTTCATCCATTTAGATGAATTTATCCACTTGGAAGTGAAAGTCTTTCAAATCTTTGTAACGCAAATATATAGATCTTTCAAAAAAGTGGGTGTTTTCAATCAATCCAGACTTCACTACCATTAACTTTTCTAGATTACTCACTTTTTCCGCCTTGTTTGGTTCAACATTGGATCTCTTCAGATAATTCCTCAATAACTCTCCCAGTTTTTGGTCTATGTTAGCCAACACACTTGCATCAATAGTCGGTTCCAAAGAGGTGCAGAATTGATCTAACGACCGAGATTTTTGATCCGCGAAAATTAATACTAATACGTCCACTGTATTGTGTGCCGAGCAATCGAATGTTGGAATACCCGGTTGTTAGGGAAAAATAAAGAAAGAAGAAGATAAGAAGAAAACTAAACAACACAGAATCTCATAGCGGAACGAATAATCTATAATACAAAAACATATCTTTACACAAAAAAATGTAATATATGTATATACAAACATCAATTAGAGTATACTAACCTATTTCAGCATGGACAGTTATAACAACCTATCCTTACAATTGCTGATAAATACAACAATGAATATAGCAGAAAATAACCATCCACGTGAATACATCTCTGGACCTCCAAATCCTTTCCTGAAGCTCCAAAGCATCCAACTAAATCTGTAATATGCTCGGTCTGATACCCAAGCATTATAAGAAAAATAACACCCGAGTTAGTCTAGAAAATCAGCATGAGAAAACACACCCAACTGGATTTTAAAGTTACAGAAAAACCTTTGAAAATCAAGAGTATATCATAAGACCATGCCGCACATAAACACGGACAGGTTAACCATTTCATATGAAATTCTCTGATATTATGATAGTGCATAGATACAAATGCTTATTAATCATAGCCGAAATTATTACATTAATTAAATTCCAGCATAATGGGTTCTACAGTCAAAACCTTAAAGGCTCGTATTAGCAAATGGATTCCATTCTATAATAAGGTAAGGAACTACCTTCCGAAGGTACATCTTTAGGTAAATGTACCGGGGTCTAACAAGAACATCTTGTACCCCTGCCACATAGAATTGGCCTACCACTTGACTAGTAGTACCAAATATGATCACCTCGCTTGGGCCTCGAAGCATACAAGAAGAGATAGCAATCGATCTAGATTGGGAATGACCATATCCTGATGAAAGCGACCCACTTGGCCCTGCTGCATGCCTTATTTTTTTTCATTTTTCAGTTGATGAGGCTCAAGGCTATGATTTACATTTATATAGCACTTCCCACTTAGAATGCTAACAATGCCCTCCAAGTAACAATGCAATATCGCTATTCACCCATACAAGCTCGTTCTGGGGCAGAATGAAACACTTGAGAGCTCCATCTCCAAATTCCATCATCCTCAAGATGTCTTCACTTCGAAACACATTTGTTGGATCGAAGTGGTTTGTAGATAACATATCTGATTCCGGTCTCTTCGAAACAACTTTCGATAATTCCCAGTAAACTCAACCCTGATTCTTTAAGTAATAAACAGTCAAAGACAAGATCGGAGATCTACTC
The DNA here is from genome assembly GCA_030765085.1 of Allium cepa. NCBI lineage: Eukaryota > Viridiplantae > Streptophyta > Magnoliopsida > Asparagales > Amaryllidaceae > Allium > Allium cepa. Next base: position 602,908,344 of record CM060934.1, on the reverse strand, counting down.
CTAACCGTTAGTGGATGAATTTCCTTATCATTGTCCTAGGAGAATGAAACGAGATGTATATGCACCGTGCAGCATCATCGGAGATGACTATGCTATATAACTCACTTGTTTCTCTTAGATATTTCAAAAGTTAAGTTTGGGTCTAATTTTTATAGTCGTTTATTTAACTATCGAAAACAAACATTCAATAGGGATTTATTTCATAGGGAAAAAACCAACATTGGTTAACTATTTAACCAATCACTGGCCTCTTCTAATAAATCTTTCATTCATTAGAAATCACTTTGTGATTTACTTGTATAAAAATATTTTTACAGAGGTATAAAGCAATTCCCTATATTTCAATACTTAGAAAATATCCATATACTTGTCACAATGGTATAAGTATATTGATAAAACTGAGACAGAGTTTCTTTTTATTTGATTTGAAAATTATTTATAGAACTCCTCATAATTCTTTAAAAACATTTATAATCCATTTTATAAATCTTCTGGACCATTTATAAAATTCTTTTATACATTTCAATCGCTCGTAATTTTTTTTTATACATTTCCAAAATCTTTTATAAATTCTTTTATACTCGATCCAAAATCGCTCGTAATTGTTCTAAAATTTGTTTATAAATATCTAACTATTTATAAACTCTCTCACCATGTAAATAACTTTCCCTTATGTCTTCAAACCATTTTTTATAACCCCTTCATAAAATCCAAGTCTTCCAACTCTATTCATAGGTCACGGAAACATTTATAAATAATAATAAAAATTACTTCAAAACACTATCATATATAATAAAATTTATTATAAATAAACATTATAAATAAATGGAAGTTATTAATTTTAAAACATCTTAAAAATAATTATTAATAATTTTAAAATATTGTTAAAGATGCAATAACAATTAATAGTTTAAAATATTGTTAATGAAACAATAATAATTAATCTTTTCCATTTTTATAATAATGGTTTACTTTCAAAACCTTATTAATCATCCTTATTATTAATTTCATACCATAATTATGCTTAAAATAATTAACATTTCAAAATATTAGCATTTTGATAAATACTTTGAAACATTATTAACTATGAGCAAATAACTTTGAAAACAAGACTAATATAATTAAATAATTTTAAAACGAAATAATAAATATAATAAACAATTTTAAAACAATATATTAAACAAAATAATATATCAAACATAATTAAGTTGTTTTAAAATAATATATTAAATATAATTAAATAGACAATCTTTAAAACAAAATATTTCCAAAACCCAATTTCATATTTAAAAATCGTTTCCTGTCTCAAAAACCAATTCCAACTCAAACTACAATTTATAGTATTTTTAAAATTTTAATTTAAGCCGATAGCAACCCAACACTTAACCGATATCGATATTGATTATCTATCACTACTGGGTTTAGTTTCAACATATAAAAATGTTATAAACACAGTATCCACAATTAGTTTTTTTCAATAATCCATATAAAAGAAATATTGTTGAAACAATTCAACAATAACGAGGAATCCTGTTGGATCCCTTCAACCTTGTCCCCTTGCATCATGACTTATATATATATATATATATATATATATATATATAAAATCAATAGCTGTGAAGAATTCCGTTGGATCCCTCTAACCTTTTTTCCTGTATCACAAATGTTATATAATCATAGAATAAAAATCAACTGCTTCGAGGCTGGATTCATATACAAAGGGTCATCCGCTCTTACATGGAAACGTAATAGGGTTATCCGCTCCAAGGGTGGGATATATCCAAACAAACTACTAAATATAGTAGTTCATCCAAACAATGGTTCAACAATTTTTATCAACTATATATCATACTAGTTAACTAAAAAGATGAGTTTAACTCAGCGAAATTTTCTATTGTCATCGAGGCATTTCGGTTTAGAACTAAAACTGAACAGCATCCGATTTTAGCCTAAATTTTAACAGTCTCCAAATTCATCTAAACTAGTTCCATTACAAAGCTTTCGTCATTATGAGCATCATGCAAAAATCCACACCTCGATTAGACCTCGTATGAGAGAGTTATGCAATTTTTAAGTTATCAATTTAATTGTATAATTTAATATACTCAAATTTCAAATAGCTATAAAATTACCCCTACCCCTTTCTTGCCAATTCTCTACATATATAGGTATCATCATTACTGACTATGCACACATGCCACTCCACACCCCACATTCGTCGAAATCCAATTCCGATTGCACCGTTGAACTTCCCTTTATGCTCTCCTTCCGACCATTACCATGGATCGACGACCGAAGCCTCCCAGAAAATCGAGACCTCGCCTCTGCATGTCGGCCGTATGTGGACGAAACTTGGCGACCGGCTGTCCTTCAACATGTTGAAACCAATTACAACATCCATTACTCGAATCGATTGCTATTTCACCAAATAAACCAAAGCCCTAGTTTTGCTTTTGCCAAACCCTTTTGTTGTAAATGTCACATTCCCTCCAACCTATTGCCGAGCCCACCAACGAAGCAGCAATGAACCCGTCGTCTAAAAAAACTCGATGCACTTGATTTCATGTTTTTTCATTAATTATAGCTTTTAATTTTTTTATGTTTTTCATTCTCTGGTTTGAAATGGTTGAGCTAGAGGAAGAAGGAAGTATCTAAAAAGGAAAATAAGGGTATAGCTGTAACTTGGAAAGGTATGGCAAGAACAGTGAAGTGCATGGATTAGGTAGGCTGATATATATATTATATATATTATTTAAATTTAAAGTATCAAGCTATATGACGTTCGAAAATTTCAAAATCTAAATGAGACGTGCTGCCTGGCGTTTTATATGTTATACCTCTATTCTGAACACAATGGAACAAGTCTCGTGCCCTAGTTCGATCGTATACAAAAGATAGCTTTTCAAACCAAATTATTATTTTAAGTTTTTGATATCAATTTCCACACTTTTCGATCCTGCACGACCAAATAATATGTCTGATTGCCACAAAAATCGTGGACATTCAATAATTCACTATTACGGATCCAATGAAACTAGCTTCGTCGAAATCCAAGGCAGTGCCCTGGAAGGATATTTTACACGTTGATTAAAACAAATTATTCAAAACCCAAATTAATCGCTTTTAAATTTACATTAAAAAATTTACTATCTTCATTCTTGTCTAATAGAATTTAAATAAATTTCCAAAATCACTTTAATTCTTGTAAAATAAAGATTCAATTATTTAAACAATTCTGATTATTACCTAGAGGCCATGGAAGAATTTGATATTTTTATTAATATATGCAGTTTAGAAATAAAATTAAATAATAGGCAATTTACTTGGTCTAATAATAAAGAGGTTCCTTCTATGGCTTCGCTGGACAAGCTTTTTATTAGTGATGAAATTGAGGACAAATTTCCTTCTTATAAGTTTGTAGGGCTCCAATATTTTTTTTCAGATCATTGCCCAATTGTCTTATTTTGTTCCAGTACGATTTTGGGAAATAAATTGTTAGATTTGAAAAAAGGTTGTTATCAGAAAATAGCTTTAAGGATTTAGTAGTTAATAAATGGCTTTCTATGAATAATTACAATTTCAATTTTCCTGGTAACATAGCTAAGGTTTGGGTTAGAAAACTTAGAGATTTAAGATCTTTTCTTAAAAATGGAATATAGAAGTTTTTGGTAACATTAGAATAAAGAAGGTTAAGCTTATGAATGATATTTTAAATCTACATAAAACCGAAGAAATAAGAAATTTAAATATTGTAGAAAAAATGTCCTTTATAATTTAAAATAAGAATTAAATAAAATTATTATTCAGGAAAAACTAATGTGGAAACAAAGGTCCAGAATTCATTGGATGGATGAAGGTGATTTAAATACTAATTTTTTTCTTAAAACAACTAATGGTAGAAAACGGAGCAACTCCATTAATTCTATTCTTATTAATGATGTAGAGATTTTTGAACAAGTAGAGCTTAATAAGGAATTTACTAATTATTTTAGAGATGTTTTCAGTACTAATAATAAACATAGGATTAAAGCCGATTGGGAGTTTCTTTATAAAGAAGACCCTAGAGTAGATTTAGTAGGCTTAGAAGATCCTTTTAAGGAGGAAACTTTTAAGGCTATAAAAGATATGCCTAATGATAAAGCATCTGGTCCGGACGGTTTTCCTATTTTATTTTATGAGATTCTTTTTGGAATGTGCTGAAAGACGATTTAATTAAAATGTTTAATGAATTTTACAATGGTTCCCTTCAGCTAGGGAGATTTAATTACACAAATGTAATTTTATTACATAAAAAGTAGGAGCCAATCAATTAAAAAAAATTCGGCTAATTTCTTTATTAACTGTTCTTTCAAAATTATATCTAAGGTTCTAGCTAACGGATTAAATACTAAAATGAATGCATTAATTGACAACACTCAATCTGCCTTCATAAAAGGTAGGAATATCACAAATGGTATAACAGTAGTCCAAGAATATATTAATTATTGTTGCAAAAATAATATCACTTGTACTCTCTTAAAACGGGATTTTGCTAAAGCAATTGATTTTATTGACTGGGTTTTTCTTAAAGAAGTTTTAATAGCTGGGGATTTTAGTAATAGATGGATTAATTGGATTATGTCATTGCTTTATATGGGTAACTTTAGTATTATGGTTAATAGAATACTAGGAGATAAAATTCAATCTAAAGGGGGACTCAGGCAAGGGGACCCTATTTCCCAGTCATTATTTAACATAGTTGCTGATGTTTTCTCCAGAATCATCATACTAGCTACCAATAATAAAATATTAAATTGTATTGGTAATGTTATTACTTGTAATGGTCTTTCTATTTTACAATTTATAGACGATACCATGATTTTCATGTCTCGTTTACGTAAACATATTATTGCGCTAAAATTTATTCTATATAATTTTGAACTTCTTTCGGGGTTAAAGATTAATTTCAATAAAAGTGCAATTTTAGTTTTAAATGATATAGATAATTTTGAAAATCAAATTGAACTCACATTGAATTGTAATACAATGAAATTTTCTATTAAATAATTAGTTTTCTTAATTAGGCCACAAAATCTTAAACATGATGACTGGAATACCTTTGTTGATAAAATTAATAAAAGGCTATCCAATTGGAATAGTAAATGCATAATGAGAGCGGGTAGAATTGTTCTTATTAATTCAGTTTTATCTGCATTACCCATCATTGGATGTCGCTTTATAGTTTTCCTAATTGGTTAATAGATAAAATTGATAAATAAAGAAGAAATTTTTTATGGAGTGGTGATTTTCAAAATAGTAACTCTAAATGTCTCGTAAATGGGAAATGGTTTGTAAATCTAAAAATGAAGGAGGTTTAGGGATTATAAACTTGCATAATGTAAATATTTCACTTTTAGGAAAATGGATTTGGAAATTTAGTGATAATAATGTAACCCGTTTATGGAAAGAATTAATATCGAACCAATGATATGGAGGTACCTTCAATTTGTCCCATTTATGTATTAGTAACATTAATAATATATCTCATTTATGCAAATCATTAATTTTAAATCTTAACATTTATAAACTAGGAATTAATAATATTGTTCATTATAGTAATAATATCTCATTTTGAAATGATTTTTGGTTATTGAGTATTCCTCTTAAAGTAGAATATGAAGAATTATTTGATATTTGTAATTTTAAATATGTTCTAATTTTTGATATTTATGGACCTGGTTTAATTTTTCCTTGGGATTTAATTTTAATCGTATATTAACCAGTAATAATTTTATTCAATTTGCATCGTTGTGTGCTAAATTAGAATTATATAATATTGATAATGATAAAGATATTATAACTTCGTGTTGGGATAGTAGTAAGAAATACACATGTAATTCTTTTTGTAAGTTTATTAATTTTTCTGGAATTAAAATGAAAATATTTAAATACATTTAGAAAACTAATGCTCCACCTAAAGCCAAAGTGCATATATGGTTAATTTTACATAAAAACTAAATACTATCGAACTATTAAAAAAGAAAAAAAAATTAATGATAAAAATTATAATTTTTGTAGTAATTAAAAGGAGGATATATTGCATTTATATTTTAAATGTAAGTACGCGATATATATTCTTGTAAAAAATTAAATTTATTCAATTTTAATATAAATTTTAATTGTATATCAAGTGAGTTATATTGGAATAATACTAGATTTCTTTGTAACAGCTTGAATAGATTTTTATTAGACACCATTTTCACTATTACTTGTTGGTGTATTTAGTTTGATAGAAATCAACATATTTTTAATAATATTAATTTAGAATTAGGTCCATTAATATATGCTATTTCTATTTTTAGTTTAAATTGGATTTCAAATCCTAGTTATAAATTAAACAAAAATTCAAATTTTAAGGTTTTTCTTAGAAAAACAAAATTCATATAGATTCTTTTAGGAATTCAATTTTTTCTAATAATAACAACAATAGTAATCTAAATTTAGATTATTTAAATATTTATTCTAGGAATTCTTTTAATAATTTGCCCTTACTAGAATATTGATTTTGTTTAATTTTTTCTATTCATATTATTTCTTGTGTCATATTTTATATATTCTATAATGCATATTTATTTTATCTTTTATGTTTCATACATATTTGTTTTTAGCATATGGTAAATAATTATATGATATTATTCTGAAATGTTTTGATGGAGGTGTACCGTTTACCATTTCATTATGTAGATTTTGTTTTTAACATATTATATAAATTTGACTTATGGTTATATGATATTTTAATATATCAATATAATTTTTTCTAGAGTTAGATTTTATTGACTTATAAATAACTTAGGTTTCTATGGATGTTTTTAATTTTTTTGAAAAATGTTATTAATTGTTAAATCCAATTCAAATAATAATGTTAATAAATAAGTCTTTTAACATTTTATTCCATATTTTAGAGATCAAATATGTGATAATTGGTGTCCTTAAGATAAATTGTTCTTTTGTAGTCATAAGATAATTCTGTTGGTCTTTATTTTTTTCATACATGGATGTTTGATTTGTTGAAAACTGGGTGGCTATAACACATTGTTGGATCTTAAGGCTATTCAGACACTAGAAGTGATGAACTGTGCATTAACTACTTACTTGTGAGTATAAAACTGTATTTACTCAAATTGAAAACAGAAAGAAGTAATCAAAGAATAAGTAAGTAATAAAGTAAAATGCAGTAATGTAAATAACACCCGGATTTTTATACTAGTTCGGATTAACCAATCCTACATCTAGTCCTGCACTCTATCGTACAGAATTCCACTATAATCGCTTGCTTTCCACGGATGGCAAGAATTACAATCTTGGTTTCACGGGCTACAAGACACACCCTCTCGATTTTACAGGCTACAAGAACACCTTCTCCTTATCAACAACAATAAACTATGTCGAGTACTCGTATCTTCAATACAGATTCTTGCAGATTCGGCACAGTGATCCTATAGACCTCCAATGGAAATATATCTTTGAATTCCTTGAGGAATAGGATGAAATCAGAGAAAGAATGATGTGAATTAAAGTACAACTCTCTGATATTGTGTGGCTTGCAATTCAGTGAAGAATTGGAGTGAAATAGTATCGATTTGCAAGAAGATTTGATGAGAATGCAATGGATTTCTTTTACAAATGTTTGGAGAAGAAGGAGTAAGAGAAAATAAGAATTCTTAATGTTAAAATTCGTTTTCAGAGGCATTTATAAAGTGGTTGAAGAGACGTGTCTTTTGGTGAAGAGGTGGAGGGAAATGTCTCTTCATTTAAAATTTGAAATTCTAAAAAACTGTATGTCGACATGCCCAAGTACCGCATGTCGACATGGGTATGTTGCAAAATGAACAGCAACACTAATAAGTGTTGTAAATTTTTCAGCATTTCAAATTACCTTATATTTGTGGATTTTTGTGATTCGGTTGAGATCAATGGTTGATGATCTTCAAGTATAATTGCCATGAGATCTTTAACAAGATATTCTAAGGTTCAACCAACTCCTCATCACTTCAAACACATTTATCCTTCAGCATTCTTCTCTAATTGGGTTTTGTTCTTCAATTGCTCTGATTGACCTTCTTCTATAATTCATTTGCTTCCACTGTATTCTTGTTTATCTCTAAATTGTCTCCACAATAAATCTGATATGACTGCATAACTCAAAGATACGTTGGTAGTAATGTTTATATGGTTGTTGTCATAAAATCAATACCTAGGGTATTACAATCTCCCCCTTTTTGATGATGACAACCATATAAATATTTGAGAGATAAAATATAATCCTTTTATATTTGACTCCCCCTAACTCTATGCACTCCCCCTATCATTTTGCCTAGTATATTTATACCTTTTCTCCCCCTTTGTCATCAACAAAAAGGGCGAAAAAGAGTCACTTAAATCACTGCTAGACAATATATAGAGTTTGTGTATAGAGATAAATGCTTATAAATAAAACACTTGAGGGGAAACCAAATCAATTCAAAACATGAAATAAACTAATCAAATAATAAGATGAGTTTTAGAGTTACCGACTTTGCCGATGCCAATAAAAAATCCTTTTCGTATTTATCCAACGTATAACATATTTCTTGTCATATGCTTTGAGCATCTGCTATCTGATATACATTGTTTGGTACCAGAAAAATTATAAAATATGCACACTGGTACCCTTATTATTCTGGGTCCATGGGGTTAAGTTTTGGGACGCCAAACCTGTTGAATATGCGCTTTGCGCTATATGATTTTTGTTTGATGATAATAAACATATATACATTCATATAAATGTATTTGGTAATGTACTATTTTATTTTTCATAGTTTAAATAAATATTTGTTGAATAAAATTAAATTTCACAGAATTTGAATTTGAATTCAAACAAAACAAGTTAAACAGATTTTGAATTCAAACAGAAATTTTATTCAAACAAATATTTTGTATAGTATGTATTTGGTTAGATAAATATCTGTTGAATAAAATAAATTACACAGAATTTGAATTTGAATTCAAACAGAACAAGTTACACAGTTTTTGAATTCAAACGAATATTTTATTCAAACGGATATTTATTACAAACTTGAATAGTACAAATTCATGCTCTCACTATACATATACATTTCTGATTACATCACGATTACATCACAAATATTTTTACATTGATAATCTCACTACATATCACTCACACTCGTATTTTGTCTTCAACTGCATTCCGGTTTGAATCCAGCATCTGAGCAATCTGCAAAAATATAAACTAACGCAGTAAAATTGAAAAAGAAATATTTTTGCAATTCAAAAATAAAATATGTTTTTTTTTGAAAATAATATTTGCCTCAGTTATTTGGGTTGTTCGTCATCATTTAAATTTGAATTCATCATACACAAACAACTTGTGACATACACAGTATATTACTGTATATGCCACAAGGCCGTGCACACCGATATATACACTTGATCGATTTACAGGGACAGGTGAGCACAGGTCAAACCCAAATGAAAAGCCGGGTTCAACTCACGTGCAATAACATTGAAAATCTCAAATCGAGCACAAGGTCAAACCCGAGCTGTAAAACTGGGTTCAACACAAGGCAGTCATGAAGTATGCAAAGAGCTTGAGCATGAGATATTGCAACTACAGTAATGCATCAGTGACCAAACACTACAAACTGCAACATGGCGAAGACTACAAGAACATGACAGCAAACAGGAAGTGCAATTCCAAGTGAAGAACCAGACTCAAGTTAGTGCACAGTGCATATATGATGCATACAAGTTCAGGCCACAACATGTCAATGCAAGCACAGCCACAAACATGCCACAAGACTATAAGCAGTGCCACAAAACCAGGCAATGTGTACACAAAGACAACAGCCAGTTCAAATGCAACATTGAAAACAAGCTGCATGAATACAACATGAAGTACAACCACAAGTTCACAAGTGCAGCATCACCAAAGACTCAACAGGGAAAATGGAACCAGACACAACAGTGAATGAGCAGACATCTCAAATGAATATCAGTGCAAGTATCAACCAGGTAGCAAGGAAGATCAACACAGCAAGCCACAGCATCAAGTTGATCAAGATGCTACAGATTTCAACCAATGAACCATCAAAGAATGCAAGAAGAAAATTATATGTCAAATTATGATATGAACACAAGCCAGTGCACGACCATGTGACAGTATCATGTTCTTACCAAATCAAGAAAACATCAAGATGATCAATGACCAATGCACAACAAACTCAGTGACATGCTACAATTTCAAACAAGCAGTGCACATGTGAATCAAGTGACCAACCTGAAGTACAAAGCATGCACATAAACAACATGACATGAACAATGCAACTGATCAAAGCTCGGCCAACATAATGCAACTATGTTCAGGGGAGCAACATGAATGCAACAAAGACCAGCTACAGAAATGCATGCAAGTGTCAAAGTACAGGTGCAAGTGTACATAGGAGAAGTACAAAATGACCAAACAGCAATGCAAGTATAAGTATGGCAGTGAAATTCAGTGAAGTGCACAAACAACATGACAACTGACATGAACACATCAAGTAAATGATACAACATGACACAAATGAAAACTACTCAATGATGCAACATTTTAAAATGCACAAATATGCTATGTGGTGAAGCCAAAGCAATCAGGACAATGTTGAACAATGTAAATGTCGAAGTCGTGGAAGCATAACAGTGTCAATATTAAATTCATGAAATCAAGATCAGCATTGAAACAAAGATGGCCAGAGCTAAATTACATAGGGGCCAGAAATTCAAGAAGCCGAAATTACAAAATTGGAACAAGTTAAAAACCAAGTTGATGTCAAATATTATCCAGCATCAAGTTCGTGTCAAAATTTCAATGTTGAACAAGTCAAAGTCGAAAGTCATCACGAAATTAATTCAAAGGCGTAATCATCAAGCAACCAGAATATTCACATATGAATTAGTCAGAGAAATCATCAAACATCAGAAATTAATCGAACGGCCGAGGTGAATAATATGACAAATTCAAATAGAGAATATACGATGCAAATCTAGGGTTACAAACCCTATATAAACCACGAAACATCATCGGCAAATGGAATTCGAGTTCGAGCATAACAAAGAACAAAATCATCCAACTCGAATCACGGATCGAGTTCAAGTATCAAATTAGAAAAGCAAAAGGAGACAGCACATACCGAATTCACAAGCATCAAAACTCGATCGAGCAACTGCAAGCAAGCTAGGGCAACCAATCACAGATCAATAGAAGAAACCAAAGCCCTAATTGCAACGAAGAGCCGAAGCCCTAACTGGATCAAAAGGGAACGAAGCCCTAACTGGAACGAAGCCGCCATTATTTCTCACGAACGAAGATAAAAAAGTGGATCGGGTGAAATAAGGAAGTGGGCCGGTGTTTAAAAACAAAAGGGGGTTTTTGTTCTTAATTAATATTGTTAATAAACTTATATTAATAATGTTAATTAGTTTAGGACTATTTTGTTTTTAATTTATTGTTTTTTATTTTACGAACCAAAAAGTTAGTAAATCACCACCTAGGTTAGGTAGTGTCAGATTGTCTATTTAGAATTAGTTCAGTGAGCAGGGAGTGCGAGTTTGCAAAGCTCGATAGGCGGGAGCAGTGTTTGCGAGTGAGCGAAACTCTATAGGCGGAAGCAGGGTGTGCGAGTCTAGTAGAGTGTTTGTGAGCGGGAGCAAAAGGGTCTGCGAGTCTAGTAGAGTTGTTGTAAGCGTGATACTGTTTAATTCTAATAGAAATCTGTGAATGCAGCAGTAGGCAGGGGTTGCCGAAACTGGGTAAATTTTGTGTGTGATTTACTTTTCAGCATATTTATTTCTGCAGTTTATTTCTGTGTTTAAATCGAGAAAATTTGCTATAACCCTATTCACCCCCCCTCTAGGGTTAATCTAGATCCTACAAGTGGTATCGGAGCAAGGTTTATTTTTTATTTAACTCTAGAGTCATGAGTCTACAAAATAATGCTTTTTCTGAGGGGCAATCTATTGCTAGGCCACCCATGTTTAACGGGAACGATTATGCTTATTGGAAAGTCAGGATGAGTATTTATCTTAGTTCCGTTGATTATGATGTTTGGGATATTATTGAAACTGGCTATAAACCTCCCACTATAATCGTTGGTGGTACTGAGATTCCTAAACCTAAGGATAGGTGGGATGCAAACGATAAGAAATTGAAAACGACAAATGCTAAAGCCATGAATGCTTTGATATGTGCTCTTGATAAAAATGAATTTAATAGAATTTCTCATTGTACAACAGCACAGGAAATATGGCATACTTTGGAGGTGACACACGAAGGAACTTCTCAAGTCAAGGAGTCTCGGCTAGCCCTATTCAGCAATGAATACGAAAACTTTGTAATGGACAAAGACGAGAGCATAAAGGATATGTTTGGACGTTTTTCAACCTTGGTATACAATGCTAGAGCGCTTGGGAAGGTATTCACTGAGGTAGAGCTTGTGCGGAAGATACTACGAGTTTTACCAATGAACTTTGAGGCAAAAGTCACAGCAATCCAAGAATCAAAAGATCTGAGCAAACTAAGCATGGAGGAGTTGATTGGCAACTTGATGACATATGAGCTTGAGTTAAAAGCAAAGGAAGAACGCAACAACTCCGAACCAAAGAAGAAGACGATTGCTTTAAAAAGTAAAGAAGAAAGCGATGAAGAAGATCCAATTGAAGAGCTTGCAATGGTTGTCAATAATCTTAGAAGATGGTCTAGATTCAAGCCACGCAAGAAGAAAACAAAGGGCAATAGGTCAAAAGATTCCGAAAATTCCGATAATGAACTGACATGTTATAACTGCAACAAGCCTGGCCACATCAAACCAAAATGCCCACTTCTCAAAAACAACAAAGAAAAGAAAAAGGCGAAGAAGGTATTTGCAGCGACTTGGGATGATGAAGAAGGAGAGGAAGCTTCGGATAGCAGCCCAGAGGAGGCTAACTTGTGTTGCATGGCAAAATCAGAATCAGAAGCAACCTCCGACGAATCTAGTTAGGCAGGTGAGTTTTCTTATAAAGAACTTGTTTTTATGTGTTCTGATCTTACTAAGGTAGTGGATACTCTTGAATCTAAAATTGAAAAACTGAAATCTGATAAGAGAGAATTTGCTCGTGAAAATTTTAGGTTAAAAACTGAACTTGAAAATATTCAAAACCTAGAATGTAACCAATGTAAAATTTTAGATTCGGAACTATCAAAAATTAGGAATAACTCTGAGAATCTTGAAAAAGAAAACTTGAGTCTTAAAGAAAACATTGACACTAGAAAAAAGGACTTTATAAATCGATGCACCTCACTTGCCGCTGAAAATACAACATTAAAAACCAAAGTCCAAAATCTTGAGAAATCTTTGAATAACTTTTCAAGAGGCGAAAAATCTTTCAACATGCTATTGGGAAATCAAATTTTTGCTAACAATAGAAAAGGACTAGGTTTTGGAAAATCACAAGATGATGATAAAGGTAAAAGTGCTGCTCGATCTGAAATAATTGGAAATCAGGTTGAAAATCATAGTCATAGGAACACAAAATTTAATCAAGTCAATTTAATGAGCACGTTTTGTAGAGAATTTGGACATAATCGAAATAATTGTTGGTATAGACCCAAACACGTGAAAACTATACCAATTTGGGTTCCAAAAGGCACAAATATAAAATCTTTGAAAGTCAAACAAATTTGGGTGCCAAAAGGAACATGTATAAATAGTTTTGAGTCTCCAAAAACATATTTTTCATATTCTGCCACTAACAACAATGGACCTATAAAAACAAATAGGTCACATAAATCTTTTATCGTGTAGGTGTGGTGGCAGGCTAAGGAACAACAATAGTGTTCTCTGGATTTTGGCTGTTCCAGAAACACAACGGGCGACAAAGCAAAGTTCCTTAGCCTAGTTCAAACGTGACAGAATCACAACGGACAACAACGAAAAATATCGTAAAGGTAAAACAGGTATGGTATGTTTTAAACGATATATTAATTGTGATAATCTGCACCGTATTTTGAATTAATTCAGCCAATATTGAGATGAACAAAAGATGATTTTTTAAAATATTGACTAACCATCTTTAAAGAGAATTACTTGGAGTAATTATGATGGTTGACTGATTCGAACTTAATTGATATGATTTTTTGACTTGTTCTTATTTATGGCATTAATTTGTGCTTAATTGATGACCAATCAGTTTTTCAATTTTGAACTAATTTATATAAATTTGATCGGTCAAATGCTGGTTACTCATGCTACACATAGATATATTGGTTCTGACATTTTGATCACTGTTTGTAAATTTGCACGATTTCAAATTCATGAGAAAAAGGATTTTAAGAAATTGTTTTTGAAATAATTATGATGTTGATTGACTGATGATTACTCATGAAAATAATTGTTTATCCTCTGGTTTCTGAAATTAACATCATGATATTTGTTTGAGTGTTAACACGGCTTAAATTCAAATTCAAAAGAATGATGTTTTGAAATTTTTGGTGCACATCTCATGGTTTGATTCAACAAGTGAATATTGAGTGAAATTTAAATTCAGATGCGGATTACACTGGTAATATGGTTGATAGAAAAATTACTAAGTGTAACGTGATTAATTATTTTTACATTCATTTGCTGCATTTTTTTAAGAAAATATCTGCATATTTTTCACTTGAAATAATTTTCAAATAGCAGAAAATTTTCTTATAAAACTCCCCTCAAGAAATCATGTTTGACCATATTTACAGCTTAATTATTTTTGAAAAACTGATTTTATAATTTTTTAATTTGATTTTAAATGACAAATTTGACTAATCTGACTCCCTTTGATTATCGAAAAGATAAATAGTGATTGAAAAAGAGATGAGTGTTGATATTTATCATATATTATAACTCGAGAAAGTATAATTAAAAATTTCTTTAGAATTTCATAACAAGAGTTATAAAAACTTTTTGTTGGATAATAATTCCATGACCATTTCTATTTCTATCATCTTTCTATCGAACATCACTCATCAAGATCATATTTAATATGTAAATTTGTGGTAGTTTACAAAGGAAATCATTTGTTCTTCAATATCTTTAAATCGGTGAAGGAAATTATTTGTGCTTCAATTTCTTATATTCAGCAATTAAAAATAAATATCCAAAGTATTCACTCTCATTTAAAAGTCCTCACGGTCATGCATGGGTGAATTACTTGGATTTTTGATTATGTGCTTCCATGCTCATTTAAAAGTCCTCACGGTTATGCATGTATGGAACGCATATTAAAAATAACTGATTTAATAGACAAGTTGATTCTAATCCCATTTAAAAGTCCTCACGGTCATGCGTGGTTAGAAGATACTTGATTTCATTTTTTTTAAATTAAATTGGAATACTACTAATCTCATTTAAAAGTCCTAACGGTTATGCATGGTTAGTAGATATTCAAATTTCCAGAAATAAATATACCACAAATAGACATATCTATATGAATTTTTGATGATTCTATCTCCATCACTTCTGAAAGTGGAATATGCATTTGACAAGGGTAATTATGATTTTTGTTTGAGTTTTATTGAAATTTGATATTTATATTTAATTGAGTTAAATGTTTGATTCATGTCTATCACTTTATCCCTATTTTTATAACACTGTTATTCTTTTGCTGATAACAAAAGGGGGAGAGAAAAGTTAAGATTTTGTCAAATAGAATCAAGCAAAGGTCAAATAACTTTCAATTTGCATATAGGCTCATTTACATATTTTTTGTATGCATATATGTAGGGGGAGTATCCCATAAAAAGGAAGCATTCAAATAGGGGGAGCAAATGAAATTATCAAATACATTTAATATATTCAAAATCTTAAATATATGTTTGTTATCATCAAAAGGGGGAGATTGTTGAATATGCGCTTTGCGCTATATGATTTTTGTTTGATGATAATAAACATATATACATTCATATAAATGTATTTGGTAATGTACTATTTTATTTTTCATAGTTTAAATAAATATTTGTTGAATAAAATTAAATTTCACAGAATATGAATTTGAATTCAAACAAAACAAGTTAAACAGATTTTGAATTCAAACAGAAATTTTATTCAAACAAATATTTTGTATAGTATGTATTTGGTTAGATAAACATCTGTTGAATAAAATAAATTACACAGAATTTGAATATGAATTCAAACAGAACAAGTTACACAGTTTTTGAATTCAAACGAATATTTTATTCAAACGAATATTTATTACAAACTTGAATAGTACAAATTCATGCTCTCACTATACATATACATTTCTGATTACATCACGATTACATCACAAATATTTTTACATTGATAATCTCACTACATATCACTCACACTCGTATTTTGTCTTCAACTGCATTCCGGTTTGAATCCAGCATCTGAGCAATCTGCAAAAATATAAACTAACGCAGTAAAATTGAAAAAGAAATATTTTTGCAATTCAAAAATAAAATATGTTTTTTTTTTGAAAATAATATTTGCCTCAGTTATTTGGGTTGTTCGTCATCATTTAAATTTGAATTCATCATACACAAACAACTTGTGACATACACAGTGTATTACTGTATATGCCACAAGGCCGTGCACACCGATATATACACTTGATCGATTTACAGGGACAGGTGAGCACAGGTCAAACCCAAATGAAAAGCCGGGTTCAACTCACGTGCAATAACATTGAAAATCTCAAATCGAGCACAAGGTCAAACCCGAGCTGTAAAACTGGGTTCAACACAAGGCAGTCATGAAGTATGCAAAGAGCTTGAGCATGAGATATTGCAACTACAGTAATGCATCAGTGACCAAACACTACAAACTGCAACATGGCGAAGACTACAAGAACATGACAGCAAACAGGAAGTGCAATTCCAAGTGAAGAACCAGACTCAAGTTAGTGCACAGTGCATATATGATGCATACAAGTTCAGGCCACAACATGTCAATGCAAGCACAGCCACAAACATGCCACAAGACTATAAGCAGTGCCACAAAACCAGGCAATGTGTACACAAAGACAACAGCCAGTTCAAATGCAACATTGAAAACAAGCTGCATGAATACAACATGAAGTACAACCACAAGTTCACAAGTGCAGCATCACCAAAGACTCAACAGGGAAAATGGAACCAGACACAACAGTGAATGAGCAGACAACTCAAATGAATATCAGTGCAAGTGTCAACCAGGTAGCAAGGAAGATCAACACAGCAAGCTACAGCATCAAGTTGATCAAGATGCTACAGATTTCAACCAATGAACCATCAAAGAATGCAAGAAGAAAATTATATGTCAAATTATGATATGAACACAAGCCAGTGCACGACCATGTGACAGTATCATGTTCTTACCAAATCAAGAAAACATCAAGATGATCAATGACCAATGCACAACAAACTCAGTGACATGCTACAATTTCAAACAAGCAGTGCACATGTGAATCAAGTGACCAACCTGAAGTACAAAGCATGCACATAAACAACATGACATGAACAATGCAACTGATCAAAGCTCGGCCAACATAATGCAACTATGTTCAGGGGAGCAACATGAATGCAACAAAGACCAGCTACAGAAATGCATGCAAGTGTCAAAGTACAGGTGCAAGTGTACATAGGAGAAGTACAAAATGACCAAACAGCAATGCAAGTATAAGTATGGCAGTGAAATTCAGTGAAGTTCACAAACAACATGACAACTGACATGAACACATCAAGTAAATGATACAACATGACACAAATGAAAACTACTCAATGATGCAACATTTTAAAATGCACAAATATGCTATGTGGTGAAGCCAAAGCAATCAGGACAATGTTGAACAATGTAAATGTCGAAGTCGTGGAAGCATAACAGTGTCAATATTAAATTCATGAAATCAAGATCAGCATTGAAACAAAGATGGCCAGAGCTAAATTACACAGGGGCCAGAAATTCAAGAAGCCGAAATTACAAAATTGGAACAAGTTAAAAACCAAGTTGATGTCAAATATTATCCAGCATCAAGTTCGTGTCAAAATTTCAATGTTGAACAAGTCAAAGTCGAAAGTCATCACGAAATTAATTCAAAGGCGTAATCATCAAGCAACCAGAATATTCACATATGAATTAGTCAGAGAAATCATCAAACATCAGAAATTAATCGAACGGCCGAGGTGAATAATATGACAAATTCAAATAGAGAATATACGACGCAAATCTAGGGTTACAAACCCTATATAAACCACGAAACATCATCGGCAAATGGAATTCGAGTTCGAGCATAACAAAGAACAAAATCATCCAACTCGAATCACGGATCGAGTTCAAGTATCAAATTAGAAAAGCAAAAGGAGACAGCACATACCGAATTCACAAGCATCAAAACTCGATCGAGCAACTGCAAGCAAGCTAGGGCAACCAATCACAGATCAATAGAAGAAACCAAAGCCCTAATTGCAACGAAGAGCCGAAGCCCTAACTGGATCAAAAGGGAACGAAGCCCTAACTGGAACGAAGCCGCCATTATTTCTCACGAACGAAGATAAAAAAGAGGACCGGGTGAAATAAGGAAGTGGGCCGGTGTTTAAAAACAAAAGGGGGTTTTTGTTCTTAATTAATATTGTTAATAAACTTATATTAATAATGTTAATTAGTTTAGGACTATTTTGTTTTTAATTTATTGTTTTTTATTTTACGAACCAAAAAGTTAGTAAATCACCACCTAGGTTAGGTAGTGTCAGATTGTCTATTTAGAATTAGTTCAGTGAGCAGGGAGTGCGAGTTTGCAAAGCTCGATAGGCGGGAGCAGTGTTTGCGAGAGAGCGAAACTCTATAGGCGGGAGCAGGGTGTGCGAGTCTAGTAGAGTGTTTGTGAGCGGGAGCAAAAGGGTCTGCGAGTCTAGTAGAGTTGTTGTAAGCGTGATACTGTTTAATTCTAATAGAAATCTGTGAATGCAGCAGTAGGCAGGGGTTGCCGAAGCTGGGTAAATTTTGTGTGTGATTTACTTTTCAGCATATTTATTTCTGCAGTTTATTTCTGTGTTTAAATCGAGAAAATTTGCTATAACCCTATTCACCCCCCCTCTAGGGTTAATCTAGATCCTACAAAACCCATGAAGAGTTTGAATGTCCTTTCAAAATATAATCATTAGATGAATGAACCTTATTAATAAAATTATCAATATATTTTTCTTTTTCAATATCATCGGCCCTTTTTGGAACCCATAAATTAATGAATCTATTTGGAGGTTTTAACTTTAATTTCCTAGGTTTTGGTTTGAACTTGGTAGCTTAACAAACTTAGTATTTTGAATACTATTTTTCTTTAATTTAGCCTTAGGGGTGTATCCAAGTCCATGTTTATTCCTAGTGTGTTTAGATGTAGATAATATTTTTTCTAGATTATCCTTCCCTTTGTTAAATTTATCAACATCGTTTTTCATTTTGTCAAAATCCTTATTATGATTAAGAATAACATTGTCTAGATATGTTATTTTGTCATTCAGATCAGTGATCTGTGACTTCATTGAAAGATTTTCCGATTTTAAGGATTCATTTTCACTTTTTAGTTTTTCCAAGTGTCAAATACTTTTCATCATTATACCCATTAGGTCTTTCAATTTCATCTTTTAGACGTTGTTTTTCTTCAATTAACCTTTCATTAAATACTTTTAACCTATCTATCTTTGCCAAACTATTGTCATACTCTTTCCTAAGTATTTTATATCCCTGATTCATATTATTCAAAACATTAGTATTTTCTTTATTAAAATTCCATACCTGGTCATCCTTTGCCATGAAGCACATGCTGGCATTTTTTGTTTCTGAATCACATCACTTGATGATGTATCTGAATCATCCCATTTTGCATTGAATGCCTGTTTCCTCTCCTTATTGAAAGTGTTTGACTTTGATTTCATCATTTTGGGACAGTCTCTTTTCAAATGACCCGGTTTATCACATTCGAAACACTTAACAACATCTCCTTTTCTAGAATTATTGTTGTTAGTTTTTCGAAGTTTGTTTGTTATCCAATATTTCAAGAATTTCTTGAACTTCTTGGTCATAAACTCGATATCATCATCAATAGCATCATCATCTGGTTCATCTTTGTCCATCATAGCATTGAGTGCTATTGGTTTCTTCTCATTTGCCTGATTCTCTTTTCTAATCTGCAACTTTACTTCATAAGACATTAGGTTACTAATTAAATCTTCTATTTTCATAATACTAATATCATTAGCTTCTTCAATTGCTAGAGTCTTCTGATCCCATTCACTAGGAAGTGAATTCAAGATCTTTCTGACTTGGTCTTCTTCAGTAATTTTCTTTTCTAATGATATTAAAGCATGTACAATATTTTGAAATCGAATACATATCAGAAATAGACTCATTTGGTTTCATTTGAAAGAGTTAAAACTGGTTAGATAGCATAGATATCTTTGTTTGTTTTACTTTATTGGTGCCTTCATGTGTGACTTGTAGTGTTTTCCAAATTTCATATGCAGAATTACAAATAGACACTCGATTAAATTCATTTCTATTTAAGGAGAAATATAAAATACTCATGGCCTTAGAGTTATTAAGTGCTTGTGTCTTTTGGTCTAGTGTCCATTTTGAATATTCAGTTTGAGGCTCTATATACTCTATTTGGGTAATGTTTCAAATATTCAAACCATTAGACTGCAAATAACATTTCATCCTACAAGCCCAATAAGCATAACTACTACCATCAAATAGAGGGTAGATTGCCCTTCTACAAAAGTGTTAAAAAATGTGTTACTAGTGTCATTAGCCATTTATACTTTTCAAAAACCAAGTTATGAATTTTTGAAAACCAAGGCTCTGATACCAAATGTTGAAAACTGGGGTGGCTATAACACAATGTTGGATCTTAAGGCTATTCAGACACTAGAAGTGATGAACTGTGTATTAACTACTTACTTATGAATATAAAACTGTATTTACTCAAATTGCAAACAGAAAGAAGCAATCAGAGAATAAATAAGTAATAAAGTAAAATGCAGTAATGTAAATAACACCCGGATTTTTATACTAGTTCGGATTAACCAATCCTACATCCAGTCCTGCACTCTATCGTGCAGAATTCCACTAATCGCTTGCTTTCCACGGGTGGCAAGAACGCCTTTACAATCTTGGTTTCACGGGATACAAGACACACCCTCTTGATTTTACAGGCTACAAGAACACCTTCTCCTTATCAGCAACAACAAACTATGGCAAGTACTCGTATCTTCAATACAGATTCTTGCAGATTCAGTACAATGATCCTATAGACCTCCAATAGCAATATATCTTTGAATTCTTTGAGGAATAAGATGAAATCAGAGAGAGAATGATGTGAATTAAAGTACAACTCTCTGATATTGTGTGGCTTGCAAATCAGTGAAGAATTGGAGTGAAATAGTATCGATTTGCAAGAAGATTTGATGAGAATGCAATAGATTTCTTTTACAAATATTTGGAGAAGAAGGAGTAAGAGAAAATAAGAATTCTTGATGTTAAAATTCGTTTTCAGAGGCCTTTATATAGTGGTTGAAGAGACGTATCTTTTGGTGAAGAGGTGGAGGGAAATGTCTCTTCATTTAAAATTTGAAATTCTAAAAAAACTGCTAGTATGTCGACATGCCCAAGTACCCCATGTCGACATGGGTGTGTTGCAAAATGAACAGCAACTCTAATAAGTGTTGCAAATTTTCAGCATTTCAAATTACCTTAAATTTGTGGATTTTTGTGATTCGGTTGAGGTCAATGGTTGATGATCTTCAAGTATAATTGCCATGAGATCTTTAACAATATATTCTAAGGTTCAACCAACTCCTCATCACTTCAAACACCTTTATCCTTCAGCATTCTTCTCTAATTGGGTTTTGTTCTTCAATTGCTCTGATTGACATTCTTCTATAATTCATTTTCTTTCACTGTATTCTTGTTTATCTCTAAAATGTCTCCATAATAAATCTGATATGACTGCATAACTCGAAGATATGTTAGTAGTAATATTTATATGGTTGTTGTCATAAAAATTAATACCTAGGGTATTAACATGATTATTTCATAATGGTTTTGGAATATGGAGTAATAAATTTTTGATTTTTGATTCTTAAATTTCTGTAAGATAATAGAATAGCACTTATGCATTGAGTTATTTGCTTTTATTTTCTTATTATTCATTAATTTCATTTAAAACTGTTCTAAAATTTAGGCGACTTGCTTATTGGTTTTTATGATGGTGATATTAATAAATTATTCTTTGTTTGTTTGTTTTGTCTATAATATTAAACTACATAATGCTAATACTGTAAGAAATATAGTAGTTTTCATTTATAGTTCATTGAGTATGCATTGCTATAGGGATATATTTGGTTATATAGGTTTATATTTTATAACTTTATAGTTCATTATTCCTTTGTTGTATGGATAGATTAATTGCTGTGACTGTGCAAATTCAAAATGAGTTTGTTTTTTTTCTTGCTTTAGATTCGTCCTACTTAGGGTTTACAGGCTTTTAGTTTATATCTTTGATTCATTTATAATTTACAATATCTTCTATTAAACAGTTTCAGTTTTCTTAACATGCTCAGTAGATTTAATTTCTTTTGTATATGTTAATTTGCAGAACTTTAGGAGTTTTTTAGCAGTTTCAGATATAGACAGTATTGTTTTTACGCAATAGGCTTTAACAGTTTATAGTTTAGGCTTTTTATTTCAGTTTTTATTTTGAATTTTTTTACTTCTTTTGTTATAGGAGCTATACTAATAGATGCGTCTGTTCTATCTTAAAATGAGTGAATAAATTTATTGTATAGGATTCGTTCTTGTTCTGAGGTAACTGTCTTCTTTTTGCTACAATTTGTTTAGTTTGGATTGATTCTTTTGTAACTCGATCACGATATTCACTCGCACATTTTAGAAGTTGCAGAGAGTTTTCAGGTCGCACATGAATGAAAAAACGCATGAGTAGACAACAAATTCAAGTTGTGCTTCCTTTTGCACTATCGACTCAGCTAGTTGCAATCTCAAAGATGATGCTATCATAAACCAATGTCACAGGGCTATATAATTCTTGATTATAAGTTCATATATAATTCCTGGTCATAAATTCATATATAATTCTTGCCTGTTGGTTTTTTGTGAGACTGTTTAATAGTTCTCTTTAATAGACTAATGTTTATTTCTAGGCATTCTAGCACTTATTATTTAACTTCTCTTTTTCTAGGTATTTTTTTATAGCATATATACATATGATTAATTTATAGATTTATATTCTTATATATATATATATATATATATATATCTTTTCTACTCACACTCTCTGTTTAGTTTTTCTTAGCATCTACAGGTGTTGGTGTTGATATTGGATGAGTGATTTTCTATTGTGATAGATGTTTTGAATTTTTGTTTTTGATTGTATTTTTTGTACATGAGTTATATAGGTTTTTGGGCAGGTTTTTTATTTTATTTTACTTTTCCTCATTTATACCGGGGGGGGAGGGAGGGAGGGGGTTTCAACTATCTGCCGGCTTGTTGGCGATAGTGTAAAATAAAATTAGATAAGGGCTCTCCTCCTTGTGAGGATTACTCATTTTTATCAAAAAAATAAACAATTTTGATTATTAGATTAAAAAATTAATATATCCTATAAATCGTCATATCGAAACTCAAGTTATTTAACTTATAAAATCAACTTTTCAATATTTAAAATCGACTGAATATTCCAAATTCATATGATTAAAATTCTAGGCCGTTACATTCTTCCCCCTCTAAAAGAATTTCATCCTCGAATTATCAAGGTAAGAAAAAAAGGCCTAAACCCATTACATCTTAGAACCAGTTAGTTGAAATAACTTACCAAATTCTTTTAAACCTTTAACTTCCAAAAAATTGACTCGTTGAAACTTTGTTATTACTTTTAGTATGTTTTCAAATTCATTCATAGGTTCTAACTAATATCATCCCATTCAATCCTTTCAGGTTAAGACTCAAAATCAAATTTTGGTTATCACAAATTTCTTCAAAATTTCTCAAAATTTTTTTAACGCCTTAAATTTATGGAAAATTTCACCAGCATATCATTTGTGCGGCTCGACCGAAACAACTACGAATCGCCATCGTAGGCCCAGCAAAGGAAAACAAAATCCAAGCGACTCAATCATAAAACCATCAAATCAAACAATAATATAAACATGTACCTTTTAGTTGGGTAACCAAATTTTACTTATGAAATAAAAGGCATCAAATTAGCTCTTGCTTTTACGTACCTGCATTCAACTTACTGGTGATATCCAATCATAAAGTTCAAAATCATATTATTCTGCAATTTCAATTTCCAACATTTTCTTTACTAAAGCTCGTACAATGTACATATATCATCCTTATGCAATATCATGTCCATGCACTTCCTTGATCGCACAATTTCACTTTCGAACTAGTATCTTTCCCACGACCACTCTAGTGTAGACATAGATCTGGTTCCTTAATCAAAAACCACCATTCTTCTTGAATCACCATATACTATGATAGAGAATTCCAGAATTAACCAAGAATCCATATCAAGCATTCGTCGCCGCGAATGGAGTGAAAATTTCCAACTCGGATCGATGTAAATCATATCGAAATTATGTACTCGAATTTGGATCAAAACGTTATGCGAATAAAATAATTATGCAATGACCCACCTTTTTGGACAGTGTAAATCGACGATAAACCACATATTTCAGATTCAAACCATTCAAAATGGAGGATAGTTATGGGGTAGATAAGAAAAGATGAGAAAGGAAAAAAATAAACACAGAATCTCACAGCGGAATGAAAAAATTATAATAATCATATAACAGTTCGTGAAGTTGTTTTACAAATACGTTTGATTACACTTTACAGTACAGAATCAAAATACATACAATAGTAATGAATAATAATACAACGGAACAATATGATGCATGGAATAAATGAAATAAATAGTAGTAGTACTAAATCTTCATCTTCGTCGTCCAAAACCAGTCTTCAATACACGAAAAAGCTCAGACTGACCCTACCGTAATGAAAAGACAAAACACTCGAATCAGAACTAAAAGATCTTAGGTAAGTTAAATCAACAGTAAATAAATATGAGTGTAACGGCGTCGGAGATGTTTACGTGGTTTGACATCTCTATCCAGTGTCTAATGTGAATGGAATAACTTAAGATATGTTTAGGATTCCATCCCGTAAGGATCCATTAAACTATCTACATAGATAGTACAATACACTATTATGATAGTTTCCACAGTAAAATGTATTAAAATAGCATTAAATCGTTACCCTTATCCCCCTTAACACATTTTTATATATCCCCATAGTCTATATGGTATCGTAATTCCTTCATAAACTGGAGGGCTATCAAAGGACATTCCATAGGTATCGAAGAAATGTGCCTGATAGGAGGAATGACCTCACTTGGCCTGGTATAGCTCCTATTTTAGTCACATCTAAGCTGACTCACGGGAGCCTGGGCTACGAAAATATCTCACACAAAATCGTTCGACAAAACATCCTACTTCATTCTAGAACCTTCACCGGTACGCAGTTGTTAAAGTGGTTTTCGATATTGATAGAGAGTATGTCAATATCTAATCCCAGTCTCTTTAACAACCAAATGCTTGCTTCACACCGGATGTTTCTTCAACGCTTGCAAAATCGTTTCATAATTGATATCAAAATATCATATTTTCAAATCATACCAGTTTCCAAATCATATTCACTTTCGAAATCATACCGATAAATAAGGTTAAATCCTCATTTCAGTATCATCATATCCACTCAAATATGTCATTTCACTAGAAAATATCATTTTAAATCCCAACTTAGGTTATAACATCATTTGACCATATTCACTTTAAATTTAAGGATTTAGATATAAACAATTCAACCTTGCATCGTTAGAAATTTAGAAAAATAGTCAAGACCCTCATAAATATTTTAAAATAGTTAAAATGGTTAAAATAGATTAAATAATTTAAAATCGATTAAAATAGTTTAATATAGTTTAAAGTAGTTTTAATAGTTTAAAATAGATTAAAATGGATTAATTAGTTTAAAATAGTTAATAGGTATTAAAATGACTTATAATATTTTAAAATAGATTAAATATAGTTTAATAATTTAATTTAATATAAAATAGTTTGGTTATTGGAATTGGTTTATATAGTAAATAGTTTGGAAAATCAAAATAAAATCTAAATTTTAAAATAATATATCTTTAAACAGTTTACATTAAATAATTAATCTGAAATTAATATTAAACTAGACTATTTCTTTCATTTCAATACACCTGGACTACGACCAGCTTTCAAATTTCAATTTAAGTCCTTTAAACATTTTATTTGAATCAAATTCCAATTTCAACATTTAAAGCTTGGATTTCGCAAATAATTCAGTTTATGTAAATCAAATTTTTATTTCAAAATATCATTTATCTAAACTCAAAAATTTAGGATTTAAAATCATTTAAATTAACCAAACTGATGTCCCTATATAATTTTCTACCCTATGGTCAAATGATACGGACACATATCATTTCATTCAGCGATTATTTTATATTCACGGATATATATCATTTCAATCCGCAATCCCGAATTTAATTACAAATTCTTGAAATCGCTTGAATCTATCATTTTAACTCATAATGATTTCCCCTAATCTAACAAATCGTTCGGGTATGTATCATTTCAACCCATACAGAACTTGCAGTGTTATAACAACATAAAAGTAACGTCCAGTCATCTAATATCAACAATCAAACATCCATCACAATCACCATCCAAACCATTCATTAGACAATAACAAGTAACTGATTAACAATAACGGGTATTGACTGGTAATTTAGAATTTAATATTAAATTAATGACGATAATATTTAATAAAAGTCGGATATAACTGCATTGACAATTTCGATATACCAAACATCAACCAATCAATTTCTGATCACGTCATAAATTAAATTTAACTAACATAAAATAATTTAGTAGTTGTGAGTGGGTTAAAACACTCACCTTTGATTTCAAATCGATTTCAAATCCAGAAAATTCCAAATTTGAATAGTCTCATAATTTTAATACGATCTCAACGGAACCAACTGCATGTGAATCCAATCTCGTATGAAAAAGATATGCTCGTTAGAACGATTCGAAAAATTGAATATAAATATAAAAATAAATTAAATAAAATCTAACGTTATCTGCCACGTTAATGAACCTATCTCCTACACGAAGCCTACAGGTCGAACAAACCAATCCATGCAGCATTTCTTTGACTTCGCCGTCGATTGCCAAAGGGCCGTCGACCGTCATCAGGAGCTCGCCTCCACCGATCCCCCTAGCCACCATTACCGACCCCCTAGCCACGTTGATTGACATCTAACACATAGCCGCCGCCCCCTCCTAATTCAATTTTCAAGGCAAATCTGACCATCAATTTGCCAAACTAACCACATGGATGCGCTCCACTCGTTGCTCTCCACAACTCGGTGCCCTTGATTCGACGATCATATGATGTTGATCAAAACACGGTAAACGGCTGACGATTGTTCCCTAAATTCTGGGTACATAGAAAGCCAAATCAAAAAACAAACTATAGATCTAGCTTGCGTTCTTTTAGAGCTTCGATTTGGTATATAATACGATATGGTTTGGAATAGTTTGAATTTTTGAAATTGATTTTTGATTTGAATTTGGACTTGGAAAAAACAGAGTTTCTACCATTGAGACGGAGATAGTCAGATAGAATTGTACGTACAGTACTGAGGAATAAAAAAACTACTAGGGTTTGAAAGAACTATTTATATGGACAAGGCCCGATAATAATAAAATCATATCAGATCGGTTTAAAACGACAATATCGACTCGAAAAGCCCGTTTCGTCTCTGAAACGAAAATAGGTCGTCCCGTATATCAAAATAAATGTTTTCGATATTTTCAAACTCAATGGAACAGGTTTCAAGTCCTAATTCCATTCTTTAAAGAAGTTAGATTTGAAGTCGGCTTATTTCAATTGAATTCAATAAATTGATTTCTACGCATTTCGAGTCCTTACGATCAAAAGACCAGTTCGATCGTTACGAAACTTGAAACCTTATAATAGTTCGCTGTTACGGGCCCGATGAATCTAGTTTCGTCGAAATCCGAGATAGTGACCAAAATTGTTATTTTGACGTTAAATAAATAAATTATTATTAAATCGATTAAATCATTTTTTTAATTTCATATTTAATAACCAACGATTTTTCATCATTTCTGATTACTTGGACATTTACAATAATTTAAAGCAGATTTACAAAGCAATTCAATGTTAAATATTACACTATTACAGTGTTCAATTGAACTGTAATTAAATCCAATTAATTATAATTTAATTCCAATAAATTGATTTAATTTGATTTCAATCTTTTATTCAATCAATCATTACACCATGGACATAGTTAGTATTTGTTTACATCTTATTGCATTAGTATTCTACGGTTATCATCTTTTGCTATATTAGTTGAAACATTCCAATTATATTGAATTTTTGTCGATTTTCACATTAGTTATAATTTAAAGTCCCAATAAGTTCATTTATCTTAGTTTCACTCTTTTTAGTAAATAAATTATTTCTTAAGAATATAATCACATTTCTGTACGTTTTATTACCTTCAGATTTTACAATTATCGTCTTAATTCCTATTAACGTAATATTTAATTACATTTAATTGCAATTGATCTCCAACTTAATTCAACATATCAAACAAATTGGTAACAAATAACAATTGTTACATTTTCTTAATTTAATCATATTTATAAGTTAGTGTTATAACTACTAATACAACACAAATTTTATCCAATTTCAATTTGCTACATAATATTATCAATTAATATAACATTTATATTTATTTTCTTATTTTAAATTTATAACCAATTATAACTTACAATTATTACAATTACTTGAGATTACATTCAAATAGTCATCTATTAAATTAATTTACATTATTAAACTTCATTCTGGTTAGTCTCATTCCTACATCATAAATTTTATTTTCTTCAAACATTAAATTACAAAATCTTATTTAATTCAATATTTTAATGATCAGAAAAAGTAGATCTTTACACTCTCCCCCACTCAAAAAATTTCGTCCTCGAAAAGAGAAAAGAAGGGGTTAAGGAATGAATATATCTCATTCAAAATATTAAACTTATAACAATTAATTTACATAATGAAATAATTTAAATAAAATGTCAATTTATATACAATTAAACCCTTTTATATTTAAGTTAATAAAAGCTTAAAAAACATTTCACCAAATTTTTCTAGGTCCAAAATTCTTAGAAAATTTCGGCAGAGTCTCCTTTGCATGGAGAGGTCTGGGAGAAATAATAGTATCAACAATAACAATGTGTACATATATATATATATATATATATATATATATCATATATTTCAAAATAAAATATCCCAAACCACGGGAAAAACAATATATTATCGCTCGAAAACCATAATCCGAGAACGTACCTATTAGTCGGGAAAACAACGCTTATTTATGAAACTAAAAGCAGTATCAATTGCTTCCTTAACCTGTATTTCACTCATATAGTCCAAAAGAGTTAATAATTGTATAAAAGAGAAATATTTATGTTGCTTCAACTAATCAAAACAAAACAATCATAACATAGTAATAATTATTCGCAAACAAACAGTACAAATATCATTTTCAATAAAGAAAATAATTATCCATCCATAACTACAAAACAAACGATTTGTTTGGGTTCAGAAAATTTTAATGGTATAAAATGATAAATAAACTACTAAGCATACCATACACTCAACAGTCTTAGATAAAGCTCAATAGATTATTTATACATTTTTATACAGTTAGAACTATCCTTTCCCAACCATCTCATAATACAAACTAAAGTTCAAATATAGATTAAGTTTATTCTTATAAATCTCATTTCATATTATTTACTGTTCTTCAGTTTCATTCATTCATGCAATGTTTATTTAACTAATTTACATTCACCACTTATAAGATTCATTTCTCATTCATTCATATAATGGAATGTTTCTATTAGTCTACATTCATTTACTAACATAAGTTATTCCCATTGAATTATTAAAATAATCAGTAAATTCATTATTGAAGTATTACATAAAATTTATTTTAGTTTACATCACATTTATTATTTACTTTGATTTCCTTTTTAACATCAATATTCATTTGTGAAACAACTCATACTTATTTATAGTTTTTTTCTCTTTTCTTTCACATTTATTTCTTTTATATATAGTATTCACCTTTACTATTTACTTTAATTGCAATTGGCTTCAAACGTTACTTATGTTTATAATCATTTACTTACGGTATTCACTTTTACTATTACATTTAATTAGTAGCATTTTAGATTATTAAACTAAGTTTATAATAATTTATTACATCAGAATTCTTATTTATAGGAGTAATTACGTTGAACATCTTCGTAACTAAAGTTTTACGTGTATAATAATCTATTACATATTCTTATTTAACATTACAAATCTTTTACATTTTGGTAAGTTATATACATTTCTTTTAGAATGCAATAGAAAGTTACACAAGTTATCTCATTTATTTTAATTAACAAAAATGTTCAATAGTTACATTTTCTTATTTTCATATCCCATTGATTTAAAGTGTAACGACCCACCATTTCGTACCATTCAAATCGAAAATAATCTACACATGTCGAACTTGAACGATGCAAAATAACAGATTGTAAATAAATTTAGAGGAAATGAAATCAAAAACACAGAAACACAGAACAATCAGAATAACTCGCAACGGAATATAAAATAACATAGTAGTTTGTGTACTACTATAACAGACTCTCAACCCAAATACATAATAACAGTCTGAAACAACATAATAGAAATCCCAAATACAAAGAAGTTCTCTAATACATGAGATAAACTAGAACAGCTGAAACAGAAATAGATATAAATATAGATAGGCAGAATCTCCAGCAAAGACCAGCTCCAGAAAGAGAATCTAAAGATGTGAATACTCAGGCTGACCCGAGCGAAAAGAAAAATACAAAACACTCGAGTCAGGACAATATATACTTATATAATGTAAATCAACTCAAGTGAACTGTAATAAAGATACAAGTAACTTAAAGGATGCCTGGGGCTGCCCATCCTCTAAGGATCCGTTAAATTATTTACTATATAGTAATATTACACTATTATAATAATGTCTACAGTAAAATAAACTTACTTAAAATAGCGTTCCGGGCTTACCCATATCACCCTTCACACATAATAGTCCCGGTAGTCCATCCAATATCATGATATCTCCAGATCGGGAAACTATCAGAGGATACCACACGGGCTACGGAAGAAAAACAAACTCGTAGTAAAGGCACGGTATGGTAGGTGACACGGTACACAAGGCAATGCTAGGGTAGATATACCAATTACGCACACGCGCTGGTGGTAACGTAGCAGCCACTATTCCCACCCCGAACTACACTCCAAAATTAAGGGGTGCACCCAATCGATCACAACAGTAATAGAATGGTATCCAAGAAGTGTGTCCGGCCAGAGGTGCTACCTCTTTTGGCCCGAGATCGCTCCTGCTTTAGCTACCTTAAGCTAACTTAACTTAAAATTCAACTTTTAAACAAAATTCATAAATTTCCAATTTAAGATATATTTCAAAATTCAACTTAAACATTCATTTATTTAATTTTTTAACTTTATTCAAAAATTCATTAATGTATTAAAAATCATTTTAAATTCATTTTAATCAAAAATATCATAAATTTATTCATATTTTCATATTAAATTTAGATTCCATTTATAACCAAATCAAAATTTCCAAAATAACTTACATTTCAGATTTTTCCAACTTTACCATTAATTTATTTCACTTATAAATTTTCAGAAAATCAATAAACTTTAAAAAAATCATTTTTAATTAAGTTTAAATCAAATATTATAATATTTACATTTCTAAAATATTTTAAATTTTTTATAAAACTATAATTTAACCATGGATCTGTATATCATTTTCTACACGAGGTAAAGTGTATGGGTAATATATCATTTCAACCCGTAATTTACAAAGAAAACCCGGGTTTTATCATTTCAAACCCACAGTCCCAAGTAAAATGAAATAACTGAAGATCGTTCAGGCATATCATTTCAGCCCATAATGATTTTCTCTTATTCTAAAGTCCGTTCGGTATGTATCATTTCAACCCATAGTGATTCTAATCTAAAAGGAACTTGTAGTGTGATAAATTGATATAAATAACAGAGCAACATAATGTAACAGTAACAGATGATATAACAGGTGTTTAAGCATGGGTGAACATCATATAATCATAACATAGCAGGTGTAACATGGTGATGCATTTTACGGATTCAAATGTGATCGGTTTACTAGTCGTATAAGTATAAAACTGTCTGGTGAGAATAACTCACTGATATAAGCTGAGGACACAACCAAAACACACAACAACAATCTTCAGAGGCACGAAAGCACGACAATGATTTGAGATTGAGAGAGCCAAAGATTAATTGCCTTGAACACATTCAAACAAAATAATATAAACAACATAAGTTTTCAACCCAATATAATAAAACAATGCTAGAAATGAATGCACAAAACATCTCCAAATTATTTGCACTTGCTTCAACCGCCCCTTGGCTCGGCCATAGGTTAGAATACATGGCTAAGGTAAGAGTTTGGATCTAGTTTTGGGTTGATATGGGTCGGCCTAGCAAGGAAAAAATGGTGCAAAGGTATGAGAGCATGAAACAAAACAAGCTAAGGCATCACAAGTGGTTTTCAAGGCAAATATGGGCTCGACCAAAGCAAGGTGGAGCACGACCAGCTTGGGTCAGGTGATGACATGGCAGAGGGTGTCAGGTCAGGTTTAAGGTGGTGATGGTGGTGTAGTGGCAGCCAAGGTGGAGTTTGAGGTGGTGGCATCAAGATGTGATCGGCTATGTTCATATAGTTGAAGTTTGTGCATTTTTGTGATGGATCTTCAACCTAGGGTGGCTCGGCTTGGCTATGGGGTTGGAGAGGAGGTGGTGGTGATTGGTTTCAGGTGGCGGTGTAGGCGGAAACATAGCTGGAGTGGTAGGTCGAACCTAAAGCGAAGAAGCAAGTGCAAATTCAAAGAACAAAACAATGAAAAAGTAAAAAAAAAAAAAAAGAAAGAAAGAAGCTTTACCAAAATTTTTGTCAAGGAGGATGGCCGAATTTTTTGTGAGTTGAGAGGAAAAATTCACATGAAATGAAATGGAGAAGTCGTCGGCTGAAGGGTGGAGTTACGGCCGCAAATAATGAAAAGGTGTTGGTAGAAATGTGAAAAGACAAGAATATAAAAAGGCTTAAGCAAATAAAAGGTCACAAAACTTATCAAATTTCCACCATTTCTTTTGAAATTATAAATAACTGAAAAATACTTATAAAATTCA
Source organism: Allium cepa (assembly GCA_030765085.1). Taxonomy (NCBI): domain Eukaryota; kingdom Viridiplantae; phylum Streptophyta; class Magnoliopsida; order Asparagales; family Amaryllidaceae; genus Allium; species Allium cepa. The sequence goes on along the minus strand of CM060934.1, from coordinate 602,874,805 downwards.
GATAAAACACGAAAATATAGTAAATAAGCAAAATTAAATAAATAAATATTAATTAAATATAATTAAATTGAGAAAAATAGCAAAAATTGTAAACTAGGCTTGAAAATTTGAAAATAAATGAAACAAATTTTGGAAAAATTTAATGTACCTGAAAAATATTTATAAATAAAGATAAGAACGCAAAAATAAGATGCATGCATAAAAATAAATAAATAAATTTTGATTAAATATAATTTAATGAAGAAAATAGCAGAATAATGGAAACTAGCCTTTAAAAATAGAAAATAAATGCAATAAATTTTGGAAAATTTTTATTATCACTTTAAAAATATTTATAAATGAAATATTACAAATAAAACAAATTTTAAATAATTTCAAACAAAAATAAAGTCAAATTTAAATTATATTCAAAATCTAGGGTTGTTACACTCTCCCCCACTCAAATCTTTTCGTCATCGAAAAGAACGGGCAAGGAAAATAAAGAGAAACAAGATAGGAAAACAAAATAGTACCTGAAACGAATAATTCCGGATTCGAAGCACGAATGCTCTCCTCTGTTTCCCAAGTACAATCCCGATCGTCAGTATTCCACTGTACTTTGACCAGATTAACAGATTTCCTTCTGAGCTGCTTCGTACCTCTATCGACCATACGAAGTGGCTTCCTCTCAACAGTCAGATTAGGCGCAATATCTAAACAATCAAGAGCAGAAGGCTGGACAATAAGAGATGGATCATGAAGACGTCCACGAAGATGCGAGACATGAAATACATCATGCACTCCAGAAAGCTTCTCGGGCAAATCCAGACGATAAGCCAAAGAACCAACTCTTTCCACAATGCAGAAAGGATCAATAAACCTAGGAGAAAGCTTCCCTCTATAACCAAAGCGAATGAAATTCCTCAAGGGAGAAACCTTAAGGAACACCCTATAACCAACAAAAAATTACAAATTCCGCCTACGCCTATCAGCATACTTCTTCTGCCTATCATGAGCGGCTCGCAACCTCTTCTTAATCTCCTCAACTCTCTCAGAAGCATCCAAAATCATATCAGGACCAAGAACCAAACGATTACTAGATTCAATCCAGCAAGATGGGGATCTACAAGGTCGTCCGAATAGAGCAGCAAACAGAGACATTTTGAGACTGACCTGAATGCAAATATGGAATGAGATAGATAAAAAGATTAAGAATAGACTGAAAAATAGAAGATAAGATTATACCTGATAGCTATTATTGTAGGTAAATTCGACAAGATGGAGATGATCTTTCCAAGATCCTCCATAATCCAGCACACAAGCACGAAGAAGATCCACGAGAATCTGATTCACTCTTTCCGTTTGACCGTCGGTCTATGGATGGTAAGCAGTGCTCAGATTCAAACAAGTACCCAAAGATTTCTGAAAAGCTTTCCAGAACTGACTGGTAAAGATAGGGTCACGATCACAAACAATACTGAGAGGAACACCATGGAGATGAATAATTTCTCTCATGTAGATCTCAGATAAGCTAGAAGCAGAACGAGTAGACTTGATCGGAATAAAATGAGCGGACTTGGTCAGTCTATCAACAATAACCCAAATACTCTCATTACCCCTCCGAGTCCTCGGTAAACCATCGATGAAATCCATAGAAACCTGTTCCCACTTCCAATTAGGAATCTCAAGGGGCTGCAACAAACCAGAGGTCTTCTGTTGATCGGTTTTGACTTACTGACAAGTCGCACACCGACTAACAAAGATAGAGATATCCCTCTTTATTCCCTTCCACCAATAAAGCTTCTTTATATCCTGATACATCTTCGACACACCAGGATGAATAGAAAGCCTGGATCGGTGATTCTCCTGAAGCAACTCCTACCTCAAACCATCAACATTCGGGACACTGATCCTGCCATTAATCCTCAAAATCCCTTCATCATCAATCTGAGATCCACTGCTACCACTATTATCACCAACCCTGCTACGAACACTCTCCTTCATCAAACTAAGCATCTCATCCTCATCCTGCTTAGCCATGATACGATCCAGAAGAGGAGAAGAAGAAACAACAAGCTGACACAACAAAGCCTTCTTTCGACTCAAAGCATCGGCCACAACATTTTCTTTACCGGGGGTATATCTAATATCGAGGTCGTAAGAAGCCAGAAACTCAAGCCAATGAACTTGCCTCTGATTCAAATCCTTCTGGATGAAGATATATCTTAGAGACTGATGATAGGTGAAAAGTTCAAACTTGGTTCCAAGAAGGTGATGCCTCCAAAACTTTAAAGAAAAGACAACAGAAAGTAACTCTAAATCATGAGCAACATAATTTGCCTCGTGGATTTTCAACTGACGGCTGGCATAGGCAGTGACCTTACCATCCTGCATGAGAACTGCACCCATAGCCTCACGACTAGCATCAGTGTATACCGTCAATCCATCACTTCCGTTCGGAACGGTAAGAACTGGTGCGGAAGTTTGCTTGCCCTTCAACTCATTGAATGCAACCTTACACTGATCACTCCAGACAAACTTGGCATTCTTATGAGTCAAAGCAGTAAGAGGTGCAGCAATCCGAGCAAAATTCTCAATGAATCTCCGGTAGTAACCGGCAAGGCCCAGAAAACTACGAATATCAGATGGAGTCTTTGGAGTTTCCCAATCCTGAAACAGAATAGGGAGAACATAAGAATAACCGAAAAGATAGAATTATTAAATGATAAAGAAAAAAGAAGAAAGAAAGAAAGACTTACATTGATCGCAGCGATCTTGACTGGATCAACAGAAACTCCATTACTAGAAACAATATGCCCGAGATATCGGACTTCATCCTTCCAGAAATGGCATTTAGAAAATTTAGCCTTCAACTGATGATTTTTGAGAGTCTCTAGAACATATTTCAAATGCGACTTATGATCATCCTTAGTCTTAGAGAAGACAAGGATATCATCAACAAAGACTAGCACAAATTTATTAAGTACAGCACGAAAGACATGATTCATCAAATCAACAAAGAAAGCAGGAGCATTAGTCAAACCGAAAAGCATGACTAACCATTCATAGAACCCATTCTTAGTGCGGAAAGCCATCTTAGGAATGCTATTCTCAGCAACCCTGAGCTAATGAAAACCTATGGCAAGGTCAAGTTGAGAGAAAACAGTGGCACCATACAGCTGATCAAACATGTCATTGATACGAGGCATTGGATATCTGTTTTTCATAGTGAGCTTGTTCAGCTTCCTATAATCAACACACATCCTAAGAGAACCATCAGACTTGGTGACAAAAACCAACGCAGCTCCCCATTAAGAAAAAACTAGGCCTAATCAGACCTTTGGAAGACAAGTCCTCAATTTGCTTTTCCATCTCAACCTTCTCGCGGGGTGCCATTCTTCTATGAGGAAGAACAACAGGTCGAGCACTAGGAATAAGATCAATCCGAAAATCAATTTCCCGCTTCGAAGGTAAATAAGTGACTTCACCAAATACATCGGGATATAGTCTCCCCATAGGAGTTGAATCAAGATCACTAGGAGAAGAATCCAGAAAATAAATAAAGTTGCTAGCAAGATCCTGAGGCATGCGACACTGAATAATCAAGGAATTCCCTTGGTCATCAACAAGGTGAACAGTCCGGCTTTACAAGAGATATGAGCATCATGATGCCGTAACCAATCTTGAGCAAGCAGTAAATCAAAAGCATCGAAGCCTAAAACAAAAAAATCACCACTAAACCGATGATCAGAATGGAGAGGTTTCACTTGCTTACAAATCCAATTAAGGTTAGCAGGACCCCTAATAGGATTTGAAATACGTAATGGAACAGAAGCATACTCGGGAGAAAGGAGATGCTCAAACTTATCACACAAAACAACAGAAATAAAACTGTGTGAAGCTCCAGTATCAAACAAAACACGAATAGGATGATGGAATAAAGTAAATGAACCCTGGAGAGTACCTTGGCCATCACTAGGAGCAGGAGCAGATGGAGGAACTGGAGATGAGGCAGAAGTGACAGCAAATATACCAGAAGGCATACCCCTCTGCTAGGTAGGGCGGTCCTTCTTAAAATGAACAGGCTGGAGATAGATATGACAAAGATCACGCCTAGCCAACTGAGCAGGTGGAGGAACAGCAGCACCAGCTAGTGTAGGACAGCTATTGGCATATTGTCCCTTCTGATCACACTTAAAGCAAGTGATAGAGGAGAGATCAACTGGATGCCTCTGAGCAGGAGCAGATGATGAAAATCCCAAACCAGAATGCTTTTGCCAATTCTTCTTCTGCTGATGGAAATTAGGCTTACGCTTCTTGGAATTAGTAGAGGAAGACTGAGCACCTGAAACAACAAGACCTTTAGACGTGCGGTTCTCATAGCGAATAGCCATATCCATAAGCTGGGTGAAAGAACCATGAACATGAGAAATGAGGCGACTATAATACTCTGGGCAAGCACCAGCAATGAATTTCTCATTCTTCTTGAGAGGATTATCAATCAGGCTAGGACCGAACTTGGAAAGTTCATTGAACTTCCTCTCATACTCAGCAAAAGACATGCTACCCGGCTTAAGATCCATAAATTCACGATAAAGCTGAGATTTCTTGGCTTTTGGCATCCCTTTTTCCACAAAAGCCTCCCTAGAAAGTGATATAGAATAAGCTTAAGATAGATCCAAAGAAAAGGAAAAATAGGAACAAAATTCAAGATAACACAAAGGATACCTATACTGCTCCCAAGTGATATCAGCCCCGACGGTGTAAGCCGTAACGGACTCCCACCAATCTAAAGCAGAATCATGCAACTGCTAAGCTACTAACTGACGCTTCTGGGCATCAGTAATATAAAGACCAGTAAATATCCTCTCAAGACTCCGCAACCACTGTTGAGCTTCAATGATGCTCTCTGAACCAGTGATGGGGTTCCACTAAGTTGAATGAATTCCTTACAGAGAACAATGAATCGAACAGGAGCAACAGGTTGAGGAGCTAGGGCAATACCACGACCCGTACCTCTGGCATTTCCTCGATTTATCCTAAAAATATCAAGAATGAATTTAGGAATTGACATTTGTTAATATGTCTCAAAATAATCTTTGAAAATCTTTTACGAAAGAAAGGAAGTTAGAAAACATTTGAAAATCCTTTAAAACAAGAAAATTTTATATATCAAAATAATCTTTGAAAATCTTTGAAAACATTTCGAAAAATCATTTTATACTTTGAAAATATGTCTCTCACAAAGATATGATTCTGAAATTGATTTCACTCATTCTAGGGTAGAGATACCATATCTCTAATGAGTTTTTTCTCTGCAGAGGCAATGGTTTGCCAAAAACCAAAGCTCTGATATCAACTGTAATGACCCGCCATTTCATACCATTCAAATCGATGATAATCCACACATATCGGACTTGAATGATGCAAAATAAAAGATTGTAAATAAATTTGGAGCAAATGAAATCAAATACACAGAATCACAGACACAGAACAATCAGAATAACTTGCAGCGGAATATAAAATAACATAGTAGTTCATGAAGCTACTATAATAGAGTCTCAACCCAAATACATAATAACAGTCTGAAACAAAATAATAGAAATCCCAAATACATAGAAGTTCTCTAATACATGAGATAAACTAGAACAGCTGAGACAGAAATAGATATAAATATAGATAGGCAGAATCTCCAGCAAAGATCAGCTCCAGAAAGAGAATCCAAAGCTATGAATACTCAAGTTGACTCGAGCGTAAAGCAAAAACACTCGAGTCAGGATAATATATACTTATATAATGTAAACTAACTCAAGTGAACTGTAATAAAGATACAAGTAACTTAAAGGATGCCTGGGACCGCCCATCCTCTAAGGATCCATTAAACTATTTACTATATAGTAATATTGCGCTATTATAATAATGTCTACAGTAAAATAAACTTACTTTAAAATAGCGTTCCGGGCTTATCCATATCACCCTTCACACATAGTAGTCCCGGTAGTCCATCCAATATCATGATATCTCCAGATCGGGAAACTATCAGAGGATACCACACGGGCTACGGGAGAAAAACAAACTCGTAGTAAAGGCTCGGTATGGTAGGTGAAACAGTACACAAGCCAATGGCAGGGTAGATATAACAATTACGTACACGGGCTGGTGGTAACGTAGCAGCCACTATTCCCACCCCGAACAACACTCCAAAATTAAGGTGTGCACCCAATCGATCACAACAGTAATAGAATGGTATCGAAGAAGTGTGTCCGGCCAGAGGTGCTACCTCTTTTGGCCCAAGATCGCTCCTGTTTTAGCTACCTTAAGCTAACTCACGGGAGTTAGGTCCACGTAATGTACCTCAGGAACGTCGTCACCATCCTACTTCATTCTGGAATCTCCACCGCGTATACAGTTGTTAAAGTGGTTTTCGGTATCGACAGAGAGTATGTCCATATCCGATCCCCGTCTCTTCAACAACCAATCGTTATTATAACCCGTGGTTATAATTTAAAAATGGTATTTATATTTCAAAAATCAAATATCATTTAACGATTCAATATCATTTCAATTCCATTTCAAAATATCCAACTTATCATATCATTTCAAAACCACGTTCATTTTATTCAAATTTAAAATACCATTTCAACTCATGTTTCAAAATAGTTGATATTTCAAATCGAATTACTTCATTTAAATCATTAAAATAAAGTTATTATATTTAATAATTAAATTATTAAATTTCCAAAATTTTAAACTTTCAAAGTTCATTTATTCACTTAAATTTATCAAAACAGTGAAAATTCACCTTTCGCAGCATTTTGAAAATGCTACGAAAAGTTACTTTAAAAAAGTTCAATTTAACAAAGACAACATTTAAAATGCTGTAATAGGATTACATTAGTTCAAATAAAACTTAGTTATATTTAACTATTATAGCACTTACAAAGTGCTATAATATCCCTTTATTAAAATTTAGCCATTTGGTTCATTATATCAACTACAACATTTACAAATGCTGTGATATCTTTTACATTAGAAAATAATAGCATTTCAAAAATGCTGTTAATTAAATTTCAAATATTCAATATAATTTCACAAACAATTAAATTTTTATTTAAACCATTTTAAACTTATAAAATCATATAATTTCACTTTTAAAACAATCATTTAATTACCCTTATTTCATGATTTTATAAAGTTAACCTTCCATTCAAAAATCAATATTTAATAATAATTCACATGCTAAATTCAAACATTCAATTTCAATTCTTTATGACTAAATTTTAACTTAACACTTAAGTTTAAATTTCCAAATATAACTTATTTTCATTTTATTTTCTTAACTTAAAATTCACCTTTTAAACAAAATTCATAAATTTTCAATTTAAGTTATATTTCAAAATTCAACTTAAACATTCATTTATTTAACTTTTTAACTTTATTCAAAAATTCATTAATATATTAAAAATCATTTTAAATTCATTTTAATTCAAAATATCATAAATTTACTCATATTTTCATATTAATTTTAGATTCCATTTATAACCAAATCAAAATTTCCAAAATAACGTACATTTCAGATTTTCCAACTTTACCATTAATTTATTTCACTTATAAATTTTCAAAAAATCAATAATCTTTACAAAAATCATTTTTAATTAAGTTTAAATCAAATATTATAATATTTACATTTCTAAAATATTTTAAAATTTTTAGAAAAATATAATTTAACCACGGGTCTGTATATCATTTTCTACACTAGGTAAAGTGATACGGGTAATATATCATTTCAACCCGTAATTTACAAAGAAAACCCGGATTTTATCACTTCAAACCCGCAGTCCCAAGTAAAAAGAAATAATTGAAAATCGTTCAGGCCTATCATTTCAGCCCATAACGATTTTCCCCAATTCTAAAGTCCTTTCGGGTATGTATCATTTCAACCCATGGTGATTCTAATCTAAAGGGAACTTGCAGTGTGATAAACTGATATAAATAATAAAACAGCGTAATATAACAGTAACAGACGATATAACAGGTGTTTAATCATGGGTGAACATCATATAATCATAACATAGCAGGTGTAACATGGTGATGCATTTTACAGATTCAAATGTGATCGGTTTACTAGTCTTATAAGCATAAAACTGTCTGGTGAGAATAACTCACTGATATAAGCCGAAGACACAACCAAAGCATATAACAACGATCTTCAGAGGCACGAAAGCACGACAATGATTCGAGATTGAGAGAGCCAAAGATTAATTGCCTTGAACACATGCAAACAAAACAATATAAACAACATAAGTTTTCAACCCAATATAATAAAACAATGGTAGAAATGAATGCACAAAACATCTCCAAAGTATTTGCACTTGCTTCAACCACCCCTAGGCTCGGCCATAGGTTAGAATACATGGCTAAGGTGAGAGTTTGGATCTAGTTTTGGGTAGATATGGGTCGGCCTAGCGAGGATAATATAGTGCAAAGTTATGAGAGCATGAAACAAAACAAGCTAAGGCAACACAAGTGGTTTTCAAGGCAAATATAGGCTCGACCAAAGCAAGGTGGAGCACGGCCAGCTTCAAGTGGGTCAGATGATGACGTGGTAGAGGGTGTCAGGTCAATTTTGAGGTGGTGGTGGTGGTGGCCAAAGTGGAGTTTGAGGTGGTGGCATCAAGGTGTGATCGGCTATGTTCATATAGTTGAAGTCTGTGCATTTTTGTGATGGATCTTCAACCTAGGGTGGCTTGGCTTGGCTTGGCTTGTCTATGGGGTTGGAGAGGAGGTAGAGTTGACTGGTTTTAGGTGGTGGTAGAGGCGGTAACATGGCTGGAGTGGGAGGCCGAACCTAAAGAGAAGAAGCAAGTGCAAATTCAAAGAACAAAACAATGAAAAGGTAAAAAAAATGGTTTACCAAAATTTTTGTCAAGGAGGATGGCCGAAATTTTTGTGAGTTGAGAAGAAAAATTCATGTGAAATGAAATGGAGAAGTGGTCGGCTGAAGTGTGGAGTTATGGATGCAAATAATGAAAAGGTGTTGGTTCAAATGTAAAAAGCAAGAATATAAAAAGGCTTAAGCAAATAAAAGGTCACAAAACTCTTCAAATTTCCACCATTTCTTTTGAAATTTTAAGTAAATGAAAAATACTTATAAATTCAGATAAAAACACGAAAATATAGTAAATAAACAAAAATAAATAAATAAATATTAATTAAATATGATTAAATTGAGATAAATAGAAATAATTGTAAACTAGGCTTGAAAATTTGAAAATAAATGAAACAAATTTTGGAAAATTTTATGTACCTGAAAAATATTTATAAATAAAGGTAAGAACACAAAAATAAAATGCATGCATAAAAATAAATGAATAAATTTTGATTAAATATAATTTAATGAGGAAAATAGCAGAATAATGGAAACTAGCCTTTAAAAATAGAAAATAAATGCAATAAATTTTGAAAAAAAATTATTATCACTTGAAAAATATTTATAAATGAAATCTTACAAATAAAATAAATTTAAAATAATTTCAAACAAAAGTAAAGTTAAATTTAAATTATATTCAAAATCTAGGGTTGTTACATACAGTTTACAAATTTTCAATTTCTTATATTTTCATTAACCACTTAGCATTAAGTTTCTAATTACACATATTAAAAGTTTCATATCATTAAAACAGTTAAGATTTCATTTAATTATAATAATTGAAATTTTCAATTTGCAGAAAACTTAAGAACTAAATACCGAGTTCCTCTTCAATCATTTTAGATAATATGTATATAATTATATCTTTTATGTATATACCAAATCATATTTGGAAATTAAAATTAAGATTTGTTTATCAAAACAAATGTGTAGTGTACTACAGCGGTTTTCCCACTTTGAAACTCGAAAATCAATGTCGATGATGTGTGCACTTATCATCGAAATTATTTTTCAACTATAGAGAGGGGAGTACATAACTTATTTCGTTCTACAATTCCTTTAAGTATTTTTTTCAAATCATATTAAAATATTTATATTAGAAAATACTTCCAAATAATATGAACATTATATTCCAAAATCTTTCGAAAGAAATTTTCAAAATCCCGATACTTAAGTTCTGAAATTTCAATTTACATTCATTTTAATTATAATCTCAATTTGCAACCAATATTTATAAATTTCACTTCCTAACAAACAAATATGTCACAACCAACTATTTCATTTATAAAATTATTATTTTATATACAAATTATAGTACTTGGCAAAATTATTTCATTTACCTATATTTCAAAACAATATTGTATCGATCCACCCTATTCAGTATTTAGAAATCTCTATCAATGCCATAGCGTCCTATATAACGACTGAAATTTATAAATACTAAACTAAACAAATTGACACAATACAGAAACCTTTTATTACACTAACAAATACGCCCTCTCATATATATACACCCAGCGACTCATTCTAGGGTATTCCTACCCTATTTTATACGCGTCAGACTCCATAAATCTAAGGTTATCGCTAAACCAAAGCTCTGATAACATATGTAAGGGTCCACCCTTTTGGATCGATGATAAACCACACATGTCAAACTCAAACCATTCAAAAGAGAGAATTGTTATGGAGTAAATAAGAAAAGAAGTGAAAGGAATAAAATAAACACAGAATCTCACAGCGGAATGAAATAAATATATAATAATCAAATAACAGTTCATGAAGCTGTTTTACAAATACATTTGATTGCACTTTATAGTACATAATTAGTGTTCATACAACAGTAATGAATAATAATGCACCAGAACAGTATGATGCATGGAATAAATGAAATAAATAATAGTAGCACTAGATCTTCGACTTCGTCCTCCGAAAGCAGTCTTCGATACACTGAAAAGCTCAGACTGACCTGAGCGTAATGAAAAGAGAAAACACTCGAGTCAGAACTAAAAGATCTTATATAAGTTAAATCAATAGTAAATAAATATGAGTGTAGCGGCATCAGAAATGTTTATAGGGTTTGACTTCTCCTATCCAATGTCTAATGTGAGTGCAATAACTTAAGAGATGTTCGAGATTCCATCTCCTAAGGATCCGTTCTATCTACATACATAGTACAATACACTGTTATAATAGTGTATACAGTAAAGTATTAAAATAACGTTAAGGCGTTACCCGTATCCCCCTTAACACTTTTTATATATTTATATAGTCTATACAGTATCGTAATTCCTCCGTAAACTGAAGGGCTATCAGTGGACACTCTATAGGTATAGTACAAACCAAATTCATAGAAGGCGTGATACATCATGTTAACACGGCACTCGCGGCAATGCCAGGGTAGGATTCTACCATTTGCACCACCTGACTAGTGGTAACGCATAGCAGCTACTACCGCCCAACTCGAAACATACTCCCATAATCAAAATTGAGGGGTGGTCAACAAATCAATTACAAATTCATAATATGGTATTGAAGAAATGTGCCCGATAGGAGGAATGACCTCACTTGGCCCGGTACAGCTCCTATTTTAGTCACATCTAGGTTGACTCACGGGAGTCAGGGCTACATAAATACCACATACAGAATCTTACGCCAAACCATTCTACTTTATTTTGGAACATCCACCACATACACTATTGTTAAAGTGGTTTTTGGTATTGACAAAGAGTATGACAATATCTGATCCCGGTCTCTTTAACAACCAAATGCTTATTTTGCACCGGATGGTTCTTTTACATTTTCAAAACCGATTCATAACTAATATCAAATATCATATTTTCAAACCATATCACTTTCGAAATCATATTCACTTTCGAAATCATATCGAAAAAATAGGTTAAATCCTCATTTCAAAGTCATCATATCCACTCAAATATGTCATTTCACTAGAAAATATCATTTTAAATCCCAACTTAAGTTATAACATCATTTGATCATATTCACTTTAAATTTAAGGATTTAGATATAAACGACTCAACCTTGCATCTTTTAGAAATTTAGAAATATAGTCAAGATCGTCATAAATAGTTTAAAAAAGTTTAAATGGTTTAAAATACTTTAAAAATAGTTTAAATGGTTAAAACAGATTAAATAATTTAAAATAGATTAAAATGGTTTAATATAATTTAAAGTAGTTTTAATAGTCTAAAATAGATTAAAATGGATTAATTAGTTTAACATAGTCAATAGGTATAAAAATGATTTAAAATAGTTCAAAATAGATTAAATATAGTTTAATAAGTTAATATAAAATAGTTTGGTAATTGGAATTGGTTTATATAGTAAATAGTTAGGAAAATCTAAATAAAATCTAAATTTTAAAATAATATATCTCTAAACAATTTACATTAAATAATTAATTCGAAATTAATATTAAACTAGACTATTTATTTCATTTCAACACATCTGGATTACGATCATCTTTCAATTTTCAATTTAAGCCCTTCAAACAATTCATTTAAAACAAATTCCAATTTTAACATTTAAAGCTTGGATTTCGCAAATAATTCAGTTTATATAAATCAAATTTTTATATCAAAATATCATTTGTCTGAACTTAAAAACTTAGGATTTAAAATCATTTAATTTAACCAATCCGGTGTCCGTATATAGTTTTCTACCCTATGGTCAAGTGATACAGACATATATCATTTCAGTCCGCAATTATTTTATATTCACGGATATACATCATTTCAATTCGCAATCCCTCAATTACAAATCCATGAAATCGCTTGAGTCTATCATTACGCTCATAACGATTTCCCCTAATCTATCAGATCGTTCGGGTATCCATCATTTCAACCCATAGGGTACTTGTAGTGTAATAACAATATAAAAGTATAACATCCAGCCATCCAATATCAACAATCAAACATCCATCACAATCACCATCCAAACCAATCAATAAATAATAACAGGTAACTGATTATCAATAACGGGTATTAACTAGTAATTTAGAATTTAATATTAAGTTAGTGACGATAATATTCAATAAAAGTTAAATTTAACCGGAATGACAATTTAAATATACCAAACATCAACCAAAAAATTTCTGATCACGTCATAAATTCAATTTCACTAACATAAAATAATTTAGTAGTTATGAGTGGGTTGAGACACCACCTTTGATTTCAAATCGATTTGAAATCCAAAATAAGGTCCAAATTTGAATAGTCTTAGAATTCGTCCAAACTAGTGCCAAAACGTCCAGAATTTCCATATGATGTCAATAGAACCAACCGCGTATTAATCCGATCTTGTATGAAAAAGATATGCATGTTAGAACGTTTTGGAAAATTGAATATAAATATAAAAATAAATTATATAAAATCTAACATTACCTGCCATATCAATGAACCTATCTCTTACACGAAGCCTACAGGTCGAACAAACCAACTCATGCAACCCACCTTTGACTGCCACTTCCTCTTGCCTCCGATCTCCATAGGGGCGCCGACCATCACCAAGAGCTCGCCTCCACCTGCGCTTCCCTCTGCCACTATTAACGACCCCCTTAGTCATGTCGATCGACGTCTAACACACAACCACCGCCTCCTTTGTCTAATCCAAAATCAATTTTCGAAGCAAATCCGACCATCAATTCGCCAAACAAACAACATGGATGCGCTCCACTCATCGCTCTCCACAACATGGTATCCTTAATTCGACGATCATATAACACTGATCAAAACGCGATGAACGGTAAAGAATTATTCCTCGAATTTTGGGCACATAGAAATCCAAATGGAAAAATAAACTGTTGATCTAGCTTGCGTTCTTTAAGAGCTTCGAATCGGTATATAATACGATAGGGTTTAAAAAGGAGTTTGAATTTTTGAAATTGATTTTTGATTTGAATGTGGGTTCGGGAAAAATACAGTTTCTTCCATTGAGAAGGAGATAGTCAGATAGAATTGTATGTACAGTAATAAGGAATAAAAGGCTGCTACGGTTTAAATGAACTATGTATATGGACAAGTCCCGATAAGAATAAACATCATATCGGATGGTTCAGAACGACAATAACGACCCGAAAAGCCCATTTCATCTGCAAAACGAAAATAGGTCATCCCATATATCAAAATAGATGTTTTCGATATTTTCAAACTCAATGGAATAGGTTGCAAGTCCTAATTCCATTGTATGAAGAAGTTAGATTTTAAATTCAGCTTATTTCAATTGAATTCAATAAATTGATTTCTACGCATTTCAAGTTCGTACGATCAAACAAAAAGTTCGATCATTACAAAACTTGAAACCTTCCAATAATTCATTGTTACGGGTCCGATGCAACTGGTTTTGTCGAAATCCGAGACAGTGGTCAAAATGGCTATTTTCACGTTAAATAAATACATTATTATTAAATTGCTTAAATCATTTTTTTAATTTCAAATTTAATAACCAACAATTTTTCATCATTTCTGATTACTTGGACTTTACAATAATTTAAAACAGATTTACAAATCAATTCAGTGTTAATATTACACTAATTGCAATGTTCAATTTCAACTATAATAAAATCCATTTATTTGTAATTTAATATCAATAAATTGATTTAATTTGATTTCAATCTTTTATTCAATCAATTATTACTCTATGGGCGTATAAAACATTTGTTTACATCTTATTGCTTTAGTATTCTACAATTATCATCTTTTACAAAATTAGTTGCAATATACCAATTATATTGAATTTTTGTCGATTTCACATTAAGTATAATTTAAAGTCCCAATGAATTAATTTTCTTAGTTTCACTCATTTTATTAAATAAATTATTGCCTTAAAATATAATTGACATTTCTGTACGTTGTATTACTTTCGCGTTTTACAATTATCGCCTTAACTCCTATTAACGTAATATTTAATTACATTTAATTGCAATTGATTTCCAACCTAATTCAACATATTAAATAAGTTGGTAACAAATAACAATTGTTACCTTTTCTTAATTTAAATACATTTATAAGTTTGTTATCTACACAAATATTATAACCATTAACATAACACAAATTCTATCCAATTTCGATTTATTACATATTATTTCATAAATTAATATAACATTTAAATTTATTTCCTTATTTTAAATTTATAACCAATTATAACTTACAATTATTACAATTACTTGTGATTACAATCAAATAGTCATCTATTACATTAATTTACATTATTAAACTTTACTCTAGTTAGTTTTCTCATTCCTACATCATAAATTTTATTTTCTTCCAACATAAAATTGAAAATCTTATTTAACTCAATATTTTAGTTATCGAAAAATGCGGGTCGTTACAATATACATACAACTTAAGTATTTATTTCAATTGATTTCTTAGCTATTCGAAAAAAATTTGTCCACATTCATTTCTCCTCATTCATTTTATTTTCTTTCAATTATGCACATTTAATTTATCTATATTCAATTATTCACATTGCTTTATTCACATTTACTCATTACTTAGTATATTCTTTCAATACCAATATCACTCAAGAACACTTCCATTAAATTTTCTTAAGTTTATTATAAACATTTTATACAACATATCTTATGTTTATTACCACTTCACAACCTAAGTCCATATTCGTCTTAAATCAAAGTCAGTTCCATTTAACTTATTTCATTATTGCACACCATCAGTAAATTTCAATATTCAATCCTATAAACCAACATTCCAAAACCATATTTAATTAAATAATTTATTTAAATGGCTCATTTTATTAATTTATTTCAATCACCACCAATTCCATTTCCAAAAATTATTTCATTTAACCTAACTTTAAGCTAAATTTCTTTTCAAAATTCATTTTATTTAACTTAACTTAGTTGTTCAATTTTACTTTTCTTAACATTTATATACAACAAATTAAAATTTTGTTTTAACTTACAAATCCTCAAATTTTTTATGTTATAAAACGTATTTTCTCTTATTTTCTTAAACACTTAATTGGAAATCTTCAGAGTCTAAGCATCTTGTTCTTATTTCAAATCAATTTGAAGTCATATATATACATAATCCCCTTGGTATTTCAAATCATTTTTTGAGTTTTAAAATCAATACTAGTATACTAAAACAAAACTCCAATGGTAGCAATTCCTCTCTTGGAAACCCAAAAATGAAGATTGATGATGCTGCAGTCATCATGGAAATTATTTTCAAGCGACTTAAGTGAATTTAGTGCTTTTATTTTTTAAAAATCCTTTTAAATATTTCTATTCAAAATATTTTCCAAATAATATTACTATTATTTTCCAAAACATTGAAAAACCATTTCCAAAACCACAGGATTTAAATTCTCGAATTCCTAGCTTTCAAATCATTTTTAATTTATTAACCGCTTTTATAAATCATATTTGCATAATTTCACTTTGGTTATATAAAATCATTTCTTAATTGTTAATCTTTGTTTTCATGATCATAATAACAATTTAGATAGAGCAGAAAAACAACTAACAACTGATAATAATCAACATTATCATTTTCTAACAACCAAGCACACCATGTATACCAAAATAATTTTCTAAAATATTATTCCTTTATATATAAAACATAATTAAGCTAAAATTGTTTCATTTACCCAATTTGAAAACATACTACATTGAATTGTTCTGTTCAAGTGTTTAGAGATCCCTATCAATAACTTTAACTACTCGTATTGACCGAAACTCATAAACCACTCAACTGACCGATCAACATAATATAAAACAATTTTTTTATATCACTAACAAATATGTGCTCATATATATACATGTACACTCAAACTCACTCTAGAGTGTTACCGAACCTATCTGATGAGTACTCTACCAAAGCCAAGGTTCTCGCTCAACCTTCAGCTCCGATATCAAGTGTAGCAACCGAGATTTTCAACCATCGAAAATCGACACTACTATGTCCATTATATTGCATGCCGATCAATCGAATGTCATAAAACAAGATTGTTAGGGAAAATGAAAGAAGGAAGAAGATAAGAAGAAAACTAAACAGAACAGAATCTCACAACGGAATGAATAATCTATAATATAAAACAAATCTTTACACAAACAAACTATAATATATGTACATACAGACATCAATCAGAGTATACTAACCTATTTCAATCTGAAAAGTTATAACAGTCCGTCCATACAAGTGCTGATAAATACAACAATGAATACAGTAAAAATATAACCATCTATGTAAATACGTCCCTGGGCCTCCAACTCGTCTCCTGAAGCTCCAAAGTATCAACTAAATCTATAATATGCTCGGTATGATCCGAGCATTATAATAAAATAACATCAAAGTCAGTTTGGAAAACCAGCATGAGAAAACAAACTCAACTGATTTTTAAGTTATAGAAAAACCTTTAAAAGTCAAGAGTATCTCGTATGACCACGCCGCATATAAACACGGACGGGTTTTTACCTTACGTTAACCAAAACCATTTCATATGAAATTCTTTAATATTATAATAGTGTCTAGATACAAATACTTCCTAATCATAGCCTAAATTGTTACATTAATTAAATTCTAGCATAATAGTTTGTATAATCAAAACCATAAAGGCACGTATCGAAAAATGGATTCCATGCTATAACAATGCAAGGAACTACCTTCTGAAGGTACATATCTAGATAAATGCACTAGGGTCCGACAAGAACTTCTTGTACCCTTGCCACATAGGACTGGCCTACCACTTGACTAGTAGTACCGAATACAATCACCTCGCTTGGGCTTTGAGTATACAAAAAAGATAGTAATCGATCTACATTAGGAATGACCATACCCTGATGGAAGCGACCCATGTGATCCTGCATCATGCCCGATTTTTATCATTTCCTGGTTGATGAGACTCGAGTCTACGATTTACCTTTATATAGCACTTCTAACTTGGAATGTTAACATTACCCTCCAAACAATAACGCAACCTCAACATTTATCCATACAAGTTCGTTCTTGAACTGAATGAAACACTTGCGTACTCTGTCTTAAAATTCCACCATCTTTAAGATGTCTTCACTTCAAAATGCACTCGTAGGATCGAAATGGTTTTTAGATAACAATCTGATCCCGGTCTTTTTGAAACAACTTTTGATAATTCCCAATAAACTTAACCATGGTTCTATAGGAAATAAACAGTCAAAGATAAGATTTTAGATCACCTCCTAATCGTTAATAGACAGATTTCCTTATCTTTGTCATAAGAGAATGAAACGAGATTTATACGCACAGTACAACATCATTGAAGATGATTGTGCTTTATAACTCACGTGTAACAACCCGAAAATTAAGCCATAATAATTACTTAACGAATTAATTAAATGATAAAATAACTTTGTGAAATTATCAGAATTGAGCAACTGGAGTTGCACTATTGTGTCCGTGGTAATTTTCTAGTCTATTTCCATATATAGACGTCAGAATCCGAGCTAATGTGACTTAGATACGTGACAAACAAGAATCAAATATATATATATATATATATATATATATATATATATATAAAGGGCTAGGTCGACCAGGGGGTCGACCTACCCAACCCCTAGGTCGATCGGTCGGTCGATCTAGGAGGGGGAACGGTCGACAGCCTTGTCGACCCGCCTTATTTATGAATCGAAGTTTTTTAATTTTGAGGCGATGCGATTTTTACACGTCTATTTCAATGTTTTGGCTCATTTAATCCCTTCATGCTTCCATTTGATGGCTCTATTCAGCCTATGACTTGGTTGCATCCTATTCAATGCCCAAATTCAACAGTCTAAGATCCACTTCTACCCTTATAAATAAGACCTAAGCCTAACACTTTTTCTCATTTTAGATTTTCTCAGCTTGGGTTCAGCTTTTTAGGTAGGACCCTAAAAAAAATAATTTTTCATAGAGCGAATCATTTTAATAAAAATATTTTAATACCCTCAAGTGGATTTCGAAATAACTAAAGGGAAGAGCTTATGACCACAGGTGAGTGATTGTAATTATTTTATACTTCTTTAAGTAATTTAAAATAAAAGGGTTTCCAATAGTTGTAGTTTTACTACGATTTTTGGAATAACCTTTTTAGTAGTTTACTTACAGTTTTTAGAATTATTTTCAGTCTATTTCTTTTAGCTATTATTTTCAGTTAATTTTATTTTATTTCTATTAATTATAGATTTTCTATTTATTTACATTTTATTTACAGTATTTTAATTTATTTATTGTTATTTATACGTTATTTACTTCTTTTTCCTACGCTTTGGATTTTCTTTTATTTTCAGTTTTCTTTTATTTCTCCTTCTTCTTCACTTATGGATTAGAATAGATTAAACATGAATTTGGATTAAATCATAAGAATACTGAAACAACGGAAGATAAGATGTAAATTATAAGGACTGTAATAAAAATAGAATTGGACTGAAATTGTGATGCAAATATTAGAATTAGACTAAATTAAAGATATTGGCCTAGTTATAACTTAGAATTATAATTAAAAAGAGTAAAAGATGAAAGAAGTTTATTTTCACACTTAGACTGTGGGTTAAGTAATAAGCATGATTATAACGTATGTCATAATAAGAAAACAGAACAGAATGAGGCTTATTATAAGACTTAGGGTAAACTAATAAGCACAGATAGTAAGAATAATAACAAAGGTTTATTTAAAATAATTTATCTAAATTAATAAGAAAAGATGAAAGTAGGATCCGTACCGCTAGAATTTCCCTTATGCTGTTTAGGGTAGATAAGTGGTCAATAGGTAAAGAAAATATCTGTACCGGTAGCATTTCCTTTATGCTATTTAGGGTAGATAAGTGGTCAATAGTGAAAAGAAAAGATCCATACCGGCAAAATATCCGTTGGGACACGCTTATGCTATTTAGGGTATACAAAAGGTTAATAATTAAAAGACTAAACCATGGGTATTTGAAAAGGGACGCAACTTGATTTTGTCTAATAGGGACTAGTGCCAACATCATTCCTTATTTTCTATGCACAAGGTGTCTCACAATAGTCTGAAGTGAGACGAGGACATGCTTATGCTGTCTAGGGTAAATAAAATGTCAAAAGAGGGAGCAATAGATAGTGCGAACTCGTGGTGATCAAGCATGCGACATCGATTAGGGGAGATAAGTCGCTATTGAGTTCCAAGCGCTTAGTATGCGTGTCTTTCGTAGACAACACTACCTTCTGTGTAGGGAGCTATATAGCGTCTAGTCATAGTAAGGTCTATGAAGTAGTAGGTCGATCAAAGGGTAGAATTAGGATTTCAGCCAAATTATAGGATAGGGAATGCAGCCTAATCAAAGTAGCTATAAAAAACAATTGCAAACAATCAAAGTTAATCAATTATGTTAGTTTAGTTAAATCGTATTTATTTCTAGCTTATTCCTTCTTTATATTTCCTTTTATATACTAGAATTGTTGTAAGGTTTATACTCTTACTTTGCTTAAGGATTCTAGTAATTATTCAACAGGCATTTTAGTCTAACCCACTCCTCTATTTTCCCCTTTCCCCTTATAGGCAATCAGGGGAAAGAATAGTAGACCATGGCTTCTTGGAGACTTGTTGGAGATTCTATCATGAATTTCTTTCCTTCAGTTCCAGTTTTTATTTCTTTTGTTGAGCTGTGCAGAATAACTGAATGAAATAAAAAGAATTAGTTGTAGGATCTAGATTAACCCTAGAGGGGGGTGAATAGGGTTATAGCAAATTTTCTTGATTTAAACGCAGAAACAAACTGCAGAAATAATATGCTGAAAAAGTAAACCACACACAAAATTTACCCAGCTTCGGCAACCCCTGCCTACTGCTGCATTTCCAGATTTCTATTAGAATTAAACAGTATCCCGCTTACAAATACTCTAACAGACTCGCAAACCCTGCTCCCGCTTATAAACACTCTAATAGACTCGCATCCCCTGCTCCCGCCTATAGAGTTTTGCAAACTCGCAAACCCTTGCTCCCGCCTATAGAGTTTTGCAAACTCGCACACCCTGCTCACTGAATTAATTCTAACTAGACAATCTGACACTACCCACAACCTAGGTGGTGATTTACCAAGACTTGAAAAGAACAGATAAAAAATAAAACAGAAAAACAAAAAATCCCCTTATAAAATAAACCCTAAATAAATAAACTAAAGCCCTTTTACAAAAATAAAGGCCGGCCCAATTCTTTTTCTTCTCCCCGTTCCCTTTTCTTTTGCTTGTGAAAAAAATTACGGCCGATCCTCTTTGCCACTAAATTAGGGCTTCTGTTCCCTTGCGAAAATTGGGGCTTTGACTCTTCATTCGATCTGATTTGTGTTGCTCTTGCTCGGTTCTTCTCTGATGATCGAATGTCTGGTTTTCGTTGCTCCTCTGTTGATCGATTCTCTGGTTGTTTTTTGCTTGTGCTTCGATTGCAGCTGCTCCTTTGATCGAGTTCGATAGATTGGTATGTATTTTCTTTTGTTGCTGGTTTAATTGTTTGCTTGAACTCGATGCACTAACTTGCTGATGATGATTGATATTTATAGGAGATGAATTCCTTGAATTTGTTCGTATCAATTCGATACTTTACTAAATTATTTGATTGCCTGATGCGCACGCTTTCCTGATATATTTTTTTCGACTTGATACTCACGGCTTTAACTTGAGAACGTTCGATCTTTTCTTGATTGATACGGCAAAAAATTTATTTTTTTATTTTTTTGACTTTGTCAAAAATTGCACATATTTGATTATTCGACTTGGTCATCCCTGCACTTTTAATCTTTTGTCACCTTCGACTTTACTGTGAATTACGGCTTTGACTACATCTGGCCATCTTTGTCACACTGTTTCTCGGCATTGACATTTGTTCTGGAATTGTTTCTTTGATATTGAAACATGTACTTGCAGTTGTGTAGTTGTTGACTGCATCACCATATATCAGTTTCTCGGCCTTTGGTTTCATGTGCATTGAGCTTTGACCCTTTGTTCATCTGCATGTAACTGTTGGCCTAGTTTCTGTTGGTCGTGGCTTGGTTTGTGTTGTTTCTCTGACCTTGTAGTTGTTCAATTGTCTTCACTATACTTTGGTTTGAGTGGTCATTTATGCATTCACACTGAACTATTCATGCTTGTTACATTCATTTGTTTGTTGCAGTCCATGTTGCATTGAACTTTGTTGACATGTGCATTTGGCTGTAGTCTTCAAGCATATTGCTGTGATTGTAGTTGTATTCACTTGAGTCTATTGCATTTGTTTGCTTGTACTGTCCACTACCCTTGTGTCTGCATTTGTGAACTTTGTTGTGTCTTGTTCATTGGGCTGTGCAGTTGCTATGCCTTGTAGTTGTTGTACACTTGTGGTCTTTGAGTTGCTGTGTTGATTCAGCTTACTACTTTCTGGTCTTTGTTTGCTTGGTGGCATTTCTTTATGGTCTTGCATTGTGCATATGAACTTGGTCTCTGTTGCCTTGAATTTCTGGTTGGTCTGCACTATTGAAGTGTGTCTGACCATGTTGCTTGCTGTTACTTACTTGGTGCATTGTGTAGTTGTACTGCACTGTTGCCTTGAGTTTCACTGCCATACTTGTTGTTGCCAGTTTGCCTTGTATCATTTTGCTCTTTGATCTGGTCATTGCTTGCACCACTGGTCTTTGCATCCATTCATGTTGATTTTTGAAATTTCACTTGAGTTGAATCCAATTTCACAAACTCGGGTCTGACGCATCACTGGTCTTTGCATCCATTCATGTTGATTTTTGAAATTTCACTTGAGTTGAATCCAGTTTCAAAAACTCGGGTTTGACCTTGTGCTCGTGTCGTGATTTTGAGTATATTGCACGTGAGTTGAACCCGGCTTTTTCATTTGGGTTTGACCTGTGCTCACCTGTCCCTGTAGCATTATCAAGTGTATATTGATGTGCACGGCCTTGTGGCATGTACAGTGATACACTGTGCATGTCACATTGTTCGTGTATGATGAATTCAAATGTGAATGATGACGAAGAACCCAAATAACTGAGGGAAATAATATTTTCAAAAATCCATATTTTATTTTATATTGCAAAAATACTTCTTTTTTAATTTTACTACGTTAGTGAATATTTTTGCAGATTGCTCAGATGCTGGATTCAAACTGGAATGCAGTTGAAGATAAACTACGAGTGTGAGTGGTATGTAGTGAGGAATTTATGTAAACTGAATTGTGATGTAATCAAAAATGTATGTGTATAGTGAGAGCTTGAATTTGTACTATTCAAGATTGTAATAAATATTTGTTTGAATAAAATTTCCGTTCGAATTCAAATTCTGTGTAATTTACTCTGTTTGAATTCAAATGCTGTGTAATTTGTTTTATTCAACAAATATTTATTTAATCTATGAAAAATAGAATAGTACATTAACAAATACATTTAAATGAATATATATAGATATATATATATATATATATGTTTATTATCATCAAACAAAAATCATATACTCGCATGTTCCACAATCTCCCCCTTTCGATGATAACAAACATATATTTAAGATTTTGACTGTGTTAAATGTATTTGATCAATGATATACACTAATTGCTCCCCCTATTTAAATGCTTCCTCTCTACATGATGCTCCCCCTACATATATGCATAGAAATATATAAATAAGCCTAGATGCAAATGGAAAATTATTTGACCTTTGCTTGATTCTATTTGACAAAATCCTAACTTTTCTCTCCCCCTTTTGTTGTCAACAAAAGAATAATAGTGTTAGAGAATAGAGATAAAGTGATCGATATTAATCCAACATTAAAACTCAATTTGAATATAAATACCAAACTTCAATAAAAATCAAACAAAAAATCATAACTACCCTTGTTAGGCGCATATTCCACTTTTTAGAATGATGGAAATGATATTCTCATATAAAATCATACAGATGTATCTACTTGTGGTACATTTATATCAGGAATTTGAATATCTACTAATCATGCATAACCGTTAGGACTTTTAAATGAGATTAGTAGTATTCCAATTTAATTTTAAAAAATGAAATCAAGTATCTTCTAACCACGCATGACCGTGAAGACTTTTAAATGGGATTAGAATCAACTTGTCTATTTAATCAATTAATTTTGATATGCGTTCCATACATGCATAACCGTAAGGATTTTTAAATGAGCATGGAAGCACATAATCAAAAATCCAAGTAATTCACCCATGCATAACCGTGGGGACTTTTAAATGAGAGTGAATACTTTGGATATTTATTTATTTTTACAAAAAATGTGACATGAAAAAACAAATGATTCCTGATTATAGTACCACATATCGACAAACTATATTTAAGATTTGATAAACAATGGTCGATAGAAATATGATAGATATAGAAATGGTCATGGAATCTTTACCCAACAAAAATTTTTATAACTCTTGTTTGAATTCCTAAAGAAATTTTTCAAATATACTCTCTTGAATAATGTATGTTAAATATCAACACTTATCACCTTTCAATCACTATTTATCTTTTTGATAATTAGTAGGGAGTCGGATTAGTCAAAATTTGTCATTTAAAATCAAATAAAAATGACTAATCTGAAAATATGGTCAAAAATGATTTTCTCGAAGGGGTTATATGGAAAAAAAATCTGCTATTTGAAAATTATTTAAAATGAAAAATATGCAGATATTTTCTTTAAAAACGATGCAGTTACTAAACGTCTCAAAAATCACGTTCAACTAGTAATTTTTCTATCAACTAGATTACCAGTGTAATCTGCATCTGACTTTCTCTTTCACTCCAAAATATCACTAACCAAATTTGATAGACCAGATCATGAAGTGTGCATGAAAACTCAAACTCACAAATTTTTACAGCATTCTTGAATTTGAATTGAAGTCGTGTAAGTAATCAGAAACTGTGAATATAGAATTAGCCATATTATAACCAAATGTATCTAACAAAACACTATGTTTAATCCAAACGTATATGTATGAAGTAATTCAGAGATTAGTGTTTTTGGCATAAATATAATTGGCCAACTATGTTGAACAAGTCAGAATCAAAAAACATCATCTTTACAACATCTCAATATTGGCTGATTTCATTCAGAATATGGTGCAGATTATCACATTTAATATATCGATAAAATATACCTTCACCTGTTTTATCTTTACGATAATTTTTTGTGGTTGCCCATTGTGATTCTGTCACCTTTGTACTAGGCTAAGGAACTTTGCTTTGTTGCCCGTTGTGTTTCTGGAACAGCCAAAATCCAGAGAACACTGTTGTTGTTCCTTAGCCTGCCACCATACCTACACAATGAAAGATTTTTGTGACCTATTTGTTTTTATAGGTCCATGATTGTTAGTGGCTGAAGCATTGTGAATAAACAAACCCTTTGGAACCCAAACTTGTTTTGTCATTTCATTCTTGTTCCAGTAGACATGAAATTTGTTTGTAGAATTCTTAGGAACCCAAACTTGTATAAATTTTGTGTTCTTGTTCCTATGTCTACAATTTCCAACACGATGCCCAATTATTTCAGATCTATCAAAGACACTATTACCATCAACTTGTGTTTTCCAAAAACCTAGTTCTTTTCTGTTGTTAGCAAAAATTTGATTTTCCAATAGCATGTTGAATGATTTTTCGCCTCTTGAAAAGTTATTCAGAGATTTCTCAAGATTTTGGACTTTGGTTTTTAGTGTTGTGTTTTCAGTTACAAGTGAGGTGCATCTATTTATAAAATCCTTTTTCCTAGTGTCAATGATTTCCTTAAGACTCAAGTTTTCTTTTTCAAGATTCTCAGAGCTATTCTTAAGTCTTGATAATTCTGAATCTAAGCTTTTACATTTTTTACATCCTAGGTTTTGAATATTTTCAAGTTTAGTTTCTAACCTAAAATTTTCACGAGCAAGTTCTCTCCTATCAGATTTCAGTTTTTCAATTTTAGATTCAAGAGCATCAACTTCTTTAGTAAGATCAAGACACATAAAAACAAGATCTTTATAAGAATAGTCACCTACCTCACTAGATTCCTCTGAGCTTGCTTTTGGATCTGATTTTGCCACAAGACACAAGTTAGCCTCCTCTGAGCTACTATTCGAAACTTCCTCTCCTTCTTCATCATCCCACCTCGCTGCAAAGGCTTTCTTCTTCTTTTTCTTTCCTTTGTTATTTTTGAGAAGTGGACATTGTTGTTTGAAGTGGCCAAGCTTGTTGTAGTTAAAGCACGTCGATTCATTATCGGAATTGTCAGAATCTTTTAACCTGTTACCATTTGTTTTCTTCTTGCGTGGCTTGAATCTTGACCATTTTCTAAGATTATTGACAGCCATTGCAAGCTCTTCAATTGGATCTTCTTCTTCTTCATCGCTCTCTTCTTTGCTCTTTAAGGCAATCGTCTTCTTCTTTGATTCGGAGTTGTTGCGTTCCTTTTTTGCTTTTAGCTCAAGCTCATATGTCATCAAGTTGCCAATCAACTCCTCCATGCTTAGTTTACTCAGATCTTTCGATTCTTGTATTGCCGTGACTTTTGACTCAAAGCGCATCGGTAAGACTCGTAGCACCTTCCTCACGAGGTCTACCTCAGTGAATATCTTCCCAAGCGCTCTAGCATTGTACACAAAAGTTGAAAAGCGTCCAAACATGTCCTTTATGCTCTCGCCTTTGTCCATCACAAAGTTCTCGTATTCATTACTGAATAAGGCTAGATGAGACTCCTTGACTTGAGAAGTTCCTTCATGTGTCACCTCCAAGGTATGCCAAATTTCTTGTGCAGTTTTACAATGAGAAATTCTATTAAATTCATTCTTATCAAGAGCACAGATCAAAGCATTCATGGCTTTAGCATTTGTAGTTTTTAATCTCTTATCGTTAGCATCCCACCTATCCTTAGGTTTAGGAATCTCAGTATCACCAACGGCTATAGTGGGAGATTTATAGCCAGTTTCAATAATATCTCAAACATCATAATCAACAGAACTAAGATAAATACCCATCCTAACTTTCCAATAAGCATAATCATTTCCGTTAAACATGGGTGGCCTAACAATAGATTGCCCCTCAGAAAAAGCATTATTTGATGAATTCATGACTCTAGAGTTAAATAAAAATACCGTGCTCTGATACCACCTGTAGGATCTAGATTAACCCTAGAGGGGGGTGAATAGGGTTATAGCAAATTTTCTTGATTTAAACACAGAAACAAACTGCAGAAATAAATATGCTGAAAAGTAAATCACACACAAAATTTACCCAGCTTCGGCAAACCCTGCCTACTGCTGCATTCCAAGATTTCTATTAGAATTAAATAGTATCCCTCTTACAAACACTCTAACAGACTCGCAAACCCTGCTCCCGCTTACAAACACTCTAATAGACTCACACCTCCTGCTCCTGCCTATAGAGTTTTGCTAACTCGCAAACCCTTGCTCCCGCCTATAGAGTTTTGCAAACTCGCACACCCTGCTCATTGAACTAATTCTAACTAGACAATCTGACACTACCTACAACCTAAGTGGTGATTTACCAAGACTTGAAAAGAACGGATAAAAAATAAAACAGATAAAAAAAAAATCCCCTTATAAAATAAACCCTAAATAAATAAACTAAAGCCCTTTAATAAAAATAAAGGCCGGCCCAATTATTTTTCTTCTCCCCGTTCCCTTTTCTTTTGCTTGTGAAAAAAATTGTGGCCGATCCTCTTTGCCACTAAATTAGGGCTTCTGTTCCCTTGCGAAAAGTAGGGCTTTGACTCTTCGTTTGATCTGATTTGTGTTGCTCTTGCTCGCTTCTTCTCTGATGATCGAATGTCTGGTTTTCGTTGCTCCTCTGTTGATCGATTCTCTGGTTGTTTTTTGCTTGTGCTTCGTTAGCAGCCGCTCCTTTGATCGAGTTCGATAGATTGGTATGTATTTTCTTTTGTTGTTGGTTTAATTGTTTGCTTGAACTCGATGCACTAACTTGCCGATGATGATTGATATTTATAGGAGACGAATTCCTTGAATTTGTTTGTATCAATTCGATACTTTCCTAAATTATTTGATTGCCTAATGCGCACGCTTTCCTGATATAATTTTTTCGACTTGATACTCACGGCTTTAACTTGAAAACGTTCGATCTTTTCTTGATTGATACGACAAAAACTTTCTTCTTTTATTTGTTTTGACTTTGTCAAAAATTGCACATATTTGATTATTCGACTTGGTCATCCCTGCACTTTTAATCTTTTGTCACCTTCGACTTTACTGTGAATTACGGCTTTGACTACATCTGGCCATCTTTGACTACATCTGGCCATCTTTGTCACACTGTTTCTCGGCATTGACATTTGTTCTGGAATTGTTTCTTTGATATTGAAACCTGTACTTGCAGTTGTGTAGTTGTTGACTGCATCACCATATATCAGTTGCTCGGCCTTTGGTTTCATGTGCATTGAGCTTTGACCCTTTGTTGTTCATCTGCATGTAACTGTTGGCCTAGTTCTGTTGGTCGTGGCTTGGTTTGTGTTGTTTCTCTGACCTTGTAGTTGTTCAATTGTCTTCACTATACTTTGGTTTGAGTGGTCATTTATGCATTCACACTGAACTATTCATGCTTGTTACATTCATTTGTTTGTTGCAGTCCATGTTGCATTGAACTTTGTTGACATGTGCATTTGGCTGTAGTCTTCAAGCATATTACTGTGATTGTAGTTGTATTCACTTGAGTCTGTTGCATTTGTTTGCTTTTACTGTCCACTGCCCTTGTGTCTGCACTTGTGAACTTTGTTGTGTCTTGTTCATTGGGCTGTGCAGTTGCTATGCCTTGTAGTTGTTGTACACTTGTGGTCTTTGAGTTGCTGTGTTGATTCAGCTTGCTACTTTCTGGTCTTTGTTTGCTTGGTGGCATTTCTTTATGGTCTTGCATTGTGCATATGAACTTGGTCTCTGTTGCCTTGAATTTCTGGTTGGTCTGCACTATTGAAGTGTGTCTGACCATGTTGCTTGCTGTTACTTACTTGGTGCATTGTGTAGTTGTACTGCACTGTTGCCTTGAGTTTCACTGCCATACTTGTTGTTGCCAGTTTGCCTTGTATCATTTTGCTCTTTGATCTGGTCATTGCTTGCACCACTGGTCTTTGCATCCATTCATGTTGATTTTTGAAATTTCACTTGAGTTGAATCCAATTTCACAAACTCGGGTCTGACGCATCACTGGTCTTTGCATCCATTCATGTTGATTTTTGAAATTTCACTTGAGTTGAGTCCAGTTTCAAAAACTCAGGTTTGACCTTGTGCTCGTGTCGTGATTTTGAGTATATTGCACGTGAGTTGAACCCGGCTTTTTCATTTGGGTTTGACCTGTGCTCACCTGTCCCTGTAGCATTATCAAGTGTATATTGATGTGCACGGCCTTGTGGCATGTACAGTGATACACTGTGCATGTCACATTGTTCGTGTATGATGAATTCAAATGTGAATGATGACGAAGAACCCAAATAACTGAGGGAAATAATATTTTCAAAAATCCATATTTTATTTTATATTGCAAAAATACTTCTTTTTTAATTTTACTACGTTAGTGAATATTTTTGCAGATTGCTCAGATGCTGGATTCAAACTGGAATGCAGTTGAAGATAAACTACGAGTGTGAGTGATATGTAGTGAGGAATTTATGTAAACTGAATTGTGATGTAATCAAAATTGTATGTGTATAGTGAGAGCTTGAATTTGTACTATTCAAGATTGTAATAAATATTTGTTTGAATAAAATTTCCGTTCGAATTCAAATTCTGTGTAATTTACTCTGTTTGAATTCAAATGCTGTGTAATTTGTTTTATTCAACAAATATTTATTTAATCTATGAAAAATAGAATAGTACATTAACAAATACATTTAAATGAATATATATAGATATATATATATATATATATATATATATATGTTTATTATCATCAAACAAAAATCATATACTCGCATGTTCCACAATCTCCCCCTTTCGATGATAACAAACATATATTTAAGATTTTGACTGTGTTAAATGTATTTGATCAATGATATACACTAATTGCTCCCCCTATTTAAATGCTTCCTCTCTACATGATGCTCCCCCTACATATATGCATAGAAATATATAAATAAGCCTAGATGCAAATGGAAAATTATTTGACCTTTGCTTGATTCTATTTGACAAAATCCTAACTTTTCTCTCCCCCTTTTGTTATCAGCAAAAGAATAATAGTGTTAGAGAATAGAGATAAAGTGATCGATATTAATCCAACATTAAAACTCAATTTGAATATAAATACCAAACTTCAATAAAAATCAAACAAAAAATCATAACTACCCTTGTTAGGCGCATATTCCACTTTTTAGAATGATGGAAATGATCTTCTCATATAAAATCATACAGATGTATCTACTTGTGGTACATTTATATCAGGAATTTGAATATCTACTAATCATGCATAACCGTTAGGACTTTTAAATGAGATTAGTAGTATTCCAATTTAATTTTAAAAAATGAAATCAAGTATCTTCTAACCACCACGCATGACCGTGAGGACTTTTAAATGGGATTAGAATCAACTTGTCTATTTAATCAATTAATTTTGATATGCGTTCCATACATGCATAACCGTAAGGATTTTTAAATGAGCATGGAAGCACATAATCAAAAATCCAAGTAATTCACCCATGCATAACCGTGGGGACTTTTAAATGAGAGTGAATACTTTGGATATTTATTTATTTTTACAAAAAATGTGACATGAAAAAACAAATGATTCCTGATTATAGTACCACATATCGACAAACTATATTTAAGATTTGATAAACAATGGTCGATAGAAATATGATAGATATAGGAATGGTCATGGAATCTTTACCCAACAAAAATTTTTATAACTCTTGTTTGAATTCCTAAAGA
This sequence comes from Allium cepa, assembly GCA_030765085.1. Lineage (NCBI taxonomy): Eukaryota > Viridiplantae > Streptophyta > Magnoliopsida > Asparagales > Amaryllidaceae > Allium > Allium cepa. The sequence goes on along the minus strand of CM060934.1, from coordinate 602,844,021 downwards.
AATTTTCCAAATATACTCTCTTGAATAATGTATGTTAAATATCAACACTTATCACCTTTCAATCACTATTTATCTTTTTGATAATTAGTAGGGAGTCGGATTAGTCAAAATTTGTCATTTAAAATCAAATAAAAATGACTAATCTGAAAATATGGTCAAAAATGATTTTCTCGAAGGGGTTATATGGAAAAAAAATCTGCTATTTGAAAATTATTTAAAATGAAAAATATGCAGATATTTTCTTTAAAAACGATGCAGTTACTAAACGTCTCAAAAATCACGTTCAACTAGTAATTTTTCTATCAACTAGATTACCAGTGTAATCTGCATCTGACTTTCTCTTTCACTCCAAAATATCACTAACCAAATTTGATAGACCAGATCATGAAGTGTGCATGAAAACTCAAACTCACAAATTTTTACAGCATTCTTGAATTTGAATTGAAGTCGTGTAAGTAATCAGAAACTGTGAATATAGAATTAGCCATATTATAACCAAATGTATCTAACAAAACACTATGTTTAATCCAAACGTATATGTATGAAGTAATTCAGAGATTAGTGTTTTTGGCATAAATATAATTGGCCAACTATGTTGAACAAGTCAGAATCAAAAAACATCATCTTTACAACATCTCAATATTGGCTGATTTCATTCAGAATATGGTGCAGATTATCACATTTAATATATCGATAAAATATACCTTCACCTGTTTTACCTTTACGATAATTTTTTGTGGTTGCCCATTGTGATTCTGTCACCTTTGTACTAGGCTAAGGAACTTTGCTTTGTTGCCCGTTGTGTTTCTGGAACAGCCAAAATCCAGAGAACACTGTTGTTGTTCCTTAGCCTGCCACCATACCTACACAATGAAAGATTTTTGTGACCTATTTGTTTTTATAGGTCCATGATTGTTAGTGGCTGAAGCATTGTGAATAAAGAAACCCTTTGGAACCCAAACTTGTTTTGTCATTTCATTCTTGTTCCAGTAGACATGAAATTTGTTTGTAGAATTCTTAGGAACCCAAACTTGTATAAATTTTGTGTTCTTGTTCCTATGTCTACAATTTCCAACACGATGCCCAATTATTTCAGATCTATCAAAGACACTATTACCATCAACTTGTGTTTTCCAAAAACCTAGTCCTTTTCTGTTGTTAGCAAAAATTTGATTTTCCAATAGCATGTTGAATGATTTTTCGCCTCTTGAAAAGTTATTCAGAGATTTCTCAAGATTTTGGACTTTGGTTTTTAGTGTTGTGTTTTCAGTTACAAGTGAGGTGCATCCATTTATAAAATCCTTTTTCCTAGTGTCAATGATTTCCTTAAGACTCAAGTTTTCTTTTTCAAGATTCTCAGAGCTATTCTTAAGTCTTGATAATTCTGAATCTAAGCTTTTACATTTTTTACATCCTAGGTTTTGAATATTTTCAAGTTTAGTTTCTAACCTAAAATTTTCACGAGCAAGTTCTCTCCTATCAGATTTCAGTTTTTCAATTTTAGATTCAAGAGCATCAACTTCTTTAGTAAGATCAAGACACATAAAAACAAGATCTTTATAAGAATAGTCACCTACCTCACTAGATTCCTCTGAGCTTGCTTTTGGATCTGATTTTGCCACAAGACACAAGTTAGCCTCCTCTGAGCTACTATTCGAAACTTCCTCTCCTTCTTCATCATCCCACCTTGCTGCAAAGGCTTTCTTCTTCTTTTTCTTTCCTCTGTTATTTTTGAGAAGTGGACATTGTTGTTTGAAGTGGCCAAGCTTGTTGTAGTTAAAGCACGTCGATTCATTATCGGAATTGTCAGAATCTTTTAACCTGTTACCATTTGTTTTCTTCTTGCGTGGCTTGAATCTTGACCATTTTCTAAGATTATTGACAGCCATTGCAAGCTCTTCAATTGGATCTTCTTCTTCTTCATCGCTCTCTTCTTTGCTCTTTAAGGCAATCGTCTTCTTCTTTGGTTCGGAGTTGTTGCGTTCCTTTTTTGCTTTTAGCTCAAGCTCATATGTCATCAAGTTGCCAATCAACTCCTCCATGCTTAGTTTACTCAGATCTTTCGATTCTTGTATTGCCGTGACTTTTGACTCAAAGCGCATCGGTAAGACTCGTAGCACCTTCCTCACGAGGTCTACCTCAGTGAATATCTTCCCAAGCGCTCTAGCATTGTACACAAAAGTTGAAAAGCGTCCAAACATGTCCTTTATGCTCTCGCCTTTGTCCATCACAAAGTTCTCGTATTCATTACTGAATAAGGCTAGACGAGACTCCTTGACTTGAGAAGTTCCTTCATGTGTCACCTCCAAGGTATGCCAAATTTCTTGTGCAGTTTTACAATGAGAAATTCTATTAAATTCATTCTTATCAAGAGCACAGATCAAAGCATTCATGGCTTTAGCATTTGTAGTTTTTAATCTCTTATCGTTAGCATCCCACCTATCCTTAGGTTTAGGAATCTCAGTATCACCAACGGCTATAGTGGGAGATTTATAGCCAGTTTCAATAATATCTCAAACATCATAATCAACAGAACTAAGATAAATACCCATCCTAACTTTCCAATAAGCATAATCATTTCCGTTAAACATGGGTGGCCTAACAATAGATTGCCCCTCAGAAAAAGCATTATTTGATGAATTCATGACTCTAGAGTTAAATAAAAATACCGTGCTCTGATACCACCTGTAGGATCTAGATTAACCCTAGAGGGGGGTGAATAGGGTTATAGAAAATTTTCTTGATTTAAACACAGAAACAAACTGCAGAAATAAATATGCTGAAAAGTAAATCACACACAAAATTTACCCAGCTTCGGCAAACCCTGCCTACTGCTGCATTCCAAGATTTCTATTAGAATTAAATAGTATCCCTCTTACAAACACTCTAACAAACTCGCAAACCCTGCTCCCGCTTACAAACACTCTAATAGACTCACACCCCCTGCTCCTGCCTATAGAGTTTTGCTAACTCGCAAACCCTTGCTCCCGCCTATAGAGTTTTGCAAACTCGCACACCCTGCTCATTGAACTAATTCTAACTAGACAATCTGACACTACCTACAACCTAAGTGGTGATTTACCAAGACTTGAAAAGAACGGATAAAAAATAAAACAGATAAACAAAAAATCCCCTTATAAAATAAACCCTAAATAAATAAACTAAAGCCCTTTTATAAAAATAAAGGCCGGCCCAATTATTTTTCTTCTCCCCGTTCCCTTTTCTTTTGCTTGTGAAAAAAATTGTGGCCGATCCTCTTTGCCACTAAATTAGGGCTTCTGTTCCCTTGCGAAAAGTGGGGCTTTGACTCTTCGTTTGATCTGATTTGTGTTGCTCTTGCTCGCTTCTTCTCTGATGATCGATTCTCTGGTTGTTTTTTGCTTGTGCTTCGTTAGCAGCTGCTCCTTTGATCGAGTTCGATAGATTGGTATGTATTTTCTTTTGTTGTTGGTTTAATTGTTTGCTTGAACTCGATGCACTAACTTGCCGATGATGATTGATATTTATAGGAGACGAATTCCTTGAATTTGTTTGTATCAATTCGATACTTTCCTAAATTATTTGATTGCCTAATGCGCACGCTTTCCTGATATAATTTTTTCGACTTGATACTCACGGCTTTAACTTGAAAACGTTCGATCTTTTCTTGATTGATACGACAAAAACTTTCTTCTTTTATTTGTTTTGACTTTGTCAAAAATTGCACATATTTGATTATTCGACTTGGTCATCCCTGCACTTTTAATCTTTTGTCACCTTCGACTTTACTGTGAATTACGGCTTTGACTACATCTGGCCATCTTTGACTACATCTGGCCATCTTTGTCACACTGTTTCTCGGCATTGACATTTGTTCTGGAATTGTTTCTTTGATATTGAAACCTGTACTTGCAGTTGTGTAGTTGTTGACTGCATCACCATATATCAGTTGCTCGGCCTTTGGTTTCATGTGCATTGAGCTTTGACCCTTTGTTGTTCATCTGCATGTAACTGTTGGCCTAGTTCTGTTGGTCGTGGCTTGGTTTGTGTTGTTTCTCTGACCTTGTAGTTGTTCAATTGTCTTCACTATACTTTGGTTTGAGTGGTCATTTATGCATTCACACTGAACTATTCATGCTTGTTACATTCATTTGTTTGTTGCAGTCCATGTTGCATTGAACTTTGTTGACATGTGCATTTGGCTGTAGTCTTCAAGCATATTGCTGTGATTGTAGTTGTATTCACTTGAGTCTATTGCATTTGTTTGCTTGTACTGTCCACTACCCTTGTGTCTGCACTTGTGAACTTTGTTGTGTCTTGTTCATTGGGCTGTGCAGTTGCTATGCCTTGTAGTTGTTGTACACTTGTGGTCTTTGAGTTGCTGTGTTGATTCAGCTTGCTACTTTCTGGTCTTTGTTTGCTTGGTGGCATTTCTTTATGGTCTTGCATTGTGCATATGAACTTGGTCTCTGTTGCCTTGAATTTCTGGTTGGTCTGCACTATTGAAGTGTGTCTGACCATGTTGCTTGCTGTTACTTACTCGGTGCATTGTGTAGTTGTACTGCACTGTTGCCTTGAGTTTCACTGCCATACTTGTTGTTGCCAGTTTGCCTTGTATCATTTTGCTCTTTGATCTGGTCATTGCTTGCACCACTGGTCTTTGCATCCATTCATGTTGATTTTTGAAATTTCACTTGAGTTGAATCCAGTTTCACAAACTCAGGTGTAACGACTCGGATTTTGCCCGCTCGAAAATCGACATCCATACTTCATATCGTATTCGAATGCCATAGATTCGACCGTTCAAATCCGATTCGTCGGAGCTTATAACAACATTAAGTAAATAACACAGTGGAATAAAAGAATAATACATTGATATACGGCTTTGATACAATATCTGATACAACAGATGATCCAATAGATATCAATATACATCAGAGATATGATACAATAAAATAGCAGCGGAACAATATAACTCTAAGATAGTCTTCAAAAGAGAACTCCGAGAACCGCAACTCCATCTCCAAGAACCAATCCAGCTATAGCTCGAACTCCCAATAACGATGCACAAGGATAAGTAAGTGCGGTGTGATCCAAAGACTGAACTAGCTCTAGATAATCTACTGAACCTAGCTATCTGAAAAACCCAACTCTAGACTGCTCGTGTAGAAAATAATGAGCACCCAGAGTTTAGGAAAGAAACAATAAACTCCGGATCAGTCGTGGGACTGGTGTGAGCAACAAAAACAGTTTATCTTTTAAAACATTCAACAAAAGATTTTCAAAGTCAATTCGCAATGCTTTTTTAAAATGAGACTACCATAAGGCCTCCCGCACACACACACAATGCAAACGCAGAATCGGAGGAGATTTCTCCTTATGATAGTCAAAGATGCTTGATACGCATTAAAAAGAAACATTTGATATTATTACTAGTGCATAGTGTAGGAAAAATTATTTCGAAAGTAAAGATATAAATCTTAGCCAACATACGACCATTATCGTATGCCTACTATAGCTAACCATGTTCAATAGCAGGTTACCACCACATTCCATGGCAGGTTATACAACTAATACTGTACAAGGTTCGTATTGTTTCTTTGGATTTCCAACGAATGGTCAGGCCAAGGAACTTCCCATTGCCACATGAGAACGCCTCTGGAAGGACGTCCCCGAGAACCAAACCGGATCTCTGCCAACACAAGGCCGGGTTACCCCTAACTGGGTAACTACTGACACGAGTATGCCATCCCCCGGTCCTTTGGGACCTTTATCCGAGAGCTCTCTAATCAACATCACACAATCATAAATAAAGTGTTTCAACATGAGTAAGTATCTGGGCTCCATACCATGATACCACCCTTTTCCAGAAGGAAATGCACATACCCTAAAGGGAGCTACCCCTTATAACCTTGCCGCAACTTTCCTGTTTTGACCATTCCGGGGTGTGAGGCTCGAGAAGTCTCGTCCACAAAGCCACGCTTTATACAAAAGCTGTGCTTTGGGTCAACAAATGATCATAGAAATGATCACAAAGATAAACGATCAAACAAATGATCCTATCACAAATGATCAACACAATGATCATTTCACAGCAACACTCAGCATGTCACATTACCAAATTGGGAATATATTGCTGATAACCTTCAACTATATAACCTCTGAGCTCGTACGTCTCAGAGAAGGGTGATAAGCTAAGAGAATAAATTCTCCGCCACCAACAGAAATATATTTAAAAGAAATCTGCTTTATATCTCAATTTGTAATGTTAGACATACAATCCATACAAGTCTGTTCCGGGTTCGAACAGAACCGAAGGCACTTCCAAAGAAGTCCTTGCAATCCAGATATCCACAATCCCGATCGGATTTCCCATCACTTAGGGAGTCTCTATACCGGCGCGACTCGGTGCAGAAACAATCGATAGGTCATCCTATCGCTTTCGCAAATACCCGGTCTTCATCACCGGTCTTCAAATGCTATCCATAACGTCGAATCACGTATTCGAAATGGGTTATACGACCCAAAGGTCCTTTCCCGGCTAAACCGAATAATGAGCGAAAACATTTAAAACATATGGATATGGGATTTCAATTAAGTCACAACTTAATAATTCAAAACTTACTTTCAAATGGTTTAATCCAATTACCATTTCAAATCTTTTAAACAAAAGATTTATTTCATAATGTTCACTTACTTCCATAAATATTCATTCTCGGATTTCAAAACAATTTCGTTTCAAAAAGCTTAATTCATCAAATCTTTAAATTCAAAGATTTGTCTTATAGTTTTCAAATCGTTCCCAAATATTCATTTTCAAAACTCATTTCCAATTATTTGTTTATAACTTGGAAAACTATTTTATTTTAAACTTGAAATCCCTTTAATAAAACTTCAAACGAAAACTTTTTATCTTTTAGAGACAACGGTTTTATTTTGGAAAATCCCGATTTCATTTATACAAGTTACAAACTTTGACTTAATTCAAATTCCCAAAAACAATACTTTAAATATGGTTTCAAATTAACTTAACATCTTTAGTCCCTAATTTCAAATCATAGAATTCAATTCCTAATTTTGAATTCAAATTTAAATCAAACTATTTAAATTTCAAAACTTAATTAAAATAAATTTCAACTTGAAATTCCATTTTTAAAAGCTTTTCACTTTTATTCCGATTCTATTTCCAAAACATTTGAATTTAAAAATTCAAATTCAAAACTATTTCCAAAAATCTACGACTTAACTGATTTCCTCGTGAAATCCATAATTGTGTGTGTATGGTGTGGTCCAGGGGTATAACACAATAGTGCAACATCATTCAATCATCACAGATCAAATACAACAATATATCCGATAAGCGATATAAACTATAACGCTTATCTTCATTCACAGATCACAGATATATTTATCATGGGTAATGAATTACATCACAGATAATTAATCACATTATAGATTTCAACTTAAAATAGGATATATTACAAAGCGTCCATATCAGAAATATCAAACAACTTAACATCCAGTATAATCCAAACATCCATCAGTAGGATTAATTTAATTATCTAATTAATTCAAAAATCAGATTAATTTTTTTTATGAATGAATTGACTAGTTATGGTAAATTAATAATCAATTAATTATAAACATTTAATCAATTATCCTTTAATTAATCATTAATTAGCTCATAATGCATAATTTATCCTTAATTAATTAGTTTTAATTAATTACAATGAGCAATTAATTTCTCAATTTCTTCCCTGAGGTAATTACACTTACACAATTTCATAAATGATTATCATTGATTAGTTCAATCTAATTAATTGTTAAAATTAATCATATTGATTAATTTATTAAATAATCTTAGTTAATGACCTTCATTAACTATTAACAATTCTTTAATTACTTTGCTAAAGAAATTTATTCATATTAATCATTATTGATTATTAATTGATTAACCATTAAGAACTCATTAATTTATCCTTAATTACATTTGTTAAGAAATCATCTTTAAATAATTAATTAACCTTAAATTTAATTATCATTCCTTAATTACCTTTATTAATCAATTACCCTTAAATTAATTAATTAATTAAGTAATTTTATTAACCAATCATTAACTACTAAATCAAATTTAAAAGATAACCCATCTTATCTTTGTCAATCACTTTAATTGTCCTTCAACCCTTATTAAATACATCTTTAAAACTGTCACTTACTAACCTCACTTCGAACACACTCGAGCCAACATACCAGAGCTCGAGCTCGAACTGGAGAAACCCTCCCTCTTCCCTGATTTCACCACGTTTCCCCTCTACTCTTTCTTCTTTCCTACTGATTCTTCTCTTCTTCTTCTTTTTTTTTATTTAAAAGAAAACTTTGGCCCAATGAAAATCCTGGCCCACTTCCTCTTCTCGGCCCAACCCCTCTACTCTTCTCCCCTTCCTTACTTCTTCCCTCTTTCTCATTACTACCTGTTACAACAACTTGATGCACGAAAAAGCCGTGCATGTGCACATCACCGCGGCGCCACTCCGGTGGATCTCGCGATCGCCAGCAAGTCAAAAAATCCACATAAACACGAGGTCGAGCTTCGATTCGACCCAGAAAATTCGAAAACGAAAATTCACCCTCTCGTTGAAAACTGAGGCTCGAACATCTCAGACCAATTCGCCTCGTTCTCCTCGCACCGTCCACTAGAAAATCCACACTTCCGGCCATACCATGTCAACATCCCAAGCCATCATCCCCCTCGATCTCGAGTGACTCGAACGTTTCTAGATGACGAAATCCCCCATTTCCCAAGCATGAAGAAAACTCGTATTAAACCCTAAATTAAATTCGAATTCTCAATTTATGCTATAGAAAAAAATTTCAGCAATTTTCCTATGATCCTGGAACAACATACTAGCTTCCCCCAAATTTTCATCAACAACTATTTGATAGATCATCAGCAAATGGAAAAAAACGAAATTTGTTCAACTGTGAACTACTCTCGAAACACTCGATTAAAAATCACCATATTAATCTTAAAAATCATGTCTTTGTATACTTATTCAAATTATATAATCGAATTAATGATTTAACATACTTGAATTTATCACATGATTTTAAGAAATCCGCTGTCTTTCCATCTTTCCATTTAATTATCCAAATATTTCACTTAACTTCATTTTTAAGTTTTAATCTATGCTTTAACAAACATCTCTTATTTATAAATCAAACCCTATAGAAGATTAGAGAGAGAGAGAGACTGAATTTCTTTCATGTTTTTCTTTTAAACTGTAGCTTGAACAGAGCATTGATATGTATATATATAAACATGCACAGGTAAATCTATCTATACATATGCAGGCATTCATACAACAGATTTCACAACAACTTGAAGTATTCAACACAATCATCAGATATATATATATAAACAGGTTCAAGTTTGAGGGTTTGCTCACTGGTGAAAACAAAGAAGTCTGGAAAAAAAACAAAGTTGCTCACCATTTTTCTTTTAGATGATGAACAAAGGACAGAGGTTGATTTGAGGCTGTTGTTGATTTTTATCTGGATCCTTATGTATTTGAGTCGAATCCATATGTTGTTTGAACTTTGAAAGCTTAGATCTGAAGCCTGGTTTTACTTCCAGATTACAGAAACTCTGATCTTCCTCTTTACAGTTGAACTTTGTTTTAAGGTTTTGAACTGCCTTGTTTTTCTAGATCTTTGAAATGCTTTAGTTTGAAAGATCTGGAACTTGCTTTGCTTAAGATTGAGGTTTTGTGTATGGTTTGAAATGGATTTTACTTCAGATTTTTCTTAGCTTATGATTTTCGAAACTGAAATGAAGATGATATACGAGGAAGCAAGCATACAGGTTGATATGTTTTTGTACAGGGTGTGACAATGTTGTTTGTACCAAGGACATGGGCTGTTTTTTACAGAGGTATGTTGCTATTGCTTGAACTTGTTTATTTGCACAAGGATTTTTTTTTTAATGCTTTGTTTATGTTCTTGCTTTGGCTTGTTTGCTCGGCTGATATGTTTGCATTTATTACTTTTGTTTTGTTCATACTTATTTTATATATTTTGCTTTGTTCTTGCCTACAACAACTTTAACTCAGCTGAGGTGATATTTTATAATGTGCTGCATTTATTTAACTTGGTGGCTGAGATGATATTAGAGATATGGCTGTAGTGATCTTGTATTACTTTTGTTTGTAAAATAGGCATGCTGTGGATGTTTGCATTAAATGAAATGGTCCTTTATGTTTTGAATATATACTTGCTGCCTTGTTTTGCCAGCCAATGCATATATATTTTGTTTGCTTGTACACTGATATTTGTATTGTTTTCATATTTTTACATTGTGTCTTGTTACTTTGAAACACAATGAAGTTCTACTTTTATTATGTTGTTATTGTTTATTTTATTATATTAGCTTGCATATCTGTTTCTATTCTTAGATGACTACTTATTTTTATTTCTATTTATTTTTGAAACCATTTATTTAAGATTTTATTTCAAATCCAATAAATACATATATATTCACATATATACGAATTTTCAAATTCATATGACTTAACATATTTTCTATAATAATCGGGGAACTCGCTGCCATTTATAATCAGTTTTACAAATTCTAATTCAAAAAAAATCATTTAAATTATCAATTTAAATTCATAAAAATCCGGGGTCGTTACATCGGGTTTGACCTTGTGCTCGTGTCGTGATTTTGAGTATATTGCACGTGAGTTGAACCCGGCTTTTCATTTGGGTTTGACCTGTGCTCACCTATCCCTGTAGCATTATCAAGTGTATATTGATGTGCACGGCCTTGTGGCATGTACAGTGATACATTGTGCGTGTCACATTGTTCGTGTATGATGAATTCAAATGTGAACGATGACGAACAACCCAAATAACTGAGGCAAATAATATTTTCAAAAATCCATATTTTATTTTATATCGCAAAAATATTTCTTTTTCAATTTTACTGCGTTAGTGAATATTTTTGCAGATTGCTCAGATGCTGGATTCAAACTGGAATGCAGTTGAAGATAAACTACGAGTGTGAGTGATATGTAGTGAGGAATTTATGTAAACTGAATTGTGATGTAATTGTGATGTAACCAAAAATCTATATGTATAGTGAGAGCTTGAATTTGTACTATTCAAGATTGTAACAAATATTTGTTTGAATAAAATTTTCGTTTGAATTCAAATTCTGTGTAATTTATTCAGTTTGAATTCAAATGCTGTGTAATTTATTTTATTCTACAAATATTTATTTAATCTATGAAAAATAGAATAGTACATTAACAAATACATTTAAACATAAACACACACACACACACACACATATATATATATATGTTTATTATCATCAAACAAAAATCATATACTCGCATATTCCAAATTGGTATATTGAGAGGAATGTATTGTACTTTGATATTATTTGAGAGTTTGGGTTTTTGATTTCACAAGACTTGTATGGGTACTTTTTCATATGATGTATTGGGTATTTGGTGACTTATTTTTATTAGCTTATATTATGGAATTTGATTTTTAGCAAAATACTATAATCATTTCCGCTATGTTATTATTATTATTGTTATTATTATTTAATTTTTATCTTGTGAATCTTAGTCTCCGCTAGTTTTAGTTATGCATACAGCGCACCATGCCTTTTAGTGTATCCTTTTGGGTATACTAAGGGGTGTGGGGTGTTACACTTAGTATCAGAGCCTAAGCCTACAGGATTCCTAAAATTTATTTTAAAAGTAAAGTATTTTCCGAAATAACTTGTTTCAAAAGTAGTTTTTAGAAAAGAACTCTTAGAAATAGTTTTTAAGTATACAAGAGTTTTTATAAGAATTCCATCAAATTTTCAGTTCAATGTCCCTTTGATTCTTTCCGAAACTATCATTTTATTTTCGTAGAATGGAAAAACCTTCGCGAGAGCATTATAGTCCTAGCCTGGTTTCGTAGGTACTACAGGCTTCGACTACAGAGGTGCACGGGCAAGCTCCCAACCCAGCACCAGCGGGTGGGAATCCCATCAACCCACCTGCCGTCGTTAATTTCTCTAAGCTTTGTAATAATTTTCCAAGTTTGGGTGGAAAGACTTTTTCTGGTAAGGAGGCTTTTGTGGAGGCAAGAGCTTGGCTTAGAGATGTAGAGAGGATATTTGAACTATTGGGATTTGATGATCAATAGCGAGTTCAAGTAGCATTTTGGTAGATGAAAGAGGAGGCTTTGTATTGGAGGGAGGTCATTGAGTTAGAAGGAAGAGAGGTGACTTTGAATGGATTCTGAAAGCGACTCAATAGGAAGGTTTTGTCTCAAGCAGAGGAGAGTGTTTAGTTAGAGCGGTTTATCAATTTGAAGCAAGGGAGTTCGTCGGTGAAGGAGTACATCAATCAGTTCAATGAATTGTCGCAGTTTGGAATGGAGTTGGTGAATACGCTGCACAAGAAAGCTATGAAGTTTACGAAGTGATTGAATCAGCCCCTTTAGGGATTGTTGTTGACTCACATGCCGATGGAAGCCACTTAGTCTTTAGGAAAGATGGCCTTTATGTCCGATGTAGCTAAGGAAGGAGAGTTTAAGGAGGCCCCTAAGTCAGAAAGTTCTAACAAGAAGTGGGGGAAAGATAAGAAAGGCGAGGATAAAAAGAAAGTAGGAGGACCTTAAAAGTAGATCAAGAAAAACAAGAAGTGCAAGAGTTGTGGGATGGTTGGCCATTACGCTAAGGATTGTCGGAAGGCAGCAATGAAAGGGAAGTGTTTCAATTATCGATAGCCTAGTCACTTTTGTAAAGCCTATCTCAGAAGTCGAGATAAGGAGAAAGCGCATCTACAATACAGATACAGGCTTTGGGTACAGCGCCTTCTAGAAATGGACTGGATAGAGGTAGGAAAATCACTTTAGAAGTTTCTATTTATATTTTTGATTTTTCCATATAGTTTCTTTTCGATTTGGAACATCACACTCTTTTACCTCTAGTTCTCTTATGGATTGTTTGCACTTAGACATTTCTTTAGTAATAAACCACATTGTTATTTCAAACCCCATAGATGGATCGACACCCTTGTCTATGGTTTGTAGGGGTTTGAAAATTTGTATCCTAGGCGTAGAATTTGACTGCGATGCCTATGTATTATGATTCTCAAGGTTGGGAATGATTTGGAAAAGGATTGGGTATCCACTTGTGAAGCGATTTTAGACGGCGAAAGGAGAGTCGTTGGATTAGAGACATGTAGTGATAAGACTCTTGAGGTCTCTTGTGACCCACAGGGGTCAACCGTGTTGAGCTTCCTTTATTCCTTTGAGTCATCACTAGGAAAGCTAGATTCCATTCCAATCATTAAAGGTTTTTCAAACATTTTTACGAGGTTCTTCGTGCACTTCATGTTCATCATGGAGAGAAAAATTCTTGAAGTATCACTTTTGAGATAAGAAAGCATATTTCTTGGGGCATAAAGAATATTTACACATAGAATGAGTTTGATAAATGGTTTCATACATTTTGGTTCGGATTTTGGAAATCCAAAGAGGGCTAGGCAAAGCTTGGTGATGTGCAATAGAAAAGGAGAAAAGCCACGTGTAGATAATTATAGAAATTATAGTTGCCTTAGATAAGTGGGGTTTTGATGGTAATGCCTTAGAATATATATAAGCATACAATAGGGATAAGAATACAAGACTTTAAGTAAGGAAATGAGATTTCTAAGGTTTAGAAAGGATACTCCTAGGGTTGTAATTAGGAAAATCCACTTTATGTCTAACCCAATAAAATGAAATTATTAGAATTGAAAAGAAGAATAGTCAATAATTTTTAAAGTAAACATTGGGTTTTTGGAAATATAGTAAAAAATATAAATTGGTTTTTATATGACATAAATCTTATTAAAAGTGAAATTCTTTTTGAAGAATTATAGAGCGTATATAGCTCACTAGTTTCGTTGTAAGTAAACAAAGATTTTAAATATGAAAACCTAAAAAGTATTAAGCATCAAAAACTTAGATTATAACATTTATCGTTGTAATAGATGTTTTCGTGAGAAATAAAGGGAGCGTAGATAATAACACTATTATTATAATAGATGGCTCCCAAAGGAAATGTTTTTACATAGCATATGAGATTTGTTTATTTTTGAATCCATGCACTAGTCTTTTTGGGTTGTAGTAACGGTGTTATACGCAACATCCGTTTTAACCTTAATAAAAATGTATTAAAAAAAAGATAATTTCTAATAATAGAAACAAAGTGATTTGTGAATACACTTATTATTTAAATAAGTATAAGAAAATGTTTTCTAGTTATGGATATAACAGCTTTGAAAATGTGTTTATGTGAAAAGAAAAGTGTAAGTTAGATACTAGGAAATTAATATATTTAAATTAAACATACTTTAATATATTGGAGTGAAAAGAATAACGGTATAATTTTCTACGGAATCAATAAAAATATTTTATGGAAGTTATAAGGAATACATGAAAGAGATGTACAAGGTATGTGAAGCACCATATTTTGTATAGCCAATTTCAAAAAAAATGTAAAATAAGTTCCTTGTAATTTCACATAAACATGAAGTCCTCTTTTAAAAGGTTCATAGAAGCTTTTAGTATTAATAATTTCTTATAAGAGAAAGTAGTTCCAATACATTAAGGTATAAAACTATTAGGTGTAATAGGAAGATGTATTGAAACACATAAGGATATTTTAAAGATAATTTAAAGGAACATGGTTTGGTGAAAAAGTAAATAAGTTTTTGAAAGCGAAAACCTAGTAACAGTTGAAGTTAAAAATTCCAATTTTATAGAAAACTGTTAAGGTCTTTAAAAGGAAACGAGGAATAAGTTTTGGACTTAGAATTTAAAAGTTTTTTCCCTCTAGGTTTGGAAAATAATGTAAATTCAAAAAGCTGTGAAGATACAAGCCTAGAAAGGTAAGATTTTAAGTAACCTAGTATTTTTGAATTTAATAGAAACTTAAAGATAACACTTCTAAAGATAAATATTTTAGGATTTGAAGTGAAACCTTAATTTTTAAAAATGGAACTATAAACATCGAACCAAACTACTAAATGTGAAGTAGATTGAAATCATTTCCTAGGTATAAAGTGTAAGGTTATGAAGGAGATAGTAGGGATTACTTTTGAAAGTAATAATTGAGTTTCTATAAGTTATATAGGACCTTAGTGAGAACCTAGGAATGTTGATTCACGTGAACAGACTAAAGAAGAATAGTAAAGTGAAATTAGTAAGATTGTTAGGCATACATGGTTGTGGACGTGCATTTTTGATTTTGAAGAAACTAGGGAAAATCATCTTCCATTAATGGGATTCTCATATGATAGTAGCATTAGATGTGGCACCTTTCGAAGCTCTTTATGAAAGACCATGCAAGTCGCCTTCGTATTGGATAGGGTCTACAGAGAGATTGTCATGGTTTCGACATAGTTGAGAAGACTTCGGAGAAGATTAGTTTGATTAGGAGAAAATTTGTATCATATCCTCATTTCTTTAATAGTAATTTTTCAAATATCCTATTTTCTACCTCTAGTTTTGAATAGGTTATTTTCTTTATTATCCTTTGAGAGGGTAGGACTTAGGATGTAACCTATGGATGATAAGATTAGATATAAACAAGTTAATAGAACATGCTATGAATGATGGATGCAAGTGGTTGTAAGTGTTTGCTAGTGGATGCCAATGGACGGATATACTTAATACTAGGCACTAATATCTCCTAGGGATTGATCTAACTAGGACACTAGAGCATATGCATATGGACGTGTGCACATTTGCATTTTTATTTCCACGGTTGCTACAAATGGATGTACTCACATGGTTGTTGCATTTGGATGATGATTGAAGCACACATATAGAACTATCAGTTACCATTAGGAATTTTTGCATTCATTCGGATACGTGGCACGTGCATGATTGCATAAAAGGAGATCAACTAAAACAGTGAACCATCTAATTTTTTGTATTAATTAGGGACATTAACACTACACTAATTGCATAAGTATCACAAATTGCATTAGAAACGAAAAACTTAAGGACAATGGATGAATGGTTAATGATTGAGTAGTTGGTTGTAGAACTTGGATGAAAACATTTAGTTCATTCTTTTATCCTTAAATATTTCGGGGATGAAATCATTTAAGGAGGGAAGAATGTAACAGCCCAAAAATCAAGCCATAATAGTTAATTAATGAATTAATTAAATGATAAAATAACTTTATGCATTTATCAGAATTGAGCTACGAGAGTTGCATCATTGTGTCCGTGGTAATTTTCTGGTCAATGTCCATATATAGAACGTCAGAATCCGAGTTAATATGAACTAAATACGAGACAAACAAGAATCAAATATATATATATATATATATATGGCTAGGTCGACCTAACCAACCCATAAGTCGACCGGCCGGTCGACCTAGGAGGGGGAATGGTCGACAGCCCTGTCGACCATTCCCTATTTATGAAGTGAAGTTTTTTAATTTTGAGGCAGTGCGATTTTTACATGTCTATTTCATTGTTTTGCCTCATCTGGTCCCTTTGTGCTTCCATCTGATGGCTCCTGTTTAACCTATGACGTGATTGCATCCTATTCAATTTCCAAATCCAATGGTCTGGGATCCACTTCTACCACTACAAATAAGAACCTAGACATAATACTTTTTCTCATTCTAGATTTTCTCATCTTGGGTTCACCTTTTTAGGAAGGACGCTAAAAGGAATAACTTTCCAAGGGGAGAATCTTTTTAATAAAAATATTTTAATACCCTCAAGTGGATCCAGGAAGACCTAAGGGAAGAGCTTAGGACCACAGGTGAGTGATTGTAATTATTTTAGATTTCTTTAAGTAATTTAAAATAATAGGATTTCTAATAGTTGTAGTTTTACTACGATTTTTGGAATAACCTTTTTAGTAGTTTATTTACAGTTTTTTGAATTATTTTCAGTCTATTTCTTTTAGCTATTCTTTTCAGTTAATTTTTTGTTAATTATAGCTTTTTCATTTATTTACAGTTTATTTACAGTATTTTTATTTATTTACTGTTATTTATGCGATATTTACGTCTTTTTCCTGCACTTTGGATCTTCTTCTATTTTCAGTTTTGTTTAGATTAAACGCGTATTTGGATTGAATCATAAGAATACTGAAACAATGGAAGATAAGATATAAATTGTAAGGACTGTAATAAAAATGGAATTGGATTGAAATTGTTATGTAAATATTAGAACTAGACTAAATTAAAGAGATTGGCCTAGTATAACTTAGAGTTATAACTAAAAAGAGTAAAAGATGAAAGAAGCTTATTTTCACACTTAGACATTGGGTTAAGTGATAAGCATGATTATAATGTAGGTTATAATAAGAAAATCAAATAGAATGAGGCTTATTTTAAGACTTAGGATAAATTAATAAGCACATATAGTAAGAATAATAACAAAGGATTATTTAAAATAATTTATCTAAGTTAATAAGAAAAGATGAAAGTAGGATCCTTACCGACAGCATTTCCCTTATGCTATTTAAAGTAGATAAGTAGTCAATAGTTAAGAGAAAAGATTTGTTTCGGTAGAATCTCCCATATGCTGTTTAGGGTAGATAAGTATTCAATAGTTAAAAGAAAAGATCCATACCGACAGCATTTCCCTTATGTTTTTTACGATAGATAAGTGCTCAATAGTTAAAAGGAAAGATCCGTACCAACAGCATTTCCCTTGGACACGCTTGTGCTGTTTAGGGTATATAAGAGGTCAATAATTAAAAGACTAAATCATGGAGATTTGGACAGGGATGCGACTAGATTTTGTTCAACAGGGGCCAGTACCAACAGCATTCCTGATTTTCTATGGACACGGTGTCTCACAATAGCCTGAAGTGAGACGAGGGCATGCTTATGCTGTCTAGGGTAAATAAAATGTCAAAAAGGGGAGCAATAGATAATGCGAACCAGCGGTGACCGAGCGTACGACATATATTAGGGTAGATAAGTCACTGTTCAGTTCCAAGTGCTTAGTATGTGTGTCTTTCATAGACACCATTGCCTTCTGTGTAGGGAGCTATATAGCGTCTAGTCCGTAGTAAAGTCTATTACTTTTACTTTGCTTAAAGATTCTAGTAATTATTCACCTGACTTTTAGTCTAACCCACTCCTCTATTTTCCCCTTCCCCCCATAGGCAATCAGGGGCAAGAAAAGTAGACCGCGGTTTCATGAAGACTTGTTGGAGATTCTATCATGTATTTCTTTCCTTCAGTTCCTGTTTTTAGTTCTTTTGTTGAGCTGGTATTTCGAGAGGGATGTATTGAACTCTGATATTACTTGAGACTTTGGTTTTTTGATTTCGTGAGACTTGTATGGGTATTTTGTCATATGATGTATTGGGCATTTGGTGACTTATTTTTATCATCTTATATTATGGAATTTGATTTTTAGCAAATGCTATAATTGTTTCCGCTACATTATTATTATTATTATTATCTAATTTTTTTCTTTTGAATCTTAGTCTCTACTAGGTTTAGTTATACCTACAATGCACTATGCCTTTTAGTATGTCCTTTTGGGTATACTAAGGGATGTAGGGTGTCACATCACATGTTTCTCCTAGATATTTCTAAAGTAACATTTGGGTCTAATTTCGATAGCCCGTTATTTAACTATCAAAAACAAACATTCAATCAGGGATTTCTTTCATAGGGAAAACCAATATTGGTTAAGCGCATAAATAATCACTAGCCTCTTTTAATAAATCTTTCATTATTAAAAATCACTTTGTAATTTACTTGTATAAGAACACTTTTACAAAGGTATAACCGCAAATCCCTATATTTCAATACTTAGAAAATATTCAAATACTTACATAATGGTATAAGTATATTGATAAAACTGAGAAAGACTTTCTTCTTATTTGATTCAAAAATCATTATCAAACTCCTTATAATTCTCTAAAAACATTTATAATCCATTTTTTTAATCTTCTGAACCATTTCCAAAATTCTTTTGTATATTTCAATCGCTTGTAAATTCTTTTTGTACATTTCTAAAATCATTTATAAAGTCTTTATAAATCCATAAAACCATTGATAAAAATCCTTATACAAATCTATAGACCCGTTACTAAAATCCGTTAATAAATATCTAACCATTTATAAACATTTGCACCTTGTAAATAACCTTCCCTTCAGTCTTCAAACTGTTTTTATAACTCCTTTACAAAATCCAAGTCTTCCAACTCTATTCATAGGTCTCAGAAACATTTATATATAATTAAAAATCTTTTTACTTCAAAACATCATTATATATAATACTAATTATTAATTTTGAAACATCTTAAAAATAATAATTAATAATTTCAAAACATTGTTAAGGAAACAATAATAATTAATCTATACCATTTTGATAATAATAATTTATTTTAAAAACCTTATTAATAATCCTTATTATTAATTTCAAACCATGCTTATTCTTAAAATAATTAACATTTCAATATATTAGCATTTTGGTAAGTACTCTAAAACAGTATTAACTATGAGCAAATAACTTTAAAAACAACACTAATGTAATTAAATAATTTTATAGCAATATTAATATAACTAAATAACTTTAGAAAATGTTAATATAATTAAATAATTTTAAAATAAAATATTGAATGTAATTTAATAATTTTAAAACAATATATTAAACATAAATAGATAATTTTAAAATAATATATTAAATATAATTAAATAAATTTAAAGCAATATATTAAATATAATTAAATAGATGATGTTTAAAACAAAATATTTTCAAAACCTAATTTTGGATTTAAAAATCGTTTTCTATCTCAAAAACCATTCCAACTCAAACGGCAATTTATAGTATTTTTAAAACACTAATTTGAGGCCAATAGCCACCCAACACTTAACCAATATCGATATTGATTTTCTGTTACTAATAAGTTTAGTTTTCAATATATAATAATGCTGTAACCACGGTATCCATAATTCGATTCATTTTCGATAATCCATATAAAAGAAATATTATTGAAAAAATTCAACAATAGCAAGGAATCTTGTTGGATCCCTTCAACCTTGTCCTCATGCATCATAGCATATATATATACACACACACATGTCTATCTAAATAAAATCAACATTTGTGCGAAATCTCGATGGATCCCTCCAACCTATTTTTTCAATGCATCGCAGATGTTATATAATCATAGAATATAAATCCACCACTTCGAGGTGGGATTCGTATATAAAGGGTCATCCGCTCTTACCTGGGAACGTAATAAGGTTGCGTCCGCTCCAGGGGCGGAAATATATCCAAACCAATTAATAAATATAGTAATTCATCCAAATAATTATTCAACAATTTTTATCTACTATATTCCATACTAGTTTACCAAAAAGGCGAGTTTAAATCACGGAAATTTTCTATTGTCATCGAGGCCTACTGAGCGACATTCGATTTTAGTCCAAATTTAAACAGTCTCCAAATTCGCCCAAACCAGTTCCATTGCGATGCTTTCGTCGTTACGAGCGCAGAGCAAAAAATCTGCACCTCAATTGGACATCGTATGAGAGAGTTATGCAATTTTTAATTTATCAGTTTAATTACGTAGTTTAATATACTCAAATTTCAAATAATTACAAAATTACACCTACTCCTTTCTTGCCCAATTCTCTACATATACAGGTATCACACATCCCTTCCACCATTTCTGACCATGCACACACGCCACTCCGCACCCCACACTCGTTGAAATCCTATTCCGATTGCACCGTTGAACTTCCCTTCGCGCTCTTCTTCCGATCATCACCAATGACTGAAGCCTCCCAAAAATTCACAACCTTGCCTCCTCCATGTCGGCCGTATGTGGAGGCGGGCGACTAGCCGTCCTTCGACATGTTGAAACCAATTACAACATCCATTACTCAAATCGATGCTATTTCACCAAATAAACCAAGCCCTAGTTTTGCTTTTTCCAAAACCCCTTTACTGTAAATGTCGCATTCCCTCCAACCTACTGCCGAGCCAAACAATGAAGCAGCAACGAACCCCTCATCTAACCAAACTCGATGCACTTCGTTTCATAATTTTTCATTAACTATAGCTTTTCATTTTTGTTTTCATTTTATTTTCTTTCTCTTTAGTTTGATCAAATAGTTGAACAAGAGGGGAAGGAAGTATTTAAAAGGAAAATGGAGGCATGGCTAAAATGTGGAAAGTTATGGCAAGAATAGTAAAGGGCATGGACTAGGTAGGCTGATATATAAATTATATATATTGTATATATTATTTAAATTTAAATTATCAAGCTATATGGCGTTCGAAAATTTCAAACCCCAAATGAGACATGCCGACCTACCATCCTATATGTTATACCCATATTTTGATCACAACTGAACAAGTCATGAGCCCTAATTCGATTGTATCCAAAAGATAGCTTTTTAAACCCAATTATTATATTAAATTTCCAATATCAATTTCAACATGTTTCGATCTTGCACAACCAAACAATATGTCTGATTGCCATGAAAATTATTTGCATACAATAACTCACTACTACGGATCTAATGAAACTGGTTCTTTCGAAATTCGAGACAATGCCCCAAAAGGCTATTTTTACACGATAATTAAAACAAATTATTTTAAAAACCAAATTAATCACTTTTAAATTTACATTAAAAGCTTTACCATCTTCTTTCTTGTTTAGCGGAATTTAAATAAATTTCCAAAATCACTTTCATTCTTGTAAAATCAAGATTCAATTATTTAAAAATTCTGATTATCAAATTCAAAATTAAATTATCCTATGAATCACTATATTTGAAAATCAAGTTATTTAATTTATAAAATCAATTTTTCAATATTTAAAATCGACTATATATTCCAAATTCAGATGACAAAAATTTTGGGTTGTTGCAATTGAGCTGAGGACCACTAAGAAAATTACTTCTACGAGTAAATAGTTTTCTAGCGATAACGTCGGTACAACTTTGCAGCTACAGCAAAGAAAGTTTTTGAAAGTAGCCTACATCTCACCAAACCAGAGGGGTCATATAAATCCACCTGGTTCTCTAAAGCCATTAAATGGCCATAAGGATGGTTATTCCATCATATATGATTGACGGGATCTTTACATACGACAATAATGGGACAGTGTTAATCTCTTCGATGAACGTAGCTCCCTTAAGGTTATTATTTACCTTGGGATCTAAGGTCCTTTTAACTTTGGCTTCATCATTCTATTGGTCTCTTCAGTTTGGCTTATATTCTTTCTAAGAAGCAGAGCTTGCAGATTGTGCTTGTAAGGATATTTACTCTTTATTTAGTTTTTGAGTTAGAAAATGCGGTCCAGATTGCTCTTTTCAACATTCTTACTTCTTACATTTGATCCTTCAGCTTTCCTTCGAGGAGATCCAACCTCACCCTCTTTGTTTTCTTTTGTTCATCGTGACGTCCTTGATGAATTTTGAGAGATAAGTATCACAATAAGCTTCTATATAGTTTGAAGTTGACTCTTCATGGTTTTAAGGTCATTTTCATCCTTAGTTATTTCCAAAGGTATTGATGCTTGATTTATTTTGGCATTCTTTATGTTGAATTGAGGAATCATGTTTTCCTCAAGGTTCATGTGTTGTACAGTTTCCCCTTAAACTTGAACATCCTTCTTCATTGATTTAACCATTTGCAGAGTTTAGTAGTCAAATAGTGGTTAACAAACTATCTTCCCCGAGTTCAGCTGTCAATGGAAGCACCACTTAATGTTAGGCCAAAATTTGGTTCAATCCAATAGGTACTAGTTACAAGGAGTCATGGTCAATTGAGTAAGTCGGATTGCATAGTCAAGCACGCTATTCTTGAGTCTGCATGAAGTCATTATGCAAATAACACTTTGTCAAAGTCCTTAGATAAAAAGTCAAAAAGTCATATAAGTCCAAGAGGCCATTAAAACCAAAAGTCAAGCTCTCTTTATTATTCTAGAAGTAAAATGAAAATGAAGTAGAAAATCAATTTGGAATTCTCCCCTTTCTAATAGGGGGTACATGCTTATTTATAGAAAAATTATGCCCTTGAATCATTGACATGTGGAGCTTAAGGAAAATGAAAGGCAGAGCTTCTACTAATATGGCACTTTGATGGTCTGTTGACATAACTTTCCTTTGATTCCTCCATGATTGATGTTTCTTGGTTGGACCAATCAAGTGTTGCCATGTGGCTTTGTGGAGGGAGGGTGATTTATACATTGATTTCTCAATGTGCGATGGTAACCAACATGCGGTAGCTCCATAAAGCTCAATATCCGATGACTTAACGAGTTCAATATGTTATAGCCTCTTACTTCAGCACACAGTGGAACCATAACTTCATTATTCAATGGTTTAATTGATGATTCAACATGTGATGGCTCCTTAACCTCAACATGCGATAGCTCCATAAACTTAACATGCGATAACTTCAAAGTGTCATCCTTCGATAGTTTTTGGTTGACATGTGATAACGTTGGAAATGTCATACCTTGATAGCTTATATGGTCAACAAGCGATAACCTTAGGATCATTAACCTTCGATAGCGTATTGGTCGATATGTGATAGCCCTGGAAACATTAACCCATGATAGCCTATTTGGTCAGATCCGATAGCCTTGGGATCATCGACCTTCGATAGCTCATTGGTCAATGTGTGATAGCTCTACAAATATCAACCCTCGATAGCTTATCTACTCAACATGTGATAGCTTTAAGGTCATCAACCTTCAATAACTCATTGGTCAGTAAGCGATGGTTATGAAGACATCAACCCCCGATAGCTTGTTAGGATCGCAACTTGCGATAGCTTATTTATTATCAACTTGCTATGGCTCATTGCTTCAACTTGCAATTGCTCTACATAGTATCATCATATGATAGCCGAAGGTTGTAGTACAGTGGTGAGTATTCCCGCTTGTCATGGAGGTGACCCAGGTTCGATCCCCGGCAATGGCGCTAAAAACTTATTGAATCGATGATTTTTCTATCGAATTAGAAAATCGTCGAAAAAATGCAATAAAATTAACCACAAGTGCATGACATACAATTCTAGTATGTGACGAGTACGGATCGATCCGCGGGGAATTGAAATGATTTAATAATTCTACTCAATCAAATTAAACCAAAGAGTTTGAGATTGTTTAAACTACAAATATGCAAAGATTAAATAGAAATAGAAGTGATTAAAAGTACGAGATTAGGAAGCAATTTAAAGGCAAATCTACTCTCATTTATTACATAAATCAACACATAAATAATCTTTGATCTCTCTATTTTGATCTTAAGTGGAATTAGTGATGTATTTGTCATAAGTATGGTCTATTTATGTTATTAACTAACATAACTTAAACTATCAAACTATAATACAACACATAAAACCACTTATCAATTGTAATGAAAATGAAGTCAAAGAAAAAGCTATTTTAAGTATGATCTATGTACTATTGTATTTATTAACATAGATCGTTAAATTTTGATTCTACTTTAATTTCACAATAAAAAAGCATTTAGTTCGTCAATGATGTAAATTGTGTTTCTATTTGAATAAAAATAGCTTATTTGTGATAACAACATAGACTATCAAATTCACTAATAAACTTACATCGTAAACAAACTTTTTATGAAGCATAAAAGAGACCATAAATCACATAATATGTTGAATTTACATAATTTTAGAGAGCTTCATTACCCCTAAATTGGTGGGGTTTAGCTACTCATATGTGTTACCATTTCAACACATGTAAATTTCAACATAGAAAATGAAAGGAAAGTGCAAACTAATTAAAATAAAAGAACTAAATAATCGCATAAAATAGAGCTAAACTACTAGCATAAATGAAAGCTAACTACTAACATGAAAGGAAAAGAGCATGTAAATAAAAATGAGCAAGAAAATAAAGTAAAAACAGAGAAGTAATAAAAGAAAAGAAGGCTTAGGATGCTATTTTATTTCATATAATTTTGAGGCTTACAACTTGCATAATATGGTAAGAGATAAAAGCTCATAACATGAGGGGCTTATTTATACATGCATAAAACCTAACCCATATTTTTAGGAGCTACCAAATTACCCTTAAGAAATGTAACCTCCAAGTAATCATTAGCGTGAGCATAATCCTCCATTTAAATATGCATGTAACTTTAATCCTCACTAACATGTGCGTTAGCTCCTAATTGAAGTTTATGGCTAGTGTTTATGTGGGGTCCTCCATGATCCATGAATTGATTATTTTCTTCATTCCTTTCTTCTTCCATCCTTGTGCATGCATAATTATATATGAAAGCTCTTTCCATTTTCCATCCAAATTTCTATAAATTAAAATGTGCAAGTATATTTTTCTCAGTTTAAATACATGCATAAAATTACCATTTTTCCCCTAAACGAAGATGAATGAGTGGTGATTTGGTGATATTTTTATTTTGGTAAAAACATGTAAATATACCCAATTATGATATTTATTTAAACAAAAGTAGATTAAACATGGAGGTAAAAACATGCACATATAAGTTCACATTAAAAAGAGTTGCAGCAGCACAGTGCCTTGCATTACACATGGCAAACTATTACCCTTGACTGAAACTACATGCGCAACATCAAACGTACTTGCACATCTTCAACAGGTACCTTGTAAACATTCAAACATACTTGTTGCCAACTAACTTGCCTTTACTGCAATTTACACATTTCCTTCCTGCTATTACACTAAACAGTCACCCAAATCACCATTCATTACCAACAATACAAACTCCCGACCACACTTCACTACAGCACAACAACCTCTGCTCCAATCCTTCACAACATATGCACAAACATCCCCAACTTTACTGCTGCCATACACTAACTGCACATATTTCCTCTATTACACCGCAACTACTTCCCATCATCCCCACCCCTGCACAGTGCAACTCTTCCACTATCACTACCTCCACTTCAGTCATCAACTTATGTCACATAAACCGACCTCTCACTTTAACAAACCATCCATTTGCATCATCCTCATATTTCCTACTGTATATATACCATCCTTCACAATCATTAGAACTTATGCACTTCCTTTTACATCTCCAAACCGCCTCCTCTTCACTATGAACAACTTTGCGTTTAATCACTGCCACCAACTCCTATCCCTCTGCCTGCACACATACTTACCATAACCAAACATCAAGCATCACATGCTTGATGCATCCCAACCATCTGCTTGCTACCTTTCAACCTGCTACATCCATCTCCCATGTTCCCTGCAGATTTTGGGAAGTTAAAAAGTGCTTTAATTGTTAAAACGAGAACCGCGGCATCTTTCTCTTTTTTTTAAAAAAGACATGTAACTCAATTATTTAGGCTGGGCTTGTAGGCCTATTTGAAGAAAAAAATTAATTTTTTTTTGTTTTAGTTTTGTTTTAAGTTCCATCCTTGTATAAAAAAAAATATATATATCCTGTTCGAAATTTTATGTTGCAAAAGCAAAAAATCGCCAAAAAAAGAAGTGCTTGCTAAAAGCTGCCTTGCTTTTCTTGCTTATAAAAAATCGCCACTAAAAAATAAACTGCTAATAATTCTACACACTTTGGTATCGTGCTCTTATCACTTGTTTTTGTTTGCTTTACATTGTTAATTGCTTGCATTTAAAAAAGTTTCAAAAACAAAAATAAAAACAAATTTCATTCATAGTTGCATTGTTAAATCACTTTTAATTTCAGTTTTGCATTCATCTCATTTTATTTTCTTTTTTTAAGGAAAATACCAAAATCCACATAAGGTGGGGGATTTCATCACCCCATCCTCGGCCTACAAATTGCATTTCATCTTAAAACTTGACTGATAATAACGATTAGACATTTGACTTAAGGGAGTCACGAGCTCACCTAGGGCATAATTGTATCTTGACAGTTATTTTCTTTGAACAATTTTTTTTCTTGGTGTCTAGGCTATGGCAGAGCAATAATCCGTTATAAATATTATGGTGAATCGTCAACCTACGGTAGCTATTCATACTTACTTAATTATGTTTATTCATACTTACTAAATTATGTGTGTGTGTATGTTTGTGTGTGTGTTTATTCATACTTAATTATGTTGTCTCCATAATTTACTGTTGACCCTAGGTCTTTATTTCATTATGTGTTCATCCTTTTTCTACTATGTTTAATTAATGTTTTCCTCTTATCAAGTTCATAATGTCATTTCCTATCCTTTTTATCCAATTTTCCTTTTTAGTTTATTCCCATGTTATGAATTTAATACTTCTTGCTAATCCTTCAAATTTTCTACTTGTTTACGTTCCATTTTTGTTGGTATCTTGCATCTTTTCTTTTTAAGAATGTTCTTATCACGTTCATATTTCTTTACCTAATGTTTTAGGATTTACTATATTTTAATGTGTTAGAACTACGTTTTGGTCATAGAATATTAATGCCGTAAATTTCCATATCTTGTCCAAAAAAAGAGATCCGTGTGATGTTTGTAGTACGAGGAAGCATCTTTTTATTATTTGGAATAGACAATAAAAAATATGGTAAATATCCTTATTTTGTATATCTCTTCCTTTTTCGGCATATACCCCGTCATTTCAAACATTGCACTTTTATTTATTTAAAACTGATAATGTATGAAAATCTACTTGCAATATCCCATATTCCCACGAATAAAAATATCACCTTAAACCCATGAATCTTAATAGAATTACTTTAACTCAAATTTTTATCCTCTATTCAAATGTTTATTTCTTATTGTATATCGCATACTGATTATAGTTTCCATAATTCCCAATAATGAATTTCAAGACCTAGTAATACCTTATACAATATCCAAGTTTACTTCCATAACATGTAAATACAACAATTTATCAGGTATAGAATATGTAGGCAAGTTTTCCAATTTCAATTTCAAATTTAAAACTCTAGCCTATAACTCCATAAATATTGCAAACATATAGGAATAGATTTGCAATGATATAATCTAATATTATACAAAAGCAAATAGTATTCCCACTCACCTTGCTTTAGCTCTAATTCCTAGGATATAGATCCATCTCCTTTTCGTTTGACTCCACCTAACTTTAAATCAAAAATATAAAAAAGGTTTGCACTTATCCATTATTGAAATTTCCTTTGTAGATCACCACCAGACTCCCCTCATTAAGTCATCGTCTTTGGAATGTATCTAGACATCCATCGTAAGCCGTAAAGCCACCGTACTAAGGTCCTAAAGTTAGCACGTTGACGAAGTCGAAGCACTACGCCATTACTTCAGTGGTCGATGCACGAAGTCCAAGTTCATCCCAAAGTCATCCGTCTTTACTCCCCATCATTTCATCCAAGACCCCAACTCTGCCTCATAGTACGCTTGTGCCATGCCCGAAGCTCATAGCCAAACACTATGCTCCACTCCTACCAGTACATCCTACAACTGAACTAAGCTAGACACAACCACTAAGCTAGACACAACCGCCAAGGCAACCATGCAACGTGCTTAGCCAAGCCACTTTCCTCGAACTGGCTTCCACCATAAAACTGAGTCTTGCATTTGGTTGCCGCTAAGACACACCATCAAAAAGATACTCACGTCCGGCCATCGAGCCACAACACGAACGAATCGAGTTTCATGTTCGGTCTCCGAACCGCCTCCCACGAACAAAAATATCTAATCAACCACCGAACTGGCCTACCATTGAACTGTAACGACCCTAGATTTTAATTTGATTTAAATTGATAATTAAATGAAATTTGAATAAAAATTTATAAAATTAATTATAAATGGAAGCGAGTTTCCCCGACTCGAATATAAAATATATTAAGTCAAATTGATTTGAAAATTTGCATATATGTGTATATATGAGAATATATATATGTATATGTTGAATTTTAGATAAATTCTTAAATAAATGATTTTGGAAAAATAAATAAATTGATTAAATGATAAATGATGATAATTTGAGTTGTATAAAATATATGTGTATATAGAGAAATATAAAACAATAATTTTTAAAGTAAAATTTATGATAATTATATAAACTAAAAATATAAGTACAAAATAAAATAAAAGAGAGAAATAAAATAAAATATACGTTGTAAATTTAATACGTATGTTAGAAATATGATTAGAAGATAAATTATAAAACAAAAACAATAAGTATAAAACAAAACTAAAGCAAAGTAAATATCTATGTGCAAATAAAATGAAGAAGCAAGACTAGTATGTAGCTTGCAAAAGAAAGAAATCAAATAGAATACAAAGCAGGTTATAAAGCTAACTAAATAAACATATGCAAGGCAAGTATAAACAAAATAAAGTATAAACAAAAGTGCACTGGTACAAACATGAACAAAGCAAAGACTGCACATTTATATTTTAAAAGAAAAAGCATGAAGACAATAAACATATATTTAATTTATGCAAAGTATATCTCCAGCCACCAATCAGTAAAGGGAAGTGAAATAAATATGCAAGGCTGTAAGCTAAAGAAAAGAAAGTACAGGTAGGTAGGGGATGAAGTAAGGCAAAAAGCAATATGTATACAAGTAGGTTAAAGCAAGATATCAGAGAGTTATCTTCAGCCTCCAAATAAAGATATTCCTGTCCAACTTTTTGAAAAAAAAAAAAAGAATATGTAGGCTAAGTTGAAAAATCTGTATACACTTTTGAATGCAAGGACAGCAAGTATATGTTTAAGTAAGAACATAATGAACAAAGCATTATAATATCACCCTGTTGTACTAACTACACCTGTAGCTTCATATATACACCTATTCCTTCTAGTTCAGCAAGAAAAAGAAAAAGAAAAAAAACTGAAGTAACATCACTCAAACTCAAACAAACTCCCATTTAAAACAAGCAACTTCACCCATGCTGTATTGTACAAACCAGATATCACCTTGTACAAAGGGATATCAATTGGTAGTTCTTTCCATACTTCAAACAAAATTCATTTCAGTTCGTTCCCAAGACTAAGCAAATCAGAGAAATATAGCAAGCATTTTCATTTTTTTCAAACTTAAACAACTTCTCAACAAAATAAACAAGAAGATCAAGCTAGCAGTTTTCAGCCTGTTCAAAAAGATGCAGCTCTGTTTAATTTCTTTTGCCAGGTGAGTAACATCACCTTTCTAATCTAAAAATGAATATGGTTACATTTTCTATGATAATTATTTTTGTGATATATATGTATGTTTCTCTGCATATATGGATGGATGTTATACACTTGTTGAAATCTCTGGAACAAAATCTCTGGAACAAACTGTTCCAGTTTTCAAGTTGAAGTTGATTCAAAGTTTATTCTTATTATTATTTCCTGATAACTTTTAAAATTTCAAACATGATAAGTTGAAACTTAAACACCATCTAGATTTTGAAAACAAGTTTAAGTAGTTTAGTTTGAAAATTTCCTGTAAGTAAGAAAAATACAGTTGAAGCTTAAATAATGGGATAAATCAAATGTCGTGTTATATTGATTTTGGTATATGCCTCGAATCATCTTTGAAAAGTATGATTTCTAAAATAAAAATCCAAATTTTAAATGTTGAATTGCATGTAAGTTTTGGAATTTTCTGGAAAATACATTTTTGGCGATTTCTAATGATCGTGGCGACTGGAGGGGCTGAGCCTTCTTCTGGTGATGGAGGAGCCATCGGAGGGTCGAAGAAAAATGAGGGAAGGTGGCCCGGTTGGTCGTGGTGGCGGTGGTGTGGGGATATGTTTTGTAAACCTAATTTTTTCCCACGTGAGAAATTTGTGCACCGCTGTCTCGGGGAAGCACCGAGTGCCTCGGGGTTCTGGGGGATGGAAGGGATCGAGTTGACGCGTCGAAGGCCGGAGTTGTAGGCTGGTCAGTGGTCGGGGGTCGGAGAACATGGCGTTGCAAGGTTTTGGGGGGTTTTTGTTTTCGCGTGTTCCAGGTTTCGGCCTGATGCTCATTTTCGATTCGAAGGGAGGATGGAGGTTCTGATGGTCGGAGATTTGTACGTGGGAGATCGTCGACTTGTTCGACGTAGTGGCGGTGCCGGAAGATCGCCAGCGACGAAGTGCACGTGCACGAGCACTGTGTGTTCTGGGTATTTGGTTGCCTGGGAGGAACTAGAGTTTTTCTTGCGTCGAACTCGAGTGGATCAGGTCATTTACTCGAAGCATTAACAGGGGGGCCTCGGGTCAATGAGTTGTTTCAGGGTTTATAACCTGACAGAGTTCTGTTTTTTCTAAAAATTTTAAATGAAATTTAAATTTAAAGCAGAATGTAAAACAGGGGTTTTGAATTCAAAATTTAACTTTGTAATTCAAATGAACTTTTGAATCCAAGGTTTACAAAAAAAAATGAATTTGGTTTTTAAATAAAGAAATAAAAATCAAGTTTTTAAAAGCAAGTTAAAACCAAAGTTTTTAAATCAAAGTTAAATTATTGGATTCAAAGTTCTTCTATGAATTCAAATCTGAAATTTCAAATCAGTTTTTAAATCTGTATGTTTAAAACAAGTTTAAATTAATTTTTTTTTAGGTAATTAGTTCCAAACAAATGTTTAAATTTGATTTTGATAAAATTCTTCTATTTAAGGATTTTAAATGAAAGGTTAAATAAATTGTTTTAAATTAAAATTTGCCAGTTAAAATGCAATGTGATTTAAAAAGCTAAAATTTTTATCTAAGAATTAAGTAGTTTAATTTAAAGGCTTTTCTTATATAAGTAATAAAATGTTCTTTTTCATTTCTCTTAAAAAAAGTGTATAAATTTATATTTAAATTTGGCTAATGTTAAATGGTAAATCATTTTGAATCTTGAATTCAAAATGGAATTCAAATTTAAATTCAAAAAGAGTAATGTTTTTAAAATACACTTTAATATTCCTTTAAATCATTATTAAAGGAATAAATTATCTCAAAAATAATTAAAGGGTGAAAATGATTTAACTTAATTAAATAATGATTAATCAAGGAGTCTAAGCATAATTACTCGATGTAATTAAATTGTGACTCATTAAAATAAGTGATTTGGGATGAGCACTTATTGTAGCCAGTTAAGGATAATTAATTGAATGATAGTTAATTAAAGATGTACTAATTAATGAGTTATAATTAATTGAAGATTAATTTGGTATTGTAAGTAGTTAATTAATCAAATGATTAAGATAAAATTTCATTTAATGTAATTAAAATGTTGATTTATCCATAAAGATAATTAATTACTTAAAAATAATTATTTAATAAAATTAATAAAGGTTAAATAATTTTGTAATTTACCTAAGGTTAATCTAATTAATTTATTAATTAAGGATAATTAATTAAAGTGTTTGATAAATTAATTTATATCAAATTATTTGTAATTAATTTATAAATCAGGATTAGATAATTAATTTATAAGTAATTAATTTACTAGGAAATAAATTGAATTGATTAGGATTAAGAGAATAGTTAATCCTGCTTATAAATGTTTATTGAATGATGGACCTTACTTATGAATGATTGAATTAAATGAGTTGCCTTGAATTGATTATCCTATCTGATTTGTGATATTTTGTTCTATAGATTGAGCTGTGTGTATTTATTTACATTTGTATATTATCTGTGAATCTGTGTATGGTCGATAAGCGTTATAGTTTATATCGCTTATCAACTATATTTTTGTGTTTTAATCTGTGATGATTGAAATGATGTTGCACTATTGTGTTAAACCCCTGGACCCCACCATACACACACAAATATGGATTTCACGAGGAAATCGGTTAAGTCACAGATGTTTGAAATAGTTTTAAATTTGAATTTTTAAATCCAAATGTTTTGGAAATGGAATCGAACTAAATGTGAAAAGCAATTGAAAAGGGAATTTCAAAGATGGAAATTTATTTTGAATAACTGGATTAAGTGTTGGAATTTAAATACTTTAAATTAAATTTGAATTCAATATTCAAATTGAATTCTGTAATTTGAAACTAGGGATTAATGATATTATACTAGTCATTGTGAGTTAAATCATTTTTAAAGGTATGGTTTTGGGAATTCGAATTTAACCCAAGGATTTCAACTCGTATAAATGAATCAGATTTCCAAAATGAAAACGGTTGTTTTCAAATGATAAACACTCTTAAATAAAGAACTGAGATTCCAGTTAATTAGGGGAATTTCAAGGTTGAATAGAGAAGTGATTTTCCTAAGTTATGAATGAATTCTTTTTGAAAGCTATGAATTAAATCTGTTTATTTTAACAGATTTAAATTGATGATTTGTTTAAATCAAATTGAAATGAAATTATTTTGAAGTCTATAAGTTAAATCTTTGATTTAAAGATTAACGAGTTAATCAAATTGAAATGAAAATTGATTTGGAAAATCTGTGAATGAATCTTTTGTTTAAAAGATTAAAACGTGAAAATTGTTTAAACCGTTAAAGGTTGTGAAAATAAATCTTTTTTGTTAAAAGATTTGAAATGGTAATTGATTAAACCATTTGAAAGAAAAACTTTGGATTTTTAAGTTGTGACTTAATTGAAATCCCAATATCCATATGTTTTTGAACTATTTCGCTCACTATTCGGTTTAGCCGGGAAAGGACCTTTGTGTCGTATAACCCATTCCGAATATGTGATACGTCGTTATGGATAGCATTTGAAGACCGGTGATGAAGACCGGGTATTTGCGAAAGCGATAGGATGACCTATCGATTGTTTCTGCACCGAGTCGCGCCGGTATAGAAACTCCCTAAGTGATGGGAAATCCGATCGGGATTGTGAATATCCGGATTGCAAGGACTTCTTTGTAAGTGCCTTCGGTTCTGTTCGATCCCAGAACAGACTTGTATGGATTGTATGCCTGACATTACAAGTTGAGATGTAAAGCCGATTTCTTTCAAATATATTTCTGTTGGTGGCGGAGAATTTATTCTTTTAGCTTAACACCCTTCTCTGAGACGTACGAGCTCAGAGGTTATGTAGTTGAATGTTATCAGGGATATATTCCCAATTTGGTAATGTGACATGCTGAGTGTGGCTGTGAAATGATCATTGTGTTGATTATTTGTGATAGGATCGTTTATTTGATCGTCTATCCTGGTGATCATTTCTATGATCATTTGTTGACCCAAAGCATGGCTTTTGTATAAAGTATGTTTTTGTGGACGTGACTTCGTCGAGCCTCACACCCCGTGAATGGTCAAAACAGGAAAGAAGCAGCAAGGTTATGAGGGGTAGCGCCCTTTAGGATATGTGCATTTCCTTCTGGAAAAGGGTGGTATCATGGTATGGAGCCCAGATACTTACTCATGTTGAAAACACTTTGTTATGATTGTGTGAATTGATTTGAGAGCTCTCGGATAAAGGTCCCAAAGGACCGGGGGATGGCATATTCGGTCAGTTGTTACTCAGTTAGGGGTAACCCGGCCTTGTGTTGGTAGAGATCCGGTTTGGTTCTCGGGGATGTCCATCCAGAGGCATTCTCATGTGGCAATGGGAAGTTCCTTGGCCTGACCATTTGTTGGAAATCCAAAGAAACAATACGAGACTTGTACGGTTTTAGTTGTAGAACCTGCCATGGAATGTGGCGGTAACCTGCTATTGAACATGGTTAGCTATAGTAGGCATACGATAATGGTCGTATGTTGGCTAAGATTAATATTCTATTTTCGAAATGATTTATACTACACTATGCACTAGTAATAATAACAAATGTTTCTTTTTAATGCGTATCAAGCATCTTTGACTATCATAAGGAGAAATCTCCTCCGATTCTGCGTTTGCATTGTGTGTGTGTGCGGGAGGCCTTATGGTAGTCTCATTTTTAAAAAGCATTGCGAATTGAATTTAAAAATATTCCTCTATTTTGATTTTAAAGTTAAGTAAACTGTTTTGAGTTCTCACACCAGTCACATGACTGACTCGGAGTTTATTGTTTTCCTTCCTAAACTCTGGGTGCTCATTATTTTCTACACGAGCAGTCTAGAGTTGGGTTTTTTTCAGATAGTTAGATATAGTGGATTATCTGGAGTTAGTTCAGTCTTTGGATCGCACCAATCTCGCTTATCTTTGTGCATCGTTATTGGTAGTTCGAGCTATTGCTGGATTGATTCTTGGAGATGGAGTTCAGATTTGGAGTTCTTCGTTGAAGACTGTTTTAGAGTTATTTGTTCCACTGCTAGATGTTATCTAGTTTTCTTTTCCGCTGCTATTTATTGTATCATATCTCTGATGTATATTGATATCTATTGGATCATCTGTTGTATCAGATATTGTATCAAAGCTGTATATCGATGTATTATTCTTTTTATTCCGCTGTGTTGTTTACTTAATGATTGTTATAAGCTCCGGCGAATTGGGTTTGAACGGTCGAATCTATGGCATTCGAATACGATTTGAAGTATGGATGTTGATTTTCGAGCGGGCAAAATACGAGTCGTTACATTTGGTATCAGAGCTAAGGTGAAACTTTAGCTCAGGAGTGTAACACATTAAGTAACTCATTAGAGATAGGGTGAAGTATACCCTAGAATGAGTAATCCCTAAGATATCCGTTTGAAAGCCTCAGTAAATTCTCTTGCTATTCACTGATAGTAAGTATGAGTGCAAGAAGAGAACGAGATAAAGGACAGGGGAATACGACTATAAATAGTCAATACCCTGCAACAGTGGAAATAACTTTCTCTATCAAATTTCTTTGATTCGTTTCCAAATGTTTTTGATTGCTTCGTACCAGCTACAAAAAGAAGTTTCGGTGCGGTGATGCTCTACGAATCGTTGTAGAAGAATCTTTACTTCATATTTTCATCAGTTTCTTATCGGTTGTTGATTTAAACCTTAATGAATATGAATTGGAAATTTTAAATGAATTAGAAAATTTTGAATAAATTAGAAAATTTAAATTGAGTTTAATTGATTAATAGAATATGAGGATAAAAATTTGATTAAATCAATAAAACGATTTCGTTTAAACTAAATTTGAAATTCTATTATAATTTCTTGTATCTATTGTTGATATTCTGATTTGGTGAGCCAAATGCAGAATTGATATCCAGTTTGATCTGAAAGGATATTTCTCTATCTTTCATCTATCTGTGTTGTTTTCGTGCCTACGAATTTCGAGGACGAAATTCTTTTAAGGGGGGAAGTTTGTAACGACCCTAGATTTTAATTTGATTTAAATTGATAATTAAATGAAATTTGAATAAAAATTTATAAAATTAATTATAAATGGAAGCGAGTTTCCCCGACTCGAATATAAAATATATTAAGTCAAATTGATTTGAAAATTTGCATATATGTGTATATATGAGAATATATATATGTATATGTTGAATTTTAGATAAATTCTTAAATAAATGATTTTGGAAAAATAAATAAATTGATTAAATGATAAATGATGATAATTTGAGTTGTATAAAATATATGTTTATATAGAGAAATATAAAACAATAATTTTTAAAGTAAAATTTATGATAATTATATAAACTAAAAATACAAGTACAAAATAAAATAAAAGAGAGAAATAAAATAAAATATACGTTGTAAATTTAATACGTATGTTAGAAATATGATTAGAAGATAAATTATAAAACAAAAACAATAAGTATAAAACAAAACTAAAGCAAAGTAAATATCTATGTGCAAATAAAATGAAGAAGCAAGACAAGTATGTAGCTTGCAAAAGAAAGAAATCAAATAGAATACAAAGCAGGTTATAAAGCTAACTAAATAAACATATGCAAGGCAAGTATAAACAAAATAAAGTATAAACAAAAGTGCACTGGTACAAACATGAACAAAGCAAAGACTGCACATTTATATTTTAAAAGAAAAAGCATGAAGACAATAAACATATATTTAATTTATGCAAAGTATATCTCCAGCCACCAATCAGTAAAGGGAAGTGAAATAAATATGCAAGGCTGTAAGCTAAAGAAAAGAAAGTACAGGTAGGTAGGGGATGAAGTAAGGCAAAAAGCAATATGTATACAAGTAGGTTAAAGCAAGATATCAGAGAGTTATCTTCAGCCTCCAAATAAAGATATTCCTGTCCAACTTTTTGAAAAAAAAAAAAAAAAGAATATGTAGGCTAAGTTGAAAAATCTGTATACACTTTTGAATGCAAGGACAGCAAGTATATGTTTAAGTAAGAACATAATGAACAAAGCATTATAATATCACCCTGTTGTACTAACTACACCTGTAGCTTCATATATACACCTATTCCTTCTAGTTCAGCAAGAAAAAGAAAAAAAAAACTGAAGTAACATCACTCAAACTCAAACAAACTCCCATTTAAAACAAGCAACTTCACCCATGCTGTATTGTACAAACCAGATATCACCTTGTACAAAGGGATATCAATTGGTAGTTCTTTCCATACTTCAAACAAAATTCATTTCAGTTCGTTCCCAAGACTAAGCAAATCAGAGAAATATAGCAAGCATTTTCATTTTTTTCAAACTTAAACAACTTCTCAACAAAATAAACAAGAAGATCAAGCTAGCAGTTTTCAGCCTGTTCAAAAAGATGCAGCTCTGTTTAATTTCTTTTGCCAGGTGAGTAACATCACCTTTCTAATCTAAAAATGAATATGGTTACATTTTCTATGATAATTATTTTTGTGATATATATGTATGTTTCTCTGCATATATGGATGGATGTTATACACTTGTTGAAATCTCTGGAACAAAATCTCTGGAACAAACTGTTCCAGTTTTCAAGTTGAAGTTGATTCAAAGTTTATTCTTATTATTATTTCCTGATAACTTTTAAAATTTCAAACATGATAAGTTGAAACTTAAATACCATCTAGATTTTGAAAACAAGTTTAAGTAGTTTAGTTTGAAAATTTCCTGTAAGTAAGAAAAATACAGTTGAAGCTTAAATAATGGGATAAATCAAATGTCGTGTTATATTGATTCTGGTATATGCCTCGAATCATCTTTGAAAAGTATGATTTTTAAAATAAAAATCCAAATTTTAAATGTTGAATTGTATGTAAGTTTTGGAATTTTCTGGAAAATACATTTTTGGCGATTTCTAATGATCGTGGCGACTGGAGGGGCTGAGCCTTCTTCTGGTGATGGAGGAGCCATTGGAGGGTCGAAGAAAAATGGGGGAAGGTGGCCCGGTTGGTCGTGGTGGCGGCGGTGTGGGGATATGTTTTGTAAACCTAATTTTTTCCCACGTGAGAAATTTGTGCACCGCTGTCTCGGGGAAGCACCGAGTGCCTCGGGGTTCTGGGGGATGGAAGGGATCGAGTTGACGCGTCGAAGGCCGGAGTTGTAGGCTGGTCAGTGGTCGGGGGTCGGAGAACATGGCGTTGCCAGGTTTTGGGGGGTTTTTGTTTTCGCGTGTTCCAGGTTTCGGCCTGATGCTCATTTTCGATTCGAAGGGAGGATGGAGGTTCTGATGGTCGGAGATTTGTACGTGGGAGATCGTCGACTTGTTCGACGTAGTGGCGGTGCCGGAAGATCGCCAGCGGCGAAGTGCACGTGCACGAGCACTGTGTGTTCTGGGTATTTGGTTGCCTGGGAGGAACTAGAGTTTTTCTTGCGTCGAACTCGAGTGGATCAGGTCATTTACTCGAAGCATTAACAGGGGGGGCCTCGGGTCAATGAGTTGTTTCAGGGTTTATAACCTGACAGAGTTCTGTTTTTTTTAAAAAATTTAAATGAAATTTAAATTTAAAGCAGAATGTAAAACAGGGGTTTTGAATTCAAAATTTAACTTTGTAATTCAAATGAACTTTTGAATCCAAGGTTTAGAAAAAAAAATGAATTTGGTTTTTAAATAAAGAAATAAAAATCAAGTTTTTAAAAGCAAGTTAAAACCAAAGTTTTTAAATCAAAGTTAAATTATTGGATTCAAAGTTCTTCTATGAATTCAAATCTGAAATTTCAAATCAGTTTTTAAATCTGTATGTTTAAAACAAGTTTAAATTAATTTTTTTTAGGTAATTAGTTCCAAACAAATGTTTAAATTTGATTTTGATAAAATTCTTCTATTTAAGGATTTTAAATGAAAGGTTAAATAAATTGTTTTAAATTAAAATTTGCCAGTTAAAATGCAATGTAATTTAAAAAGCTAAAATTTTTATCTAAGAATTAAGTAGTTTAATTTAAAGGCTTTTCTTATATAAGTAATAAAATGTTCTTTTTCATTTCTCTTAAAAAAAGTGTATAAATTTATATTTAAATTTGGCTAATGTTAAATGGTAAATCATTTTGAATCTTGAATTCAAAATGGAATTCAAATTTAAATTCAAAAAGAGTAATGTTTTTAAAATACACTTTAATATTCCTTTAAATCATTATTAAAGGAATAAATTATCTCAGAAATAATTAAAGGGTGAAAATGATTTAACTTAATTAAATAATGATTAATCAAGGAGTCTAAGCATAATTACTCGATGTAATTAAATTGTGACTCATTAAAATAAGTGATTTGGGATGAGCACTTATTGTAGCCAGTTAAGGATAATTAATTGAATGATAGTTAATTAAAGATGTACTAATTAATGAGTTATAATTAATTGAAGATTAATTTGGTATTGTAAGTAGTTAATTAATCAAATGATTAAGATAAAATTTCATTTAATGTAATTAAAATGTTGATTTATCCATAAAGATAATTAATTACTTAAAAATAATTATTTAATAAAATTAATAAAGGTTAAATAATTTTGTAATTTACCTAAGGTTAATCTAATTAATTTATTAATTAAGGATAATTAATTAAAGTGTTTGATAAATTAATTTATATCAAATTATTTGTAATTAATTTATAAATCAGGATTAGATAATTAATTTATAAGTAATTAATTTACTAGGAAATAAATTGAATTGATTAGGATTAAGAGAATAGTTAATCCTGCTTATAAATGTTTATTGAATGATGGACCTTACTTATGAATGATTGAATTAAATGAGTTGCCTTGAATTGATTATCCTATCTGATTTGTGATATTTTGTTCTATAGATTGAGCTGTGTGTATTTATTTACATTTGTATATTATCTGTGAATCTGTGTATGGTCGATAAGCGTTATAGTTTATATCGCTTATCAACTATATTTTTGTGTTTTAATCTGTGATGATTGAAATGATGTTGCACTATTGTGTTAAACCCCTGGACCCCACCATACACACACAAATATGGATTTCACGAGGAAATCGGTTAAGTCACAGATGTTTGAAATAGTTTTAAATTTGAATTTTTAAATCCAAATGTTTTGGAAATGGAATCGAACTAAATGTGAAAAGCAATTGAAAAGGGAATTTCAAAGATGGAAATTTATTTTGAATAACTGGATTAAGTGTTGGAATTTAAATACTTTAAATTAAATTTGAATTCAATATTCAAATTGAATTCTGTAATTTGAAACTAGGGATTAATGATATTATACTAGTCATTGTGAGTTAAATCATTTTTAAAGGTATGGTTTTGGGAATTCGAATTTAACCCAAGGATTTCAACTCGTATAAATGAATCAGATTTCCAAAATGAAAACGGTTGTTTTCAAATGATAAACACTCTTAAATAAAGAACTGAGATTCCAGTTAATTAGGGGAATTTCAAGGTTGAATAGAGAAGTGATTTTCCTAAGTTATGAATGAATTCTTTTTGAAAGCTATGAATTAAATCTGTTTATTTTAACAGATTTAAATTGATGATTTGTTTAAATCAAATTGAAATGAAATTATTTTGAAGTCTATAAGTTAAATCTTTGATTTAAAGATTAACGAGTTAATCAAATTGAAATGAAAATTGATTTGGAAAATCTGTGAATGAATCTTTTGTTTAAAAGATTAAAACGTGAAAATTGTTTAAACCGTTAAAGGTTGTGAAAATAAATCTTTTTTGTTAAAAGATTTGAAATGGTAATTGATTAAACCATTTGAAAGAAAAACTTTGGATTTTTAAGTTGTGACTTAATTGAAATCCCAATATCCATATGTTTTTGAACTATTTCGCTCACTATTCGGTTTAGCCGGGAAAGGACCTTTGTGTCGTATAACCCATTCCGAATATGTGATACGTCGTTATGGATAGCATTTGAAGACCGGTGATGAAGACCGGGTATTTGCGAAAGCGATAGGATGACCTATCGATTGTTTCTGCACCGAGTCGCGCCGGTATAGAAACTCCCTAAGTGATGGGAAATCCGATCGGGATTGTGAATATCCGAATTGCAAGGACTTCTTTGTAAGTGCCTTCGGTTCTGTTCGATCCCAGAACAGACTTGTATGGATTGTATGCCTGACATTACAAGTTGAGATGTAAAGCTGATTTCTTTCAAATATATTTCTGTTGGTGGTGGAGAATTTATTCTCTTAGCTTAACACCCTTCTCTGAGACGTACGAGCTCAGAGGTTATGTAGTTGAATGTTATCAGCGATATATTCCCAATTTGGTAATGTGACATGCTGAGTGTGGCTGTGAAATGATCATTGTGTTGATTATTTGTGATAGGATCGTTTATTTGATCGTCTATCCTGGTGATCATTTCTATGATCATTTGTTGACCCAAAGCATGGCTTTTGTATAAAGTATGTTTTTGTGGACGTGACTTCGTCGAGCCTCACACCCGTGAATGGTCAAAACAGGAAAGAAGCAGCAAGGTTATGAGGGGTAGCACCCTTTAGGATATGTGCATTTCCTTCTGGAAAAGGGTGGTATCATGGTATGGAGCCCAGATACTTACTCATGTTGAAAACACTTTGTTATGATTGTGTGAATTGATTAGAGAGCTCTCGGATAAAGGTCCCAAAGGACCGGGGGATGGCATATTCGGTCAGTTGTTACTCAGTTAGGGGTAACCCGGCCTTGTGTTGGTAGAGATCCGGTTTGGTTCTCGGGGATGTCCATCCAGAGGCATTCTCATGTGGCAATGGGAAGTTCCTTGGCCTGACCATTTGTTGGAAATTCAAAGAAACAATACGAGACTTGTACGGTTTTAGTTGTAGAACCTGCCATGGAATGTGGCGGTAACCTGCTATTGAACATGGTTAGCTATAGTAGGCATACGATAATGGTCGTATGTTGGCTAAGATTAATATTCTATTTTCGAAATGATTTATACTACACTATGCACTAGTAATAATACCAAATGTTTCTTTTTAATGCGTATCAAGCATCTTTGACTATCATAAGGAGAAATCTCCTCCGATTCTGCGTTTGCATTGTGTGTGTGTGCGGGAGGCCTTATGGTAGTCTCATTTTTAAAAAGCATTGCGAATTGAATTTAAAAATATTCCTCTATTTTGATTTTAAAGTTAAGTAAACTGTTTTGAGTTCTCACACCAGTCACATGACTGACTCGGAGTTTATTGTTTTCCTTCCTAAACTCTGTGTGCTTATTATTTTCTACACGAGCAGTCTAGAGTTGGGTTTTTTTTCAGATAGTTAGATATAGTGGATTATCTGGAGTTAGTTCAGTCTTTGGATCGCACCAATCTCGCTTATCTTTGTGCATCGTTATTGGGAGTTCGAGCTATTGCTGGATTGATTCTTGGAGATGGAGTTCAGATTTGGAGTTCTTCGTTGAAGACTGTTTTAGAGTTATTTGTTCCACTGCTAGATGTTATCTAGTTTTCTTTTCCGCTGCTATTTATTGTATCATATCTCTGATGTATATTGATATCTATTGGATCATCTGTTGTATCAGATATTGTATCAAAGCTGTATATCAATGTATTATTCTTTTTATTCCGCTGTGTTGTTTACTTAATGATTGTTATAAGCTCCGGCGAATCGGGTTTGAACGGTCGAATCTATGGCATTCGAATACGATTTGAAGTATGGATGTTGATTTTCGAGCGGGCAAAATACGAGTCGTTACATTGGAACCCCACGTTCGATCATTGCTCCAGCAACTCCATTAAGCTAACCTCACCGGCCAGACCCGAACCAAGAACCATGCAAAATCAATTTCCTATCGCTTCGTCGACTCTAAATTTTGCATTGATTTGACAGATACATCCCATTCTTCGACTCTTGTGCATTATATACACAAGGATACAACTCTCAACAATGAGTAAATCCATCAAAGACCTATTTCAAGGTCCCTAACTCTAAGTTGCTCTGAATAGTTTTTCAACGATATAAGAATTCATAAAAAAAACACACACATAATCACATCGAACATCCAATCATTCAAACATACATCAGACTATAGCAATTCATCATGTAAATACATCTATAACATTGCTTCCACATTAGTTGCTAAGATGTATTGTACATATGTTATTATAAATGTATGTAGGCTGTAATAGAAATTTGTTTGCTTGTTGGTGCATGTATATTTTTTTATTTAGTTTGGTTGAAAACGCCAATTGAAGGTGATATAGTGTTAGAAAATATCCGCTAGGATAAGATTTCATGCATAGATTTTTGTGCATACCGATTGAGTTGAAGATGAAAGATGACAGACTTGAGGATGTGCTTTGGACTTCGGGATGATGCTAAAATTATAGATCTGGAGAAAGGATTGAATTAAATTTGAATTAGAGTTCTAGATTTATAATTTTACTTTTGTTTTTGTTCTGGTTTTCTTCTACACTACTCTTCTCTTATTTCCCTTATCTCTCCACTTATACACATATGCAACATAATATTTTGCTTTTAGAAATTTAGAAATTTGGAGAAAAGAGAATAGTAGAGCTCTACTCTATGATCTAGAAAATATGAGAAGAGAAGTGTGAAATACGGTTGTTTTATGGTGGTTTGGAGTTAACATGGAGCGTTAGATTTATTTAGAGAATCTTTAAATTTGATCCAAGATGCCCCTTCATTTGTCAACGCGCAAGTAAAATATTAGAGTGCATCACATTCGTCCATTTGTAATTTAAAATCCATGATTTAACATACTCATGGGTTACTTACTTGTTACCTAAGGTCGACGGCTACCGGTCGACCTAAGCGACTTGTTAGTCGAACTATAGCCTGTTAAATGCATTTGTTAATTATTTTCACATTTCAAATTATTGTATGTATCGTTTTCCTCTTTTAATCGATCGTTATAATTTATTTATGTTAATTGCAGTCTTAGCGTTAAGCTACTATTATTGTTGACTATTTGTAATTAACATTGGTTAATTATTATTTGTTTCCTTAATTACATATGTAATTTTTTTCGACTTTAAATTCCGAAGTTAATAAATTTTTCATTTGAGCTCTGATCGATAAAGTTTATGTATGAAAATTGATCAAACAATCACCACGAGCCCAATGGTATAAGTTTCATAGCCAAATTCGGATGTTTGCAAAACTTCTATTTTTAGCAATATTACTTATTTATTTCAATTCTTTTTAATTAATTGCCTGTAAAACCGCGGTACACATAACGTTGTTATATGATTGGTTTTGAGAAAACCGATTGGAGAAGTTGGGATAAGATTCCATAATTGTTCCTAGTGCAAGTGGAAGATTGATAAGGGTATGCCCTAGGGGAAATTGTGTAATTTGATACATGTATCTAACTCGATAACCAATCGTATTTGAAATAAAAGGTATT
This sequence comes from Allium cepa, assembly GCA_030765085.1. NCBI lineage: Eukaryota > Viridiplantae > Streptophyta > Magnoliopsida > Asparagales > Amaryllidaceae > Allium > Allium cepa. Next base: position 602,799,560 of record CM060934.1, on the reverse strand, counting down.
TTCTTTCTATTATATACATGATACAATGTGTTATATTAATTAATTCAATTAAAAGCATATTTAATATAAAATCCACAAAAGGTATATTTTGTGATAGTAGTTACAAGTTGTAACCGTGAGTAGTTTATTACAACGAAAACAATTATACCATGTTAAACGTTTCTAGTCAAGTTGCATCGAGATTGGACACTACAACAAAAACATCCTTTCACAACTACCAAAAACAGTTGTAATAGGAGTATTACAATGTACGACCATCCATCATAATATTTGGAGTTGTAATAGAGCAATTTTTTTACAACTGTCTTTGACAATTGGAAAATAATTTTTTGAAACTACCTCTTGCAGTTGTGAAAAAGTCTTTTACAACTTCTTTTGGCAGTTGCAAAAGATTTTTTCAACTGCCATAGGTAGTTGTAAAAGAGCTCTTTACAATTGTGATTAGCAGTTGTAAAAGATTTTTTTTACAATTGCATTTAGTAGTTGTGGTAAAAAAGAATGCAATTTTTTTTTAATTAATTTTTTTTTCTTCATTAGTTTACCAATAGTTGTATTGATAATAATGATAATTGAATAATATGCAACATATTAATACCAATAGAAAATAAAACTTCAAACATGTTCTGCAAACTTACATGTGAGCCCAAGTTAACATGACTCTACAAAATAAAGTTATGCCCATAATAAATATGATAAATTACTGTTTGCGAGCTTCTGCCTTCTTACTTACGTTTGTAACCTTTTGGTCTTTCCATTTCTTTGCAGCCTCCGCCTTTTCTGGCATGATCAAAGCTAGGTGATCTAAATTCTTTCTAGACTATTCAGTTCTCCCCTACTCCTGCAATTGCATGCATCACTAATGAGATCTTTATTTCTCAAGTTTCTCTCTTTCACATCTTGATAATTCAGTTGTTTTGTCTAGATTTGCATCTTTGGCTTTAATATCTTTGGTTTTACCAAGTTTGAGTTCATAATCTCAATAGTGCCCTCAATGCCTTTGTGGTTCTCACTATCCACTTCGAGTTCCTCTTCTATTTCATCCTTTGAAGTGTATTCAACTTCCTCCTACTTAAAATTGCAAAGATGAGACGAAGTGCCAGAAGCCATCTCTTTGGTAGTAGAGAATACTCTTCGTCCCGTGGGCTTTCACTGGAACTTTCCTCTTCCTATTAATTTAGATTAATCAAATCAACTAAAATTGGAAAAGGTTTAGGAAATAAAGTAGCTGAGGATTTTATCAGTGTTACTGCCAATACAACCTAGCAAAAAAAAAAGTTACACAACAACTAAATTTTATTTTAGGTTCATTGAGTTTAGAAATAAACATAGCAACCAAATTCTATTCTAGGGACCATCAAATTCATAAACAAGCACAGCGATCAAATAGGTTATAAAAAAAATAGAGCGAGATATCATGTCACAGCAATGAACAGGTTACATCCATCAGTAACATATAACTATAATTTAATGTGTGTTAAAATTCCATACAGGCTGCCGAATTATAAAATAAGACCAAAGCATCAAATATTAGCAATATTGAACCATATTTGCTTTTCCAATCACTAAGTAGAGTGCAAAAGTAGGCTCACCAAACTTTAAGGCTGCTTTTTTCATCACATCTGATTTTATGACAATTGAACCATGATATGAACCTAGAAACTATCCAAACTATAGAATGATAACAAAGCAAAGCCATCATATACATAAACAATGCGTGTAATCACATATTAATCCATAATTAGCTTAATCAACATCGTCAAATTGATTAGGATTAGTTCGGAAGAGAGTGACCTCTATAGCCATGCCTACTAATTAAAAAATAACCCCAATTACTCTAGTTGTCTCACATTTACACATGCAACTCTAGTGAAGAAGTATCATAGGGACTATAAGGTTCACTTATGTTTAAATATGATTAATTCTTGATCGGAAGATGAATGTAAATTACAATTGGTGTTCACCTTCTATCCTTGTTTTCTCTAAAAAAACATGAATAAAATAATGCAATAATAGTCCATATATCGTCCTAAAACTAAACAAAGCCACAATAACTAAAATTTGGATCATGTAACATACCACAACAATTAAATTCAAGATTGAACACATGAAAGAGATTATATGTAGAAATTAAAGTTCAACTCACATAGAAGTGCATAAATTCCCAAAGCGAAGATGAGTTGCTGCGAATTCCTGACTTCATTCTTCTTTTCTCTTCAGCTGCCTCTTCGGATTTGAGGTCAAAATTAGAAGCTCAAAATGATCTAGTGTTGCCGACTTCGATTTGGATAAGAATGAATGAATGATGAAAACAATAAATGCTATTGTTTCGATTTGAGTAGAGTGTTTAATGCCGAAGTTTTTTTTCTAAATTATGTAACACTCACACAAGGTGAGACATAGAGCAACAAATCATCAAACTCTTAGCTACCAATTTGGTGTAGGAGCCCAAAAATTTGGTTTTGAAGCCAAAGGAAAATTTGATTTTGGAGCCAAGGAAAATTTGTATGCCTTCAATTTGTAACATCCTATGTATATTAGGTCCAATGTAGGACTTTTAATGAGTATCCAAAAAATTCGAAATCCGTCTGTATCCATATCTGAAATATGAAAAATTATCTCATATCCGAAAAATGAATACGAATATGGATATGATCGCATAATTATCCGTCTGGTTTTAATCAAGATTATAGTTAATTTTTCGTGTATTTTAATAGATAAAATGATTATTATTTATTATCTTATATAAGTAAAAAAAGTTAGCATGAATATAAAGATTAATATTTGCTACTTAAAATTATTTTTCCTAGCATATTTATTATTTCACATATTTTTAGTACTAAAATTGATTTATAGGGCATCAAATTTTTTTATATATATTTTTTAATTTTTTTAATATTAAAATTTAACATTTAATTATTATTATTATTCAATTATTATTTAATTAATTATTATTTAATTAATTATTATTTAATATAAAAATTTATTATTATTTATTAATTACCAGTATTTAATAGTGAATTATTTATAAATTACTAATTATTGATTAAATATTAAATATTTATTAATTGATTATTTATTATTAATTTATCTGTTATCAATTAATTATTAATTACTACTATTAATTAATTGTTAATTACTAATTATTAATGGGAATTATTTTATATTTCAAATTCACTATTAATTTTTATTATTTGATAGTAGTTATTAATTATTATATACTAATATTTAATTATTATTATTATTTAACAATTATTTATTTAGTATTAATTTTATATTGATTATTAATTATTAATTATTATTATTTAGTATTGATTTTTAACACATAATTATTTTTTAATGTTGATTTTCAACTTTTAGTTATCATTTAATTATTGTTCATTTAATTACTATTTATTATAAAATAATTATTATATATATTAATTATTAGTCACTATAATAATAATTAAATTATTAATTATTAATTATAATTAAATATTAAGTATTTATTTATTGGTTATTAATTTATGAATTATTAATTAATTATTATTAATTTCTAATCATTAATAAGAATTATTTCATAGTTCAAATTAATTATTAATTGTTATTATTTAACCGTAGTCATTAATTATATGTTAATATTTAATTATTATTATTATTTATATATTAATATTTTAAAATATTATTTACCAATTATCATTTTTAATCTATTATTAATTTTTTAAGAGTTATCAAAAGATAATTAATAAATATTAATTTATACTTCTTAACTATTACTTTTTAGTTATTCAAATTAATTATTACTTCTTAATTATTTATATTAATTATTCATTATTGAAAATTAATTCTTATTTATTGATTATTACTTATTTAATAATAATTAGTTATTATTTATTAATTATTATATTAGTTAATCATTGAATAGTAATTATTAATATTAACTATTTCACATTTTCTTATTAATTATTAATATTTTTAATTATTAAATTATTAATTATTAAGTATTATTATTTAGTTATAATTGTTAATGTATTACTACAACAGGCAAATGAAATAGGTTGTAATAGGTATTTATTACAACCGGCAAAAAAGAAGAGTTATTAATAATTGGCATCTATTATAACAGACAAAGGAAAAAAGTTGTAATAGACATCTATTATAACTGGAAAAAAGAGTTGTAAAAACATGCATCTATAACAACTGGCAAAATAGAAAGGTTGCAATAGACATCTACTACAACTGGCAAAATAAAAGAGTTGTTGAAAAAAGTTTATTACAACTTTTTGAAAAAAAGGGTTGTAAAAAAATCTTTATTACAACTGCCATTTTATGGCCGTCGTAAAAATATAGTTGCAATAAGGTCCTTTTGTTGTAGTGATATCGATATATTCATTGAGATTAGAGTATGCACCGCTCTTCAAATATTGGGTAGTGTATTACTCATGACTATTGGAGGATCCTAGGAGTTACTTACCTATAGTTATTTGATAACTATGTAATGATTCACTCAATTGTTTTATGTTGGTTAATATAACTAAGGTCAAACATAAAATATCAAAAATATCAATGCGACTGATTTATATGGTTCTCTCGATTTTAGAATACCGTAGATTTTCAATGCGAAAGCTTCGCTTTGATTATAGTCAAATTATAATCCATTAGATGAATATAATTGGATCGAGTGGAAGTATTGGAAGCAAAGCACTATTAAAGAGAGGATATGTTTCCCTAGTCATACGGGGTCAGTATCACGATCAACTCAAGTCAACTCAAAGTCAAAGTCTTTGACCAGAGCAGTTCGATTAATAATGGTTGTTATTATTGAACCAAGGACTTTATATTTGGACTATAGAGTTGAATATGTATGATATTATAATTTTGACCATTACCAAATTCAATAAGTCCAAAGTGATGGTTTCAACGAAGGGAATTGGTGTAAAATAAAAGTCACAATCGGGTAACGCTTAACAAAGTGAAACTGAATTTTAGTGAAACCAAGTAAGCGATATATTTGGCCAAAATGCCACATTACCTGCTAAATGATGTGTGAACTTTAATATCTGAATAGTTCGATATTAATCGTTGACCAAATTTACAATTGACAAGTCATACAACTTAAACGATGAATTTTCCTTTGAGTAAATGATATAATTTTTATCAATTAATTAAATTAAATATTATTTATGAATAAATTTCATTTGATAGATGAATATTAAATGTATTTATAAAATTTATAAATACTTTAATTGATATACAATATCGATAAGCGTTTTAAATTAGATTTAAAATGCAAAATATTCATTCAGGCTCTAAATGGGTTCATAGTCCAACATGGAGTTGATAGGATCAGCTGGAATAAATGGGTTAGAGGTGGCTATCTAATGGGTTGAAAATGATTGAATGAGTGGCTAAGATGGAAGGAGATTGAGTAAAAGTTATGATCCTAAACTCTCTCCTTTCCTTAATTTATATAAACATCTTTTCCTCCATTTAATAAGGATCTTTTTTGGAGCCTCCATTGATATTCGTTTGCTGCCTGACCTATCCTCTCTCATCTCTCTAATATCCTAAGCTCAAATCAAATAAATTTAGTTGTTATCTGATAGCTGAAGGTCAATGATTCAAGGACTAGCAATCTGCCGAATCATAAAAGTTTTCAAAAGGATAATTCATCCTTTCAAAATATGCTTCAAGATTGTGGTTCTTAGCTATGATTTCCATTGAATTATTGTTTATAGTCTTCTAAATAACATTTCATTATATTATTATTATTGTTATACTTTTGACCAAAATTGGATTTGCTAGCCATTTTGGATAAAACACTTCTCTGATAAACCCATTGTCCAATAGCTTTCTTATTTCTTCTTGTAGAGCCATTGTGCAAATTTTATCAAACTGTTTGTTCTTTTGCTTTATTAGAGTAAACTTTGGACCATGATTAAGTGCATAAAACATTATTGTGGGATCAATTCCTTCCATATCGGCATGAATCTAAGTGAATATGTTTTTACTTGACTATAGAAAAATATTAATTCTTTTCTTTCATCCTCGTTCTTCCTTCTTCCTATCATTACCACATTGTTACAATCTTAAGGTCCTAAACTTATTTCTTCTAGGTCTTTAATAGATTGTGCAATTTCTTAATCATCTCTGGAATCTATGTCTGGTATTATCTCCTTCATAACTTCATTCTTTTCTTGTTGATTTTATTCAATTCCATATACTTCCTATTTCTACCTTCTAGTTTGACCTTCTTGCCATGCATTTGGTGCACTTGTTGTTGGAAGACTTTGTCTGATTGCCTTAGATAATAGTGCTCGAGGACTGATATGCAAGGTCTTAGGAGTTTTAATTTCTCTTTTTTTATTTAAAGTAGGCCTATAACAAATTTCACCCTCTTATTATACTGCTCGGTTATGGCGAAATAGATTTCATGAAAACTAAATTGTTCTCCTTGCACATTCCTCCATCCCACCTTATAATGGAACTTCACAAGCAGATGCTTTAGGGAGATAAAGGCATCAATCTCATCCATCATAGGTTGTCCGAAGAACGCATTATAGTAAGATGGCTGGTTCATCATGGCAAACAACGTTTCAAACATCCTCGTATAAGGTGGTGTTCCAATTTGAACAAACAGCTTGATTTGACCAATCGATGTGGAGCCTTTGGTGTTGAATCTAAAGATCAGTTCCAAAATTGTCTCAAGCTTCTCTTTTGGAATTCCTATTTGATCAAATGCACTTTTAAAAATGAAGTTAAATGCACTTATAGTGTCAGCTAATACATTTAACACAAGTGAAAGTCTGATTTAAGCAGTTATTATGGGAGGGTCATTGTGTGGGTATCAAACTCCTCTTAATTACCTTGGAGTCATTACCAAATCTAGAACTTAAATGGAACTTTTAAAAATATTTGACAGAGGCTCCTCACGTACTGAATAGATTCCTTTCTTGGCCTCTTCTATATACCTGTTTCTTGCTCCTTTACTCATTCTCTCGATACGTGGCTCTTTGTGAATTACATCAATGTCGTTAATTGGTTACAGCTTTCCAAAATGTTGGTGTTTTTAACTTAAGGTTTCTCATTACGAAGAACTTCTTGATAAGTTTTAACCTAATCTTTAAGCACCCTTTTCTAATCTTATTTTGAATGATTCCAGCTAAAACATGACGATCATCAATCTAGTGCCCATTTACTTTATGAAAAGCGTAATAATCTCCTCCTTTGTTTGGTTCAGGATTTCTCCTCGATTTAAACGACATGGGATAATCGAGCTTGTCTTTAGTCATAACATATATGTAGGAGATGATTTGTTTTAGTTCAATATAATTGGTTTTAGCAAATTCGTCCCATTTACCGTTATTATTTGGGACCATAAGCCTCCCCTCTCTCTCTGATTCCATTTGTTGTGGAAAATTTCTTCCATTTAGATGAATTTATCCACTTGGAAATGAAAGTCTTGCAAATCTTTGTAACTTGAGTGTATAGATCTTTCAAAAAAGGGGGTGTTTTCAATCAATCCAGACTTCATTGCCATTAACTTTTCTAGATTACTCACTTTTTCCGCCTTATTTGGTTCAACATTGAATCTCTTCAGATAATTCCTCAATAACTCTCCCAGTTTTTGGTCTATGTTAGCCAACACACTTGGATCGATTGTCGGTTCCCAAGAGGTGCAAAATTGATCTAATGACCAAGATTTTTGATCCGCGAAAATTGACACTAATATGTCCACTTTATTGCGTGTCGAGGATTCGAATGTTGGAAAACCCAGTTGTTAGGGAAAAATAAAGAAGGAAGAAGACAAGAAGAAAACTAAACAACATAGAATCTCACAGCGGAACGGATAATCTATAATATAAAAACAAATCTTTACACAAACAAAATCTAATATATGTATATACAGACATTAATCAAAATATACTAGCTTATTTCAGCATGGATAGTTATAACAGCCTATCCTTACAATTGCTGACATATACTATAATGAATATAGTAGAAAATAACCATCTACGTGAATACGTCTCTGGGCCTCCAAATTGTCTCCTGATGCTCAAAAGCATCCAACTAAATTTGTAATATGCTCGGTCTGATACCCGAGCATTATAAGAAAAATAACACTTGAGTCGGTCTAGAAAACCAACATGAGAAAACACACCCAATTAGATTTTAGACACGGACGTGTTAACCATTTCATATGAAATTGTCCGATATTATAATAGTGTATAGATACAAATACTAATTAATCATAGCCAAAATTGTTACATTAATTAAATTCTAGCATAATAGGTTCTATACTCAAAACCGTAAAGGCTCGCATTAGAAAATGGATTCCATGCTATAACAAGGTAAGAAACTACCTTCCGAAGGTACATCTCTAGGTAAATGCACCAGGGTCTAACAAGAACATCTTGTACCCCTGCCATATAGGATTGTCCTACCGCTTAACTAGTAGTACTGAATATGATCACCTCGCCTGGGCCTCGAAGCATACAAGAAGAGAAAGCAATCGATCTAGATTGGGAATGACCATACCCTGATGGGAGCGACCCACTTGGCCCTGCTGCATGTCCTATTTTTTTCATTTCTCTATTGATGAGGCTCGAGGCTACGATTTACATTTATATAGCACTTCTCACTGGAATGCTAAGACTGTCCTCCAGGTAACAATGCAATATCATCATTCACCCATACAAGCTCGTTTTTGGGTCGAACGAAACACTTATGAGCTCCATCTTCAAATTCCATCATCTTCAAGATGTCTTCACTTCGAAACACATTCGTTGGATCGAAGTGGTTTTTAGATAACATATCCGATCTTGGTCTCTTCGAAATAATTTTCGATAATTCCCGATAAACTCAACCCCGGTTCTTTAGGAAATAAGTAGTCAAAGATAAGATCGGAGATCATCTCCTAATCGTAAGTGGACGAATTTCCTTATCACTGTCCTAGGAGAACAAAATGAGATGTATATGCACAGTGCAGCATCATCGGAGATGGCTATGCCATATAACTCACGTGTTTCTCCTAGATATTTCCAAAGTTAAGTTTGGGTCTAATTTCGATAGTCGTTTATTTAACTATCAAAAACAAACATTCAATTAAGGATTTATTTCATAGGGAAAAAACAAACATTGGTTAACTATGTAAGTAATCACTGGCCTCTTTTAATAAATCTTTCATTCATTAGAAATCACTTCGTGATTTACTTGTGTAAAAATATTTTTACAAAGGTACAATGCAAATCCTATATTTCAATACTTAGAAAATATCTATATACTTATCACAACGGTATAAGTATATTGATAAAACTGAGACAGATTTTCTTTTTATTTGATTCGAAAATCATTTGCAGAACTCTTTATAATTCTCTAAAAACATTTATAATCCATTTTATAAATCTTCTAGACCATTTATGAAATTCTTTTATACATTTCAATCGATTGTAAAAAAATTATACATTTCCAAAATCATTTATAAAGCCTTTATAAATACATAAAACTATTTATAAAAATCTTTTTATAAATCTATAAATCCACTTCTAAAATTTATTTATAAATAACTAACTATTTATAAACTCTTTCACGATGTAAATAACTTTCCCTTAAGTCTTCAAACCATTTTTTATAACACCTTCATAAAATCCAAGTCTTCCAACTCTATTCATAGGTCTCGGAAACATTTATAAATAATTACAAAAATTACTTGAAAACACTATTATATATAATAAAATTTATTATAAATAAACATTATAAATAAATGGAAGTTATTAATTTTAAAACATCATAAAAATAATTATTAATAATTTTAAAATATAGTTAAAGATACAATAATAATTAATAATTTTAAAACATTGTTAAAGAAACAATAACAATTAATCTTTACAATTTTTATAATAATGATTTATTTTCAAAACCTTATTAGTCATTCTTATTATTAATTTCAAACCATAAGTATTCTTCAAATAATTAACATTTCAAAATATTAGCATTTTGACAAATACTTTGAAACATTGTTAACTATGAGCAAATTACTTTAAAAACAACACCAATATAATCAAACAATTTTAAACCAATAAATAATTTTAAATAACATTAATATAATTAAATAATTTTAAAACGAAATATTAAATATAATTAATTAATTTTAAAATAATATGTTAAACAAAATAATATATTAAACATAATTAAATAATTTTAAAATAATATATTAAATATAATTAAATAGGCAATCTTTAAAACAAAATATTTCCAAAACCCAATTTTGGAATCGAAAATCGTTTGCTGTCTCAAAAACCAATTCCAACTCAAACGACACTTTATAGTATTTTTTAATTATTAATTAAGCGGATAGCAACCCAACACTTAACCAATATCGATATTGATTTTCTATCACTACTGGGTTTAGTTTTCAACATATAATAATGTTATAAACATAGCATCCAGAATTAAGTTCATTTTCAATAATCCATATAAAAGAAATATTGTTGAAACAATTCAACAATAGCGAGGAATCCCATTGGATCCCTCCAACCTTGTCCCCTGCATCATAACTTATATATATATATATATATATATATATATATATATATATATAATCAACAGTTGTGAGGAATTCCATTGGATCCCTCCAACCTTTTTTTCCTGCACCATAAATGTTATATAACCATAGAATAAAAATCAACTACTTCGAGCCAGGATTCGTATACAAAGGGTCATCTGCTCTTACACAGGAACGTAATAGGGTCTCATCCGCTCCAAGGGTGGGATATATCCAAACAAACTACTAAATATAGTAATTCATCCAAATAATTATTCAACGATTTTTATCAACTATATATCATACTAGTTAACTAAAAAAGTGAGTTTAACTCAGCGAAATTTCGTATTGTCATCGAGGCATTTCGGTTTGGAACTAAAACTGAACAACATCCGATTTTAGCTCAAATTTCAATAGTCTTCAAATTCATCTAAACTTGTTCCACTGTAAAGTTTTCGTCATTATGAGCACGATGCAAAAATCCACGCCTCGATTAGACCTCGTATTAGGGAGTTATGCAAATTTTAAGTAATGTATTTAATTGTATAATTTAATACACTCAAATTTCAAAATATTACAAAATTACCCCTACCCCTTTCTTGCCTATTTCTCTACATATATAGGTATCATCATTACTGACTATGCACACATGCCACGCCACACACCACATTCGTCGAAATCCAATTTTGACCGCACCATTGAACTTCCCTTTATGCTCTCCTTCCGACCATCACCATGGATCAACGACCGAAGCCTTCCAAAAAATCGAGACCTCGCCTCTCCATGTCGGCCGTACGTGGACGAAACTTGGCGACTAACTGTCCTTCAACATGTTGAAACCAATTATAACATCCATTACTCGAATCGATTACTATTTCACCAAATAAACCAAAGCCCTAGTTTTGCTTTTTCCAAAACCCCTTTACTATAAATGTCACATTCCCTCCAACTTATTACCGAGCCCATCAAGGAAATAGCAATGAACCCCTCATCTAAAGAAACTCGATGCACTTGGTTTCACAATTTTTCATTAATTATAGCTTTTTATTTTTATTTATTTATTTATTCTCTGGTTTGAAATGGTTGAATTAGAGGGAGAAGGAAGTATCTTAAAAGGAAAATAAGGGTATGGCTGTAACTTGGAAAGGTATGGCTAGAATAATGAAGTGCATGGACTAGGTAAGCTAATATATATATATATATATATATATATATATATATATATATATATATATTATTCATATTATTTAAATTTAAACTATCAAGCTATAAGACGTTCGAAAATTTCAAAATCTAAATGAGACGTGTTGCCTGGTATTCTATATGTTATACCCCTATTCCGAACACAATGGAACAAGTCTCGTGCCCTAATTTGATCGTATGTAGAAGATAGCTTTTCAAACCAAATTATTATATTAAATTTTCGATATCAGTTTCAACGCTTTTAGATCTTGCACGACTAAATAATATGTCTGATTGCAACGAAAATCGTCGACATACAATAATTCACTATTACGGATCCAATGAAACCAGTTTCGTCGAAATCCAAAACAGTGCCCTGGAAGGATATTTTTACCTACTGATTAAAACAAATTATTCAAAACCCGAATTAATCACTTTTAAATTTATATTAAAAGATTTACTATCTTCATTCTTGTCTAATAGAATTTAAATAAATTTCTAAAATCACTTTCATTCTTGTAAAATAAAGATTCAATTATTTAAACAATTCTGATTATTACCTAGAGGCCGTGGAAGAATTTGATATTTTATTAATAAATGTAATTTAATAGAAATAAAGTTAAATAATAGACAATTTACTTGGTCTAATAATAGAGAGGTTCCTTCTATAGATTTGTTGGACAAGTTTTTTATTAGTGATGAAATTGAGGATAAATTTCCTTCTTATAAGGTTGTAAGGCTCCAGTATATTTTTTCAGATCATTGTCCGATTGTCTTATTTTGTTCCAATGTGATTTTTGGAAATAAATTTTGAGATTTGAAAAAATATGGTTATTCGACAATAGCTTTAAGGATTTAGTACTTAATAAATGGCTTTCTATGAATAATTACAATTTCAAATTTTTCGGTAATATAGCTAAGGTTTGGGTTAGAAAACTTAGATATTTAAGATCTTTTCTTAAAAAATGGAATATAAAAGTTTTTGGTAACATTAGAATAAAAAAGGTTAAGCTTATGAATGATATTTTAAATCTGAATAAAACTGAAGAAATAAGAAATTTAAATATTTTAGAAAAAATGTCCTTTATAATTTAAAAGAAGAATTAAATAAAATTATTATTCAAGAAAAAATAATGTGGAAACAAAGATCCAAAATTCATTGGATGGATGAAAGTGATTTAAATAATGATTTTTTTCTTAAAACAGCTAATGGTAGAAAACGGAGCAACTCCGTTAATTCTATTCGTATTAATGATGTAGAGATTTTTGCACAAGTAGAACTTAATAAGGAATCTACTAAATATTTTAGAGATATTTTCGGTACTAATAATAAACATAGGATTAAATCCGATTGGGAGTTGCTTTATAAAGAAGACTCTAGAGTAGATTTAGTAGGCTTAGATGATCCTTTTAAGGAGGAGGAAACTTTTAAGGCTATAAAAGATATGCCTAATGATAAAGCACCTGGTCCAGACGGTTTTCCTATTTTATTTTATGATATTTTTTAGAATGTGCTTAAAAATGATTTAATTAAAATGTTTAATGAATTTTACAATGGTTCCCTACAGCTAGGGAGATTTTATTATACAAATGTAATTCTATTATACAAAAAACTAGGAGCAATCAATTAAAAGATTTTCGGCCAATTTCTTTATTAAATTATTCTTTCAAAATATATCTAAGGTTCTAGCTAACAGATTAAATACTAAATTGAATGCATTAATTGACAACACTCAAACTGCCTTCATAAAAAGTAGGAATATCGCAGATGGTACAACAGCAGTCCAAGAATATATTAATTACCATTGCAAAATAATATCACTTGTACTCTCTTAAAACTGGATTTTGCTAAAGCATTTGATTCTATTGACTTGGTTTTTCTTAAAGAAGTTTTAATAGCTGGGGATTTTAGTAGTAGATGGATTAATTGGATTTTGTCATTGCTTTACATGGGTAACTTTAGTATTATGGTTAATGGAATACTAGGAGACAAAATTCAATCTAAATGGGGACCCAGGCAAGTGGACCCTCTTTCGCTATTATTATTTAACCTATATGCTGATGTTTTCTCCGGAATCATTAAACTAGCTACCAATAATAAAATATTAGATTGTATTGGTATGACATTACTGTAATGGTCTTACTATTTTACAATTTGTAGATGATACCATGATTTTCACATCTCATTTACCTAAACATATTATTGCACTAAATTTATTTTATATAATTTTGAACCGCTTTCGAGGTTAAAGATTAATTTCGATGCAGTTTTAGTTTTAAATGATATAGATAATTTTGAACAAATTGCACTCACTTTAAATTGTAATACAATGAAATTTTCTATTAAATATTTAGTTTTCTTAATTAGGCTACAAAAACATAAACATGATGACTAGAGTACCATTGTTGATAAAATTAATAAAAGACTACCCAATTGGAATAGTAAATTCTTATCCATAACAGTTAGAATTGTTCTTATTAATTCGATTTTATCTGCGTTGCCCATTATTGGATGTCGCTTAGATAAAATTGATAAATTAAGAAGAGATTTTTTATGGAATGGTGATTTTCTAAATAGTAACTCTAAATGTCTTGCACGTGGGAAATGGTTTGTAAATCTAAAAATTAAGGAGGTTTAGGGACTATAAACTTACACAATTTAAATATTTTACTTTTAGGAAAACAGATTTGGAAATTTAGTGATAATAATGTAACCCATTTATGGAAAGAATTAATATCGAACCAATGATCTGGAACTACCTTCAATTTGTCCCATTTATGTATTAGTAACATTAATAATATATCTCATTTCTAGAAATCGGTAATTTTAAATCTTAACATTTATAAACTAGGAATTAATAATAATGTTCATTCTGGTAATAATACCTCATTCTGAAATGATTTTTGGTTATCGAGTATTCCTCTTAAAGTGGAATTTGAAGAATTATTTGATATTTTTAATTTTAAATATGTTCTGATTTATGATATTTATGGACCTGATTTAATTTTTCCTTGGGAGTTTAATTTTAATCATATATTAACTAGTAATACTTTTATTCAATTTGCACTGTTATGTGCTAAATTAGAATTATATAATATTGATAATGATAAAGATATTATAACTTCGCATTGGGATAGTAGTAAGAAATACACATCTAATTCTTTTTATAAGTTTATTAATTTTTCTGGAATTAAAATGAAAATATTTAAATATATTTGGAAAACTAATGCTCCACATAAAGCCAAGGCATATGTGGTTAATTTTACATAAAATTAAATATCATCAAACTATTAAAAAAGAAAATTATTTTTAATGATAGAAATTGTTAATTTTGTAATAACTAAAAGGAGGATATATTGCATTTATATTTTAAATGTAAGTGCATGATATATATTCCTTTAAAAAAATTAAATTTATTCAGTTTTAATATAAATTTTAATTGTATATCAAGTAAGTCATATTAACAATACTAGATTTCTTTATAAGGGGTTGAATAGATTTTTACAGGATACCATTTTCACTATTACTTATTGGTATATTTGGCTTGATAGAAATCAATGTATTTTTAATATTACGAATTTAGACTTAGGTCAATTAATATATGCTATTTCTATTTTAGCTTAAATTGGATTTCAAATCCTAGTTATAAATTAAACAAAAATTCAAATTTTAAGGTTTTCTTAGAAAAACAAAATTTCATATAGATTCTTTTAGGAATTCATTTTTTTCTAATAATAATAACAATATTAGTCTAAATTTGGATTATTTAGATATTCATTCTAGGAATTATTTTAATAATTTGTCCTTATTAGAATATTAATTTTGTTTAATTTTTTCTGTTCATTTTATTTCTTATGTCATATTTTTTATATTCTATAGTACATATTTATTTTATCTTTTATGTTTCATACATTTTTGTTTTTAGAATATGGTAAATAATTATATGATATTATTCTAAAAAGTTTTGATGGATGTGTTCTTTTTACCATTTCGTTATTTAGCTTTTGTTTTTAACATATTATATAAATTTTGACTTATGGTTATATGATATGCTTAATACATCAATCTAATTTTTTTCAAGAGTTAGATTTTATTGACTTATAATTAACTTAGGTTTTTATGGATGTTTTTTTTGACAAATTTTATTAATTGTTAAATCCAATTCAAACAGTAATGTTAATAGATAAGTCTTTTAACATTTTATTCCATATTTTAGAGATCAAATACGTGATAATTGGTGTCCTTAAGATAAATAGTTCTTTTGTAGTCTTAAGATAATTTTGTTGGTCTTTATTTGTTTCATACATGGATGTATGATTATGTTATAATGATTTTGGAATACGGAGTAATGAATTGTTGATTTTCAATTCTTAATTTTTTTTTAGATAATAGAATAGCAGTTTATGCATTGAGTTATTTGCTTTTATTTTCTTATCATTCATTGATTTCATTTAACGCTATTCTAAAATTTAGGTGACTTGCTTATTGGTTTTTATGATGGTGATATTAGTCAATTATTCTTTGTTTGTTTGTTTTGTTTATAATATTAAACTATATAATACTAATCCTGCAAGAAATATACTAGTTTTCATTTATAGTTCATTGATTATGCATTGCTGTAGGGATATACTAGTTGCTGTAGGGATATATTTGGTTATACATTTTATATTTTATAACTTTAAAATTTGTTATTCTTTTGCTGTAGGGATAGATTAATTACTATGATTGTGCAAATTCAAAACGAGTTTTTTTTCTTGCTTCAGATTCATCCTACTTAGGGTTTATATGCCTTTAGTTTATATCTTTGATTCATTTATAATTTACAATATCTTTTATTAAATAGTTTCAGTTTTCTTAACTGTTATGCTCAGCAAATTTAATTTCTTTTGTATTCTATTATGTTGGTTTGCAAACCTTTAGGAGTTTTCTAACAGTTTTAGATATATATAGTATTGTTTTTGCGCAATAGGATTTAACATTTTATAGTTTAGGCTTTTTATTTCAGTTTTTATTTTGAGTTTTTTTTTACTTCTTTTATTGTAGGAGCTATACTAATAGATGCGTCTATTCTATCTTAAATTGAGTAAATAAATTTATTGTATAGGATTCATTCTTGTTCTGAGGTAATTGACTTCTTATTTGCTACAATTTGTTTAGTTTCGATTGATTCTTTTGTAACTCGATCACAGTACTCACTCGTACATTTTAGAAGTTGCAGAGAGTTTTTAGGTCTCCTATGAATGAAAAAACGAATGACTAGACAACAAATTCAAGTTGTGCTCCCTCTTACACTATCGACTCAACTAGTTACAATCTCAAAGATGATGTTATCATGAACCAATGTCACATGGCTATATAGTTCTTGGTTATAAGTTCATATATAATTCATGGTTATAAATTCATATATAATTCTTGTCTGTTGGTTTTTTTGTGAGACTGTTTAATAGTTCTCTTTAATGGACTAATGTTTATTTCTAGGCATCCTGGCACTTATTATTTAACTTCTCCTTTTCTAGGTATTGTTATTTGTTTAACATATATAAATATGACTAATTTATAGATTTATATTCTTATATATATATATATATATATATCTTTTCTACTCACGGTCTCTGTTTAGTTTTTCTTAGCAGCTACAGGTGTTGGTGTTGATATTGGATGAGTCATTTTCTTTTATCATAGATTTTTTGAATTTTTTTTATTGTATTTTTTATACTTTATTTTGTACATTAGTTATATAGGTTTTTGGGCAGGTTTATTATTTTATTTTATTTTTCCTTATTTGTATAGGGGGTTTCGACTATCTGCCAGGCTTGTTGGCATCTCTTGTATAGTGTAAAATAAAATTAGATGAGAGCTCTCCTCCTTGTGAGGATCACTCATTTTTATCAAAAAAAAAAGATTATTAGATTCAAAAATTAATATATCCTATAAATCGCTATATTCGAAACTCAAGATATTTAACGTATAAAATCAACTTCTCAATATTTAACATCAACTAAATATTCCAAATTCAAGTGACTAATATTCTTGATCATAATATTCTTCCCCCTCTAAAAGAATTTCGTCATCGAAATTACCAAGGTAAGAAAAAAAAGGCTTAAACCCATTACATTTTAAAACCAATTAGTTGAAATATCTTACCAAATCCTATTAAACCTTTAACTTCCAAAAAATCGACTTGTTGAAACTTTGCTATTACTTTTACTATATTTTCAAATTCATTCATAGGTTCTATCATCCCATTCAATCCTTTCAGGTTATAACTCAAAATAAAATTTTGGTTATCACAAATTTCTTTAAAATTTCTCAAAATTTTTCCAACGCCTTAAATTTATGAAAAATTTCGTCCTTTGCGCGGCTCGATCGAAACAACTACGAATCGCCACTGTAGGCCCAGTAAAACAAAACAAAATCCAAGCGGCTCAATCATAAAACCATCAAATCGAACAATAATATAATCATCTACCTTTTAGTTGGGCAACCAAATTTTACTTATGAAATGAAAGGCATCAAATCAGCTCTTGCTTTTATATACCTGCATTCAACTTACTAATGATATCCAATCATAAAGTTCAAAATCATATTATTCTGCAATTTCAATTTCCAACATTTTCTTTACTAAACCCCGTCAATGCACACATATCATCCATATGCAATATCATATCCGTGCACTACCTTGATCACACAATTTCACTTCCGAACTCGTATCTTTCCCACGAACACTCTAGTGTGGACATACATCTGGTTCTTGATCAGAAATCACCATTCTTCTTGAATAGCCATATACTATGATAGAGAATTCTAGAATTAACTAAGAATCCATATGAAGCATTCACTGCCGCGAATTGAGTGAAAAATTCCAACTCTTATCGAATGTAAGTCATCTCGAAATTATGTACTCGAATTTGGATCAAAACCTTATGCGAATAAAATAATATATGTAACGAACCACCTTTTTGGATGGTTTAAATCGATGATAAACCACACACATCAGACTCAAACCATTCAAAAGCGAGGATTGTTATGGGGTAAATAAGAAAAGAAGAGAAAGGAATAAAATAAAAATAGAATCTCACAGCGGAATGAAAAATTATAATAATCAAATAACGGTTCATGAAGCTGTTATACAAATACATTTGATTACACTTTACAGTATATAACTAGAGTGCGTATAACAGTAATGAATAATAATGTAGCAGAACAATATGATGCAACAGAATAAATGAAATAAATAATAATAGTACTAAATCTTCGTCTTCGTCCTCCAAAAGCAGTCTTCGATACACGAAAAAGCTCAAACTGACCCTGTCGTAATGAAAAGACAAAACATTCAAGTTAGAACTAAAAGATCTTATGTAAGTTAAATCAATAGTAATTAAATATGAGTGTAACAGCGTCAAAGATGTTTATGGGGTTTGACATCTCATATCCAGTATCTAACGTGAGTGCAATAACTTAAGGGATGTTCGGGATTCCATCCCCTAAGGATCCGTTAAACTATCTACATATATAGTACAATACACTACTATAATAGTGTTTACAGTAAAGTAATGTATAAAATAGCATTAAGGCGTTATCCATATCTCCCTTAACATATTTTTATATATTCACATGGTCTATACAGTATCGTAATTCCTCAATAAACTGGAGGGCTATCAGAGGACATTCCATGGGTAAGGTACAAAACAAACTCGTAGAAGGCGCGATACAACATGTGAACACAGCACTCAAGGCAATGCTAGAGTAGGATTCTACCATCTGCACTCCTGGATTGGTGGTAACGTATAGCAGCTACTACCGTCCACTTTGGAACATACACCTATAATCAAAATCAAAGGGTGGCCACCAAATCAATCACAAAGTCAAAATATGGTATTGAAGAAGTGTGCCCGATAGGAGGAATGGTCTCACTTGGCCTGGTATAGCTCATGTTTTAGTCACAGCTGAGCAGACTCACGGAAGTCAGGGCTATGTAAATAACTCGCACAGAATCATTCGCCAAACTATCCTACTTCATTCTGGAACCTCCACCAATACACAGTTGTCAATGTGGTTTTCGGTATCGACAGAGAGTATGACAATATCTGATCCCGGTCTCTTTAACAACTAAACTCTTATTTCAGACCGGATGGTTCTTTTACATTTTCAAAACTAATTCATAATTAATACTAAAATATCATATTTTCAAACCATATCACTTTCAAAATCAAATTCACTTTCGAAATCATGTCGTCAAAATAGGTTAAATCCTCATTTCAAAATCATCATATCCACTCAAATATGTCATTTCACTAGAAAATATCATTTTAAATCCCAACTTAGGTTACATCATTTGACCATATTCACTTTAAATTCAAGGATTTAGATATCAACAATTCAACCTTGCATCGTTAGAAATTTAGAAATATAGTTAAGATCGTCCTAAATAGTTTAAAATAGTTAAAATGGTTTAAAATACTTTAAAAATAGTTTAAACGGTTAAAATAGATTAAATAATTTAAAGTAGATTAAAATAGTTTAATATATTTAAAGTAGTTTTAATAGTTTAAAATAGATTAAAATGGATTAATTAGTTTAAAATAGTTAATAGGTATTAAAATGATTTAAAATAGTTTAAAATAGGTTAAATATAGTTTAATAATTTAATATAAAATAGTTTGGTTTTTGGAATTGGTTTATATAGTAAATAGTTTGAAAAATCTAAATAAAATCTAAATTTTGAAATAATATACCTTTAAACAGTTTACATTAAATAATTAATTGAAATTAATATTGAACAAGACTATTTCTATCATTTCAACACACCTGGACTACGTCCAACTTTCAAATTTCAATTCAAGTCCTTTAAACAATTTATTTAAAACAAATTCCTATTTCAACATTTGAAGCTTGGAATTTGCAAATAATTCAAATTTTTATTTCAAAATATCATTTATCTGTACTTAAAAATTTAGGATTTAAAATTATTTAATTTAACCAATCCGGTGTCTGTATATAATTTTCTACCCCATGGTCAAGTGATACAGACATATATCATTTCAATCCATAATTTTTTATATTCACGGATATATATCATTTCAATCTGCAATCCGAATTTAATTACAAATCCATGAAATCGCTCGAGTCTTTCATTTAAACTCATATTGATTTCACCTAATCTGTCAAATCATTCGGGTATGTATCATTTCAACCCATATGGAACTTACAGTGTTATAACAATATAGAAGTATAACATCCAGTCATCCAATATCAACAATCAAACATCCATCACAATCATCATCCAAACCAATCAATAAAAAATAATAAGTAACTGATTACCAATAACGTGTATTAACTGGTAATTTAGAATTTAATATTAAACCAATGGCGATAATATTCAATAAAAGTAAGATTTAACTGGACCGACAATTTAGATGTACCAAAAATTAACCAATCAATTTTTGATCACGTCATAAATTAAATTTAACTAATATAAAATAATTTAGTAGTTGTGAGTGGGTTAGAACATTCGCCTTTGATTTCAAATCGATTTTAAATCCAAAATAAGACCCAAATTTGAATAGTCTTAGAATTTGTCCAAATTAGTGTCAAAATGTCCAGAATTTCGATACGATCTCAGGGGAACCAATAGCGTGTGAATCCGATCTCCTATGAAAAAGATATGCTCGTTAGAATGATTCGAAAAATTGAATATATATATATATATATAAATTAAATAAAATCTAATGTTACCTACCACGTCACTGAACCTATCTCCTACATGAAGCCTACAAGACGAACAAACCAACCCATGCAACCCACCTTTGACTGCCACTTCCTCTCGCCTTCGATCACTAGAGGGCCTTCGACCATCACCATGAGCTTGCCTCCATCTGCGCCTCCCTCCCCACCATTAACGACCCCCCTAGTCATGTCGATTGATGTCTAACACACATCCGCCGCCCCCTTTTTCTAACTCTAATTCAATTTTCGAGGCAAATCCGACCATCAATTTGCCAAACCAACCACAGGGATGCGCTCCACTCATTGCTCTCCATAACCCGGTACCTTTGATTTGACGATCATATGATGTTGATTAAAACGCGATATACTGTCGAGAATTATTCCATAAATTCTGGGCACACAGAAACCCAAATCGAAAAACAAACTGTAGATCTAGTATGCGTTCTTTGAGAGCTTTGAATCGGTATATAATACGATAGGGTTTAGACGAGTTTGAATTTTTGAAATTGATTTTTGATTTGAATTTGGATTTGGGAAAAACAGAGTTTCTGCCGTTGAGAAGAAGATAGTCAGATAGAATTGTACATACAGTAATGAGGAATAAAAATCTATAAGGGTTTAAAAGAACTATTTATATGGACAAGGCCCGATAAGAATAAACATCATATCCGATCGGTTCGAAACAACAATAACGATCCAGAAAGTTCGTTTCGTCTCTGTAACGAAAATAGGTCATTCCATATATCAAAATAGATGTTTTCCATATTATTAAACTCAATGGAATAGGTTTCAAGTCCTAATTACGTTGTATGAAGAAGTTAGATTTTAAAATCAGCTTATTTCAATGATTCACTATTACGAAACTTGAAACTTTACAATAATTCACTATTACGGATCCGATGAAACTAGTTTCGTCGAAATCCAAGACAGTGGTCAAAATGGCTATTTTCACGTCAAATAAATAAATCATTATTAAATTGATTAAATCATTTTTTAATTTCAAATTTAATAATCAACGATTTTTCATCATTTCTGATCACTTAGACATTTACAATAATTTATAACAGATTTACAAATCAATTCAGTGTTAAATATTACACTAATTACAGTGTTCAATTTCAAATGTAATTAAATCCAATTAATTATAGTTTATTTCCAATAAATTGATTTAATTTGATTTCAATCTTTTATTCAATCAATCATTACTCAATGGTTATAGTTAATATTTGTTTACATTTTATTGCAGTAATATTCTACAATTATCATCTTTTATATTGAATTTTTGTCGATTTTCACATTAATTATAATTTAAAGTCCCAATAAGTTCATTTATCTTAGTTTCACCCTTTTTATTAAATAAATTATTGCCTTAAGAATATAATTGATATTTCTGTAAGTTTTATTACCTTCAGATTTTATAGTTATCGTCTTAACTACTATTAACGTAATATTTAATTACATTTAATTGCAATTGATCTCCAATTTTAATTCAACATATTAAATAAAGTGGTAACAATATTGTTACATTTTCTTAATTTAACCACATTTAAAAGTTTGTTATCTACACACAAATGTTATAACTATTGACATAACACAAATTTTATCCAATTTCGATTTATTACATAATATTTCATCAATTAATATAACATTTATATTTATTTCCTTATTCTAAATTTATAACCAATTATAACTTACAATTATTATGATTACTTGAGATTACATTCAAATAGTCATCTATTACATTAATTTACATTATTAAAGTTCATTTTGGTTAGTTTTCTCACTCCTACATCATAAATTTTATTTTCTTTCAACATTAAATTAAAAAATCTTGTTTAATTTAATATTTTAATTATTAGAAAAATGCGGACAATTACATTCTCCCCCACTCAAAAAATTTCATCCTCGAAAAGAGAAAAGAAGGGGTTAAGGAATTAATATATCTTATTTAAAATATTAAATTTATAACAATTGATTTACATAATCAAATAATTTAAATAAAATATCAATTTATATATAATTAAACCCTTTTATATTCAAGTTAATTAAAGTTTGAAAAACATTTCACCAAAATTTTCTAAGTCCAAAATTCATAGAAAATTTCGACAGAAGTCTCCTTTGTACGGAGAGGTCTGTGAGAAATAATAATATCAACAATAACAATATATATATATATATCATATATTTCAAAATAAAATATCCCAAACCATGGGGAAAAAATAATATAATATCGCTAGAAAACCATAATCCGAGAATGTACCTATTAGTCGGGAAAACAACGCTTATTTATGAAACCAAAAGTAGTAGCAATTGCTTACATAACCTGTATTTCACTTATGTAGTCAAAAAGAGTTAATAATTATATAAAAGAGAAATATTTATGTTGTTTCAACTAATAAAACAAAACAATCATAATATAAAAATAATCATTCGCAAACAAATAGTACAAATATCATTTTCAACAAAGAAAATAACTATCCATCCATAGCAACCAAAACAAATGGTTTGTTTGGGTTCAGAAACTTTTAATTATATAAAATGATAAATAAACTACTAAGTATACCATACACTAAACAGTCTTAGATAAAACTCAATAGATTATTTATACATTTTTATATACGGTTAGAGCTATCCTTTCCCATTTATCTCATAAGCCAATATAAACACAAGTTCAAATATTAGTTAAGTTTATTCTTATAAATCTCATTTCATATTATTTACTATTCTTCAGTTTCATTCATTCATGAAATGTTTATTTATTTAATTTACATTCACCACTCCAAAATTCATTTCTCATTCATTCATATAATGAAATGTTTCCATTAGTTTACATTTATTTACTTATATAAGTTATTCCCATTCAATTATTGAAATAATCAGTAAATTCATTATTTAAGTATTACATAAAATTTATTTTAGTTTACTTCACATTTATTATTTACTTTGATTTCCTTTCTAACATCCATATTCATTTGTGGAGCAACTCATACTTATTTTTAATTTTTTTCTCTTTTCTTTTACGTTTATTTCTTTTGTATGTAGTATTCACCTTTACTATTTACTTTAATTACAATTGGCTTCAAATGTTACTTAAGTTTATAATCATTTGCTTACAGTTTTCACTTTTAATATTACATTTAATTAGTAGCATTTTATATTATTAAACTAAGTTTATAATAATTTATTACATCAGAATTCTTATTTATAGGAGTAATTCCATTGAACATCTTCGTAACTAAAGTTTTACTTGTATAATATTCTATTACATATTCTTATTTAACATTACAACTTTTTTACATTTTGGTAAGTTATATATATTTCTTTTAGAATGCAATAGAAAATTACACAAGTTATCTCATTTATTTTAATTAACAAAATGTTTAATAGTTACATTTTCTTATTTTCATATCCCTTTAATTTACAGTTTACAAAATTTAATTCCTTATATTTTCATTAACCACTTAACATCCAGTTTCTAATTACACATATTAAAAGTTTCCAATCATTAAAATAGTCAAGATTTCATTTCATTATAATAATTGAAATTTCCAATTTGCAGAAAACTTAAGAACTAAATACCGGGTTCCTTTTCAATCATTTTAAATAATATGTATATAATCATATCTTATATATATATATATATCAAATCATCTTTGGAAATTAAAATTAAGATTTTTTTATCAAAACAAATGTGTAGTTTACTATAGCGGTCTTCCCACTTTGAAACTCGAAAATCAATATGATGCGTGCACTCATCATCGAAATTATTTTCCAACGATGGAGAGGGGAGTACAGAACTTATTTCCTTCTAAAATTCCTTTAAGCCTTTCTTTCAAATCATATTAAAATATTTGTATTATAAAATACTTACAAATAATACTAACAATATATTCCATAATCTTTCAAAAGAAATTTCCAAAATCCCGAAACTTAAGTTCTCAAATTTCAATTTGTATTCATTTTAATTATAATCTCAATTCGTAAACAATATTTATAAATTTCACTTCCTAACAAACAAATGTATCACAACCAACTATATCATTTATAAAATTAATCTTTTATATACAAAATATAATACTAGGTAAAATTATTTCATTTACCTATATTTCAAAACAATATTGTGTCGGTCTACCCTATTCAGTATTTAGAAATGCCTATCAATGCCACAACGTCCTATGTAATGACTAAAATTTATAAATACTAAACAGAATAAATTAACACAATACAAAAACCTTTTATAATACTAACAAATATGCTCTCTTGTATATATACACTCAACGACTCATTCTAGGGTATTCCTACCCTATTTTATATGAGTTAGACCCCACAAAGCTAAGGTTATCGCTAAACCAAAGCTCTGATACCATGTGTAACGACCTATCTTTTTAGACCGTTTAAATCGATGATAAACCACATATGTCAGACTTAAACCATTCAAAATGGAGGATTGTTATGGTGTAAATAAGAAAAGAAGAGAAAGGAATAAAATAAACACAGGATCTCACAGCGGAATGAAAAAACATATAATAATCAAATAAAAGTTCATGAAGCTGTTGTACAATACATTTGATTACACTTTACAGCACAGAATTAGAGTTCATACAATAGTAATGAATAATAATGCAGCGGAACAATATGATGTAGGGAATAGATGAAATAAATAATAATACCTAATCTTCGTCTTCGTCCTCCAAAAGCAGTCTTCGATACACTGAAAAGCTCAGACTGACCCGAGCATAATGAAAAGAGAAAACATTCGAGTCGGAACTAAAAGATCTTATGTAACTTAAATCAACAGTAAATAAATATGAGTTTAATGACGTCGGAGATGTTTACGGGGTTTGACATCTCCCATCCAGTGTCTAACGTGAGTGCAATAACTTAAGAGTTGTTCAAGATTCCATCTCCTAAGGATCCGTTCTTTCTGCATACACAGTACAATACGCTATTATAATAGTGTCTATAGTAAAGTAAAGTATTAAAATAGCATTAAGGTGTTACCAATATCCCCCTTAACACTTTTTATATATTCCCATAGTCTATGCAGTATCGTAATTCCTCCGTAAACTGGAGGGCTATCAGTGGACACTCCATGGGTATGGTACAAACCGAACTCGTAGAAGGAATGATACAAACTGTGAATACGGCACTCGAGGCAATGCTAGGGTAGGATTCTACCATTGCACTACCTGACTGGTGGTAATGCATAGCAACTACTACCGCCCACCTCGGAACATACTCCTATAATTAAAATTTAGGGGTGGCCAACAAATCAATCACAAAGTCATAATATGATATTGAAGAAATGCGCCCGACGGGAGGTGTGACGACCCGACTTTCCACTCCCGGAAAATCGCATCATCTTTAAGAAAGAAAGGGATAGAAAAGAGAAAGAAAGAAGTGAAAGAAGAAACAACACAAGAATCTCAACAGCGGAACGAATAAATTATATTAATAACATAAGTATTACATAGTATATCAAATATCAGAGTACACAGACATATACAACACATACTAGACAGTTATAAACACCTGTCTAGTTATTACAACTCAATACATATCACACAAACACTCAGAGATACCAACACAATGGAAAACTATATAACTATACGCAGAAGCCTCCTGCTCCATTTGCTCCTCCACAATTCGTCAAAGCTAATTCTGAATCCTAACCTGAATTCCCTTGGCTACTCGTGAAAATTTGAGTACCCAAGAGTTATAGAAAAAAACAGAAATAACTCCGGGTCAGACATGGGTCTGGTGTGAGTAACAGGTTAAAGTTGCTTAACTTTGAAAAAAAACCTTTGAAAAGAAAAGGTATCACGTAAGACTTCCCACACATAAACATGGAAAAAAATTTACCTTACGCTAACCAAAACATTTGATAGGAAATCCGATGATATTATAATAGTGTCTAGGGTTTTCAAGTAAATAAGAAATAGCCGAAATTGTTACATGATTAAATTCCAGCTACTAGCCACAAAAGTGGGTAATACAATCAAAACCGTTGGCACTTATTGGATTTTGGATTCCATTAATGGCTGGGCTACTGGGGTATCGCCCGTCACAGTACGTGGCCTAGATCACCACACCGAGGATTACTCCCTTCATCCCCTGCAACACAAAGCCGGACCCGTTCCTTACTGAACAGTTCCAAACAAGACAACCCCGCAGTTGTGATCAGCAACCGCACCACTAAGCCGAAAATATAAAGGGACCTCTAGACAGGGATAAATCTTGCTCTTAAATGGGTGCTACCCACGAAGCTTTGCTGCACCTCCCCTGTTTTAGCCATTCCCGGTTGATGAGGCTTGAGGCTACGATTACCTTTATAGAACATCACTTAGAATGCTCATTGTCCGCCTGACGATGTTCTGAAAGCATTCGATCCATACAAGTTCGTTTCGGGTTCGAACGAAGCCGAAGGCATTATCTCGTTACACTCATTTTGGAATCACCCTCAAAGTTAACGACAATAACCCTTGCACTCTAAATCGCCATCTCGAATCTATAAGTGCTATTCCGTCAAACTCATTACGGAATCACCCACAGAGTTATATTGACGTATAGCCCTTACACCTCGAGTCTTCACTCGCTCCACTTGGATTAACGACCTAACGTTATTTGGAATCGATGTGGTTTTCGGATTCCAAATATGGAAACCCGATCCCGGTCTCATCGAAATCCAAAGCGTGTCTTTTAAGGTCCAAGTTGTTTTAAGTTTAAAACAATTCAATTCATCACCTAAATATACACAGATAAGTAATTCACAACATAATAGATACTTCAACATTATCATTACCAACAGATAATTCATATCAGATAATCACTATTATCATCCAAAAGCAACCAATGCATCCATGTCACATACACTACTCATCTCATAACTGAGATTACAAACCATACCAGACAACCAATATCATTCATCGAACATAAGTAATGATCTAATGATCACACCATTTATGATTAATTTAAAATGAATTAAATTAATTACCTAAACTCTAATTAATTTAAAATTAATTAAATTAATTACTTCATCATCAAAATCCTGCTTATCTTAATCTTCAATTGATTACAAATCAATTTTATAAATCATTATCTCATTATCCATTTCACTTAATCATTATTGATTAACTATCTCTAATTACAATAAGTAATTAGCATTTACTATTAATCATACCTTAATTAATCAATTCCAAATTACATCATTAATTAATCAATGATTTCTGATTATCTCCCAATATAAATTAATTACATAAGTAATTAATTTTCAATTTAAACAACATATATATTAATCACCCTTGACTAATAACCATTCAGTAATTAACTACTTTAATTACTCATTCCATAAATTAATTACTCTTAATTAATTATTTCATTTATCACTTGATAAATTTTCAAAGTAATTTAAATCTAAATTACTTCTTTAATAATTATCTTAATTACATTCTGTAATTATTATTTAATTACTTCCTTAAGTAATTATAAATTCATTAATTACATAAGTAATTATCAATAATCAACAATTTGTTTAAATTAATTAAACTTAATTAATCTAAACTATTCACATTCATCAAATTAATTACACTAAGTAATTAATTACTTTCATTAAGTAATTAATATAAACAATTGATTATTATTAATTAATTAATTTAATTAATTGTCAAAAATTAATAACATTAATTAATTGTTAAAATAATCTTAAGTTAATGACCTTCATTAACATTTCTTAATTACATAATTAAGAATTAACTTCAATTAATCATTATTAATTATCAAGTAATTAATCTTTAATTATCATTTAATTAATCTCTAATTATTAATTAATTAAGTGTTAATTGAAATCTGAATTATCTTTAATCACTTGATTAAATAAATCTTAATCATTAATTAAAAATTAATTAACCATCCTTAATTATAGATTAATTAACCTTAATTAATTAATCTCAAATCTTAATTAATTAACTTTAAAAATTATTAATTACTTAATTAATCATTCACATTAATAATTTAATAATAATTAATATTCCATTTAAATTAATCTAATAATTTAAATGAAATCAATTTTCTTTTCAGATTCAAACTTAAAAATCTAAAACATAACTTACTTATCCATTTGCATTTTTAAATTCAAATCATTTAAACTTTCTAAATAGTTAAACCAAATTTAAATTTTAAAAAAACTTATTTTATTTTTAAAACTGACATTACAGTCAAATCTCAAGTTTTAAAACTAAATTTAAACTTAGTTTAAACTTTATTTCATACATTAAAACTTATAGTTTTAAATTTCAAACAATGTTCTTTAATACTCTAGAAAGTTTTTTTATAAAAAAAACTAAATTTAAGTTTCCAGTTTAAATTAAATTCAAACTTAGTTTCATTTGCTAAGTTCCATATTTCAGATTTCCAGATTTAAACTTGTTTTAAATTTTCAATTGCATTTTAAAATTTGCTTTTCAATTTAAAACATAAAAACAGAAAACAGTTTTCTGTTATAGTTTAACATCTTAAATTTGAATTCAAAAATGATTTCAAATCTCAGATTTAAATTATTGAATTCAAATTTAAGTTTCAGGTTTAAAACATTACAGTTTTGAACTTCATCTTTCAATTTGAACTGTACTTTTAAATTTTTAAAACAGAAAGGCAGTTTCTGTTTTTAGTTTAAAACCAAACTTGGATTTAAAAACATCTCAAATTTAACTCAAAAATCTGAAATTTAAAACTTAATTGAATTCAAATTCAAATTCTAGATTTAAACTTGTTTCCAGATTTTGTTTGCATTTCTACTTTCACTAAAATATTATAAACCTGGAAATCATGTTTTTGACCAAACTTTAAAAACTGCAGTACTTACATTTCAAAAACTCAAAAAAAATTCAAATTAAACAGAATTCAAACTTATTTTAATTCATCGTTAAATTCAGGTTTTAAATCCTAAGTTGAGATTTTAGTTTATATTTAGAACTTGATTTTAAATTCCAAAACTGCAAAACAGGATCTGTCCAAACTAAAACCTAAAACATCAGGTACTCGAGCTACCTTATAAACTACTTCGAGTCCCATGCTTCCCAGCTTCGAGTCAATTCTCAATATACCCGAGACAATCACGAGCTAAATACCCTGCAACCCAAACTCACTCACTCGAGTCTTCTCCACATATACTTCGAGTCACCCGATTAATTGCTTCGAGTTCAAATCCAATCCCCCCGAGACAATCACGAGACCATCCTATCTCATGTAACCTATCACCCACCAGTATCCACCTTGCTCTGTGCACATGCACCCACGACGCAGCCCTCACTGACCACCTCTGATGATCTCCACACGTCACCAATCATCCATGGAGCCCTTCACAATCATCACATTGCTACCCAATACTCAAACTCGAAATCGAGCTTCTCACCCACACCTGGAACAGGTCG
The DNA here is from genome assembly GCA_030765085.1 of Allium cepa. Taxonomy (NCBI): domain Eukaryota; kingdom Viridiplantae; phylum Streptophyta; class Magnoliopsida; order Asparagales; family Amaryllidaceae; genus Allium; species Allium cepa. The sequence continues at coordinate 602,768,704 of CM060934.1, read as the reverse complement.
AACCCCCTCCACTAAAAACCTATCAACGCAATTCCCTCGCCCCTCCGGCCATCATCTCCACTCAAAATTCGGCGACGACCTCTTCAATACATCATCTACCAGCTCGCAAAACAAGGTTGAACTCGATCAACAGTTGATGCCGAAGTACCCAATTCTCTTAAACCCAGAAAAACTAGGGTTCCTAACTGTAATCCTCAAATCACAATCTAAAATTTTGATTTTAACTCAAACGAAGATTTTTCCTATAACCTATGATAGATACACTATCTTCAAAAACAATTTCAACCAAGTCAGTTGCAAGCATCAACTGTGCTTATCAATTTTGTATAACACAGAAAATTTGAAACTGTATTTTGATTCAATCATTAAAAATTGAAATATTTTTTTTTTAAAATCATATTTTTAGAAGTTTTTTTGAATTGAATCTCTGAAACATTGATCTGCAATGTTTTATATCCTCACTTATAAGGATTCAACTGCTCTGCTACTTTTTTTCAGTAATTCTTATTTAAATTTTACTTTAATAAAATCCTAAAGTCTAAACTCTGTAATCCAATATACAAATCTTCTTTAAATCCTATAGTTTAACAGAGACAATTCAAAGATATAAGAATTAAATAAAAACTTGCCAAGGACAAAAACAGAACCAGAAAGCCTATTAGCAAACACCAAATACATTTATATAGCAGACAAGTTAGATGCAATATATTTAACCTTAAATTTTTAAAAGAAAGTTACTCACTTGAATCTAATATGAAGAACAGAGCCACATTGTTTTAAAAAGGTGCTTCCAGTTTGAATGCAGATGCAAATCCCCAGGTTATATAGCATGCATAATCCCTTGCAACCCAAATTCAGGTTGACTGCTTCATGATTGCAGACTTGAAGAAGTTGCAGATGTATGCAAACTTGAATTTATCCATGCTTCCAGATTTAAAAATACAGGTTTTATTTTGGATGCAGATTTTAAAGAAAGTGAATGCAGGCTTGCATATTTGTTTACAGGGATTGACATGCAAACTTGAAAATGGAGTTTGATTTTTAAAAATCTGAAATGTTACAGATTTTACTTTCATTTTATTGAAGGTGGAAAATGTTTTCTTTGTTAAGAATTGAAAAAAAAAAGAGAAAGAATGAAGAAATGAGTATTGTAATGTTTATATAACAATATTTTATTTAAATTAAAATTAAAGAAAAACAAAATTTGACACATGTTAAAAGAATGGACACATGTTAATTTACTTACATAAATTTTTAACACATGTTACTTAAATTTTAAATTATATACACATGTCTCTTTTCAAGTAATTAGTTATTTAATTAAGTGTTAATGAATGTTTAAATTAAATTAATTAGTTCTTATACTTTTAAACAATTAAAATAAATTTATAAAGGATGTTATAACTTATATTAATATACATATTCACATTTTAAATTGTATTTTAAATTCCAAATTAAATTTACAAATCAAATTATCAATCAATATTTTAAAAAGAATTAACACCAACATTTTGTAACTTATTTTAATATTCAACCCTTAAGTCAAAAATGAATTTTAAACCAATTAAAACATTTTTCTTATATTTAAAAATCATATAGTATTTTATTAAATATTTTTGAAAAGCTTAAATAAAACAAAACCATAATTTCTATTTTCAAAACATTAGAATTATTCTATACTAATTTAACAACTTATCTATTTATAATATATATAAATACATATACATTATTAAATAGAAAACAATTTATTAGTTTATTAAAAATAAATTCACAAATTAAATATTTAAATAAGGAAAATTATTAAATCAAATCAAATTTATTAACAAAAATCATCAATTCAATTTAAATTTAAACTCAGATTATTAAATTTAAATTGTCCAAAATTCCGGGATATTACAATCCTTCCCCCTTAAAAGAATTTCGTCCCCGAAATTTAAAACAAAGGTAATTCAATAATCTATTTACAGATTTTATTTTAAAACACAGCATATGTTAATCATATGCCAACAATCCATAACAACCAATTCACACAATCAGAACAAAACTAATTATCTAAAAGAATTTTGGATAAAACCTTCACGAGTTTCCCCGGTATATATATATATATATATATATATATATATATATATATATATATATATCGGGATACTCGTTCTATAGAACATAATCAATCAATACTACTAAGCTATAGAGCTTCTAACAACAATTCTACACAGAATATCAGACTACAAACGAGTCTGACTCAACAACCAAACCATCCTAAACTGCTGGTTCTACAACCAGAAATATCAAACACGTGCTCCCTCAGAGATACGTGAAACACACTGAATTCCAGTTATCCAAACTGGCAATTCAACTCCAGAAAACCAAACACTGATCTTACCCAAAACACAGAAGAAACCAAAACACTACGGAGTTAGCTTACCAAAACTTATAGCACCTTGGATCAGAGAAAAACTTATCCCAAACAAATCTCCGATTCCAGAATCAAATTTCTCCATTTCTTATCCATAAAAACTCTTCGGACGATCCTGGGCTACCAACATCCTTCCAGATCAGCTTAACTCTATGCTGATTCCTTTAGAAACAGACTGGATCAAAACAATCCAATGATCTCCTCAAGATCACTCAAAAACCCAGATCACACACCCTGCTTCTCAACAACAGAAGACAGAACAAACTTCTTCTTATCCGGAAAAGAAAACAGAAGCACTCCAAACTGCTTCCGCTGCACAACTCTGATCCAAAACAGAAGAAAATGCTGAAGAACACAAGCACAAACTAGACAACCCAACACAGAAATATGGTTCCATATATCCATATAGAAAACTCAGATGTTCCTCCGAAACCTGAGTTGCTTCACCAACTTCTATCTCAAGGAACCATCCATCTACTAACTGAACCACCTATTCCAATCCTGGAAAGAAAACTCGATCTTCAGATGCAGACAAACTATGACTTCCCGGAAGAAATCCGGACAATCTCTAACAAACACAAGAGAACACACTATCGCAAGTCACTTTTGCGATCAACTCAACCTAAATCCAAAGAAAACTGCTCTCTCTCAACCAAACAGAACAGCTTATGCTGGCCTAGCCAACTTACCAGAGCAACGGATCCACTCTGCTGCTTCTGAACTCTACTTCAGAAAAACTACTCATCCAGAAGACTCCCTACCAATTCAAAATACTCTGCTAAACTCAACCACAACACCGAGCAAACTCACTTCTTACTCTTGTTCCAAAGAAACATCTTCGGAAATATCCATAGTCACTGCATCTCATCACGCAGCTACAACTTCCTAAGGTATCAAGATATCATCACTTACTTGCTTCTGCCCTCCGACAGATCATAACTCAATTCTGCACTTCAAAGATGAACTCTGAACCTTAACAGGTTTCCTTCAGAGATCGATGAAGTCCTTCGTCACTACAAAACTCACTCGAGACGGTATTAGGTCTACAGTCTCGACTAATACACTTCCAACCTTATCCATTCAAACTCCAACCAACGGTAGTTGTGTTACACACACTTCTACCTCATCTACCTTCATAACTTATATTGGAAAAACCCGAACAGGTAACCCAACAAATAGGTAGAACCTATTATATATATATATATATATATATATATAATAAAAATACAAATACGCTCTCTCAAGATAGACACCACTACAGAGACTAGGTATTCACTCAACCTAACGCTCTGATACCAACTGTGACGACCCGACTTTCCACTCTCGGAAAATCGCATCATCTTTAAGAAAGAAAGGGATAGAAAAGAGAAAGAAAGAAGAGAAAGAAGAAACAACACAAGAATCTCAACAGCGGAACGAATAAATTATATTAATAACATAAGTATTACATAGTATATCAAATATCAGAGTACACAGACATATACAACACATACTAGACAGTTATAAACATCTGTCTAGTTATTACAACTCAATACATATCAGACAAACACTCAGAGATACCAACACAGCGGAAAACTATATAACTATACGCAGAAGCCTCCTGCTCCATTTTCTCCTCCACAATTCGTCAAAGCTAATTCTGAATCCTAACCTGAATTCCCTTGGCTACTCGTAAAAATTTGAGTACCCAAGAGTTATAGAAAAAAACAGAAATAACTCCGGGTCAGACATGGATCTGGTGTGAGTAACAGGTTAAAGTTGCTTAACTTTGAAAAAAAACCTTTGAAAAGAAAAGGTATCACGTAAGACTTCCCACACATAAACATGGAAAAGTTTTTACCTTACGCTAACCAAAACATTTGATAGGAAATCCGATGATATTATAATAGTGTCTAGGGTTTTCAAGTAAATAAGAAATAGCCGAAATTGTTACATGATTAAATTCCAGCTACTAGCCACAAAAGTGGGCAATACAATCAAAACCGTTGGGACTTATTGGATTTTGGATTCCATCAATGGCTGGGCTACTGGGGTATCGCCCATCACAGTACGTGGCATAGATCACCGCACCGAGGATTACTCCCTTCATCCCCTGCAACACAAAGCCGGACCCGTTCCTTACTGAAAAGTTCCAAACAAGACAACCCCGCAGTTGTGATCAGCAACCGCACCACTAAGCCGAAAATATAAAGGGACCTCTAGACAGGGATAAATCTTGCTCTCAAATGGGTGCTACCCACGAAGCTTTGCTGCACCTCCCCTGTTTTAGCCATTCCCGGTTGATGAGGCTTGAGGCTACGATTACCTTTATAGAACATCACTTAGAATGCCCATCGTCCACCTGACGATGTTCTGAAAGCAATCGATCCATACAAGTTTGTTCCGGGTTCGAACGAAACCGAAGGCATTATCTCGTTACACTCATTTTGGAATCACCCTCAGAGTTAATGACAATAACCCTTGCACTCTGAATCGCCATCTCGAATCTATAAGTGCTATTCCGTCAAACTCATTACGGAATCACCCACAGAGTTATACTGACGTATAGCCCTTACACCTCGAGTCTTCACTCGCTCCACTTGGATTAACGACCTAACGTTATTTGGAATCGATGTGGTTTTCGGATTCCAAATATGGAAACCCGATCCCGGTCTCATCGAAATCCAAAGCGTGTCTTTTAAGGTCCAAGTTGTTTTAAGTTTAAAACAATTCAATTCATCATCTAAATATACACAGATAAGTAATTCACAACATAATAGATACTTCAACATTATCATTACCAACAGATAATTCATGTCAGATAATCACTATTATCATCCAAAAGCAACCAATGCATCCATATCACATACACTACTCATCTCATAACTGAGATTACAAACCATACCAGACAACCAATATCATTCATCGAACATAAGTAATGATCTAATGATCACACCATTTATGATTAATTTAAAATGAATTAAATTAATTACCTAAACTCTAATTAATTTAAAATTAATTAAATTAATTACTTCATCATCAAAATCCTGCTTATCTTAATCTTCAATTGATTACAAATCAATTTTATAAATCATCATCTCATTATCCATTTCACTTAATCATTATTGATTAACTATCTCTAATTACAATAAGTAATTAGCATTTACTATTAATCATACCTTAATTAATCAATTCCAAATTACATCATTAATTAATTAATTAATGATTTCTGATTATATTTAATCAATCTCCCAATATAAATTAATTACATAAGTAATTAATTTTCAATTTAAACAACATATATATTAATCACCCTTGACTAATAACCATTCAGTAATTAACTACTTTAATTACTCATTCCATAAATTAATTACTCTTAATTAATTATTTCATTTATCACTTGATAAATTTTCAAAGTAATTTAAATCTAAATTACTTCTTTAATAATTATCTTAATTACATTCTGTAATTATTATTTAATTACTTCCTTAAGTAATTATAAATTCATTAATTACATAAGTAATTATCAATAATCAACAATTTGTTTAAATTAATTAAACTTAATTAATCTAAACTATTCACATTTATCAAATTAATTACACTAAGTAATTAATTCATTAATTACTTTCATTAAGTAATTAATATAAACAATTGATTATTATTAATTAATTAATTTAATTAATTGTCAAAAATTAATCACATTAATTAATTGTTAAAATAATCTTAAGTTAATGACCTTCATTAACATTTCTTGATTACATAATTAAGAATTAACTTCAATTAATCATTATTAATTATCAAGTAATTAATCTTTAATTATCATTTAATTAATCTCTAATTATTAATTAATTAAGTGTTAATTAAAATCTGAATTATCTTTAATCACTTGATTAAATTAATCTTAATCATTAATTAAAATTTAATTAACCATCCTTAATTATAAATTAATTGACCTTAATTAATTAATCTCAAATCTTAATTAATTAACTCTAAAAATTATTCATTACTTAATTAATCATTCACATTAATAATTTAATAATAATTAATATTCCATTTAAATTAATCTAATAATTTAAATGAAATCAATTTTCTTTTCAGATTCAAACTTAAAAATCTAAAACATTACTTATTTATCCATTTCCATTTTTAAATTCAAATCATTTAAACTTTCTAAATAGTTAAACCAAATTTAAATTTAAAATAAACTTATTTTATTTTTAAAACTGACATTACAGTCAAATCTCAAGTTTTAAAACTAAATTTAAACTTAGTTTAAACTCTATTTCATACATTAAAACTTAAAGTTTTAAATTTCAAACAATGTTCTTTAATACTCTAGAAAGTTTTTTTAAAAAAAACTAAATTTAAATTTCCAGTTTAAATTAAATTCAAACTTTGTTTCATTTGCTAAGTTCCATATTTCAGATTTCCAGATTTAAACTTGTTTTAAATTTTCAATTGCATTTTAAAATTTGCTTTTCAATTTAAAACATAAAAACAGAAAACAGCTTTCTGTTATAGTTTAACATCTTAAATTTGAATTCAAAAATGATTTCAAATCTCAGATTTAAATTATTGAATTCAAATTTAAGTTTCAGGTTTAAAACATTACAGTTTTGAACTTCATCTTTCAATTTGAACAGTACTTTTAAATTTTTAAAACAGAAAGGCAGTTTCTGTTTTTAGTTTAAAACCAAACTTGGATTTAAAAACATCTCAAATTTAACTCAAAAATCTGAAACTTAAAACTTAATTGAATTCAAATTCAAATTCTAGATTTAAACTTGTTTCCAGATTTTGTTTGCATTTCTACTTTCAATAAAATATTATAAACCTGGAAATCAGGTTTTTGACCAAACTTTAGAAACTGCAGTACTTACATTTCAAAAACTCAAAAAAAAAAATTCAAATTAAATAGAATTCAAACTTATTTTAATTCATCTTTAAATTCAGGTTTTAAATCCTAAGTTGAGATTTTAGTTTATATTTAAAACTTGCTTTTAAATTCCAAAACTACAAAACAGGATCTGTCCAAACTAAAACCTGAAACATCAGGTACTCGAGCTACCTTATAAACTACTTCGAGTCCCATGCTTCCCAGCTTCGAGTCAATTCTCAATATACCCGAGACAATCATGAGGTAAATACCCTGCAACCCAAACTCACTCACTCGAGTCTTCTCCACATATACTTCGAGTCACCCGATTAATTGCTTCGAGTTCAAATCCAATCCCCCCGAGACAATCACGAGACCATCCTATCTCCTGTAACCCATGACCCACCAGTATCCACCTTGCTCTGTGCACATGCACCCACGACGCAGCCCTCACTGACCACCTCTGATGATCTCCACACGTCACCGATCATCCATGGAGCCCTTCACAATCATCACATTGCTACCCAATACTCAAACTCGAAATCGAGCTTCTCACCCACACCTGGAACAGGTCGAACCCCCTCCACTAAAAACCTGTCAACGCAATTCCCTCGCCCCTCCGGCCATCATCTCCACTCAAAATTCGGCGACGACCTCTTCAATACATCATCTACCAGCTCTCAAAACAAGGTTGAACTCGATCAACAGTTGATGCCGAAGTACCCAATTCTCTTAAACCTAGAAAAACTAGGGTTCCTAACTGTAATCCTCAAATCATAATCTAAAATTTTGATTTTAACTCAAACTAAGATTTTTCCTATAACCTATGATAGATACACTATCTTCAAAAACAATTTCAACCAAGTCAGTTGCAAGCATCAACTGTGCTTATCAATTTCGTATAACGCAGAAAATTTGAAACTGTATTTTGATTCAATCATTAAAAATTGAAATATTTTTTTTTAAAATCATATTTTTCGAAGTTGTTTTGAATTAAATCTCTGAAACATTGATCTGCGATGTTTTATATCCTCACTTATAAGGATTCAACTGCTCTGCTACTTTTTTACAGTAATTCTTATTTAAATTTTACTTTAATAAAATCCTAAAGTCTAAACTCTGTAATCCAATACAAATCTTCTTTAAATCCTATAGTTTAACAGAGACAATTCAAAGATATAAGAATTTAAATAAAAACTTGCCAAGGACAAAAACAGAACCAGAAAGCCTATTAGCAAACACCAAATACATTTATATAGCAGACAAGTTAGATGCAATACATTTAACCTTAAATTTTTAAAAGAAAGTTACTCACTTGAATCTAATATGAAGAACATAGCCACATTGTTTTAAAAAGGTGCTTCCAGTTTGAATGCAGATGCAAATCCCCAGGTTATATAGCATGCATAATCCCTTGCAACCCAAATGCAGGTTGACTGCTTCATGATTGCAGACTTGAAGAAGTTGCAGATGTATGCAAACTTGAATTTATCCATGCTTCCAGATTTAAAAATACAGGTTTTATTTTGGATGCAGATCTTAAAGAAAGTGAATGCAGGCTTGCACATTTGTTTAAAGGGATTGATATGCAAACTTGAAAATGGAGTTTGATTTTTAAAAATCTGAAATGTTACAGATTTTACTTTCATTTTATTGAAGGTGGAAAATGTTTTCTTTGTTAAGAATTGAAAAATGAGAAAGAATGAAGAAATGAGTATTGTAATGTTTATATAACAATATTTTATTTAAACTAAAATTAAAGAAAAACAAAATTTGACACATGTTAAAAGAATGGACACATGTTAATTTACTTACATAAATTTTTAACACATGTTACTTAAATTTTAAATTATATACACATGTCTCTTTTTAAGTAATTAGTTATTTAATTAAGTGTTAATGAATGTTTAAATTAAATTAATTAGTTCTTATACTTTTAAACAATTAAAATAAATTTATAAAGGATGTTATAACTTATATTAATATACATGTTCGCATTTTAAATTGTATTTTAAATTCCAAATTAAATTTACAAATCAAATTATCATCAATATTTTAAAAAGAATTAACACCAACATTTTGTAACTTATTTTAATATTCAACCCTTAAGTCAAAAATGAATTTTAAACCAATTAAAACATTTTACTTATATTTAAAAATCATATAGTATTTTATTAAATATTTTTGAAAAGCTTAAATAAAATAAAACCACAATTTCTATTTTCAAAACATTAGAATTATTCTATACTAATTTAACAACTTATCTATTTATAATATATATAAATACATATACATTATTAAATAGAAAACAATTTATTAGTTTATTAAAAATAAATTCACAAATTAAATATTTAAATAAGGAAAATTATTAAACCAAATCAAATTTATTAACAAAAATTATCAATTCAATTTAAATTTAAACTCATATTATTAAATTTAAATTGTCCAAAATTCCGGGATATTACAGGAGGAGTGACCTCACCTGACCCGGTATAGCTCCTATTTTAGTCACATCTAAGCTGACTCACGGGAGTCAGGGCTATGTAAATACCTTATACAGAATTGTTCGCCAAAACCATCCTACTTCATTTTGGAACCTCCACCACGTACATTGTTGTTAAAGAGGTTTTTGGTATTGGCAAAGAATATGACAATATCCGATCCCGGTCTCTTTAACAACCAAATGCTTATTTTACACCGGATGGTTCTTCTACATTTTCAAAACCGATTCATAATTGATATCAAAATATCATATTTTCAAACCATATCATTTTAGAAATTATATTCACTTTCGAAATCATATCGACAAAATAGGTTAAATCCTCATTTCAAAATCATCATATCCACTAAAATATGTCATTTCACTAGGAAATATCATTTTAAATCCCAACATAGGTTATAACATCATTTACTATATTCATTTTAAATTCAAGGATTTAGATATAAAAAATTCAAACTTGCATCGTTAAAAATGTAGAAATATAGTCAAGATCGTCATAAATAGTTTAAATGGTTTAAAATACGTTAAAAGTAGTTTAAATGGTTAAAATAGATTAAAATAGATTAAATAGTTTAAAATAGATTAAAATAGTTTAATATGGTTTAAAGTAGTTTTAATAGTTTAAAATAGTTAATAGGTATTAAAATGATTTAAAATAGTTTAAAATAGATTAAATATAGTTTAATAATTTAATATAAGATAGTTTGGTTACTGGAATTGGTTTATTTAGTAAATAGTTTGGAAAAACTAAATAAAATCAAAATTATAAAATAATATATTTTTAAACAGTTTACATTAAATAATTAATTTGAAATTAATATTAAACTAGACTGTTTTTTTCATTTCAACACATCTGGACTACGTCCAGCTTTCAAATTTCAATTTATGTCCTTTAAACAATTCATTTAAAACAAGTTCCAACTTTAACATTTAAAGCTTGGATTTCGCAAATAATTCAGTTTACATAAATCATATTTTTATTTCAAAATATCATTTATCCAAACCCAAAAATATAGGATTTAAAATCATTTAATTTAACCAATCCAGTGTCCGTATATAATTTTCTACCCTGTGGTCAAGTGATTCGGACATATATCATTTCCATATGCAATTATCTTATATTCACGGATATATGTCATTTCAATTCGCAATCTCGAATTTAATTACAAATCCATGAAATCGCTTGAGTCTGTCATTATACTCATAATGATTTCCCTTAATCTATCAGATCGTTCGGGTATGTATCATGTCAACCCATAGGGAACTTGTAGTGTTATGATAATATAAAAGTATAACATCCAGTCATCCAATATCAACAATAAACATCCATCACAATCACCATCCAAACCAATCAATAAACAATAACGAGTAACTGATTATCAATAACGGGTATTAACTGGTAATTTAGAATTTAATATTAAATTAATAGCGATAATATTCAATAAAAGTTAGATTTAACTGGACCGACAATTTAGATATACCAAACATCAACCAATTAACTTCTGATCATGTCATGATTAAATTTAACTAACATAAAATAATTTAGTAGTTGTGAGTGGATTAAAACACTCGCATTTGATTTCAAATCGGTTTGAAATCCAAAATAAGACGTGAATTTGAATAGTTTCAGAATTCGTCCAAATTAGTGTCAAAACGTCCAGAATTTCGATACGATCTCAATGGAACCAACTGCGTGTGAATCCAATCTCGTATGAAAAAAATATGCTCATTAGAACGATTCGAAAAATTGAATATAAATATAGTAATAAATTAAATAAAATCTAACGTTACCTGCCATGTCACTGAACCTATCTCCTACACGAAGCCTATAGGACGAACAAACCAACCCATGCAACCCACCTTTTACTGCCACTACCTCTCGCCTCCAATCGCCAAAGAGCCGTCGACCATCACCACGAGCTCGCCTCCACCTACGCCTCCCTTCGCCACCACTAACGATCCCCCTAGCCACGTCGATCGACGTCTAACACACAGCCGCCGACCCCTTCGTCTAACCCTAATTCAATTTTCGAGGCAAATCCGGCCATCAATTCGCCAAACCAACCACAAGGATGCGCTCCACTCGTCGCTCTCCACAACCGGTACCCATAATTCGAGGATCATATGACGTTGACCAAAACGCGATGAACGGCCAAGAATTGTTCCCCGAATTCTAGGCACATAGAAGCCCAAATCCTAAAATGAACTATAGATCTAGCTTGCGTTCTTTGAGAGCTTCGAATCGGTATATAATACGGTAGGATTTGGAGGAGTTCGAATTTTTGAAATTGATTTTTTATTTGAATTTGGATTTGGGAAAAACAGAGTTTCTTCCATTGAGAAGGAGATAGTCAGATAGAATTGTATGTACAATAATGAGGAATAAAAGGCTGTTAGGGTTTAAATGAACTTTTTATATGGACAAGGCCCGATTAGAATAAACATCATATCAGATCGGTTCGAAACGATAATAACGATCCGAAAAGCCCGTTTCATCTCGGAAACGAAAATAGGTCATACCATATATCAAAATAGATATTTTCGATATTTTAAAACTCAATGGAATAAGTTTTAAGTCCTAATTCCATTGTATGAAGAAGTTAGATTTTAAAATCAGCCTATTTCAATTGAATTCAATAAATTGATTTCTACGCGTTACGAGTCCGTATGATCAAACAACAAGTTTGATCCTTACGAAACTTGAAATCTTGCAATAATTCACTGTTACGAATCCAATGAAACTGGTTTCATAGAAATCCGAGACAGTGGCCAAAATGCTATTTTCACGAAAAATAAATAATTTATTTTAAATTGATTAAATCATTTTTTTAATTTCAAATTTAATAACCAACAATTTGTCAACATTTCCGATTACTTGGACGTTTACCATAATTTAAAACAGATATACAAATCAATTCAGTGTTAATATTACACTAATTACAATGTTCAATTTCAATTGTAATTAAGTCCAATTAATTGTAATTTAATACCAATAAATTGATTTAATTTGATTTCAATCTTTTATTCAATCATTCATTACTCCATGGGCATAGTTAACATTTGTTTACATCCTATTGGATTAATTTTCTACAATTATCATCTTTTACAAATTAGTTGCAATATTCCAATTATATTGAATTTTTGTCGATTTTCACATTAACTATAATTTAAAGTCCCAATAAATTAATTTATCTTAGTTTCACTCCTTTTATGAAATAAATTATTGCCTTAAGAATATAACTGACATTTTTGTACGTTGTATTACTTTCGTGTTTTACAGTTATCCTCTTAACTCCTATTAACGTAATATTTAATTATATTTAATTGCAATTGATTTCCAACTTAATGCAACATATTAAAAAAATTGGTAACAAATAACAATTGTTACCTTTTCTTAATTTAAATACATTTATAGGTTTGTTATCTACACACAAATGTTATAACTACTAACATAACACAAATTTTATCCAATTTCGATTTATTACATATTATTTCATCAATTAATATAACATTTAAATTTATTTCCTTATTTCAGATTTATAACCAATTATAACTTACAATTGTTACAATTGCTACAATTGCTTAAGATTACATTCAAATGGTCATCTATTACATTAATTTACATTAGTAAACTTCATTCTAGTTAGTTTTCTCGTTCCTACATCATAAATTTTATTTTCTTCCAACATTAAATTACAAAATCTTATTTAATTCAATATTTTAGTTATCGGAAGATGCGGGTCGTTACAATATGCGTACAACTTACGTATTTATTTTAATTGATTTCTTAGTTATACCAATTTTTTTTATTCACGTTCATTTCACTTCATTTATTTTATTTACTTTCAATTATGCACATTTAATTGATCTATACTCAATTATTCACATTGCTTTATTCACATTTACTCATTACTTAGTATATTCTTTCAATACCAATATCACTCAACAACCCTTCCATTAAATTTTATTAAGTTTATTATAAACATTTTATACTATATTTCTCATGTTTATTACCACTTCATCACCTAAGTCCATATTCATCTTAAATCAAAGATGGTTCCATTTAACTTATTTCATTATTTCACACCATCAGTAAATTTCAATATTCAATTCTATAAACCAATATTCTAAAACCATATTTAATTAACTAATTTATTTAGATAGCTCATTTTATTAAGTTATTTCAATCACACTAATTGCACTTCCAAAAATTATTTCATTTAAAATAACTTTAAGCTAAATTTCTTTTCAAAATTCATTTACTTAACTTAACTTAGTTGAGTTCCATTTCAATTTTGCTTTTCTTAATATTTATATGCAACAAATTTGAATTTTGTTTTAACTTGCAAATCCTCAAATTTTATATGTTATATAATTTATTTTCTACTGTTTTCATAAACACTTAATTTGGAAATCTTCAAAGTCTAAACATCTTGTTCTTATTTTAAATCAATTTGAAGTCATATATATACATAATCCCATTGGTATTTCAAATCATTTTTTTGAGTTTTAAAATGAAAACTAGTTTTGTTAAAACAAAACTCCAATGGTAGCAATTCCTCTCATGGAAACCTGAAAATAAAGGTCGATGATGCTGTAGTCATTATCGCAATTATTTTCAAGCGACCTGAGTGAGTTCAATGATTTTATTTTTAAAAAATCCTTTTAAATATTTCTTTTCAAAATATTTTCCAAATAATATTACTATTATTTTCCAATACTTTGAAAAACCATTTCCAAAACCAACGGGATTCAAATTCCCAAATTCCTAGCTTTCAAATCCTTTTTCATTTATTAAATTCTTTTATAAATCATATTTACATAATTTCACTTTGGTTATATAAAATCAATTCTTAATTTTTAATCTTTGTTTGCATTATAATAATAACAAATTTTTTAGAGCAGAATAACAAATAACAACTGACAATAATCAACATTATCCTTTTCGAACAACCAAGCACACCACATACACCAGAATAATTTTCTAAAAAATTGTTCCTTTATATATAAAACATAATTAAGGTAAAATTATTTCATTTACCTAATTTGAAAACAATACTACATTAAATTGTTCTGTTCAAGTGTTTAGAGATCTCTATCAATAACTTTAACTACTCGTATTGACCGAAACCCATAAACTACTCAACTGACCAGTCAACATAATATAAAACAATTTTTTTATATCACTAACAAATATGCGCTCACACACACACACACACTCAAACTCACTCTAGAGTGTTGCTAAACCTATCTCTAATGAGTACTCTACCGAAGCCAAGGTTCTCGCTTAACCTTCAGCTCTGTTACCAAGTGTAACAACCGGGATTTTCAACAATCGAAAATCGACAAAAATACGTCCATTATATTGCGTGCCGAGCAATCGAATGTCAGAAAACCCGATTGTTAGGGAAAAAGAAAGAAGGAAGAAGATAAGAAGAAAACTAAACAGAACAGAGTCTCACAGCAAAATGAATAATCTATAATATAAAACAAATCTTCACACAAACAAACTATATTATTTGTATATACAAACATCAATCAGAGTATACTAACCTATTTCAATTTGGACAGTTATAACAGCCCGTCCATACAAGTGCTGATAAGTACAACAATGAATACAGTGAAAAAATAACCATCTATGTGAATATGTCCCTGGGACTCCAACTCGTCTCCTGAATCTCCAAAGCATCCAACTAAATCTATAATATGCTGGGTCTGACTCGAGCATTATGATAAAATAACATCCGAGTCAGTTTGGAGAACCAGCATGAGAAAACACAATCAATTGATTTTTAAGTTATAGAATAACCTTTGAAACTCAAGAGTATCTCACAAGACCACGCCGCATATGTACACGGATGTGTTTTTACCTTACGTTAACCAAAACCATTTCATATGAAATTCTTTGATATTATAATAGTGTCTAGATACAAATACTTATTAATCATAGCCAAAATTGTTACATTAATTAAATTCTAGCATAATAGTTTCTATAATCAAAACCATAAAGTCGCGTATTGGAAAATGGATTCCATGCTATAACAAGGCAAGGAACTACCTTCTGAAGGTACATATCTAGATAAATGCACCAGGGTCTGACAAGAACTTCTTGTAACCCTGCCACATAGGACTGGCCTACCACTTAACTGGTAGTACTGAATATAATCACCTCGCTTAGAATCTGAGTATACAAAAAAAAGATAGTAATCGATGTAGATTAGTAACGATCATACCCTAATGGGAGCGACCCACGTGATCCTACGTCATGCCCGATTTTTGTCATTTCCCGGTTGATGAGACTCGATTCAATGATTTACCTTTATATGGCATTTCAACTTGGAATGTTAACACTGCCTTCTAAACGATAATGCTATATCAACATTTACCCATACAAGTTCGTTTCTAGACTGAATGAAACACTTGCATGCTCCATCTCCAAATTCCATCATCTTTAAGATGTCTTTACTTCAAAACGCATTCGTTGGATCGAAGTGATTTTCGGATAGCAATCCGATCTCGGTCCTTTTGAAACAACTTTCGATAATTCCCAATAAACCCAACCTTGGTTCTTTAGGAAATAAACAATCAAAGATAAGATTGGAGATCACCTCCGAATCGTTGGTAGATGGATTTCCTTATCATTGTCATAAGAGAATAAAATGAGATTTATAAACACAGTAGAGCATCATCGAAGATGACTGTGCCATATAACTCACGTGTAACAAACCGAAAATTAAGCCATAATAGTTAATTAATGAATTAATAAAATGATATGGAAATTAGGTTGAAGGGCTTCTATTTATAGAGTAATAAGTTTTAAGGACAACACTTCTGAATAATTAGTTTTAAGCACAATTTACAACATAATGATAAATTCATTTATCTTATTAAGTTATACAGGAAAATGATAAATCCTTTTATCATTATTTCTATATAACTGAAAATGATAAATTCTTTTATCTTTTTCCTGTAACATGTCCTTAAAACTAATTTTTCAGAAGTAGTGTCCTTAAAACTTATTACTCTACACAAATAAGCCTTGAAATGAAAATCCCCATAAATGATAAAATAACTTTGCGAAATTATCAGAATTGAGCCACGGGAGTTGCACCATTGTGTCCGCGGTAATTTTCTAGTCAATTTCCATATAGAAACGTCAGAATCCGAGCTAATATCAACTAGATACATGACAAACAAGAATCATATATATATATATATTAATATATAAAAACATACATACATATATATATATATATATAAAGGGCTAGGTCGACCTATCCAACCCTTAGGTCAACCGGCTGATCGACCTAGGAGGGGGAACGGTCGACAGCCCTGTCGACCCGCCCTATTTATGGAGCGAAGTTTTTTAATTTTGAGGCAGTGCGATTTTTACACGTCTATTTCATTATTTTAGCTCATCTAGTGCCTTCATCCTTCCATCCAATGGCTCATATTCTGCCTATGACGTGGTTACATCCTATTCAATTTCCAAATCCAACGGTCTGAGATCCACTTCTACCCCTGTAATAAGACCCAAGGCCTAACACTTTTTCTCATTCTAGATTTTCTCCGCTTGGATTCACCTTTTTAGGAAGGACCCTAAAAGGAATAATTTTCCAAGAAGAGAATCATTTTAATAAAAATATTTTAATATCCTCAAGTGGATTTGGGAAGATCTAAAGGAAAGAGCTTAGGACCACAGGTGAGTGATTGTAATTATTTTAGATTTCTTTAAGTAATTTAAAACAGAAGGGTTTCCAATAGTTGTAGTTTTACTACGATTTTTGGAATATCATTTTTAGTAGTTTATTTACAATTTTTAGAATTATTTTCAATCTATTTCTTTTAGCTATTCTTTCCTATTAATTTTTGTTTATTTATGTTAATTATAGTTTTTCTATTTATTTACAATTTATTTATAGTATTTTAATTTATTTACTGTTATTCATGCGTTATTTACATCTTTTTCCTCTGCTTTGGATTTTCTTGTATTTTCAGTTTTCTTTTATTTCTCCTTCTTCTTCACTTACAGATTAGAATAAATTAAATACAAACTTGGATTAAATCATAAGAATACTGAAACAACGGAAGATAAGATGTAAATTGTAAGGACTGTAATAATAAGGGAATTGGACTGAAATTGTGATGTAAGTATTAGAATTAAGCTAAATTAAAGAGATAGACCTAGTTATAACTTAAAATATAAATAAAAAGAGTAAAAGATGAAATAAGCTTATTATCACACTTAGACCTTGGGTTAAGTAATAAACATGATTATAACGTAGGTTATAATAAGAAAACAGAATAGAATGAGGCTTATTTTAAGACTTAGGATAAATTAATTAGCACAGATAGTAAGAATAATAATAAAGGTTTATTTAAAATAATTTATCCAAGTTAGTAAGCAGAGATGAAAGTGGGATTCGTACTGACAGAATTTCCCTTATGCTGTTTAGGGTAGATAAGTAATCAATAGTTAAAAGAAAAAATCCATACCTGTAGCATTTACCTTATACTGTTTAGGGTAGATAAGTGGTCAATAGTTAAAAGAAAAGATTCATACCGGCAGAATTTCCCTTGGGACACGCTTATGTTGTTTAGGGTAGACAAGAGGTCAATAATTAAAAAACTAAATCATAGGGATTTGGACAAGGGACGCAACTTGATTTTGTTTACAAGGACCAGTACCAATAGCATTCCCTATTTTCTATGAACAAGGTGTCTCACAATAGCCTGAAGTGAGACAAGGGCACGCTTATGCTATTTAGGGTAAATAAAAGATCAAAATAGGAAGCAATAGATAGTGCAAACCAGCGGTAATCAAGCATGCGACATCTATTAAGGTAGATAAGTCGCTATAGAGTTCCAAGCGCTTAGTATGTGTGTCTTTCGTCGACACCACTGCCTTCTATGTAGGGAGCTATATAGCGTCTAGTCCGTAGTAAGGTCTATGAAGTAGTAGGTCGATTAAAGGGTAGAATTAGGATTTCAGCCTAATTATAGGATTAGGAATTCAGCCTAATCAAAGTAGCTATCAAAAACAATTGCAAACAATCAAAGTTAATCAGTTATGTTAACTTAGTTAAATCGTATTAATTTCTAGATTATTCCATCTTTGTATTTTCTTTATTTCCTTTTATATACTAGAATTATTGTAAGGTCTATTACTTTTACTTTGCTTAAAGATTCTAGTAATTATTCACCAGACTTTTAGTCTAACCCACTCCACTATTTTCCCCTTTCCCCCTACGGGAAATCAGGGGGAAGAAAAGTAGACCGCAGCTTCTTGGAGACTTGTTGGAGATTCTACCATGCATTTCTTTCCTTCAGTTCCAGTTTTTAGTTATTTTGTTAAGCTGGTATTTTGAGAGGAATGTATTGTAGTCCGATATTATTTAAGACTTTGGGTTTTTGATTTCATGAGACTTGTATGGGTATTTTGTCATATGATGTATTGGGTATTTGGTGACTTATTTTTATTATCTTATATTATGGAATTTGATTTTTACCAAAATACTATAATTAATTTCGCCGCTTTAATTTTATTATTATTATTTAATTTCTGACATATGAATCTTAGTCTCTGCTAGTTTTAGTTATACCTACAACGCATCAGGCCTTTAGTATATCCTTTTGGGTATGCTAAGGGGTGTGGAGTGTTACACTTCATATCAGAGCCTAAGCTTACAGGATTCCTAAAAATTAATTTTAAAAGTAAGTATTTTCCAAAATAACTTGTTTTGAAATTAGTTTTCAGAAAAGAACTCTTAGAAATAGTTTTTAAGTATACAAGATTTTTTATAAGAATTCCTTCAAATGTTCAGTTCAATCTCCCATCGATTCTTTCCTAAACTATCATTTTACTTTCGTAGAATGGCGGATGCCCCGAAGCTTCCCGAGAACATTCTAGTCCCAACCTGGTTTCGTTGGTATCTACAGGCCACGACTAAAGAGGTTCATGGGCAAGGGCCCAACCCAGCACCAACGGGTGAGAATCCCATCAACCCACCTGCAGCTGTCAATTTCTCTAAGTTTTGTAAGAATCTTGCAAGTATGAGTGGAAATACTTTTTCTGGTAAGGAGGATTTTGTAGAAGTAAGAGTTTGGCTTAGAGATACAGAGAGGATATTCAGGCTATTAGGATTAGCTGATCAACATCGAGTTCAGCTAGCTCCTTGGTAGCTGAAAGAGGAGGCTTTGTATTGGTGGGTCGTCATTGAGTTAGAAGAAAAAGAGGTGACTTGGAATGGATTTCGGGAGCGATTCAATAGGATGTTTTTGACTCAAGAAGAGGAGAGTGTTCAGTTATAGTGGTTTATCAATTTGAAGCAAGGGAGTTCGTCGGTGAAGGAGTACATCAATCAACTCAATGAATTGTCGTGGTTCGAAATGGAGTTGGTTTATACGTTGCACAAGAAAACTATGAAGTTTACGAAGTGATTGAATCAGCCCCCTTAGGGATTTTTGTTTACTCACGTGCCGATGGGAGCTACTTATGAGTCTTTAGTAGAGATGGCCCTTATGTCCGATGCAGCTAAGGAAGGAATGTTTAAGAAGGCCCCTAAGTCGGAAAGTTCTAAGAAGAAGTGGGGGAAAGATAAGAAGGACGAGGATAAAAAGAAAGGAGGAGGACCTCAAAAGTAGATCAAGAAAAACGAGAAGTGCAAGAGTTGTAGGATGGTTGACCATTACGCAAAGGATTGAAGGAAGCCAGCAATGAAAGGGAAGTATTTCAATTTTGGATAGCCTAGCTACTTTTGTAAAGCCTGTTCTCAGAAGTTGAGGCAGGGAGAAAGCGCACCTACAGCATAGATACAGGCTTTGGGTGCAGCGCCTTCTAGCAATGGACTGGATAGAGGCAGGAAAATCATTTTAGAAGTTTTGTTTCTATTTTTGATTTTTCCATACAGTCTCTTTTTGATTCTGGAACATCACATTCTTTTATCTCTAGTTCTCTTGTGGATTGTTTGCACTTAGACATTTCTTTAGCAATAGACCCTATTGTTGTTTCAAACCCCATAGATGGATCGACACCCTTGTCTATGGTTTTAGGGTTTGCAAATTTATATCTTAGGTGTAGAATTTGACTACGATGCCAATGTATTGGTATTCTCTAGGTAGGGGATGATTTGGAAATGGATTGGGTGTCCACTTGTGAAGCGATTTTGCACTGCGAAAGGAGTGTCATTGGATTAGAGACATGTAGTGATAAGACTCTCGAGGTCTCTTGTGACCCACAGGTGTCAATCGTGTTGAGCTTCCTTTATTCCTTTGATTCATCACTAGGAAAGCTAGATTCCCTTCCAATCATTAAAGTTTTTTCAGACATTTTAAGGAGGTTCTTCGTACACTTAATGTTCATCAGTGGAGAGAAAAATTCTTAAAGTATCACTTTTGGCATTAGGAAGATTATTCTTCGGGCATAATGAATATTTACACATAGAATGAGTTTGATAAACAATTTTGTACATTTTGGTTCAAATTATGGAAATCCAAAGAGGGGTAGGCAAATCAGGGAGATGTACAATTGAAAGGGAGAAAAGCCACATGTAGATAATTGCAAAAATTATAATTGACTTAGATAAGTGGGTTTAACGGTAGTGCCTTAGGATAAATGTAAACATATAAGAGGAATAAGAATAGAAGACTTTAAGTAAGGAAATGAGATTCCCAAGGTTTAGAAAGGATACTCCTAGGGTAGTAAGTCGGAAAATCCATTTTATGTCTAACCTAATAAAATGAAATTATTAAAATTGAAAAGAAGAATTGTCAATATTTTCCAAAGTAAATATTTGGTTTTTGGAAATATAGTAAGATATATAAATTGGTTTTTATATGATATAAGTCTTGTTAAAAGTGAAATTCTTTTTGAAGAATTGTGGAGCGTATATAGCTTACTAGTTTCTCTGTAAGTAAACAAAGATTTTAAATATGAAAACCTAAAAAGTATAAGCATCAAAAACTTTGATTACATTTATTGTTGTAATAGATGTTTTCATGAGAAATAAAGGGAGCATAGACAATAACACTATTGTTATAGTAGATGGCTCTCAAAGGAAATGTTTTTACATAGTATATGAGATTTATTTATTTTTGAATCCATGCACTAGTCTTTTTGGGATGTAGTAACGGTGTTATAAGCAACATCTGTTTTAACCCAAATAAAAATGTATTTTAAAAAAAAAATCTAATAATAGAAATAAAGTAATTTGTGAATACACTTATTATTCATAAGTATAAGAAAATGTTATTTATGGACATATTAAGCAGCTTTGAAAATGTGCTTTTCTGAAAAGAAAAGTGTAAGTCAGATATTAGAAAATTAATATATATAAATTAAACATACATTAATCTATTGGAGTGAAAAGAATAATGGTATAATTTTCTATGGAATAAATAAAAATATTTTATGCAAGTTATAAGGAATACATGAAAGTGATGTACAAGGAATGGGAAGCACCATATTTTGTATAGCCTATTTCAAAAAATATAAAATAAATTCCTTGTAATTTCATATAAACATGAAGTCCTCTTTTAAAAGGTTCATAGAAGATTTTAGCGTTAATAATTTCTTATAAGAGAAATTAGTTCCGATACATTATAAAACTATTAGGTGTAATAGGAAGATGTTTTGAAACACATAAGGATATTTTAAAGCTAATCTAAAGGAAAATGGTTTGGTGAAAAAGTAAATAAGTTTTTGAAAGCAAAAACCTGGTAGTAGTTGAAGTTAAAAATTCTAATTTTATAGAAAACTGTTAAGGTCTTTAAAAGAAAATGAGGAATAAGTTTAGGACATAGAATTTGAAAGTTTTTCCCCTCTAGGTTTGGGTAATAATGTAAATTCAAAAAGCTGTGAAGATACAAGTCTAGAAATGTAAGGTTTTAAGTAACATAGTATTTTTGAATTTAATAGAAACTTAAAGATAACACCTTTAAAGACAAAGATTTTGGGATTTGAAGTTTTAAAAATTTAGAAACCTTAATTTAAAAAAAATGGAATTATAAACATCGAACCAAACTACTAAATGTGAAGTAGATAGGAATCATTTCCTAGGTATAAAGTCTAAGGTTATGAAGGAGATAACATGGATTACTTTTGAAAGTAATAATTGGGTTTCCATAAGGTATATAGGACCCTAGTGAGAACCTAGGAATGTTGATTCATGTGAACAGACTAAAGAAGAATAGTTAGGTGAAATTAGCAAGATTGTAGGGCACACATGGTTGAGGACGTGCATTTTTGATTTTGAAGAAACCGGGGAAAAACATCTTCCATTAATGGGATTCTCATATGACAATAGCATTAGAAGTGGCATCTTTCGAAGCTCTTTATGAAAGACCGCACAAGTCGCCTTCGTTTTGGATAGGATTTATAGAGAGATTGCCATGGTTCCGACATAGTTGAGGAGATTTCAGAGAAGATTAGTTTGATTAGGAGAAAATTCGTATCTCATATCCGCATTTCTTTGATAGTAATTTTTCGAATTTCCTATTTTCCATCTCTAGTTTTGAATACGTTATTTCCTTTATTATCCTTTAAGAGGATAGAACTTAGGACGTAACCTATGGATGATAAGATTTGACGTAAACAAGTTAAAAGAACATGCTATGAATGATGGATGCAAGTGGTTGTAAGTGTTTGCTAGTGGATTCTAATGGACGCATATACTTACACTATGCACTATTAACTCTTAGGGATCGGCCTAACTAGGACACTAGAGCATATGCATATAGATATGTGCGCATTTGCATTTTAATTTTCATGGTTGCTATAAATGGATGTTTATCACATGGTTGTTGCATTTGGATGATGATTGAAGCAAGCATATAGAACTATCAATTACCATTAGGAATTTTTGCATTCATTTGGATACATGGCACGAGCATGATTGCATGAAAGGAGATCAACTAAATCTGTGGACCACCTAATCTATTGTATTAGTTAGGGACATTAACACTACACTAATTTCATTAGTATCATAAATTGCATTAGAAACAAAAAACTTAAGGACAATGGATGAATGGTTGATGATTGAGTAGTTGGTTGCAGAACTTGGATAAAAACATTTAGTCCATTCTTTTATCCTTAAATATTTCGGGGACAAAATCCCTTAAGGATGGAAGAATGTAACAACCCGAAAATTAATCCATAATAGTTGATTAACGAATTAATTAAATGATAAAAAAACTTTGTGAAATTATCAAAATTGAGCTACGGAGTTGCACCATTGTGTCCATGGTAATTTTCTAGTCAATTTTCATATATAGAATGTCAGAATCCGAGCTAATATGAACTAGATGCGAGACAAACAAGAATCAAATACATACATACATACATACATACATATATAAAGGGCTAGGTCGACCAGGCGGTCGACCTAACCAACCCCTAAGTCGATCGGCCAGTCGACCTGGGAGTGGAATGGTCGACTCCCTGTCGACCCGCCCTATTTATGAAGCGAAGTTTTTTAATTTTGAGGCGGTGCGATTTTTACATGTCTATTTCATTGTTTTGGCTCATCCGGTCCCTTCGTGCTTCCATCTGATTGCTTCTATTCAGCCTATTACATGGTTGCATCCTATTCAATTCTCAAATCCAATGGTCTGAGATCTACTTCTTCCCTTATAAATAAGAATCTAGGCCTAACACTTTTCCTCATACTAGATTTTTTTCTCCGCTTGGGTTCACATTTTTAGGAAGGACCCTAAAAGGAACAATTTTCCAAGGGGAAAATCTTTTTAATAAAAACATTTCAATACCCTCAAGTGGTTCCGGAAAGACCTAAAGGGAACAGCTTAGGACCACAAGTGAGTGATTGTAATTATTTTATATTTCTTTAAGTAATTTAAAATAATAGGGTTTCCAATAGTTGTAGTTTTTACTACGATTTTTGGAATAACCTTTTTAATTTTTTATTTACAGTTTTTAGAATTATTTTTGGTCTGTTTTTTTAGCTATTCTTTTTAGTTAATTTTTGTTTATTTCTGTTAGTTATAGCTTTTCCATTTATTTACAGTTTATTTACAGTATTTTTTGTTTATTTACCGTTATTTATGTGTTATTTACATCTTTTTCCTGCACTTTGGATTCTCTTTTATTTTTATTTTTCTTTTATTTCTCCTTCTTCGTGTATGGATTATAATAGATTAAACGCGAATTTGGATTAAATCATAAGAATACTGGAACAATGGAAGATAAGATGTAAATTGTAAGGACTGTAATAAAAATGGAATTGGACTAAAATTATGATGTAAATATTAGAATTAGACTAAATTAAAGAGATTGGCTTAGTTATAACTTAGAGTTATAACTAAAAAGAGTAAAAGATGAAAGAAGCTTATTTTCATACTTAGACCTTGGGTTAAGTGATAAGCATGATTATAACGTAGGTTATAATAAGAAAACAGAACAGAGTGAGGCTTATTTTGAGACTTATGATAAATTAATAAGCATAGATGGTAAGAATAATAACAAAGGCTTATTTAAAATAATTTATCTAATTAATAAGCAAAGATGGATCCCTACCGACAGCATTTCCTTTATGCTGTTTAAGGTAGATAAGTGGTCAATAGTTAAGAGAAAAGATTTGTTCCTGCAGAATTTCCCTTATGATGTTTAGGATAGATAAGTGATCAATAGTTAAAGAAAAAATCTGTGCCAGTAGCACTTCCCTTATGTTGTTTAGGGTAGATAAGTGGTCAATAGTTAAAAGAAAAGATCCGTACTAGCAGCATTTCCCTTAGACACGCTTATGTGGTTTAGGGTAGACAAGAGGTCAATAATTAAAAGATTAAATCATGGGGATTTGGACAAGGGACGCAACTAGCTTTTGTTTATCAGGGACTAGTACCAACAACATTCCCTATTTTCTATGGACATGGTGTCTCACAATAGCTTGAATTGATACGAGGGCACGCTTATACTGTCTAGGGTAAATAAAGGCCAAAAGGGAGAGCAATAGATAGTATGAACCAGCGGTGATTGAGGGTGCGACATCTATTAAGGTAGATAAGTCGCTATTGAGTTCCAAGTGCTTAGTATATGTGTCTTTCGTAGACACCATTGCCTTCTGTTTAGGGAGCTATATAGTGTCTAGTCCGCAATAAGGTCTATAGAGCAGCAAGCCGATCAAATGATAGAGTTAGGATTTCAGTCTAATTATAGGATTAGGAATTCAGCCTAATCAAAGCAGCTATCAAAAACAAGTGCAAACAATCAAAGTTATTCAATTATGTTAATTTAGTTAAATCGTATTTATTTCTAGCTTATTCCTTCTTCATATTTTCTTTTATATACTAGAACTATTGTAAGGTATATTACTTTTACTTTGCTTAAAGATTTTATTAATTATTCACCGGACTTTTAGTCTAACCCACTGCACTATTTTCCCCTTTCCCCTATAGGCAATTAGGGGCAAGAAAAGTAGACCACGGCTTCTTGGAGACTTGCTGGAGATTTATCATGTATTTCTTTCCTTCAGTTCTAGTTTTTTGTTCTTTTGTTGAGCTAGTATTTTGAGAGGGATGTATTGTACTCTGATATTATATGAGACTTTGGGTATTTGATTTCATGAGACTTGTATGGGTATTTTGTCATATGATGTATTGGGTATTTGGTGACTTATTTTTATCATCTTATATTATTGAATTTGATTTTTAACAAATACTATAATTGTTTTAGCTGCATTATTATTATTATTGTTATTATTATTTGATTTTTGTCTTGTGAATCTAGTCTCTGCTAGTTTTAGTTATACCTACAATGCACCATGCCTTTTAGTGCGTCCTTTGGGTATAATAAGGAGTGTAGGGTGTTACGTCACGTGTTTCTCCTAGATATTTCCAAAGTTATATTGGGTCTAATTTCGATAGTTCGTTATTTAACTATAAAAAACAAACAGTCAATCAGCGATTTATTTCATAGGAAAAACCAACATTGGTTAAGCGCATAAATAATCACTAGCCTCTTTTAATAAATCTTTCACTCGTTAAAAATCACTTTGTAATTTACTTGTATAAAAATATACAAAGGTATAACCGCAAATCCCTATATTTCAATACTTAGAAAATATCCATACTCTTATCATAATGGTATAAGCATATTGATAAAATTGAGAAAGATTTTCTTTTTATTTGATTCAAAAATCATTTATAAAACTCCTTATAATTCTCTAAAAACATTTATAATCCATTTTTTAAATCTTCAAAACCATTTACAAAATTCTTTTATATATTTCAGTCGCTTGTAAATTCTTTTTGTACATTTCTAAAATTATTTATAAAGGCTTTATAAATCCTAAAATCATTTATAAAAATCCTTTTAAAAATCTATAGACCCATTTCTAAAATTCATTAATAAATATCTAACCATTTATAAACACTTGCACCTTGTAAATAACCTTCCCTTTAGTCTTCAGACTGTTTTTATAACTCCTTTATAAAATCCAAGTCTTCCGACTCTGTTCATAGGTCTTGGAAACATTTATATATAATTAAAAATCTCTTTAATTCAAAATACCATTATGTATAATAATAATTATTAATTTTGATACATCTTAAAAATAATAATTAATAATTTCAAAACGTTGTTAAGGAAACAATAATAATTAATCTATACCATTTTATAATAATAGTAATTTCAAACCATGATTATTTTTAAAATAATTAACATTTCAAAATATTAGCATTTTGATAAGTACTTTAAAACAATATTAACTATGAGCAAATAACTTTAAAAACAACACTAATGTAATTAAATAATTTTAAACCAATATTAATATAAATAAATTTTACAGAGATGGGGCATTGATCTAGTAGATAACGGTTGATTACCGATGTCAGTTAATGTTTATATGATTTTCTGGTTATTGGGTTATGTGATGTATTGATATGGTTTGGGCATTTATTTTTTTCTTTCTTTCACCCAATAAGGAGGGTTTGGTCTTGTTTTGTTTTGACTTTGTTGTAAGTTGTAAATTGTATTATTCATTAAATCAATAAAGCACCGCACTCTTTTTTCCTTACCAAATATCACGTTGATATCTAGTAAGGTTTTTAATGAGGCGGTTTACCCATTTTCAAAAAAAATTAATATAAATAAATAACTTTAAATGGTATTAATAAAATTAAATAATTTTAACACAAAATATTGAATATAATTTAATAATTTTAAAACAATATATCAAACATAAATAAATAATTTTAAAACAATATATTAAAAATAATTAAAAAAATTTAAAGCAATATATTAAATATTATTGAAACAATTCAACAATAGCAAAGGATCTTGTTGGATTCCTTCAACCTTTTCCTCAAGCATCATAGCTTATACACACACACACACACACACACATATGTATATCTAAATAAAATCAACATTTGTGAGAGATCCAGGTGGATCCCTCCAACCTATTTTTTCAATGCATCGCAAATGTTATATAATCATAGAATATAAATCCACCGCTTCAAGGTGGGATTCATATGCAAAGGGTCATCCGCTCTTACACGGAAATGTAATAGGATCACATCTACTCCAGGGGCGGGAATATATCCTAACCAATTAATAAATATAGTAATTCATCCAAACAATTATTCAATAATTTTTATCTACTATATATCATACCAGTTTACCAAAAAGATGAGTTTAAATCACCAAAATTTTTATTGTCGCCGAGGTGTACTGAGCGACGTTCGATTTTAGTCCAAATTTAAACAGTCTTCAAATTCGCCCAAACCAGTTCCATTCCGATGCTTTCGTCGTTACGAGCGCAAAGCAAAAAATCCACGTCTTGATTGTACATCATATAAGAGAGTTATGCAATTTTTAATTTATCAATTTAATTACATCATTTAATATACTCAAATTTCAAATAATTACAAAATTACACCTACTCCTTTCTTACCCAATTCTCAACATATACTGGTATCACCCATTCCCTTCATCATTTCTGACCATGCATACATGCCACTCATCACCGCACATTCGTCGAAATCCTATTCCGATCGCACTGTTGAACTTCCCTTCGCGCTCTCCTTCTGATCACCACCATGGATCAATGATTGGAGCCTCCTGAAAATTCACAACCTCGCCTCCTCCATGTCGGCCGTACATGGACGCGGCACTACTCAAACCACCGTATGCCCCAAAACTTGGCGACTAGCTGTCCTTCAACATGTTGAAACCAACTACAACATCTGTTACTCGAATCGATGCTATTTCACCAAATAAACCAAGGCCTAGTTTTGCTTTTGCCAAAACCCCTTTATTGTAAATGCCGCATTCCCTCCAACCTACTATCGAGCCCAACAATGAAGCAGCAACAAACCCCTCATCTAACCAAACTCGATGCACTTGGTTTCACAATTTTTCATTGACTATAGCTTTTTTTTTTTCTTTGTCTCTGGTTTGAAATAGTTGAACTATAGGGGAAGGAAGTTTCAAAAAGGAAAATGGAGGCATGGCTAAAATGTGGAAAGGTGTGGCAAGAATAGTGAAGAGCATGGACCAGGTAGGTTGATATATATATATATATATATATATATATATATATTATTTAAATTTAAATTATCAAGCTATACGACGTTTGAAAATTTCAAACCCCAAACAAGACACGCCACCTGCCATTCTATATGTTATACCCCTATTCTGATCACAACGGAACAAGTCTTGAGCCCTAATTTGATTGTATCCAGAAGATAGCTTTTCAGACCCAATTATTATACTAAATTTCCAATACCAATTTCAACATGTTTCGATCTCGCACAACCAAACAATACATCTGATTGCCATGAAAATCATCTGCATACAATAACTCACTATTACGGATCCAATAAAACTAGTTTCGTTGAAATCCGAGACAATGCCCTAGAAGGCTATTTTTATACGTTAATTAAAACGAATTATTTTAAAACCCAAATTGATCACTATCAAGTCTACATTAAAAGCTTTACTATCTTCATTCTTGTTTAGTAGAATTCAAATAAATTTCAAAAATCACTTTCATTCTTGTAAAATCAAGATTCAATTATTTAAAAAAAATCTGATTATTAAATTCAACAATTAATTTATCCTATGAATCACTATATTCGAAACTCAAGTTATTTAACTTATAAAATCAATTTTTCAATATTCAAAATCGACTAAACATTCCAAATTCAGATGACAAAAATTATGGGCTGTTACAATTGAGTTGAGGACCACTAAGAAAATTGCTTCTACGAGTAAATAGTTTTCTAGCGATAACGTAGGTACCAATTTGCAGCTACATCGAAGAAAGTTTTTGAAAATAGCCTACATCTCACCAAACCAAGGGCGTCATATAAATCCATCTGGTTCTCAAAAGCCATTAAATGGCCATGGGGATGGTTATTCCATCATATTTGATTGACGGGATATTTACATACGATAATAATGGGACTGTCATAATCTCTTCGATGAACGTAGCTCCCTTAAGGTTATTATTTACCTTGGGATCTAAGGTCCTTTTACCTTAGGTCTTTCTCTTAGATATGCTTCATCATTCTACTAGTCTTTTTATTTTGGCTTATATTCTTTCTAAGAAGCAGAGCTTGAAGATTGTGCTTGTAAGGATATTAACTCTTTATTTGGTTTTTGAGTTGGACAATGAGGTCCAAATTGCTCTTTTCAACATTCTTACTTCTTACGTTTGATCCTTCAACTTTCCTTCGAGGAGATCCAACCTCACCCTCTTTATTTTCTTTTGTTCTTCGCGACATCCTTAATGAATTTTTAGATTCAAGCATATCAATTAGCTTCCGCATAGTTTGAAGTTGACTCCTCATGGTTTTAAGGTCATTTTCATCCTTAGTTGTTTCCAAAGGTAGTGATGCTTGATTTATCGTGGCATTCTTTATGTTGAACTGAGGAATCACGTTTTCCTCAAGGTTCATGCGTTGTACAGTTTCCACTTGAACTTGAACATCCTTCTTCATTGATTTACCCATTTGCAAAGTTTAGTAGTCAAATAGTGGTTATCAAATTGTCTTCCCCAAGTTCAGCTCTCAATGGAAGCACTACTTAATGTTAGGGCAAAATTCGGTTCAATTCAATATGTACTAGTCATAAGGAGTCAAGGTCACTTGAGTTAGTTGGATTACATAAGCATGATATTCTTGAGTTTGCATGAAGTCATTTGCAAATAACACTTTGTCAAAGTCCTTAGATAAAAAGTCAAAAAGTCATATAAGTCCAAGCGTCCATTAAAATCAAAAGTCAAGCTCTCTTTATTATGCTAAAAGTAAAATGAAAATGAAGAAAATAAATTTGGAATTCTCCCCTTTCTAATGGGGGGTACATGCTTATTTATAGAAAAATTATGCCCTTGAATCATTGACATGTGACACTTGAGGAAAATGAAATGCAGAGCTTCTACTAATATGGCACTTTGATGGTCTGTTGACACAACTTTCCTTTGATTCCTCCATGATTGATGTTTCTTGGTTGGACCAATCAAGGGTTGCCATGTGGCTTTGTGGAAGGAAGGTGATTTATACATTGATTTCTCGATGTGCGATGGCAACCAACATACGGTAGCTCCATAAACTTAATATCTGATGACCACACGAGATCAATATGCCGTAACCTCTTCTTCAGCACACAATGGCACCATAACTTCAATATACGATGGTTTAATAGGTGATTCAACATGTGATGGCTTCTTAACCTCAACATGCGATAGCTCCATAAACTTTACATGCGACAACTTCAAAGTGTCATCCTTTGATAGCTTATTGGTCAACAAGCGATAGCCTTCGGATCATTAACCTTCGATAGCTTATTGGTCAATATGTGATAGCCCTGGAAACATCAACCCGTGATAGTTTATTTGGTCAAGATCTGATGGCTTTGGGATCATCAACCTTCCATAGCTTATTGGTAAATGTGTGATAGCTCTACAAACATCAACCCTCGATAGTTTATCTACTCAACATGTGATAGGTTTAAGGTCATCAACCTTCAATAACTCATTTGTCTGTAAGCAATGGCTATGAAGACATCAACCCCCGATAGCTTGTTAGGATCGTAACTTGTGATAACTTATTTATTATCAACTTTGTATGGCTCGTTGCTTCAGCTTGCAATTACTCTACATAGTATCATCATCATATGATAGTCGAAGGTTGTAGTACAGTGGTAAGTATTCCCGCCTGTTGCGTGGGCGACCCAGGTTCGATCCCCGCAACGGCGCTAGAAACTTGTTGAATCGATGATTTTTCTATCGAATTAGAAAATCATTGAAAAATTGTAATAAAATTAACCACAAGCGCACGATATACAATTTTAGTACGCGACAAGTACGGATCGATCCATACGTAAGTAAAATGATTTAAAAATTCTACTCAATCAAATTAAACCTAAGAGTTTGAGATTGTTTAAACTAAAAAATGCAAAGACTAAATAGAAATAAAAGTGACTAAAAGTATGAGATTAGAAAACAATTTAAAGGCAAATCTACTCTCATATTTTTACACAAGTCAACACATAAATAATCTATAATCTCTCTAATTTGATCTTATGTGTAATTAGTGATGTATTTATCATAAGTATAGTCTATTTATGTTATAAACTAACATAACTTAAACCATCAAACTATAATTCAACGCATAAAACCACTTATGAATTGTAATGAAAATAAAGTCAAAGCAAAAGCTATTTTAAGTATGATCTATTTACTATTGTATTTATTAACATAGATAGTCAAATTTTGATTTACTTTAATTTCACAATCAAAAAGCACTTAGTCAATGATGTAAATTGTGTTTATGTTTGAATAAGAATAGCTTATTTGTGGTAACAACATAAACTATCAAATTCACTAATAAACTTACATTATAAACTACCTTTTCATGAAGCATAAAAGAGTCCATAAAACACATAATATGTTGAATATACATAATTTTAGAGAGCTTTGTTACCTTTAAATTGAAGGGTTAAGCTACTCGTTTGTGTTACCATTTCAACACATGTAAATATCAACATTGAAAATAAAAAGAAAGTGCAAGCTAATTAAAATAAACATGAACTAAATAATCGCATAAAAATAAAGCTAAACTACTTGCATAAATGAAAGCTAACTACTAACATGAAAGGAAAAGAGCATGTAAATAAAAATAAGTAAGAAAATAAAGTAAAAACAAATAAGAAATAAAAGAAAAGGAGGCTTAGGAAGCTAATTTATTTCATATAATTTTGAGGCTTACCACTTGCATAATATGGTAAGAGATAAAAGCTCATTACATGAACATAAGGGGGTTATTTGTACATCATAAAACCTAACCCTATTTTTAGGAGGTACCCAAATTACCCTTTAAGAAATGTAACCTTCAAGTAATCATTAACATGAGCATAATCCTTCATTTAAATGTGCATGTAGCTTTAATCCCCACTAACATGTGCATTAGCTCTTAATTGAAGTTTATGGTTAGTGTGTAGGTGGGGCCCTCCGTGATGCATGAATTGATTTATTTCTTCATTCCTTTCTTCTTCCATCCTTGTGCATGCATACATATATGAAAGCCCTTTCCATTTTCCATCCGAATTTATATAAATTAAAATGTGCAAGTATATTTTTCCCAATTTAAATACATGAACAAAATTACCATTTTTCCCCTAAACGAAGATTAGTGAGTGGTGATTTGGTGACATTTGGATTTTGATAAAAACATGTGTGTATGTGTATCTAATTATGACATTTATTTAAACAAAGTATATTAAATATGAAAGTAAAAATATGCACGTTTAAGTTCACATCAAATAGAGTTGCAGTAGCACAGTGCCTTGCATTACACATTGCAAACTATTACCCTTGCCTGAAACTTCATACGCACCATCAAACGTACTTGCACATCTTCAATAGGTAACTTGTAAACATTCAAACATACTTGCCGCCAACTAACTTGCCTTCAATGCAATTTGCACATTTCCTTCCTACTATTACACTAAACAGTCGCCTAAATCACCATTCCCTACCAGCAATACAAACTCCCGACCATACTTCACTGCTGCACAACAACCTATCCTCCAATCCTTCAAAACATGTGCACATACATCCCCAGCTTTACTGCTGCCATACTCCAACTGCACGCATTTCCTCTATTACACCGCAACTACATCCCATCATCCCCTCCCCTGCACAGTGCAACTCTTCCACTATCACCACCTTCACTTTAGTCATCAAATTCTGTCACATAAACTGACCTCTCCCTACAACAAACCATCCGCCTGCATCATCCTCATCATTCCTACTGTATATATACCATCCATCACAATCATTAGAACATCTACACTTCCTCTTACATCTCCAAACTGCCTCCTCTTTACTGTGAACAACTTTGCATTTAATCACTGCCATCACCTCCTATCCCTCTGCCTGCACACATACTTACTACAACCAAACATCAAGCATCACATGCTTGATGTCGCCCAACTATTTTCTTGCTGCCTTTCAACCTGCTACATCCATCTCCCATGTTCCCTGCATACCAATCAACATTAATTCTTTTGCCATCTACTATATTAATCAACCACATACTTGAACATCAAATACCTGAACATCATCACACTGTTCTACCTACAATCTGCACCATTACAACCCATCCATAACTGCCTTTCCCCTTTGCCTATCAACACTTCAACCAGAGAACGTCTTATGCCTTATCACCACGCCTTGAATCCATGCCTCCCTGAACCACATCAACTTCCACTGTTGTCCACAAACTCTCTGGACCACAAATCGAACTCGACCACTCCATCCCCTACTCGAACACTAGCAACCCCAAACCGCCTTCACCAAATCAACGTCATCACTACCCTCGACCCCCTAAAAAAAGTTTTTTAAAATTCGATTTTGATTTTAATTGTCCATTTTTTATTCTGATTTTTGGAAGTGAAAAGGTGTATTAATTGTTGAAATGAGAACTGCGGCATCCTTTCTCTTTTTTTAAGAAAAAGACATGTAACTCAATTATTTGGGCTGGGTTTGTAGGCTTATTTGAAAAAAAATTAATTCGTTTTGTTTTGTTTTAATTTTGTTTTAAGTTCCATACTTGTATAAAAAAAATTGTATATATCTTGTTCGAAATTTTAGTTTGCAAAAGCACAAAAATCGTAAAGAAAAGAAGTGCTTGCTAAAAGCTGTGTTATTTTGCTTGCTTATAAAAAAATCGCCACTAAAATAATAAACTACTAATAATTCTGCACACTTTGGTATCGTGCTCTTAC
The DNA here is from genome assembly GCA_030765085.1 of Allium cepa. Taxonomy (NCBI): domain Eukaryota; kingdom Viridiplantae; phylum Streptophyta; class Magnoliopsida; order Asparagales; family Amaryllidaceae; genus Allium; species Allium cepa. The sequence goes on along the minus strand of CM060934.1, from coordinate 602,733,690 downwards.
CACTTATTTTTATTTGCTTTGCATTGTTGGTTGCTTGCATTTAAAAATGTTTCAAAAACAAAAATAAAAACAAATTTCATTCGTAGTTGCATTGTTAAATCACTTTTAATTTCAGTTTTGCATTCGTCCCATTTTATTTTCTTTTTTTTAAGGGCAATATCAAAACCCACATAAGGTGGGGGAATTCATCACCCATCCTTAGCCCGCAAATTTCATTTCATCTTAAAACTTGACCGATAATAACGATCAGACATTTGACTTAAGGGAGTCACGAGCTCACCTAGGGATTAATTGCATCTTGATAGTTATCTTCTTTGAACAATTTTATTTCTTGATGTGTAGGCTATGACAGAGCAATAATCAGTTATAAATATTATGGTGAACCATCAACCAACGGTAGCTTGCTTTGGCTTTTACTATTGTAATAACTTTATCGACATTCAACTTGCGAAGGCTCTTTTCATTATCAATTTGTGACAGCTTATCTCTTTCCTACAATAATTAACATCTTGTTTATAATACTAGCAATTTTTGGAAAAGTTCAGGTGCAACGGAATAAAATGATATAGACATAAATAAACATACACACACGCGCGCGCATACACAATATATATATATATATATATATATATATATATATATATATATATATATATGATAACTCGCCATGAAACGGACCTAATTTTCGATCTAGAAAAGGCTATCGAACATTAAACCCGTTCCAAAGCTGGCTGTCCGTTGGTGATATTGATACAAAGAACAATACACAGAACTATCTATCTACACATTCAGAATCTCACAGCAGAAGGATAAAATATAATATCAGAACCAATACCCATGTTATTTAAAATTCAAATGTCAGAAAAATACAATACAACACCATATAACAACGCAAAATATCCATAGTATAATATCTCAAAATACCTTAACAATTTTAAATAAGTATATCGAAAATACAAAACAACATAAGTAGGTAAATAAATAATTACCTCAAGTCCCCTCATCACCTTTTCCTTCGTAATTTGCTTTGCCTTCTCCAATCTATGTTGTAATAAGGAGAGAGTCCGAACAAAAATGTCTGGTGAATAAATATCTTGAGCCTTTCTATAATAATACTTGGGCAGTATAATTTAAATAAGAATATGTCTTATGCATCCTAGTTATATTATAAGTTTTCCAACTACAATCCCTAAGGCTTTTCTAGTCCAATTCTATAATCATTACCCTTTTAACCCTATAACCCGTCTTCAACTGTAGGCCAAAGGCTTTTCCCAGTCCTATGCATCTATCATCAATAATGTCCTAACGATGTAAGAGATAATACCCAAGCCACTTAATACCTTATTCAATGGGAAATGGGTGGACTCTGACCATTTAATACTTCATTCTAGGCTGCTGCCCATCATTTAATACATATTTCAAGGCAGACTCATCTCTTGTACTATCTAGTAACATTGCTTGGAATATCTTCAGGCCACCTAATACTTTTTATGGGAGAGACGGATCCTCCAATAGTTACCTAATACCTCAAACTCGAAGCAGACCCTCTCTGAGATATCCTCTACTTGCCTAACCGCTAACCATTACTGTTTAATACATCCCACATAGAGAGGAGGCAGTACCTTAATCAGCTTCTTAATACTATCAACCCCAAAGCCGATCCTTTGTATTATGATCCGTAATCCAAACTAAGACGTTTCACATTAGTCGACTATTCATGGATACCGGTAGTCAGATTAGCTGGGAAGGGTTATTCTATTGAATTTGGGACTAACCTCGTATCCTCTGTGGGTACTTATTATAAGTGATGTCTCACATTAGCCCTAAAGCCACTTTATTGGTAGCCAGATTGGCTGTGTAGACTTCCGTGTGCTATTGAATGACCTCGCATCCATATAACTTAGCCACAATCTATACCCTCTTGACATACTATTATACACTTTACCGCATTCACTATTAAGTCTTTATTAAAAAAAAACCTTATCGCACCTTAACTATTAATTTCTTTTCTAAAGGGGATTCAATACTAATTGATAACTTATTTACTACACAAATAATATGCTATTAATGATACGTTATTTATATGCTAATACAAAAACGCTTGCATATGCCCAAAATATTTCTAAGCGTGCAAAGATTATACCCTAAACTAATCGCTTAAATGTCAAAACTTCATTTATGTAAGTCTAATTCCATATTAACAAATATACCATACGTCCAATACTCTCAATCTAACAACAGACTTATATAAAAATAGAATCCATACCAAACTTATTTTATACTTGAATACTAGAATATCATTAATAGAATTTACAATTTAAATCCTTTACGCTCTACTTTACTTCTACATATAAGAATGAAAAAGGAATTTCTATTTAAATTACAGAAATAGGCAGGGCAAACTACAAATAAAGGAATCCATACCTTACACACGATTTCCTAAATTATTTCTTTTCAATACCCTTAGTCAATTCCATAGAAAAAGATAAGAAGTGGAATAGAATGTAAAACATTAAAATTGTTATAATTACACAATTCCACTATTTTAACATAAAAAATTAAAATTCTAATTTAAGAACTGATATTTCGCTTTATGGGAATTTTAGGGTTTTAATGTGATGTCTTCGTAAACAATATTCTCCAATGCATATATCAAATCTAAGTTATACTATACGATTACTAAAATAAGAAAGACTATTTTCCACTCACAAAATGTCCATAGCTCTTCCCCTTTTGGATTTGTTTATGCCTGTTTTAATCTCATATTGATATCTTCTTTTTGAAGTATAAAATAAAGGAATTATTAATGAATTAGGTTCAGAAATTTAGGGTTGGAAGAGAATAAAATTAGAAATTGAATAACCTAAAATTTCTTGCTTGAAACCCTAGAGAATTTTCCGAATCTTTGAAAAGAGAGGTTAGCATTTTCTTAGTTCACAAAATAATTTTTCAATAAAAATGAGGGAGCTAAACTTTTATTTATAGTGATTAGAAAGCACCGGGACTTTCCGACTTAAGTCGATTTAAAATAATAAAATTCGAATCGTTCGTGGTATGAAAATCCCAGGTCACTACTAAGATTACTGGTTGATCGCTAGCGGCTGTCCTGCCCTAATTGGCGGTTAATTGGTAGGTCAATTTTAGGAATGGTATTAACTGTTTTGTTGCCGTTTGTTTTTATTCCTTAATTAACCAATTAATGTTAACATTTATCTTAACATTTACTTCACCCCAGGACTAATTATTATTAATTTTTGAATTTCAAATTTTGGAATCAGTTATTAGTATGAATTTGAATTTCATTTAAATTATTTTGAATCCGAAAAATTCAACCGTCCTTAACGTTTTCATTTGAGCTCCGTTTTCAAAACTTTATATACGAAAATTGATCAGAAAATTGCAACGAATTCAATGACACAACTTTTGTAGTCAAATTAAAACATCTACAAAATTTTGATTTTTAGCTTTACCTTATTTAATTTCTTATTAATTTTTATGAGATGCTACATGCCCCTCTAAAGGGATTTCGTTCCCAAAATCCCTCAGGGATGGACATCGTAATGCCCACTAAGCATCCATATTATACGACCATGTTATCTACATAACCATCTACTCAATGAAAAAGCGAAATGTGATTATGTATGGGGACATACTATAGGTGAGCTCAATCCTAGAATGAATGCAAGTGCCATGACATATAGGCATGTATGAAAACGTCCTGAACATGCAAAATGTTTTCTATATGAGTGCAAAGTGACAGTAAAAAGTGAGAAAACCATCCCTACCGTCCAATCTAGCAACCACGATGCAACCAAAACCTAATTTAGTGGGAGAAAGTTTACCAATGAAAAGCTTAAAATGATAAGTGCTCATATTCTCTTCAGTTTCCCATGAGCTTTCCACCAGATTATCTCCCTATTGTATTCAATCATCCTAATTTCCTTATTGTGGAGTTTCTTAGTTTCATGCTCCACAATGCGTGCAGCGACATGGGATGCTATCGGCTTTGTGCCAATGCCTCCTAATTAATCAAGCTCTACTATAGTGGTTGTGCTATGAAGGAATTTCCTCAAGTATAAAACGTGAAAAACGTCATGGACTCCTTCCAACTTATCCAGTAGCTCCACATGATAAGCAAGTTTTCTATCCTTTCCAAAATTGGGAAAGGACCAATGAATCTTGGTGCCAACTTTTCCGACTTTCCAAATCTCATGACCTTCCTAAGAGGGGAAACTTTAACAAAAAACATGTCCCCTTCCACAAATTCCAAATCCTTTCTTCGCTTGTTCGCATAAGATTTCTGGCGATCTTATGCGTCGTTCATTCATTTCCTAATCAATTCTACCTTTTTTGAAGTCTTGCGATTTAAATCTGGTCAGAGTAAACTGTTGTTAATGGTTTCTTACTGACAATTTGGCAATTTGCATGGCCTCTCGTACAACACCTCAATGGGTACCATGCCAATCACTGCTCGGTGACTATTATTATACTCGAATTCTTCTAAAGGTAAGTGATGCTCCCAATATCCTCCAAAGTCCTCCAAAGTCCATAACGCAAGTTCTTAAAAAATCCTTCGAAAGCTTATTCACCCATTCTATCCGACCATCGATTTGTGGGTAGTAAGAAGTGCTAGGATTCAATGAAGTTCATCCTTGATGTAAATTTATGCCAAAGATTCTATGGTCTTGTTGCTTCTAACAGGAATAGAACGGCTTTTAGTGAGTCCATCCACTATGACCCAAATTTCTTCATTGCCTCTTTAGCTCTTAAGAAACACATATATGAAGTTCATTGATATATGCACCGACTTCGTGGAAATGTCCAAAGGTAATAATAATCCGCTGGGCTTCCCTTGCTCATCCTTTGTCCTTTAGCACGTCAAACGTTTGGAAATAAATTCAGCCACCATATTCCTCATTCCTGACCAACAGAATTTTTTTTCATATTCCTATACATCTTATCTCCTCTGGGTGAATGGTCATTCTTGAATTGTGAAACTCCGCAAGTTAAAATTCATTTTCCCATAATTCTAAAGTTTTTAAGATTGAAGCACTCTTTATTCATAATTGCTAATATAATTTCCTTACTAATTTTCAGTCTTACTTATAGTTTATCGCTAGTTAAATTCCTTTACGAAATTTCCTTATTTATGTTGTCTATACACGCACACACATACGTACACATCAACCTAATCTTATCCATAAAATCAACCCGATGATAAAACAAGAACATATCTTAACCATAACATACATTTTTCCAATAACCTAAGGGAGACAACTAGTGGCTATAACTCAAAAGCTCTAAAAGAAAAATTTGTTGGAAGATGCCATTCATCATCAATTAATGTTAATGATGTCGTGGTCAGAACAATCTTTAAATTAAGATGGACATTTCTAATATGTCATTCCACCATCATCCACCTTCCTTAATTCTCCTTCTTGGTTTTTAGCAAATGTGGTCAATCCATTACTTCAGTTAATATTCCCGATCATGGGATAGATTGTGCAACCCTATAAATGCCATATTAAATTCCCTAATTAGTCCTTATTTAATCCCCTTTAACTCTCTATTAACTAAAAATTATTGCCTATTAAATTTGTACTTAATGTCCATAAATCCTAGTCTTATAATTACAAATATCTCATAAATTACGCTATTTACATATTTTGATTTTTGAACATTAAGTGCGGTTATGCTATTTATTTATTTAAAATTGTAAACATTAATTTCTAAACTAGAACATTCTTTTCCATATTTTAATTTATCGGAGCTACTTTTTCAAAAATATTACCATTATTACTTTCCATAAATTAACCAAAAGAGAGTTCTTTGCTTCATTTAAAATTACAAGAAATTATTTCTTTCCTTTTGTTTAAATAAATTGTGTAGACTATGGAAAAGAATATCCAAATCTTACTATGAAAAAGAATATCCATATCTTACTCATTTCTTTCCCTTATCGGCATATCCTTGTTAATTTAAATGACGTGCTTTTATACATATTTTAGAATTAGATAATTTATTGAAATTACATGAAATTCACTCCAAATAAATTGAAACATAGAGATTCATATTCCAAATCAACTAAGGTAACCTACTTTACAACCTAATAATAGATCTGGAATATCTTTAAAACTTTACCAACATTCTACAATTAAATATTGGAGACTGATTTCAAATTTACAGATCAAGTTGTACATACTATTTCAATTTTATTCATATTCTAAAACCTTTACCTTGTCTTAACTAGGTAGCGATCCCTATCTACTCCAAAAAAATTGGCTTAGTCCCTAACATTTTTAAACTAAAATTTCATAATCATGAAGTACCCAATACGAAACCTCTATTATTAAAAATATAAACTTAGGAAATTTTTTCTAAGAATTCAAAAATTGCTTAGCAAAATAAATTCCCTTCTCAAAGACTTTTTACCTCAAAGACTTACTTGTTTAAAAGTAGGATTTTTAACCCAAGACATTTAAAAACTTAATTATCATACTAATTAATCATTTTTTTTTCAAAAACAACTTCTATAACTATAAACAATGAAAAATGAAGTAGACAAAAATAACTTCTATCTTATTATTTTCCTACCTGTTGCTATTACTTCTCTTTCATATTATTTCTAACTAGATTACTAATCCTATTTTATATAAATTCAAAATTTAGTCAAGTATCATTTTCATTTATCCACCCTTTATTCTTTTAAATGAAAATTTCAAAAATAAAAATAAAAAAAGAAAAGATCATCGAGCCAATACCTACGCTCTATTTTTCATTTATTTCAAGAATGAAAAATCCTTTTATCAAAAATCTTTAATCCATTGACTCAACCAATTTTAAACTAAGGATGACCAAAATCTTTTAAATCGGAAACTTTTGACTCAATAAAACTTAAATTATGCTTTTCCAAGACAACTACTTTCCAAAAATCCTTTGAAAAACCACTCAAAACATTTCAAGGAATTTTTCGAAAACCTTTCATCAAATTCTTTCATAAGGGGTTGGATTAAGAAATTGACTTCAATTATCATTTCTTTTGAACTTTCTTCCATATTAATCTTATAAAAATCTAGTTATCTCCTAATTACGATTAATGTACACCTTCTTACGGGAACTTACTAAACTCCTTCTTAACATCTTTCTTCACTCCTATCATTCCTTACTTACGAATGTGTACAACATATCAGTTCTTGTATCTTATCTATTTGGATAAAATTTACACCTCCAAGCAACAATCTATCGAGGTCCACAACTATAAGATGGTCTAAACTAACAAGGGAATCAATCACCATTCAGCTTTTAGGTGCTTCTATCTGTCACGGTCATACTCTTCTGGCCCATTCCTCACGATACAGCCTCCGTCCCATGGGGTAATTGGGGTAGGAGTATAATTTTACTATATTTTTTCCCCACTCATAGTTGAAATTTGTAGAGTTGGGCGAATGTTCAGAATAAGAGCGTGTGTGTATGTGTGTGTGTGTGTGTGTATTGTAAGATTTTTGAAAATACTTTCAAAAATAACAAGTATGCCGCTCATATATATAATTTTCTTATTGATTAGGTAACCTAATATGACGACCATGACTCGGCCTTCGAAAATCGACATCCAAATACATCACCCGTATTTGAATGCCGCAGATTCAACCATCGAATGTGGTTCGCCGGAGCTTATAACACATTAAGACCAACAACACAGTAGAAAAAACAATGAATATATCATATATCTCCAATAAATACAATATCCAAATATGATACAACACTGCCCAACATATCAGAGCACAAATACGATGCTAAAGTGGAATAAATAACTTGAACTTGAACCACTAAGTGAGAACTCCAATATCTGCAACTCCATCTCCAATCAAAGCTAGCTCGAACCTCCATCAAGGAGGACTAAGCAAGGTCAGACATCAAAATACTAAAGAAGATTTCCGAAGACTGAAGGCTAATGAATCTACACCTACCATTTGATTATTTGAAAAACCCAACTCTAGACTGCCCGTGTGGAAAATTATGGGCACCCAGAGGTTAGGAAGAGAACAATAAACTCCAGGTCAGTCATGGGACTGGTGTGAGCAAACGAAAATAGTTTATCTTTATCAGAAGAAAAACAAAGGATTTTAAAAGAAATCCACAATGCTTTTTGGAAAAATAAAACTACCATAAGGCCTCTCTGCACACACACGATGCAAGCGCACAGTTGGAGGAGATTTCTCCTTAACATGCTTGATACGCGAAAATCTTTTTGATATTATTATTAGTGCATAGTGGAAAGCATTTGCAAATATAATGCTAATCTTAGCCAACATACGTACCATTATAGTATGCCTACTATAGCTACCATGTTAAATGGCAGGTTCTACAACTAAAACCGTACAAGGCGCGTATTAGATGATTAGGTTTCCAACAATGGTCAGGCAAAGGCACACCGAATGGAACGCCTCAGGAGGGACGCCCTCGAGAACCTAACCAGATCTCTGCCAACAAAAGGCCGTGTTACCTCTGTAACTTGGTAACTACCGACATGAATATGCCATCACCCGGTCGTTACTAACTTTTATCCGATGTACCTCTAAACCAACAACTACAAAGCAATAAGTTTGCAGCAACCACATAGGTAAATATTTGGGCTCCATAACGTGATACCACCTTTTATCCAAAAGGAAATGGACATACCCTCAGGGGGCGCTACCCCCAAATAACCTTGCTACAACGATTCCTGTTTCGACCATTACCGTGTTACGAGGCTCGACGAAGTCTCATCCACAAAGCTACACTTTACACAAAAGCCATGCTTTGATCAAAAAATGATCAGCAGCACTTCGTATGCCACATTACCAAATTGGAAATGTATCACTAGTAACCATCAACTACATGACCTCTGAGCTTGTACGTCTCAGAGAAGGGTGCTAAGCTAAGAGAATAAATTCTCTGCAATCAAATAGAAATGTATTTGATAGAAACCAGCTCTACATCTCAAAGTGTAACGTCAGACACACATCCATACAAGTCTGTTCCAGGTTCGAACAGAACCGAAGAAGCCCTTGCACTCCAGGAATTCCCAATCCCGATCGGACTCCCCCTCACATATGGGGATCTCTATACCGTAGTGACTCAGTGCAAAGACATTCGACGGGCAATCCTTTCGTTCTCGAAAATACCCGGTCTTCATCACCGGTCTTCAGATTCTATCTATTGTGTTGTGTCATTATTCGGAATGAGTTATATAACACAAAGTCCTCTCCCGTCTAAACCGAATAATGAGCGCAATATTTAAAAACATATGGATATTGGGATCTCAGTTAAGTCACAACTTATTACCCAAAACCTTTCTTCAAATGGTTTAAACAAATTACCATTTTCAAATCTTTAAACAGAAATATTCACTTCACATAGTTCACCAATCTTTCACAAATATTCATTTATAGCCCTTCTAAACAATTTCATTTCAATGCTGAATCTTTTATATAAAAGATACCATTTAAGATCCTTTTCAATTAAAGTCAACAATCTTCCATAAAGATTCAATTATAGCTTTCAAAACAATTCACAGTTCAAATCTTTTATACATAAGATACACCTTTAAGATCCTCTTCGATTTGGAAACAAAGTTCACTAATCTTTAACCAAGATTCATTAATAGCTTTCAAAAACAATTATCATTTCAAACTTGAAATTTTTTCAACACAAATTGGAAATCCTTTGTTTATGGAAAAGCTATTATTATTGAAAACAAATAATTTTCGTTTCGGAAAAATCTGATTACATTTGCACAAGTTAAATCCCTTCAAGTATAAGACTTGGGTTAAATTCAGATTCCCAAAACAATACTTTTAAAATCGTTAAGACCTATATAAACACATTTATAATTTGTATAACCTTTTAAAACCAAAATTTCCAAACATAGAATTCAATTCCAAATCTTGAATTCAAATTCAAATCAAACTATTTAAATTTCAAAACTTTATCAAGCTATTCAAAATAACTTTTATCTTCAAAATTCCTTTTCAAAAGCTTTTCATATTTAACCCAATTCCATTTCCAAAACTATTCTGGATTCAAAATTCAATCTTTAAAACCATTTCATAATATTAGATTCAAATATCTGTGACTTAATCAATTTCTTCGTGCAATCCATATTTGTGTGTGTATGGTGCAGTCCAGGTGTTTTACAACAATAGTGCAACATCATCAATTATCATAGATTTAAGCACAGTAATATCGATAAGCGGTATGATCCAGTAATGCTTATCTTCGTTCACAGATTCACAGATAAATAATATAAATTTATCATAGATAAATAAATTACATTAATCATAAATAAATAAATTACAAACATCACAGCTTAAATCAAAACAAAGCATCACACATCAAGGATATCAAACAATTCAACATTCAATAGAATCCAAACATTCATAAGTAAGATCAATCAATTATTTGATTAATTTAAATCAGATTAATAACTTATGAATAAACTACTAATTCTGGCTAGTTAATATTAATTAATTACAAATCATCTTAATTAATTAACCTTTAATCCTTTATTAATTAATATTTAATCCTTTATTTAATTTTTAGTAATAAATTAATCAACCTTTAATTATTGATTAATCAACCTTAATTAATAAATAAATCAACCTTTAATCATTGAATAATTAACCTTTAATTATTTAATTACCCTTTAAATTGATTACCCTTAATTGAATAATTAATAAATTAATTAACCACTAATTAATTATCATTAAATTATTTATCCTTAATAAATTTTAATAAATGATTACGTAATTATTACACTGAATAATTATTCTTGAATCACTTGATTAATCCACTTTAGTCATTAATCAATTACTTTTAATTAAGTAATTATCTTTAAGTAATTAACTACCTTTAATAAATTAATAACATTAACAAATTAACCTCAAATTATATTAATTAATTAATCACATTAATTAATTATCCTTAAAGGTATTACCCAAAGTATTAACTTTACTTTAATTACACAAAGTAATTATTCTTATTTAATCACTTAATTATATTTTTTAAAACCTTATAAAATAAAGTAAATCATCATTAACAAAAATTAAATTTTAAAACCTTTAAGTTAATTAATAATCCAAACATTATCGAGATAAACCGTTTATTTTTATTAATTTCTTAATTTTGATCAGCACATAAATTTTAAAACATTTTAACTTTTCATTTAACACTTAATTATATTTTTCTAAATTAAGTTTCAAAGATAACTTAAAAAGAATTTCAACTTAATAAATTTAAAATTAAACTAATTACGTAACTTATGAAAACATTTATTTTATAAAGGAATAGATTCTAAGAAATAGATTTAAACTTAATTAATTCTAGATTTGAAAACTTGCTTTCTTTTAAAAAAAATTAAAACTGTTTATTTCCTTGCTTCAGGTTCAACCCGTATCTCTCTCGAGCCTTACTTCGAGTTTCCTCCCACCGACGACTTTGAGTCAAACCAAAAGATTCCCCGAATCCATCCTCGAGCAGACCCTTCTTCGCCGAAAATCCAACAACCCAGTCACTACTGACATTTCAAGCACATGCACAAGTGACCGGACGCATTCTGACATCAGCTCTGACCATCCCCAAGTCGGAAACAACCTTCCCTAAACCTCCGACGCCCTAGAACTGCGAGATCACTAGAGAATCTAAAACAAGCTAATCGAACCCTTCCTGGAACTATCACCAGAAAACTCCATGTGCCGCTGCCAGCGTTCTTTTAAAACCTCGCGAGCCTACCCAGAGCAGCGTCAACGACTCGAGCTTCAATTCCACCACCTGTAGTGAAGTCCAATTCACCTTTGACAACGCAGTAACTTCAAATATAACGTCACTCAAACGGGGCTCTAAAACCCTATTTTAAAGTCGACTATCATCTCTGATGATCTAGAAATTATTTGACTATTTTTCTGATAATCCTTGACCTACAAGCTTGCTTCAAATTTGATTACGAGGCCAATCATGTCGCCGATCGCCAGAGCTTGACCAAAATAAGGTTTATGTCCATCTTATAAATTCTCGGCCATTACCTGCTTAAAAATTATGAAACAATTTTCTAAATTCATATTTTTGCAACCCTAGTCAGATCGTATAATCCAAACACACAATTATAAACATCGAATTTTTGATTCATTTTGATTTTATACCGTCATTTGTCATTTTACAAGCAAATACTTAATGAATACATTTGAATTTATTTTAAAATATGATGTTATACTTATGTAAACATTTTTCATTCAGCAATCAAGGTCCAAAATTGTTTGGGTTGGGTGATTTAAATTTTCTAACAGGATTTAAAACCTAGAATGTATGCATAGAAGCAAATTTTGCCTATTTCTTTACCATGCACAGTAATATATATATATATATATATACACACACACACATATACGCACACACATATACGCACACACCTATTTATACATATATACAAACAGATTTTTTTCAAGCAAACACATTATAGCACTACTTCATTCATTCATTCATCAAAAGATAACCCGATCAAGGTTTTAAAAAAATGTTTTGCTCACCTAGATGTTTGATAGAGAGGAACAGAGGAAGGCAGAGAACTGGAATTTGTGCTTGATTATTTGATAAGAATTGAAACTTGAAACTGAAACTTGATATTTTGAAACTGCTTTTTATTTTGATTTCAGGTTGATACTGAGATGATTTATTTTCCATTGTTTTCAGGTTTGAACTTGCATTTGATTTTCAAGTTGAAGTTTTAAATCTTAAATTGCATGTTGCTTTGGGATGATTCTGCTTTGAAACAGATCTGCCTTTTATTTTCCAAGTTTGATTTTTTTTTTTATCTCAGTTTTGAATTTATTTTCAGGTTTTGGTTTTAAACCTTTCTTTGATTACTTTCTTTTGAGTTTGATCACAAATTTGTTTTTGATCTCAAATGACCAGATTTTTCTTTGATTTGGATAGGTTTTAGATTTGGGATGCTTTTGATTTTTTTTATTTATTTGAAATTTGTATTTGCTTTCTTTCTTACGCATGTTATTTAAAATTAAATTTAAAAGAAAAATTTTAGTTACCACTTTTACTTTTGTATTAACTTTTGTAAGTTAAGTAAATACTTGTAATTACAAATCATATTATGCTTATATTTATTAATTTCATGTTTTACAAATGTTACATTTGTTAAAAAATATTTAATTTTATGTTTAAATCCTTTTCTTTAATTTATTTAATAATATGTTTTAAAGCACATACATTATTTAGTTTAAAACTTTGTTTTAAACCCCTTTTAGTTTTAGTATTTATGTTTGTATGTATGTATATATATATATATATAAGATTTCAATTTAGCTTTACACATATATGTTTTATGTTTCCTTATTTATATTTTTATATATATTTACAAACTATATTTTTTTTAAAGAAAATGTTCTAATCTTTATAACAATATTATTTTAAACTTAGTTTATTATACTTTTTTAATGTGTATATATATACATACAAATTACATTTAGTTATATATAAATTTAAAATTAAATTTAAGTTATTATACCTAAATTTATATAAATAATACTAGTGTTAACAATATTCAAAATTAACTGTTAGAAAATTATTACATTAATTTCAAAATATAAATTCCAAATAATTATATTATAATTAGAAAACAAATTTTATTAATTTTAAACATAGTATTTTCAAGTCCAATTTATTTATAAAATATCTATAATTTAATTTCCAAATTAAATTCAATTTATTTTAAAAAATAATTTCAAATAATATTTAACAAGATATAGTATATTTAAAACTAAATTTCAATTAAAAATCAGCATATATATAAACAGTAAATATTTTATTTTATTTTAGAAAAACTCAATTTAATTCACGTTTAATTTTCAAAAATTAAATTAATTATCAAATTAAATTTAACTTAAAAATCGGGATCGTTACACCTAAGCTTTGATATCAAATGTAACAACCTACCTGAAACATGCTTAATTTTCAACCTAGAAAAGTCCATTAATCCTTAAAGCCATTTCCAAGCTAGCTATTTGTTGGTAAAATTGATGCAAAGAATAATATATAGTGATATCTGTCTACACATTCAAAATATTACAATGGAAGGATAAAATATAATATCAGAAACAATATCCATTTTATTTAAAATTCAAATGTCAAAAAATACAACACAATACCACATAACAACACCGAATATCTATAGTGTAATCTCTCAAAATAAATCAATAATTTTAAATGGGTACGTCAGAAATACAAAACCAACATAAGTAGCTAAATAAATAACTACCACACGTCTCCTCCCCGCCATTGCCTTTGTAATCTGCATTATCTTCTCTAACCTTGTTGTAGTGTGGATGTTGGAACTACACCAGCCCGCAGCAGAATTTATGGGTAATTTAGAAAAAATCAGTTATTGGATCTATATTGGACCTGTGACATCTAATTTATTTTGAACATTTCAAAATTTTGTTTAAATGAAATTTCTTATTTAATTGACATTTATAAATATAATGTTTTATTTAATTTATATTTTAATACATATAAATACACACATATGTATCATATACATATACGTATGTGTGTACATATGTAACACGTAAGCCCATGCAAGGTATAACATGCCTGTTTATAGGTGTTGGGATTTACATAGCAACAGATAGTTAGCTCATCCGATATGCATAGTATGTTGTCCAATTATATGTATGTATATAAACTTGTTACTCATATAAATATTATACATAAGCATATGTTAATTTTGTTTAAATAACTTTATGTATATGAAAATATTTAAAGAATATATATATATACATATACATATATATATATATGTTCATATCAGTGTAGTTAAAGCGCTTAGTGGTTCTACAGCGGTGGAGGTGTAAAAATATTCAGTAGAGATATAGCGAAAAATAAGGAGGTGCAAAAATCTTTATTGTGTATAAAATCAAATATTCAAAGTTAATTTATTATCGTTATCACATTATTTGTGTAGGAAAAAATATGCTTTTTAATTTAATATAAAAAAACCGAAGAATATCATGATTTATTCAGACTAGATTTGGTGACTGCAATAGATTTATAACTTATATTGAGCACTTGTGCCTTAAAATTTGATCTTTAACCTAACTTTGTTGATTTAATTTAAAGAATACTACTCAAATCGACCTTTTTATATTAACCAAAGCGGGTACTAAAAGCCTTGAATTAGCAAGTGTAGCGGAAAATAGCGGGGCTTAAAGCGAATCTACTATTTAATAGTATTAAATTGAAATAGCATGGCCGCTGGACAATGTTATAGCTGGGATTTAGCGAGGCTTTAACTGAACAGATTTATCTTTATGAATATACATATAATTTAAATATATATATAACAATATTTATATATGTGTGTATATATATATATATGTATGTATGTATTATTATAATTTGTATTAAAATAATGTATATATAATATATTTTATTTTTAATAATTTTTTTATAAATTATGAACTAAATATATATGTATATCTATAATGACAAGATAATTTTTTTTATTTTATAAATTATATATCTATTTATGCATAAACATATTTATAACATCTAAATATATATGTTAACAAAATATTTTTTTATAATTCTGGATTGTAAGTACAACACTATAAAAAAAAAATTATTACTTAAAATATATTTGCTAATTGATTTTTTACTCAAAAATAGATAAAATGTTAATAAAAAATAATTATGAAACATATTATTCAAATTTTAAAATTCTAAAAATTCTTATAAGATATTCTGAATTTGAAATAATTTTCCTTAATTTTTTTTGATCAAAATATATTTTTTATTAATAATTATTTTTTGGTTATTAATTGTAGTAATTTTTAAAAACAACAAAATTGATTTTTCTATCTTCATTTTCTAGCCAAGAGCTTTTCTTATGATGAAATAATTTTATAAAATTAAGAAATTAAATTTTGAAACATGGTTTATATTATATGATTTATTTAAAGAGTATATTCATTTAAATAATGATAAATAATTATAAAAAATATTTTGTAGCTATCGAAAATTATTATTACTATAAATATATGTGTGTAAAATTATAGGATCAATTCTTACCATATAACGATATTATAATTAAATATGAACCATATGTATATAATTAAAAAATACATATATATAATAAAGTAATATTATTACTATACTTGAAAATTCGGTTACACATATCTGATATATATATATATATATATATATATATATAACTGGCTTTTTAAGCGAATATATACATATGACCAATCTAGATTATGACAATAATATATATATATATATATATATATATATAAGAATCTCATCTAGCTAGCAATATAATAATAGTAACATATATGCATAATGAAGTATTAATTAAATTATATGTTATAATACAGAGAATAATATACTTGAGAGCCAATGCCTTGTAGCACCCCTTATAATGATGAACTCTCTCCTCTTATTATTTTTCGATTCGGTAAATTGTTAATCCTTGAACCGTTGACCTTTGACAATGGATAGTAACTGGTCTTGAATTGATTTGAGGGTGATATGATGGGCTCCTAGGGATTGAAGTCAGCCAGCAATAGAAGGTAGGAATGGTAGCCAAAAGTCATTTTCAAATAAGGTTGTAGGTGTTTAGATAGTGGATGGAAGAGAGAGAATAGTGGTTCTCATCCCATACCAATTCTCTCTCAATCTAAGCCATCCAAAACCCCATAGCCATAACCTATTTGAGCTACCCCCTTTTGGTCCTATTTTAGACAAAAATAATCACCCGCAATCATGGGCTAAGATCCCATTTAAGCCCATAAAAATATATTATTTAATTAAATCTAATTTAATCACTTATCAATATCATATATAGATTGATACTTTTGTAACTATTATAAATATATTTAATAATATTTAATCCTTAAAATCATAATCAAAATATCATAATTAATATTTCATAAAATATTAATTGATTTAGATAGTTTATACCAATTATAAACTAATTAAATTTGGTTGTGTGACGCATCGAGCGATTAACATCGAACTATTCAACTGTTAATGTTCACATGTCCCATAGCAGATCGTGTGATATTTTGGTCAGACTAATCATTTACATGGTTTCGATAAAATTTAATTTCACTTTATTAAGCGTTACTGGTTGTGATTTTTATTTACACTAATTCTCTTCGTCAAAACTATATCACTTTGGACTTATGGAATCTGATAATGGTTAAAATCCCAATATCGCCCATATTCAACTTTACAGTCCAAACACAAAGTCCTTGGTTAAATAATAAAAATTATTATAAACTGAAATGCACTGGCCAGAGATATTGACCCTGGGTCGACTTGAGTTGACCATGATACTAACCCTATATAACTAAGGAGACGAATCCTCTCTTGAACAGTGCTTTACTTGCAATACTTCCACTCGATCGAACAATAGTTACTCGATGGATGTCATGCCATAATTTGACTATAATCAAAATAGAGCTTTCGTATTGAAGATCCACGGTATTCTCCAATGGGGAGAATTATGTAAATTAGTCACATTGATATTTCCTATTTGACTTTTGTTATATTAACAACATAAAACTATCTAGTGAGTCATTACATAGTCATCCAATAACTATTAGTATGTAACCTTTAGGTTCCTCTAGCAGTCATGAGTAATACACTGCCTAATATTTGGAGAGCGTTACATACTCTAATCTCAACGGATACATCGATATCCAGTCTCTATGCACCTTGAATATGAACATTTAAAATGGTATTTTTTGCATTATGATAAAATCATGGTTACAACATTTTTAACTACTATCACAAAACATACCATTTATGGATTTTTTATTAAATATACTTTTAGTTAAATTAATTAATTGATACAAAACATTATATCGAGTATATAATAGGAAGAAAACACCTATTATTTCAAACAAGATTTGTAATCAAGTTAGAAATATGTATCAAATTACATAATTGCCCTTATAATATACCCCATAACTCTATTGATCTCACACTTGCACCTAGGGTCAATTATGGAATCTTATTCTAACTTCTCCAAATGGTTTACTCAAAACCAATTGGGTTAGTCCCTTAGTGAACAGGTATGCAACTATGTTTGAATCATCTACTCTATCAATTAACTCTCCTCGACGCTCAACTTCAAGTGAGCTTTAAGTTATGTTATAAACCATATCGTGATGTTGTTATCATATAAAAATATTATGAGATTTCTACATTTGGAATCACCCTCGGCCCAGTTATAAATTTGAGCATTTATATTTATATATTGTTTTATTACGGCGATATCCAAGGTGATATACTTAGCCTTTCCACTGAATCATCCATAATCTTTTATTCGGAACATTTTGAGTTTAAAGAATTTTTAACTTGAATTCATTATTTACATATTATACTCAATATAACTTGGGAAAGTGTGAGTCCGAACACTCGTAAGGAGTTCATTGTTTCAGTAAACAATTCTTTAGTATTTCAAAAATACATGAGAGCACCTCAAACAACCATTTACTGATATCTATTTGGATTTGACATTTGCTTCACGTATCAAATACAAAAAATCATGATATCATTGAAACATAACATATATGATAATTTCTATTTCCAATGCATAAGGAATTCATCTTATGTGTTATGTATTAAACATTTTAATAAATCCAATGTGTATAAAAGACACAATTCCTTGCATGTTTTTTAGGAAATTCCTATTATCTTTTATACATACTATTAAAGGCATTATTTAAAAATCCAACGTCGATTATTAAAACAACAACATCTAATTTTAACATAAGTACATCGTTATCAAAAAATCAGCAGTGTGTTGTCTTACTTATAGTTTAGAAATCTCAATTTACCTTTTGTTAATACCTCAAATATTGATTTTGATGACAACAACCATATATATATTACTACTAATATTTCTTTGAGTTGCGCAGTACTTTTAAATATATTATGGTGGCATTTGCATAGATAAACAAGAAATTAGTGGAAGTGAATGAATTATATATGAAGATTAATCAAAGCAAGTGGAAGAACAAAACTAATTGAAGGAAAAATACAAATGCTGAAACGATAGAACTATTTGAAGTGACGATTAGTTGGTTGAACCTTAGAATCCTATGTTAAAGACCCCACGGAAATTTTACTTAAAGATTGGCAATCATTGACGTCATCCAAATCACAAAATATCCATAAACATGGGGTACTTTCAAATCTAAAAATATGCAACACTTTATTGGAGTTATTGTTCTTTTTGCAACACCTGTATGTTAACATATCCCCCCTAATGTATGTTGACATGCTACCTGTTGGCCAACTTCTCAAATTCAAATGAAGAGACATTTCCCTCCATCTCTTCACCAAAAGACACCTCTCTCACTATTTAAAGTTCTAGATAATGAACTTCGGCATCAGTAATTCTTATTTTTCTTACTCTTTCATCTCCAAACATTTGTGAGATTAATCCATCAAATAATCCTCCAATCTCTTTGCAAATCCATACTCTTTCACTCCAATTCTTCAAGGATTTGCAAATCACAAATATCAAAGATTTTATATTTGAATTCACATCATTTTCTCTTTGATTTCATCATTTTCCACAAAGATTTCAAAGATATATTGCCACTGGAGGTCTATAAGATCATTATACAGAATCTATATTCAAGATACGACTACTTGTCATACTCTGTTGTGGTTTAATATAGAGAAGAGGGTGTTCTAGTAGCCAATAAATCAAAAGGGTGCATCTTTTATCCCATGACATTAAGATTGCCAAGGTATTCTTGCCACCCGTAGAAAGTAAATGGTGATAGTGAAACTCTGTAGGTGTAGTACGGGACTACATGTAGGATTATCACTCTGAACCAATATAAAAATTCATGGTGTTATTTACTTTACTGCACTTTACTTTATTTATTTTATGATTTTTTTGTTTTCTATTTTCAATTTGAGTAGCCAGAGTTTTAAATCCATAAGTAAGTTTTAAATATTTGAAATACACACTTCACCACTTCTAGTGTTTAAATGGACTTAAGGTCCATTCTGCATTGTATTATAGACGACCCATCATCCAAATTTGGTATCAGAGCATTGGCTTTCAAAAATTCATAACTTGATTTTGAAATGTACAAATGGCCAACAACACCAGTAACCCTTTCTTTAATACTTCTGTAGAAGGGCAATCTAGTAATACTTCTGTAGAAGGGCATCTATTACTAGACCCCTACTATTTGATGGTAGTAATTATGCTTATTGGGCTTGTAGGATTAAAATTTATTTGCAGCCTAATAGTTTTGATATTTGGAATATAACCCTAACAGAGTACACAAAGCCCTAAATGAATTATGCACAATGGACCACCCATCAAAAAACACAAGCATTCAATAATTAAAAGTCTATGAATATTTTATTCTATGCCTTGGATAAAAATGAGTTTAACAGAGTGTCTATTTGTAAAAGTGCATTTGAAATTTAGAGAACATTGCCACACATGAAGGCAGTAAAAAGTTAAAAAGACAATGATATCCATGTTAATAATCAATTTCAACAGTTTAGAATGAAACAAAACGAATCCATTTTTGACATGTATTCTAGATTTCAAAATATATTACATGCATTAATATCATTAGGAAAGAATGTCTTTGAAGGGGACCAAGTCAAAAATATCTTAAATTCACTTTGTACCGAATAGGATCAGAAGACTCTGGCAATTGAAGGAGCCAATGATATTACTACTATGAAAATAGAAGATTTAATTGGTAATCTAACGTCCTATGAAATAAAGTTATTAGTTAGAAAGGAGAATCTAGAAAAAGAGAAGAAATCACTGGCACTCAACGTTATAAAGGATAACCATGTACCAGATGATGATGATGAGATGATGATGATGATGATGACGAGGGAATCAATTTCATAACCTTCATGGAATTCTTAAAATATAGGAAGTTGAACAAACTTCAAAAAATAAAAAAATTAATTTCAGAAATGGAAATATTTTTAAGTGTTTCGAATATGATCAACCCTGAAAAGAGACTATACAAATCCGAAGAAATCAAAGTACTCTTCAGACACCTTCAATAAAAAGAGAAAATAGGATTTCAATGCAACGTAGGATGATTCAGATATATAAAAAAGTGACAGCGGTTCAGAAAATGCTGACATGTGTTTATGGCAAAGGATGACTAGGTATGAAGTTTCAACGAAGAAATTATTAATGTTTGAAATGATATGTATAAGCGATATAAAATGCTTTGAAAAGAGTACAAGATTAATTTAGCATATATAGATAGATAGATAGATTTAAAATATTAAATAAAACATTAAATAAAGAAAAATAATATCTAGAAGATGAAATTGAAAGGTGTAGTAATGAAAAGGATATAGAACTTGGAAGTTTTGAAAAAACTAAAAAGTGAAATAAATCCTTAAAATTAGAAAATTATTGAATGATGTCAGAGATCATTGATCTAATGACAAAATAACATCCCTGGACAATGTTATTCTTAACTATAATAAGGACTTTGATAAAATAAAACTGATGTTGACAAATCTAACAAAGGGAAGGATAATCTAGAAAATTTATTATCTGCATCTAAACCACTAACAATAAACAAGGACTTGGATACACCCCTAAGCCTAAATCAAAGAAAAATAGTTCTCAAAAACTAAATTATTTAAGGTTGCCAAGTTCAAACCAAAATCTAAAAAATTGAATTTAAAACCTCCAAAAAAGTTCATTAATTTATGGGTTCCTAAAAGGTTAGTTAATAATGAGAAAGATGAACACATTGATAATTTTATTAATAAAGTTCATCTATCTGATGATTATATTTTGAAAGGCCATTCAAACTCTTCATAAGTTTGGCTCCCAAAACATAACTCCATGGATCGAAAATAAAAAGGGTAACGGTGTGCGCATTTTATATTTTTTAGGCACTGAATAATGAATACCGGATAGCGAATATTCAAAGCATATAATCCACAGATATTGAGTGACATTATATACAAAGATGGTAAAATAATGAACTATGGATATAAATCAAAAGGATATGCTATTAGCATCAGCAACGTCGATAACTCTAAAACACCTCTTATTTTAAATATTTACTTCATGCTTTGTATCGATTTTGATTCCCCTAATAAGTTCTATTTATATACATTTAATATGTATTTCTATATAGGAACTCTATACATATTACCTAGTTGTACTTAGGCGATTCTTTTTTGCCCTTCTTGTTAATGGAAAAGGGGGAGAAAATATATAAAAATACTAGAAAAAATGATAAGGGAGTGCATAGAGGTTGGGGGAATCAAATATTAAAAAATATTATATTTTATCTCTCAAATATTTATATGGTTGCCATCATCAAAAATGGGGAGATTGTTAATACCTGAGATATTGGTTTTGATAACAGCAAGCATATAAATATTACTACTAACATTTCTTTGAATTGTGCAGTACTTTCAAATATATTCTGGAGACACATACAAAGATAAACAAGAAATCAATGTAAGTAAATGAATTATATATGAAGATTAATCGGATCAAATGAAAGAACAACACTGATTAAAGAAGAAATGCAAATGTTGGAACGACAAAGGTAATTGAAGTGATGATTAGTTGGTTGGATCTTAGAATCCTTTGTTAAAGACCCAAACGCTATTTTACTTGAAGATCATCAACCATTGACCTCAATCGAATCATAAAACATCTACAAATATAAGCTACTTTGAAATTTGAAAATGTGCAGCACCTTATTGGAGTTTTTTTTTCTTTTGCAACACCTTTATGTCGACATATCCTCCTAGTGTATGTCGACATACTAGCCGTCGGCCAAATTTTCAAAAGTCAAATGAAGAGACATTTCCTTTCGACCTCTTCACCAAAAGATACATCATTACAACCACTATTTAAAGGCTTTGGAAAATGAATTTTGACATCAATAATTCTCATTTTCTCTTAATCTTTCATCTCCAAACTTTTGTGAGATAAATCCATTGAATATTCTTACATTCTCTTTGCTAATCCATGCTCTTTCACTTCAATTCTTCAAGGATTTGCAAACCACATAATAGTAGAGAGTTTTGACATAAATCATATATTCTCCCTCTAATTTCACCCTATTCGTCAAAGAATATAAAGATATATTGCCACTAGAGGTCTATATGATCATTGTACCGAATCTACAAGAATTAGTATTGAAGATACGACTACTTGCCATACTCTACTATTGTTTGTATGGAGAAGAGAGTGTTCTTGTAGCCTATAAATCAAGAGGGTGCATCTTTTAGCCTATGAAAATCAAGACTATGAAGGTGTTCTTGCCACCTGTGGAAAGTAAGCGGTGATAGTGAAATTCTTACAGTGCAGTACAGAACTAGATGTAGGATTGGTCAATCCGAACCGGTATAAAAATCCGAGTATTATTTACTTTACTGCATGTTACTTAATTACTTACTTGTTTTGTGATTATTGGTTTCTATTTGCGATTTGAGTAGATATAGTTTTAAATTCATAAGTAAGTTTTAAATATTTGAAATACATACGTCACTACTTCTATTGATTAAATAGCCTTAAGATCCATTTTGCATTGTATTATGGACATTCCATCATCCACATCTTTTAACATTCTTTCTTATGAACACACACTTCCTTTGCATTTTGATCGAAAATCAAACTATTTAATACTCTTATGAAAACATTTGTTCAATTTTGATTCTTGTCGAATGACACTTCGTATTTGTTCTTATATCATATTAAAAACTCACAAACTCAATATCGCTTCCATTGACTTTGAGGTACTTTGGTTATTATGTTTAAACGGTTTATTCTAAATCATTATTTAGAATTTTCTGTTTCAATACATACATATCAAAACATAAATTCATACCACGCAATAATTTTATGAGTAAAATCCAAACCTACTTGAGCACATAGAATGGTGAATCTATTTCGTTAATTTTAGTAATTGAAATATATGGTGTTAGCACCAGAATTGGTCACTAACACCCTTGAGAAAGATTATTTAGAGAGATTAATGAAGAAGGTAAATTATAACAGAGAATTGTATGCTAAATTAAATGCAAAAAAAGAACAACGGATTTATAGAGGTTCAGCGTAACTATCTACGTCCACTTTGAATCTTGATCTTTATTGCTTTCACAAATGATTGAATACAGATACAATCTGTACTATAATGGCTTGAATACAAGAGCTAAGTAAAATAGAATAAGTCTCGAATGCAGCAGAGTCTCCCCAGTGTTCTTGAAAAAAGGTCCCTTTCACTGTTCCCCTGCCCTTCTATTTTGTAGACGAAGATGGGTCGGACTTCCATCATGGGCCTAGGAATAAAGCACCTCGGCCCGTGTTCATTTCTGCGCGCTGAGCAATAAATGCCAGATGGCAATTGCCGAACCACATATCAAGGCCGAATGGCATTCATATGCCGATCGAGGAAGGCATGCCGAATGGTACCTATGTGCCGAAGGAGGCATTGCGTTGAGCGAAGAGTGTAGGCCGAACGAGACCTGTGCCGAACGAGACTTTATGCCGGTCGAGGGGAGATGCCGAATGACTCACTTATGCCGTGCAAGGCCTCATACCGAGCGAGGTTTCTTGCCGAACGAGGGAAGATGTTGAATAACCCTACCATGCCGAACGAGGCTCTATGATGAACGAGGCTCTATGCCGACCGAGGCTTTATGCCGAGCGAGGCTCTATGCCAACCGAGGCTCTATACCGACCGAGGCTTTATTCCAGGCGAGGCTCTATGCCAAACGAGGCTCTATGCCGACCGAGGCTCTATGCCGAACGAGCCTCTATGCCAAACGAGGCTTTATGTCGAGCGAGACTCTATGTCGAACGAGGCTCTATGCCGGCTGAGGCTTTATGCCGGGTGAGACTCTATGCCGAACGAGGCTCTATCAAGCGAGGCTTTATGTCGAGCGAGGTTCAATGCCGAACTAGGCTCTATACCAAGCGAGGTTCTATGCCGAGCGACCCCTCGATGCCGAGCGAGACGTCATGCCGAGCGAGAGGAGGTGTGCCGAACGATGTCTTTGCCGAAAGATGTATCTAGGCCGAGCCTCTTGTTACATGGTCAATCAACCGGGTAATATTTTCCCCCCAAAGTGTATCATGTGGACGAACATGATGCACTTTGATCCATGAGTACTCCGTGTTTTTCTTTAATCGCTTATTATGTCCCCTCCATAGTGATCTCGTGAATGCCGAACGGGGCGCTGAATGCCAAATGACAT
Source organism: Allium cepa (assembly GCA_030765085.1). Lineage (NCBI taxonomy): Eukaryota > Viridiplantae > Streptophyta > Magnoliopsida > Asparagales > Amaryllidaceae > Allium > Allium cepa. Next base: position 602,708,397 of record CM060934.1, on the reverse strand, counting down.
TGATGCCGAATGACATATTGATGTCGAGCGACATATTAACGTCGAGCGACACTGATGCCGAACGAGGTAGGTGCCTTGACCGGTTCTACCGGTCACTGTCTATTCTTCTTCCCTTTTTCCTATTTAACTCAACATTTCCCTTCTTTCCCCCTTTTAATTTCACCTCCACTTTAACACCTTAGAACCTTGACTTCTTCCAGGCTTTTGCCAACACCTCAAGCTTGCTTTAGACTCCGGAGTCCTGCTCGCTACCTATCGACTGCCCTCCGTAACAAATTCGAGTGGTTCCCACTTCTAAATCGCGCTCCTTACAAGACTTCGACCCCTTCTTCTAGATACGAACTTTTCACTTACCCGACTTTCTCCGATTAGAGATTCTGGACAAGACTTGAATTTATGACCTTCCTCTAACCCATGAATAATGGAAGTCTCGTAGATAAGGAAGGTGGATTCGAGGTTTAAACAAGCCTTAGGATTAAACGGAGAGGAGGATTGAAGACGGTGTTGGCCCAGTAGTTACCGGTGAGGGTTGAGATAGCCAATCGAAGGTGGCGTGCGAATTGAAGTAGTGGTCGACTGGCCATTTAGGAAGATATTTAGTTCGTTTGAAGGGAGGAGTTGGAGAAAGACGTATTGGTGTGGGTCGACATGACTTCCTCATGTTGAATGATGGAGAGGGAGTATAGGAGAAAAGTAGGAGATGGGTAAAATGCTGAGCGATGCGGCTCGGCATGACTTGCCAAAGTACTCATCTACGTCGAGCGGTAGGGATGGAAGGTACGAAGGAAATTGGAGTTGACGGCAAAGTGCCAAGAGATACGGCTCGGTATGACTGCGGTTTGGCATGACTTGCCGCATGTTGAACGGTGGAGAGGGAAGGTATGAGAGTGGTGCACAACAACAATACTAGTCGAGTCTCTGCAATGTCGTTCGGCATTTAAGTTTGATAGCAGGCTATAACAGTCAGAACCATCTCAACTTGAACATAATGCATTGTCGACTTAACCTACTATTTATGTCCGAACATATGACAGTGAACAAAAGTATTTAAGCAATTAAGCATATCGAACAATCCAGACTGATAACTTCTCTATTGTGCCAATTATAAACCTGAATTTAACTTGGTTAATGCAGATAATAACCTTCCACATACAGTGTCGATGTCGACTTTAAACAAAAACCATCGTACGACAAGCTCTCGGAGACGGTCAGCGATGACGCTCTTCGATGATGAAAGTCAAAGCTTAACTTTATTTCATCAACTTTTCAACTTGTAGCTCTTTGACACTCATACTTGAACGGTTGCACTAGTTCACACACCACACGGGAGAAGTAAATTGTTGTTGTGTCTAATGTCGATCATTTTTCAAGTATAGTTTAGGCAGGTGTTTAATCAGATTCTACACTCTTTAGAGATGTCTAGGAAATCCAGCCCTGCCACGATCTCGGACAGACCCGGGCCATCCTCTCAACAAGAAGTAGTTGGAACTTCAAATCCGTCGGCTTCTCCGGTGCAAGATATTCCGAGCCCCACGATTGCATCTGTCGGCTTGGCTCCTGATGCCCTGGATATTGTGATCTTTTTAGATGATCTGATCGACTCTCAAGCCTCAAGAATTAACGAAAGCACACTTCGTCGCACATGCCCAGTACACGGGGTTCCTTTCGATGATATGTTGGTTCCATCAGGACAAGATCGTCCTCACCTGCCCCCAGTCGGATACATGGCTTGCAACGAATTTATGTGTTGGGTTGGTAGCGTGCCGCCATTCAACTTCTTTCTCCACAATATGTTGCAGTATATTGAGATTTCTCCATCGCAACTACATCCAAACTGTCATGCGTTCGTGTACGGCACGTGCATTCTCTTTATGAGCGTCCTCTTTAGGCTTCCGACTCCTAGCGAAGTCCGCTATATTTATCGTTTCAAGAGACAATCGGACAGCCCATCCTCTGTATTTCTCGAGCCCATGTTCAGGGACAAAAAATCCCTATAAGTAGAGATAAAGAAACTGGCCCGTTGGGGGGAAACACTAGGTCACACATGGACACGTGCACTTCGCTTTGCACTTCAATTTTAACCATCACTTTATTCTTTGCTAACTTGTCACTATTCACATTCCACGCAGGTGACATGGGACGCACACAAGGACTAGACCGCCTTAATGGGTCATCTATATTTCACCACTCCAACCGGGATTCGGGTTCCAGCAAACGTTGAGACATAGATGACACCGGCGATCGAGACTACCACCACCGAGAATCATCCTACCGAAGAAAATATTATATCTAGTCCTCCTACCCTCGCGATGCTCCTTATCAATCGAAGCAAAGCAAAGAGAAGTCCATGCATAAGTGGTCCCAACCTAAGGCCCATCGAGATCAGCACTCCAATTCATCTAGTACCAGGTAATCCCGAGATCCCCACAAAACACCTGTAGTCTCCAGGCAGACTCCTCCCGCTCCTGCATCTGATCCATCGGTAGCGGAACGGCTTCCTGAGCTTAAAGCCACATTCCCAAAGATATGCTTTGATGGCTTGAAATTTTTTCTGGCGATTCATCACATTCCAAGACATGTCAAACAAAGCGCTATTTCTTTTACTAACGACGTCTATGTTCAACATGATGCGTTTGTTCACTTAGCCGAAAAATTTTCGGAAGTCTCTATTGAACATCAACACGAGATTGATCGCCTGAAGCTCGAGGCTATCCATAGTAAAGACATTATTAAAGCTCAGGACTCAAAGCTTTCTTCATACAAGTCTCATCTCGAAGATGCCCAAAAAAGTGCGGCAGACACACCGGAGGCCGTTATTCGTGTGGAGTCGTCACATAAGAAAGAAATTTACGAGACGGTCCAACGCTATGGGGCCTTAGCTTTAGAGAAAGATTCCATCTAAAAGGAGAGGGATGTGTTCGCGCTGCGAGTCAAAGAGCTGGAAGATCTACTCCGTACAGAGAGAGGAAAAAACTGCTGCCCAGGAAGAGTCGCACCGATATTGCGATGAGATTGTTGCCATGCGACTTTTGAAGGAAAAACTCGACGACGAGCTTTCTAAAGTTGGGATGCTGAAAGATGAATCCCGTGAAGAGGGCAAAAGAATAGCATCCACGGATATTGACTCTCGCCTTGAAGTGGTTACGGAGGCTGACAAAGAGGAGATCAAGTGCTTGTTCGACCCGCTCATAGCAAAATACAACGCTCTTGTCCTCATGCATCGAGATTTAACTTTTTTTGGCGAGGGCTACCTATAATCTCTAGCCAAGGCATGGGAAACTTTAATAAAGATTAAAAAAAGTAGAGCTGGGCACCAAGGATGTTGATGAGGAGGCTTTGATAAAAATATTTCTCAAGGGGAACGAGCCTTCGGACTTGTCTGCAGCGAAAGCCCTCTACAACAAAGGTTCCTCCTCATTAAAAGGAAAAGATGAGATCGTTGATCCTTCTAGAACCGAGTCTCCAGCTCCTCCCCTTGCTCAATTGACTGGTCGGCCGGTACTTAATCCTTTCAAATAACATGTTGGCTATGATCCGGAAGTCCCTGGCCTTAACATTCATGTACTATCTCCCATTCCTGAGGGTGAGATTCCGAGGACGGTTGAGAGCCAGCAAGAAACCGATAAATAACTCTTCTCCTTAAAGTTCAAAAAGTCGTTGTTTTTGACGTGAGTTCATTACATTCTAATGTTTGTCTCTTGTGGTTTTGCATAAGCCGCCCTGACCCCGAGCCCACTTCGAGGAGAGATGATGCCAAGGAGGAGAAGGAGAAAGCGAGCGAGGCTGTACAAGCGGGAGAGGCTTCCGGCCCTGACTCTCAAGTGATTGAGGCACTTGATGAGGACAAGTCCGAAACTTTGTCTCCCGTCGAAGAAAGTTATGAAGTTGAGATTATAGATGCCTTTGAAGACACTTCAAAAATGAGCATCAAGGAGCAACTCGTGGAAGAGAAGAAAAAGAAAGCCGAGATCAAAGTCGATCCCCGAGTTGTGGATCTAGATGATCCTTTTAACCGGCCTTTGAAGGTCATTCTCCCTAGTGGGTCTAAGCCACTAGAAGTCCCTCATCCTCCCTCGGGTGCTACTTCCCCATCTAGCAAGGCGTCCAAGCGAAAACGCGCGGTGGAGGAATCGTCAGAGAAAATGAGGAAGGAAAAGAAACCGAGGAAGTCAAAGAAGAAGTTGGTACTCTCGTTAAATGAGAGTTAGTTTAAATTATGTAATTATTTTTATTTATTTTCGTAGTCAATGTAAATAGACTTTTGACTCTAGGTTTTGGAGGAGTTTTAGTAGAACCTCATTTTGGATGAATAAATAAAACTTAGTTCTTTTGTCTTTCAAACGACTTTTACTGTTCATCTTTCTGTATTATCGTGGTCGAAACCCGAGCTATTGTGAGTTACATAAACCCCCAATTCATCTTTATATAACTCGGAAATTCTTTGGAATTCAACATCCTTTATTCCACGCGTCGGGTACATAGAATATTTTTCAGTTCATAGGCCGAGGACTTGATGAATTCCAGTCAGTGGTACTCTAGTCTACACTCTAGGGACTAAAAGATTTTTAAGCCGCTTATATTCTAGTCCACACTTAGGAGATTCAGAGTACTCCAGTCTGCACTCAGAGGACTTGGAGATTTTAAATCGTCTATACTCTAGTCCACACTTAGGTGACTCAGAGTACTCCAGCGGTAATTAAGGGACTTGGAGATTTTAAATCATCTATACTCTAGTCCGCACTCAGGGAACTCGGAGTACTCTGGTCCACACTCAGTGGACTTGGAGATTCTAAGTCGTTTATACTCTTTTCCGCACTCAGGGGACTCAGAGTACTCCAGTCCACACGCAGGGGACTTGGAGATTTTAAGTAGTTTATACTCTAGTCTGCACTCAGGGGACTCAGAGTACTCTAGTTCGCACTCAGGGGGCTTGGAGATTTTAAGTCGTCTATACTCCAGTCCGCACTCAGGGGACTTGGAGATTTTAATTCGTTTATACTCTAGTCCCACTCATGGGACTCATAGTTCTCCAGACCACACTCAGGGGACTTTGAGATTTTAAGTCGTTTATACAGCCCGCACTCAGGTGACTCAGAGTACTCCAGTCCGCACTCAGGGGACTTGAAGATTTTAAGTCGTCTATACTCTAGTCTGCACTCAAAGGACTCAGAGTACTCTAATCCGCACTCAGGGGACTTAGAGATTTCAAGCCGTTTATACTCTAGTCCGCACTCAGGGGACTCAGAGTACTCCAGTCCACACTCAGGGGACTTGGAGATTTTAGGATCGTGGATGGTCGATTCACATCCACCCTGAGTTGACAAGCGAGGTCGATAGATGGATGGGTCCATCCTCCTCGAACTTGTTTTGGATATGGGAGAGGTCGTAAGGAGGATGGATCTACCCTCCTCGAAACTGCATTTATGTACTTATACTCCAGTTTGCACTTTGGGAATTTGGAGCTAGTAAGAATATTTTCGTGTATCAATCAAATTCAGTCTCTGATGCGATGGCTTGCCCCCAAAGCTCGGTTGTCTATTAACGAGTGACCGGTCGTATCACAGTCACTCTTTCTTTGAGCAAATCCCACCGTACGATGGAACTTAGCTCTTCATGCATTATGACAGTTGTATGACATATTCAATAAATCAAAGCTCTGGCTTGAAGAGATGGAATTTTATTGTTGAAATAAGAAAACATGGTAAAGTCAATGCCTCATTACAAATTCAAACTTCGGAATACAGAAATAAATGTCAAATGACTAATATACTAAATAAATAAAGCCTGTCATATGCAGCAGTATCGAAGATTCTCGCTGTTCCAGGCTTCTGACAAAGTAGGACCGCCAATGGTTTCTAAATTAAATGTGCCATTTCCGAGCTTTTGTTCAATCACGTATGGCCCTTCCCACGTTTATTTCGTGTGCGAAGGTACCGAGTAGATTATTGTGTGGACAAAATCACCGAGCTCGAAGGTTCGGGGTCAGACCTTGACATTGTGCAATCAGGGGACTCGATTTCGGTACATGGCTTCTCTCAAGTCATCCTGATCCCCCTGAATGACTCCAACTCCATTGGCGGTTGGGAATTTTAAAGTTAGACACCACGAGGCAATAACAACCCTAAATTCAACAAGGGTCGTTCGTCCCAAGAAAGCGTTGTATGGCGAGTCTATGTTCAGTACAACAAATTGCAACGTCCGAACTCTCCAGTGTTCTCCAGTTCCCAATTCCACGGGCATTTCCACCATCCCAATGGGCTTGGTTGCACTCCCGTCGAAGCCATGGATATGGAGTTGACAAGGCTTCAAATCTTTGGCCTCCATCTTCATTTGGTCATAGGTTCGCTCAAATATTATATTCACAGAACTTCCACTGTCAACCAAAATCTTCTTCAACCAAGCATGACTACTTGAGCTGATATGACCAGTGGATCAGTAGTTGGGTTCCAACCCTGTCAGCATCTCCATTTCGAAACACGATGTCGTCGGTCATCGTTCTCCGTCGTTTGGTCGGGGGTCGATCCTCCAAATTACTACGACACTCGAAATCTGCATGCCTAATGGATTTGGCATATGATTTTCCTTCCTTCCAGCTTTGGTCTATTGGATGAGGGTCACCACTAACTGCATTTATTACCAATCTCCCACCAGTACGAGCAGGTTCCTCCTGTCCTGCCTGGTTTAGGATATGATTTTGATTTGATAGGCCCGCACCTCTCGACTACGGCGCCTGCACAAACTGTTCTAGCATCCTTTGTCTTATCAATTTCTCAATAAGATCTTGCAAAAGACGGCACTCGTTTGTATTATGGATGTAGCTTTCATGAAATCTGCAAAATTTACCTGTTTGGATCTGTCTCTCCGATAACTGCTTCGGAGCAGGTTTCATGTATTGGATAGTGTTACAGGTTTGTAGATATACATTTTCCAGCGATGTATTTAGAGGAGTGTATTGGTTGTAAGTCGTAATCCTCGGCTTTGACTTTCCTGCTTCTCTTTTCTTTCCGGGATTTCCTCCTCCGGACTCTTTAGATTGCCCAGGCTTGTTCTGGACATTGGCTTGAACCTTTCCCGAGTTGTCACCGGATTGTTTTACGACGATGTTACTTTTCACATACTCCTGAACAGGTCCTGGTGCATTATGTCGCCTTGTCCACCTGGCTTCCTCCCTTCTTATGAACTGATGAGCCGTTGAGTAAAAACGCTCTAGTGTAGTTGGAGGTTTCCTTGCCAACCAATCTCCAAACTCTGAATTCGGATCCACTCCTCGCATTACAGCCATCAGAATTGCATGGTCATTAGGGTAACTAACTTCAGTAGCCACAACATGAAATCTCTATAAATACTCCTTCATCGACTCCCCAGGAGCCTGGATTACACTTGATAGGGACATCACATCCTTAGGACGGGTGCATGTATCTTGAATTGTTCTATAAATTTCGTTGCCAATTCATCAAAGCTGGATATAGACCGCAGGGGAAGTCGAATGAACCACATGGTGGGGATTCCGGATAAAGTGATTGGGAAGCATCTATACTTGGTTGCATCATTCGCTCTAGATGAATCCATCATCCATTCATACCTCATCAAAGTGATGCCTGGGATCAGTCTTCCCTTCATAGGCTGAGATGGTTGGCATGCTAAACTTTCTAGGGTACTCGGCCTGTAAAATAGCATCTACGAAGGGAATTTGACTCCTGGATATTCCCCAATCTTCATTTGTCAGGCCTTGGTCCTCTCCCATCAATTGTCTGACCATAGCTGATAAGTCTGAAGTATGTATGGAGGATGGAAGGTTGGGCTCTATTCTACGAGACCACTCAGGTTGATGTCTCCTCTGTTGGCGATCTGCCAAACGTGTATCTTGGGGACTAGCTTCGTTAGGTTCTTGGTGAGCCGGGCGTCCAGTTTCCACATGTGCTCCAGCTCCTAAGTTTCATGCTCCGACTTGGGTGTGGTCTCCAAGATATAAGTGATCCCTATTTGACTAATCAACAACGCCTGCTTGTGTAGTTTCAGTTTTGCAGCATCTACGCCTAGGAGGTCCATCAGATGAAGTCGAGCTATCAGACGAAGAGTGAGGAACGGGGCTACCTCCACCATTCTGATGTTGTTGTTGAGTAAGCTGAATCATGAGGTTAGCGTTGGCTTGAATCTGTTCAGTAAGCTATCTTCTAATTTCCATGAGTTCTCTCATCAAGTTGTTGAACTCTGTTCTGGTGACAACTTCCATTTGATTTTGGGTGGTGGTCCCTACACCTAGATTTTCTTGTGGGTTGCTAGGTCCTATTTGTTATACGCTAGCAGTCTCATTGACGTCTGCGTTATGAGAGGCTAATTGGATACGTGGTCTTTCCATAATAGAGTTGTTGATCGAAAATCTGAGTAGATTCAATGGATGTCCTATGAATAAGTTGGATCTCCTTTGGGGGATTTATTCAATCCAGTAGCTACAAAGCAGATCCTAGTGGCCTGAGAATTCAATTCTCAATGAAAGCACCAAAATGTTAGCACCAGAATTGGTCACTAACACCCTTGAGAAAGATTGTGTAGAGAGATTAATGAAGAAGGTACATTAAAACAGAGAATTGTATGCTAAATTAAATGCAAAAACAAGAACACCAGATTTATAGTGGTTCAGTGTAACTGCCTACATTCACTTTGAATCTTGATCTTTATTGCTTTCATAAATGATTGAATACAGATACAATCCGTACTATAATGGCTTGAATACAAGAGCTAAGTAAAATAGAATAAGTCTTGAATGCAGAAAAGTCTCTCCAGTGTTCTCGAAAAAAGATCCCTTTCACTGTGCCCCTGCTCTTCTATTTATAGACGAAGATGGGTCAGACTTCCCACATGGGCCTAGGAACAAAGCACCGCAGACCGTGTTCATTTCTACGCGCCGCGCCATAGATGCCGGATGGCAATTGCCGAACCACATATCAAGGCCGAACAGCATTTATATGCCGATCGAGGAAGGCATGCCGAACGGTACCTGTATGCCGAACGAGGCATTGCGTTGAGTGAGTAGTGTAGGCCAAAAAAGACCTGCGTCGAACGAGACTATATGCCGATCGAAGGGAGATGTCGAACGACTCACTATGTCGATCGAGGCCTCGTGCCGAGCGAGGTTTCATGTCGAACGAGGGAAGATGTCGAATGGTCCTACCAAGCCAAGCGAGGCTCTATGCCGAACGTGGCTTTAAGCTGAACGACTCTTCTATGCCAAACGAGGCTCTATGCCGAGCGAGGCTCTATGCCGAGCGAGGCTCTATGCCAAACGAGGCTTTATGCCGAGCGAGACTCTATGTCAAACGAGGCTATATGCCGACCGAGGCTATATGCTGGGCGAGACTCTATGCCGAACGAGGCTCTATGCCGACCGAGGCACGATGCCGAGCGAGGCTCCATGCCAAACGAGGCTCTATGCCGACCGAGGCTTTATGTCGGGTATGCCAAGCGAGGCCCTATGCCAAGCGAGGCCCTATGCCGAGCGAGGCCCTATGCCGAGCGAGGCTCTATGCTGTGCGACCCCTCAATGCCAAGCAGGATGTCATGCTGAGCGATGAGAAGTGTATCGAACGATGTCTTTGCCGAGAGATGTATCTCGACCGAGCCTCTTATTACATGGTCAATCAATCGGGTAACATATGGTATTATTCTTATCAATATGGCTCACTATATTCCAACTGCAATTATCTTTCCCTTAAAGACACATTTGCGGCCAAAAAGATCATATCCTTTATACAACTACCAAAGTCGTATTTTGATAATGTAATTGGAATCTATTTTGGATTTGCGCATCGTACCATACCATAGAGTCAATACTCTTAATGGTTTAGGTGAAAACCTAAGCCGTATCTAAATTGACATTGATAAGAAACTCAAAGTTCTCTTTAATGTACAAGAATACTTATTAGACTCTATAGGGTATTTATGCTCATTTAGGTTCGGTTAATTTCATTTCATCCCTTGTAATCAATTTTATCATTGGAACGTATCCAAATCCATTTTAAACCGATAATTTCTTAAAGAAATTCCTTCCCTATGAAGTTGCTATTTCTTGAAACAACGGTTGTTTCTCTGTGATATGGAGCAAGCATTCATAAATATTTTATGAGTTGCCAAATATAAAACCGATTTTGCATTAATCCACCATGTATTTATGTTCACAACATAAAATTAGTCATCTACTGACTATCATTCCCAAAATTCTATTTAGATGATTCATAAAGATCCCTTACTTGTAATTATTATGTGCAGTCTTTCGACTCGCACAACCTACTAACTCCTTGGCCTAGGATATGTAGGGGAACCCTTAACTTATATGGTTTTGTGAACCTTTCCTTAAATGATATTAATTTTAACCTTGTGTACTACTCTTAAGTACACACCTTATAGAATAATTTTAACTCAAGTCACTCATCATTAATCGTGCGTTGTTTAACAAAGTTCGATTACTCCTTATCAATGCATCATTATTTATCATAGGAATGAGTAACCTTTGAGATTGAATCTTATGCATATTAGGTACATACAGAACTCGTTCCAATATACTCACCCATTCGATCAAATTAAATCACTTTTGTCACACATTTTTTAATTTACTTCCGTTTTATATTCTATGAGCTTATCATAGACATAAACATGTGTATCAAATACACATATCCATGTACTCATTATTGAATATAATTAAGTATATGGAATATTTTTAGTATAAATAGAATTATGATTGAATACATCTATATACATCAAAAAGTTCATCAACTCTTATGATGCTCCCCCTAAATAGGCGCATAGAGCTTAATTATTTGAGATATAATTAAGTAGTATTACATGATTCATAATCACACAATAAAATTACTTCTCAAAATTGTGGCTTAGTCTATAATTCCAAGATAATTGTAAATAATTTTAGATACTTTAGTATTTTTCAATGTATCACTTTTATTCTGAAAACAAATACCATATTATAATTTTTTTTATAATGAATATTCATAATATTCACATTGACATATAATATGTCTATTTTTCGATCAACACCGAAAAATAGTCATTATTTCATAAATAATGTTCGATATGTTTTATAAAAAATAATTTTCGTAATTTGATGCAATCAATAAGTGTTATATGTTCTCCTACTATTTTCATCATTACTATAATAATGTACTGAATTCAAAAATCCATCATTTACTTAATATGGATTATTGATTTCATATACTGCAACTAGGTTACAGGGGAGAATTCTTTGATCAAATATGTTGAACTCAAAGTAATAAATCTCATAGAACACAATTTTCTATATGAAAATACATTTTGGAATGGAAATTGTGTTTCTCAGTCCAATGTTAAGTATCAATTATTATTATTACAATTCTCATTTCTGTTGTGTTTTTATGAAGCAGAAGTGACAGTTCACTCTTTACATCCCAACTATACCTTAAATCATATCTACTCTTGTACATTTGTTTTTCTTTCTAAATGGTCGAACTATTCAATAGAAAAATCCTTACTACAATATCATAATGAACTCTTTACAAAGTTGCATTTGATCATCCTTAACATTTAAGGACATCATATATATTGCACCATATGTAAACTGATCAAACTGATATTTCAATGATCAAGTTCTTAGATCTTTCTTATAGTTTTGGCCTAGCATTACATTTAACACAATAGTACCCTTTTATAATTAATCAAATTGAATGCTTGATCTTACAGTACTGTTTATTCGTTTAGTTTGAATGAATCGATGTATCGTACATTACGAACTGTAACCCTCCCCCATGCAACACCTATGGGATGGTATATGGATCAATATCCATAGTCTTGTATTGCCTTCTAGTTGGGGATTCAAGAATGCAATACACAATCTCAACCATAAATCGGGTAAGTGATCAAATTGCAAACATGTTTAGTAGTTCTAAAATTAGGTGCTTGCATGGGTGTTGAAACATTAACATGCGATAAATATTTATTAGTAAGTATATTTCATATTTCTATGTGTCAATCTTCAATTCAGTTCATTTGTATACCTTAATTAATAAATGTTTTATTAATCATTTTAAATGCATCAATGTATCAAGTAGATTATTATAGCACTAAATAACATATGTTCTTATAGTATTAGAAAGTTCAGGTGTTATCATTTCATTTTTCTAATAAATCTCCCACAAGTCTTTTATGTTTCACCAAACCAGGGTTTATGAAATTTAAAAGTCTTTCGACTTCACTAGTGGGTTAGGACTCGTATACCTTGATATTTTAACCTTAAGGAAAGCTCAATAAATCATAGGCCTATATATGGTAGATAACTCCTTATCGGTTGTATCGCATACAACTCCTAACCGGCGGTTCCTGGTCCTAATCCTGCCTTTACCTTGAGGAAAGCTCAATGAGTAAAGTAGAACTATTCGCTTGGACCTATCATTTCGCGATGGCTTAAGTATAATACACATACTCTGAGGAAAGCTCAACAAATATATGCAGTTATCTTACCTCATTTATTCAGTATATTAATGATACCACATATGACATCCATAGCTTGAGAAAAGTTCAAAGAGCATGTAAGTAATATATTAATATATAAATGATAGAGGATAACTTTATATTAAAGATGCACAATCTTCAATATATTATATCGACTGGTATCACCTTATGGAATACTGTATTTCTAATGAATGAAATACCCTCGTGATTCAAGTGTTGAGCACAACAGAAATCACAGTACATGTATATTTACGTATGTATTTACTCCTTAAGTCTCTTCAGGGTTCCTTAGTGTTCCACCATTAATTATACATTCATATTATATAACTTTTATTATTATATAACTTTTTTATTTCAGATTACTTATATAATCGTCTTATATATAATATTATATCAATTAAATATTATTTAATTAATTAACATTTTAACTAATTTTATATTATGTTAATATAGCATTTATATTGAATATTTATTATATACCATAACCTTTATAGTATAACACGTATATCATATACATGTATATATCATTTAATCAATTAATCTTTTAATTAATTTATTTAATTAAACAATTTTAGTTAGATTACATTAATTTCAAAATTCACTTCTTATGCATTTAGATATACTTATATTATTTTAAACATTTTAGGACAATATAATATATATCATAACATATAATACATGTATATCTTTATTTATTAATTAACTTACTCAATTAATTTATTTTATTAATCTTCTTAATAAAGTTCTAAAATTTTGAGATTATTTTATATTAGTTTTCAAACATTTTGAAAATTTCATTACATTATAACATTTATAATACGTTTATATTTCGTTTTAATTTTAACTTATAAATTTAAAATCTTATGTTTTTAATTTTCAAACAATTTTGAAAATTTATATTATAACATTAATAATATTCCTATTTTGAAATTTAACTTTTAAATTTAAAACTTTCATTTTTAGTTTCAAAATAATTTTGAAATTAAACGAGGGACAATTTAAATTAGGTTTATACTATTAGGGGCAACCATTCGGGCCCACATATCTGTTCAGGACAGGCCAGTATTCAGGTAGTACAAAGTATAGGTTGTCCAATCCCAATCCTTTGAAGCTACCTTCCGTAGATATCTTACTATTTCAGGACAACATAACATATATCATAACATATAATACATGTATATATTTATTTATTAATTAACTTACTCAATTAATTTTTTTATTAATCTTCTTAATAAAGTTCTAAAATTTTGAAATTATTTTATATTAGTTTTCAAACATTTTGAAAATTTCATTACATTATAACATTTATAATGTGTTTATATTTCATTTTAATTTTAACTTATAAATTAAAAATCTTATGTTTCTAATTTTCAAACAATTTTGAAAATTTATATTATAACATTTATAATATTCCTATTTCGAAATTTAACTTTTAAATTTAAAACTTTTATTTTTAGTATCAAAACAATTTTGAAATTAATCCAGGGACAATTTAAACTAGGCCTATACTATTAGAGGCAACCTTTCGGGCTCACATATCTGTTCGGGACAGGCCAGTATTCAGGCAGTACAAAGTATAGATTATCCAATCCCAATCCTTTGACGCTACCTTTCGTAGATATCGTACTAAGTGGCATGTGAGCTGAATTAGTTAACCCTAACATTACTAAGTTACACCGCATATGCTGTTGGGCTCTGATACCATTGTTGTAATTGGGTCAGCCTGCATCTAAAGTTATAGGTGAAATTCAAAAAAAAAATCCCTTATTAGACTATATTGAGCCTATGAAGTTTAATTTATGTATAACATTTCTAAATTTTATTTAATTAAAATATCTTATTTTATTTAAATTTATAAATATATAGTTTTATTTCATTTACGTTTTAATACGTATAAATATACACATATATGTATGTGTGTGCATGTGTAACATGTAAGCTCGTACGAGGTATAATATGCCGTTGTATAGATATTGGGATTTACATCACATTGGACTTATTAACTCATATGATATGTATTGTATGTTGTCCAAATATATATGTATTTAGACTAGTTACTTATATAAATACTATATATATAAGCATATGTACATTTTGTTTAAATAATTTATAGATATGAAAATATCTAATACATATATAAACATTTATCCATATGAATATATATATGTATAATATTATTATTATATATGGATATTATTATAATATGTATTAAAATAATATACATACACATAATATATTTTATTTTTAATAAAATTTTAAATAAATTATGAACCATATATATGTATATCTATAACGAAAAAAATAATATTTTTATTTTATTTATAAACTATATATATACACACACATAAACATATTTATAATATCAATAAATATATATAAACACAATTTTTTATAATTCTAAATCATTGATACGGCACTATAAAATTTTATTATTAATTTTTATTATTAATAATATATTTATTAATTGGTTTTTTACTCAAAACTAGATAAAATATTAATAAAAAATTTATGAAACATTTTATTCAAATTTTAAATTTCTAGAAAATTTTAAATGGTGGTTTGAAGCTTGAAAATTTTTCCTATAATTTTTCTTTACTAAATTCTATTTTTAATTAACTAATTATTTTTCAACTGTTAGTTTTAGTAATTTTTAAAAATAGAAAAATTGATTCTTTTTTTTTATTTTCATTTTTTCACCAAGAGCTTTTAATTAATGAAATAATTTTATAAAAAATAAAAATTAAATATTTCATATGATTTATTTAAATAGTGTATTGATTTAAATAATATTAAATAATAATAGTTAATTATGAAAATATATATCGTAGTTACCGAATATTATTATTATTACTGTAAATATATATGTATAAAATTATAGGATCAATTATTACCATACAATGATATTATAATTAAATATGAACTATATATATATATTTAAAATTTTGGTTGTACATATCTGACATATATATAAATAAATTATTATTTAAGTGAATACATACATATAACTAATCTGGATTATGACAACAATATTACATACAAGAATCTCACATAACTAACCATATAATAATAATATGTGTACATAATGAATACTAATAAAAAGTTATATACTATAATGCAATAAATAATATACCTGAGAACCAATGCATTATAACATAGCTTGTAATGATGAACTCCCTCCTTTTATGAGCTTTACGATTCGGCAGACTGCTAATCCTTGAATTATTGACTAACATATAATAATTGATCTTAAATTGATTTGAGCTTTGTATGATGGGGCTTCTAAGGATTGAATTTGTCCAGCAATAGAAGGTAGGAATGGCAGCCAAAAGTCATTTTCAATTAGGGCTAGAGGTGTTTAAATAGGGAATGGAAGAGAGAATAGTGGATCTCATTTCATACCAGTTCTCTTTAAATCCAAGCCATCCAAAACCCCACAACCCAAACTTATTTAAGCCGCCCTCTTAAGTTCCTATTTTATCTGAAAATAATCATCAATCGTCATAGGCCAGGATCTCATTTAAACTCGAAGATATTATTATTTGTTAAATCTAATATAAATCGATATTATACATCGATTGATATATTTATGACTATTAAAAGTATATTTAATAATATTTATTCCTCAAATCATAATCAAAATTTCATAATTAATATTTCATAAGAACTTATTAGTTTAATTAACTTATCACAGTTATAAACTAAATAAATCATTTGGTAAAAGAGAATTCATCATTTCGGTTGTGTGACTCGTTAGGTGTAAATTTGGTCAGCGATTAACATCGAACCATTCGAATGTTAACATGGAGGCCTAAAACTAACAGCTATGGATGCCGCAGTCATCCATAGTTATTGATCCTCGATGACCAAATACAACGATATTTGGTACATTGATACACAAAAACACAAGAAAATGGAAAAAAATTAAACAACAAACAAATTCCATATTCCATTTCAAAATATTCCAAATTGATTACATATTCCTTGTTCACAGACCACGTTTCGGTAACATATAATTAATACAAAATACACTAAGAGCGATATATGAAGATGCCCCCTTGGTTGATAAGAGTACATAATAAGGAACTAAAACAATTTGCCTTTATAATTAAACACACAGCGGAAATAAAAGCTAATAAAAGCTTGCCTCCTGCACGTCTTCAAAAGCTTTAATCGTCTAAAAGAACACTTGAAAACCTTAACTCCCAATGTACTCAAAACCAATTAAGTACCCGAGAGTTTAAGGGAAAACAAAAACTTTGAGTCAAACAAAAAGTCTGTTATAAATAATAATCTACCATCTCAAACCATTTAGATAACTAGTGAGACCATGTCGCTTAGCGGAATGGTATTCCCCTCACTAGTATCCCAAAACATTTATAAAACCATGTACTGTGCTCCTGTATCCACAGTGGTTAAAAACATTGTAATTTAAAATATTATGATGATATGCAAAACAAGTAATTTAAATTTGGATCACCCATCCCATGTATTTTGACTATTTGTCTCAATTTTTTTTAGCTTCTAAGATTACCGTTAACTTGTTGAGTGTTTATGGACTATTTGTCCAATTTCATAGTTCTCATGGGATCATTAAGAACCTATTGGTGACTTCAATATCTTTTCTCTTATCCTTGTTTTCATGGGCTAACTAGGGACCTATTGATTAACTATCAATGTCCTAATCCGAATATAGGTTTCATGGTCTAACTATAAAACTATTGGCCCCTACTAATATCAATCATAGTTTTCATACGATTACTATGAACCTATTGGTCATTGCCAATATCTTTAGTTATACACTGTTTTCATGGGCTTATTGTTGAACTTATTGGTCCCTGCCAATATCTTTAGTTTTAAGGTTTTTAACTTTTCTTAAGTTATATTCACTACTAGGAAAACCTAGTAGGTCATTCTGCCTTTTCTCCAAAGTACGATTATAGGTTAATTACAATTGAATAAATATATAAAGAAGTAATCATAACAACAAATAATACCAACACCTGTGGTTTACTATCCTTGAAATCATCTTTTTATATATATATATATATATATATATATCCTGGTTAAACCCAAGGAAAATTTCTTCATTTCAAAACTCTTGGTATATTTAAGCCATGGTTATCCTTTAAATTGAGATTGGGTTTATGTTTTGAAATCTTAAAACATCTCTTTCGAAACCTTTGAATAGCCTCTGTTGAAAGCAGATACCTCTTTTCAAAAGATAATAAACATATCTTTCGAACCCTTGTTAAATATTCTCTTTCGAAACCAATTATACCTTTCGATGGTATCCAAACGTTCTTTTTAACATAGCTTTGAAACAAATGAAAGTACCCTTTTCGAAAACATTGGGTTTACTCCTTACAAACATCTTTTGGATCAAAGTGGTTATTTGCAAAAGTATCTCTTTGAAATCCTTACAAAATTATTTAGGGAAAAGTTGATGGTGCCGGAACCATCTAGTCGAAAGCAACAACTTTTAAATTAAAACTTCGAAGGATAGATTCAAAACCCCTTTCCGACCCTATTGCCTTTGGAACCTTCAACCTCTTTCAAGAGCATTTATGAAGTGTCTTAGCTTAGGTAAAAACAAAGATAACCCTTCAAATGCATTGATGGCTTTAGTACAGTCGAAAAGAAGATTAGCGGCTGGGTTTCGACTTGGTCAAAACCAATCATTTCGAAAGCTCTTATTTAAGGAGAAAGGTACCCGTTCGAAAGCTGATACTTTTTACATAGTATGGCAATCTTCTTCGAGCTACTTATAAGAACTCTTTTGAAAGCGTACGTCTTGACTATGTCGAAAGCTTTTAGAAAAACAAGGCAAAATCTTATCTCTTGAAAACAAAATAGGATTTCGACAACATCAGAAGCATTCCTTAGGACATCATGTCTTTCATCTTTCCTTAATCCACTACATACCACCTAAGTGATACCTTGTGTATTGGTTTCGACTTTTTGGTTTCGACTAGGATGGTTTCGTCTGAAATGGAGCGGAGTCAATGGAGTCGAAAGTTGCTCTTATTTGAGGCGAAATAAACTTCTACGAGTTAAAGGCTGAAATTTAGCTTCTTTTAGTAATTGCTTTATAACAACTTGTTTATTTGTAAACTTTTGATTGGTTGCCATAAAAACTTTTCAAATACTTTGCATTTAAAACCGCAGCATTTTCATCGGATCTAAATCAAAGAAACATAACGTTTGAGCCCTTCCATTTAACAAAACCAACATTTATAGAAAAGACCCTCTTCTAAAATAATTTATTTTTCTTAGTAAATCAATTGGAAAAATTCCCCAAAAATCACCAAAAATTCAATTCCATCATGTAATCAAACACATTATATTTCCAAACCCCATTTCTTCCTGAAATTCTTGAAATAAATTTTAAACCCAATTATATCATATTTTCCTTTAGAAATTCATAATAAATTTTCCATAGCTTCGAAAATTTCTGAAAATTAAAAATCATCTCCAAAATCATGTTTTATTTAACATAAAATTTTTCCATGGCATTCTAAAATCATAATATCTCGATTTTTCCCTAAAACTGTACGATTTCACGTGTAAATGAATAATATAAATCAAACATAATATATCCAAGCATATCATCATCTGTATTATCATAAAAAAGAATTTAATCATAAATCTGAAAACCTATAATCCTAGAATAAAATAGAGGTGGTATAAAATTATTATTCGTCTTAGATATGATAATGAATTTGAGATTTGCTGTTGAGAACTCCTTCCTAGCCTTTGATCCTTAGCTTTAGATTGAATTCTTCCTCTTTTCCTCTATGTTAATGGCCAGCTTTACCTTAGGTTTATGATTTGCATTTGTGAAAATGAGAAACGAAATGTGAATGGGCAATTATAAAGGATAATAACCGTGTATAATGAGGTGGTATTTTCTAATATGCCCATGTGTAATTTCATTAGCCTATAAACCAACTTGAGCCCATTTTTCTTTATTAAGCATGGCCCTATACATAAGTTATTCAAATCTCAATCCACTTATCATCATTATTCTATTTAATTTATCTAATTAAATTTTCTGAATAATGGTGTCAAAAATAAGGATGTTACAGGTTCCCCCTTAAAGAATTTCATCCTCAAAATTCGATAAGGACTAAATACTAAGCACAACAATCATTTGTCACAACTCCTAACAACCATACTAGCCTATCTGACTAGCAATTTTCTAAATAAACAATTATATACGTACCCTTAAAACAAACCAGGATAAGTGCCTCTAATATTGTCCTCTGTCTTCGACGTATAGTCCTTCTCGTTATCGCTTCACTGAACTTTCACCAACTTTGTTGTCTTGTTCCTCAATCTTTTCTCATCACTTGCCACAACCTGAACTGGTTGTCTAACAATAGTCAAATTAGGCTCTACTACCAAGTCTTCTAACCCTTTCGGAGGAGTTGTAGTCTCTGGATCATGCACATACTTACGAAGATGAGACATATGAAATACATTATGGACACTTGTCATACTGCTCGATGACTCTACCATGTATGCGAGCTTTCCAATCCTCTCTACAATCTGGAATGGACCTACATATCTCGAGGCTAACTTCCCTGACTTTTCAAATCACACCACACCCTTCATAGGTGATATCTTAATGAAAACCTTATCATCAACTGAGAATTTTAGGTCCTTACAGCTCTTATCTGCATAACTCTTCTATCTGGACTAAGCTTCCTTCATCCTTTCTCGGATTAGCTCAATCTTCTCCAATGCCTCTCTAACAAAATCTGGACCTACGACTAATCTGTCTCCAGTTTCTAACCAACACGTAGGTGATTTGCATGGTCTTCCATATAAAGCTTCAAAAGGCGGCATGCCTACACTAATCTGATAACTATTGTTATAGGAAAACTCAACCCAGATGTAGGTGATCCTCCTAAGATCCACCAAAGTCTAGTGGACAAGCCCTCAATAAATTCTCGAGCATCTTATTGACTTTCTCTGTCCGCCCATCTGTCTGTGAGTGACACGCAGTACTCATGTTAAGCTTGGTACCCATCACTTCCTATAGACTCTTCCAGAATTCGCTAGTGAACAGAGCATGTCTATCATAGACTATACCATTAGGAACTCCATGCAGCCTAACTATGTTCTTCAGGAAGAACTTAGCCAAAAATAGGAGCCGTCCTGGTTGACTTAACTAGAATGAAATGGGCACTTTTGATCAATCTGTCACTATAACCCATATACTCTCATTATTCATGTTTGTACTTTGTCACCCATCTATAAAATCCATGGATATTGAATCTCATTTTCAAATTGGAATCACTAAAGGCTGAAGCAACCCACTCAGCTTTTGATGTTCGGCTTTCACTTGTTGATAGTTTGCATAGTGCCTAACCCACAAATAAACATACCACTTCATACCTTCCCAATGGAAGTTCCTCTTCATATCCTAATACATATTTTCCCTCCAGGATGAATCGTAAACTTAGATCGATGACATTCTCCAAGAACTACTTTTCTCAAGTCCTCAATATTCGGAACACACAATCGTCCCTTCATGCTTAACCATCCTCTCTGGTCAAGACTAAAATCCTCTAGAACATCGATCTCAGTTCCAACCTTAAGCCTTTGATACTCTTGGCCAACACTGGATCCTCCTTTTTCTTAGAGGCAATTCTCTCAATCAATATTAGTCGAACTTCTAAACAGGACAACCTGGCGGAATTCTAACTAGAACCAGTAGTCGATCTTATCTGCACATCACAACTAACTAAACCTTCTAAATCTTTGCACTCTGCCAACATAGCTAACATCACATTCTGATGTTTTCTATTAAGAGCATCTGCTACTCATTATCTTTTCCTAGTGTATATTCTATACCAAAATCATAAGCAACCAAAAACTCCAGCCACCTCCGTTGTCTCATATTCAACTATTTTTGAGAGAATAAATACCGTAAAGACTTATGATCGGTATAAAGCTCAAACCTCTCCCTTAAGAGATAATGTCTCAATATCTTCAATGCAAAGATTACTGCTACAAACTCCAAATCATGAGTAGGATATCCAACTTCGTGCGACCTAAGATGCCGTGAAGCATAGGCAATGACTTTACCATTCTGCATCAATACTACTCTTAGTCTAGTTCCACATGCATTAGCATATACCACCAACCCTTGGTTTCCGTATGGAACTATTAACACGGGCGCATTGGTCAACAAATGCTTTAACTTAAGGAATGTCTCCTCACATTTGTCGAACCAAACAAATTTCACCTCCTTCCTTGATAGCTTAGTTAAAAGTGCTGCTATCCGTAAGAAATCCTTAATGAATCTCCGGTAGTAGCGAGTAAGTCCAAGAAAACTCCAAATCTCAATCATTGTCTCTGGTCTCTTGCAATTATTCACGGCTTTGATTTTATCTGGATCGACTGACAATCCTTTCTCTGAAACCACGTGACCAAGAAATTTAACCTCTTTCTTCCAGAAATGACACTTGGTAAACTTCACCTTTAGCTCATTCTGCCTCAGCGTCTCAAGTACCACTCTAAGATGAACTTCATGCTCTCTTATCCTTAGAGTAGACTAGAATGTCATCTGTAAACATCAGCATAAACCTATCTAAGTACTCTTGGAAAACTCATCAAATCCACGAAGAAAGCAGGTGCATTCGTTCATCCGAATGACATCATCAATCACTCGTATGAACCATACCTAGTTCGAAATGTTGTCAAAGGAATACTGTCATCCGCCACACTTAACCGATGGAAACCTGCTGCCAAATCTGACTGGAAAAACACTCTAGTTCCACTCAACTGATCGAACAAATCATCTATTCATGGCAAAAGATATTTTTTCTTAATCATCCTTTCATTTAACTTATGATAGTCGATACACATCCTCAACGACCCATCTGGTTTCTTCATGAACACTACGGCTGCTCCACAAGATGAGCTACTAGGTATAATAAAATTCCTTTCTTCAAGATCCATTAGCCGCACCTTCAATTCTTTCATCTCAGTTGATGTCATCCTGCTAGGTGGTCTACTCATAGGTTCGGCTCCGGGAGCCAGATCTATTCTAAACTCAACAGCTCTTTTAGATGGTGGTCCAATGGCTGCCTCAAAGACATCTGCAAACTCTCTTACTACTCGAACCGGACTTACCACATTTCCTAACATCGTAGTATTAAGCAAAGCACTAGCACTTCGGTCGGTATTCTTTACTGGAGGTATCACTCGGTTATGACTATCAGGATGTCTCAGTTCTATTTTCTTATCTTGGAAAAATATTCTAGCCTCATATCTACCCAACCAATCCATATCCAAGATGATTCCAAAATCTATGAAATCAATAAAATACAAACTGCATGCGAATTTATGACCTAACGAATCATGTTATAACTGGTCACATCTTAACCCTAAAGTTGCATATCTTCCTATTGGATTCACAACCCTTAAGGAAATAACCAGGTAGGTGGGTTCTAAGCATAATCTATTAACCAAACACTGAGATATAAATGAAGGTGATGCACCGATATCAAAAAGTAATCTAACTGGAATACTCTGAATGAAAAGTGCAAAAACCTTCCATCACGGTCTTCCCTTTATCTGCTGCATTAGGCCTAGCTTGTCCAATAGAAAAGACCTTTCCTTTGTCCGCCCTGACTGGCTCTGGACATTGATTCTTGTAATGCCCAACTTGATTACAATTGAAGCACATCACATTCTTCTTATTTGCGGCTTTCTTCCCATTTCCAAACCGGCACTCATTCGCAAAGTGACCCTTCTTGTCACATTTATAGCAAACTATCTCAGCCTTTGACTTCTTAACAGTATCTCCCTTCTGGGCTCTCTTCTTTTTAAAGTACTTTCTCTTCTTCCCCTGAGATTCCTGAACTTCCACTGGTTTCTCCTTAGCAAAATTAGCAAGTAACTCCTCATGGCGAATGGCCATCTCCACCACCATGTTCCAAGGATCATGGACACGTGTCATGGTCATTCTAGCAAGCTCGGGCCTCAATCCCCAAATGAATCTCTCATTCCTTATGATGTTGGTATCTATAGTAGCTTATCCATATCGAGACAGCTCTTCAAACTTAGTAGCATACTCGACTACGAACATCTCTCCATAAACTAAATCCATAAACTTCCTCATTGGTTCAGACTTAGCAAGCCTAGATACAAATTTCTGTTCAAATCTACCAACCCAAGTCAACTTTTCTTTTGAAACTCCAGTAGTAACACTATTCCACCACTGTAGTGCTGACCCCTACAACTGTCTAGAGGTCAACCTTTTCTTTTGCCCATCATTTAGACCCAAATCGATAAATATATGCTCCTAATGCAACAATCAATTCTCAACCTCAATAGCACTCTTTGTTCCCAAGAGCAGTTTCCCAACCAAATTGGTGCAGTCTCTACTTAGCAAGGCATAATAATTCCCAACTGGAGCCACGGGATTAGCTCCTCCTACATTCCCAACAACACCGGCAACAGCTCCTACTTGCATCAAACAACAAAGAACTGACACATTGCCTCCATATCCATTAGTAGAAGCACCCACATTGGCATTAGCATTTTGATTATTAGCATTAGCCAATCGACCCGGGTTCCTTCTAGTAGTGGATCGACCATTTCCATTAGGTGTGGTGCTTCCTCCACCGAGATTTCCTCTTCTGTTTTCTTCTTTTATATTTCCTTTCTCGTAAATCTACATACGAGTCTTAGTAAGATACCCAAGAACGGTGTAAGAGAGCGGGGAACACATACTTATATGTACAACTATATTCAAATACTAGTATGTTACTATAGCATTAACTCAAACCCCCTCCTTAATATCTGATTCATTGGATTATGTTTGCAAACAATTTAGGTTTAAATTTCTTTTAAAGTTTTATAAACCTATGCTCTGATACTACTTGTAACATCCCCCTACATGGAGGCCCAAAACTAATGGCTACGGACGATGCAGCCATCCATAATTATTATTCCTCGATGACCAAATATGGCGATATTAGGAACATTGATACACAGAAACACAAGAATATGAAAAAAAAATTAAATAGCAAACAAATTCCACATTCCATTTCAAAATATTCCAAATTGATTACATAATCCCTGTTCGCAGACCACGTTCAAATAACATATAATTAATACAACATACGCCAAGAGCGACATATGAAGATGCCCCCCTGGTTGATCAGAGTATATAAGAAGCGGCTAATTTTTTCCCCCTTTATAATTAAACACACAGTGGAAATAAAAGAACTCTAATAATGAGCTTGCCTCGCATATGTCTTCAAAAGCTTTATTTATCTAAAAGAACACCTGGAACCTTAACTCTCAACCAACTCAAAGTCAATTGAGTACCCAAGAGTTCAAGGGGAAAATAAAAACTTCGAGTCAGATAAAAATCCTGGTATAAATAATAATCTACCATCTCAAACCATTTAGATATCTAGTGAGACTACCCTATTAAGTGGAATGGGTTTTCCCCTTACTAGTATCCTAAAATATTTATAAAACCATATATTATGCTCCTGCATCCACAATGGTTAAAAATATAGTAATTTAAAATATTATGATGATATGCAAAACAAGTAATTAAAATCTGGATTACCCATTCCATATATTTTGACTATCTATCTTAATTTTTTTAGTTTTCAGAATTACTATTAATCTGTTGAATGTTTAAGGACTATCTGACCAATTTCATATTTTTCATGGGATCACTAAGAACCTATTGGTAACTCCAGTTTTTTTCATTTATCTTAGTATTCATGGGCTAGCTAGGAACATATTGACTAACTGTTAATGTCCTAATCTGGATATATTTTTAATGGGCTAACTATAAACCTATTGGCCCCTCCCAATATCAATCATAGTTTTCATGGGATTACTATGAACCTATTGGCCCCTGCCAATATCTTTAGTTATACACAGTTTTTATGGGCTTCGTATGAAACTATTGGCCCTTGCCAATATCTTTAGTTTTAAGGTTTTTAACATTTCTTAAGTTATATTCACTACTAGGAAAACCTAGTAGGCCATTCTGCCTTTTCTCCAAAGTACGATTATAGGTTAATTACAATTGAATAAATATATGAAGAAGTAATCATAACAACAAATAATACCAACACCTGTGGTTTACTATCCTTGAAATCATCTTTATATATATATATATATATATATATATATATATATATATATATATATATATATATCCTGGTTAAACCCAAGGAAAATTTCTTCATTTCAAAACTCTTGGTATATTTAAGCCATGGTTATCCTTTAAATTGAGATTGGGTTTATGTTTTGAAATCTTAAAACATCTCTTTCGAAACCTTTGAATAGCCTCTGTTGAAAGCAGATACCTCTTTTCAAAAGATAATAAACATATCTTTCGAACCCTTGTTAAATATTCTCTTTCGAAACCAATTATACCTTTCGATGGTATCAAAATGTTCTTTAAACCATAGCTTTAAGACGAATGAAGGTATCTCTTTCGAAAGCATTGGATTTACTCTTTAAAACATCTTTTGGGTCAGAGTGGTTATACCTGAAAGTATCTCCTTCGATACCCTTACAAAATTATTTGGGGAAAAGATGATGGTGTTGGAACCATTGAGTCAAAAGCAACAACCTTTAAATTAAAATTTTGAAGGATAGAGTCGAAACCCCCTTCAGAACCCGTTGCCTTCGGAACCTTTAACCTCTTTCGAAAGCATTTAAGAAGTGGCTTCACTTTGGTAATACAGAGATAACTCTTCAAATGCACTAATGGCTTTAGTATAATCTAAAGGAAGGTTAGCGACTGGGTTTTGACTTGGTCAAAACCAATCCTTTCGAAAGCTCCTATTTAAGGAGAAAGGTACCCCTTCGAAAGCTAACACTTTTTATAGAGTATGGAAACCTTCTTCGAATACTATCATAAGCGTACTTCTCGACTGTGTCAAAGCTTTTAGAAAAACAAGGTAATATCTTATTTTTTGAAAACAAAATAGGGTTTCGACCCCATCGGAAGCATTCCTTTCGACACCATAGCTTTCGTCTTTCCTCCAATCCACTACGCACCATCTAAGTGATATCTTGTGCATTGGTTTCGACCGGGATGGTTTCGCCTGAGATGGGGCGGAGCCAATGGAGTCGAAAGGTGTTGCCGTTTTAGGCGGAACCAACTTTTTTGAGTTAAAAGATGAAATTTAGCTTCTTCTAGCAAATGCTTTATAACAACTTGCCTACTTGTAAACTTTTGATTGGTTGCCATAATTTTTTTTCAAATACTTTGCATTTGAAACTGCAGCATTTTTATTAGATCCAAATCAGAGAAATATAATGTTTGAGCCCTTCCATTTAACAAAACCAACATTTGCAGAAAAGTCCCTCTTTTAAAATAATTTATTTTCCTTAGTAAATTAATTGGAAAAAAATAACCAAAAATTCAACTACATCATGTAATCAAATATATTAAAATTCCAAAACCCATTTCTTCTTGAAATTCTCGAAATAAATTTTAAACCCGGTTATATCATATTTTCTTTTAGAAATTCATAATAATTTCCATATCTTGGAAAAATTTTGAAAATTAAAACCCATCTCCAAAATCATGTTTTACTTAACGTAAAAAATTTCCATGACATTCTAAAATCATAAACTCTCGTTTTTCCCTAAAACCGTACAATTTCATATGTAAATGAATTAAGATAAATCAAACATAATATAATCCAAGCATATCATCATCCATATCATCATAAAAATGAATTTAATCATAAATCCGAATACGTATAATCCTAGAATAAAATAGAGATGGTATAAATTTATTATTCACCATAAGTATGATAAGGAATTTGAGATTTCTTGTTTATTAATCCTTTCCAGTCTTTGATCCTTAGCTTTAGACTGAATTCTTCCTCTTTTCCTCCTTGTTAATGGTCGGCTCTATCTTACGTTTATGATTTGCGTTTGTGACAATGAGAAATGAAACATGAATGGGCAATTATAAAGGATCGTAGTTGTGTATAATGAAGTGGCTATTTACTAAAATGCCCATGTATAATTTAATTAGCCTATAAACCAATTCAAGCCCATTTATTTTATTATTAAGCATAGCCGTATACACAAGTTATTCAAATCTCAATCCTCTTATCATCATTATTCTATTTAATTTATCCAATTAAATTTCCTAAATAATGGTGTCAAAAATAGGGATGTTACACATCACTTAGCAGGTGGTGTGAAATATTGGTCAAATTTATCACAAACTTGGTTTTAGTAAAATCTAATTTTACTTTATTGTGTTATCCGGTTATGGCTTTTATATACTCCAATTCTCTTCCTCAAAACTATATCACTTTGGACTTATGGAATTTGGTAATAGTCAAAATTCCAATATAGTATATATTCAAATATATAGTCCAAACACAAAGTCTCGGTTCGATAAGTATAATTAGTAAGTATAATAACTGCAATGCTCTGGTCAGAGAATTTGACTTTGAGTTGACCATGATACTAATCTAATATAACTGAGGAGACAAATCTTCTCTTGAATAGTACTTCACTTCTAATGCCCCACTTGACCCAACTATAGTCACTCGATAGATACTATACCATGATTTGACTATAATTAAAGCGGAGATTTTATACTGAAGATCCACAATATTTTTAAGTTGAGAGAACTATGTAAATTAGTAATATTAATATTTTCTATTTGACCTTAGTCATATTAACCAACAAAAAACTATCAAGTGAATTGTTTCATAGTTATCCAATAACTACAGTATGTAATCCATAGGTACCCTCAACTGTCATGAGTAATACATTGCCTAGCATTTAGAGAGCGTTATGTACTCTAGTCTCAATGAATACATCGGTATCCAGTCTTGATGTATCTTGATCGGGAATATTTAAAATGATATATTTGTTTTTATTATGATAAATTACTCACGGCACAATACTTTGTAACCACTATCACAAAACATACCATTTATGGATTTTCTATTAAATATACTTTTTAGTTAATTAATTAATATAACACATTATATCAAGTATACAATAGAAAGAAAACACCTACTGTTTTGAACAATACTGATTATTGAGTTATATATTGTTTTGGGGGGCAAAGTGTTATCCCGCTTTTTGGCAAAGCCGTGATACCAAAAGATTGGTCGAAAACGGGAAACAGTTCATCTCAGAGATTGGATATACTTCACTTAGCTATGGATATCGATGAATTTTGCCCGAGTCCGGATCAGGCCACAATTGATAGGACACGACAAGAAAGGTTGTAGGAGCCATCATTTCAAGTTTCAAGTCAATCCGAGTTCGTATGCTCAAGATATGATGGATTCAGTGTGAAGAGAAATAGTCATTGTCTTGTTCGAAACCATGAAGTTCGAACCCATCCTTTTCGAACCCATCCTGTTCGAAACCATCCACGCCCTCTCCTTCGAACCCACCTAGTTCGAACCCATCCACGTCCTTGCCTTCGAAGCCATGGAGTTCGAACCCCAGCCACGTTCGAACCCATCGGCTAGTACCTGCCTCGACTCCATCGCTTTCGACTCCATCGCCTTCGAATCCACCACAGTGGCCTACCTTCGAATCCATGACTTCACTCGGCCTCGCATCCTCACTTCGAACCCATCGAGTGACCCAGTTCGAACCGATCAAGTTCGAACCCATAAGGATTCCTGGATTCGAACCAGTCACGTTCGAAACCAGGAATACTTCCTATTTCGAATCCACCGAGTCAATCGGTTTGGATGACGTGTTCGCCGTAGTTCACGGAGTCGAAGCGGTCCATTCGGAGATAAGTTAGGATCGATTCGAAAAATGTGCAACACGTCACTGCAAGCCCACGTGCACTGATGGATTCGAAATCATGGGTTCGAACTCATGGGTTCGAACGACACAGCCAACCAAGAAAACCCCATTTCGAACCGAGCATATCTCCTTAACCACAAGTCCAAATGCAACCAAATTTTCACAGTAGCTTCCATATGAGGTAAAGATTGTCCCTGCCAAGTTTCAGCTCGATTGGACCAATTCTTGATGGGTTCGAAATCACTTCGAACCGATGTCGGATCGAGACGAAACTTGGTGGGATCGGTCGCGTGGGCCCACTCACGTGCCAGAAGAAGTCTCACGAAGTTTCAGCCAGATCTGGGCCTCCAACGCCTATAAATAGCACCCTGAAGCCTTCAGAAAGGGGGGGCTTCCGAGAACTTCTGCCATTGAACGCTGAGACTCTGCCGGATTAACGTCTATTGACCAGAATCACTGTTGTATTCAGATTTCAAAGCTATCATCTACTGTAATCCATTGTAATCGATTGAATCGAGCAAAGCAATAAAGAGAAATCCTTCAAAGTGGACGTAGGCACGAACGCCGAACCACTATAAATCCTGTGTTTGTGATTGTTGTTTGTGAATAACTGTGATTTGTTACGTAGAGCTGAATTTTATATTGATTGTTGCTGAGTTCTGTGTTGATTATTAGCAAGTTGAGTACGTAAACGGGTGCTTTCGTGATATTGGGTGTTTGTGACCAATTTTGGTGCAAACATATATATGTAACAAATTACATAACCATCTCTAGGGCATACCCCTAACTCTATCAGAAGAGGGAGTTTGAACAACAATGTCTGATGAATAGAAATCTCGAGTCTTTTCATAATAGTACTTGGACTGTATAATTCAAATAATGTCTTACGCATCCTAACTACAACTACAAGCCCTAAGGGTTTTTCAGTTCAATTTTATAACCATTGCCCATTTGACCTAATAACCCATCTTCAACTGTAGGCCAAAAGCCATTCCCAGTCCCATGCATCTATCGTCGGTAATGCCCTAACAATGTAAAAGATATTACCTATGCCACTTAATACCTTTTTCAATGGGAATTAGACAGACCCTGACTATTTAATATCTATTCTAGGCAGGTCTCCATCATTTAATACATATCCTAAGACGGACTCCTCTCTAGTACTATATAGCTGATGTTGCACGGAATCTTTTCAAGCCACTTAATTCTTCTTTATGGAGGAGGTGGAGCCTACAATAATCACTTAATACGTCAAACCTAAAGTAGACCCTTCTTGAGATATCCTCTACCGTGTTTAACCGCTAACCCCGACCATTTAATACTTCCTACATAAGGAGGAGACGGGCCCTCAATCAACTTCTTAATACCTTCAACCCCGAAGCAAGTCCTTTGTATTATGTTTATAACTTAAACTGTGACATTTCACATTAGTCCAACTATTCATAGCCACCGGTAGTTAGATTAGCTGGGTAGTTTTATCCTACAAAATTTAGGACTAGCCTCGTGTCCTCCATGGGTACTTGTTATAGTGATGTACCACGTCAACCCCAAAATCACACCCCATGCCAGATTAGATGGGCAAACTTCCATGTGCATGTGATTAACCTTGCATCCCTATAACTTACTCATAATCTACACCCCTTTAACATATTATCATACACCTCAATGCATTCCCTATTAAGGCCTTATAAGGAAAACCCTTATTTCATCTTAACTATCAATTTCTTTCCTAAGGGTGATTTAATACTAATTAAAAACCTATTCACTACGCAATTAATACGATGTTAATTATATGTTATTTATGCATTAATATATAGATATGCCAAAAATATTTATAAACATGCGAAGCTTTTGCCCTAAACCAATCGTTTAAATGTCAAAGCTTCAAATATATACAAGTCCAATCCATATTAACAAATATACCATATATCTAATATTCTCAATCCAACAACAGACTTGTATAAAAATAGAATTCATACCAAACATATTTTATAATAAAACGGTAGAATCAACGTTTATAGAAATTGCAATTCTAATCCTTTTACGCTTTATTCAACTTCTACATGTAAGAATAAGAAAGGGAATTTCCATTTAAATTATGAAAATAGACAGTGCAAACTACGAATAAAGGAGTTCGTACCTTGCGCACCATTTCATAACTTATTTCATTTCAATATCCTTAATCAGATCCAAAGAAAATGATAAGAAGTGGAATAGAATGTAAAAAGTTAAAATTGTTATAACTACACAATTTCGCTATTTTAATGTAGAATAATTGAAATTCTAACTTAAGAATTGACATGTTGCTTTAGGGGAATTTTAGAGGTATAATGTGATGTTTTCATGTACAAAATTCCTAAGGCATATATCACACCCAAATTATACTATACAATTACTAAAATAAAATAAAATAAAACTAAGATTTCTACTAACAAAAAGTACTTAGCTCTTCACTTTTTGGATTTGTTTACGCTTGCTTCAATCTCTTACGGGTCTTTATTTTTTTGAAATATACAACAAAGGAATTGTATAAGAATTAGATTCAAAAAGTTAAGGATTGGAGGAGAACAGAATTAGAAATTGAATAATAAACACAAAAATTTCTTACCTAAACCCTAGAGAATTTTCTGAACCTTAGAAGAGAGAAACCGGCAGAGCTTCTCTTGCTCATAGTGAGATGCTAGGCTCTTATTTATAATGGTTAAAAACACCAGAACCATTGGATTTATATTGGTTTAAAATAACAAAATTCAGACTATTCATGGCATGATAAACCTTAGCCACCATTACGATCACCGATCGACTGACCCTAGGTTGCGGTCGCCCGGTAGGTCTATATTGGGAACAATATTAATTGTTTTGTTGTCGTTTGATTTTATTCTTGAATTAATCAATTAACGTTAATGTTTATTTTAACATTTACCTAACTCCCCAAACTAATTAGTATTAATTTTTGAATATCAAAAATTGAATTAATTATTAATTTGAATTTGAATTCCATTTAAATTATTTTGAATTCTAAAACTTTAAACGTCAATAACTTTTTGTTTGAGCTCCGTTTTCAAAACTTTATATATAAAAATTAATCAGAGTATCGCCATGAACGCAACAATACAACTTGCGTGGTCAAATTCTGATACTTACAGAATTTCTTTTATTGCTATTAATACAATTCCAGAGCACAATAATATAATATGGCCCATAATAACAGGCCTACAGAGTGTTAAAATAAAATACATAATTAACATCAAAATTCCAAAATATGCTCATAGATAATGCTATTAAGCCCAAAGTTCATCATGTGGCAGTACATATAAATACATTAAGGCCCATCTTCGTAGCAACTGCACGTTCCATTTCTGATATGGATGAAAATCGACAACTGCAAATGGAACGAGTTCATCACATATTGCCTATTGTCCATAGTACCCATGTGAAAAAACGAATACGTGGCTCATCACACGCTTCTTTTCTTAAACCACTGTAACTGTTATGAGCCACATGACATTCTCTTCTTTGTTTCCAATTGTAACTCGATCACCCTCGAGGCTTCACCTTATCGAGAATAAGCCTCTTCAGCACTTGCTTCTAGGCGGCGATTAACATCTTTGCAGGAACTTGTTGAGCCCAATCTCCCAAAATCGATCAATGGTGCGTCTTTGGTTCAGATCTAGAATTGATGTCAAAAAATAAAAACCAGGGTTCGTGGTTTTAGCTTTCGAAAGTGGACACCTCCTTCTCATGCTCATCGACTTTTCGTTTCAAGCCCTAAACTCTGATCCATTCCCTAATTTTCGAACATGACTTAAAAAATTTCGAAACTCAAACCTGGTTCAGCGCTAGACGGACAACAACTTATACGATCGCTTCCATTGACACAGCAATCCCATCTTCGGCTTTGTAATTTTGCTCTTGCAACCCAGCATGAAATCCTATCCTTTGAAAATTAAGTACCGTGCTTTATTTTCGTCGCCTCCCATAACTTCCAGATCTATATTGAGTTTGCTTGAAAAGAAATAATGAATGGCCGCCTGTATTGATATCTTTCTGATATATATATATGTGTGTGTATGTATATATGTATGTGTGTGTATATATATGTATATATATAGTACAAAATAACAGATAGAAGAACAGGTAAACTGAAACTAAAAATGAGGAAACTGAATCTAATCTAAATCCTAAACTCATGCTTAATCATATATACGTTGTTACATAAAAAGCAATATATCTCAATACCCTCCTCAAGTTAGAGGATGAAAATCATAAATGCCCAACTTGAAAAGCAAAAACTAAAATTGACGTGTCCTCAAAGGCTTGGTAAAGATATCAGCAAGCTGAATCGTGGTAGGAACATATGAAGGAAGAATAGTTTCATCCTGCATTGTATCACAAACAAAGTGACAGTCTGCTTCAATGTGCTTTGTCCGTTCATGGAAGACAAGATTTTGTGCAATAGGTAAAGCTGATTGGCTGTCACAATAAAGTCCAATAGCAGTTGTATGTTGAACCCCAAGCTAAGGAGAAGACCCTTCAACCATTTTAATTCACAAGTATTGGAAGCTATAGATCGATATTCAGTCTCTGCTGAAGAACGTGCCACAGTAGGTTGTTTCTTAGTTTTCCAAGAAATCGGTGAATGACCAAGAAAACAAACCAACCAGTCAGAGAGCGACGAGTAAGAGGACAAGCTGCCCAATCAGAATCAAACCAACCTGTCAAAGACAGAGAGCTATCAGCTCGAAGTAAAATGCCTTGTCTAGGAGAACCCTTCAAATAGCGAACAACACACAAAACAGCCTCCCAATGTTCATGTCGCGGTTCTTGTAGAAACTGGGATAAAACGTGGACAGAGTATGCCAAATCAGAACGTGTGACTGTTAAGTAAATCAAACGTCCAACCAGACGACGATAAGGCTCCAGATTAGATAAAGGATCTCCTGAAGCATGAGCAAGCCGATGGTTTTGCTCAATGGGAAAATATGTTGGCTTAGCACCTAGAAGACTAGTCTCAGAAATAATGTTAATAGTATATTTTCGTAGACAAAGAAATATATCATCAGGACTCCGTGCCACCTCAATTCGAAGGAAATATTTAAGAACCTCGAGATCCTTCATATGAAAACACGTGCTCAAATAGTTCTTAAAGGCTATCAAAGCAGCTGAATTATTCCCAAAAATAATTAAATCATCAACATACACCAAAACATTGATTTGATTAACACCCTTAGTGTAAATAAAAAGAGAATAATCAGCATAGAATTGAAGAAAACCATACTCTTTTAAAGCAATAACAAGTTTGGCAAACCAACATCTCGGTGCTTGTTTCAAGCCATATAGGGACTTTCGAAGACGACAAACCATATCAGGTTGAGAAGGCCCAAAACCAGGAGGAAGCTTCATATAGACCTCCTCATTGAGATCCCCGTGTAAAAAGGCATTATGCACGTCCATCTAATGCAGCTTCCAATTTTCAGATGCTGCAACAGCTAAGAAAGCACGAACCATGACCATCTTGGCAACCGGTGCAAAAGTCTCATTATAATCAATCCCTGCAATTTGATGATTACCAAGAACAACTAAACGAGCTTTAAGCCGTTCAATACTGCCATCAGAGTTATATTTGATTTTATAGACCCACTGACTACCAAGAGCACATTTACCAGTGGTAATTTTTGCATAATCCGAGTGCCATTATTCTCTAAAGCACGAATCTCTGTTTTCATGGCATGACGCCATCCTACATCTCTCATAGCCTCTTTAAATGATTTCGGTTCACAGCTAGCTGTAACAGCGGCAAGAAATTGCCGATGGCTAATAGAAAATTTTCACTACACCAAATAGCGTATTTTGTAACACTTTTGCGCTTTTAATTTGTAACGGTAATAAGCGTTACAAATTTATAACAGATATTTCCGTGACAAACGTTTGTCACGGTTATTATTGTTACAAAATCTAGTAATTTTGTAAACAGTTAAAAGTAATATGGATAGGATTGTAATTTTATTTTATTATTACTTATTCCATTTCTCACGGACAACAATTCATCATTCAATTTATTTCCTCTTTCGTTCTACGTCATTGCACCTTCAATTTATTCGCTCACCACCAACGCTGTTTCGGCCGCCGCCTCAACCGTTTTGCCACTGTCTTTTTGCCATTATCTCCATCATTCTACCACTGCCTTCGTTTGATTATTTTTCACCGTTTTGACGAAGACAAGGAAAGATTAGGGTTTGTGTTCTATTTCGACAATCGCTTGCAACCAAAATTTCAGTTTCAAATTAGGTGATAACTTCAACTTTAACTTAATTTATGGGTTAGCAGGGCTTGTGTTGTATTTCTGGATCGTTCTTCAAAGTTTTGTTGAAGAATTTCAATGTTTTAGCAGGGTATGAATATGGAACCGAAGTTTTTGAATTTCATTTTGTTCAGATTTTTTTTTAATGTAGAAATTTGCAGCGATAGTTGTAGATTATTTCTGAAAAAAGCATCTTGATTTACTTTTTTGATTATGAGTCTTGGCGTAGTTTGAGCTAGATTATTAAGTCCAACTTTAATTTAATTGCATTTAAAGTTTTATGCAGTAACATGTAGATCTCTGATCATGTGAAATTAGTGAAATATTTGGTAGAAATAAGTGGAAGATTAAGTGCATTGCAGCGATAGATATTAAAATTGATGCATGACCTTTATAAAAGACTAATGTTTTTCTCATGCCAACCAAGTTGTTTTTCGGATAAATTGGTTTGTCTCTTCCTATAGCCTTCCAGAATCCTGATGTGGTTGCCCTATTAGTTCGAGTACTTGTAGGGTATTTCTTATCTTTGAGGCTAAAGAAGTACCAACCGCTCTGCTCTTTTCCATGCCTATCTTGCATTTCTCTAAACATGTGAAAATGGAGGTTCAGTATTCTAGTTACTGTTAAAAGAAAAACAAGATTTACAAATGTTATAATATGTATACCTTCGAGACTTATAATCCAGAAACATATGTGCACAGTTACTCTCTCTACATCAAGACTTACAATCTATGACATTACAAAACAAATATGTTATGCAGTTCAGGCTAGGGCTAAAAAAGGTTGAAGTTCTTTCAATGATGTTTACCATCAACACATTTTTTGTTTTATTTTACTTTTGAACACAATTTTTGTACTGCAGGCAAAAATCATGGTGTGATACTTATCCGTGAAGGTCTTGTGGAGAATATTCCTGAGTTTTACGCTCTTCTTCTGCTGATTTCTGCAATTAATTTTGGTTAGAACTTGTTCATTTAACACAATAGTCATGTTATTTCCTTATCAATTTCACAAGGACGTGCTAACAAAAACCAGTTGAAAGGATGAACAAAAAATAACCATTTGGGATTTTATATCAAAATTCGTTTTTTTAATCTTAAGTAAAACATTACTTAATAGATCGATTAGTTACAGATTCCTTTTTTGTGGACATTAACTGTAGGAAATTCATGGTCTTTTTGGCCAAGGCATTTCTGCTGAGAACATATTATCACGTCTCTAGCCTTGGGCATCTGCGTTGTTGGAATTTCTACCACCATTTTTTAGGAAACAAGTAATTGAACAAATATCCTTTCTCGTTAGCATCATATGCTTGTTGCGCTTATGTGCTTCTTTTATTTTGCAGTTACTTCTTAGCCTAGAATCTGGTAACTAGGCCCAGTTGTCACAAGTTAAGTGCTGTTAGTTGTGTTATTATGTATTTTTTCCTTCTTCCTTCTTTTCTTTTCTTGTTAATATGTACTTCATATAATGTTGACAATGCATGAATTATTATACCTTGTATTCAGATTGAGATTAAGAAGCTTCTTACTCAGTTGGTAGAGTCAGAAATGAACAAGCGATTAGTAAGTATAACAATCTAATTTTTTTTAGTATGATGAACATTTAGTTTAGCATGCTATTATTATGGATTCTTGTTGTTACCATGACATGTATTAAGAATTTTTAATAGAAATAAGGCACTTATAAGGGAAGGAAATTCAATATCATATGCCACTTTTTTGGATATCAAGCTCGTGGTTCTTTACCATCAAAATTTGATTGTGATTATGCATATGTAAGTTCTTACACTGGAACTTCCAAATTTCACAAACTATATAATTATTAACCAAAGCTACGATATGTGCAAATTTAGGTTCTTGTACATATAAGTTATCACATACTTGTAGCAGATTTAAATGGTTACATGGCTACTGCAACAAACTCGAAAGATCCTGTCAATAAATGGAAATGCGGTGCTACTCCAATTACTGTAAGATAACTTTTTATTTGGTCCAATGAATTTGAGTTCAAACCAAGAATCGTAAATGTTTTTAATTGAAGGATCTATAAATGAAGAAACTTTTATATTAATAACAGGCAATGATGAGTGTTCAAAGATGGTCAAATGGTCCAGGAGCAAAATGTATTGGAAAACCTGCTATCCATCCTGTTATTGTTGACTTGAAAGGAAAAGCATATGAGCATGTTTATGTATATAACTTGTTTCTATACATAATAATTTAATATCTAACCATCACTAAGTTGTGACTCTATATTTGATTAGTTCTAATATTTGAAAGGAAAACCTAAGTCCTGATGTTGCACTTTGTTTCGATGGGTTAGTTCTGATATCCGATACATAATTTTCTATATTTGATTTCTTACTGAGGGAACTTTAGTTGTCTGTACTGGACTGTTGGACTTTTATCATCTGTGTAAATTTGGATTGTCTTGTTATTATTTGCTTCTTTATCTTTAACATCTTTATTGTTCTAAGATTTGTTTTGATTTCGAGTTTTTTTTGTCTATTTCCCTGTTTCCTGATGTATTTTCATTATTGTTACTTTGCTTTAGAACCCACACCCTTTCAAACACATCATGTTTTTCTTGACGCCCAAACCAATAACGGTTTCGACATTAGGAGATAGTCATTCATATTCAGCGTCTTATGTAACAATTGGATTCATTAGGAGAATATGGTTACTTATTTGAAAATATGACATTAGGAGATAGCCATTGTATTTTGTAAATATTTGAAAATCTCTTGTTGTTTCTATAAATATGGATTGATTGATTGATAGTTTGATATGAAACTTCTTAGTCTTATTTGTATAGATTGATTGATAGTTTGATAGTTGTTTCTTTTTTGATCATTTTTGGAAGTATTTGTTAGTAAGGCATAAATATAGAATTATGTTAGCACTAGGATTTGATAGGGTTTTTGTTATATGAAAATACGATTTCAATCAATCATTGGAATTTCGTCTTTAACTTATTTTCAGTCACCGCTATTGCAGAATCTCTAACTTGTTTTCAATTGGTATGGTGCTTAGTTTCTTACTGCTTAGTAGTTGATCACAATTTTAACTTGCATAACAAAGCAGTTATATGAAACTGAGCGAGGACATGATTTGAGAAGAATAACGTGTTTGCACTTATATGCTGAAAGATGAAATATTTATAGAGATCGGGAATTTGCCTTCTTTTCAGCTTCACGGTTCAAGCATCTTGGTTAGCATCCATTTCATCTTATGCAGGACGTGATAGAGATAATGAAAGAATCCTTATATGATAAGCACGTAGATGAGCATGGGGTGATGGATATTGCAAGGAGTGCAGGCATAAGCCAACAAAAAGAGGCAAAGCGATTTCTGAATATCCTGAATAAGAAATCTAAATTGCAGCAAAAGGGTTGTTTCTCAATTTATATATGTATCATTCATGCATTTCTTACTATACTTATATTGATTATTGAATTATTCTTGCTTCATGGCTTACCTTATGATAGCATAAGCAACAAATTTATTGAGGTTGTGGTTACGAAAAAATTAAATCTGATATGACGTTTTACATGCATTTAGGAAAATGTACATTTTAACAGATAGGACTAGCTTTAGAATTCCAGATATACACACATTGGTGGAGCTAGTTCAAGAAATGCAGCATCGGCTATTACCTCACACTGATAGTTCAAGCTTGTTTGGTGCAACAGGTGGCACAGTTTGTATCATTGGAAGAAACTGCATTCGAAGCAGCAAAGAAATCCTAGAGGTAACAAACAATCCTCTTTAAAAACATAATTCTTTTTACATTTTATTTTTTGATTTTTTTTATCCTTTGGGTTTTACGGGATGAAGGGATGACATGATCCATTTCATGTATTTTTCTTCTTCTTTTTATCAATAACTTCTTTTTTAGATTAGATGACAATTTATGACAACATTGTTAAGCAGATTCAACAAAGATATCAAGCAGCGACAGGACACCTACCTTTTATTTTCGAGGGCTCCTCTCCAGGTGTAGCCCAGTTTGGGTACCTAAAATTACGACGCGGACCCTTAGAAAATGCAGTATCGGTTCAGTAAGCTTCAAAATATTTTGTTGTGGTGAAATTTGGAAGTTTTCACAATGAACTTTGTAGAATTTGATATGAACTAATTAGTATGTTTGATTTTCTTTACAATTTGATGATATATTAATTTTGAAATTTAGTTTCATGTTTGTTATTGCTATAAATTTGAATGTGTATAGTTGAATGAAATAATATGTGATTATACTATAAGATCCGGAATGATATATGGTTGAATGAAATACTATTAGATGTAATTTGCATTTGTCACGGTT
This sequence comes from Allium cepa, assembly GCA_030765085.1. Classification (NCBI taxonomy): domain Eukaryota; kingdom Viridiplantae; phylum Streptophyta; class Magnoliopsida; order Asparagales; family Amaryllidaceae; genus Allium; species Allium cepa. The sequence goes on along the minus strand of CM060934.1, from coordinate 602,668,478 downwards.
ATAAGTGTTAGAGTTTCCTTTTTGGTAATGGTTATAAATGTTAGAAACTATTGTTCTGTCACGGTTATAAGTGTGATACTATCTAAATTTTCCACGGTTATAAGCGTTAGTGATAACCATTTTATCACGATTATAACCATGAGTAAATATTGTTCTGTCACGGTTATAAGTGTGATAATATTTAAATTTATAACGGTTATAAGCATGAGAAATTACTATTTTTATCACGGTTATAACCGTGAGCAAAAGTGTGACTGAATTTACCCACGGTACCTATTTTAACGGTTATAACCGTAACAAATTAGTTTTTTCACGCTTATAACCGTGAGGAAATTTCCTTTCTGGTGTTGTGTTTGCACAATTAATATAATGTGTTACAGGAAAGGGCGTACCTAAGGAAGCAGATGTCGCGGGAGAACTTGGAGAGAGAGTAGATGGACTTTTTGTGAGAACTATGTTAGTAACATAGTCATGAAGTCGAATGGATGGAACTTTTTCACAGAATCCACATCCCATATGAGGTGTATCAGCAGCATCCAGAGCAACGTCTTCTGCGCCCTGTAAATGAATGGTAGTGTGGAGATGTGGGTGTAATTGGTCTTTGTTCAACATTGGTTGTGGAAGTAGTAAGAGCAAGTTCTAAAGTTGTGGGAGAAGGTTCTAAATTCGTTTGGCTTTGGGTAGTGATATTTAGTGGAGAGGATTCATTTGTAGGCTCAAGTTCTTCAGACACTGATGCAGGTTCTCCAAATATGTTAAAGTCAAAATCATCATTACCCAAATTCATGCTTCTAAAATTATAATTAGAACGAACAGTAGCAGGCGCAGTTTCAGCAAATGGAAATTGATTTTCAAAGAACTTAACATCTCTAGAAATAAAAACAAAAATTATTGTCTGGATCAAAAAGTCTCCACCCTTTCTTACCAAACGGATACCCAACAAAGACACATTTTCGACTTCGACTTGCAAATTTATCATTCTTAGCTCATTGATTATGGGCATAACATAAAGAACCAAATACTCGCAAATCATCAAAAGATGGCAAAGTATTAAATAAAATTTCATAAGGTGTTTTATTATGAAGAACACTTGAAGGTGTTCGATTGATCAAATGAGAAGCTGCCAAGATACACTCACCCCAAAAATAAATAGGAAGGTAACTTTGAAAACGCAAGGCCCTTGCCACTATTAAAATATGACGGTGCTTACGTTCAACTCTACCATTCTGTTGTGGAGTCCCCACACAAGAGGTTTGAAATAAAATCCCACTTGAAAGAAAATAATCTGTCAAACAATTAAACTCTGTCCCATTATCACTCGGAACAATCTTAACCTTTTGTCCAAATTGTCGATCAACCATAGCAAAAAATGACATAAACATTTTAAATACCTCTAATTTATCAAGCAACAAATAAATCCATAATGCTCGATAAAAATCATCCACAATAGTTAAAAAATAACGAGCCTCATAAGAAGAAACTGTATTGTAAGGACCCCATAAATCACAATGAACCAGTTCAAAAATTCGGGAGGCCTTACGTACGCTAAGAGAAAAAGAATCACGAGATTGTTTGGCACGTGGGCACACATTACATACCTTATTCAATTTATCACTAGATTTACGAAAGAAAGGTAATGACTTTACTACTTTCTCTGAAGGATGTCCAAGACGTTGGTGCCAAAGTTCCAATAAAGATGATGAACTGTCCACTGAGATAGCTTGCACTATAGATGGTTGCCGAAAATAGTAAAGTCCATCTCTCCGTTCACCCGTTCCAATCAGCTTCCTCGTAAGACGGTCCTGTATAACACACATATTAGAAGCAAATTGTACAAAACAGTGCATGTCATCAATGAGTTGTGTAACTGAAATTAAGTTGCAGTGCAATTTAGGAACATAAAGAACATTTTAAGATACAATCCGTCGAAGAGCCTCACACTTCCCCTTTTAGTTGCAATTATTTTTTGGCCATCAGAGAGTCCAACATGACATGCAACAATGTCATGAAAATCAAACAAATACATGATTAGAAGCTCTGGTATCAATAATCCATGAAATCTTAGAAAACTCACCATGTAAATGATCAGTAGATGATAGAGTATTACCAAACATAGTAGCTATAGTCTGCCATTGTTCTGCAGTCAAACGAGAAAGATAAGCAGGAATGTTTGAAGTGCTCACTGTAGCGTTGGAAGAATTTCTTTGCCCATTGGCCGAGTCTCCAACCACAGTGTTGCAACCATCTACAACCACTGCTTGCACAATGGCTCCTCTACCACGACTAGTCGCATGTGAGTTTGTACCACGACCACCACCTCCCTTGCCGCGAGCATGAGTCATTCCTTGCGTGTGAGGTCTATCGCCACACCATTCTGGATTCCCAAGAAGTTGAAAATAGGTAACAATGTCGTGTCCAGATCAATGACAGTGAGAACACGGTAGTCTGAATTTGTCGATCTTATCTAGTTTCACTCGGCCACGCCCTTCTGGACGAACATGAAAGCCGACCACTTCCGGTTGAGATTATCGAGCACGAATAATTCCACGAACACGTTCTTCTTGTGTAATTTGTTGATAGGAACGATCAAGAGAAGGTAAAAGTTCTTGAGACAAAAAAGTAGTACGTAATTAGGCATAATAATCAGAATTTAAACCCATCAAAAATTGATGAAAACGCTCGTTGCTTCATCGTTTTTCATGTTCCTTACCCAAATTACATTCACATTTTCTACACTTACACGTAATAATAGGTTCATGATTAGCCAATTCATCCCACAAAACCTTTAGCTTTCCAAAATATGTAGAAATTGGCATGATCTTGGACTGTTCGCACTTAGCCAAATCAGTTTTTAACTGTTGAATTCGGGGACCATTAACAACAGAGAAACGAGCCTTCAATTCATCCCATAAAATTTTAGCATCATCATAGAAGGAAATAGTAGATTTAACCTCTTGATCAATAGTGTTCATTAGCCAGGAAACCAGCATTGAATGAATGGTAAGCCAATCCTCTATAGTGAAAGGTTCTTTGGGTTCCATAATCGTGCCACCGACGAAGCCGTATTTCCGGCGGGATAGTAAAGCAAGACACACAGACCTTTCCCATTCATCATAATTGTCGTGTCGAAGACGAATTGGAGTAATGAGATCTCCAGGACTGTCTTGTGAGCTAAGAAAAAAAGGAGACGTGTGATCATTTCGAGAAATCATATTATTATCTTTAACCATTGTCGGACGTGTATCTTAGCCGTGTGGCTTTGGTACCATGAAAAGAAATAATGAATGGCCGCCTTTATTGATATATTTCTATCATATATATAGTACAAAAGAATAGGTAAAAGAACAAGTAAACTGAAACTAAAAATGAGGAAACCGAGTCCAATCTAAGTCCTAAACTCATGCTTAACCATATATACGTTGTTACATAAAAGGAATATGTCAATATATCTCAATATTGCTTAGTGAGAGACTTGGTGCTTAGTTTCTACTTCGCTTGGATATCTGCCCCAAATAGAGCTGGAATTGTACGAAGCGATCATCAGTGATTCACACCCGTTTATTTCCAGAATCCGATTCCATATTGTAAAGTGACTGAAAGGGAGGCTAAATTGTAGATCTGTTTCCATGAATTAGCAGATGATTTTTCCAATTGCTATTAAAATGCAGAAGGGATACTTTATGAGATGGGACTTTGATTTTAGATCCTAAAAATGAAAATTGATTTTAGGAATATTGATAATCCTTGAATCACAATTTTTATTTACCTCCAGTTTCTCTCCTCATAGGAAAGAAAATCACTTTTAATATTTACATATACATACATGTATACATAAATATATATATATATATATATATATGTATGTATGTATGTATACTTTTTTAACGTTGATAGCACATACATATGTGGATTCATGATAATATACATACAATTTATCAACATAAGAATAACATAATAAACAAAATATGTATATACACAAATGTAAATAATGTTATTACCTTTACTACAGTTAAGTTGTAACACGTTGGAATGTTGAATCAATTGACTCTCTGAAACTGTAACCAAAACTTCCATAGAGAGCTACCAGTGATGCCAAATATGGCACCAACACCGAAATATCAGATGAAAATACCAAAATGTAGAGATCAAGATTAAACAAGAAATAATAGCAAGAAAGCAAAAGGATACACAAGAATTTTTATAGTGGTTCGGCAAATTTTCCAACCTACGTTCACTTTAATCTTTTTTATTAACCGTTCTCTTCGGATTGCGGCTAGTCTTATCAAATCTGATCACAATTTAGTGGATCTCAAATTTACAGTGGAGTTTCTAAAGTATATTTGAGGAAGGAGATAAGAGAGAAGAAGAAGAAGAAGAAGAGTGTCAATCAAAGTGAAGATCCTCCTTTAGTTGTAGTAGGACTGATATTTATAGAGAAACAACTGCATTGTCTTAGGAACCTTCTTGCATTGAAGTCAAAAGCTAACCCGGGGGTACAAATGAGCAACTCGACCCAACTAGCCAAAAATACCTCTCGGTGTTGAGAGGTTCCACTCGGTACCAAGAGGTTTACTTGGTTTTCCATCCTTTTCTTTTCTAGCTTTGCATTTCCTATCTTTAATTCGACGCTTTCCAAGCTCTTTTCCATGAACTTTGAGTAGATTTCAAAAATTCTCCTGATAACATTTGAACTATCCTGCATCCTTTGCTTTCTTCCCGTCAATCCTGAGAATTGCTCATCTAAACTCTAGGAAAAGCACTTGACAATTGAAGTAGTGTATCAAGTAAATGGAGTTGTAGAAGACAAAGGTGGAAAGAAAAACCTATCGACACCGAATATTTTACTTAGCTCGATTTCAACTTACAACTTTTTGAGATTCATCTTCTAGCCTTTCGAAGCATGTATCCAAGATCATGATCCATCTCGCCTTCATTTTGGCCTTGTAATTCTAGTTGAAGTCTACTTGACTAAAACTAGTTAACAGCTACCAGGCAGAAAGCACAACCCACCGATATACTATTTGTATTTAAATTTATGTTTAATTTGCTTAAAACTATGGAGAAGGCTTAGAGGGGAGTTCGGTGAGAAAACAAGAGATGGAAAGGCAAAAAATAGAGTTCTAAAAAGTAGGGTTAAAGGCCTTTAAACAACAGAGGGTTAAAGGAGCTAAAAGGGGATTCAGATCCACTATTTCCTTAGTCTATTTCAAACCTATTTGAATCCAATTCAACCCCATTCTCCACCATACATAGTCCAGCATCCTTTCCTATATTTGGGTCTCCAAACTACTTTAAGCCTGACCAAACAAATATGCATTTAAATCTGATTTAAATAAACATTGATATCGTATATCAATACGTATGCATACAACTTTTATATATGCACTATTTTAATACCGATCAACACAAACCAAATGAAATTTTATAATTGATATTTCATAATTATTGATTAATTCATTAATTTAAAACAATTATAATTAATTAAATCAAGTAGTAGTCGGAGTATTCAGCATTTCGGTTGTGTGAATCTTAGGTGTAAATTCGAACACTGATCAATATTGAACTTCCAGATATTAATGTTCACGTGTCACCTTAGCTAGTGGTCTGATATTATAGTCAAACTTATACATAGCTTCGATAAAATCCAATTTTACTTATTCAGGCGATACCCGATAGTGATAATTATTTACACTAATTCCCTTCGTTAAAACTATATCATATAAGAACTTATGGAATATGGAAATGGTTAACATTCCAATATCGTACATATTCAACTTTATAGTCCAAACACAAAGTCCTTGGTTCAGTAATAAGAATTATTATTAACCGAACTGCCGTGGCCAAAGACTTTGGCTTTGAGTTGGCTTCAATCAACCGTGATACTAACCTCATATAACCATGGAGACATATTCTCTATTGAAAAGTGTTTCTCTTCCAATGTTTCCACTCGACCCAATTATAGTCGTTCAATGGACGCTGTGCCATGATTTAACTATAATTAATGTGGAATTTCCACATTGAAGCTTGGTAGTATTCTCAAGTCGAAAGAATTGTGTAATATTGTCACATCGATATTTTTGTTTGAGCTTAGTTACATTAACCAACAGAAAACTACCGAATTAGTCATTCCATAGTTATCCAATAAATATTAGTAACCTCTATGTGTTCCCAGCAGCCATGAGTGACACATTGCCTAACGTTTGAGGAGCATTACGTGCTCTAGTCTCAATGTATGCATTGATATCTAATCTTAATACATCTTGTCTAGAAACATTTAAAACGATATGTTTATTATATTGTGATAAATTACTCATGATCACAACACATTGTAACTACTATCATAAAACATACCATAGATGAAATTTCTATTAAATATACTTTTAATTAAAAATAATAATTAAATAAATAATCGTTATGACACATTAGATTAAGTATATATTAGATAGAAGACATCTTTTATTTTGAATAAGATTAATTATCAAGTTAGATATATATAACAAATTACATAATTGTCCGTAGGGCATATACCCCCTAACTCTATCAGTAACCTACCTCAAATCGAAATCTAGGAAGAGGATTGCTTGGGATTCGGTGGAGATCGTCCTAAAATGATCGGTTACAACCCGATAGGAAGCGACAACAATGACTTAGTTAAAGGTGATGACATTAATTCTAGATGAGGCGACGATGTCGACGTCAAAGTCAAAGGTAGTTGTAGGTTTGGAATCGCATTGGGTAAGAAACGTGAAATGCTAAAAAATGAGGTGAAGCCTTAAAAAAAACCTAGTGTTATATGTATATTTCACTTAGAAATCATGTCGTTATCGACATGATCATGTCAGTATCGACATATTTTGGTTCCTATGTTTTTTTTAAAAAAGAGAGAAAAAAGAAAAGAAGAGTTTACCTGATCAAAAAATGGGCTAGCTTCCAAAGAGACTTAGAAGTGGTTTAAGATTTCAGATGGTAAACTTTTTTTTAATACACTGAAGAAATGTGATTCTATAACTTTTTGAGGCGTTGCAATGATCTTTTCAAGAAAGACATGATCTATCAAGAAGCGTCTCTGCATACTTGGATTCGGACCTAGTCGCTTGTCCCAATCCAGAGCATTCATTGTAGTCCACAAAAGCATACTTTTGGGGAAAGTGTTATTCGGTTTTTGAACCAGGAGACATATCGATAAATCTAAACTACAGAAAATGGGGAAATGAATCAAGAACCTTGAGAGATTTTAAGAATGATGAAAAGATGGAGTACAAGAAATTTGATGGAGTTTACACAAAACAAATCATACCGATGTCGAATGATAAATCATGTCTGTACCGAGTTATTTTGGGAAGTGAGACTCGAACTCTCGATGAATCTACCTTGTACTTTAGAGAAGACAAAGATTCATAAAATATAAATCATGTCGATACCAACATGGTTTGGAGGAGTAATTTTGTCAGCAAAGATTTAAAGCTTGAAGGACTAAATATGAAGGAAAGTCGAAGAAATAAGACGAGATTATGTCGGTACTGAGTTGTTTTAACTTACGATTTTTACTCGTTCTTCTTGCCTAAAAGCGTGTATTTGACTTTTTATATGTTCCTTCACGAGCTAGCGAATTTGACGGGTGAATTCAACTTTAAATATTCATCCTTGAACAATGAAATAAGGATTTTTCCATCATTTTGATTCTTATATTGAAGCGCTATGATTTTTTGCTGTCAACTAATGTTAGAACCATACTTGTTGTTTGAAAAATGGTTGTTATTGCATAGATTATCTAAAGTAAACTAACGGTGGACATAGTCAATCGATTTGAGGCCGAACCACTCCAACATTTTTATGCTTTCCTCATTTTCATTTCATTTTTCATTGATATCATATAATTTTCAGTTAATCTGAGGTGTTATGTCTATTTTTGCATAATATATACTATAATACGAAGTTGAAAATACATTTAATGAAATCTTGCATCAATTATTTCATTTTTATGTTGTCTGGAACCAAAGCCATATTATTTGCGAGACTTCTTTCGGTTAGCTTGTTTGCCTTTTCTTTGGTTGCTTGAATATTGTAGTATTATTCAATGTATTCATCTGAAATAAAATCGATCATTATCAAATGTCATAAATTTTGCATCCTTTTTGTTGTATTTTTGTATGAAATATTGTTATTTGATCTTTGAGTACTTGACTTGTTGGAAGAGCCAGGGTGATGATGTATAAAACATTGCAAGCATTTCTTTCACATAGATTTCCTTTGTTCACTATAAACCAGTCCCGTACAAGGTAAATTTGGATCCTAGGCAATTGAACAAAATTTAAAGTTATAAATATGGGCCCTAGACTTGGTTTTGGAGAAAAATCTGGCTGTAACTCAATTATAACATAACTCCATAAAATCAGTGTTGGTAAGACTTGAACCTACACCACCAAACATAGAAATACAAACTCTACCATTGACCTACCCTATATATTACATTTATTAATTGAAGCAAATAACTTACCTACTATTTTCGAAACATAAATTAAATATTTTGGGCCCCATCTTCAGACTGGCTGGGTTGTCGTCCAACTAGCCTGGGCCCACGGCTGGCTCTGCTACGAACAACGAGATTGCAAACGATTACACTAACACAAGAAAACAAAGTATTTTCGTACGAAATTTTTGATGACAATGGTATTAATATTCGAATAGAATATCGCTAATCCAATGCATGCTTATTGTAATGACCTACCTTTCTGACCCCTAGGGACGACAGTTAACACATCCTCGATGTTCGTGTGTCGTTGCCTAAGCATCAGAAAGATGAATCGTCGTGGGGTTAAATAAAGAACATAATAGAAAACCTCACAACGAAATTATAAAATAAACCATAACAGTCAATAGTTCATCAGGTTAATTTTTAACCAAGAGTTATCAGAGTTACACAAAGTACTACAAATCAGCTTAGGCAACTATAACAACCTGCCTTTACATATGTTTAAAAAAAACACACTTACAAAAACAAGATAACATAGCGGAATAGATAACTAAGAAGATGAAAACCTCCTGCTCGAACGCCGTCTTCAAAAAGCCCATATATTACTCTCGAACTACTCAAATAAAATTGAGTACCCAAGAGTTTAGGAAAACAAACAACTCGGGTCAGACGATATGTCTGGTATAAGTAAAAAAATTAAATCAATTGGTGGGTGATTAAACACAAAATTGCAAGACCACGCTGCTGAACACGGAACGGGTTTACTCTCACATGAATTAACATCCAAATGTGAAGAATGGATAAATAATTAAGCATCATGAAGAGTGGTTGACTCTTCCCAATTAAATTAAGAAAACAAATTCAAAGGTTCGAATCAAATAAGGAAAGGAAAATCTATAACAAATGACTAGGAAAGTGCACCACCCTTGAAGTATACCTTTAGCAATATACTTCTGAGAAGCTCATATACTCCGTGACACTTCTCGGACAATACTTAGCCAGACTCGACCAAACCTTACCGAGTATTCGAATTTTTGATATCTAATAGCGCTACCAAATCCAATCTAGATTAGAAGTGAAAGTACCCTAATGGGAGCAACCCCACATAGCTTTGCTTCCTCTCGCGCTTTGGATTTAGTCATTTCCTACAAAGAATATCAATGCTCGACGGAGCAACATACTGTCTTAGAATGACAATAATAAAAATTTGAAGTAACCGATAGGTGAGAAACCAAATATCGAGGATATAAAACGATGATATATGGAAATTAAGTCTTGTATACTTATCACTACTCATCGAATTCAAAGTTGTACAATTTCTCGGTTAACAATAATATAGGATAAGTCAGGGTAGTGTTACCTCGAAGTCATGCCTCATGATTATTCTTAACTTTCGAAATAGCGACAAGTCTACTTCAATGTTTATTGCTAATTATACAAATAAATCATTTCCATACAAGTGAACCCCTTTATGAAAATTAATCCATTTCCATAAATAATTAAAACTTTTTATTTTAAAAACCTGAATTCGTGCTTGGGCTTCACAATACAAGTATTAGCTTTAAGACACTTCGTTAAAAGAGTTTACTAACTTTAAAACATCATTATAAAAGGATTTAATAACTTTCAACATCCTTATTTAATTAGGTACTTTGCTTTAACTATCATAATGAGAATAATTAATTATCTTTCAACTTCGTTAATCAATTTGGATAATTGACTTCGAAATACCCTTTAATTAAAAAGGTTAATCACCTTTAAATTAACCGAACTAATTAAATTAATTTATTAAATTTAATCTCATTAATTACACTAATTAATTAAATTATTACATCATTAATTAAGTTAATTAATAATAAATAAATATCATTAATTAAATTAATTAATTTAAAACATAATTAAAGAAAAAATTAATTAAATTTAAATTAATTAATCAAATTTAAAAATTATTAATCGAAAGGAGTTAATTTATTTTAATCAACATTGATTAAAATGATTAATTAATTTTAATCCATCTTTATTAAATAATTGATTAACCTTAATCGTCATTAGACAAAATATTTAATTTATTTTAAGTATCATTAACAAAACAATTAATTAAATTTAAACGCATCATTAATAAGTTAATTAATTAATTTTACTCGTCATTAACAAGTTAACTAATTAACTTTAATCCTTAATAATTAATTAATTGTTTTTAAAAATCTTTATTAGAAAATTAATTAATTTTGAAATCATCCTTATTTAACAACTGTATTAACTTGTAAAACCAAACCCAAACTCGAGAAATAAACTAAAAAATATGTTTTTCGAAAGTGCCGATATAGCGATGGTCGCTATACGGACACTTTGACAACTAACTCATGTCATTTTACCTTCATCCATACATCATATAACAAAAGAAAAACAATAATACAAAGTGTAAACCATTCAGCAACATATAGAGAACAATCATTAACAATATAACTAACTTTTACTAATGACATTCAAAACTTGCTTACTAACATGGTTACTAAACTAATAAGGTGACAACTTTTTAAGGTATGACCCAATCCAACATACATCACATGGTAATACAAACACAACAAGCCACTAATAACAAATTTATGGATAATATTTAAGTTTAAAAAGTTAAAAATTTGAAAGATGAGATATTAACTCACAATAGCTTACTAATTTCAATCGAACTTGTTCTAGAACTTCAAAAACCTTTAGATCTTTGCAATTTTTTTGGAAAATTGAAGTCTTTAAGCCAAAGCATCAAGATGGGCTTGGCCCTAACAAGTCTAGGCTCGACCATAAAGAAATTATGGTGATGATAGGCTTGTTTTTGAGGATAAAGTGATGAAAAAGAAGATGGAAGAGTTTAAACAAGTTTTATACAAGATTTAAAAGGAATAGTTAAACATTTTTGAACTTGAGAAAAGTTTTAGAAGCCATGTAAACTTAAAAAGAAAACTTGCATGAAGGTTTGAAAATGAAATTAAAAATAATTAGGAACTATCTTATATATAATGTTGATAAATGAAATACCAAAACACCCCTCGTCCTTTACCCTCTACAACATTATGTCACCTTACCATATCATCTCATCCTTGTCTCCCCCTTCCAAATTTCAAAATTTACATGTCTATCTTCACCATTATCAATGCCAACATGAAATAAATGTGCGCATAAATATATTAAGTTGCCAGAATATCAAATCACTTCTCACAAGGCATCTTTATGTAATATTCCATTTTATTTTTCATGAAATGTTACAACACACACACACACACACACACACATATATATCTTTGTATATGTATATATCTATTTATGTACTTAACTACATGCATACATGTATATACATGCCCTAACTTTATGCATATGAGTGTATATGATACATCAATGCGCAAAATGTTTTTCGACAACTTTTCGATACCGAAAAGTCGATAATTCGAAGAAGGTTTCTGGTCACATTTTCTATTTTTTTTTCCAAACTAAATATTTTTGTAAACTATTTTTAAAAACTATTTCACCATCATTATTTGTTATTTCAAAGATTTTTATTTTAGTCATAAATCTATTAATTAATTATTTTAAAATATACTGAATATCCATATTTTAAAGAGGTTAAATTACGTGTTGTTACACTTATGTAAGTTGAAGTGCGAACCAACGATTTACGTGTTTTCTTTCATACAAAACTTCGTTGATTATGACCATGGTTCCCAAATCTTCATAGTCGGATCTCACCACTGGTGAAAATGTATGAAGATGAAGCAAATTATAGTTAAGAAAGTGAAGGAGTTTGGATTATACAAAGGAAGCTAAACTGGATTGTTAAAGCATAATGAATTGGACGGTCATTTCACTTAAACTTAAACAGTTCATTTTTTTCATCACTAAGCCTCAACCCGAAACTCATGGGTTCCGATCTTGTTTGATGCATCCAAATTCAAATTCGGATCTCGTTTTAAATCTTGTCAGGTCCTAATTAGATTGAGATCCAAAATCAATTCAATCTTGTATTACTAGTATACCGTACAACGGTGGAGAAACCGACCGTTAAGTTATAATTTCAAAACATTTTTTTTTTCATTTTTTTGTTAGCTTTAATTAAAGGTATAACTATAATATGTTGAACCTACGATTATTTGCTTTATTGGAAAGTAAAACAAAATACATTAAAGAAAATGCCCACACTATACCTACATAAATTTTGTAAAATCCAGTTCTAAGTTCAAACATACAACCACTACTTCACAAAAGGAAGTTTCAAAAACACCGCTGTTTATTTTAATCGAATTACAAATACTTTGGTTTTTCTATTTGTAGTCGATTACCCGCAAATTAACCAACAAAGCTATAGCTTGAAAAGATTGTTATTACATTTGTTTTAATATATTTTCATTGATACTGTTGTATTCATAATGGAACGTTAGAATTTATATTTGTTATAAACTAGTGCGTGGCCCGTGCTACGCACACGGGCAATGCTGGTATTTACATGTAATTATAGGTCCAGATGAATGTAGTCCAAATGTTTGTTAAAGCAGTATGCACACATCATATGCAGTGCTAGTTCTTAACTGCTGCAGTGTTATGGGCAGTGTTGAGGTAGTTGGAAAGTGTTGGGAGAGAATAAAATAGTGTTAAAAATTTGATGTACGGACATACTGAATATTTAGAAATAAGTCGGTCCTTTAGGTGATTAGTTTTTGTGGATGCAAATAGCATATTAGTTGCTAGTTTGAGGTAAACCTGTTTGTTGTTGAAAGTTAGTAAGTGTAAGTTCTGTAACTAACTGTACATGGGTAGGTAGACATTGTGTAAGTGATGGTAAAATTTAGGAAATGGGGTGAACAAATCGTTAAGGAAGTGTGAACAATTATTGGTCAGTTGAAACCCAGTCAGGGTGCACCGTCAGGTAAAGGCGGTAGAGAATATGACAAACGTTGCGTTTCGGTTGTAATTAAAGAGGAGATTTTACTGTTATCAATAATAAATACGTCGTCCATTGTCACTGCACAGCTTATATGTGGATAAAGAGAAGTTTTAAAAACAGGCTAATGTCACATAATATATAGTGTGATAACAACAACGAAAAATGAAATGATACAGCAAGTGACGCATGTTTCGAAGGTGGACAAAGTGTCAGATTATTTAAGACACTTGACTTTCGTACACTTTGTAAGCGTATCTTTTGACATATTATCTGTGAGATAAATAAAAAACTTTTAGTTCTTTGAATTCATAGTAATTTAATGTTTTCTGAAAATTCGTTTTGTCGCATGTCATCCAAGAAGGAAATGATATGCAGATGAAGATGCCTTTTTTTCCACGTCAAGGATTATGAAGAGTGAAGTTAACCACATCTTGTATATTAACAGTACATCATATATTATTCATGCAGTACATTTGCGCACTACTCTAGTCAGATAGGCAGTGAGACATTTATTTTTTGAAATGATGAGTTTTTCAACTGGTGCGCTGACAGTTGTTTACTGACGTAACTTGTTTATCACGTTGACAGCCCTGTTTGAAAATGTTGAGTATGAAGTTGTGGAGAGAACGCATGTGCTGTGGGTGTTGTCACCATCTACCTTATGTACATCTTTGTGAGTAAATATATTATGTAGGTAGGTAGTACCATCTATACAGGTGGATTGTTAGTGCAGAAAGAGTACGAATCATAAGAGGTAAAAGCAAACATTGTGCAATATTTTACAGAGGACAGTACACTGCACTATCCTGCGGTCGAAATCTATGTGTAGGAGCGAAAGGAAGAGAAGTGGGATGAAGCGGTGGTGCGTTCTGTAGTTATGGAGTAAAATAGAAGGTTTTAGTTGGGAATATGAGGTTTATGTAAAAAAAATCGCGTGAAAACGTCGCCAGGATGGAAGTGTGCATATGCTTCAAACTGTAAAGAATGAGATTAACAGTTGGAACACACGATATTTTGAGCTTGAAAATGGTTGGTGTCAAGTAAGTTTCCGCTGGTAAAAGCTAAGTTTCTAATGACTGCAAATTGTCTTTCATATGTGTACAAAACAGGAGAGTAAGAGGGTCTGTTTGAGTTACCGTTCTAAAAATGCTTGAAATACCGCTGACAGGTATGGAGGGAGAAGAGTCTATGCAGTGATGGAGAGTGTTATGTATTAACAGTGGTTAGCACTAAAGTGAAATGTATATACGGAAAACATAAGTGGACAGTGTAAAACTGGGACATTTATTACATGGAACAATGCCTAGAAATAAAGGGGTACAAACAGTAGTATAGAGCTTCAAATGTACGTAAACATATGCACTAACTAAACAGAGATGCCTTTTTCGTCTGTAGCGGAAGGCAGAAATAGGTACAGGAGGAAATAAAGATGGATGGTTACAAACATAACAAAGAAGATTGGACTTGGGAAGTCAGAGTTCGAATGGTGACGCGGACGTACGATGGTTGGTCATGCAATTGTTCATATGGCTGCCTTCTTCTTCCTCTTATTACCAGTCAGTCGTCCACGTTTTCCCTGCCTACCATTAGGCAGTGTCAAACAGCTAGGATCATTCTGACGGTCAACGGTGTGTTCTGGTATGCTGCCATCCTGTACACAGTCGTCAGCCTCCTATAGGTAAGGGCAGTTTATATGGTAGTTAGTTTGTGTGTTATATGGAATTAAGGGTAGAGTGTGGGTTGGAGCACAGACCTGCTTAACTTTAATTGTCTCTGTGTTTAGCACACCTGCAGAAGAAAAGCAAAGTGATGGTTAGTACAGTGTATGTAAGATATAGTGAGAAGAATGGACTGAGGTTGGAGAAAGAGTTGCACCAGTTTTTTTGATAGTGCTGGATTCAGCAGTTAGCTGGGTACCATCACCTTCCTTTGTATCCTTTGGTTCCATGAGGCCAGGTCGATCGGCCAGAGAGTTGTTAGGTTAGTGAATATGTGAAATTCTACTAACAATCAGCGATTTCCCATAATTCATAATGTCGTACTTCGACGGTTTGAATTCAAACCTAGCTTCTATACCCATCAAGCTGGTGAACAGTTTAGTAATTACTTCGTCACAGTTGGTCTATTGAAAAAGAGAAAGTATTGTTAGGTAGGCTGAGGCAGGGGAGGAAGTAGTGGGACAACAGTTGTGTGGTCAGGTTAGATTCTTAGAAGTTTGCAATGTAAGTTGATAAAGTATTGTAGTTGTAAGATGTGTACTGTTTTGGATATATCCATCATCTCATCGACGCTCCGTTTGAGGAGGTAGGCAGCATCTTTGTCAAAAGCAGTCACAGTCGCAGTACCGGTGTGGTCAAAAACTTCCATAGATAACCTATACCTGTGATGATATAACATAATGTAAGGGAGTTGAAATTGAACGAAAAACTAACTTATACAGACCTGTTAAGTGGATGGGTAATAATGTTATTGCATTTAGAGCAGGTAAAACTGGATGCTTCCTTTGTCACCGTCTTCCTACAAATGGGACAGGACAGATAATTCCAAGCTGATGATGTGTTAATCCTCATCAATGTTGCGCTTGCGACATACTTCTTTGACTGCATGGGATGGAGAAAGTGAAAAATGATAATCAAAAAGTAAAGGTAACATAATGATAGAAATGGAAGATATTGAATTACGTGGCAGTCATTAGATCGTATGTCGTCTAACATATTAGCGATGGTACTTCTAATTTCTGATTCGTAAGGAGTTGAAGATGTAGGCCGTTGACGCTCAATCGATGTAACGGTACTGCCTTCACTGTCAGTGACACTGAAATGTAATAAAGTGTCAATGAGGTTAAGGAGAAATTGCATGCATCAGCAGTAGTTGGTAGAAATTAGTTGGAGGTATACCCAAAAAGTAATTTTGCAACGTCTGGACAGTCGGTGCTGAAGTATATTTGTTTAGCGTTGGTGGATGAAAATGTAAACTCTCCTATAATTATTAATTTGGAGATAAGATTGGTATTTAGCAATGAAATATAAAGGAGTGAAACCGGTTTACCTTTGAATAGTTTGACTAACATAGAAGTGAATATCACCGACGGTGGTTGTTATTCCGATTCAACAGCGGACACATCGATGAGTTCAGCTTTGTCAGCCTACAGAGTAATAGTTGTATTTTTTAAACTGTGTAAAAGTTGAAATAGAGAGTGTTAGTGAGCAAATATGGGGACGTAAATGTGATACAGTGATAAATGTTAAACTTTCCAGTATAAACAGTAATCTCTCTTTTAGATGTTTGACATCCTGTCCTTATTGTCAGTTGGACAACATCTGAAATTCCTCGTAGTACCCCACCAACATCTGGTAAGAAGATGAAAAATGGAGGAATGTGAAAAAAGTTGGAGGAGAGGTGTTAGTGGAAACGGCAGAGTGGTAGGATACAGCGTGTAAGAGCAAGAAAAATGAGTTTACCTGTAAGTTGAGCCACCTTATCTATGCGTTGACCAAGAGTTTCATTATCAACAAAACCAAATTTGTATCTTGGAATATTGTACTGTGTTGGTGGCAGCAGTTTGACTTTGGTGTCAGTACGAAGGATGATCATCAACTCCTCATCTATAGGACGGTACGTATTCTGCGAAGGGTAGACGTTGAACGTTTCAATCTCGTATAAGCATTATTCTTCACCACAACATGCTTTTGGTTGCCCTGTGGTACGGTAAAGTGTGATTCAATTGCAGCGCAGAGCTAAGGGGTAAATAAAATGTGCAGATATTAACTGTTTTTGTGAGCTACCTTTATGTCGAGAAGATGAAGATTTGTCGAGTAAATCTCTTTAGCGGCTTTGGAGATTGAATTCCACATTCTAGACAGTCGTACATGTATGCAATCCCAGTTAG
Source organism: Allium cepa (assembly GCA_030765085.1). Taxonomy (NCBI): domain Eukaryota; kingdom Viridiplantae; phylum Streptophyta; class Magnoliopsida; order Asparagales; family Amaryllidaceae; genus Allium; species Allium cepa. The sequence goes on along the minus strand of CM060934.1, from coordinate 602,651,186 downwards.
GACCCAGTTGTAACTCAGACAGTAGTTGATATTGGTTTGTCATTCTGATATCTGTTGAAAGAAATAAAAGAAAGGTTAACATCAGTGGCTAACAGACCGATAGTAGAACAGGTAGAAATTTTATCATCTGTACTGTGGTAGGTGGTGTAGAAGGGTCATTGGCTGAAGGATTTTAATTTTGTTCAGAGAGAGGGAAGTACCCAGGGAGCAGTGTGCAGTGGGAGATAACAATTTGTTGAGGCATAAGGTGGACAACAAATGAACAGGATGAGTTATTTGCAGTTTCATACTGAAGAGCGTAACTGATGCGCAGTGTAGAAAAACCATTGTTGTACCACGTTTACCAACATTGGGTTGAAACTGTTCGTAGTGGTTGTAGTTACGTAAGGAAATGGGTTTGATTGGTTGAATGGGGGGAATAACTGTATGTACAGGACAGTTGCAAACCAAAAAAAATTACGTGCCTTTGAACAGTTTAGTATTTGGTGATAAAAGCTGGATGTGTGTGAAACATTTGGAGTTCGTGGATGGATTGCAGGTGTACTACCTATACACTATATTTGAAGTCAATTATACTTTTTATTTTGTACGTAGTGTTGATGTATGAACAGGTGGGTGAACAGTGAGGTTGGATTTTATTGTACGTAATGATGAAATATGAACAGGTGACAGTACAGTGCGTTAGTACGGTCAGTTATGGAAAAGGTGGTAACACGGTTGGTGGTAAGGGAGGATAAAAATAAGGTAGTATGTGCATGATGCCAAAAAATACAGGGAAATAATAGAGCAGCACGTAGTGAAATATGCGTATGCTGTTAGATTAAACTGAAGATGATAAGAAGGCAAAGGTTGAATTTATAAAGCAGCGAGAATAGTTATAAATAAAAATATTACTTCACTCATCTGTATATTACTGCAACGGTGATTATAGAAGAATGCGGTTGGTAATACGGGTCGTGTGAGTTTGATAGAGTGAAAGTTATTAATTTACAGAGCATTCAGCTGAAGACAACAGTATGGTCATACATTTTACTCTGCTATCCAAATTGGTGGCAGAGAACGTAATGAAAGAGGACAGTTGAAAATGGCAATCAGTACCAATTCGTCTTTCGCTCTGTATCATAGGAAAAGTGTGTAGTTCATTCATACGACGATAGGGGACAACTGACCAGAAAAATATGGGTACTTAAATTACTTATTCATCCAATTTACTCATAATAATACATACATACAGAGGAGTTAAGACCCTGACAAAATATTTTAGGTCTGTCCACGTCTGTACGCCTTATTCTTCATATTGCTGTCCGAACTGCTTCCACGGTAGCCGGCGTACATTCACTTCGTCTTCATTCAGCCTGGGAACGACAGTAATATGTTATTACATTTGGCCATATGTTATGAGCCGGTAATGTGGGATCCGACCTCGCACGTCATGTGCAGCTGTGGTTCAACACTTTGGGACCAGCCTTGTTTCCGTTTCTGCGGGCATCAAGTTATTCTTTTTTTGTGCTCTGCAGTTTGGGCACACTGCCAAATCCGTTTTATTATCAGTCTCTCTTATGCGCAATTCAGTAAAACTGTATAGTGCACAACAAATTTGTTAGTTTAAGTCCAAGATGGACACAAATTGTCCTGTATTATGAAACCGTACCTGCTTTTGAAATCTGGTCAGACTATTACTGTCAGTGGGTAGATGATGAGGCTGAACTGATGAAAAAGAGAATCAAATTGAGCAATTTGCAAGCAAGCCTCCGATACTCATGTTAATAGAAGCCAAAATGAACCTGTCAGTGAAATGGATCAGTAAATGGTAAGAAAAATATTTTGCAAGAACAAATGGGAGGATGTTTTTTTAAAAGAGTATATAATCGTCAACCACAGAAGAACACTGACTATCCACATCTCTTCAACCAGAATTGTCGTGGCTTTATATTCACGTTACACATCTGTTCCTTAGTTACTGTAATTTACTGCGTTTCACTGAGGACAAAATGAATATTTCGTTTTCCACCTTCACTATACCTGTGTGTAAATTATAAATTGTAAACATAACCTGTATACCTCTGTTTTTGTAGAAGAAGTAAATGAACAAATATCATTGGTTGTTGAAAATGTCTTATCAAAGCAGAAAGGTAGCAAATATGAAGCAACACAGGTATATGATAAATGAGGTGAAGAAGCAAATTTCAACTCTATTTGTTTATGAGAAATGAATGATGAACAGATATATGTCTATATATATATGTGTGTGTGTGTGTGTATGTATGTATATGTGTGTGTGTGTGTGTGTGTGTATATATCAATCAGTGCAATCATGATCCGCATTCCAAAGTTAAAATAGAATGTTGTTAAGTTAGTAACTTGGAGAATAATTTTTAACAACGCAGGAAAATGTGCCTATGTGCAGAAAATTGTTTTTATGTACTGTGTGAGTGCTAACGAACATCCAAATTAAGTATACGTAAGACGTGAAGAGTAGCAACTGAGAATCGTTGAGTATTTTGAACTATGAGAGATGATTGTATATTGACTGTATACTGGTAACAGTAAAATCTGGTAAAAGTAGTCAGTAATATGGCAGACAAAACTGTTGAAGTAAATTGCTGCAAATAAGCAGTTAAATACTTAAACAGGTCGTAAATTTAAATTCATAGTATTGAAATGTGCCTAACATTTGGTTATACAGTTTGAATAATAATCGATATTCAGTTTGTAGTTTGAACTAAATTGAGTGGAGGTATGGGTGTTAATGGATAAATAAGCACTAATTAACGGTTGTGTTGTTTGCTTGTAATATGTATGTTTTAAAACTGTCGGGACACTTAATGGAAAAGTCAAACAAACAGGAGAAAAAGCGGACTTTAGGTGAAAGCACTTACTGTTGCAAGTTTTTAGGTCGAGGGGAAAGAATTTGATAGCCTCTACAATGCCTTTCTTTCCTCAGTTCTGCCTGTAAGGGTAGATTTCATGAGCAAAAGCTTATTGTACCATTTCATTCATGTTACAAATGTTTATTGCATAAGAGTGTACTGTCCGCTGAGATAAAACTCCAAACTGTTAAATAAATAATGTTTTGAAGAAATAAAACTAACCGAAAAATAGGCTGATTAAACGTATAACGTATACTACAGAAGAAAGAAAACACATTGATCATCCACCCGGTTGTTTTGTAAAACAGGGGAAAAATTGTAATTAAGTACAGGCAGCATTGCTAATGAATACACTGCATAAAAACTCCCAATCACATCATAAATGGCCAAATTATTTTTGTCATTAACGGACTAAGGTTAAGAACAACAAATTTTACATATGTCAATTAAGAATATTGAACGATGATCATTACAGTATGTGCTGCCTTTTTCTTAAAACCAATTTACTATTCTTAAATTGACATTCATTCTTACGTTGGTCGAATAAAATCGACCGCAAACTGTGAACTGAATTTGAAATTTAGAACTGAGTAATAAAAAGGAATTATGTCAAAAAGAAATGCGGAGTTACTTGCGCAAGTTAATATTTAACACAATGGCGGAGGCATGTGATCAGTGTAAAATCTAACCATCTCAACATAATAAACTTACAATTTGTATGGATAAACAATTTCTTCATAAAGAGAGTAAGAGTGGTTAAGTTAAATAAGAGATAGATAAATGATGTAAATAAGCAATAACAAATTCATACATCTACTCGTCCGATGAACCAAAGCCAACATCCATCTTGAAATCCCTAGATCTAGTGACTGTTATATGAAAGTTGAGGCTGTGTAGAAGGGATCTGAGGAATGACGAAGAATTAAGACAGAAGTAAAAAGACAGTAAAAGGAACGAAATTGAATTTAGGAAAGATGAGTGAGAGTGAGGAGTAAAGGCACAGGGTGGAAAACATATGTAGTAAGGGCATATGAGATACAGGAAGATATATTTGTTGCAAACTTCTCACTGCCATTAAGTGAGCAATAGGGAATTACAACTCCATATTTATAGTAACATGCTTGAGTTGCCATTTTTATCATTCATTATTTGTTGCAAATCAAATAGTGTATTATCCTGAAATCATACAACCAACTGCAGACAGGAAATTTTTGTAACAATCAGTGATCCAGAAAATTACCATGGTAGGAAGAGTTCGGTTTGCTGGAGTCATTGAAGTTGTTATACAATATCGAGTTGGCGTTATAGCAAATTGAAACAACAAATGTTGCTATCGTACAATATTTTGGCCTGGCAATTAAAATTATGGCACAAATAAAAATTTGATAAGCACGTGTGTTAAAACAGAATGAAATATCTATATTTTTAGTGGTCAAAGAAAATATTGACCTCTGGAAGGATTTGCGTTCTTCGGCATAATGTGAATGAGCGTCGTGTCTCTAAATGATGTAAGCACAGAGATCTTGGCACCATATTGTACATGCGTAAATGTAACTTAAGTATCTTCTTATTTCTTGCATTCACATGATAAAATATTATAATATCAAAGTTAATTATACCCGATCTGCAGCTGCCTGTAGTGTGTGGTGATCTCCCCATTCCCCAGATCTAAAATACAACCAGAATATAAATCAAAAAAGAGAAGGAAGAAGTAGAAGAAAAGGTAGGTACTGAAATTTTATGTTATATTCGAGAAACTAAACTACACTTTCCAATTTGTGGTAGATAAACTTCTTAAGTTGGTCTATACAATTTTTATTACTTTCTCCATGTACATCCTCCTACTACATGCTATTGATGCATGTAAATCTTCCATATAAAACGTAATCATGTATCATATGTAAAGTAATTAGGATTTGTCCGAATAGTTGTTGGTTTTTGACAGCATAACTAATTCCATACTGGGAGGGATTCCAATGTTACCATTTCAACTTATTGAGTACGAAATTGGCAGATCACGCAACCCTTTGAAGAAGTTTGCAAAAGATATCTAAATAAGTTGAGATTGCTAACGGTTTCATGTTTTTCGGTTGAGTTCTTTATTTCATTAAAACGTACCTTTCAAATAACTTGTGGAACTGTTTAGGCTGAAAAGAAGGGGAAATAACAGGTATATTTTTCATGAACTGATAGTGGCACCAAATTTTTGCCATCGGGCACTATATATTTGTGGAGTACTTCGCTTCAAATATTGTTACTGTATCATTGGATAGCTTAAAAATATATTTACCTGCTTAGCTACTTCTCTTCGAAACATGTTTTCGGTAATCAGGATTGCGGAAGAGCTAATCTGGTAGGAATCGAAACATATTTGTAGAAAGTAAAATTGATAAAAATAATCAGTGGAAGAAATGGTCTGAAAATTTACACAGTAAATAACATACGGAGTCAATGTTAAATTTTGGTTAAAAGATAAATTATCTGGAGAAACAAACCTGGCAATTCCCATCACCTTCCACTTGCAATTCAGCTAATCCATATGTAGCAAGTCTGAGTACATATATCAGTGGAAACTATACATAGTGCAGAACAATGATAATAAATTGGAATAAAACATGTTATCAAATATTCTCAAAGTATTATAATTTGTCCCAACTTACAAAGTGTTGGTGAGTATGGCATGTTAAATATTTAAAATTCAACTTATGTCGGGTGAACAGCAATGCAAGTATTAGTAGGTACATTACGATTACTGGATTGATATTATTGCTAAGAGCAGACAATATCACTACTCCAATCATGATTTCCATTGCAAAAACAGACCATAGATGTTAACTATGTATATCAGGCAATGAAGAGCAAACGTAAATATGTTGAAAACGAAACAGGTAAATGGGTTATTCCATGTTATATTATAGTATGTAAGAGACGGGAAGAATAAGAGTACACCATTACCTGTGCCTATTTTTGCAAACACAGTGATGCGTGAACTCGGTGAGGCATTTCGTCCCTTTTCTTTTTTCCCTGTTTTTGCTACAGTGGAAAGCAGTAGTTGTGGTCTGTTAATACGTGAAAGAAATAACATTATGCACACCAACAGAACCTACCATTACGGCGGCTCCGTCCTGAAGTTATCTTCGCCCTGTATGACACATCTCCACAGGACTCACTTGTATCTCCCATCGCTGTCCCCTCCTACTGTAAAACTTTAGACCTTTTTCTTTTCCTCCCGTTGATTGCACCCCTTCTTTCAGCTCTAGCATTTCTAGCCACAGCTGCAGTATCCATAATTTCTGATTAAGCAACAGACCTGAAAGGGGTTACATCAGTTAGGTACAGAGTGTGGAGTATGTACAGCCAGCATCAAGGACAATAAGTAGCATTACCTACTGACTACAAATAATATGGTACTACTTCCGTGTGAATTAATGAACTTGTCACAACAGGGAGCGACAAATTTCGACATGGTTATTTACATACAGATTGTGGTCCATCAGTCATTCATACAGTAAAAAACATCCAGTTTTGCCGACATGCTTGTGTAGCAAAGTATGAGGGAGAGGACATTTACAGCAAAAAAAAGTATGCAGTCGGAGGAATATTTGCAAGCAAAATGCAAAGTATGAAGAGGAAAAGTGTGGGAATGATTTATAGCAAAAGGTTGCTTAAACATTCAGAATTAATGTTGGTATTGATGACTGATAAATGATGAGATGCGTGTGGATATGGTAATACCACTTTAACACTGGTAGTAGAAAAACTGATAAGAAGAAAATTAATATGAGTGATATTACCTTATTAGCATTTAATTATTTATTCATGAGTCGTTATCTAAACATATAATTACAACAGTGAGTAACATGACTATGTTAATACATACAGGGAGAGATTTTAGGGTCCATGTAAAACAAATATTAATTCTTGAAAGCAAGCGTTCCTTCTTGTTTAAACAGGAAAATATTTCATTACTGCACATAACTGCCTTAAGACAAAACAGTATCTATCAAAATAGTTAGTTATTTAAGAAGTAGTTTTTAAATTGGAGGGAATAGATTTCTCACTGTTAGTTGCAACGTTGAAATTAGTTTTGACAGAAAGTTGCAGCTTTGAAAAATATAAACATACAGCTAATTTTATTTGAGGTGCATATTACTGTATGCATTTTAAAAAAAGTTTTTTCAAATTAAAAATATCGAATACCATGTGCATGATTTTATTTCTACTATATATAACGTTTCGGACAATGTCTCCATTATCTATGTCCCAAAAACCTTTTAGATGCCTAATTTATTAACTTTGACATATCACCATGGTAGTTTACAAAGGACAGTGATTCAATTTAAGCACTTACTGTTGCAACTTTATAGCTTGCAGAGAAAGGATTTGATAGCCTCCACAATGCCTTTCTTTCCTCACTTCTCCCTTTAACGATTGATTTGATGACCAAAAGCTTACTGTACCATATTCATTCCTGTTACAAATGTTTATTGCATAAGGGTGTGGTTTCTACCGAGATAAAACTCCAAAATATTAAATATATAATGTTTTGATGAAATCAAACTAACTAAAAAATAAGCTGATGAGGTAAAACGTATACTACATAAGAAATAAATAAAATACGGTGATCATCCACCGGGTTGCTTTGTAAAACAGAAAAAAAATGTAATTAGGTACAGTTAGTAATGTTGATGAATATACTGCATAAAAACTCTCAATCCCAGCAGAAATGCCCAAAAAATATTTGTCTGAAACAAACTAAGGTTAAGATCAACAAATTGTACATATGTTAATTCAGAATAGTGAATGATGACCACTACTATATGTGCTGCCTTTTCCTTAAAACCATTTCAATATTCTTAAATTCACATTCACTGTTACGTTGTATGATTAAAATCGACCAGAAAATGTGAACTGAAGTTGAAATTAAGAAATCAATTATATACATGAAATATATCAAAAATAAAAACTAAAAACAGTTGTTCAAACCCAACTTCCATATTCAGCTCTCATTACTTAAAGATTTTAAGTGCAGAAAATCTTGTGAATAGTCAAAGAAACAATGGGCCTGAATGCAAAAATGGAACACAAAATAAGGAGAAAGTTGTATTCGGTTTGAGATGCAATAAGGTGAAAGAATACAAACGGTCACTTATTCTGTTTCATATACAACAGAATAGATACCAAAGTAGAAACATATTGATTGGTCGATCATCGTAATCAAGAGGAAGAAAAAGTAGAAGAATAAAAAATGAGATAATGGCATAAAGCATTGACTGCCTGAAAATAATTTTCGTTGATGTATACTGCAGAATGGCAAGTACTGCGAACATTCAAGCTTGCAGAAATATTCGATCTTATAGTAATAGCATAAATGATTCAAATAAATTTCCAAAATGCCTACTGTAAAAACCTTTTTCAAAATACAAATATCAAATACCATGAGCAAGATTTTATTTATAATATGTAGAACATTTCAGACAATCTTTCCATTATCTTTGTCCCAATAACCTTTTAGATGCCTAATTTATTAACTTTGACAGATCACCGTGCTAGTTGACAACGGCTGATGATTTAAATTAAGCACTTACTGTTGCAAGTCTTTAGGATGAAGATAAAGAATTTGATAGCGTGTACAATGCCTTTCTTTCCTCACTTCTGCCTTTAACGGTTAATTTGATGAGCAAAAGCTTATTCTACCATTTGATTCCTGTTACAAATATTTATTGCATGAGAGTGTGGTTTCTTCTGAGAGAAAACTCCAAAACGCTACATAAATAATGTTTTGATGAAATCAAACCAAGTAAAAAATAATCTGAAGAGGGAAAACGTATACGACATAACAAATAAATAAAATACATTGATCATCCACTTGGTTGGTTTCTAAAACAGACAAAGAATGTAATTGGGTACAGTTAGTAATGCTGCTGAATATACTGCATAAAAACTCCCAATCACATCATAAATGGCCAAATCATATTTGCCAGTACCAGACTAAGGTTAGGAACAACAAAATTTACATAGGATAATTCAGAATATTGAATGACGATCAGTACAATATGTGCTGCCTTTTTGTTACAACCATTTCAATATATTTAAATTCACATTCCTTCTTACGTTGTTCAAATAAAACTGACCAGAAAATGTGAACTGAATTTGAAATTTATAAATCATTAACAAAAAGGAAATATATCAAAAAGAAATACTAAAAACAGTTGTTCGTACCCAGCTGACATATTCAGTTGTCATTAATTTAAGAATTTAAACTCTCAAAGGCTTGTGAATACTCAAACAAACAATGGGGCTGAATGCAAAAATGGAACACAAAATAAGGAGAAACTTGCATTTGGTTTATAGTAATAGCATAAATGATTCAAATTAATTTTCAAAATGCCTATTGTAAAAATGAATCATTTTGAAGGAACAAAAATGTTACTGCATAATGTGGTTGCCTATGAACATAAGGTTAACTTTAACAAAATAAAATTTTGAGTGGGATGCACATTGTTATTAAACCTTGGTTACAAAGATATATGGCTGTAAAAGAATAAATATGCCTGTAATTTACAATTGGTAAAGAACCTTTTAAACAATCTTAAAGTAATAGTTGCACACAAAATGTAGATTACGTAGAGGAAAAGCGTGGAAATGATTTACAGCAAAAGCTTGCTTGTACATTCAGAATAGATGCTGGTATTGATGACTAATAAATGATGAGATGCGTGTGGATATGGTAATACCACTTTAACACTTGTAGTACAGAAAGTGATAAGAAGAAAATGAATATGAATAATATTACCTTATTAGCATTTAACGATTTATTCATCGGTCGTTATCTAAAAATTTAATTACAGCAGTACGTAACATTGTTATGTTAATACATACATGGACAGATTTCAGGGGCCATGTAAAGCAAATATTAATTCTTGCAAGCAAGCTTTGCTTGTTGTTCAAACATGGAAATATTTTAGCACTGGATATAACTACCTTAAGACAGAACAGCAACTATCACAATTGTTAGTTGTTTAAGAAGTAGATTTTTAAATTAAGGAAATTGATTTCCCATTGTTAGTTGCAACTTTCAAATTAGTTTTAACAGCAACTTGCACCTTTGAAGAGTTTAAACATACACGTAACTTTATTTGACGTGCATATTGTTGTATGCAGAGGAAAAAAAACCTTTTCCAAATAAAAATATCACATACCATGACCATAATTTTATTTCTGCTATATATAACACTTCACACAACCTTTCCATTATCTCTGTCCCCATAAACTTTTACATGCCTAATTTATTAACTTTGACAGAGCATCGTGTTAATTGAGAAAGCGTAATGATTCAATTTAAGCACTCACAGTTGCAAGTTTTTAGCTAGAGCAGAAAGTATTTGATAGCCTCTACAATGCCTTTCTTTCCTCACTTCTGCCTTTAACAGTTGACTTCATGAGCAAAATCTTGTTCTATCATTTCATTCCTGTTACAAACGTTTATTGCATAAGGGTGTGGTTTCTACTGAGATAAAACTCCAAAATGTTAAATAATTAAAGTTTTAATGAAATCAAACTAAGTAAAAAGTAAGCTGAAGAGGTAAAACGTATACTGCGTAACAAATTAAAAAAAGACATTGCTCATCCACCGGGTTGTTTTCTAAAACAGAAAAAAAATGCAATTATGAACAGTTGGTAATGCTCCTGAATATACTGCATAAAAACTCCCAATCACATCATAAACGGCCAAATTATATTTATCAGTAACAGACTAAGGTTAAGAACAACAAATTTTACATATGTTAATTCAGACTATTGAATGATGACCATTACAATATGTGCTGCCTTTTTCTTACAACCATTTTAATGTTGTTACATTCACATTCATTCGTACGTTGTTCAAATAATATCGATCAGAAAACGTGAATTGAATTTGAAATTTAGAAAACATTAATAATAATGAAATGTATCAAACAGGAATGCAGAGTTACGTGCAGAAGGTAATATTTAACATAATGGCTGAGACATGTGATCAGCGTAACATCTAACCACCTCAACATAACAAACTTAAGATTTATATAGATAAACAATTTCTTCATGAAAAGAATAAGATTGGTGAACATAAATAAGAGATACGTTAATGATGTAAATAAGAAATAACAAATTCATACATCAAATCGATATCAATCGCTATACCATATTGAACATTATGAACCTTTAATATAACGCTATATAACACTTCCATGGATAACATCGGATTAAAACTTCCATGTTTTGATTTTGACTAAAATGAATTGTGAAAAAACAAAAATATTTAAAGAAATCAAAGTTACAAACATCAATTACAGATCATGGAATAATGTGGGGTAGAAGATGAAAAGGAACCTGTCATGTGTTAGTTGGTAAAAAAGCAAGTGTGCACAAACCGACATTCTCATTAAAAAAAAGGGCATATCTGGATGTTAAAAACCAAAAAGCGGGCGACACCGGAGTTTGTTAAAGGAAAAAAGGAGAACAAAAAGAGACGTACTACGATGGTTAATAAAAGACTACTGCCAAAGTGTCACAAAGGACAGGTAGGGTAATGATGACCGCTACTGCTTGGACTAAGCAAAAGTACATATTGATTATCGGTGATATGTAAACATTGTCCACAATGTTTACATATTTGTTTCAGTACTTATGAGTTTACAAAACGACGTCCGTAAACCCATATGCGGTACAGTTAGCACACAGTAAGCGTTAAAACTCAAAAACATATAACATCCGTGTGCTACAATCTGCTACGTGTAAGTAATTGTATATTTCAATTACTTATCACACCGTCAAATTTATGCATGCTAGAAATACCGAGTGAATAAAACTTATACGTACGTATATGTCGAACAGTACAGTCAACTTTATTCACAGTACTATAATTGCAGTGCACGTTGCCGTGTAAAAAAAATAATGTTAAATTAAGAACAAAATGTGGTTGGACATGTGCGTAAAGGTAAAATAGTCATTAATTTATTTTAGCATGGGTCAAGCAGATAAGTACCTTTCCAGGAGTCAAAGGTCTTCATTGTCCAGCATACAGTAGCAGTCCATCTGATTTCCTATAGAAAAACGGTGGAGAGCAAGTTACCGGCCCGTATGAGCTATCTTGGAAAGCAGACCATACTGTATATCATAAGTTGCCTAGCTGTAATGACACAGTTAATAAGAAGAACTGTATAAACAGTAGGGTGAAACATAAACAGGAGTGGAAGGCATCATGTTCCCAGTGTTATGTGTATTAGTTGCCTCGCAGCTGCTACCATTACTATGTATACCATAAACGTACAGGTTTTGGTAAATGATCAAATAAGTTGTTGACCTTTTTGCTCGCTCAGATCGAATCATCGAGTTGTGATAGTAATAGTATATTAGTAAGTGATTGTAGGTCAACAAACAGGTAATGGTAATTTGCAAACAGAGGTGTAATTCAATTTTTTTGTAAAACAGTTAAATCAGCTCATCGCACTACATTATTTCATATATGTTTCATAAACTTGTAGCACGCATAACAGTCAAAGGCAACATTCTGTATTGTAAGAAAATTGTAAATGCCTTAGTGGCATTTGCAATGTCTGAAAGATTGCGTAGTGAAAGCAGCAGAAGGGGGTTGTAAGGCTCCCAACGAAAAACATGAATATCTTGGTACAGATATTGGATTTAAAATGGGAGTGAAGGCAGCGAAACAAATTGGTGTCAGGCTTGTTAAGCCGATAGGGGAGCGAATACAGAAAATTGTCAAAATGTAAGTGGTAAGAAGTCCGCCTCAGAACTCCACATCAACTGACCCTGAGCTTACAGTAGCAGATTCAATTTTATACTGTGCAGTTGTGCTACTGTACGGTTTGTGGTTCAAGGATGGCGTCGGCACCATGCACTAAATCGGAACATCAGAAACGCAAGTGGAGGAAAATGATAAAAGTTGGGTCATGCGTACAGTGGAGATCGGGTAAGTCATGGACAGAGTATTAGGAAGCCCCAAAACGGAGAAAGAAAGAGTAAAAAAATTACTGACCTATTTTGCAGTGGAGGGTTAGGCCCCGTGCCCAATACGTCGAAGGCCGCAATCGTAGCCGGATCGAAGCGGACGGCAGATACGCAGGCAGATGTGGAATATAGATCGTACAGTAGGGAAGCCGAGTGCGGGCAGATGGGAAGTGGGGCGACAGATGACCCAAAGCGAACAACAGGGAGACGGTGGATTTATGGATGTAGGATGGTAAGAAGAGGGTGGACGTTGAGGATAGGAGAGAGCAATAGTGGAGGAAAACGGTAGCCGGGTGTGCGGGTTGACAATTGAAATGGATGGAGAGGAGGCAGGGGATGGGGAGAGGAACAGTTGCTGAAGAGAAGATGGGAAAGGAAAAGGAGCAGTTCAGATAGGACACGTGGCGGCAGAAGACTGATCTGGTTTCTCCTTTCCTATTTAAGTAATAGAAGTGTATATTTCTTTAACAAACTAATTGTACATCTAAAAGTGTGGAATACTTTGATGCAATAATGAAGCTTAGATTTCAATTGTATATTCAAATACATAGAATAATCAAAATACGTTGAGTGATCAAAATGCAACACTGAGTAACCAATACATTTATTACAGTATGCGTCTTTAATAACAATAAAACTTTGACTATGATTCTAAAGCATTATTGCCTTTTTCTTGAGCTTATCTATTATCAAGTGTGCTACTTATTTGAATCGCTCCATATGCGTTGTGTTCATGCATATAAACATGATATATTTTTGGAATCTAACATATAAAATTAGAAATAGATAATTAGTTACATAATGAAAGCATTAATCTATACAAGTAACTTTTGTGAATTGCAATTCCTATAGGGAAAATCTTTCTGCTTTGCACAAAGAATGTGATGTTTATAAACAAAAAGCATGTTATAAATTTTAGATTGATACTCCAAAAATTAGTATAGAACATGCTTAAGAACTTCAAGGTTGTTTCAAAATGTTTTTTAATAAAAATATATTTTAATTTTGAATTTTATTCATTTTAAATGTTTAAGAACTTCAAGATTGTTTCAAATATTTGTTTTAGAACATGCTTAAGAACTCCAAAATACCATCTCCTTTACCCATCACTTCATTTAGTTTGTTGATAATAATAAAATGTACTCTGTTTACTCAAAATTTTGAATTTATTCCTTCTCTTAAACAAGTTTATTAAGGAAATAAATAAACTTTATAAAAGAAATAAATCAAGAATTTTGCTATTAAGGAACTATTAAATGTTAGTATATGTTACCATATCCACACTTGGGAAGAGCCCAACATAAAATTCCATTTGTACAAAGACAAATATAATACGATGTCTTCCTTGATACATAAAATTTCATTTCTGTTCACTATTAAAAAAAATACTACTTCATTTATGTATTTGTAAAAAAAAACTTTTTGTTTGTGATTTGCTCTTTCTTATATAGATTCTGGTTCAAAGAACATAAGTAGATTCTTATTTAACGTCTAAAAATGATCAAAAATTCATACTAATGAAAATAAATAATGATTAACAAAAAGTATAACAATAAATATGTATACATCTATTTGTGAAGGTGGTAAAGAAACTCAGTGGTACAGGTTTTACTTCATTGAGTTTTGCAAAAAATGGATGTTTCGCTATTTTAATGAATACTTCACATAATTAAACCACCAAGGCACTGCAAAAACGGTTTGTGAAAAAAAATTAAGAATTAGCATGTGCAAGAGATACAAGTAAATGGGTAGTATAAGAATTTTTTTTTGAAATAACGTACAAGAAAAATGTCACTATTTAATATTACCGTATTCTTGCATGTTTTTACTCAATTATGTTATTTGATCTACATTATTACTTACTATAATATTTCAATGCCCTATATAAATGTAAATTTTGGACCTGCTATTAATATTTATGAACTGTTAACTCCTCAATTTTCTGGCTCACCGACCTAATGAAGCAGCGACCTAATTACTTAAAGGGCCTGGCGACCTAACAGCCCAAGCGACCTAACGAGTTAGCCTATTAACGACCTAAAGCATGACCGAGTTAAGAAACACAACGACCTAACGACGTAAGTACTCTGCGACCTAAGAAGACCAGCGACCTAACTGCTGAAGTGGAGTACGGACTTAAAAGGTATCGCGACCTAACGACTTAACCTATTAAGGGATCAGATGGTCTAGCGACCTACGACTCAACGAGTTAACGGCCTAATACTCAAGCGACGTAGCATCTTCCACGAGCTACAACTTGAATCACACGACCACTAGCTCTCTCAAGGAGGATCAGGAGCTACTCTGTTAAGCCGAAGCCTTAGGTCATTCCGACCTATCCCTAGGTCGCCCCTCGACCTACGATCTACGACCTAACTCCGAGCTCACCCTATAAATATAGCACTAACCCCAACATAAAGGGGACTTTTGGATCATTCTCCGAAGCATCAACACTCTGCCATTTTCTCAACTCAAACAACACTTCAAGCACCCCAAGCACCAAGGACACTACGACAAACTTCAAGAGAGAATCTACATCATTTAATATGAACTCAAAAGATTATTCTACATCGAAGTTTGAGCTACTAGTCTAAAGTGTGTTGTAATTGAAGAAAGTTGTACTTAAATCAGTAATAAAGAGAACAAAAGTGGACGTAGGCTTGACTATAAGCCGAACCACTATAAAAACTGTGTCTTTTACTGCTTTTCTGTAATTTTCTGCTTATCTCTAATTTCCGTATTGACGGGTGGTGCTTTCACATCTACTCTACATACACCGAAGTGTTAGCGTCCGATTTTTACGTTAACATTTTTGGTGCTTTCATTGAGAGAGTTGAACTCAAGATACTTAGCTTTATAGAAGTCTGTGGAAAGAATCTCTCTAAAAACCAGAAGTCTATCAAAAATAATGGCTCCTCGAAGAAAGCGCAAGTCTGTTAGATCCGACGATGTTCGCAAGACTACTGCCACTTCTCCTCCTTTAAGTCAAACAACTCCAACCGTCGGAGTTACGCGAGCAGAGTTGGATGCTGGGGTTTCTGGGCTATATCAACAAATGGAATCCTAAAATAATCTGATGTTGGAAAAGTTGAACGCTTTGCTCGGAGCTAACCGTCAACCGGCGAATAACGAACCAAACTTTGTTGATAATATTCATGGTGTTGAAGAGAGAGATGTTCCTCAAAGGGCAGCTGGCCCAGTCAAAGAGACACCTCCCCAAGTGGGAGGATCGGGACAACAACCGACTTTCCGTAAGCGCCTGTCGAGGCAAACTTTCGAGAAAATGGCCGATGCCTGTCCTGCTGAGCCCCTTAGTGATAAGGAATATTTCTCAGGAGTGGTTTGACAAATCATGAAGGAAAGTATGCAAAGGGAAGAAGATGAAAAAGAATTGGGGTTTGCTCCGAGCAAGACTCCATTCACCGAAAGGATTTTGAAAGCAGAATTTCCAAGGAAGTTCGTTCCTCCTACCATTTCGGTTTATAAGGGGACAAGTGACCCTAATAAATTCTTATACAAGTATGATTGGCACATGACTGGTGCCAGAGCATCTGATGAGATCAAATGCCGGTATTTTTCGTTATACTTGAAAGGTGTAGCTCTACTTTGGTTTACAAAGCTGTCGGTCCGATCTATAGACCAGTTTTTTGACTTGACTCGAAAGTTCAAGGAACAATTCAGATTGTACGCTTCAAAGGCGAAAGATATAATGTCATTATCCAGCTTGGAGCAGAATCCTGGAGAATCTATTAGATCTTTCTTGAATCGCTTCAATATAGCTTTGGCTGAAGTAGACAACGCAGAGCCGAGAATGATCTTGACATACTTGATGAAGGCTATTGACAAGACAAGTGAGTTCGGGAAGTGGTTGAAAATGAAGGAACCGAATTCGCTTGATAAGTTTTATAAGAAAGCCGATGAATTCATGCGCTTGGAAAACCTTCAAGCACCGGCTAAGGTGGTATCGACAGGGGCTGGAAACAGTAATGCTGCTCCGAATAAGAAGGAATCTAGCAATCAGAAGAGGGGAAACGATGGTCAGAAGAAGCAGGGAGATGCAAACAAAAGTCGTTCCTTCAACTTCACTCCTTTGACTGATACCCCGGAGAACATCTACTTTGCAACCAAAGACACAGTCGAATTCCCCGCACCAGCTAAGCAGAGGGTTGGAGCCAGAGCTGAGAAAAGTAGAAAATTTTGTCGGTTCCATAACCAACCCGGCCATGATACTAATGAGTGTCGTCACTTGAAGGAGTTGATTGAGGAACTGCTAAAAGAAAAAAACTCCAGTAGTATGTGAAGAGGAACAGGAGTTCTCCAACTTCGTCAACTCAAGGACAACAGGCTTCTATTCATCGTCCCAGCTCAAGTGAAAAGGCAGTAGCGCATGAGTCAGAAAGACCTGTTATTAATGTGATTACGAGAGGACCTCACCCAGCTGGCAGAAGTTGGGGTGAGGTGGAACGATACGCTCGTGCCTTGAAGTATGCACCAGCAGAGGAAAGTGTTTTTGTGTTGGAGGATGCTGCACCTTTGAAGCAGCAAAAAACTTTTAATGATGACATTGTCTTCGGAGTCAGGGATTCTATGGGTGTTGATGCCCCTACCATAGATCCCTCGGTTATTTCTGCAGGCATTGGCCGGCTATTGTGAGAAGAGTACTTGTTGATTGTGGTGCTTCTTGCAATATTCTTTTCAAAAAGACCTTCGATCAGATGAAGATTCCAATGGCTGATGTTCAAGCTTCGTCGCAAAAGATTGTTGGGTTTACTGGGGAACCCAGGCAGTCGATTGGAACTGTTGACATGTTGTTGAACTTGGAGAGGGGAAGAAAAAGGTGGTCCGAAGGCAGAATTTTGTAATTGTTGATGAATTTTCTGCTTACAACGCCTTCCTAGGCCGGCCAACTCTTGCAGCTTTTAAAGCAATTCTCGTCTCGTGGTGCCTTACCATGAAATTCCCTACAGACAATGGAGTTGGTGTTGTGAAAGGGGATCAGAATGCAGGACGAGAATGTTATTTGATAGAACTGCATGAAGCAAGGAAGAGAGAAATGGGAAAAGATGCGGCGGCCCCAGTCCGCATCAAGGAACCAACCTTGTAGAAATTACAGGGTGGACCCTGTACTGGCAAATGTAGTAGTGCACGAAGAGAAATGGATCCCAGAAAGGCCAGTGTAGAGGAAAATAGAGTGGTACCAGTGGAAGTAATGGTGCCAGTGCCTGTTGATTCGAAAAATCCGAATAAAGTGCTGAATGTGGGTTCACAACTTAGTGTAATGGTCCAAAATTCTTTGATATCATTCTTGAAAGCAAATCTGGACGTATTCGCTTGGACTCATGCTGATATGTGTGGAATATCCTCAGAAGTTGCAGTACATACTCTGAATATTGATCCGAAGTTTACACCTGTAAAGCAGAAAAGAAGAACCCAGGGTCCCGAGAGGTCAGCAGCATTGAAAGAAGAGGTAGATCGGCTCATGGACAATGGCTTTATTAGAGAATCTACTTACCTGAATTGGATTTCAAATCCAGTACTGGTTAAGAAAGCTAACGAAAAGTGGAGAGTATGCATTGACTTTTCAGATTTAAACAAGCCCTGCCCCAAAGACTGCTTTCCGTTATCCAGGATTGATCAGTTAGTTGATGGAACAGCGGGGCATGAATTGTTATTTTTCATGGATGCTTACTCCGGATATAACCAGATCATGATGCATGAGCCCGATCAAGAGGACACGAGCTTCATCACCGATGTTGGTCTTTACTGCTACAGAGTCATGCCCTTCGGACTGAAGAATGCAGGGGCAACTTACCAAAGACTTGTTAATGCGATGTTCAAACCACAAATTGGAAAGACTATGGAAGTTTATGTCGACGATATGTTGGTGAAATCAAGGAAAGCAGTAGCCCATATCGATCATTTGGCAGAAATGTTTGCAATACTCCGAAAGTACGGGATGAAGCTTAATCCTTTGAAATGTTCATTTGGGATGGAGTCCGGAAAGTTCTTGGGTTTCATTGTGAGTGCTAGGGGCATTGAAGCTAATCCTGTTCAGATCACTGCCTTAAGGGAAGTCAAAGCTCATAAAACAAAGAAGTAATTGCAAAGTTTAAATGGAAAAGTTGCTGCCTTGAGTCGATTCATTTCCAAAGCTACTGATAAATGCATTCCATTCTTTGATGCTCTGAAGAAAGGAAGGAAAAACTTTTACTGGACTCCTGAATGCCAGAAAGCTTTTGATGAGTTGATTCGTCATATGGAAACGCCTCCTATACTTTCTAAGCCCGACAATGGTGAAGATCTTTTTGTATATCTGGCAATCTCATCTCATGCCCTCAATGTAGCTTTGGTACAGGAAGACACGAAAGTTCAGCGTCCAGTCTACTACATCAGCAAGAGATTCGCTGGGGCAGAGATGAACTATTCAAAATTGGAAAAGCTCGCCTATTGTCTACTGATTGCATCAAGAAAACTGAGGCCTTATTTACAAGCTCATCCCATCAAAGTCCTCACCGATCAACCTATGAAACAAGTCCTGTTTCACCCTCAAACTTCGGGTCATCTTCTAAAGTGGAATATTGAACTCAGCCAATACGACATCACTTATCATCCCCGAAGAGTAATTAATGGACAAGCTTTGGCAGATTTCATCGTAGAATGTACAGACAAAGGTGATGGTAAGGAAGTGGTGGTTAATAACACCCCAATTCAATGGAAGTTGTATGTGGATGGCGTGAGGAATGATTACTGTTCTGGAGCTGGTGTTGTTCTTGAGACCCCTGAAGGACGGTCATTGTATTATGCATTGAGATTAGAATTTCCTTCGACCAATAATGAAGCAGAATATGAAGCTCTTATTGCCGGCTTGAAGATTGCTAAAGAACTGAACATCAAGTCATTGCAGATCTTCAGTGATTCTCAGCTTATCGTGTACCAAGTTAAGAAAGAGTTTCAAGCTAAAGGAGGAAATCTGCCTTCTTACTTGTCAAAGACCTGGGAGCTTCTTGGTGATTTTGACCATTATACAATAAGCCATATACCTCGGGAAGAGAACAGGAAGGAAGACTCTCTTGCGAAGTATTCCAGTACTGGTGAAGCTCAATTATTGGGATTAGCTCCTGTGGAAGTCTTGTCAACTCCTAGCATTGATGAAATGGATATTGACTGGATCATGACCGTATCTCAAGAGCAAGTCATGATGACCCCGATAAAGGAATATCTTATCAACAGTTCACTGCCAGAAAATCCGAGAGAACGCCAGAAACTGTTAAGAAAAGCTTCGAGATACATAATTCAAGATGGCCGATTGTGCAGACGGGGGTTTTCAATGCCATTACTCCGATGTGTAACCAAGGGGGAAGCTAAGACAATTCTAGCCGAAGTATGTGGAGGAGAGTGTGGAGATCATATAGGTGGCCAAACTTTAGCAAAGAAAATTCTCCGTTATGGATATTTTTGGCCGGATATCAATCGAGACGCTGCCGGCTATTCCCGAAAGTGTGACAAATGCCAGAGATTTTCCAAAATCCCTAGAGCACCTTCCACCGAGCTAACGCAGATGGTCAGCCCATGGCCATTTGCTATTTGAGGGATAGATCTTATCGGGCCTTTACCGACTGCCAAATCCGGAATCAAATATGCTATTGTTGCTGTTGATTATTTTACTAAATGGGCTGAAGCTGAACCACTAGCTACTATTACCTCTAAAAAGATGATAAATTTTGTGACTAAAAATATCATTTGCAGGTATGGTGTGCCTCAGAAGATAATCACAGACAATGGTACCCAATTCGAAAGTGAAGAATTCTAGGATTTTTGCAAACGATTCAAGATCCGAAAAAGCTTCTCAGCAGTGGCTCATCCGTAGGCAAACGGGGAAGTGGAAGAAGTAAACAAAATTATCAAGTCAACCATCAAAAAAACAGCTTGAGAAAGAAAAAGGTAGTTGGGTCGATAAGCTGCCACTAGCACTATGGGCATACAGAACTACCCACAAAACTGTGACTGGACACACTCCATTTTCACTGGCATATGGATCATAGGCAATGATTCCGGTGGAAACAGAGGTCCCTTCACATAGAAGAATCCATTTCGATCAAGCTGAAAATGAAAAGTTGCAACTTGAAGCCCTTGACTTCCTTGATGAAAGAAGGAAAGAGGCTGAGCTCAGAATTGCGGCTCATCAGCAAAGAATATCCAGACACTTCAATTCTAAAGTTCGCCAACGCAGCTTTGAAGTTGGGGATCTAATCTTAAAAAGAATTATGACAGCTACATGCGTGTTTGGGCCGAACTGGGAAGGGCCGTATGTCATAGGCCAAAAACTTCTTGATGGCACATTCAAACTCACAATTATCGAAGGAGACCCAATTCCAAGGGCTTGGAACAGCAATCACTTGCGTCCATATTATACTTAAAAGCTTTGCTGAAATGTTGTAAAAGAATTGAATGTTCGATTCTTGTAATGAACACCATTGTAAAAGCTAGTGCAAGTGAATAATAAGAACCATAAAGTGGAAGTAGGCCTAGTTTTTGGCCGAACCACTATAAATCTTGTTTTCTCTACTATTATAGAATGTCTGTTTTATTTCGATATATAAAGTACTTTGAATGTATTACTAAAAAGTCGATTTAACATTGCAGGCAATGAAAAACAAAGCTTACCCATCTCGAGACTAAACGATCTCTGACATCACTCAACAAGAAAATGCTAAGCCATTCAAAATCTCCATACTCAAACCTACATAAGAAGTGCTTCAAGCAAAAAAGTTAGTGATTCTGCCGGAGGTGGGCCCTTGCTAACTAATTGTGGTTGTTTGTACATACAAGCATCCGATTAAATAGCCTGTGTCCGCCCCTTCAAACTCACTTAACTATGAAGTACACTTCTTCGGAAAAGTAAATTACTGGCAATAGAAAGGGAGGTGTGCTTGGAAAAGATAACGGGGATCGCTGATATGAATAAATGGCGAAAAGACATGGGCGACCAGGCATCAAATAGCCAAAGACCTCTTCGGAGGCACAAGCCCTCTTAGGGGGCACAACTCTTCGGAGGATAAAGACCTCAAATGGGGCATGCCAGAAAACGAAAGTTCTCTTTCTCAACAAAAAAGATTGGTATGGAATGACCGGAAGCACTTTCCCAACTGGAAGGCAAGGCGCTTGTCCACTAACTGAGACAGTTTGCGCAAACAAACGTTCAAGTAACTTGTGTCCGCCCCGCGAGTCCATGTGATGACCGGAGGCACCTTTCCAAGTGGAAGGCACAGGGCGCCTGTTCACTAGCTGAGACAGTTTGCGCAAATAAACGTCCAAGTAACTTGCGTCCGCCCCGTGAATCCAGCCAACCATGAGAAAGTAACTTCCAGGCATACTCGGAGGCACACATCTCACCAAGATCTGAAATAAAACTTCACAAGAGTTGAGATGTGAAAAGCCCTCTTCGGAGGCCCATTTCACCAGGAGTTGAAGTAATTCACCGGAGCTGAAATGATAACAAGACCTCTTCGGAGGCACACATCTCACCGAGATCTGAAATAAAACTTCACAAGAGTTGAGATGTGAAAAGACCTCTTCGGAGGCACATTTCACCAGGATTGAAATGATAAAAGGTCTCTTCGGGGGTCCATTTCACCAGAGCTGAAATGCAACAAAGCCCTTTCCCAAGGCACCACAAGACCTCTTCGCAGGCACCAGCCTTCTCCAAAGGCACACCCGCCCTCTCCGGAAACAGGCAGCCCTCCAACGAGGCACAACAAATATATATATAAAAGCCCTCTTCGGAGGCGTACTTCTACCCTTGAGAGAAGATCAATCTCTCTACAATGAAAATATCCTTCTCTTGGAGTTGAAGTACCAAATCAAAGCCTTCTTTTGAAGCCCACTTCATCGAACTGGAAAATTCACTACTTTTCGTAAAAAACAAAAAAAAGGAAAAAGAGAAGAGAAGAGTGATCATCTCCAAAAGTTGAAGTGTAAAAAAAAGGAGGGAGGGAATAACTTCTCCAACACAAGGCACATTCTGCTAAATAAGAGGAATATTTCTTGAAAAAGGAAAAAATTATTCTTTTAAAAAAAAAGTGCGAATGTAAGCCTCTCCAAGATGGAAAAGTCATTCTCCAAAGAAAGAATACGAGTCTTCTCGAAGCAGAAGAGTCGTTCTCCAAAATTTTGACAAAGTGAAAGAAGTTGCAATAATCCGTGGTATGGGGGCAATATAATATAGTTACGTTCATAAAAGCAATGCTCAAATAACATACCACAGGCTTATTACAACTTCACCTAAAGAAAATAAAGAAACTTGCATAAAGGCGGAAAATAAACGCATTCTCAAATACAAACTGAAGTTTGTGAAAGTAAAAGAGTCGTTTTATTCCATACTATGAGAATTTTATACATGTGCAGGTTTCAAAATAAAAGAAGGCGGGGACCGGTACCCGCACAATCTCCGGTCAACGTAAGTTTATAAATACAAGCAAAAAGCAAGAAGCGAGATAAAAAGCACAAGGCCAAAGCCATCATTTCTTCTTCCTTCCACCTTTCGAGCCTGCGCCTGGCCGGATGATCAACTTCTTAGGTCGGCTTGTAAGAGTAGGGGAAGAAGGAGAAAGGGGCACAATTGGACTTTCCTCTGCCTTTTCTTTGCCGGCTGAAGCTTCCTTCTTCTTCTTCGAGACTCCACTTTTCCCCCTCTTCTTAGAAGAAGACCCACTGTCTGGAGTAAAAAGAGCGGATAACGCTATGTCATCAGAAGCAGTTCGTTCCGGAGTCTTCTCACCTTCTTCAGGTTCTTCTATCCTCGGTTCTTGAGAAGAAATGAGATCATCCAAACCATGGAGAGCTTCTTTCTGCTCCTCTTGTGATCCCGGCTGAGAGGCAGAAGGAGGAGTGACCTGAAGAGACGGAGGTGGAATAACTGGAGGAGGGGAAGTCTGAATGATGCTCGGTGCTTTCTCTACAGAAGAAAAGAAGTTAAAGTCAGTATCTCTCGTAAAGAGAGGAGTTAGTGGCACGTCGAGATTTAAAAAATAATCAAGAAGTTCATCAAACTCATGTGAAGCGAACGAGCAGTCCACTTGAGCAAGATCAGCAGTAAGGTTACCTGGCGAAGCAGGCTTTACTATGTCAACTTCAAAGCCCCGCGTGTCACCGCTCTCTTGACTCTCATCTCCATTGTGAGCGGTTGCACCCTCAGTGATGGCTTTAGTAGGAGGCGGAGAATGGGAACCGGAACCAACAATGTCGATTTCGGCCAAAACCGAAGGTTAAACTGGGTCGGTTAAAGTTGCCTTCCCTACATGTTCTCCTTCTGCCATTCCGGCTCTCTCTTTGGCAAGTTGCTCCTTTCCCCTGGCAAAAGCGGCGCGTGCATTATCATCAAGATAGTTTGCCTCTAAATCCGCCTCATCATAGCCAGCACCGCCGAGCATGTCAAGTATAGCCTCCCACACTTCGACCAGAGTTATTTCATATTTGGGGCCTAGAAAGGAGAGACTACTGTGCCCCAGGATGCTATGCAAGTAGAAGTCAAATAATGTTGAGCTGATATTGGCCTTCGTTGCCTCATGAGACTCTTCAGCTACAATTTTGCCAGCAACAGCCTCATCATGCTCTCTTTCAGCTTTAGAATGTCGATTTTTTAGCATTTCGATCTCCGCGTCCTGAGAGCTAGTCTTCTTGCGCGGCTCTACAATATTCGTGCGATAGCCTACCATAATTTTCTCCTGACTCTCGAGCCTAGCTTCGGCATCTCTTTGAGCGGCGTGAGCATCTCACACTTGTTGTTGAAGCACTTTCTCCTTTTGAGAATAGGAAGTGGAGGAAGTGGCAAGCTCTTCTTCAAGTTTTTCAACTTCCGCTTCGAGCTTCTCATTATAAGTAGCGATGCTCCTCATTTCCGCATCATGCAGCTCAAGAGTTTTCTGCCATTCAGACTTGTCGTTTTCCATTGTTAACATGGCCTCAAGGTTTGCACGGTTTACCCTCTGAAGCTCGTCGACAAGCTTTTGCCAACCCGACATTCTCTCAATATCGAGTTTGACAGCATCGAGATTGCGCAGCATTGCCTGCTTGTCGATCGGGACCAGGTCAAGATCAAAGCGCACTCCTTTTAAGCACCAGTTTGGAAATCGACTCTGAAGAGTAGTCGGGCCTGGTCCGACCTGATATGGGGGCATGCCAATGATTGTTTGAATATCAGTACGTGCCAGGGCAGGAGATTGGGATTGCATAGGAGCAGCGGGCTTTTCGGAAATTTTGGATGCCAGCCCTTCGCCATGTTTGGCCCTTTTACTCATCTCTTCAGCAACGTGACTTTTCCCTTTATCGTCATGGGATTTTCGCTTGTGAGAATCATCTTCCCTCTAGGAAGAATCATGTCGCTCATCCCGTCTCTCATGATGTTCTTTGTAGGCACGCCTTTCACAAGCTTTCCGCGCAGCTCTTTCTTCGTCAGTCTCCCTATAGGAAGGAAGATATCTCTTGGGATCAAAGGAGCCACGCCTTCCGTAGCTCTGGAAGTCGTCATAGTAAGAGCTGCGTCGCCCCATTGAAGAACCTGAAAATGAGAAACATGTAAAACTTGAGAATCTCTGAAGTAAAAAGGAAAAGTGCGTATGAGTGTTTAAAAATTCTAAGTGTGTGTAACGTGCAAACTACGCGCATCAAACTATGAACCACTCCTCGGTTGCGGGGAAATGATGAGTTTTACTGACAACGTCAACTCTTGGGCTGACGGAGTTTGTTGTAAAATAGATGTTGCTTCAACTGCTAAAGGAGTAACTCTAGTGGTAACAAGGCCGTCTTTAAAGAGCTTCTGTGAAGTGATCATCAGGTCGCTCAAGCCCTCAAAAATGTCATCGCCACTCTGCTTGGCAGGACTCGCTCTCTCGGTTCCCTCATCACCGGATTTCTCTGAATGATGAAAAGGTTCTTCCTCTTCGACGATCGGGGAAAGTGTAAGTTTGTCAGATGGCCCTGCAATATCAGTGGAGGTAGAGCACTTCACCAGTAAAGCCTCAGAAGTAGGTTCCTTCAGTATAGGTTCCTCAGCAGAAACTGGGGCATCTGGTGACTTGGCCGAAGAATCGGGAACTTCATAAGGTTGAGTAGAGCGAGAAGAGTGAAGAAGTCCGAATTGATGCAGAAATTCATCTCCCGGCAAAAATTTGATACTTCTCTCCTCAGCCGCCACAGCATTTAACCTTTCAAAAGTGGGCCTGTGGATGGAGTCTCTAGAAGGAGGAGGAAGTGCTAAAAAAGTAGAGAATGAAGTTAACACTTAGCAAATTCAGATCTAGAAAAAAACTCAGAAAAGAGAAGAATGAGGATGAGTAATCTTACTTCCTACTCTCCAGATAGAATAAAATCCTGGGGGGCAACGAACAAAGAAGAATTGGTTCAAAAAACCATGACCGCTTTCGGACAAACTAGTAATAAGCTTGCGGTTTTTAGCGCTTCTCACAAGTATAATGGAAGGATGATCATTATTTTTCGCAAATGTGCACAAGTAGCAAATTTCTTCGAAACTCGAAAGACGGTCAAGTATCCTCCTAAATAGAACGCATAATCCCATCAAGATGGTGTATCCATTGGGATGCACTTAGAAGGGAGAGATGGTCAACCGGAGAAGGAGTTGTTGAAGAAAATCGTTGAAGGGAGGAATAGCACCGCACAGGCACATCTGGCGATTGACAGCAACAAAACCAAAAGGCGGCCTGTCAGCAGTGTCATTTGGCCCAGGGAGTAAAGCGTCTGTTTCAGCAATGCCGAACTGGATGCGTAACTGATTGAATACCCGATAACTCAGGGTGGTTGGAGTCCTTTCTGGAGGGCTATCCAGTGGAATGGCTATTGGGAACGCCTCTCTAGCATGCTCTATTATTTCTTCTTGAGAAGACATTCTACACAAGGAACTGGATATTCAAATGTGAAGGTGCACGTTTCCTAGATGTGTGAAGTGTTATGTAAAATTAACAAAGTGACAAGCAAGTATAACTGGAATTAAATTAATAAACATATGACAATTGTAAAATTTCAGGACTTGTCGCCTTAAGTCCAATTGCAAGTGCAGTATTGATGCAAACAAATAGGCTTTAGTTGATTAACATTGCTTTACTACTTCACTTGAATTTGTTGGTTCACAGCATTTCATATAATTTCTTTAAGTTGATTATATTTCATCGACTAATCTGTCATTCGATGTGGGCGATCAGTGGTAGTATATTCGTCCCATTTTTCTGCAAGTGTTGTGTTTAACAGGTTGTTAGCATTAAAGTTAGTGTAATCTGTAAAGAAGTGCAACAAAGTCCGAGTAGCTTATTCTGGCAGTTCAAGGTTGAAATACAATCAAGTTCTGTTGAATGGTGCAAATATTCAAGTTTTGTTCAAGATATTAAGCTACAGTCCAAGTCAAAGGGTTCAAGGCATGGAACCTCAGGGCAAGCAAAGCAGATTTGGTTAAGTGTCGGGTCGTTCAAAACCCTCGCACGACCTAAAAGCTTAAGTCGTAGGAAAAATAAGTCGCAACAAGTGCCTGAGAGTTAGCTCGCCCACGACCTAAGACATATGCCCCAGCAAGTTGAGCCACGAGTTAAGTTAAGCCGTTGGTTCTTTAAATTGTGATGCATATTAAGGGAAAAAAGTCTCGGGTTAGAGTGATGTAAAATCATCCAAGTCCTAGCTCGGTTACGACCTAACACTTATGCTGTTGATAGTTAGGTCGTTATAAAGTAAGGTCGTTCTGCTTTAGGCCCTATGTTACTCGAGCATGATAAGTCGCAAGAAGGGAAGGTCGCAGGCACGCCAGGTCGTGAGCCAGTGGGTCGTTCGTTTTCCCCTAAATCTCGAGAATCTTTAACTCGCTTGATCCACTAGATCGTCCCAGAGGTAGCTCGGCAGTCTCAGGCCGTCTCCCCTTGGAAAATCCTAAGTCTCCTCCCCCATAACTCGCTAGCCCGTTGACAATCTCCTCACCTCCTCCAGAATCACAAATCAGTTAGCCTAAAAACACTGTAACCCATTATCTTCTCCTTGCGAATCGTCTAAAGCCAAATCGAACTACCTCAAATCCATCAACAATCGATGTAATGAGATTCGTAGTAAAACGTGGCGTAAGGAAGTGGGTCAGAGATGGAAAGTGGGATTCATGATTCAATGATAATCGAGGATTGAATAGGAAGCAGATTCACTTACGCAATGAAGTATTAAGGATAATCAGTGATTTTCCGGTTCGAAATTGTCTTTGGGAAGCTCGAGGACTCGTTAATGGAGGATTCGAATAAAGGAGTAAGTGATGAAAAGAAAGAAGAAGGTGGACGACTTATACTTTGAGATGGAAGAACCTAAAACGGCACGAACGACCTAACCAAGCCTTTAGGTCGCTTACGACCTAGCGACTCAGAAGGGGACGGGTTAAAAGATATCGAAGCACACGACCTACGATCTAAGGCATGTACTTCGAGGGGCAAGTGTTAACTCCTCAATTTTCTGACTCACCGACCTAATGAAGCAGCGACCTAATTACTTAAAGGGCCTGGCGACCTAACATCCCAAGCGACCTAACGAGTTAGCCTATTAACGGCCTAAAGCATGACCGAGTTAAGAAACACAGTGACCTAACGACTTAAGTACTCTGCGATCTAAGAAGACCAACGACCTAACTGCTGAAGTGGAGTACCGACTTAAAAGGTATCGCGACCTAACGGCTTAACCTGTTAAGGATCAGATGGTCTAGCGACCTACGACTCAACGAGTTAACGACCTAATACTCAAGCGACCTAGCATCTTCCACGAGCTACAACTTGAATCACACGACCACTAGGTCGCTCGTGACCTAGTCCCTTCCACTAAGTCGCTCGCGACCTAAGGATGTCAGAGCAACTTCTTTATGCCGTATTTGATAGGTCGCATATCTCTCTCCTGCCATCCCATAGGTTGCCCACGACCTAAATTATAGCCGACCACTAAGTCCCCCAACCCGTTAGCTTGCTCAAGGAGGATCAGAAGCTACTCTGTTAAGCCGAAGCCTTAGGTCGTTCCCGACCTATCCCTAGGTCGCCCCTCGACCTACGACCTAACTCCGAGCTCACCCTATAAATATAGCACTAACCCCAACATAAAGGGGACTTTTGGATCATTCTCCGAAGCATCAACACTCTGCCATTTTCTCAACTCAAACAACACTTCAAGCACCCCAAGCATCAAGGACACTACGACAAACTTCAAGAGAGAATCTACATCATTCAATATGACTCAAAAGATTATTCTAATCGAAGTTTGAGCTACTAGTCTAAAGTATGTTGTAATTGAAGAAAGTTGTACTTAAATCAGTAATAAAGAGAACTAAAGTGGACGTAGGCTTGACTATAAGCCGGACCACTATAAAAACTGTGTCTTTTACTGCTTTTCTGTAATTTTCTGCTTATCTCTAATTCCCGTATTGATGGGTGGTGCTTTCACATCTACTCTACATACACCGGGGTGTTAGCGTCCGATTTTTACGTTAACATGAACCAAAGACCACTAATATAAAATTTAAAATAACTTTGAGCATAATCAAAACTCTGTTACAAATAAAAATGCATTAGAGGAAAAAAATATTTTTATCTTGCATCAATTATCTCCAATAGCTTATTACAGTCCTAGAACCTAGAGAAAGCTAACAAACAATGTTGTTAAATAATTATATAATTCCAAAAATGTCAGGTTTAATTGGTGGAAGCATTACTTCTATTTTAGAGCTGGTTCTAGGATCGATAAACAAAACAATTGAATTCCATATAGATTTAAACCTATTTTAACATTGACAATGAATATCATGTGTAAAGTTCGCAAAAAAGTAGTTTGAAGCTTTATTAACAGGAAAATAGAGTCAGGACAACATTTCTCTGCATTTTATCCTCAAGGACCGGTCTTCAATATTTTAGTGTGAATGACAACTTTGAATTTCAATTCAAAGGCAGGACAAGAAATTAGCGACCAGGACAAAGACACAAATAAGTCTGGAGTGGCATCAAGCTTAGGCGGCACTGTCGGAAAAGGCGGTTGTTGCGATGGCATTGGCTGCGAGGGTGGTTGATTCGACGGTGGATGACAACGTCTAGGGTTTTGAAGTAACTCGATTTGAAGTCATTTGATGATGGAAAATTGATGGCTCTAGTGGTAGGGATACCGTGGTGAAGTAGTGTTTTTGAAGAAAGAACAATTCGAGGAAGAAGAAGAGCAAGTCGAGTAAGAAGAAGAGCACATCATGGAAGAATTAGGGGAGAAGAAATTGTATCAGCTATTAGGTATCGGTTTTTCAGTTTGTAGACATCATTTACTAAAATATTTGTTATTTTTGAGTTTGTGATTTTTGTTGTATATCAAAATTATTATACTGTAATAAATTCACATTTTAAAGCGAACATTTTTTAATTGTTTTTTTGTTTTTTTGGGCATTCATATTGGTTTGATTGATAATGTATTGCTGTGTTGAGTTTAGTGAGGATCAGTTTTAGCTATGTTTTTGTTTTTCCTAAGTATCATTTTTAAAAATAATGCAGTGTGCAAGTAATTGCATGCATGCATGCATCATGCATACATACATACATACATAAGGTTGTATTAGAGGGAAATGAGGAAAACCTTTTACTCATTCTCACTTTATCTTAACCCATTATCTCCAAGCCAATTCTCTATGTTTTAGCCACCCCGAGACCTTTCCAAAACCGAAATTTTGCAACCCTAATGATGGGTCTTAAACCTCATCTAAGCCCAAGTCAAAACACTATGCAATTAATCTAATTTAATCGCTTTTCGATATTGTATAGAGCCAGAATGAAGATTGCCTTGGAGATAAAAATGAATTCTTTCAAGATTCGTTTGATTTGATTTCAACACAAATCTAACATAATTGTGTTTGTTTCCACATATATCTTTATTTGATTGTTTCCTTAAATCAATTTATATCTATTATGATATTAACCGATTCTCTTTCCAATCGATCGGTATATTTATAACTGTTATAAATATATATAGCATTATTTATTTCACAAATCATATTCAAATTTTATAATTAATATTTCATAAATATTAATTAATTTATAACGATTATAAACTAATTAAATCGTTCGGTCTTAAGAGAATTCATCATTTCGACTGTGTAACTTTTGGGTGCAAATTTAGTCAGCGATTAAAATCGAACTAATTCTAATGTTAACGTTCACACGTCACTTAGTAGGTGGTGTGACTTTATGGTCAAATTTATCGCTTACTCATTTTTGGTAAAATCCAATTTTAGTTTAATAAGCGTTGTCTGGTTGGGACATTTATTTACACCAATTCTCTTCGTCAAAACTATATCACTTTGAATTTATGAAATTTGGTAATGGTCAAAATTCCAACCTCATCCACATTCAACTTTATAGTCTAAATACAAAGTCTTTGGTTCAATAACAACAATTATTATTAACTGAAATGCTTTGGCCAAAGACTTTGACTTTGAGTTGACTTGAGTTGACTATGATACTAATCGCATATAACTGAGGAGATGAATCATCTCCTAAATAATGCTTCACTTCCAATACTTCTACTCGACCCAACTATAGTCACTCGATGGGCGTCATGCCATGATTTGACTATGATCAAAGCGGAGCTTTCATATTGAAGATCTACAACATTCTCAAGTCGTGAGAACTGTGTAAATCAGTCACATCGATATTTTATATTTGACCTTAGTTATATTAACCAACAGAAAACTATCGAGTGAATCATTCCATAGTTATCCAATATCTTAGTTTGTAACTCCTAGCTGCCCCCAGACATGAGTAATACAGTGCCCAACATTTGGAGAATGTTACGTACTCCAGTCTCAACGGATACATCGATATCCAGTCTCAATGCATCTTGACTAGGGACATTGAGAATGGTATAATTGTTTCGTTGTGATAACTTACTCACGGTTACAACACTTTGTAACCACTATCACAAAATATACCATTTATGGATTTTTCTATTAAATATACTTTTACTTAAGTTAATTAATTAATACAATCACATTATATCAAGTATATAATAGGAAGAAAATGCCTTTTATTTCGAACAAGATTGGCCAATGAGTTAGATATATGTAACAAATTACATAATTGTCCCTAGGGCATACCCCTAACTCTACCAGAGCGGTGGTTGATAATTTTGACTGTTAGTCCCGATGACTAATTTTGAAAGAATATTTGTCCTTATTACTAATTTTGAAAGTATGTTTATCTTTGTGGCTAAAATATTGAGGTTGTTCTGTGGTATCATGCCCAGTGCCTTCCGTTCTGTCAGACGATAACTTCCCTCCGCTGCCAACCTTTCCTTCTTCCAACGCTGCTGATTTAGGCTCGAGCCTGCGTTCTGTGGTATCGGCTCCTCTAACTGGTGATGTTAATCTTTCTGATTCTGGTGTTATGTCGACGTGTGTGTCTGAGCTTGTGGTCCCTTGTGTTGTTAGGCCGAAGTTAGTTTCGTCTGGCCGTGAGCAGCTTGTTGCATCTACTGATTGTTCGAGCTATGAGCGATGCTCCCATGGTGTTCGGCTTAATGCCAATGAGACATGTGCTCCTATTCTTATTGGCACCCAGCCCAGTAACTCATGTTCTAAATGTTCGGCCTGTATGGCTTCTGTTGGTTTGCCCCATGAGGCGGTGCAACTTGGATCACCACTTCATAAACCTGCTACCACTTCACTTGCTGGCACCAAATCCTGGTCCTCTTTTTTCTCCTCCCTACCCCGTAAATGCGGGTGACTATAAGCCGATTGAGTTTGAAATTGTTGAAGAAAATGGAGTGATGATCCCTCCTCCTATTGTGTTGCAAGCCGGATTGGATTTTTGGTCAGATTATTTAGTTGGTTTCTTTTTGGATCCTAATCACCGCCTCCTCGATGCGGCTTCTGTTTGTCGTAGGACCTGAAGGCTTCGTGGTAAATTACGTGTTAAGCTGGTTGACTCCTTATATTTTCTTAAGTTTTCCTCCCCCGAAGAGCGTCGTCTTGTGCTTGAGGCTGAGCCTTCTTTTTTTGATGGGCAGCCCTTTATTATTACTCTTTGGTCCTCTACTGTGGCTAGTGCGCATGAGAAAGTTCTTTCTATTCCCGTTTGAGCCTATTTTTTGCAAATTCCCTCTGCTCTTCAACCTTTGCTTGGTTTGAACTGGCTAGCTTGTAACGTTGGAAAATTGAAATGTTTTGATTCTAATACTGTTGCGCGCGAAAAATTCGTGTATGCTAAGGCCCTGATTGAGATTTCCCCTGATAAACCGCTACCTTCTTTTATTCCTGTTCAGCTAGCTGTAGGGCATGTTGTGGAGGTCCGTGTTCGCTACGGTTGGGTTCCAGATATCTGTTCCTCCTGTCACTCTTTTGGCCACTTAGCAATTGCCTGCAAGCATTCTGTCATCTCTGCTGTTGCTCCTAAAATCCCTCTGCCTCGCCCCCCACTCAAGAAATGGGTTCCTAAGATTTCCTCCTCTGTCTCTCCTATTGACCCTCCTCTGGAAGTTCCTTTGTCTGTCTCGGGTCCGCCTCCTGCGTCTGCTGGTAGGCCTGCCTCCCTTTCTGCTTTGTTGGTCGCTGGTGATGCTTCTGCAATTCCTGTTGCTGTCCCTGTTCCTGATCTGCCTTGTCGCTCTATTGTTTGGGATGATGCTGAGTGGTTTTGGGTTGATCACATTTCTGACATGAGATTTAACCCCTTGGATGAATCTTTCTTTAGATTTGTTTCTGATGATCATCTAGACCTTAGATGTCTTCATTATAGACCGTCTGGTGACTCATTAGCTCTTGTTTTGGACGGTTATTTTGCGAGATCGAATTCTATCTTGCTTGCTGATACATTCTGGGATCGTTCCTTTGTGTACTCTTCTGATTCTGTGGCTTATGATCCTTGTCTTGCTTCCCATTTCCGCCCCTATGCTGGTCCCCTATGCTGGTCTGTTGGGGAATGTTCCTTTGATGTTTTCCTAGGATTTAGTGGATGGTGGTGATGCTACCTCTTCGGAGGAATAGTTGTTTTCGATATTCATATAGTAGTTGTGATATGTTTATCACACTCCTGTGCTGGTTTCTTTCTTTTCTTACTAGTTAAGGTGCTTTTACCTTTCTTCTGTACTTCAATTTTTATTATGTTCGTAACACGTAATAAAAAGTGGACGGTCTACTATAAAACCGGCTGGACTTGCCAAATTTTTTTTTATTAAGGTTGTGTACTTGAAGCTAAAAAATATAAATTTTTGTCCTTTATACAAAATACTCCCCTTTATTAAACTACACACATAGACTGCTATTCACCGACTTGCATTAACGTAGAGTGAGCAAAAAACAGCCCTTGAATTAAAGGTTTGAAGCATCATTTTAACCGTAGTTGACAAGTAAATTAAAGGTTAGGAACATCAGTCTATAACTAAATGCAAGTAGAACACCTACACTATTTAGTGAAGCAACTGGCTATACTAAAACAAGAAAAAGAAAAACAAGCAAGCAAAAAGGGTTCACACTAATACCCAAGGAAGAACATGATCGCAAATATGTAATATATGAGGTGTATTTTTACAATCATGTTTATATATTACTAAATATCAAGTTAATAATACTTTAACTCATATGTTAATATACCTTATATAATCCATATTAACCTGTACAGTAAATAACCACCAAAATAGCGATTTACGTTATTTTCCATGGCATCCAGTATATTTTGTAATATAACAACAATTTTTATCAGTAGAGTAATAAATCAATACAGTTTCAAACTATAAACTTGTTAATTATTGCCTTTATACAGGTTTGCTATATCAAAATACTCGACTATATTATAACATCCAAAATAACAAGAACCACGCATCCAACAATTTTCCCAGCAAATAAGTACACATATAAAATCTCAAATTAGAGGACAAAATATACAATCGGAAAAGCAAATTACGTACCCCCAAGCTTTAAATTAAAAAAAAAAAAAAAACAACTGAACGATTAATCGAGTCTTCAATCCTTTTGAATAAGCTCTAGCAAAGTAGAAGCTTTTCTCTTGGCTCTATCAGAACCTCCTTCAACCAATTCTTTCAACGGTTCTTCACCTCCCAAATCTCTTACAACCATCACCAGTTCACCATCACTGGTACAAAGCATCCACAAAATCGACGCCACCTTCTCCCTATTCCTCAAAGACCCATTCTTCAAAATATCCACAAAAACAGGCACCGCTTCACATCTTCTAACCTCACTCCTCCCTTCATGACTGCTCACCAAAATCGCTAATATAGCCAGCGCTTCATCTACCATACCCCCACTTGAATCCTCTACCAACCTCAACAAATGAATAACTATCCCATCTTTTACAGCTTTAACCTTATTGCCTTGGTAAATCACTAGATTATACAATGCAGTAGCAGCATCTTTTTTGCCTCTAGGACTGCCCTCCGACAACAATCTTATAAGCGGAGGTATAGCTCCAGCCTCTCCGATCGTTATTTTGTTAGAGTCGAGCGCTGATAAGCTGAAAAGGGTAGCAGCAGCGTTTTCCCTTGCTTCCATTCCACCGTCTTTTAGGACTTTCACAATTTCAGATATCGCGCCGAAACTGACTATCAAGGATTTGTTAGCTTCGTGGATGGAGAGGTTTAGCAGGGCGGTCACTGAATGTTCTTGGGTTCTTGAATCTTGAGATGATAGGAGGTTTACGAGTAGAGGAATGGCTCCTGCCTCTGCGATGCATATTCTGTTATCTGTGTTTCTTTTTGCCAGTAGTCGGATTTCGCCTGCAGCTGCTCTTTGTTCTTCTTGATTGGTGCTCTTCAGCTTTTCTAGTAAAAATTTGATGGTTGCTCTGTCGCACTCTGGGCGGTTGTTTGGTTTTTTGTCGCGAGAAGTTGATATTTTTTTGGGAGGTTGGATGCCGTTGGCCTCGCACCATTGTGATATTAAACTCTTAAGGACGAAGTTTGGTGTGAGAGCGGTGTGCGATAAATTCTGCTGTGTTTTGGGACAGGTTTTGTGCCCTGAGTCTAGCCATTTTTGAATGCAGGATCTCTCATATGTCTGGAAACAAGGGGAAAAAATTTGTGTGATTTGGTTTTCATTGGTTGTATGCTAATGGCAAGATAAATTACAAAATAGTAAAATAATACCAAAAATCATAAAACTCTTAGGTATTGTTTGGCTTAGGAAAGAGTTTTGTGTTTGGGTATTTTCAATATAAATGTCAAATGACGTGGGTGATGAAAAATAACGTAGAAGGAGATAGTTTTTGATATTTCCCAAAACGCGGAAGGAAAAAAACAAAATTCAAATTCAATTTTGTATGTTAAAAACATTTTTCAAATTGGCTGTTTTTTCACTCATTTCTCCTCTTCCATGCATTTTAAAGTACATGTTGAAAACACAAAATACAAAATTCATTTTCAAACCAAATGCTCCTTTTGTCTTCAATCACGTTTCAATTTGAATCTCTCCAATTACAAATTGATTCTTAATTTCCAATTCGAAATTCATGGAAAATAGCATTAAAAAAATGATTCAATCCATGCTGAAATAAAAAAATAGTTAAGAAACTTGAATAGGACATTTCAAATTTTGTTGTTTTCTAAACGAAATAAATAAGGGTAAAAAAATGTTTCAGGAATGAGAGGATTTTTTTTTCTTCAGGCATGGATGTAGAAGTATATATATATATATATATATATATATATATATATATATATATATATATATGCACGTTGAAATATGAGTTTTTAAATATATGATTTAGGATATAAATCCGGTTTCTATTTCACTTTGGACTTTTTGATCAGTGGTATACAATTTGGATCCATATTACTCCCTACAAAATATGTAACCATATATAAAAAACTTTAGCCAACAGTTTTTGCATTTAGAAATAACTATAAACTTAAAAAATTGATATAGGAGGACAAATCAAAT
Source organism: Allium cepa (assembly GCA_030765085.1). NCBI lineage: Eukaryota > Viridiplantae > Streptophyta > Magnoliopsida > Asparagales > Amaryllidaceae > Allium > Allium cepa. The sequence continues at coordinate 602,614,370 of CM060934.1, read as the reverse complement.
TTGTTCACCTGACCAGTAGATACTATTACTGGGTCCCTCATCAATTCAAGCGATATTGGACATCTAAAATCATCAGGGATAACTGGAGATCTATATTTCAATGAGCTTTCTTCAGGTTCTACATTTTCTGATACTGGAGTTTCGATTAAATTACATTCCTTCAATCTTTTGAGAATAGACGACATTTCCTCAAGGCAATCCATAGGCTCTCCATTTGAAATTACCATTTCATGCAACGCAATAGATTCTTGCTTTAAGTCATTCATTGATTTTAGCTGTAGCTTCTCTGAAAGCCTTTTGAGTACAACTGGGTTTCCAGTTCGAGCTAAAGAAAGATCCATATGAAGTTGTAAATCAGGCGAGTCTTCCTTCTCTTTTGCTCTTCGAAATTGAGCATGCACGAGTTCTATCTGGAAATGTAACAAAGTTCAGTTGTTATTTTTATATAATTTCATGTTTTTCTTTTTTCGAAATGTAGAAATTGACCCATAAAAATATTACCTGTTCTTTAACTTCTTCAGATATATCCAAATCATGGTAAGGTACGTGATTTAGTGCGTTATCTATGCTTCTTGTCACCTCTTGAAATTTTATTATGTAAAGTTCCCTTTGTAAAGCCTGTGCATAATAGTACCGGAAAGGAAAAAAATTAATGAAAAATATATATATTTAAATCTGCATGCATATCTTCGATTGCATGTTAGATTTAAGACTTGGTTTCTCATTATAAATAACAATCCAACACAATCCTGCTCTTTCTTTTAGGGAAATCCTGGTAAGAAAAAGAGCGAGTCTGGACCCCTAAAGAACATAAATCTAAGTGCTGTACAAAGATAATGAGAGGAAGTTACAAAACAAGACACTTTTTTTCTTCTTCTATATAATGAGAATGGACACAGACTCCCAAAAACAAAAAAATCCTATTCTTCTTCTCTGTATCAAGAAATTCAAGTATTAAAAAATGGAAGAAAAAAAGGACATGGAGTGTTTCTAAAGTTGAGTCCCTAGACTCCTTACTGTAGTATCAAGAATTTAAAAACCTTTCGTCCTACCAAGAGGATGCGGTGATAGAAGACTATCAAAACATTAACATGAACTCATCATTTGATATTTGTAGGTAAATACTCATTGACAGAAAATTGTCATATCAGTGTGATCTACTTTATATGAGACTAGTTATATACGTTAACATAACGATGATTATCAATGTTTTTTAAAGTGGACTAAAAGCTGGAACATTCAAGGAGACCAACATTTGTTAGTTATAACTATGGTTTAACTGGCTGTTCTTACTGAGAAACTTGATGAAAACACATTCCCAATTATATGGAAGCACAGTTTAACTTCGATAGGAGCATACACATACATGATAGAAACATTTACCATGAAAAGATGATTTCTCTTTTCAGAAAAAATAATAATAACAATTTTGTCCAAGGAAGTTCAAGAATTTTTGCACGTCTTTGTCAACATGGACATGAAAGAAACAAAAGGACCATGGTGATTCTTTTCTTTTATGAAAATGGTATCTTTGAAGCTTCAAGTATGTGAATATGTTGCTAGGACGATAAGTTATTATTAAAATTTGAATGCATGACACATGTTATTCAGTTTTAATTGTTAAGTAAACAAATCGCTGGTAGTATGAATTCTAATATACATATTAGAATATTTATTAGATGACATTGACAATAATAACAAATATTCTTCTACCAAAGCACATCCCATTACCAACTATAAACCTTGTATAGTAGTATTGTTTCTTCATTTCTGTTTCTCTGCATATTCTTGTTTCCATATCTGCTTTAGGTTTCTAAATATGTAAAAAGAGCATATTGATGTATTTTACCTCATTCGACGCTTGTTTGTATATATACATATTTATGTATGTATGTATATACTACATACACAAACATACGTGTGTGTGCACGCGCGCGTGTATATATATGGGGCCGGCTATTTAAACACAAAATAAAACACAATTTGTGACACAAAAGATCTAAATTATAGTATCTTTTTTCCTCTTATAAGAGGTGGAAATTGGGGGCAATCCAATGGTGGAGATCCATTGTGTCTACTTTTTATGTTCCAATAGATATTCCATATATATATATATATATATATATATATATATATATATAATCAATGAAGTTGAGCTTATTTTCTTTCTCTCGTATTTACTAAATGAATCGTTTTATTCAACAATATGACAAATCCTATACAATGAATTTTTTTTAATGGTCGTTGGTCACTTTAAGATTGTTCTTCTGTACAATTAATTACTTTCAAAATATAATTTAAATGAAATATGATAAATATCTTATGATACATGAAATTAATTACTTTCCAAATATAATTTAGATAAAATATGGTAAATATTTTATGTTATACATGAAATTAATTACTTTCCAAATATAATTTAAATAAAGTATGACAAATATCTTATGTTATACATGGAATAGAGCTTAGCGAATTTTTGATATCATGGTTAATGAGATTTTTTTTTTTTTTTTTTTTTTTTTGAAGAACAATCAAGATGGCTAAAAGATGTGTTATCCTGAAATAAGTTTGCACATATCATTTGTATTTTCATAGTCATGGAGACACATAAAATTTGTTGTGTCACTAGAGGCGTAGTATCAACATGATTCAAAGTGTAAAGCTGAATGATGGAAATAGAATTTGTATGATGACACCTATGATATTTGGCACCGAAAAGTGAGTGTGTGTTTATGCATATACAAACTACAAGATATAAACTCAAGATAAATGATTTTCTATGATAAGGGGTTGATGTTGAGATTTATGATTTCCATACAACCCATGAGATAAGAAACTGGTTGGAAGAAATATGGAACTTCATTTCAATTAAAGCTGCAAATTGTTATATTATAACACAACTAGTTATTATAGCAATCATGATACAAGAATCAAAAGAAATAAATATAATTTTACTAATGAACGTGCTCATACACTTTAGCTTCACATCCGAGAACAATCAACGGAAAACATGAAACCAAATATGAATGTTAGTACCTTGATAACATATTATGTATTGCAGGTAAAGAACGAACGCCTAGAGTTAACGAAATCAAAAGGTAATTTTGCTTCATCATAGAGACCGACTACCATAAGAAAAAGGTTTCATGTTCAAAGGGTCTTAAATTGGTAAGAGCAACAAGCACAAAAAGTTAGACCGTATAGGAACAAATCTTTAAAGAAACACAATCGCTTTAAATTTAAATACAAAATAAAAAAAATAAAATAAGGTTAAGATGAAATTGTATTATTGCAGACGACTTTCCACTTGGCTCGCAAATGATTTGAGCCAAAAAGGTACCACTCTCTAATATACTACTTTTGCACAAATATTTTTTATCTAGTCAAGTTTTGATTGCTTACTCATCCCACTTGTGGATTCCAGATTTAGAAGAAACGGATATCCCGACTATTAATAAAGAAATTTCCACCAAGAAGATTTTCACCGTGTCCCTTTGATATTCCAAAAATACCCTTTTCCACAAATATATGCAGCGATGTTTTTCAGATCATCGGTGCGCCATGTGGTGGTGTTGAAGCCCGAAGTAGTTAACCGATTTTCACTTGCATTCTTTGGCTCTTTGAGGATGATAAAGTCATTGTTGCTCCTGACGACATGGTGGGTTGTGATGGTGTGAGGATTTACAAGGGTTTTCTATGCAGAGATTATATTAAGTACAGGGAAAATAGCGAAAGTGGGAGGTTCGAGAATGTTGGGTTTACAATTGATGACTTTGCAGTAAATGCTTCACGTAAAAAAATTGATTCAAAAAGAACAGTTAGCTTATGATTTTGGATGCTTGGCTTTATTGTTGTGAGTAGTTAATAGGTTCATTATTTTATTAAGTTTTGTTGAAAATAAGTGTTGATATGTATCTGGTTTACAAGATATGGTTCTAAGTACTGAGCTGTAAAAGAATGCAAGATTAGTTTACAGGAATGTATGTGCTTTCCTGGAATTTTAACAGGACTTAAAACTCATAGTTTGATAACATAACAAAATGTGGATTACCCTAAAGATTGGACTCTGTGAAACTCATTGAACTGAAATGTTTATTAAATGATATTTTGATGATGGGAGATGAATCAACTTAGATAAACAGACAGAACAAAAGATGATACCATTAGTTGTTAGAGCTGCCATGTAAGAAAATGTTACATGAATGATAACTTAATGAGCCCAAAAATAACCAAATTCTGTGATATGAACCTTGACCCAAAATAAAAATAAAATGAAATAAAAAGTCTTAGCTGGACAAAATGTTTACTGAGCATATGAATTTTGACCAGCCACCAAAAGTGGTACAAATAACTAACAGGGATTTTTTTCAACTATAAATAAAATTTCTCGATGAGTTATAAAATCGGAAGAAAAAAAAAATCAAATACTTGCTTCTTCATTGGTTCTTTTCTAAAAGAGGTCCATCCAGATCACCATGCGGGCGACCTAACCGTTGCGCCAAGGCTCCACCTCTTCATTAGTTCTTTCTACTTGGCAAAAATGAAAAGGCAAAATACCCTTATGAAATATAGGAATAAAAATTGGTACAGTTTGATCGATTTAATTTTACCATGTATTTTACAATCCTATCTACTTACAGGAAATGCTTTGTTATATTTAAACATACATTTTTGTCTTACAATTTGATTTGATTAGTGAGCTGCTCAACAAATTGCTACTTGAAAAATGTAATATTTAGTAATTAAGTTTTATTGTTAACCATGTGTGCAAAACATGCTGTTGTAAAAATTAATTCCATTATGCGTATTGTCATCCCACTTAAATCATTTGTGTACGTTTACACTCACGCTCTTTTGATGATCATTTACTCAGCATAAATGACTACTTATCATGTTTTATAAACCCCAACCTATACAGGATCAACCAATATCTAAACTATTAAACATCAATGAAGGTTTGTTCAGCACAAACAAAGTTATAACATGATATCATGAATGTTTTCCGTTTGCTTTAAGTTGAAAACAATTTTGGTAATTAAGATCCCCATTAAAAATTAGTAAATGACACAGGACAGGAGTACTAAACTTCTTCATAATATTTTTTACTTATATCATGAATATGTATAGTTGGAATAAAACTACTCCTTACTAAATTAAAAGAAAATGTAAAATCTATAAAATAGATGTCAAGCTTATGAAAAACGTTCGTGTACTTTATCATGCACATTGTGCGTGCCATTATGCTAGTAACAATAAGATCAAGTTTAGTTATACACAATATTATAGATTCCATCACGTAGTAGGAAGATAACCATGAAAACAAGACAAATATAGATGTTCTACATATGCTTGACATGTGCACATGAAACTTGATGATATACAGTGTACACCAACGGTGCAACATAAATTCCTACCAATTGTTAGTATACAACATACATAATACAAGTTTAAGCTACTATTTTACCTTAAACTCAATATAGTACGTAGTTTTGTTTAGCATGGTTCTTGATGTTTGTAAAATGGTTTCATGAGAACAGTTGTACTATATATGCTAGTTCTACTAATAACATGGCTACCAAATGTACGAAATGACATGTCAAATTTACTGTTAAATCATAATATAACAAAGTCCTAACTAGAAAAAGCCTTATTAGCCTTTTTGGCAAATGATCAAATTAGAAACATACAATTTCCATGCAGGACAACTGGCAAGACACAGAAATCATTATGTCTATAATACTTATTAAAATATATATGTCATCTCTTTTTACAATATCGGCATGGTTCCCATGAAATCGTTGTTAGTATTGTTCTGAGAGGAAGGAATATGATTTCATGAAAGAGACAATAATAATGAATACAAGACTATACATGGATCATGACATTACGTGTCCATGAAATATGCGTTGTAGCTAATGCTAGCTATGGATGAAGAAACTGAAACTATGAAGATAAATAAAATCTGAAATTTAGCTGATCTTCTTTATACGCAATATAAAATTGAAATTATTTGAAGTCAAAACATAAGACCGACTCTAGATAAATAATTTTTTTTCCAACAGAAATTATTGTCATTTACGCTCATTTTATTATAGAGAGAACGTGTTATAACCCCGGTCAATAAAATCCTTTTGCAGTTTTCCCATGGTTTTTTTTGCTCCAAATTGTTTGAAGTATTTTCGGTGTAAAATCTTATTTCATTTATTTCTGTGCTTTCCTATTTCTTCTTCTGTTGTTATATGTGCTTTGGTACCACAACTAATCTCTAATATATAAGATCATAACATGCGATTATTCTAATTTATGCTATTACAATATTAGCTATTACTTGTAGTTCAATTGGTTACTGCCCCAAAGCTTATTTGCCTCCCTTTTGTTATTTTTTTACAAAATATATTCTTCATACAATTTTCTTTTTCATATAACCCCCTCAAATACGAAAGACATGCAAATAACCTCATTAACAAAAATATTTGCAAAGAATTGTTTTGATTATTTTCTATATAAAACCCCCCTTAAATGTTAATTTTAACAAAAGATAGGCAAGTAATCCTCTTAAACACAAATTTAACAAAAAAGCACTTACTACAACTTTTTTAATAGTGAAGCTTGCTAGAAATTATGAAAATAAAAAACTTCTTATAATTGCTATCTAATCATTTATTTCATAACGAAAAAATGCATATGACATTTATTTCATTATGTATTTTAAAGATATTTATGGTTTAATTTCCTACACAAATTATTATTTTCCAAATGAATTAATAAAAAAAGAACACTATACAATCTCCGGGTTTTTTTGGCATTCTTAACCTCAAGACAGACTCCATTATTCTTAATCATTAATATGATGTACATTACCTGTTGATAAATTGAGTAGAAATATCACTTCAAGGCACGATTCGATCAATTTTTTCAAGAATGTTTTCCCTTCACAAATCAGATAGGGTAAAACACCGCGTACAATCTTTTTTCGACATTCAAAGCCTTAGGACCAACTCCATCATTCTTAGTCATTTATCAGATGTGTATTACTGTTGATAAATTGAACAGCTTCAAAGTACGATTTGATCGATTTCTTTCAAAAATGATTTCCACTTCACAGATTACACGGTATCGAACGAAAATCTTCTTTCAGGATACACTGGAGATTATTGGTGCAGATTGTGATTACTTGCACAAATTAGAAGAACGTTCGAGTTATGCTAACCATTCTTTTAAAATTTTGGGATTCGGAAAAAAAGGAGTATTTCCTAGCAAGATGGTGTGGTTTATGTAAGAAAAAGAGGAATGTTGGTGGTGTCCATTAAAAACAGATGGGCACCTCTTAGTCCCAATAGGTAAAACCATTAGCCTTTGAATTCAAATTCAAATGCAAACGAGATATGTCATTTTTCAGAAAAGATATTGCCCCACGCCCAATCAAGGGGTGCTCTTGAGGTCACACTGTAGCGATTGGTGCTCGCTAGGGAAGAAAAGAGACCAATAAGATAGAAAAATAGTTTTGTTTTGAACCATGTCTTTTATACAAATAAAAATAATTTATGGCCCATAAACTACATTACTTTTGAACGTGTCATATAAACAGAAAAATCCATGATAAAACAGTATATTAATTGCAAAACAATATATGTGAAATTTTAGCCAAAGGATTGCTCTTTTTTATGTAATCATAACGACAACAAAATATTAAATGTATACATTTGTGGTTTGCTTACATTAAATCTTCAAATATTCCAATTTTTAATTTATTTAGATAGTGTTTGACTTAAAAATGAGTTTTGTGTTTTGCGTTTTCAATGGTATGTCAAATGGTGTAGAAGGGAATGAGAAGTAGGAAAATTTTAGTCATTCCAAGGGAGAAGGAGAAGAAAGAAGATATTTTTTTATTTTCCAAAAGACACAAAACAAAAATAAAAATCAATTTCAACTTTATATATTAAAACCAATTTTCAAATTGACAATTTTCCACCCTTCGTTCTTTTTTTCCATGCATTTTAAAATACTAGTTGAAAACACAAAACTAGTTTTCAAAGCAAACACTACCTTAGTCTTTAAAGATGCTGACATTGCTATCTGATCAAAGCTCTAGATCAACAAAGAGAGGAGTGATTAGAGTAGAGGTTTTTAGGAAAATTTATTCTGTGTACAATCAAGGCCTACCCTACGAGCAGCCCACCAAGGCTAGAGAACCGTAATTTTTTATGTTCAAATATTTCATTGTGTGCAGGTGCGTGCGTGCGATGCATAAGCAATAAGATAAATAAGAGATGTGTAGTCAAGTAGCTAATGCATTGTGATGGTATATAAAAGGTTTAGAACTTCAATTCATGGCTTGATCATTTTGTTTCTTACATTATAATTGATGTTTCAATTAGAGAAGGTTTAAACTAATCCATCTAAATGGCAAATTCGTGCTTCAAGGAAAAGTGTGTTTTTTGTGCTTTTGTTGATAAATGCGCTTTAATAGGTACAAAATTTGCAGTATGCGCTTTGGTTTTTTATGCTTTAACATGCCTTAGCACACGCCTTGACAACTTCGATCATTGCTGCAATGACTCAAATCTAATAATCGAAATACACACGCACTGAGTGGTTTTAATCAATTATTTGATATATTTAGAAACTTGTCATTTTCTTCTATATAGCAACTTGTACTATGACTAAGGGGAATATGACAAATTGTATAGGCATGTGACCGCTCGAATTGGAGGTAAATGACACCATCGAACTCATTCATGATCAGATTGAACATAGGAGACTTGCTGGTTGACTTTGCTAGCATTCAGTATGGGTGGTACGGGTTTCAACGATGGTAATGGAGGCACAACTAGAAATGCAGGACGTAAATCAAAGGCGGTTCCCTATGGATCTTTGGCAAAATATTCAATTTCATTTATGCAGAAGATTGGCAAAAAATTCAAATTTCATTTATGCAGAAGAATTTTTTTTGAAAGTTGAAGCCAAAATTGAAGAGGGAACCACATCTCAATAAATACGTTTCTCCAATTTTCTCTCATTTTACAATTCTAAATTTCAAGAGAGAAAATAATAGAAAGAAGATGCAAAAAGGAGAGACCACAACCGAAGTTCATCAGAGCGAGATGACAGCAGTGAAGGTGATTTTAAGGAAGGTGAATCAAGGAGGGCATATATCTATCTTTGATTTGGAAATGGTGAGTGTGTTCTCTCGTATCCTCTCATCCATGTTTCAGAGTGGTAGATTCATATATTATTTGGTATATTTTTTTAGTGATTTGATTGATTTAAAGTTAGACAGTCCATTTTTATTCTTCTTTTGTATGGATCATCCAAAATGCGATTTTTATTAGACTTGTTTGCTTAGACTTCAACATGTTTAATTTTTTGTTTTCTTTCCTCCAATTACTGGCCACCACTAATCAAAAAGACAATGTTTGTAGCACATATAGTACCTTAGTAAGTGATTGTGCTTTTCTTTGACAACGGACAACTTTATAATTTTGGGTCAGAGCCTACGAGACATGGGCCTCAAAGTCGGTAGTCACTCTTTGATCATCTTTTAATATGGTAAATATATATCTAACTTTGTATGTGGGATCCTTTTGTATGCATACATTTAATCGTTTGGAGTAAAATATATCTAGCATATTTTAAGTGCCGGTTTTATTAGGTGCCTACACACACAGATACATACATACCTACATATGTGTGTGTGCGTGCTCTTATTAAATAGTGTTTGTTTGTTGGTTTTTCCTTTTTCCATTTACGAGATGTAATATTGCAGAACATAATATTATTTTCTTGACATTGTTGGAGATGACCAAATAAAAAGGATTCTTAATACTTTATTCATAATATACTGGAGATGCCTTTAACAAAAACGTAAGATCTTTGGAGTGCAAATTCAATGATTTTGAGTTGAAACCATTAAATACCAATTATCAATCGCTATTATTATTTATAAAAAAATAAAAGAAAATTAAAAATAATAATCTAAACCTTTAATATTATGATTCGCAACAATGGTTGATATACCTTTATTTCTTCACCTTACATTAAACCACACTTTCAAGATGATTAGAAATTTTGAAACGCTTTTAAGTTTCTTGAAGATCATTTAGCAATGAATATCTGTAAAATGCTTGTATGATTTCAAATTATGCAGGCATAAAATTCTAAAGCTAGAAGATGGTATTTTATCGAAGAACATAAAAATAAATTCCAAACTCTTCAAACCTGGATCTGGTCAAAGTATACATAAAAACTAATCAAATATGACATGTACAAGATTATTGGACAACCACATAAACCATAGCCACTCTTCCTCTCTACAATTAGAGACATAATGATAATGATTATGATAGGAAATAATAAAACTCTTTTCAGAGTTTCTAAAATTTCTACAGCCAATTTGTGTATGTGAAAATTCAAGTATTTTTGGGATTTTTCCTTGATTATATATGCTTTATTGACTTGACAAAACTCGATGAGATCTCCGTGTTAATTTAAATCCATGGTCACATTTCACACTTCTGTATATTGTCATGAGCTATAATAGCCCAGTCTTGTTGCGAAATATTTGTTTTAGCCAGTTTAGTAATCATTGCTAGTTCATTTAATTAGAATTTTACTTTCTTAGGCACATTAACTCATGCTTTTTTTCTTTCTTTTAATCCCTTTAGTATCAACTTGCTACAATTTATTGTTATACAAATATCAAATGTCTGTTTGTTTTGCTTTAAAAAAAGCCCTGATTACTTAATAGAAACATTCTATCTGATAGACAGTGTTCTGATTTAGACTCTAGCTTAATTAGATTTGAAAAAGTCATAAGTACCTTGATACATGCATTAATATGCCAGCAGTTTCTATGCTTCAACAAAAATCACCAAAATATGATTAAAAAAATACGGAGGAAAACTAACCTGATATAGTTTACTTCCATCATTGACCAGCTTCAGCAAATCCTTAGCAGAATCCAAACAATTCAAAAGATTAAAATATGCTTCAATTTCAAATCCTTCGCTAGTTCTTCCTCTGATCCTATCATGAATTTCATCAAAAAGAGGGCTCAAAAGCTTGATTCTTCTCGATAAGTCTGAGCTCAATTTTCGAAATGGACCTCGATGTTCTTGAATATTTGAAATTTCGAAAATCACTTTTGATAATGATTCGATTACTTCGATTGGATTCTGTTGTAGTTTGTCTTCTTTGATTGTTTGTACCATTTTCACAATTAAAATTTTCGGTCAAAGAGCATAAAATGACTACAAAGGAGGAGGAGAGGAAGAAGTAGAAGAATTCACTTGATATCGTCACCCCCGGTTTCTTTGTTCATTTAAGGAACGCGCAAATAACTCGTCACTGTTGGTGGAGTTATGCACGCGCTTTGCAGGAACAAATCAGGGGTCGGGTGAACACTGTTGACATTTCTATTACAAACAATACTGGTCAATGCATCTTATGTTTACTTTGTTTTCACCTGAGAGAGAAGGGAACAGGACTTTACATCAATGTTTTTTTTTTCACTCTTGCCCTCTCCAGCGTTTAGACTTAAATTCTTATTTATGTAGCATTTTAATATTTGAATTTTAATAGTATTATTATTACTAGTATAACCGCACAACGGTGGAGAAACCGACCGTTCGATTATATAACTTTGATAAGAAATATACATTTAAAATTATTGTTAATATTACTTAAATATTAAGTGATAATATGTTGGAAAAGAATAAATTGAGATTTGAATCTGAAAATATGAATTTCAAATTTAAATATTAATCAAAGCATTCAAAATTGTCGATTTGAAATTGAAAATTTAGAATTTTAAAGGAGGAAGTTTAGGGAAACCGCGATGAGACAAGATCCACGTTTTTAGGGAAACCGCGATGAGATAAGATCCACGTTTTTTTGGCTTCAAAAAAATTGATTTTGGCCAATAACAGTAAGCAAACCTCCCTAACGGTCGGTTTGATTATTATTATTATTATTATTGAAAGAAATGTGTGATCCTCAAAAGTAAAGTGGGGCACACATGTGTGTCACTGAAAACAAAGGAGCTGCAACATGCCTGTCAGATAACAAATCATAATAAAAAAATAAAAATAAAAAGAACTCAAGTACTTCTAGAATGAGCTCTACAAGGCACCGTCCATTACACCTCAATATCGAGCTTGTTTATTATATAGCTCACTTTATGATTTGATACTTTAGGATCTCATTTTCTAATGCTACTTATACTATAATCTGAATTGGAAAATCGAATGTAGTATCTTATATTTTACTATTATCTTGTAGTAACATTTCAGGATATAATGTTACTTATTATAACATTATATGACAACTTAATTTCTCTTAGGAGTTAAAAGACCCGTTGGGTTCTCCTGAATCTAGTTTAAAAAAAAAACATTATATGAACTAAAAGATCAGATATAGCATTTCATGTCATAATGCCAGAATAGAGTAGTGTTTGACATTGTTTATTCTAGCATTGTGTGAATGTAAATGTCATGTTACATTGCTACATTATGGTAGCGGAACCATCCAAAAGCACCATTACAAACCTAATCCGACCAAATATACTTCTAGCGTTAAACATCAGAAATTGGATTTATATCTACCAAGATCTAGTGAATTGACTATGTTGTTTTTATACGATTTAAATATTTGCTGAAGAGTGTTCGAATTGAAGATATGGCATAGAGCTTTGTATTGGAGATGATTGGAGTCGATTAGAGGAAGTGGAGATCAAAAGAAGTCAAAGTGGAGGAGGAGTGTGTTGCATATAGCAGGTCAGACATCTGACAAAGTTCAGGAAATCTTCCCGAGATATACCAAACGTCTAGCATCTTTGGCCAGATGTCTAAGGCTGCTCAGAGTTGTTTCTCGAGACTTTTGCTAGACGTCTAACAACTTTGGTGAAACGTCCGAGCCTTTATAGAAGATGTTCCCGAGTTTTGTCTCAGACGTCTGACTTCATCTGTCACACGTCTAAGATGTTAATATGCAGTTTTATGGGGTATCGGCTATCACAAATTTTGAAGGGCAGTTTTGGACTTTCAGTTTTGGTTGTTCTTCATGGATGGTACAGATTCTCTTGACGTGGATGGCCCAGAGTGATTAGTTCATTTGTAAATAGCCTCATAATCATCTTCCTAATTAAGAGGTTAGTTGTGAGATTTGATTTCCAATCAATAAAAACCCTAGCTAAATCCAATTAGGGATTTTCTATTTCGAATGCTCTATTTTTGTAATCTCTACAAATGTGTGTTTGATTAGAGAGAGTTTCCACATCTTGTAATTGTCTAACCGTAGAACTAGCTTGTAATCTCTGGTGATACTAACAAAAAGGGTGTTGGATCTCTATGGATGTAGGATACTTATATCTGAACCACATTATCTTCCGTGTCTCTTATTTCTACTATTTTTTGTATGTGATTTCATAACTAAATTTGAGTTGCATTGGTATCCAAATAGACAATACTAGATCTTGATCAAATAAAACGCTTTTCTCATAGTAGAAATTTCAATACAGTTTGGTGTTGGAGCTACTGTTATTGTTCTGCTTAGGTATTAATGGCCACTTCTGGAAAGTCTGTTGGTAGATCTGATGTCAATTATGGTGTTACATGTTTTAACGAAAAAAGAAGATTTTGGTACTTGAAAGATGAAGATGGAGGCAGTGTTTGAAGAAGGAGAAAACCTTTAAGGTTGTTTTTGCGCATGAGAAATTGAAAGACACTGAAGCTGAGACTTTAGAGGAGATGGAAGATGAAGCCCTTACAACTCTCCAATTGAGTCTTTCAAACGACGTTCTTAGAGAGTTTTCTTAAAAGAAGACGGTGAAGGAATTATGGAATGCATTGTCAGATGCAAATCAAGACAAGTCTCTCACTAATCGGATTATTCTTCAGCAATAAATCTATTCGTTTAAGATGAAGCATGGAGCCGATCTTATGGAGCATGTGGATGCTTTGACCACTGATTATGAACCCGAGGGAGCAAAACTTGATATTACCGATGATGCTCAAGTATTAATCCTCTTATGTTCCTTGCCTAAGGAGTATACTGATTTTGTTAATTCTATGATATATGGTCGCAGTAAGATTAGCCTATATGATATAAAGACTGGTCTTCATAATGAAGTGTTGAGAGGTAGATTGGCGAGCACTAGTTTGGATAGTTACACGAAGGGCTTGTCTGTTTAGAGAGGTAGAAGCCAAAGCAAGTCAAAGAATGGTGGAGGTCGAAGTAATTCAAGGTCTCAGTCTAAGGAGCTTAAGAAATTGACTTGCTACTATTATAAGAAACCAGGGCACTTTATAGAAAAATGTCTCAAGCTCAAAGGAAGAAGAAAATACCCAAAGTAATCTTCAACATCTACAATAGAGAAATCGATTACAGAGAGCGATACCGATGTGTTTGCACCTTTTGGCTCTTTTGGTAAGTGCAATTTATGGCTATTGACTATAGTGCATCCTATCATATAACACTTGATAAGAACTTCTTTTTCATTTACCGTGAGATTGATAGAGGAGGAATTCTGATGGGCAATGATGCTTCTTGCCATATGGTTGGTGTTGGCAGTGTGAAGGTTAGGATATTTGACGGTGTTATTTGTACAATTACTGATGTTAGGCATGTACCTAATTGTAGAAAGAGCTTAATTTCTGTTGGGGGATTGAGTAGGTTTGGACCGAAGATTGTAGTTGAACGAGAGAAAATGAAGATATCAAAGGGTTCCATGATTTTTATAAAAGGAGTAAGGGTTGGAAATCTTTATCTATTGAAGGGCACTAATGTAGTTGGAGAATTGACTTCTATTACTACTTTTGATTCAGATTCTTTCAGATTATGACACTTACGGATGAGTTATACAGTATGGATGGGTTAAGAAAGCAAGGTTTGATTGATGGAATTCAGTGTTCAAAGCTTTGGTTTTGTGAAGAGTGTGTTCTTGGTAAGCAACAAAGATTTATTTTGGCATTGGTAAGCATAAAGCAAAAGCTGTTCTGGAACATTCATAGAGATGTTTGGGGACCTTCCTCTTGTCCGTCCTTGGGTGGAGCAAGGCATTTCGCTTCATCTATAGATGATTTCTTTCACAAAATTTGGGACTAATTCCTAACTTATAAGAGTGAAATCTTTGCTAGATTTCGGAAGTGGAAATCAATGGTTGAGAAGTAGTCGAGGAAGAAGTTGAAAGTTCTTCGTTTGGATAATGGCGGTGAATTTGGATCATAAGAATTCATCGATTATTATGAGTTCGAAGGAATTAAGAGACATTACACCACACCAGGTGAACCCCCGTCCAATGGAGTTGTAGAGAGGATGACTCGGACATTGTTGGAGAGATCGTTGATCAGATTGAATGCTAAGTTGAAGAAGAGATTTTGGGCTGAAGCTTTATCTATAGCGGCTTTCCTCATCAACCGCACACCTTCTAATTCCATATATATGAAGATCCCGAAAGAAGTATGGAAAGGAGAGCCTGTTAGCTATTCATTTTTCAAGGTGTTTGGTTGTCCAGCTTATGTGCATGAGAGCAGAGGAAAGCTGGAACCTAGAGCTTACAATTGTATATTTTTAGGTTATAGAAGAGGAGTGAAGGGATATAGGTTGTGGTGTCCTATCAGCAAGAAGATTATTATGAGAAGGCATGTTACTTTTGATGTGAAGGCTACGTTGAAGGTGGAGCACTCCATATCCGATGACAATGAGAGGATAGATGAAACATACCAAACACAAAGCAAGTCATCTACAGATTCTTTCCATAGAGATTCAGATGGTGTTTCCGATGGCACCATGGTTGATGAGGATAATACCGATATTAGTACAGTCTGTACCAGACTCAAGGTGGAGCTCGTTCAAAAACTAGGCATGTCAGATAGAGAAGGAAGTCTAAGTGGCTTGATGAGTTTGTTATATTGAGCATCAAAGACATTGACTTCGATGACATGGAAATATATGCATTGAATATTGTCCATGACGATCCCAGTGATTATAGAGAAGCTATTGCGTCAGTTGACAGTTCCAGTTGGTTAGTTGCTATGGAGGAGGAGATTGAATCTTTGTAGAAAAATCACACTTGGGATTTGGTGCATCTTCCTACGGATAAGAGAGCTATTGGATTTAAGTGGATCTATAGTGTGAAAGACGGCGACAGTGGAGATTTCAAAGACAAAGCAAGGTCATTAGCAAAGGGGTATGTTTAAAAGAAAGGGGTAGAGTATCATGATATCTTATCTCCAGTTGTTAGACATACTTCCATTCATATTCTCTTGGAATTAGTTGCTCATTATGATATAAAAATTGAGCAACTAGATGTCAAAACTGCATTCTTGCATGGTGATCTAGATGAGAAGATTTATTTGAAGCATCCGGGGGGGGGGGTTCATTGATAGTAGCAGGCCAGATTATGTTTGTAAACTTAACTAACCTCTTTATGGACTGAAGCAATCTCCTAGATTATGGTATAAGAGGTTTGATAAGTTTATACTTTCACGGAGATACTTTAAAAGCTTCAAAGACCGGTGTTTTTATTTCAAGAGGTGTAATGGTGATATGATATATCTTTTGTTATATGTTGATGATTTGTTGATCGTGTCTTGGAGTATGGTCAGAATTAAGGAGTTAAAAGTGGAGCTCAGTAAGGAGTTTGATATGAAGGATTTGGGAAAGCACAAATGATATTGGGTATGAAGATATTCTGAGATAGGAATAAGAGAGTTGAGACTCAGTTAGGCATATTACACCGAGAGATCCTCGCTCGATTTGGTATGGAGAAAGCCAAATTGGTAGGCACTCCATTAGGCTCTAATTTTAGGTTGTCGAAAGACTTATCTCCTTCAACGGATGAAGATAAAAGGTATATGGCTAACATACCTTATTCTAGTGCTGTTTGTAGTCTTTTGTATGCGATGGTCAGCGAGAAACCAGATTTGGCCAATGCAGTAGGCGTTGTGAGTCGATATATATCTAACCCAGGCAAGGAGCATTAGTAAGCAGTGAAGTGGATACTTAGATATGTTTGTGGCACTTCTTTGGTTGGATTGTTGTATGTTGGAGTGGATGGAGACATCTCTCTCAGAGGCTACTGTGATTCAGATTATACTAGGGATAATGACACACAAAAGTTAGTTTTGGTCTATGTTTTTACTCTTGGCACGGGCTCGATTTCATGGAGATCAAAGCTGCAATCTATAGTAACTTTGTCGACTACCGAGGCCGAGTTGATATCGATTATGGAAGAGACTAAGGAGGGATTGTATTTACTTCAGTTGTTGGATGATCTTTCGATGGTGCAGTGGACTGTAGAGCTATTTTCAGATAGTCAGAGCGCGATTCATCTAGTGGATAATAAAGCCTATAGTTCTCGGACAAAACACACTGACGTCAGAGGATTCTTTTCTATGCTTGAGGAAGAACGAAGTAAGATCAAGTTGGTGAATATGAGTACTTTAGATAAACCCTTAGATATGATGACGAAGTCAATTCCGAAGGATAAGTTTGAGCATTGCTCAAACTTGATCCATTTGATTTTAATTGCTTGAGTGTCATAGGGCACAAGACCCAATAACGCCCTATGTTAATTGATGACAAGACCTACATATTTTGAATTGAGGTGGAGTGTTGTTTTTATGAGATTCAAATATGTGCTGAAGAGTGTTTGAATTGAAGATATGGTGTAGAGATTTGTTTTGGAAAAGTCGGGAGTCGATTAGAGGAAGTGGAGATTAAAAGAAGTCGAAGTGGAGAAGGAGTGTGCTGCCTACAATAGGTCAGATGTTTGACATCACCTGTTAGACATCTAACTAGGTTCAGGAAATCTTCTCGAAAGATATTCTAGATGTTTGGCATCTTCAGCCAAACATTTGAGGCTGCTCAGAGTTGTTTCTCGATACTTTTGCCAGACATCTGACAACTTTGGTCAGATGTCTGAGCCTTTACAGAAGATGTTCTCGAGTTCTATCTCAAATATCTGACTTCATCTGCCAGACGTCTGGGATGTTAATATGCATTTTTCTAGGGTTTCGACTATCATGAATATTGAAGGGCAGTTTTGGACTTTTATATTTGGTTCTTCTTCATGGATGGTATGGATTCATTTAACATGATCGGATGGCCTAGAGGGATTAATTCATCTATCATTATCCTCCTAATCATCTTCCTAATTAAGAGATTAATTGTGAGATTAGATTTTCAATCAATAGAAAACCTAGATAAATCAAATTAGGGGTTTCTATTTCGAGTGCTCTATTTTTGTAATCTCTTCAACAGTGTGTTTGATCAGAGAGAATCTCCACATCTTGTAACTTTTTAATCATAGAATTGGCTTGTAATCTCTGCAGATAGTAATAAAAGGGGGTTGTTGGGTCTACGTGCCGCAGGATACTTATATCCAAACCACTTATCTTCTATGTTTCTTTTTTCTGTTATTTTGTTTGTGTAATTTACAAAATTGAATTTGAGTTGCATGGGTATCCAAATAGACAATATTAGATCCTGATCAAATAAAATGCTTCCACTCATAGTAAAATTTCCACTATAGACTATTCATAGTATTTGTAACCGATTAGTAGCAATTGATAATTAAAGAACCGTATTTAAGGATATAAAGTGAATATAGGACAAAGAACGTCAAACCAATACAAAAAATTTATGTGCACTTTATTTCTTACTTTTTAGCATATCTACCTACTGTTAGAACCACATGTATTGATTTTGATGATAACAAGCAGATAAATATCAGTATCGATATTTTTTCAAGTTATGTATGATATAGTATAGGAAATTTATAAAGATATATTGCAGAACAATACAAGAATTTCAGTACAAGACTGAGTATATCAACAGGAAATCAATAGGAATCAAGCAGATCAAAGGGATCAAAAGAAATAAAGAAGACAAGGAGATTCAAAGGCAAGACTATGAGAACACATGAGACTGAAGGGGCAAAGACTAGAAGAATACAAAACAACAGCCAACTAGTTTTATAATATATTGAGTCATATAATTAATTATTAAAGATTTTGCAGCAATTTTTTGAGTTCTCTCTTATAAACTCTATATTTTATACCCTAAAGTCGTTTTATAAAAGGTTTAGCTTACCTTCACAAATTAAAAGGGTTAAGACAATTTTAAAAAAGTACCGTGTTTCTTAACTTGGATATGTCGACATATCCATGAATGTATATCGACATACTAGTCGTTGGATCATCTTTTATTTCAAACGAATGTACACTTCTTTTCACCTTGCGCGAAAAGTCACTTCTCTTCATCTTCTATATAAAGGATTTGAAAAATGAACTTTTAACAGAATTCTCCATCATTTCTCTCACTCTCTTATTTTTCACATTTTGCAGAAAAGTCATATTTCTTATATATACTTATACTCTATGAGTGTAATCTCTTTCTCTCTATTTCTTCACGATTTACAATATACTAAAAATTCATAGAGTCTACATTCAGTTCTCTATCATTTACTCTATTATATATTCCTATTTCTCAAAAAAATCAAAGTTATATTGCTATCGATGGTCTATAGGATGTTGTATTGAATAATACTTTGAATTATGTTCTAAAGATTCAATTTCTTGTAGATATCACTCTACTATTTGTTTGTAAAGGTGCATTCTACCACTCATAGAAATTCAGGATTGTATAAATGTGTCCTACAATTTGTGGAAAGTTCGGATATGCATTCTTGCTACTTGGTTCAAAGTCAAGAGGTTAGGTGTGTCCTGCCACATGTAAGAAGTCGGGATAGGTATTGTTTGCCACTTGAGTCATAGTCAAGTTGTAAAGGTTTATTTGCCACCGATGGGAGTACAAGTTGATTATAGTGAAATTTTGTATGGGGTACACGATTGAATGTAGGATTGGAAATTTGAACTAGTATAAAAATCTTTCTATTTACTCTTTATTTCATTGCTTTTATTTATTGTATTTATTATATTACTTCTTGTGATTCTTATTCTATAGTTATAATTTTAGCAACCACAAAGTAAATTAATAATAAGTTTTAAAAAAAATGTTCACCATCCCTCTAGCGTTACATTAGCCTTAAGAACCATTTTTCACATTATCAGGGTAGCACAACACATACCCCATGCCTATGATTTATGAGTTGAACTAGAGTAAAACTTAACATATTCAATAAACAAATATCACACCTCTTAAAATTAGTTTTACAATCACACTCAAGATCTTAGGCTTTACAAATCATTGTTTAGAGTTTTTGTTCATTTTGATAAGAACATTAACAATTGAATCTTAAATAATATCATTATTATGTGTGTGCATGTTGTGCAAGATTCCTTCTATTATTACTTTTGTATATTTTTTAAACTTATGTATTATAGTTAATCTCCTTTAACTAATATTATAACTTATTATAACATCCATAATAGTTTTAAAAAATTAAACAATTTTGAATTAATTATAATTTTAATAATTTTAATTTTTAATTTAAATCAATTTCAATTATTTACAATATATATGGGTATATCAAATATCTTTTTTTGAGTCAACCAAACTCCACCAAATTAAAGAATAGGAACACTTAAAATCTTTTATTTGAAACACTTAAGTTATATTCTTAAACTTGGGGTAATTTACATATGTTTCAAATCAATCTAACTGTTGCTATATTTATTTATTTTAATTATTAAAATAATTATTATTTGTAAACCACTTCAAGCCCATTCATATTTGCAAGGTATTGTTCGTAGCTCTTGAGCGCCCCATTCCCATACCCGATGCTTCAAAAAAAAAATTGAGTCAACCAAACTCCACCAAATTGAACATTAGGAACACTTAAAATCTTCTAGCAGAAACACTAAAGTTATATTCTTAGACTTGGAAAAATTTACATGTGTTTCAAATCAATCTAAATATTGCTATATTTATTTATTTTAATTATTAAATAAGATTATTTGTAAGCCACATCAAGCCCCTTCATATTTTTAAGGTACCATTCGTAGCTCTTGAGTGCCTCGCCCATTCCTTACGCGTCAGACGTGTCCGACGCTGTAATGAGCTGAGTGGCTCGTTGTGGGAATAAGACAATTTGGTCTGTTGAGGATGTTTAATTAATAAAGTAAATTTAATTTAATTATTTGTAAAATTTTAAAATCAACAACTTGTGCAAATGAAGTTGATTTTGAGAAAGTGCTCTACATCATGGAGTTAGTTTGAACTGAATACGAACAATTTAAAATTTTACTATTTAATTAATTAATTAACTAATCAATTAATTTTTGTAAAATATTGATATATATTATTCATTGAAAAATAAATAAATAATTAGATATAATTAATTTTATTTTACAATATACATTCAAATAAACTGCTCAGATTCTCCTCTCCCAGCACACAAACACTTTTTGAAAATTCTAGGCCGCATAATCGTATTCCCATTCCTCTAAATTTCTTCGATTCACGATTTTAAAAAAATAAAATAAAAATCAACAATTCAAGCTCCATCAATTCAGGTGTGATGTCCTGGAAATTTAGGCAATAATTATTTAATAATTTCTTTAATAATTATTTTAAAACGTGAAATATTGATTTAATAAATTAATTCAAACAGAAATTCTCTTTTGAAAATTTATAATTATTTAGTTTGTTAATGGTATTATTTTCAAATGTTAAATATTTTAAGTAATAAATTTATCTTTCTATGCTGATTTAAAAATATTTATTTATAATGTATAAATGTTTATACATTGAAAATAGAGGATTTGGTTTTAATTTTAATTTATATTAAATAAAGGATACTTTCTAATTTTATATATAATTGTATAATTTGTAAATTGATTAAATTAATTTAAATTAGTATTGTAAACTTTTCAAAGGGTTTGTTTTAAAATTCTTTCTTATATCTTTATAGAAAAGTAAGTAAGTATTTATTTTTATAAAAATAAATATAGTTTAAATTTTGTTTATTTTGTTTTATTTTAAAATATGTTTTTATTTGAAATAAGATTTAATTCATTCTTGTTAAAGTATAACATTTGATTTGAAAACTTTTGAATAAATGAATTCAACATTATTTTTCTTTTGAAAATTTTCTCTTTTGAAAATTAGCTTTAAAATATTATTTTAAAATTTTCAAGTAAACTTTTAAATTGTGTATATGTAATCATTTTAAAGGCTCATGTTAATAAACATTTGAAAACATGCTAAAATAAATTAGTAATGGATTAAGATAAATTTAAATACAATTATGAATTTAGAAATTGCTTTTAAATATTGATATGTATATGTGTTAAAATCTTAAAACATACAGTAGACACTTGTAAAACATTTAACATAATAAGTTAACAAGTGGCATTTGTTTTAAAACTTTTTATTTTAATTTATATTGATAAGAAACATAGCAATTCATTTGTTAAAACATTCTCTTCAAAAATGAAACCTGAAAATCAGATTTGAGCAAAATCAAAACTCAAAACAAATGCATGTTAAAATCTGCAAACCAAATACAAATCAAATCTGCAAAATTAATTTCTACATAGCAACTACAAATTTGCAAATAACAACTTCAAATCTGCAACATTAAAACCCAAATCTGCATGCAAGTTTCAACTTCAAATTGGAGTGCAACTTCAAGTTAAAATCAACATCAACCAGAAGATCAATTTCTGTAATCAAATGCAAGCCAGGATCAACATGCATTTCAATATGTAGTTTCTGGAAAATGAAATCTGCATTTATTATGCTCTGCATCTTCATAAAAAAGGTGAGTAAACTTCTATTTTAAAAGCAGATCTTTCTTTTAAAATTTATACTTAAGAAATGAACTAAAACTCAAGTTCAAACAAAATTGTCATTTAAAAAAAATACCAAACTGCTAAGATTTGAACTACAGTGCCTTCATTGTTGGATGAATGACTTCAAAAATTTTAAAAATTTCTTTAGAATTATTTGTGCATGTGATCTGATAGTAGTAAGCATGTTTATTTGATTATATTGTGATGAGATTTGTGAATACATATACATATATATATATGTATATGTAGCTGATGCTAGAAACTATATACATACCTGTCACTATTTTTGAAACCAAGATTTGAATGGGAAATTTATTTCCACCTGGTTTGGTTTTCTGTCAGGATTAGCAAGTAAACAATATTTGTTTGTTTAGTATAAATTCAAGTTTATAATTTATAATCAAGCTAAATAAAATCTGTGTCTCTGTTATAAGTAAATACAGTATTGGTTTTTTTTTTTGAAAAAAATATATATATAATAATAATAGAGGTATCAAACATCTTAAATTATTAGAACAAGTGTATAATTAGAATGCATGTTTGAAATTAGAAATTTTAAAAGTAATATTACAGTTTTAAATAAACTGTTGGGAGGGGGGAACATTTCTGTTTTAAATAGAAGTGGAAATTTTTGAAGTATCTGTTAGGCTAATGAAATTTGGGGGTTAGAATGCTTACTGTAGGTAGAATGTTGATGTGAGAAATGAGGAAAATTTGGTGATAGATGATCAGAAGGGGAGGTGGTGTTTGAAATTGGTGTTTCCAGGTTTTCAAACCACTGTCTTAAGTGTTGTAGTTCTTTGTTTTCCCACATGCTCTCTGCTCCATCGAGTAGGAGTGGGATTTGGGAGATTTCAGAGAGGGATGTAGGTGAGTCATTTGCCGGAATTGCAGCGATGATGATGGTCGGAGGCGAGCTAATGGGTGGTTGACAGTTTGGGTAGTTTAAGTGCTGCAGTGTTTCCGATTGGCTTGTTCAACTGAATTTTTAACGTGGTACTACAGTGGGATTTCTGTGGGTCGTGATCAAGATAGAGATGGTTGGCGACTTGTTGGAGTTGGCTATGGTGGATGGAGATGGTCGGGGTGACGGTGCATATGCACCGTGCACATAAATTTTCTGGTAAACTTCAGAGGTATGCAGGGTTTCTTGGCTCGAAGTAATCCTCGGGTAAACTAAGCAGTGACTCGAAGCAAGTTGGTTTGATACTCAGAGTAGTTAAGGGGGTTTCTCGGGTCAGAGTGGTTACGGGTTTAAAAACCTGAATGTATGCAGTTTTTTTGAATTTTGAATGAATTCATATTTTAAGTTGTATTTGATTTAAATGCAAGTTAAATCTGATTTCAGATGAAGTTTGAAATTCAAAGTTTAAAAAAAAATGAAAATCTTAAATTTAAACAAGATTTAAATTTAGTTTTAATCAAGTTTAAAAACAGTTTTAGGTTTACTTTTAAAACCTGATTTTTGAGTTAAAACAGTTTTTGTAAGTTTTAAAAATATGAACAGATTTAAATGTTTTAAATAAAGTTGAAAATGAAATTTGATTTCAAATAAGTTTTAAACTTGAAAGAATTTATTTCTTTTAATATTTGAATAAAAATGTGAAGTGTTTAATTTAATTTGAAAGTTAAATTAATCAATCTATTTCAAAGCATAATTTATTTTAATTAAGTAATTTATTTTAAATCTTTATTTTATATCTAAGTAATGAATGTCCTTAAACATTCATTTTATTTTAAGGTTTATGTTTATTTAAAATTTAGATTAAAGTTTAATAGTTAAACATTTTAAATATTAAATTTTTAAATGGAATTTGAATTTAAATTTAGAAATGTATTGTTTAAATACATTTTGAATGTAAATGAGTCTTTTGATAAGTAATCAAATTATTTTGAAAATAATCAAGATAATTTAGAATTTACTTAATTATTGGTTTTAAGTAATGGTCTAAAATAATTAGAAATGATTTATTGATAATTAATCTAGGATAATCTTTCTTAAGTAAGTAATTATTGGAAATATTGTAATTAATGAAAATAATTATCTAAGGATAATTTAGTAATTAATTAATGTAATTAATTTTGATAATTAACTAGATTAATTAATTGAATCTAATTAATTGTAATTTATTAAGTATTATTAATTGTTAAAGTGATTAAGGAATTGATTACTTATTGTAATTAATTTTGATATGTGATTTAATTAAGTTAATTAATTCAGTTTAATTAATTTAAGTAAACCATATAATGATTTTAAGAGTGTAATTACTTAATGTAATTAATGGAGTAGGATTACTTAGAGAAGTAATACTGATAATTACTGGAATGTAATTAGTAATTTGGATAATTACTTTTGTAATTAATTAAGAAATCAATTAATGATTAATTATTGGTTAATTAATTTATAAATAAGTAATTAGAGATAGTTAATTATTAAATTTAATGTTAATCAAGGCGATTAATAATTAGATTAATTACTACATGTAATTAATTTTAATTAAATAATTTATTTAAATATTAGAGATCATTAATTATAATAATTAATGATGTAATTAAGGATTGTTTGATTAAGTAATAATTAAATTAAGTGATTAATTAATTGTAATTAATTAAGGATAAACATAATTAATTAATAAATGAGTAACTAAATGTTAATTACTTATGATTAAGGTTAATTAATTTGTGAAATTAATTAAATACTAATTACTCGTTGTAATTAGTGAATGATTAATCAATGATATTTAATCAAGTTGAATACTTAGGAAGTAATTAATTAACTGGGTTAATTAATTAATGGACGTTAAGCAGGATTTAAATGAGTAATTAATTTAATTTAATTCAAATTAATTAGAGATGGTTGTAATTAATTTAATTCATTTTAATTAATTATAATTGATGATTAAATCATTTCTTATGGATGTTATTGATTGAATGGTGTGATCTCAGTAATGAGATGAGTCGTATCTGTATGATATGAATGATTTAAGTATGATGGTTTGGGATGGATTATTTGGTTGTGATGATTATCTGTTTGTGACGATACAGATTATATGTTTATGATATGAATGTGATTATCTATTGTTAGATGTAGTTTATCTATCTATGTGAATTAGATAATAATAAAATGAGTTAATTGTTTAAAACCCTTAAGTACAACTTGGACATTAAGATGGCGTTTGGTTTCGGTGAGACCGGGATCGGGTTTCCAAATTTGGAATTCTGAAAACCACATCGATTCCAATTAAACGTTAGATCGTTAATCCAAGTGGAGCAAGTGAAGACTCGAGGTGTAAGGGCTATACGTCAGTATAACTATGTGGGTGATTCCGTAATGAGTTGACGGAATAGTGCTTATAGATTCGAGATGGTGATTTAGAGTGCAAGGGTTATCGTCGTTAACTCTGAGGGTGATTCCAATACGAGTGTAACGAGATAATACCTTCGGTTTCGTTCGTACCCGGAATGAACTTGTATGGATTGAATGCTTTCAGAACATCGTCAGGTAGACGATGAGCATTCTAAGATTTATATGTCCTATAAAGGTAATCGTAGCCTCAAGCCTCATCAACCGGGAATGGCTAAAACAGGCGAGGTGCAGCAAAGCTTCGTGGGTAGCCCACACTGGAGAGCAAGATTTATCCCTGTCTAGAGGTCCCTTTATATTCGGTTGTGTGGCAGTTGGTGACGACCAATCTGCGGGGTAGTCTTGTTCAGAACTGTTCAGTAAGGAATGGTTCCGTCTTTGTGCTGTAGGGGAGCGGGCGTACTCCTCGGTACGGTGATCTAGGCCACGTATTGTGACGGGCGGTACCCCAGTAGCCCTGCCATTGATGGAATCCATAATCCAATAAGTGCCTGTACGGTTTTGATTGTGCCCAACTATGTTGGAACGTGAGATGTAAGCATTCCATCTATTTCTGTATTTTATTTTGAAAACCCTATGCACTATTATAATATCACTGGATTTCCTATCAAATGTTTTGGTTAGCATAAGGTAAAAACTTTTCCATGTTTATGTGTGGGAAGTCTTACGTGATACCTTTTGTTTTCAAAGGATTTTCTAAAGTTAAGCAACTTTTATCCCCGTTTACTCACACCAGACCCATGTCTGACCTGAGTGTTTATTTTCTGTTTTATTAAACTTTTGGGTACTCATATTACGTATGAGTAGTCAAGTGTTTCAGGATTGCTTTGACGAGTTCTGGAGGAGATAATGGAGCAGGAGGCTTCAGCGTGTAGATATATTTAGTGGTTCCGCTGTGTTTGAGTTGTATCTGTTTTCTCTGAGATACTTGAATTGTAATTGCTAGACAGATGTTTATAACTGTCTAGTTTGTGTTGTATTAGCTGTATTACTCTGATGTATATGATATTATGTAAAGTTTTATGTGATATATTATAATTTATTCGATTCCGCTGTGAGATTCTGATGTTGTCTGTTTCTTTCTTTCCTTTCTTTTCTCTTTTCTATCCATTTCTTTCTTCTTAGCGATGCGACTTCCTGGAGTTTGGAAGTTGGGTCGTTACATTGTGGTATCAGAGCTCTAGGTTGAGCGAATACCTAGACTCTGGAGTGATGTCCTTCTTGAGAGAGCGTATTTGTAATTTTGAATTTATTTATTTATTTCTGCCTATTAGGTTGGGTTACCTGTTCAGGTTTTCCAATATAAGTAATAAAGGTGAATAGGGTAGTGGTGTGTGTAACACAACTACCAATGGTTGGAGTTCGAGTTTTTAAGATTGGAAGTGGTCTGCTAGGGCTGTATTGGGCATCTTGAGTAGTTCTGCAGTTGGTGAAGGATTTCACTAATCTCTGAAGGTAATCTTTTTAAGATTCGGAGTTTATCTTTGGATTGTAAGCTGGATTTCACTTGTGTGAGTGGTTTTTCTTAAGTTTGGATTAGTTGGAAGTGCAGAAGCCAGAGTTGGTATCTTGGCAACCTTAGGAAGGAGTTCTGTCTGTATTTGAGTTTGAGACTCAGTTTGGCAAAGTATTTTGTGTTTGGTTTGGGAGCGAGTTTCCTGAGAGTTATCTGTCTATCTGGAAGCTCGGATGTCTTGTGCATCTGTTTGTTTTCCGGATGGGGTAGTATGTTTGGAGTCTTATGATATTTGTGTAATAGAGTTTGTGTGGTGGATCTGTTTGATCTAGAAGTTGAGTGCGGCCTAGGATCGATATGAGAGATTTGTGGATATGAGTATTGGATCTTTTTGTTTCTCTTAAGAGTTAAGTGTTTGATCTACGGGATTGAATTTCCAGTTCGGATGGCTGGAATTTGTTTTGTTTTCCCACGTATCTCTGAGGGAGTACGTGTATGGTTTATCTCTGGTTTCAGAATCAGTAGTTCTGCGAGATTTGGGAGTTGATCTGGACTTGTCTGTAGTCCTGTATTCTGTTTAGATTTGTAGATCTAGATTTATAGGAGCTCTAGATCTGAGTGGTGTAGCTAGTTTAGATTTTATAGGCCGAGTGTCCCGGTGTTTGTACCTGGGAAACTCTAGGGAATCCTATCCAGAATTTTGTCTGGATAATTAGAATTGTTTGTTTGAATTGGTTGCTATGGTTGTTAGTATTTGGTTGATAACATATGTTTGCTCTTTTAAAATTTAAAATCTGTATGGGATTATTAAATTACCCTTGCTTTTAAATTTCGAGGACAAAATTCTTTCAAGGGGGGAGGAACGTGATGTCCCGGAAATTTAGGCAATAATTATTTAATAATTTCTTTAATAATTATTTTAAAATGTGAAATATTGATTTAATAAATTAATTCAAACAGAAATTCTCTTTTGAAAATTTATAGTTATTTAGTTTGTTAATGGTATTCTTTTCAAATGTTAAAATATTTTAAGTAATAAATTTATCTTTCTATGCTGATTTAAAAATATTTATTTATAATGTATAAATGTTTATACATTGTAAATAGAGGATTTGGTTTTAATTTTAATTTATATTAAATAAAGGATATTTTCTAATTTTATATATAATTGTATAATTTGTAAATTGATTAAATTAATTTAAATTAGTATTGTAAACTTTTCAAGGGGTTTGTTTTAAAAATCTTTCTTATATCTTTATAGAAAAGTAAGTAAGTATTTATTTTTATAAAAATAAATATAGTTTAACTTTTGTTTATTTTGTTTTATTTTAAAATATGTTTTTATTTGAAATAAGATTTAATTCATTCTTGTTAAAGTATAATATTTGATTTGAAAACTTTTGAAGAAATGAATTCAACATTATTTTTCTTTTGAAAATTTTCTCTTTTGAAAATTAGCTTTAAAATATTATTTTAAAATTTTCAAGTAAACTTTTAAATTGTGTATATGTAATCATTTTAAAGGCTCATGTTAATAAACATTTGAAAACATGCTAAAATAAATTAGTAATGGATTAAGATAAATTTAAATACAATTATGAATTTAGAAATTGCTTTTAAATATTGATATGTATATGTGTTAAAATCTTAAAACATAAAGTAGACACTTGAAAAACATTTAACATAATAAGTTAACAAGTGGCATTTGTTTTAAGACTTTTTATTTTAATTTATATTGATAAGAAACATAGCAATTCATTTGTTAAAACATTCTCTTCAAAAATGAAACCTGAAAATCAGATTTGAGCAAAATCAAAACTCAAAACAAATGCATGTTAAAATCTGCAAACCAAATACAAATCAAATCTGCAAAATTAATTTCTACAAAGCAACTACAAATCTGCAAATAACAACTTCAAATCTGCAACATTAAAACCCAAATCTGCATGCAAGTTT
Organism: Allium cepa; assembly: GCA_030765085.1. Lineage (NCBI taxonomy): Eukaryota > Viridiplantae > Streptophyta > Magnoliopsida > Asparagales > Amaryllidaceae > Allium > Allium cepa. The sequence goes on along the minus strand of CM060934.1, from coordinate 602,584,837 downwards.
CAACTTCAAACTGGAGTGCAACTTTAAGTTAAAATCAACATCAACCAGAAGATCAATTTCTGTAATCAAATGCAAGCCAGGATCAACATGCATTTCAATATGTAGTTTCTGGAAAATGAAATCTGCATTTATTATGCTCTGCATCTTCATAAAAAAGGTGAGTAAACTTCTATTTTAAAAGCAGATCTTTCTTTTAAAATTTATACTTAAGAAATGAACTAAAACTCAAGTTCAAACAAAATTGTCATTTAAAAAAAAATACCAAACTGCTAAGATTTGAACTACAGTGCCTTCATTGTTGGATGAATGACTTCAAAAATTTTAAAGATTTCTTTAGAATTATTTGTGAATGTGATCTAATAGTAGTAAGCATGTTTATTTGATTATATTGTGATGAGATTTGTGAATACATATATATATATATGTATATGTAGCTGATGCTAGAAACTATATACATACCTGTCACTGTTTTTGAAACCAAGATTTGAATGGGAAATTTATTTCCACCTGGTTTGGTTTTCTGTCAGGATTAGCAAGTAAATAATATTTGTTTGTTTAGTATAAATTCAAGTTTATAAATTATAATCAAGCTAAATAAAATCTGTGTCTCTGTTATAAGTAAATACGGTATTGGTTTTTTTTTGAAAAAAATATATATAATAATAATAGAGGTATCAAACATCTTAAATTATCAGAACAAGTGTATAATTAGAATGCATGTTTGAAATTAGGAATTTTAAAACTAATATTACAGTTTTAAATAAACTGCTGGGGGGGGGGGGAACATTTCTGTTTTAAACAGAAGTAGAAATTTTGGAAGTATCTGTTAGGCTAGTGAATTTCAGGGTTAGAATGCTTACTGTAGGTAGAATGTTGATGTGAGAAATGAGGAAAAGTTGGTGATAGATGATCAGAAGGGGAGGTGGCGTTTGAAATTGGTGTTTCCAGGTTTTCAAACCACTGTCTTAAGTGTTGCAGTTCCTTATTTTCCCACATGCTCTCTACTGCATCGAGTAGGAGTGGGATTCGGGAGATTTCAGAGAGGGATGTAGGTGAGTCATTTGCCGGAATTGCAGCGATGATGATGGTCGGAGGCGAGCTAACGGGTGGTTGACAGTTTGGGTAGTTAAGTGTTGCAGTGTTTCAGGTTGGCTTGTTCAACTGAATTTTTAACTTGGTATTACAGTGGGATTTCTGTGGGTCGTGATCAAGATTGAGGGGGTTGGCGACTTGTTGGAGTTGGCTATGGCGGATAGAGATGGTCGGAGTGACGGTGCATATGCACCGTGCACATAAATTTTCTGGTAAACTTCAGAGGTATGCAGGGTTTCTTGACTCGAAGTAATCCTCGGGTAAACTAAGCAGTGACTCGAAGCAAGTTGGTTTGATACTCGAAGTAGTTAAGGGGGTTTCTCGGGTCAGAGTGGTTACAGGTTAAAAACCTGAATGTGTGCAGTTTTTTTGAATTTTGAATGAATTCATATTTTAAGTTGTAATTTGATTTAAATGCAAGTTAAATCTGATTTCAAATGAAGTTTGAAATTGAAAGCTTTAAAAAAAATGAAAATCTTAAATTTAAACAAGATTTAAATTTAGTTTTAATCAAGTTTAAAAACAGTTTCAGGTTTACTTTTAAAACCTCATTTTTGAATTAAAACAGTTTTTGTAAGTTTTAAAAATATGAACAGATTTAAATGTTTTAAATAGAGTTGAAAATGAAATCTGATTTCAAATAAGTTTTAAACTTGAAAGAATTTATTTCTTTTAATATTTGAATAAAAATGTGAAGCGTTTAATTTAATTTGAAAGTTAAATTAATCAATCTATTTCAAAGCATAATTTATTTTAATTAAGTAATTTATTTTAAATCTTTATTTTATATCTAAGTAATGAATGTCCTTAAACATTCATTTTATTTTAAGGTTTATGTTTATTTAAAATTTAGATTAATGTTTAATAGTTAAACATTTTAAATATTAAATTTTTAAATGGAATTTGAATTTAAATTTAGAAATGTATTGTTTAAATACATTTTGAATGTAAATGAGTCTTTTGATAAGTAATCAAATTATTTTGAAAATAATCAAGATAATTTAGAATTTACTTAATTATTGGTTTTAAGTAATGGTCTAGAATAATTAGAAATGATTTATTGATAATTAATCTAGGATAATCTTTCTTAAGTAAGTAATTATTGGAAGTATTGTAGTTAATGAAAATAATTATCTAAGGATAATTTAGTAATTAATTAATGTAATTAATTTTGATAATTAACTAGATTAATTAATAGAATCTAATTAATTGTAATTTATTAAGTATTATTAATTGTTAAAGTGATTAAGGAATTGATTACTTATTGTAATTAATTTTGATATGTGATTTAATTAAGTTAATTAATTCAGTTTAATTAATTTAAGTAAATCATATAATGATTTTAAGAGTGTAATTACTTAATGTAATTAATGGAGCAGGATTACTTAGAGAAGTAATACTGATAATTACTGGAATGTAATTAGTAATTTGGATAATTACTTTTGTAATTAATTAAGAAATCAATTAATGATTAATTATTGGTTAATTAATTTATAAATAAGTAATTAAAGATAGTTAATTACTAAATTTAATATTAATCAAGGTGATTAATAATTAGATTAATTACTAATGTAATTAATTTTAATTAAATAATTTATTTAAATATTAGAGATCATTAATTATAATAATTAATGATGTAATTAAGGATTGTTTGATTAAGTAATAATTAAATTAAGTGATTAATTAATTTTAATTAATTAAGGATAAATATAATTTATTATAATTAATTAATAAATGAGTAATTAAATGTTAATTACTTATGATTAAGGTTAATTAATTTGTGAAATTAATTAAATACTAATTATTCATTGTAATTAGTGAATGATTAATCAATGATATTTAATCAAGTTGAATACTTAGGAAGTAATTAATTAACTGGGTTAATTAATTAATGGACGTTAAGCAGGATTTAAATGAGTAATTAATTTAATTTAATTTAAATTAATTAGAGATGGTTGTAATTAATTTAATTCATTTTAAATTAATTATAATTGATGATTAAATCATTTCTTATGGATGTTATTGATTGAATGGTTGTGATCTCAGTAATGAGATGAGTCGTATCTGTATGATATGAATGATTTAAGTATGATGGTTTGGGATGGATTATTTGGTTGTGATGATTATCTGTTTGTGATGATACAGATTATATGTTTATGATATGAATGTGATTATCTATTGTTAGATGTAGTTTATCTATCTATGTGAATTAGATAATAATAAAATGAGTTAATTGTTTAAAACCCTTAAGTACAACTTGAACATTAAGATGGCGTTTGGTTTCGGTGAGACCGGGATCGGGTTTCCAAATTTGGAATTCTGAAAACCACATCGATTCCAATTAAACGTTAGGTCGTTAATCCAAGTGAAGCAAGTGAAGACTCGAGGTGTAAGGGCTATACGTCTGTATAACTCTGTGGGTGATTCCGTAATGAGTTGACGGAATAGTGCTTATAGATTCGAGATGGTGATTTAGAGTGCAAGGGTTATCGTCGTTAACTCTGAGGGTGATTCCAATACGAGTGTAACGAGATAATACCTTCGGTTTCGTTCGGACTCGGAACGAACTTGTATGGATTGAATGCTTTCAGAACATCGTCAGGTGGACGATGAGCATTCTTAGATTTATATGTCCTATAAAGGTAATTGTAGCCTCAAGCCTCATCAACCGGGAATGGCTCAAACAGGGGAGGTGCAGCAAAGCTTCGTGGGTAGCCCCCACTGGAGAGCAAGATTTATCCCTATCTAGAGGTCCCTTTATATTCGGCTGTGTGGCAGTTGGTGACGACCAATCTGCGGGGTAGTCTTGTTCGGAACTGTTCAGTAAGGAATGGTTCCAGCTTTGTGTTGCAGGGGAGCGGGCGTACTCGTCGGTACGGTGATCTAGGCCATGTACTGTGACGGGCGGTACCCCAGTATCCCTGCCATTGATGGAATCCATAATCCAATAAGTGCCTGTACGGTTTTGATTGTGCCCAACTATGTTGGAACGTGAGATGTAAGCATTCCAGCTATTTCTGTATTTTATTTTGAAAACCCTAGGCACTATTATAATATCACTGGATTTCCTATCAAATGTTTTGGTTAGCGTAAGGTAAAAACTTTTCCATGTTTATGTGTGGGAAGTCTTACGTGATACTTTTGTATTCAAAGGATTTTCTAAAGTTAAGCAACTTTTATCCCCGTTTACTCACACCAGACCCATGTCTGGCCTGAGTGTTTATTTTCTGTTTTATTGAACTCTTGGATACTCATATTACGTATAGGTAGTCAAGTGTTTCAGGATTGCTTTGACGAGTTCTGGAGGAGATAATGGAGCAGGAGGCTTCAGCGTGTATATATATTTAGTGGTTCCGCTGTGTTTGAGTTGTATCTGTTTTCTCTGAGATACTTGAATTGTAATTGCTAGACAGATGTTTATAACTGTCTAGTTTGTGTTGTATTAGCTGTATTACTCTGATGTATATGATACTATGTAAAGTTTTATGTGATATATTATAATTTATTCGATTCCGCTGTGAGATTCTGATGTTGTCTGTTTCTTTCTTTCCTTTCTTTTCTCTTTTCTTTCCCTTTCTTTCTTCTTAGCGATGCGACTTCCTAGAGTTTGGAAGTTGGGTTGTTACATTAGGCATCAAGCTTCTATTTCAGTCGGTCAGAGTTTCTTTTATGTTGTCAAACTGGGTAACTTATAGATGAATAATTAGGGTTTATGGTAAATATGATGTTTAACTAGAAAATTATGTTCAGCGTTCCACGTACTCTTAGGCGCGATCTATAAGAAGAAAATTTCTCAACGTTCCACGTACTCTTAGGCGCGATCTATAAGAAGAAAATTTCTACTGCTTGATTGGTGACTATGATGCCTAATCCAATAGCGTTACTTGATTTGTATCTGCATTGTAAGATTCGTGACGAACAGAGATGCAAAGATGCTTGCAAATAGTGTTGCCATGTATATGTGGGTCATCTTATTTGCAATAATTGTCTTTTGATGATTATTTCTTTGATGTTTTAGAAAAGTTCTTTAGAAAATTTACCATGACTATCTCTCCTCTGTGTTTATATATATTATAAAATATGTGTAAATGCTTGGGATGCAAGTTCATGTCCATGCTTGCTGCCATTACAAGTGTCATTTTCTTTTATCATTTTAGGAGTTTTTCCTTATTAAACCATAGAGGAAGGGAAAAAATAGTTTTTAAATGAAATCATAGAAGCTTATTAGAATTTTACTGTTATTAAAGACTGCTTTCAAATGCAAGTTAATATTTGGTAGATAAAATTGACTTATTTTATTCAACTTCTAAAGTACTAAAATAAGTATATTTTTGTCATAGCTATGTGAACACAAAATTTTTTCTTTGAGGAAAGTTTAGGCTTTGAATCTTTTACTCACTTAGTAGACTCATAAACGCAAGGTTCTAAACTAAGCACAATTTCTTTAGTATACGTGGAATCATAGGTCTTTAAGACTCAAGAAGGCTATATATTTTGGCACATTTCTTATGTTAAGGTTCCAGTCTCCTTTTTCTAATATACATGCATCCCAATCACATTTTATTTAATATGAAAAAATCAGATGTGTTTTCTTGTTTTATGCATTCCTCCAATACTTTTCTATATTAGTTATGTGATAATTCAATCTTCTATAATATTTCTGATAACCAGTATTCTTTGCTACTTAAACTAGAATAGGTATTATTGTTGGATCAATTGAAATAACATTATGAATCCCACAACACTGTAAAGCTACATCTAATTGGTGTAATCTTTGCTTCAAAGTTCAATGTATCATACTATAATCATTAGTTAAGCTACTTCTGATCATTGCGTTATTATCTTGTCATGTGTAAAGCTACACTCGATCCCATGTTTGTACTTTCACACTCAATCATTTAACATATTGTTTTTTCAAACCTACATCTTGTCTACAAGCTTAAACATTACGATCAAAGTCCCGTGTCATGATACCGTGTCTCATTCTATCATGTTTACATTAACTTTATCTATAAAATATTGTACATATAATGAGAATAAAGAATGCTTTTAGTAAAAGTTGTAACAATATTTATTAAATGTTTTGAAGTTTTATTTTATTCATTATTTATCACTTGGATGACTATTAACCGTATCGTATCATTTAACAAGTAGATAATTTATGGTAGCCATGGTGTTTTTATTTCCAATCTAGTTTGATAGCACATGTTATAATTTCTAATGATTGTAGATTACGTTTGATAGGTTAAAACCAATTTTAACGGGATAAATGATGGTTTGCATCTAATAGAAAGTTATGATTATAATGATCCGAATGAAGAATATGGTATGTATGTGTTGTTATTTATTTTATATTTATATTATTTTATAAATAAATATAGTAACACTATGTAAAAAATATAATTACTTTATTGATTATGGATGGAACTTAATGTACCATGTGAAACCGATATTATTACTATTCTAAAGGAAGTTTTATAATTTATTTTAGTGAACACAACATCTGTAAACAATATACCACTCATGCAAGTGATAATTATTTAAAGAGTAGCTGAATTGAATTCAAATAAGGTAATAGAATCTGAATTCAGTATTACAAACGCCACCTTACCCAGATGTTATCCGTGTAATCTTCTGACTTGAATCATCAATATCTCATTGATTCTTTTGAAAAACTTCGATACCAATTCAAAAGTTTATATATGAAATTTAGTTTCATATTAAAGAAGCATGTAAAATAGTCATGCACTTGCACATTTTTTGTCAACATATATTATTAAGTATAGATTAAGTATATTATTAAAAACCATGGTATATGAGAAGATGTACACTTGCATAAATTTATCTGCCTCAATGATTCCTAATAAAATTGTTATTAGCTTAAAACCGAAATTTTCTATCCGTGTCTTTTGAGTAATCTTAAACGATAATATATGAGAGTTTTACATAAAGCACTAAAAATTGTATGTTGATCCAATCATTACTTCACTAGGACCAGATTCTAAAGGTACATTTACATTCAATAACCATCAAATAATTTTTATTTACTTGGAAGCTAATTACATTTTTGTTATATAGACTTCTGTTTTCATGCCAAATTCATCTTGTACTACTAGATTCTTGTCCGATATTAATTCAAAATCTCTCGTGATAGTAAAGTCTAATTGATTGCCTTATGATCCCGTTATGTTGTTAGTCAAAACTTTACCTAATTGTAAGACTGTCTATTAATTCCTCTAAGGTGCTTTATATTATATTTACATCTTCATATCTCTCTTTAGTTTGTTATGATTAATCTTATTGCATAGTATGAAAGTAATTGCTTGTAATAGGGATGGAAAATAATACCAATTGGAGGATTTTCGTTGAAACTGTGGACAACTGTACCAGTAATACCCATAAAGTATGAGTTGGTAGATCATTTAAGTATGACATGGGATAATACAGGCTATCAGTTTTACATAACATAGTTTGTATGTTTGTGGATATTAATTACTACATTCCTTATAGCCTAACTTTACTGATATGTCAAAATGTATTTGTTTAACTAAAAATTTGTTTAATACTCGAGATGCTGCATAAGATAATATTATTCGAAATGGCCCCAATAATGCACATGGGCTTTAATATAGTCATGGGACTATTCAAAAATCCATGTCATATGTTCAAGAGTAGAACATGAAAGTCACATAATTGCGCCATAGTCCATAATTTGTTTAATGGACCAAATAGGCAATATATGTATAGTACTATCCTTTGTTCATATGTTAATGGGCATAATAGTCATTATGTAAAGTAATCTATAATTTAGACAAAGGCTTAAATGGCCTTGTTCAAATAGTCAATGCGCAAGTCCAAATCTAAGTCCAAGTCGAAGCCCTAGTCCAAAGATAAATTATATGCATGTCCATTGTACTAATAGTCAAAGATGCATATGTCGAAGGCCTAAAGCTAGGCAAAGTTTATTATCCAAGTCCTTATGTGCAAAAAGTTATAATTGTATCAAGAAATCTCCAAACCAATTCAGGGTTTATAACTTGTATTTTAGGAAGTCGAGAAAGAAATGATTCGCCCCTCACATGAAGTTATGGGGTCCGTACTTATAGGGGTGACAGTAGGCGGTATGACTGCCACATGTCCTTCAATATGTTGAGTAAATTGCTGATATTCGATATCCCTATTGCTAATATTCGACATTCTTTGTTGTACCGATGACATTTGACATCCTTCTTCATATTGATGACATTCGACATCCTTTTTTATATTGATGATATTTAGAATCCTTCTTTGTACCGATGATATGTCATATCCTTCATAACTATAGACATTCGATATTCTTTATGTCCTTTGAAGTTCGACACCCTTTGCTGCTTGTAAAGCTTAAGACCATTATGGACACTTTACAATAGTCATAGTTGTAATGGCTCAATATATATTGCTTATTTCATAGAGTATAGATATACCCTCTTCATGACATTGCATCCAATATCTTTTAATGATGCGGCACCCCTCTTTATTCTTCATTCTATTAGCACTTTATGTTATAGTGGTTCAACAACTCCCTCTGATTGTCTTTAGGTTTGATATCCTTTGTACCATAATATATTGGTACCTGTTGATAGTCGACACCACTTTGGGCTTGTTATATGCTCGGTATCTTTAGAAATTATTTAGGACGCGATATCTCTTCCCCCTTACATGTTCGATAACTTCTATATTTATTGAAGCTTGATGCATCCTTTTCCTTCATTTAAGCTCGATAACACTTGTAGCTTGACATTCTTATAGATTTGATTCTTTAATGTGATATCTTTTCGATTGTTCAGATAACCTTCTTGCTATGCTCATGTTCGTTACTTCTGGGCTTGCTAGCTACTTGGAATTCGATAACTTTAGAGACTTTCCATCCCTTCTTAAGCATTCGCCACCTTTGGTTATAGAGGTTTGACATCTCCCTAAGGTTGCATGAAGTTCGATACCCTTATTGAATGCTTGATTGATTTTTCTTCTTCACACTCGACATCTTGAATTTCTTCTTCATTGGTGTTCGACACTTTTATTTATAGTAACAATGTCGAAGCTTGATGTTTCCCTTGCATTATTGTTCGACTCCCATATGGCTTAATGACTCCATGTTGGATGCTTGCTTTGTTATCGACTTGAAAGTTCAATATATAATCATAAATTTATCAACTCGTCATGCATTTATAATCTCAATATACTTTCTTTAGATGCTCGATATACTATGTATGGTAACACCATCCTCTATTAGTTCCATATCCTCTTCTTTATTTTCTTATCATAATAGTCAGAAAATATGTTTAAATATCATAAATAAATAATTGTTTATCTTTAAAACGTCATTAATAAAATGATTAATTAACTTTGAATCATCATTAACAAGATAATTAATTAACTTTAACATCATTGATGATGTAACTAAATATTGTTAAACAACACTAATACTATAATTAAATATCTAAAAATATTATTCACTAAATTAATTAATTACCTTAAACATCGTTAATCTCTAAATTTCAAATCATTTATAATTATATAAACACTTAGTCTTAAATTGTTATAATATGAAAATTACTTTAAATCCATTACTTTTCTAATTCGGCAAGAGGATTAGTGACCACTATAGTACTTAAACAAGCTACCATTCATTTTTAATTCACTTTCCAAGCCAACACTAGTATTTACATAAGCAACATATATGTAAATCCAATCCATGATTAACAATCATCGGCTAATCCATCACTTACTAGGTGTTAATTAGTCCGCATATTAATTAACTGACATATGAATAAACGTCCAAATTTATATAATAGCAGAACTGAGATGTATTCTTCCAAAAAGATGTCCATACTGATCTATTTAATTTACATAGAGCAGAACGATGTTTTATTCTGCTAACAGAATGTTAGTGCTAAAGTATAATTACATAACTACGTAATTATTTTCTATCACTATTAACTTATCATCAAATTTACTTCACTAGAATTACCAACCATTTTTATTAAAGTGTTGTACTGATCAATACGAGTCTTGTGCAAGAAACCACGAGATAAATAGATCTAAAATGGATAAGTTATTCGTTTCTAAAGTTAATCACATCTAAATTAAATAATTTAATAAATTTAACATTTCAACCCACTTACATCCAAAAACTCAAACCCGGCCCAACTCCTATCCTTCTTCCAACCTAAATCAAATTTCTCAAATCAAACACCTAATATCCATAAATGTACACGAATGCACATACAGGTGCATGACCGGACACCCCGACGCCGATCATCAAACCCTAATCCAAGCTCACCCACCAACTCCAAAAATCATGATTTACAGAGATGAACACGACTGTCTACTCCATTCGTCGATTCATGTTCGCCAAAAAATATCATCACACGACCATTCCCTGTCATCGACAAATTACAACCACTCTACTCAACGAAATAGACTACGATTATTTTTAAATATAACTAGAGACTAAGACGAAAAACTTTTCAGCTGATCGTTTTGGCTAATTTTAAAAGATTTTGTAGATAATGATTTTTTGAATATGTAAAGGGGTATTTGTTTTATTTAGAAAGAGTAGAAAAGAAGAAGAAGACTTCCTATGTTTGTTCATGTGTCTGTGTACGTTCATTTTACAACATGCATATCAATCCCTCTCATAACATCATTTTCAGGTAAATTCCAACATAGTATGATTATAGCACTGCAAATAAACATGAGTATCTTATCAAAATCGCAATCAAACTATTAACAATTTATACATCATTCATTTCATAAAAATATCAAACAAAGGGTAGATCTCATCTTCCACATGATTGAAATGCTTTAAGTTTAAATCTTTGAATGAGGTAAGAAATACCGAGTTAAAAAGACGTGGCTTTTCAAAATTATAAAAAAAGTAGAGATGATGGAAAAATGAGATTAAGAAGTGTGAAGATGTAATGAAATATAAAATGAGAAATGTATTTATATAAGATGAAACAAAAAATAAAAACAAAAAACGCTAAGGACCAAAAATGACCTTAACCCATTTTTTGAACTCTCTCATCTTATCTCAAGCCACCAAAGTACTAATCATTTGAAAATATGGTGGATTTTAGAATGGTTCATGTACCTTTGTTTATTTCAACACTAAAGGAATCATACATTTTCAAATCCATCTTTAAATATATTTATAATTATTAGTTCTTCTTCTTCTTATTATTATTATTATTTTATTTATCTTAATGTTTCAAATAAAATGTTTTCTCTAAACATTTAAATGTTTTTTAGAACTATATGCAAAGGTATAACAACTTTTTACAACTTATCGTTTGATAAAAAGCCGAAAATCCGAAAAGCAGGTTTAGATCACATTTTATGTTATCCATTGAACTACTAACTTTTGTATAAAAATTCAAAATTGAATTTTCCATCATTAATTATAAATTAAGAGAGGGTTATTTAATTATTAAAAACCATTAATTGTATAATAAAAATAAATTAAATATTCAAAAATCAAAGCGATAAAATTTTGGATCGTTATAGGAAATTCATATGATAAGAATCCCGTAGATTTATTTGATAAGAAGTCCAGAAATTCAATTACTAAAACATTTGAAACCCATCTTTTTAGTAATCCATAAATCAATTCTGCAAGAAATCTATAATTTCCTTTTCATAAAAGGCCAGAAATCCATTTGCTAAAATATCATAAAGTTAAGAAGATCAGAAAACCATCTAGTAAAATATCATGATTTCATTTGAATAGAAGACCATAAATCCATCTGGTAATAATATCATTGTTCCATTTGAATAGAAGATCATAAATTCATTAGTTAAGAGGATCAAAAATCCATCTAGATCTAATACCATAATTTCATTTGAATAGAAGACCCAAAATCCATCGGGTAGTAATATGTTCAACTAACAAGAGACTGGAAATTTAAGCGATAACGGGGATTCCCATTATTTACTAGAGTATTTTAGACCAAGATATTCACAACTTCTCATATGTCTATATTTGATGTTGAGAACCCTAGTTCTAGGTAATAGATGGTTCTTGTTCCTTCCTTTGAAGGTTACCTTATTCTTAGCTTAGTGTCATATTGGTCGTGCTTCATTACATTTCCTTTTAGGAGAGTGCTTTGATCCATTCTTAGGACGAAGTCATACTTGTTTGATTGATTTCCTTTGCCCCTTATCACTCTTTGGATGATGATTTAGGCTTTGATTCCTTTCGGCCCTTATCATTCTTTGGGTGATGATTTAAGCTTTGATTCCTTTTGCACATTATCACTCTTTGGGTTATGATTTAGGGATGAGCCGCTTATTACCTTATAGGTAATGATTTAGGCTGGTCAGTGCATTTAGTTAGCCAACTTAGACAGAACCAAAGTCTTACCCAGCCTCCCTTTGGGATGCGCTCTGGTTGGGCCTTATAGATGGAATCGAAAGCTAGTTTGGCGCTTTTGCCAGGCTATCTTAGGCGGGACCAAAGGCTTACCCCATCCTCCCTCTAGAAGGCGCTTTGACTAGACTACGTAGGTGGGACCGAAGGTTTGCAGTGCTTTTGCCAAGCCATCTTAGACGAGGCTAAAGGCTTACTCTAACCTTCCTCTAGAGGTGCTTTGACCAGACCCTTTTGGCAGGATCAAAGGCTTATCTTTTTCCCCTTATTACCTTATAGGTAGGTTTTTCCTTATAGTTCCTTTCCTTCATTTGATTATTTAATCTTGTAGATATACTTTTTTAATCTATTTATTCATCAATCGTAAGAAAGTATGGTCTCAAATGTTCAGCATTCCATGTTCTTGCTAGTACATTGCCATCGGGTCGGTAGGTCCTTGGTGGGATTACTTTGTGGATAAGTGGTCCTTCTCGGTTTGGGTCAAGCAACCCATCCATTGGATTTTTGGTATTTGCCATGACCTTTCGGAGCACTAAGTCTTCTTTTTGGAATGATCTTTTCTTAATCTTGGAATTATAGTATTTCAATATACTTCATTGATATTCGACCGTCCATATGGCTTCTTCATCCCTCAATTCGTTAATCAGGTCCAAGGATTCCTTTCTTAGCTCTTGATTCGGGTTAAAAGCATATGCAAATCTCCAGTAGGATGGTATCTTAATTTCAATTGGAAGCATTACCTTACATCCACATTCAAAGAGAACAAAGTATGTTCTATTACATTTTTTGCTAAAGTCCGGTATGCCCAAAGCATGAGCGGTAATTCTTCTACCCAATTTCCTTTTACTTTATCTAGTTGCATCTTAAGGATAGCCTTAATAGTTTGTTAACGGCTTCAACAACTCCATTAGCTATAGGTTGAGCTACAGAAGAAAAGCTTTTGATTATTCTATTCTTGTTGCAGAATCTGGTGAACTCCTCAATTTCAAATCGAGTTCTATTATAGGATATTATCTTATGTAGTATTCCAAATCGGGTGACTTGTTTTTATCACAAATTATAGCACTTTTCCTGATGTTATTTTTGGTAATGGTTCTGCTTCTACCCATTTGGTAAAGTAATTGATGGCTACTACGGATACATAGCTCCATCTTTGTGTATAGGTAATGGTATGATTAAGTCGATTACCCATATATCAAAGGGTCGTGGTCTTGAGATGGGGGTCCACTCACTTGGTAGCATATGTGGAATTGTTGAAAATCTTTGACATTTCTCATATCGTTTTACATTATTCAGTGCATTATTGGTCATATGGTGCCAATAAAAACCTTGTCTCATGACATTTTTTGCCCAATTCTGATTCTATTGTATGGTCTCCACAGATTCCTTCATGGGCTTCTCTCAACAACTTTGTGCCATTTTCTGAACTAACATATCTCATATATGGGAGCAAGTATCCTTTTTTGTAAAGTATCCCCTCTATCATAACAAAGGTTGGATCTTGATGTTTTATCTTTATAGCTCCCTTTTTATCTTTCAGTGGTTTTCCTTCTATTAAGTACTTAGTAGTATGTGTCATCCGATGGTTCTTATATTGGTTGCCTATTTCCATATGAATGGTTCTTTCTTACACGACAACACTTCCACCTTCCATTTCCTTTTCTTTTTCCACATGTGTGAGTGCTTGGGATCTAGTCAATACCAGTGCTTCATTTTTTTGGCTCGAGGGATTTTTCTTCAATACTCGGACTTTGTTGGAAGTCTATTGAATCAATTCGGGTCTATGGTGCTCCTCATAAACTAGCCAGTTTTGCAAAAGAATTGGTTTGGGAAATTTTCCCTCTTTGTACTTGGTGTATTGAAAAATATTCAAATTGAGTTAACATCTTTAGCACCTTTTTGACATAAAGGATCAATTTGGAATCTTTCGTTTGATATGTATAATTTAGCTGATTAACCATCAATTGAGAATCACTAAAAAAAAATATCCTTCGAATCTTCAACTGAAGGGCTAAAGTAAGTCCTGCCACCATTGATTTATACTCGGCTACATTATTGGTAGCAGAAAAACCAAACTTCATTGTGCAATGCAATTGGTGCCTATCAGGAGTGATGATTACATAACCTATGCCTGATCAAAAACAATTTCCATTTAGGCTTTAAATACTTTTATGTTTTCGATTGTTCTTTAATGAAACTTGTGCATTTGTTAACAAAATCGGCTAGGGCCTGCCCTTTAATCGCCACTCGGGGTTGGAACTCAATATCATATTGGCTATGTTATATCCCCTATTTTACTAGTCTTCCAGATGCCTCGGGTTTATTGAAAACTTATTTAAGTGGAAAATTGGTTAAGACCTTGATTAGGTGTGCTTGAAAGTAGGCTCTTAACTTTCATGCAGTGAGAACTAAACAGTATGCTAACTTTTCTATAATTGGATATCTAACCTCTGCATCTTAAAGCCTTTTACTAGTATAATATACTAGAAGTTATGTTTTATTCTCCTCTCTTATTAAGACCAAACTTATCGCATGTTCAAAGACTACTAGGTGAAGATACAAATTTTCCCCTTCTATACGGCTAAATAGGATTAGAGTTTTTTCAAGATGATGCTCCAATTCTTTGACGACCCTTTGGCAATCCTCTCCCCATTCAAAGGTTTTCTTTTTCCTGATTACAGCAAAGAGAAGGATGCACTTATCGGTGGCTTTAGACATAAATCTATTCAGATCCTCCATTCTTTCATTTAGGCTTATCACATCTTTGCTTGTCTTTGGTTTTGCTATATTCTTAATAGTTTTGATTTGATAATGTTGGCCTCGATTCCTCAAGCACTAATAATGTATTCTAGAAACTTCTCAGATCCTATCCCAAAGGAGCACTTTTACAGATTTAGTTTCAGTTTATACTTTCTTAGTACCTCAAACATTTCTTTGAGATCCTTTAAGTGGTTGGTTTCCTCTTAATATTTCCCTAGCATATCATTTACATATACTTCCATGTTTCATCCAATTTGTTTCTTAAACATTCTTTTCACCGACCTTTGATATGTAGCCTCTGCATTCTTCAGCTCGAAAGGCATAACTTTATAGCAGTAAATTCCCTAATCTGTAATAAAACTCATGCGCTCTTTATTTGCCTTGAACATAGGAATTTGATTATAACCCAAGTATGCATCCATAAAAGATACCAGCTTATATCCACTTGTGGCGTCGACCAATCGGTCTATTAGGGGTAAAGGATAGCAATTTTTATGGCATGCTTTGTTTAGATCGGTGTAATTGACACACATTCTCCATTTTCCATTGATATTTTAACTAATACACGATTGGCTAGCCATTTGGGGGTAAAACACTTCCCTGATAAACCCATTCCCAAGTTATCTTTTAATTTCTTCTTTCAATGCATTAGCGTGAACTTTATCAAATTCCCTTTTCTTTTGCTAAATGGGAATAATATTTGGATCTATATTTAGAGTGTGGCTCATGACCATTGGGTATATTCCAATAATGTCTGAGTGGGTCCAGGAAAACACATCCTTGCTTGTTTGGAGAAAGTGGATAAGTTCACCTCTGAGCTTGTTGCCCATCTTTTTTCCAATGTTTACCGTTGGATCAAGTGATTCTAAGGTTACCTCTTCTAGGTCTTCGAAAGACTTTATTCTTTCTTTCTCATTTCTACAATCAAATTCCATAACAATCTCTTTACCATCTGTTTCGTTGTCTACTTGGTTTGCCTTTTTCATTTTCTTTTCCTCTCGAAAAAGTTGAATCTTCTTGGTACATTCTCAGGCTTTTCTGATATTCTCATCTTCTTATTTGTCTTGGATAGTCGGTTTGAAGGACCATTGTCCAAGGGCTTCTCAGTTTCATTTTTTTCTTAATTCACTTATCTTTGAATCATAACAGGAAACACTGTCTCTTTTCAATCGCTTAAGTGTAGAAAAATATAGTTCTCAGGAGTTAAATTGCTCCTCCCTTAAGTTCCCCAACCATTCTTAGTCAGAAATTTCACTATTAAATATTTTGGTGAAACAAATTTATCCACTTCATCTAGGGTCGGCCTTCCCAAAAAAGCATTGTAGTAGGAAGGTTAGTCCATTATTATGAACATGGCTTCCAAAATACAACAATGTGGAAGGATTCCTATTTGTATCAGGAGCTTAATCTGTCCTATTGGTGATTCTTTATTGTTGAATCCAAGGATTGGCTCTAGCTTCTACTCTAAATACCCATGTGATTGAAAGCATGTTTGAAGATGACATTTATTATGCTCCCATTATCCACTAAGATCATTGTTACCATGAGAATATAATTTGTGAAGTTATCATAAATGTATCAGTATGCGGGTGACGGATTCCCCTCAGCTCTTGTAGGGTTATTGTTAAGTTGAGCATTTGAAGTTGTTATTTACGATGTTTGAATGGTGGCACCTTTTGAATAGAAAAGAATCCATCTCTTGCTTCCCTCATATATCTAATCTTGGCTCCTTTGCTGCACCCAGTGAGTTGCGGACCTTCATGGATGACATCTATGTGGTTGATCGAAGGAATAAAGTCCGACTGAGAATCATTCTATGTGAAATTTCAGTATTTGAGGCCTCTGGTTGTTCCTTTTTGATTGAAGGGTTTTCGATCCTCCTTGACAAACTCCTTCAAAGATCCCGACCAAATCATATTCTAAATTATCCCAGCCAAAACATGACATTTGTCGGTTTTATGTCCATTCGTCTTATGGTAAGCACAATAATCTCCCCCTTCTTTGGTTCTAGATTTTTTATTACCTTGTAAGAAGTAGCGAAGTATAACGACCCTGACTCGACCTTCGAAAATCGGCACCCATACTTCACTTGTACTCGAATGCCGTAGATTCAAACGTCGAATCTGGCTTGTCGGAGCTTATAACACATTAAATATAACAACACAGCGGAAGAAAAGATAAATATCATATACAACTCCAATGATACAATATCCAAATATGATACAACACTGATACACAACTGCCCAACAAATATCAAAGATATGATACTACAATCCACAGTGGAAGGTAATAACACCAACAACAAAACAAACACTCCAATTTGAACTCCAAAGGAGGAACTCCAATATCAGCAACTCCGACCCCATAGCTCCAATGCTCCAAACCAATAGCTCAATCCATAAGTGAGAACCACCATCACGTTGTGCTAAGCAAGGTCAGCCGTGAACTCCAAAGACTGAACTAGCTCCAGATAATCTACTAAACCTGACTATCTAAAAAAACCCAACTCTAGACTGTCCGTGTGGAAACTTGTGGGCACCCAGAGTTTAGGAAGGGAACAATAAACTTCGGGTCAGTCGTGGGACTGGTATGAGCAAACAAAAACAGTTTATCTTTAAAACAAACAATAAAAGGATTTCGAAAACGTTGAAATCCGTAATGTTTTTTTTAGAAAATGAAACTACCATAAGGCCTCCCGCCACACATACCATGCAAACGCAGAATTGAAAGAGATTTCTCCTTATGATAGTCAAAAATGCTTGATACGCGAAAACCATTTTGATATTATTATTAGTGCATAGTGGAAAACATTTTGAAAGTATAATATTAATCTTAGCCAGCATACAACCATTATTGTATGCCTACTATAGCTACCATCCAAACAGTGGGACACCACCATAAGTAAATGGCAGGTTCTACAACTAAAACCGTACAAAGTGCGTACTGGTGATTGGATTTCCAACAAATGGTCAGGCTAAGGAACTTCCCACTGCCACATGGGTACGCCTCTGGAGGGACGTCCCGAGAACTTAACTAGCTCTCTGCCAACACAAGGTCAGGTTACCTCTGTAACTAGGTAACTACTACATGAGTATGCCACCTCCCGGTCGTTTGCGACCTTTATCTGAGGGCCCTCCATCACAAAGCAACAACCACACAGTAATGAGATTCCAGCAACCACATAGGTTAAGTATCTAGGCTCCATACCATGATACCACCTTTTTCCAGAAGGGAATGACATACCCTAAAGGGCGCGACCCTCATAACCTTGCCGCATTTTTCCTGTTTCGACCATTTTTGGTTTGTGAGGTCCTGATGCAATCTCGTCCACAAAGTTACGCTTTTTCACGAAGCCATGCTTTGATTAACAAATGATCAGTAACACTTCGTATGCCACATTACCAATTTGGGAATGTATCACTAGTAACCATCAACTACATAACCTCTGAGCTCGTACATCTCAGAGAAGGGTGTTAAGCTAAGAGAATAAATCCCCGCCACCAAACAGAAATGTATTTGATAGAAACTGGTTTTACATATCAAAGTGTACTGTCAGACACACATCCATACAAGTCCGTTCCGTGTTCGAACAGAACCGAAGGCACTTCCAAAGAAGCCCTTGCAATCCGGTTGTTCATAATGCCGATCGGACTTCCCATCACTTAGGGAATCTCTATACCAGCGCGACTCGGTGTAGAGACAATTGACGGGTTATCCTTTCGTTCTTGAAAATACCCGGTCTTCACCACCGGTCTTTAAATGTTATTCATATACGACGTATCATTATTCGGAATGGGTTATATGACACAAGGTCCTATCCCGGCTAAACCGAATAATAAGCGCAATATTTAAAACATACGGATATGGGATCTCAGTTAAGTCACAACTTAAAGTCCAAAACCTTTCTTTCAAATGGTTTAAACAAATTACCACTTCAAATCTTTTAAAGAAAAAGGTTCGTTACACAAAGTTCACCACTTTTCCACAAAGGTTCATTCATGGCTTTTCAAAACAATTTCCTTTCCAAATTGGATTAACTCATCCAATTGTTAAATCAAAATCTCTATTTATCGCTTTCAAACTCATTTCCAAAGATTCATAGCTTTTAAAAGCAATTCTCATTGCAAATCTCTTTTATATAAAAGATACACCATTTAAAATACTCTTCAATTTCAAAACAAGGTTCCACCATCTTTCACAATATTAATTCATAGCTTCCAAAACAATTCTATTTCAAATTTGAAATCTTTTCAATACAAGTTGGAAACCCTTCCTTTATATGAAAGCTATCTTTATTTGAAAACAAATAGTTTTTGTTTCGGAAAAATCCGATTACATTTATACAAGTTAAAGCCCTCCAAGTATAAAACTTGAGTTTAAATTGAAATTCCCAAAACAATACTTTTTAAATGGTTTAAAAACACATTTATAACTTGTATAACCTTTTTAAACCATAATTTCCAAATCATAGAATTCAATTTCAAATATTGAATTCAAATTTAAACCAAATTATTCAAATTTCAAAACTCAATCAAGTTATTTAGAATAACTTTTATTTTTGAAACTCATTTTCAAAAGCTTTCAATTCCAATTCCAAAACTATTTTGGATTCAAAAATTCAATTTTTAAAACCATTAAAAATCTGTGACGTAACCGATTTCCTCGCACAATCCATATTTGTGTGTGTAAGGTGCAGTCCAGGGGTTTCACACAATAGTGCAACAACATCAATTATCACATATTCAATCATAACAATATCGATAAGCGGTATATTCCAATAAACCTTATATTATACACATATTCATAGATAAATAAGTTACATCACAAATGAAAAAACTACATCACAGATGAATAAATTACATCACATATGAATAAATTACATCACAGTTTACAGCACAAATCAGAATAATTCGTATCACAAAGCATCACATATGAGGAATATCAAACCATTCAAACATTCAATAGAATCCAAACATTCATAATAAAATTTATTAGTCATCTGATTAAATTAAATCAGATTAATTACTTATGAATAATTTACTAATCATGGTTAATTAATATAAATTAATTACAAATTCTTTTAATTAATTAACCTTTAACCATTTATTATTAATTAATCATCCTTAATTAATCAATAAATCAACCTTTAATCAATAATAATTTACTGCTAATTATTTAATTATCCTTTAATTAATTATCCTTAATTACATTAATTAAATTAACCCTCAATTAATTATCCTTTAATTAATTAGTCCTTAATTAATTAATTATTTATCCTTAATTGTTAATTAATTATTTCTTAATCAACATTATTAATAAATCATTAATTAATCCTTAATTATAAATTAATTTAATTATCCTTTAATTAGTTACTTCTTAGATTAATAATTTATTAACCTTTAATTAACTAATTATTCTCAAATTAATTACCTTAATTAATTTGTCACATTAATTAATCATTCCATAATTAACTAACCTTTAAACACTCGATTATTCAAGCTTTAAAACCATTAATTATTCACCCGCAATCACTTATATTAAGTAATTTTAAATCATCAAACCATAATTTAACTTTTAAGGTAAACCATTACTTAATTATGGTTAACATATACATTTACCTTTTTAATTAACCACCTAATTACATTTCAAATAAAATTTAAAGTAACTTAAGAATTTAACTTCATACATTTAAGTTAAACAAATGATACAATTCTTAAATCAATTATCTAAAAACATTCATTTATTACATAAAGAGATAGATTTTTAAGAATGGATTTAACTTGATTTATTTTTAATTTAAAAACTTGTTTTAAACATTCACTATGGGTTCAACCCAGTATAAACTCCAGCCAGATTTTCGAAATCTCGAGCAAACTTCTATTTTTTGTTCTAAACTTTGTTTTTGACTTAAATTTTAATCCTGTTAAAAACTTATAACACTCACGAGCTCAAACCCAAATCCACCCGAGTAAACCCCCAAGCCCATCACAAATTTTCTCGAGCACTTCAAACCACTCACGTTTCCATTTTCTTTGAGTCGACCCACCATTCTCTCGTGCTCGAACACGAGCCGTCTTCTTCCCCATATAGATCAAAACCACCCAGACATATGAGTGCCCATGTGTGTTGAATATGTGCTTATATGATTTTTGTTTGATGATAATAAACATATATACATTCAGTTAAATGTATTTGTTAATATACTATTTTATTTTCACAGATTAAATAAATATTTGTTGAATAAATTAAATAACACAGAATTTGAATTCAAATAGAAATTTTATTCAAACAGATATTTATTACAATTTTGAATAGTGCAATTTCAAGCTCTCACTATAAATATACAACTTTGATTACAATACATCACAATTTTACATTTACAGTTAACCTCACTACATATCACTCACACTCGTATTTATCTTCAACTGCATTCCAGTTTGAATCCAGCATCTGAGCAATCTGCAAAAATATCCACTAACGCAGTAAAATTGAAAATAAAATATTTTTTCAATATAAAATAAAAGATGAATTTTGAAAATAATATTTGCCTCAGTTATTTGGGTTGTTCGTCACCATTTAAATTTGAATTCATCATACACAAACAACTTGTGACATACACAGTGTATCACTGTATATGTCACAAGGCCGTGCACACCGATATGCACTTCATTGATTTACAGGGACAGGTGAGCACAGGTCAAACCCAAATAAAAAGCCGGGTTCAACTCACGTGCAATAACATAAAAGTCACAACTCTCAGCACAAGGTCAAACCCGAGTTTTAAAACTGGATTCAACTCAGGTGCGAATCAAAAGTACACATGAATGCTATGTTCAAACATGACACAGCCTCAAACCAGCATCAAAGCAAATACAACTACAATGCAAACAATGTAAACAGTGAATAACATGGACTGCAACATTCAAGTGAATATAGAGAACAAGCTGCATGAATACAACATGAAGCACTGCAACTCAAGGAGATAGTCGACCAACAGTATCAAGCTCATGTATGCAACAGGTTCAAGGCCAGAATGACCATAAGAGAATGCAAACAACCAACTACATGCAGGAGAACAAAGACCAAGTGCAGCATCAGTGAAGCCAAAGCATGATACAGATGAACAAAATGACCAAGTGCAACTTGAAACAACAATGAGTGCATGCTACAACAACAAAGACCACAGCTACTACACAACACAGACCAAAGAAGAAGAAAAGGAACAGTGACCATTTTTTTTCACAGGCCAAAGAAGAAGAAAAGGATCGGGTTAAAAAATAAAAGGGCCGCCCGTGTGTTTATTTTAAAGGGCTTTATTTTATTTAATTAGGGTTTAAGTTTAAACTGTTTTTAGTTTGTTGTTTTTTAATTGTTGTTTTTACTTTTCGAGTCTTTGTAAATCACCACCTAGGTTTAGGTAGTGTCAGATTGTCTAGTTAGAATTAGTTCAGTGAGCAGGGTGTGCGAGTTTGCAAAGCTCTATAGGCGGGAGCAGAGTTTGCGAGTTTGCAAAGCTCTATAGGCAGGAGCAGAGTTTGCGAGTAAACGAAACTCTATAGGCGGGAGCAGTGTGTGCGAGTCTAGTAGAGTGTTTGTGAGCGGGAGCAAATGTTTGCGAGTCTAGTAGAGTGTTTGTGAGCGGGAGCAAAAGGGTCTGCGAGTCTAGTAGAGTGTTTGTAAACGTGATACTGTTTAATTCTAATAGAAATCTGGGAATGCAGCAGTAGGTAGGGGTTGTCAAGCTGGGTAAATTTTGTGTGTGATTTACTCTTCAGCATATTTATTTCTTCAGTTTGTTTCTGTGTTTAATTCGAGAAAATTTGCTATAACCCTATTCACCCCCCTCTAGGGTTAATCTAGATCCTACAAGTGGTATCAGAGCGCGGTATTTTGTTTTTAACTCTAGAGTCACGAATTCACCGAATAATGCTTTTTCTGAGGGGCAATCTATTGCTAGGCCACCCATGTTTAACGGGAACGATTATGCTTATTGGAAAGTTAGGATGGGTATCTATCTTAGTTCTGTTGATTATGATGTTTGGGATATTATTGAAACTGGCTATAAATCTCCCACTATAATCGTTGGTGATACTGAGATTCCTAAACCTAAGGATAGGTGGGATGCTAACGATAAGAGATTGAAAACGACAAATGCTAAAGCCATGAATGGTTTGATATGTGCTCTTGATAAAAATGAATTTAATAGAATTTCTCATTGTACAACAGCACAAGAAATTTAGCACACTTTGGAGGTGACACACGAAGGAACTTCTCAAGTCAAGGAGTCTCGTTTAGCCCTATTCAGCAATGAATACGAGAACTTTGTGATGGACAAAGGCGAGAGCATAAAGTACATGTTTGGACACTTTTCAACTTTGGTATACAACGCTAGAGCGCTTGGGAAGGTATTCACTGAGGTAGAGCTGGTGCGGAAGGTGCTACGAGTTTTACCAATGAACTTTGAGGCAAAAGTCACGGCAATACAAGAATCGAAAGATCTGAGTAAGCTAAGCATGGAGGAGTTGATTGGCAACTTGATGACATATGAGCTTGAGCTAAAAGCAAAGGAGGAACGCAACAACTCCGAACCAAAGAAGAAGACGATTACCTTAAAGAGCAAAGAAGAACGCGATGAAGAAGAAGAAGATCCGATTGAAGAGCTTGCAATGGCTGTCAATAATCTTAGAAAATGGTCTAGATTCAAGCCATGCAAGAAGAAAACAAGTCATAATAGGCCAAAAGATTCTGACCATTCCGATAATGAACCAACGTGCTTTAACTGCAAGAAGCCCGGACACTTCATACAAAAATGCCCACTTCTCAAAAACAACAAAGGAAAGAAAAAGAAGAAAAAGGCTTTTGCAGCGACTTGGGATGATGAAGAAGGAGAGGAAGTTTTGGATAGCAGCTCAGAGGAGGCTAACTTGTGTCTTATGGCAAAATCAGATTCAGAAGCAAGCTTCGAGGAATCTAGTGAGGCAGGTGAGTATTCCTATAGAGATCTTGTTTTTATGTGTCTTGATCTTACTAAGGTAGTGGATACTCTTGAATCTAAAATTGAAAAACTGAAATCTGATTGGAGAGAATTTGCTCGTGAAAATTTTAGGTTAAAAACTGAACTTGAAAATATTCAAAACCAAGAATGTAAAAAATGTAAGATTTTAGATTCAGAATTATCAAAACTTAGGAATAACTTTGAGAATCTTGAAAAAGAAAACTTGAATCTTAAGGAAAACATTGACACTAGGAAAAAGGATTTTATAAACAGATGCACCTCACTTGTAACTGAAAACACAACATTAAAAACCAAAGTCCAAAATCTTGAGAAATCTCTGAATAACTTTTCAAAAGGAGAAAAATCTTTCAAAATGTTATTGGGAAATCAAATTTTTGCTAACAACAGAAAAGGACTAGGTTTTGGGAAATCACAAGATGATGATAATGCAAAAGGTAAAAGTGTCTTTGCTCGATCTGAAATAATTGGACATAATAGTCATAGGAACAAGAACACAAAATTTAATCAAGTCAATTTAATGTGTAAAATTTGTAGAAAATTTGGACACAATCAAAATAATTGCTGGTATAGACCTAAACACGTGAAAACTATACCAATTTGGGTTCCAAAAGGCACAAATATAAAATCCTTGAAAGTCAAACAAATTTGGGTGCCAAAAGGAACATATATAAATAGTTTTGGGTCTCCACAAACATATTTTTCATGTTCTGCCACTAACAACCATGGACCTATAAAAACAAATAGGTCACAAAAATCTTTCATCGTGTAGGTGTGGCGGCAGGCTAAGGAACAACAACAGTGTTCTCTGGATTTTGGCTGTTCCAGAAACACAACGGGCAACAAAGCAAAGTTCCTTAGCCTAGTATAAAGGTGACAGAATCACAATGGACAACGATGAAAAATTATCGTAAAGGTAAAACAGGTAAATATGTTTTGAACGATATATTAAATGTGATAATCTGCACCATAATCTGAATTAAATCAGCCAATATTGAGATGAACAAAAGATGATGATTTTGATTCTATGACTTTTTCAAAATATTGACCAATCATCTTTAAATAGAATTACTTGGAGTAATTATGATGGTTGACTAATTCGGACTTACTTGATATGATCCTACATGACTTGTTCTTATTTATGACCTTGTTTTGTGCTTAAATGATGACCAATCAGATTTTCAACTTTGAACTAATCCATATAAATTTGTTCGGTCAAATGATGGTATTTTATTGATCTTTGATTACTCATGCTACACGTAGATATATTTGTTTTGACATTTTGGTCACTGCTTGTAAATTTGCACGTTTTCAATTTCATGTGAAAGCTATTAAAAAGGATTTTAAGAAATTGTTGAAACTTCAAGAAATTGGTTTTTGATATAATTATGATGTTGATTGACTGTTGATTACTCATGAATATAACTGTTTATCCTAAGGTTTCTGAAATTAACACTATGATATTTGTTTGAGTGTTAACATAGCTTCATTTCAAATTTCATTCTGAGATAGTTTGTTGAAATTTCACAAATCTGGTCTTTGACATCCAACGAGTGAATATTGAGTGAAATTTAAATTCAGATGCAGATTACACTGGTAATATAGTTGATAGAAAATTTATTAGTGTAACGTGATTAATTTTTGAAACATTCATTTGCTGCATCGTTTTTTTTTTCAAAGAAAATATCTGCATATATTTCACTTGAAATAATTTTTCAAATAGCAGAATTTTTTCTTCATATAACCCCTTCGATAAAATCATTTTTGACCATATTTTCAGATTAGTCACTTTTATTTGATTTTAAATGACAAATTTTGACTAATCTAACTCCCTAATGATTATCGAAAGGATCAATAGTGATTGAAAAAGTGATGAGTGTCGATATTTGTCATACATTACTCAAGACAATATATTTAGAAAAATTTCTTTAGAATTTCATAACAAGAGTTATAAAAACTTTTTGTTGGGTAAAATTCCATGATCATTTCTATTTCTATCATCTTTCTATCGACCATCACTCATCAAAATCATATATAGTATGTAAATTTGTGGTAGTTTACAAAGGAAATTATTCGTTCTTCAATTTATTATTATAAAGGAAATTATCTGTGCTTCAATTTATTATATTCTTCAATAAAAATAAATATCCAAAGTATTCACTCTCATTTAAAAGTCCTCATGGTTATGCATGGGTGAATTACTTGGATTTTTGATTATGTGCTTCCATGCTCATTTAAAAGTCCTCACGGTTATGCATGTATGGAACGCATATCAAAATTAATTAATTAAATAGACAAGTTGATTCTAATCCCATTTAAAAGTCCTCACGGTCATGCGTGGTTAGAAGATACTTGATTTCATTTTTAAATAAAAATTGTGAATACTACTAATCTCATTTAAAAGTCCTAATGGTTATGCATGGTTAGTAGATATTCAAATTTCCTGAAATAAATATACCACAAATAGACAGAACTGTATGGTTTTTTGATGATTTTATCCCCATCATTTCTGAAAGTGGAATATGCGTCTGACAAGGGTAATTATGATTTTTGTTTGAGTTTTATTGAAATTTGATATTTATATTCAATTGAGTTAAATGTTTGATTCATGTCTGTCACTTCATCCCTATTTTTATAACACTGTTATTCTTTTGCTGATAACAAAAGGTGGAGAGAAAAGTTAAGATTTTGTCAAACAGAATCAAGCAAACATCAAATAATTTTCCATTTGCATCTAGGCTCATTTATATATTTCTATTTGTATGCATATATGTAGGGGGAGTATTGTGTAGAGAGGGAGCATTTAAATAGGGGGAGCAAATTGAACGATCAAATACATTTAATACATTCAAAATCTTAAATATATGTTCGTTATCATCAAAAGGGGGAGATTGCTGAATATGTGCTTATATGATTTTTGTTTGATGATAATAAACATATATACATTCAGTTAAATGTATTTGTTAATATACTATTTTATTTTCACAGATTAAATAAATATTTGTTGAATAAATTAAATAACACAGAATTTGAATTCAAACAAAATTTTTGTTCAAACAAATATTTTTTACAATTTTGAATAGTGCAATTTCAAGCTCTCACTATAAATATACAACTTTGATTACAATACATCACAATTTTACATTTACAGTTAACCTCACTACATATCACTCACACTCGTATTTATCTTCAACTGCATTCCAGTTTGAATCCAGCATCTGAGCAATCTGCAAAAATATTCACTGACGCAGTAAAATTGAAAATAAAATATTTTTGCAATATAAAATAAAAGATGAATTTTGAAAATAATATTTTCCTCAGTTATTTGGGTTGTTCGTCATCATTTAAATTTGAATTCATCATACACGAACAACTTGTGACATATACAGTGTATCACTGTATATGCCACAAGGCCGTACACACCGATATACACTTGATTGATTTACAGGGACAGGTGAGCACAGGTCAAACCCAAATAAAAAGCCGGGTTCAACTCACGTGCAATAACATAAAAGTCACAACTCTCAGCACAAGGTCAAACCCGAGTTTTAAAACTGGATTCAACTCAGGTGCGAATCAAAAGTACACATGAATGCTATGTTCAAACACGACACAGCCTCAAACCAACATCAAAGAAAATACAACTACAATGCAAACAATGTAAACAGTGAAGAACATGGACTGCAACATTCAAGTGAATATAGAGAACAAGCTGCATGAATACAACATGAAGCACTGCAACTCAAGGAGATAGTCGACCAACAGTATCAAGCTCATGTATGCAACAGGTTCAAGGCTAGAATGACCATAAGAGAATGCAAACAACCAACTACATGCAGGAGAACAAAGACCAAGTGCAGCATCAGTGAAGCCAAAGCATGATACAGATGAACAAAATGACCAAGTGCAACTGGAAACAACAATGAGTGCATGCTACAACAACAAAGACCACAACTACTACACAACACAGACAACAAGTAATACAAACGCACATATATGAAGATCAATATCAAATGAAGACTCATGAACAACCTGAACCAAACCCAGTACATCTGACTCAAACCAAATGCACCAGTGCAACAACTCGAGATTTCAATAATAGAAATACTACAGTGCGAACAAATGCAAGCAACTTGAGCTTCAGAAAGTGATGTGAATACAACTCGAATGAATGCAAGTTCATATGTACAGCAACCCAACAACAAAGACAACAACCAATCCAATGAACAAAGACCACAAGTACAATGCAACAATGTGCACAGATCAGATACAAACCAAGATACCAGAGAACAAGATTGCCACCAACACAATATGAATGAACTCGCAGCAGACACACATAAATGAGAAGATCACAAAGACTTGTCACTAACACAAATGAAAACCAAATGCACAATGTCACAGCAAACTGGCACCAACTAGAAGATCAACTCGAAGCGATTGACCACAAACAGCAATCGAGCTCGAAGTAGTGACAGTAAACAAGTCCAAGAATAACAATGCAGACGCAAATAATCAACGCAGTATAAAAATGAAAAAGTGCGTATCTTTGAAATGGTCATCACGAAATGAATCAAAGCGAAGACCGAAGCCAGCAATAAAAATTCACGAAATCAGTATTGTCAAAGTCAATCAAGCGTTCACCGTGATAGCCAAGCAAATTGACCAAGTCACAAATCAAAACCGTGTGTGCCAAGCATCAAAAATACGAAAGTGACGAAGTCAGAGATCAATCTCAGCATCAAAGTGAAATCAAACGGCCGAAGACGAATTCAAACAATTTTGGTACGAACGCAAAAATAGGAATTCGAATCCTATGTAAGCCCAATCATCATCGGCAATTTATTCATCGAGTTTGAGCAAGCCAAAACCAGCAAAGCAAAAGGAGCGAAGTACATACCCAAAAACGCAGAACGAACTCGATCCAAATTGAAGAGCCGAGAGCAAATCGAAGGGCATCGAAGCCTACTATCGAACTGTATCAAGCGGCGCGCTTCAATTTGCAAGAATCCTAATTTTGGAAGCAAGGAGAAAAAGAGCCGAAGCCCTAATTGAGTTGCAAAGAGGAACGACGACCATTTTTTTTCACAGGCCAAAGAAGAAGAAAATGATCGGGTTAAAAAATAAAAGGGTCGGCCGTGTTTTTATTTTAAAGGGCTTTATTTTATTTAATTAGGGTTTAAGTTTAAACTGTTTTTAGTTTGTTGTTTTTTAATTGTTGTTTTTACATTTCAAATCAAATTCTTTGTAAATCACCACCTAGGTTTAGGTAGTGTCAGATTGTCTAGTTAGAATTAGTTCAGTGAGCAGGGTGTGCGAGTTTGCAAAGCTCTATAGGCGGGAGCAAAGTTTGCGAGTAAGCAAAGCTCTATAGGCGGGAGCATAGTTTGCGAGTAAACGAAACTCTATTGGCGGGAGTAGGGTGTGCGAGTCTAGTAGAGTGTTTGTGAGTGGGAGCAAATGTTTGCGAGTCTAGTAGAGTGTTTGTGAGCTGGAGCAAAAGGGTCTGCAAGTCTTGTATAGTGTTTGTAAGCGTGATACTGTTTAATTCTAATAGAAATCTGGGAATGCAGCAGTTGGCAGGGGTTGCCGAAGCTGGGTAAATTTTGTGTGTGATTTACTCTTCAGCATATTTATTTCTTCAGTTTGTTTCTGTGTTTAATTCGAGAAAATTTGCTATAACCCTATTCACCCCCCTCTAGGGTTAATCTAGATCCTACAATGTGCACCTGCACCACTGCCTCGATCACCTCCGGCCATCCTTGTCGCCATCTACAAGTCGAAAACGACCTCCTCAGACCAACTGACCACCCAGAACAACCAACGACGTCGTAACTCAAAATCGAGCTACCCACCACCAACCTGGAACTAACCCAGACATAAAAAAACACCTCGTTCATCCTCCTCCGTCCATCAGACAACGCGTTGCCTCGCCTAGAGCTGCACCGCAGTCCCCTTCTTCATTTCCCCAAGTTGCGATTCACTCCGATCAACCCACGTCGCTACACGATGTCGATGAACACATCGATCAAACTGGGTTCTTAAACCCTAGAATCTTGTCGTGCAATTACTTTGGTTGTTAATAAATTTAACTGTTATTTTTCTGGTGAACTTTGTCTCGTTGGTAAGCTGTGACTTCGATCCCGAGCTTTGAATCGTAATTGATCGCCGATAATCAAAAACATACCCAAAACTGTTCAACTAAGCATATCTCAATAACTACTATATTAAAAATCATGTTTTCTTCATCAAAAATCATATTTCCCAAATTTGAATACAAATATACAACCCAATCTTGGAATTAAAATACTTCAATTTTTGTTTAAAATTGATTCTCCACTATATATTCCTATTTTTCAATTAATTATTTTCTGATTTTATTCATAAGTATTTTTAAAATCAAGATTTAGATAACACAAAGATTTTCCTTCAAAAAAATTACAATATGAATCTGCTTATACATTTTTTCTTGAATTTTTTTAAGGAACTGTTACTTAACATAGCCATATAGATATACATCTACAGGCATGCACACTTATTCACAGACACAATATACCTATATTCAACATGCAAGCACAAGTTTTATCACATATTAACATATCATCACATGTAATCAAGATGTACCAGATTTAAAGATTTGGGATGTAATTTGCTCACCTGAATTTGGAAGCAGAGAACCAGATTTTGTTTTACTGAAGTTTGATCTTTTATATGTTGAATTATCTTGCTTTGATTCTGCATTTTGATTTAAATTTGTCGATCTGAAGTTTGCTCACTTGACTTCGAACAGAAAAGCAAAGCCTGGAATTGCATCTGATCTTGAACTTGATCTGATTCCAGGTTGTAGATTTTAAATTGCTAAAATGATTTTTTACTTTTGTTTTAGATCTGAACCGAGCTTTGTTTTTTGAGTTGCTTCTAGCTTTGATTTCAGGTTTGTTTGTAATCTGCAGTTCCAGGTTGAAGACTTTGCTTTGCCTGATTCCAAATTTTGATTTCATGGCTTTATATTTTGTTTTTTTCCTTTCTGGTTTGATATATTTGGTTTTGATCTGAGTTTTGTTTTAGGTTGAAATGCATTCATATCTCAGTTTTTGTTTGAATTTTGTTTGAGATTTTCTTTTTTTTGAACTGTTTTGAAATTTCAGATTTAAGAAAATGTTTTACTTAATTCAAATTAGAAGATAAATGCCACTTGTTCAATTAATTCAACACTTGTCAATATTTGTGTCAATATTTACAAATGTATTTTGCATGTCCTTGTATATTTACAAATGTCTTAAAAATGCATTTCTTATGTTTCAACCCTTGTCTTATCTTTTTTATTTACATAGATTTAAGTCTTTATCAATTTTGTTTATATCCCTAATTTACATTATTTTGTAGGTTTTATTTTAAACCTTGTGTTAGTATAAATTCATTTTTTTTTTAATATTTTTATACAAACTCAATTCAAGAAATTTTTAAAAAAGAAAAGATATAAACTTTTTATTCAACTCTTATTTTCAAGATGTTTAGTTTTGAATTCCAAACCAAAATTCTATTTACAATATCTTTCTATATATTTATTTCAAAATTTCAAATTAGTCCAAAATTAAATTTATGATCGATATATCATCCAAAATATTTATTTCTGAAATTCCAATTGGAAATTCAATTTAAAAATCATATTCATGTATGTTTATATTAATAAACAAACAAATATCTATTAATTTTTTTTCCAAAAATACCAGATTTATTCAACATTTAATTTCAAAAATTAAATTAATTACCAAATTAAACTTGGCTAAAATTCGAAAATGTTACACGAAGTTTCCTCTATCTTTAGCCGTGCCAAAAATATAAGAAAGGGGTTATTCAATGCCACATAGTTGAATTTTGGTATCCCCTCCCATCTTCCTCTTCTATTTTCATCCCACCTCGGCTTTTTGTTAGGGTGATCATAGATAAATTTTCCTCCTTCCTTCATTGGCTGGGATTTCTTCTTAGCATGGTATATTTCATCCATACAGATAAACTTATCAGTCTGGAAATGAAAATCTTGCAGATCCCTATACCAATGGACATAGTGTTCCTTCTAGAAGCGGGTTTATGCAATTAATCCTGAGCGCACTACCATTAGTTTTTCTCTATTAATCATTTTTCTACCATTAGTGCTTCAATGTTGAATCTTTTCAAATACTCACCAAGCAATTCTCCTGGTTTTTGTCTGACATTTGTCGGTACACTAAAGTTAATAGTAGGATCTTTGCATATGTAGAATTGTGCTGAAAACTCGTAAGAAAATTGGTTCCAAGAGCAAATGGTTTTCTCTCTTTAGTGCATCTACCATTTAGTGGCTGCTTCTTGGAAAGTTGTAGGGAAGAGTCTATAACGCACTGCTCCAAAAGACTTGTTCAAATCCATTTGTCTCTCAAAAGCCAGAAGATGGTCACCGGGGTCAGTGGTTTCATTATACTTTAATGATGGGATTTTGATGTGCGACGGAATTTGAACATACATTATTTCCTCTATAAATGAAGCTTCACAAGGATTATTGTTTACCCTAGGGTCAAGGATCCTCTTCCCTTTAAGATCAAGCATGTCTTTTACTATTTTTAGCCATATCTTTTAGGTATGCTTCATCATTACGATAATCCCTTTTGTAGGGCTTGTATTTTTTACCTGAAATTAAGTTGCCTGACTGTTTGGAAGAATTTCTTATTCACCTTTCTTGGCTCTCTCTTTGATGATTTATCTTAATTTCGTTTCCTAGAAGTTCGGGGAACACACTATTGACCCTTCATTTTGAATTTCTTACTTTCTTTGCAGACCCATGATGCGTTTAACCTTATGTTTGCTTTAGAGTAGTGAGGCGTCTATAATACTCCTTAGAGATTCCATTTCTTCTCTTCCTTTAGTAAATTTTGCTATTTTTAAGGACTTATGAGAAAGAACCTTCTCTAGAAGTTCCTACGTCATTGTAAGCCATTGTGTTAGATCTCGAATCTTGGCTCACTGTCTAGTGGCTTCATGGTGTCGAAGGCTGGCCAATTTCCACATTTTCTTAACTAAAGTTTGGAGTGACATTTTCCTCTAAGTTTATTCATTTCACAATCTCTTTGTTCGAAACATCGATCGTCTTAGCTCTTACCAGTTTCCTACAATAAAATTATACATAATTAGTTTCTAAGTAAGGAAATAACGGACTGGAGTTTCGAGCCCTCATTCCAGCACCAAAATGTTTAGCCAAAAATTAGTTTAACACCCAAGGTGTTGCATAAGATTGTATTGTTCAAAATGGTCCCAATAATGCCCATGGGCTTTAATATAGCAATGAGACTATTCAAAAGTTCATTTCATATGTTCAAGGGTAGAATAGGAAAGTCACTTGATTGCATAACAATCCATAATTTTTTTAATGGACTAAATAGGTAATTTACATATAGTAGAAATCTATATTCATATATCAATGAGCATAATAGTCATTATGCAAAGTAATCATTTATTTAGGTAGGGCTTAAATGGCTTTGTTCAAATAGTCAACGCGCAAGTCCAAATCCAAATCCAAGTCCAAAGATAAGTTATATGCATGTCCATTCTAATAATAGTCAAAGATACATATGTCGAAGGCATAACGCTATGCAAAGTTTATTATCCAAGTTTTTATGTGCAAACATTACAATGTATCAAGAAATCCCCAAATTAATTTAGGGTTTATAACTTTGTAATTTAAGGCTTATTATACCGATGACATTCGGCATCCTTCTTCATATTGATGACATTCAACATCCCTTTTTTATATTGATGATATTCGGAATCCTTCTTTGTACCGATGATATACGATATCCTTTATAACTGTAGACATTCGACATTCTTTATGTCCTTTGAAGTTCAACATTCTTTGTTTCTTGTAAAGTTCGAGACCACTTGCCATTTATAGATTGCTTTATAACAGTCATAGTTGTAAAGGCTCAATATCCATTGCTTGTTTCATAAAGTCTCGATATAACCTCTTCGTGACTATTTATTCAATATCTCTTAATGATGCAACACCCCTCTTTATTATTCATTCTATTACCACTTTATGTTGTAGTGGTTCAAAAACTCCCTTTGATTGTCTTTAGGTACGATATCCTTTGTACCATAGTATCTTGGTACTTGTTGATATTTGACACCACTTTGGGCTTACTATATGCTCGCTATCTTTAGAAATAATTGTTTGGAACATGTAATCTCTTCCTCCTTACATGCTCAACAACTTCTATAGTTGTTGAAGCTCGATACCTCCTCTTTCTTCATTCAAGCTCGATAACACTTGTTGCTCGACATCCATAGTCGATACCTTAATGTGATATTTACTCGAGAGATGTCATGACATAAATAGATAAAGACAAAACATAGGTTAGACATAAATCCTGATGTGAGGGAAACTATCTCAAAATATAGTATATCGAAACTATACACATATATAAAATAGAAAGCTACTAAGGCACATTTGGTCATCTCCACAAATTATGGCTTAATTGTAATCCGGATAGCACTAGAGTACCACCTGTCACAGTATATTTAACAACCCTGGTTTTGAAGATTACCTATTAATATTGCACGACAGAATCGTGATGGGCCCATAACCCACGTCCCACGTTGAGGCCCACACTAACAAAGAGTAATACTGGGTAATACCCTCTGATAATACAGAGAATAGAGCTAGTTAGTAGCGACCACCTACAGCCTTGTCTTAATATCTATTGAATACGTCGATAAATGCTCTAATTTTTTTCTAATTCAAGTGGATCGACATATCCAATAAATACCTAATGCAAAGCCATAGGTGGCTATGATCTATCAGAACAAAATACAACAACTCAAATGTATAACACATCATAGAACAACAAATATATATATATACATATACATATATACTGATACATCCCAATACAATACAAATAATCCATCATAAGTGCTATGATGACCATAATATACAAGCGAGTCAAAAGAATATACTTATCAAATTAGAAAACAAAAAGGACTACAAAAAAAGCTATATCAAAAAGAGCTAGCAGAATAGTCCATGCGGAAGCAGAATAGGCTAAGTCCAAATATACCTAACTTGAAACACCTCGGTCTGACCCGTGTATAAAATACACGGGTCAATCTAATTAAACATAGTTATAATTTAATATGAACAAGTACTCTCCAAAACTAGGGTTGTTATAGTACACTTTTAGAAAAATGTACCAAGGTCGATAACCTTTCAATCCAGACTGGGCTACCCCTTACTGAATAGTACCAAATATGTAAACGCCATGGTTGCCGACCAATAATCATTTCGAGTCACTAGCATACATAAATGGGTAAGTATCGATCTAGATTGAGTGATAACCATACCCTAACGACAGCAAACTATAAAGCCTTGTGGCATATCCCATATTTTAGTCATTTCGGAGTGTGAGGTCTGAGGCTACGTTTTACCTTTTTAGCAAATCCTACTTGGAATGCTAACACTTCCCACTAGGAGATAATGAAATGCCAGTATTTATCCATACAAGTTGTTAAGGATAAGAACAAACAAAAGGCACTACTTCTATTACATTCTCAGGGTTAGTAGCAACTAATCCTTGTACTTTAAAGAACTCCATCTTCGATCATCATCTTCAATATGCGTAAAAACCCTACCACGGTACCCATATTACAAAGAACATTATAAATAATGTCGTCTAATAATACGGAGAATACGGCTTGTTAATGATGACCAAATATGAATATGTCTTTAATCTAACACTAACACGTCACACTTACTCTTTTTGCTAATTATCTGGAATGAAATTTTTGATGTGAATCGGTTTAAAGAAATAACACATCGGCTTCTCAGAATCAAAACAATACATCATACAATAACAATCACAGATCACAGTGGATAGTTTATGTCATATACAATGCAAAAGGCGAGTCAACAAAATGAAATACTAGACTTGCATAATATACATCTGAAATAAGTCACCGTATCTCAAATTATATATCCCATAATACGTCATGTGAATATATACAACATAAGATAAATTAAGATGTCAAAATGTCTATCATCCGCTAGCATGCCTACCTAAAAAGCCTGAGCATCCTTAAAACCTGAAAAATCTCGGCCTGACCCAAGTATTATAAAATCAACGGGTCGGATCATCTCTAAATATTCACAAGAGTGATAACAGGATGTAACATAAGGTATATGGTACTATAAATGTAAATTAGTTACATAAATGATTTAACACGAAACTTATCACAAAACTCAAGAACATTTTAAATCCAAAAACACTAGAAATCCATGATATCCAAAACAAAACATATTGATCACCTAGATCGTTTATACCGATCATAATGATTGTCCATACAAGGGAAATAAACTTGTATCACTCATGCTAATCTGATACTAAGATCGTCCATACCGTAAAACAAACCTAGCCAGTAACCAGGAGTTGTCCGTACAGATCCAAACGATTGTAGAAACACATAGCACGACAAAAAAGAATTTCAAAGAAATTCATAAGTATATCTTGTATGAATATGTGCTTATATGTTTTTGTTTGATGATAATAAACATATATATTCATTTAAATTATTTGGTAATGTACTATTTTGTTTTTCATAGATTAATTAAATATTTGTTAAATAAAATAAACTACATAGAATTTGAATTCAAACAGAACAAGTTACACAGAATTTGAATTCAAACAGAAATTATATTCAAACAAATATTTATTACAATCTTGAATAGTACAAATTCAAGCTCTCACTATACATATACATTTTTGATTACATCACAATTCAGTTTACATTAATAACCTCACTACATATCACTCACACTCGTATTTTGTCTTCAACTGCATTCCAGTTTGAATCCAGCATCTGAGCAGTCTGCAAAAATATTCACTAACGCAGTAAAATTGAAAAAGAAATGTTTTTGCAATATAAAATGAAATACGGTTTTTGAAAATATTATTTGCTTCAGTTATTTGGGTTGTTCGTCATCATTCACACTTGAATTCATCACACACGAACAGTGTGACATGCACAGTGTATCACTGTACATGCCACAAGGCCGTGCACATCGGTATACACTTGATAATGCTATAGGGACAGGTGAGAATAGGTCAAACCCAAATGAAAAGCTAGGTTCAACTCACATGCAATATATTCAAAATCACGACACGAGCACAAGGTCAAACCCGAGTTTTGAAACTGGATTCAACACAAGGCAACATGACATGAATGCAACGAAGACCAACAGCAAAATGGACTGCAACAATCATGTATGCAGACCAATCAAAAACACAGTCAAGCTTAATGAAACATGCACAAGACAAGAAGTTCTGCTACTCATATGAAACAGGGCAGTTCACATGTCAAAACAAGTCGATGCAACATGAACAAACCCAATTCAATATGACTGAGAGAAGTGCCACAAGATCACCGGGCAAATAGACCAGAAGTACAACATGACCAATGAACAAAGAACAGATGACACAGACTCAAGCAAGTTACAACAACAAACCCAAATGTCCAGCAAACATGAAGTGAATCAAGTCTCGACCAAAACCAGTGCATGAAACATGGTGTACAAGCTCAATGAAGATTGCAGCAAAATTCAGCAATCCAAATAACACAATGACCAAAACACAAGTACAAGCAGCAGTGTGTAACTCGAGAGTGTACACAAGTGAAACCAGGAAAATCATGACATCAAGTATGATCAAGACCAAATGCAAACAGCAGTATACAAGTACAGGCCACAAAATGTCAATGCAAGCACAGCCTCAAAAATGAAACAAGACTAAAACCAGTCAACAGTGAATGAGAAGACTACTATGCAGTGTACTGTAATACAACAGTGACATGCACATCAACTACGAGCCCGAGTGAAACCAAACCGAACATGTCCAGTTACAAGCTACAAATACCAATGATATAAGAGAGGTAACAGCATGGTACAATGCATAAATGACTACAGAATATACATGAGACTCAGTGGTGAATCAAAAATATCGGCAAACATCAACAAGTTAATGTATGCATCAGTGACCAAATATGAAGTACACAAGTACAAGATCAACACAGCAGTCTCAAGTGACACAGTTGCAAACAACATGAATATCACAAGTAACAGTATGGTTAAATGTCACAAGCATGAACAATCCAGTATGGAAAATGAATGGAGAAAGAGCAAGTGCAACAAAATGGATGCAGCGACATCAGATGTAAACAGTGAACAATAATGCAATGAAGACAATACTTGAAACCGAGTAAGTACAAGCTGATACATGATAAATCAGACAAGCTCGAAGTCAAAAACCAAGAAGTGTCGAAATCGTGAATATATAAAGAAGTCAAGTGATAAAAATTCAAGTGCGTATGCAGTATTGACGAAGTCAAAAATCAACACCGTGATGACCATGAAATTGATTTAAAGCCGTATCAATCAAGTAAGTATCGAACGCATCGAAATCAAAGCCGTGCGCATCAAGGTTGAAGTTATATCAGGAAAATCGTGTGCATCAAGCAATAGAAAATCAGGAAAGTATCGAATTGATACGAACGAATTCAAGTATACTCGAACTCATATAAATACCAAACTCAAGTGATCATCATCGGCATCGAGTTTAAGTACAAAAATCATAATAGCACAAACAGAGAAACTACATACCGAATCAACAACTCGATCATCAGAGAACGAGCAAGAGAAAGTCAACCAGAATCAATCATCAGAGAACGAGCGCGAGCAAGAGCATCACAAAACAGAGCCGAAGCCTTAATTCGAGAAAGAAGCTGAAGCCCTAATTTGACAAAGGGATCGGCCGCAATTGTTTCAAAAGGAAGAGAAAAGGACCGAAGCCCTAATTCGACAAAAAGGAATGGGCCAAGCACAAGAAAAAGGATCGGCCACATTATTCTTCACAAACAAGAAGTGGATCGGGTTAAACAATGCAAATGGGCCAGCTGTTTTATTAAAGGGTTTTAGTTTTTAGTTAAGGTTTTATTAAAAGGGGGTCCTTTTTATTTTGAGCAAAAATCAGGGATTAAAGTTTATATTTTAAATTTTGCTCCTGGTTTTATTTTTGAAGTTGTTTTTTCTTTCTAGTCAAAGAATTTGTAAATCACCACCTAGGTTGTAGGTAGTGTCAGATTGTCTAGTTAGAATTAGTTTAGCGAGCAGGGTGTGCGAGTTTGCAAAACTCTATAGGCGGGAGCAGAGTTTGCGAGTAAACGAAACTCTATAGGCGGAGCAGGGTGTGCAAGTCTTGTAGAGTGTTTGTGAGCGGGAGCAAAGGTTTGCGAGTCTAGTAGAGTGTTTGTAAGCGGGATACTGTTTAATTCTAATAGAAATCTGGGAATGCAGCAGTAGGCAGGGGTTGCCGAAGCTGGGTAAATTTTGTGTGTGATTTACTTTTCAGCATATTTATTTCTGCAGTTTGTTTTTACGTTTAAATCGAGAAAATTTGCTATAACCCTATTCACCCCCCCTCAACGGTTAATCTAGATCCTACAAGTGGTATCAGAGCACGGTATTTTTCTTTAACTCTAGAGTCATGAATTCATCAAATAATGCTTTTTCTGAGGGGCAATCTATTGCTAGGCACCCATGTTTAATGGGAATGATTATGCTTATTGGAAAGTTAGGATGAGTATTTATCTTCGTTCCATTGATTATGATGTTTGGGATATTATTGAAACTGGTTATAAACCTCCCACTATAACTATTGGTGGTACTGAGATTCCTAAACCTAAGGATAGGTGGGATGCTAATGATAAGAAATTAAAAACTACAAATGCCAAAGCAATGAACGCTTTGATCTGTGCTCTTGATAAAAATGAATTTAATAGAATTTCTCATTGTACAACAGCACAGGAAATTTGGCATACCTTGGAGGTGACACATGAAGGAACTTCTCAAGTCAAGGAGTCTCGTCTAGCCCTATTCAGCAATGAATACGAGAACTTTGTGATGGACAAAGGCGAGAGCATAAAGGACATGTTTGGACGCTTTTCAACTTTGGTGTACAACGCTAGAGCGCTTGGGAAGGTATTCACTGAGGTAGAGCTTGTGCGGAAGATACTACGAGTTTTACCAATGAACTTTGAGGCAAAAGTCACGGCAATCCAAGAATCGAAAGACTTGAGTAAACTAAGCATGGAGGAGTTGATCGGTAACTTGATGACATATGAGCTTGAGCTAAAAGCAATGGAAGAACGCAACAACTCCGAACCAAAGAAGAAGACGATTGCCTTAAAGAGCAAACAAGAGAGCGATGAAGAAGGAGAAGATCCAATTGAAGAGCTTGCAATGACTGTCAATAATCTTAGAAAATGGTCAAGATTCAAGCCACGCAAGAAGAAAACAAAGGGTAATAGGTCAAAAGATTCTGACAATTCCGATAATGAACTGACTTGCTATAATTGCAACAAGCCTGGCCACTTTAAACAAGAATGCCCATTTCTCAAATACAACAAAGGAAAGAAAAAGACGAAGAAGATCTTTGCAGCGACTTGGGATGATGAAGAAGGGAGGAAGTTTCGGATAGCAGCTCAGAGGAGGCTAACTTGTGTTGTATGGCAAAATCAGAATCAGAAGCAAGCTCCGAGGAATCTAGTGAGGCAGGTGAGTATTCCTATAGAGATCTTGTTTTTATGTGTCTTGATCTCACTAAAGTAGTTGATGCTCTTGAATCTAAAATTGAAAAACTGAAATCTGATAGGAGAGAACTTGCTCGTGAAAATTTTAGGTTAGAAACTGAACTTGAAAATATTCAAAATCTAGACTGTAAAAATTGTAAGATTTTAGATTCAGAATTATCAAAACTTAGGAATAACTTTGAGAGTCTTGAAAAAGAAAACTTGAATCATAAGGAAACCATCGACACTAGGAAAAAGGATTTTATAAATCGATGCACCTCACTTGTCACTGAAAACACAACACTAAAAACCAAAGTCCAAAACCTTGAGAAATCTCTGAATAACTTTTCAAGAGGCGAAAAATCTTTCAGCATGCTATTGGGAAATCAAATTTTTGCTAACAACAGAAAAAGAGTAGGTTTTGGGAAAACACAAGGTGAGGAAAATGCAAAAGGTAAGAGTGTCTTTGGTAGATGTGAAATAATTGGACATCGTGTTGAAAATTGTAGTCATAGGAAAAAGAACACAAAATTTATACAAGTTTGGGTTCCTAAGAATTCTACAAACAAATTTCATGTCTATTGGAACAAGAATAAAAGGACTAAACAAGTTTGGGTTCCAAAGGGTTTGTTTATTCATAGTGCTTCTGCCACTAACAATCATGGACCTATAAATAGGTCACAAAAATCTTTCACCGTGTAGATATGGTGGCAGGCTAAGGAACAACAATGGTGTCCTCTGGATTTTGGCTGTTCCAGAAACACAACGGGCAACAAAGCAAAGTTCCTTAGCCTAGTATAAAGGTGACAGAATCACAATGGACAACAACGAAAATTATCGTAAAGGTAAAACAGGTAAATTTGTTTTGAACGATATATTAAATGTGATAATCTGCACCGTAATATGAATTAAATCAGCCAGTAAGGCGATGATGAAATGAATGATGTATTTAATTCTGACTTATTCTTAATTGATATGATTTCTTTTGACTTGTTCTTATTTATGACCTTGATTTGTGCTTAAATGATCACCAATCAGATTTTCAACTTTGAACTAATCCATATAAATTTGTTCGGTCAAATGATGATATTTTATTGATCTTTGATTACTCATGCTACACGTAGATATATTTGTTTTGACATTTTGGTCATTGCTTGTAAATTTGCACGATTTCAAATTTCATGTGAAAGCTATTAAAAAGGATTTTAAGAAATCGTTGAAACTTCAAGAAATTGTTTTTGAAATAATTATGATGTTGATTGACTGTTGATTACTCATGAATATAACTGTTTCTGAAACTATGATATTTTTTTGATTGTTAACACGGTCTCAATTCAAATCCAAGAGAATTTCATTTAAAAATTGTTGAAAACAATTATGAGATAATTTGTTGAAATTTCACAATATGGTCTTTGACATCCAACGAGTGAATATTGAGTGAAATTTAAATTCAGATGCAGATTACACTGGTAATATAGTTGATAGAAAAATTACTAGTGGAACGTGATTAATCTTTGAAACATTCATCCGCTGCATCATTTTTCAAAGAAAATATCTGCATATTTTTCATTTCAAATAATTTTCAAATAGCAGAAATTATTTTCTCATATAACCCCTTCGAGAAAATCATTTTTGACCATATTTTCAGATTAGTCATTTTTATTTTAAATGACAAATTTTGACTAATCTAACTCCCTAATAATTATCGAAAAGATAAATAGTGATTGGAAAAAGTGATAAGTGTTGATATTTAAACATACATTACTAAGAGAGTATATTTGGAAAATTTCTTTAGGAATTAAAACAAGAATTATAAAAAAATTTATTGGGTAAAGATTTCATGACCATTTCTATATCTATCATATTTCTATCGACCATTGTTTATCAAATCTTAAATATAGTTTGTCGATATGTGGTACTATAATCAGGAATCATATGTTTTTCAAGTAACATTTTTTTTGTAAAAATAAATAAATATCCGAAGTACTCACTCTCATTTTAAAGTCCTCACGGTTATGCATGGGTGAATTTCTTGGATTTTTGATTATGTGCTTCCATGCTCATTTAAAAGTCCTTACAGTTATGCATGTATGGAACGCATATCAAAATTAATTGATTAAATAGACAAGTTGATTCTAATCCCATTTAAAAGTCCTCACGGTCATGCGTGGTTAGAAGATACTTGATTTCATTTTTAAAATTAAATTCGAATACTACTAATCTCATTTAAAAGTCCTAACGGTTATGCATGATTAGTAGATATTCAAATTCCTGATATAAATGTACCACAAGAAGATTCAACCGTATGATTTTATGTGAACATCATATCCATCATTTCTAAAAGTGGAATATGCGCCTAACAAGGGTAGTTATGGTTTTTGTTTGATTCTTATTGAAGTTTAATATTTATATTCAATTTGAGTTTAATGTTGGATTAATATTGATCACTTTATCTCTATTTTTCTCTAACACTATTATTCTTTTGCTGATAACAAAAGGGGGAGAGAAAAGTTAAGATTTTGTCAAATAGAATCAAGCAAAGGTCAAATAATTTTTCATTTGCATCTAGGTTCATTTGAATATTTCTATTTGTATGCATATATGTAGGGGGAGCATCATGTAGAGAGGAAGCATTTAAATAGGGGGAGCAATTAGAGTATATCATTGATCAAATACATTTAACACGGTCAAAATCTTAAATATATGTTTGTTATCATCAAAAGGGGGAGACTGTATGAATATGCGCTTATATGTTTTTGTTTGATGATAATAAACATATATATATATATTCATTTAAATGTATTTGGTAATGTACTATTTTGTTTTTCATAGATTAAATAAATATTTGTTGAATAAAATAAACTACACAGAATTTGAATTCAAACAGAACAAGTTATACAGAATTTGAATTCAAACAGAAATTTTATTCAAACAAATATTTATTACAATCTTGAATAGTACAAATTCAAGCTCTCACTATACATATACATTTTTGATTACATCACAATTCATTTTACATTAATAACCTCACTACATATCACTCACACTCGTATTTTGTCTTCAACTGCATTCCAGTTTGAATCCAGCATCTGAGCAGTCTGCAAAAATATTCACTAATGCAGTAAAATTGAAAAAGAAATGTTTTTGCAGTATAAAATGAAATACGGTTTTTGAAAATATTATTTGCCTCAGTTATTTGGGTTATTCGTCATCATTCACACTTGAATTCATCACACACGAACAGTGTGACATGCACAGTGTATCATTGTACATGCCACAAGGCCGTGCACATCGGTATACACTTGATAATGCTACAG
Organism: Allium cepa; assembly: GCA_030765085.1. NCBI lineage: Eukaryota > Viridiplantae > Streptophyta > Magnoliopsida > Asparagales > Amaryllidaceae > Allium > Allium cepa. Next base: position 602,540,604 of record CM060934.1, on the reverse strand, counting down.
GGACATGTGAGCACAGGTCAAATCCAAATGAAAAGCCGGGTTCAACTCACATGCAATATATTCAAAATCACGACACGAGCACAAGGTCAGACCCGAGTTTTGAAACTGGATTCAACACAAGGCAACATGACATGAATGCAACGAAGACCAATAGCAAAATGGACTGCAACAATCATGTATGCAGACCAATCAAAAACACAGTCAAGCTTAATGATACATGCACAAGACAAGAAGTTCTGCTACTCATATGAAACAGGGCAGTTCACATGTCAAAACAAGTCGATGCAACATGAACAAACCCAATTCAATATGACTGAGAGCAGTGCCATAAGATCACCAGGCAAATAGACCAGAAGTACAACATGACCAATGAACAAAGAACAGATGACACAGACTCAAGCAAGTTACAACAACAAACCCAAATGTCCAGCAAACATGAAGTGAATCAAGTCTCGACCAAAACCAGTGCATGCAACATGGTGTACAAGCTCAATGAAGATTGCAGCAAAATTCAGCAATCCAAATAACACAATGACCAGAACACAAGTACAAGCAGTAGTGTGTAACTCGAGAGTGTACACAAGTGAAACCAGGAAAATCATGACATCAAGTATGATCAAGACCAAATGCAAACAGCAGTATACAACTACAGGCCACAACATGTCAATGCAAGCACAGCCTCAAACATGAAGCAAGACTAAAACCAGGCAACAGTGAATGAGAAGACTACTATGCAGTGTACTGTAATACAACAGTGACATGCACATCAACTACAAGCCCGAGTGAAACCAAACCGAACATGTCCAGTTACAAGCTACAAATACCAATGATACAAGAGAGGTAACAACATGGTACAATGCATAAATGACTACAGAATATACATGAGACTCAGTGGTGAATCAACAATCTCGGCAAACATCAACAAGTTAATGTATGCATCAGTGATCAAATATGAAGTACACAAGTACAAGATCAACACAGCAGTCACAAGTGACACAGTTGCAAACAACATGAATATCACAAGTAACAGTATGGTTAAATCTCACAAGCATGAACAATCCAGTATGGAAAATGAATGGAGCAATGAGCAAGTGCAACAAAATGGATGCAGCGATATCAGATGTAAACAGTGAACAACAATGCAATGAAGAAAATACTTGAAACCGAGTAAGTACAAGCTGATACATGATAAATCAGACAAGCTCGAAGTCAAAAACCAAGAAGTGTCGAAATCGTGAAAATATACAGAAGTCAAGTGATAAAAATTCAAGTGCGTATGCAGTATTGACGAAGTCAAAAATCAACACCGTGATGACCATGAAATTGATTTAAAGCCGTATCAATCAAGTAAGCATCGAATGTATCGAAATCAAAGTCGTGCGCATCAAGGTTGAAGTTATATCAGGAAAATCGTGCGCATCAAGCAATAGAAAATCAGGAAAGTATCGAATTGATACGAACGAATTCAAGTATACTCGAACTCATATAAATACCAAACCCAAGTGATCATCATCGGCATCGAGTTTAAGTACAAAAATCATAATAGCACAAACAGAGAAACTACATACCGAATCAACAACTCGATCATCAGAGAACGAGCAAGAGCAAGTCAACCAGAATCAATCATCAGGGAACGAGCGCGAGCAAGAGCATCACAAAACAATGCCGAAGCCCTAATTCGAGAAAGAAGCTGAAGCCCTAATTTGACAAAGGGATCGGCCGCAATTGTTTCATAAGGAAGAGAAAAGGACCGAAGCCCTAATTCGACAAAAAGGAACGGGCCAAGCAAAAGAAAAAGATCGGCCGCATTATTCTTCACAAACAAGAAGTGGATCGGGTTAAACAATGCAAATGGGCCAGCTGTTTTATTAAAGGGTTTTAGTTTTTAGTTAGGGTTTTATTAAAAGGGGGTCTTTTTTATTTTGAGCAAAAATCAGGGATTAAAGTTTATATTTTAATTTTTGCTCCTGGTTTTATTTTTGAAGTTGTTTTTTCTTTCGAGTCAAAGAATTTGTAAATCACCACCTAGGTTGTAGGTTGTGTCAGATTGTCTAGTTAGAATTAGTTCAGTGAGCAGGCTGTGCGAGTTTGCAAAACTCTATAGGCGGGAGCAGAGTTTGCGAGTAAACGAAACTCTATAGGCGGAGCAGGGTGTGCAAGTCTAGTAGAGTGTTTGTGAGCAGGAGCAAAGGTTTGCGAGTCTAGTAGAGTGTTTGTAAGCGGGATACTGTTTAATTCTAATAGAAATCTGGGAATGCAGCAGTAGGCAGGGGTTGCCGAAGCTAGGTAAATTTTGTGTGTGATTTACTTTTCAGCATATTTATTTCTGCAGTTTGTTTTTACGTTTAAATCGAGAAAATTTGCTATAACCCTATTCACCCCCCCTCTAGGGTTAATCTAGATCCTACATATCTTTTAAGGATTTATCGGCCTCGACTGAACCCTAAAAGGAAATATACTCTAAAGTGCCAAATAATATCGCTTCAATTAATCGCTAGACTTTAACCAAAGCATCCCATACCATATGGTGAAATTCTAGTATTGACTAGAAGCTAGTAAATCTCACTCGTTATGGATACCACTGGAAAACCTGAACTATATTCTCTCAAGGATTTAGCAGCACCATGCTACATACCAAAGGAGAATACAACTCTAAAGTGTTAAATACTTTCTAATAGCAATCACAAGAATTTAACCAAAGCATCCCGTACTACCCGGAGAAATTCGAGTATTCACTAATGGGCTAGTAAGTTCCACTCAAACAGTCTATTTACTATATGCGATGAAGTGTTATTCGAAAGCATGCAAACAAATCGATAACAATAAGTTGATTATCAGTATTTTCCAAATTATGGAAATTAGGTTCTCAAAGCATTTTTTATTTTAAAGAAGCCGTACAGAAATGCCAAAAAGGCATAAAACCCAATATTAGTTTATAGTTTGAAAAATATAATTTTTATATAAGAAATGGTTTTCTAAACACTTTATTTAGATTAATACTTACTTTTAATCTTCTCCATAATAAATTTATAAACTTATTATTTTTAGCTTTATATAAACATCTACTAATAAATAAAATATCCAATAAATCCATATAAATTCTAAAAAAATGCCTATATATATATGTAGGTCAAAATTCCATATTGTATATTTAATTAATAAAGCATATTTCAAAATTTGTTTATAAAAATCCTTGTAGTTTATAAATCCATAATTACTCTTATCCAAATCCATATATGTTTTTTAAAACTTTAATTAGAAATAACTTTGCCTATATTTCAAAATCTTTATTATTACAAACAATACACACACTTCCAAATATTCTTCATAGTAATAATAATTTAATACTTGAAAAAATACAAAGAAAACGGTTCGATTTAAAAACCAATCCCTTTGTAAAAACTCTTGTTGAAAACAAGTGGTGAAATTTTAGTGTTGTGTTGTGGACTTTATGGCATCACCATTCCGAAACAAATTCATAACTTCAATAGTTTAAACTTAAAACCATGCACCAAAATCATCACATATAGGTTAAGGAAGTAAGGAAATAAGTTAACAAGAGAAAAATAGAAGGCCAAACGGACGATCCGGGAGGAAGCATGGCATGACTTGGAACTCTATTTAGGCCATGACTGGTGAACCGGTCAAGGTAGACCAGTGGACCAGTGGCGCCGCCTGGATAGAGTTCCAGGCAGTGCCGCCCTCCCTGGGGGTCCGATATTAATGATTTTTCTACTGGTGATAGTTTTGACTCCTAAGGCACTAATTTTGGTGTCATGAAATCATAAATTCAACTACAATTTGATGATTCAAGAGACTAAACATCCAGGATTTACACAAACAACAAAATACTTATCCAAAAATGCAAACAACACAAAGATTAAGGATCATTCCAATATTAGATTCAAACACAATTCATCCAAAAAGTACATACACCTGACATATACAAACGTAGACATAGTTGTGTGAGTTTTTAACTCACCTTTATATCTTGAATTGAATACTAAACTTGAATTCACATAGGCCAAAATCTTTCGGTAATTACCTAAATTTATTTTCAGAAATTGAAAGAGAAAAGATTTACAACCCTAGACAAAATAGGGATTAATCAATAAATTAAACACATAAGAAGATATTGGAGATTATCGAAGATTGATTTCTACTAGGACTAGCCAAAATCCCTAAGATTTGCTACTATAATTTGGGGATTGTTTGAATTAGGGTTTAAGTAATAGGAGATAGAAGGAGTAGTCATTTTGGTTTCCATAACTAATGAACTGAAAAAGGAAGCGTACGTACTCCTATTTCTATTTTCTAAATGTATTATGCGGTTATTGTTGTGAACCCAATAAGGATAATAATAAGTGTTGCAAATTTATAAAAAGAAGTTTTACTAAATTTTATTTTGCTTTATCACTCATAACCTACCTACACTAAATAAGATTTTGTAAGTTACAAATTGATTTCACAAAACTTGACAATTGCAAATATATTAGAAACTATCATTTTAAATCAATATAATTTTAGCAAATACAAACTATTATTATCTTTTTTAACAAAGATTACAATTTTCCAAAAATCTCGTTTTAATAGAAATCTCAATATTAGCAATTTTCTTAAATGCCAAATTTGAATAATTAGTTTAATCATATTTCAAATTTAAATTGAAATTCCAATTAAGGAATAAAACTCATTTCTTAATTAAATTAAATCAATTATTCACAAAAATTAGATTTAACTTCACAATTAAATTTCAAAAATTATAGTTTAAAATTAATTATCCGTAATTAAACTTAATTGATTTGGTAATTAACAACAAGGCTGTTACAAACTTCCTCCCTTAAGAAAACTACGTCCCTGCAATTTCCTTAACAAAAGAAATCTCCAATTAAATTTTTTTCTTCACTTAAAAATAATTAGGATATCCTACTTTTTATTTTCCAAAAACTTATTAAAATCTCCTAACAAATTCATGAATTACGAATTGAAATTTTTTTCCACTATATAAAATAACACTAAGCCATGGAATTATTGTGGTCCACTTTATTACTTACAAAGTTGATCGCATAAACTACCAACAATGTCTTACCAAGTCCCTCCGCTTTACAGAATTATTTTATGGCGAAAATATTATTTCAGTTTATTTTTGAATCAAAATATTTTTCTCAAAACTATTATTCTTAGATTCTTATGTCAAAATGTCTCGATCAATGTTTAGAAATTCCTATCGATAGAATGACATCCCATATGTCAATCAAAATCTTTTAACAATCACTGGACATGTTTAACATAATACTTAATTATAGAGTTTTCCCTTAGTCATAACTATTTTATTATTAATAGCATCCAAATTAATTATTTATAACCAAACAATCAATTCCTAACAATCGATCAACTAAAAATAAACAAATTTTATTTTAGTTCCTAATCCATACTTGTAAAGATACAAAAAAGGTACTTAATTGTTTCTAAAACCAACTCTAAGGAAACCTAGCAAAGAGAGAACAATTTCTAAAATAAATAAAACTATACCTAGCTAAGTCGGTCCACTAGAAGTTCTAATGACCTTCCCCTTTCCTTCCTTCCTTTCCTTATATGGGATAGTCGCTATCAAGTGCCCCTCTTTCTTGCAATAGAAATAAACACTTGCTGGAGAAGAAACTTTAGGCTTCCTACACTCATTTGAATAATGGCCCCTAGTTCCATAATTGAAACATGCATCTTGACGCCTATGTGTGGTGGTAGAACTAAACGCATCCTGCTTCTTCTTTTTAGCCTGCACTTCAGAACTTCCTTGCTCCATCGATTGTTTCCTTTTCTATTTAAACTCTTGTTTTTGCTTCTTAGGAGTTTCTTCCTGCTCACTATCCTTCTCGGCCTTCTCGAGACGAGGTGTTGAATCAATTAAGGACTCGAAAGATATATCCATCTGAAGTAATTGAGCTTTCTTCAAAAACTTACGCAATCCATAAATGAACTTCTGATTTTTCTTTCTTGGGGTACAAACCATACTTGGATAGTGCCTCAAATTCTGCTACGTACTCCATAATAGAAATCTAATTTTGCCTAAGCTCAATGAATTTCCTAGTCGTTGCTTCCTTTTCTACCTCTGGAAGAAACTTCTGCTCGAATCTCTCTCTAAACTGAGCCTAAGTAATTAATCCTCCTCTACCTCCGCTACTAACAAGTCATACTGTTCCATTGCCTTTTCTTGTAACTGGCTATAGGCCACTTGAATCCTTTGGGTATCATTAAGATTCATGCGAGAAAAGATCCTCTCGCACATCTTTATCCAGGCCTGAATCGTAATGAGCTTCTCCGTTCCCTTAAAGGGCCTACCTCCTAAACGTCCAAAGTACGGCAAGAGTGAGCAAAATCAACACGAACCAACTGACCCTCAAAAGTGGAAGTCTTGGCAGCACGAACATTCTATGTAATTATCTCAGGAGTTAAAAATATCCCTACTATTCCAGGATTACCGGTTGATCCTGCTGTAATTCTAGATCTGCCTCCAGCCATTACTTTAACTACCGAATACAAACTCTAATATTATTATTAACATAACAAGTTAAAAATCAGAAATACAACCCAAATGATTATCCCACAACCATTTTATATTCCTATCCTTAATTAGTTAGTTTATTTAACTATCTACCACACATTCTGGGATAGGACTCTAACACAACTAGGTCTTAGATCTGTGATATGATATGTTATAGTGTTTTGACTCTGCTCAGATACCAAGCTATAATTATCCCACCGCGATACCCATATTATTAAAGAACATTATATATAGCGTTGTCTAATAATACGGAGAATACGACTTGGTAAGGGCAACCAAATGTGAATATATCTTTTATCTAACACTGGCACGTCACACTTACTCTTTTGCTAAATATCTGAAATGAAAATTTTGACCTGTATAGTCTCTGTTTAAAGAAATAACACATCGGTTTCTCAAAATCAAAACAATATACCATATAAATAATAATCACAGATCACAACGGATAATTTACATCATATACAATGCATAAGGTGAGTCGACAAAATGAAATACTAGACTCACATAATATACATCCAAAATAAGTCATTGTCTCTCAAATAATATATCCTACAATATATCATGTGAATATATACAATATAAGACAAATTAAGTGTCAAAATGTCTATCGTCCGCTTGTACGCCTACCTAAAAAGCCTGAGCATCCTTAAAACCTGAAAAGTCTCGGCCCAACCCAAATATTATAAAATCAACAGGTCAGATCATCTCTAAATATTCACAAGATTGAGAATAGGATGTAACATAAGGTATATAGTACTATAAATGTAAATTAGTTACATAAATGATTTAACATGGAACTTATCACAAAAATCAAGAATATTTTAAATCCAAAAACGCTATAAATTCATGATAATCAAAACAAAACATACCGATCACCTAGATCATTCATACCTATCATAATAATCCTCCATACCATGGAAACAAACTACTATCACTCATATCGATCTGATACTAAGGATCATCGATACCTAAAACAACCCTAGCCAGTAAACATGAGTTGTCTGTATCGATCCAAATGATCGTAGAACATATAGCACGACACAAAAGAATTTTGAAGAAATCCATAAGTATATCTTTTAAGGATTTATCGGCCCTCGGCTAAACACTAAAAGGAAATATACTCTAAAGTGCCAAATACTATCACTTTCAGTAACCATTAGAACTTAACAAAACGTCCCATACCGCATGGTGAAATTCCAGTATTGGGTAGAAGCTAGTAAATCTCACTCGTGATAGTACCACCGAAAAACCTGAACTATATACTTTTAAGGATCTAGCTGCCTCATGCCGCACACCAAAAGAGAATACAACTCTAAAGCGTTAAATACTTCTTAATAGAAATCATAAAAATTTAACCAAAGCATCCTATACTACCTTGTGAAATTTGAGTATTCGCCAATGGGATAATAAGTTTCACTCAAACATTATATTCAATGAGTTATATTATATTCGACGAAGCATTATTCGAAAGCATTTAAAGCAATGGATAACACTAAGTCGATTATTAGTTTTTCCTTAGTTATAGAATTAAGTTTCTCAAAACATTTTTTATTTCAAAGAAGTTGCATGGAAATGCCAAAAAGGCATAAATCCCAATATAGTTTAAAAAATATAATTTCTATCATATAAGAAATCGTTTTCTAAATAGTTTATTTAGATTAATACTTACTTTTAAACTTCTCCATCATAAATTTATAAACTCATTTATTATTTATCTTTATATAAATATCTACTAATAGATAAAATACCCAATAAATAAGTATAATTTCTATAAAAAAATGCCTTTATATATATATATACATGTATAGTTGTCTCAAATTTCCATATAGTATATTTAATTAATAAACCATATTCCAAAACTTGTTTACAAAAATCCTTGTAGTTTATAAATCCATAATTATTCTTATCCAAATCCATTAAACCTTGAATTAGAAATAACTTTGTCTATATTTCAAAATCTTAATTATTAAAAACAATATATATACCCACACACACACATACATACTTTCAAATATTATTTATATAAGAAACAATTTAATACTTGAAAAGATTTAAAGAAAATGGTTCGATTTAAAAACCAATCTGTTTGTAAAAACTCTTGTTGAAAACATGCAATGGAATTTTAGTGTTGTGCTATGGACTTTAATGCATCATCATTCCAAAAAAATTCACAACTCCAATAGTTAAACTTAAAACCATGCACTAAAATCATCACATATAGGTAATGGAAGTAAGGCAACAAGTTAGCAAGAGAAAAATAAGAAAACAGAGGACAAACGAACGATTGGAGAGGAAGCACGGGACGACCTGGAACTCTGTCTAGGTCGTGATCGGTGCACTAGTCCAAGTATACTGGTGGATCGGTGGCGCATCTTGGATAGAGTTCCAAGCAGTGATGTCGCCTCCCCGGGAGTTCAATGTCGATGGTTTTTGGGCTAGTGATAGTTTTGACTCATAGGGCACTAATTTGGGTGTCATGCAGTCATAAATTCAACTATAATTTGATGATTCAAGAGATTAAACATCTATAGTTCACATAAATAGCAAGTAACTTATCCAAAAATGCAAACAACACAAAGATTGGGGATCATTTCAATAGCAGATTCAAACATAATTCATCCGTACATACATCCAATATATATAAACCTAGAGATAGTTATGTGAGTGTTTAATTCACCTTTATTTCTTAATTTGAAGATTAAACTCAAATTCACCTAGGCCAAAAAACCTTTCAGCAATTACCTAAATTTATTTTTAGAAATTGAAAGAGAAAAGATTTACAACCCTAGGCAAAATAAGGATTAATCAATAAATTAAACACATAAGAAGATAGTGGAGATTACCAGAGATTTATTTCTACTAGGATTAGCCAAAAGCCCTAAGGTTTGCAACTAGAATTTGGGGATTTCTTGAAGTAGAGTTTATGTAATAGGAGGTAGAAGGAATAATCGTTCTGTTTTTTCGAACTAATGAATTGAGAAAGGAAGTGTACATACTTCCATTTCTCTTTTCTAAATGTGCTATGTGGTTATGGTTATGAATCGAATAAGGTTAATAAAAAGGGTTGCAAATTCATAAAAAAAAGTGTCACTAAATTTTTCTTTATCACTCATAACGTACCCATTTACACCAAATAAAATTTTGTAAATTACATTTTGATTTCACAAAACTTAACAATTGCAAATATATTAGAAACTATCATTTTAAATCAATATAATTTAGCAAATACAAACTATTATTATCTTTTTAACGAAGATTACAATTTTCCAAAATCTCATTTTGACAAAAATCTCAATATTAACAATTTCCTTAATTGCCAAATTTAAATAATTGGTTTAATCATATTTAAAATTCAAATTGAAATTCTCATTAAAGAATGAAACTCATTTCTTAATTAAATTAAATCAATTATTCACAAAAATTAGATCTAACTTCAAAATTAAATTTCATAAATTAAAATTTAAAATTAATTATCCATGGTTAAACTTAATTAATTAGGTAATCGACAACATGATTGTTACAAGATACCTCAATTTTAGACGCTTATACTGATTTGAAGTGGTTTTCAGATAATATATCTGATCTTGGTCTCTTTGGACCAACAACGATAGTTTCAAATTGGCCAAGATTTGATAGTCGGTTATTAAAATATCAAATAAACAAACAATCCAACCAGTGATTTAATTCCATGTGGAAACCAACCCTAGTTAAGCACATCAGCAACCACTAAGCCTTTTTAATTAATTTTTCATTAATTAAAAACACTTTTTAAATCTTGTTTTAAAATACTTGTACAAAAGACATATTCACAAAATATCTCTACTCTTTTCAATACTTGAAAAAAAATGATATACTTATCTCAACTGTAGAAGTATACGCGCAAAACATTTCACTTTCATACTTAGAAAACTTTTCCATATACTTTTATCAACGGTATAAGTATATTCAAAAAACACTACATTTCCAATACTTAGAAAATGTCCTCATATACTTATCTCAACGGTATAAGTATATTCACAAATCTTAAGAAAGGTTCCATTTTCAAAACCATGCTTAATTGGGTTAAAACTGTCATTTAGAACATAAGTAACAAAAAAACCAAACGCTTTTCACTTTTTTGTGTTAAGTATGGAAAGAATACTTCTCATGCCACTATAATTTAAAATGATCATTTATGGACATCGGGACTCATTTTCTTTATAAAAATTCTTTTTTATAAATCCCTTTTATAAAATTTCTTTATAAAACTCCTTCTATAAAACTCCAAATATAATTAAACTCTTTTTTTAAAATCTCATTTCTATTTATAAAACTTCTTATAAATCTCCAAATTAATTTATAAAAACCTTTTTGAAAACTCTCTTTATAAATCCTTTTATACTTAACACAAATCTTTTTTTTTTCAAAATAGGACCAAGTACTTTTCATAAAATGATCATTTCATATACCACTATAAATTCACAAATGTGATTTGTTTTCCAATTTATCAAATAATACTGATTTCCCTTTTATAAAATATCATTTATAATAAATTATTTATAAGAATACCATACATAAACTACCTTTTATTTATAAAATAAATTTTATAATCTATCCTTTATTCAACATCTTTAGAGAAAGCATTTTGCAAATATTTATTTCAAAATATTTCATCCTCTTTTAAAAACATAATCTTTTATTATAGATAGGTAAATTCTCCTTTATTTTCCTTTAAAATAAATAGCCATTATTATGTTAACTTTTCTATAAAAATAAATACTTCCCAAAATACTTTCAAAACATTTCCAAAAAGATTAGAGTAAAATAGGAAAGTTTGAAAACCATTTTTTTATAAAATGCCAGAAATTTCAAAAAATCATATTTGAAATCATTCTCCAAATAAAAACCATTTTTCAAATATAATAGCAATCAGTAGTATTTCAAAATACTATAATAGCTACCATGACGTTTAACCAATACTACTACTACCTTTATCAAGAAATGTTCAACTTTAAACATATATCAATTTTATATCAAATTGACCAACTACCTACTTATAACACTCAACAACTTATACAATTGGTATATAAATGGAATTAAAATTAACAGATACACAACTGAAATTTAAAATTACAACAACGAGAAACACGGATTTCTCTACAAAATTTCTAATATTTCATTTTAAATGCCATTCGCTTTTCAACAATGGATATTCAACCAAACCAAACCAATAAATCATCCAAACATGAAAACAATAATTTGTATCTACTATATATCATTATAGTATACAATACGAGGTTAGTTAACTCACCAAAATTCCAATGGACGCTTAAACATTCCAATTTAATTTAGCTTAAAATTCCACTTGCTCCAAACTCAACGAAACCGGTTCCAGCGTGCAGGTAACGCTCTTACGAGTGCAATGCAAAAGATTGCATCTCTATTGGACCTCCTAAGCAAAATTTATTCAATTTATAAGTTTGAGATTATTTAAAACAATTAATTATTTGATTATACACTAATTACTCAATTAAATCACTAATTCCCCACATAATCTCTTCTTCCTAAACTCGACTTCTTTCTGTACATGTTCGTATGCACGATCGTGCATTGATCCATCCTCTCTCCCTCAATTCTCTATGAAATCCAAATCTGACTTCACCGATGATTTCTATTTCGCTTCCTCTACCCATCCTACCCCTTCACCCTAAGCTGGACAACTTCCATCAGAAAGCGATCTAGAAACCCTCCTCCTCAACCTTAAAATGACGCATCACCCTAGAGACAACAAAGCTCCACTAAAATCTGGCCACCAACTCTCCTCCATAAGAGAAACATGATGGAATCAACGCCAAGGACGAACTCTGCCTAAATCACACAAAATCGCAATCCCTAGTTGCCTATTGCCTCATGCCCAAACTGTCGATCATCACAACCCATTACCGCACGCCACCGATTCGAATCTTACACTCTTATAGAATCAACGAATCCAAAGTTGTATTTTCTTTTTTTGATTGAATATTTTGATTAATTTTTTAAGGGGAAGGTTTGCTTTGGTTTTGTACATAGGAAATGGTAAATAAAAAAGAGGAACAGGAAGAGAAAAGTCTATGCGTCGAATAATATAAGGTTTATTTTACAAATCATGGCACTCCACCATACAGAATTTCATTTGCGTGAACCACAAATGACAGAACAAAAATATGGTCGCACACAAAAGTGCGACACGATTACAAAACAACAATAATATACACTGCTTATTTTATTCTGTAAAATTTCAAAAATACCAACGTTTGGCGAATAATACATCAACTATTTATTTATATATTTTCCAAATTAAAAATTATGGAAAAATCCTATAAATTAAATTAAAAAATAAAAGTCGGATCATTTTATTAACAGCTGATTTTCTTATTATTTATCACATTTGAATCAAATTTGAACATTTAAATAGATTTAATATTCTCATTCGAAACGTTAGAATCTAAGGTCGTTACGCACTAAGATACTCCAAAAACCGCCAAACTTCAAACAGTCATATTTCTTAGCCTGAAAGTCCAAATTGCTATTATGACCACTTCATAAAAAGGGAAGCATCATATACTTCAATGGAGGTAGTCTTAGAAGCTAGTTTGGCATCTATCAAAAGTTATAGTCATTACAAGTTTTCAAAGGTAAAATCATTCGATAAAATTCCTTAGGATCGAAAATGTCACTACTCAACATCCATCAAAGTTATAGTGTCATATGTCCCAATATGAATTTAAAAACAATATTTTATGACCATTCGATACGTAAAATACATATCGTTACAGATAGGTCCCCACTAATGCATCGGTGGTATAGCCATCGGTGGACTGATGTTAGCCAGCACCAAGCAGTAAGCCTGGGTAAATACCTCTTTTTCCGCAACGACCAATGATTCGCACGTCGTTCCCTTTGTCGCTTCACTTGATGAGTCGCTTAGCTCCTCTAGCCTACTTCCACCACATCGGTTCTCTTTCAGAGCCTATTAGTTAATATTTTTGAAGTGGTTCCTTTTTTATTCGAAAACCAATTTCGATATGAAATCCAATCTTTTATGCGTAGACTTCCGCAGGACGATTTCAACGACCTGGCCTCCTATAACACACCAAAATGAACTCAACTGACCATTTCACCTCACGTGATGCTCACATGTGTGCTGATGCACCTACTTTTGCACACATATGCACACACGTACATACAAACATGTATAACTTCACAGATCACATCTCGAGCTTCATTGGAGCGATTTACTCGATCCTATATTCTTTCACGCAACTTAGTGCACCCGATAGTCACTATGACAACGTGAGATTGCTCGTAACTTGCTTATATACACCTACGGATATTCTCATACACATGCATAATTAATCACATAATTATATTTATGTTCACATATACACAACCATTATTAACAATTCCAACTACAGTATGAGAATTTTGTCTATTATTATATAACTTTGAATTCACATATTCGTGTACTTACTCATACACATATATACACATGTATATGTAATTAAGTATTTAAATTATTACTTAAATCAAATCTTACTTTTATTTACTAAACCTCTTCGATAAAAGTCAAATATCTTCTTCTACTATTTTATGAAATTGTGTAACTATTTTATAAAATCCATTACTAGCTTATAACTCATTTTAGGCCTTTGTAACACTTAATTTCTTCATTAAAATTAAGTATTTATTTCATAACCCTTTTGTAAAACCATAGGGTCATTTTATAAAATAGTTCCTACATATTATTTTATAAAATCTCATACTTTTATAAAATACCTCATTTATAATATTTTATAAAATCTCATACTTTTATAAAATATATCATTTATACTATTTATAAAATCTCATACTTTTATAAAATATTTATTTTATACTATTTTATAAAGTATTTCATATTATTTTATAAAATAATCTATTTACCCTATTTTATAAAATATATCATTTACTTATAAAAGTTATTTAAATAATATTTATAATTACTAGTTAAGCTTCATCGAACCTTTTATAATTTTAATAAGCATAAAGTACAAAACTACACTTAATCCACTTACCAACTTTCCCATAATCAATTCAACTAGTTTAATTAATACTAACTAATGATAATGCAGATAATTATATCACTAAATTAGTCTCTAATCATCCAAAACATCACACAAAATCAATTACTTAACCCATAATTCATTTATAAGCTTACTAACTTTTTTAAAATTAGTAATTAATGTCTTTAACAGATAACGGGCTAACATAATCATATTTGTAACATGAATATAAGCCTAAATTATCGTCAAAACATTCTCTAAATCAATTTATGTAACTCCATAATCATTAATAAATAAATTAATGAAGTATAACATGTCAATATTGTTAGAAAATCATCTCACTCACCTTCTTTTTCACCAAATCAAGCTTTAATCATAAAAACCAATTCCATGCTTCTCTTGAAATTTGAATTGATGCCCTAAACTTTGTTTCAAGATAATTCCTTCGTGGGTTATGTAAAGAATGAGTAGAGAGAAATTATGATGATTTTATTGAATTTAGGAATTTTATTTAAGTCTGGCTTAGAGGATGTAGGATTGGAGATATTAACAAGTGACTAGGAAAGTAACTAGAAGTGAAAGAAGAAATGTAACGTGGAATGAGAAGTGAATAAGATAAATGAAAGGTGTTAGGCGAGTTTGTACTCATTTTTTATCCACATGAAATCACTATTCACTCTGAAAAATTACCGACTCCAAATAAGCCGAATTTATACTCATATTTCTCATGATAGAATTGTGGTCACGAAGGCGGGTGTCTCAAGTCCTAATTCATTCGTCTTTAGAAAATGGAGTACAATGAGCATTTTGTTAATTAATGATTAAATATTCAATTTTTAAATATCCAGTGTTAAATTTACCGGTTGTTACATTCTTCTCTCCTTAAAAGAATTTTGTCTCCAAAATTCCTATGAGTAGGAGAAACTAATGGGACTTATCGAAATTCCCAAGTCTTAATTTTGAAATTTTTTTAGTAGTACTTTCAAATATGCTATAATAGGTAACTAGATAGCGTACAAGCAATAATAATAATAATCAATCAAAAAGCAACATAAGCAACAATAATCAATCAATCAATCAAACAACAACAAGAAATCAATAAGCAACAATAAGCAATAACAAACAATAACAGACAAAAAAACAAGCAATAACAAGTGATGACAAGCTAAAACAATATATAATAATCAATCAATATGCAATAGTAGCAACATTAATCAACAATCAAATTAATCAGAAAACAACAACAATCAATCTTTGAGAAACAACAAGCAGCAACAAGCATTAACGAATATCAACAAACAATAACAAGCAATTAACAAGCAACAATAATTAACATGCAACAACCAAAAACACCAAAAGAGTCTATACCAATACACATGACAACTCACAATGGTCGAAGCGTGCATTTCGAACAATAAACTCTCATGATTCTGTTTGACATTTAGGATGAACAAAATGCCTGAGTGTGCAACTTCTTTCATGGATAGAATACATAAAAGACTATACACGTTCTTCTACAAAAAAGAAAACTTATATGATATGTTGGATCATCAGTCTTTAAAACTCTTGAATAAGCCCAGCAATTTACGTCTTAATTTTCCTTTCATTCAAAACAAAACTCATTCTCCAAAAGAGAAAAATTTATTGTAAATAAATTTACAATGAATAAAGATCAACCAAAATATTAAATGATCTCCATCCTAATTCTTTGTTCATTCGCACGGTTTCTTTGTTAAACTAGGTTGACCACCTGACTCCCCTTATGCAAACTCCAATCTGTTTCCTCAGTATGACCATCAAAATATCCTTGCACAACGAGAGTCATGCTTTGGAAATCATTCGATCACCTCAAGAATCTGACTCAAGTGCTTCCCCTTAAGAATCGAGTGAAAAAACCCTTGCCTCACTAGTGCAAATCACTAGAAACCCTATGCTCGAACTACGGATTTGGAATTAGTACATGAATGCACCGATCCTTAGAAAATACCTCTTTAGCACATGGGATTAACTCCACCATCTAGGTTTTATTAAAACAAAGACAAATAACCTCTAACACGAATGACTCTACCCAAAGTGCATATGAGTCATCTGCTCAGTCTTTGCTCATTACTGGGCATCCCTTGAATCCTAATTGGATGCAAATCCAAGTTACATTTCATTGACCAACCCCACTTAACTTGAAATCTTATGCATTGAATCCATATGGTAGTGCTCTCAATCACTACGGTATCTTAAACACCTACCACAATTGCATGTGTATCCCATCTACTCATATTAATAGTCTGAATGAAGGTACTTTCGTAACCATCGATTGAAATATTTCAGTTTTTTAAGACAGGTGCAGACAATATTATATAATAGAAAAATACAAGTACGCTCTCCCAACGCATCCCTTCCTATCAGGTTGTTTTAACTCAATCTATCTACTTGATCCTAAGTGTTGAGTCTAAGCTCTGATACCAAATGTAATAACCCATCCTTGGTAATACCTTGAAATCAATGTCGAATGACAATGTCTAACTTTCGAATACTACAAAAGACAGTTTGGAAGGGTAAAATTAAAAAAAACAAACATTAAAATCAAGACATAATGATGGAATCTCATAGTGAAATGATAAAATGTAATATATTAATATACATGAACATAACAGGATAAACAATATAAATAAGAGATCGCACTGGCGAAAGTAACTGATAAATAAATATTAATATGGAGTCAATAGAATATCTGATATAACAAGTCTCATATATAGATAACATATTTGTCATGTACTACTACAATATCAAGTATACATCCAAAGCATCGACGTCACGTCTCTAACATGCTCCAGCTATGCCACTTTGACAATGTATCTCCAAAAGCACCCGACTTCTAAACTACTCAATCGAGTACTCGAGAGTTGTCATGACATAAAAAGACAAAGATAAAATGCATGTCAAACATAAAACATGGTGTGAGGGAAACTATCTCAAAATACCATATATTAAAACAATATATGGATATAAAACAGGAAGCTATTAAGGCAATTCCAGTCCTTTCCATAAATGTGGATCAAAGGTAATCCGAACAGCCCATAGAAAAGTAAAGTAAACCCATCATAAAAGTGGAGAATCGTACCATAACTTTCTCTTTATCTGTAATCAGTAAATCAACATGACTAATATAATATAACTGATACGTAACAACATGCCGTGATACGATAAGCTTATATACAAATGTAAGGGTAGTATAAATATCATAGTATAAGTCTATCCTTGAATACACAATAATTTCGACCAACTAATACAACAAACACAATATAATGATAAGTGATAAATAGAGAATATAAATTGATACTCAACATGGCCAATGAGTAGACTCGACAGTAGATTCATGCCCAAGATAAATAGTGTTAGTACCATATTTTACCATAGGCCTTGAGTCGCATCCAATATGATCGAACTTGTGTAGATCTTATCCTAACCCACATCGAGCATAAGTGATATATTATTTACCCAAGATATCTGTAACCTGAGTCCACATTAGACATCCACCTATAATTCAAAATTATCATGATCCAATGATTCCCATTGAAGGTCCAAAATAAATAGAGTCAGCACTTAATTGTACCATAGACTCTAGTCACGTCCTCTATGATCAAACTCGTGCAGATCTCATCATACCCCGTGTCAAGCATAAGTGATATACGATTTACTCTAGATGTAAATGATCCACTTGTTGAGATCTTCATTATCTTCCCCTTAGTCATTATGGATTTCTATAAAAATTTGCATAATGCCTCTACAAAAGAAGTTGACGGGCATGTCCCGTATAAAACGCTATTGGGACCACAAAGGAACAATTATGTCATATATATATATATATATATTAATCTATTACATGGTCACCTAATCAAATACACTATCACAAATGAAGGCCGATATCTTGCCATCATCTATCTACAAGGATAACCACTACTATAAGGCCAACTATATGTATGACCACTAATATAAGGCCAATACCACATATGGTCATTAATATAAGACCAATATGATGTATGGTCGCTAATATAAGACTAACACCA
This sequence comes from Allium cepa, assembly GCA_030765085.1. Taxonomy (NCBI): domain Eukaryota; kingdom Viridiplantae; phylum Streptophyta; class Magnoliopsida; order Asparagales; family Amaryllidaceae; genus Allium; species Allium cepa. The sequence continues at coordinate 602,521,921 of CM060934.1, read as the reverse complement.
TCAATCAAAGAATATCTATCCAAAGGTCGAAAACTAAGAGGCATAGATTAACTCCTCTTAATCATACAAGCTCACCAGATATAACTATGCAACCAATCATTGCACCACACCAATTTCTTATAGTCCACTACTACTTGTAAAAGGATGATCTTAACCACCTGAGTGAAAGTTAAGGTGATATTACAAAGGGAGTTGTTTTGCCTCCTGGGTGATAGGTGTTCTGGTTACTTGAGCCAAATTCCATAGGATGTACTGGGTACTCGAACCAAATCCAGTAGGTGTCCATGCCATCTAAGTCAAAGTCAAGTGTAAGGATGTTCTTGCCGCCTGATCAAAACTCAAGACGGGTACATGATCAGGAGTAGGATTGGGAATCTAAGCTAGTATAAAATTCTTGATGTCTTCTTTACCTTTGTTTTTACTACATTTACTTATTGTCATCTGACTTTTTTGTGATAATACTATCTTTTTATATTTTCATTTTTGTGATAAAGTTTAGAATATGCAAGTATATTGATAAAAAAAATTAAATGCACTATTCACCCCCTTCTAGTGTAAACTAGTCTTAAGATCCATTCCACTATAGTATAGATTAGGTTATCACATCAATCACCATATCGTCCCTCACATTTGATATTAGAGCATATAGTGTTCAAAAACTAATAATCCAGTTTTTGAATTTTTTTAAATAGCTACTAACACTAGTCACACACTGTTTAACACATTTGTAAAAAACCAATCAGCTGCTAAAATCCCATTGTTTAATGGCAGTAATTATGCATATTACTCAAATTGGATTAAAACTATGTAAATATAAGGATTTGACATTTGGTATATTACATAGAATAAGTATAAGGCGAGACTACATATGATCAATGGACAAATGAGCAAAAGACATAGGCACTTGGTAATTCAAAAGCTATGAATCCGTTCACCGGATAAGAATGAATTTAGTAGAATTTTTGTTTGTAAGTCGGCAAATTAAACATGGAGAACACTGCAAGTTACACATAAAGGCACTTGTAAAGTCAAACAAACCCAGATTTCCACATTAACCAACCAATTTCAAATATTTAAAATGAAACTAAATGAATCTATTACTAACATGTATTCTAGATTTCAAGATATATTGCATGCCTTAATTTCTCTAGGATGAGAGTATACCAAAGAGGAACAAGACTGAAAGATTCTTAATTCACCTATAAGTAAATAGGATCAGAAGATTTTGGCCATAGAAAATGCCAATGATATCAGTATAATGAAAGAATAGGAATTAATAGGCAGTTTAATGTCACACGAAGTTTAATTACAGGGCAGAAAGGAAAGCTAGTAAGGTGAGGAGAAAACACTGGCATTTAATGCTACTCGTGGAGATGAAGTATCATATAATGATGAGAAATACGTGTTTCAAATAAATAGTCTTCATATTTAATACAAAAAAATTCATATAAATTAAAAAATCGACGTACTAAATAATATAGATAAATATAAAATACAAATTTAAAAATACTAAAGTTATGAAATATACATAAATATATATAAATAATTACATATTTTAAGAATAGACTTAAAAATATTTTAACACGTATATTAATTAATAATAAGGTGAACTATATTATAAAAATAAGTACTCTTAAATTGTTAACAATAAAAAATCATGAAATACCCTAGTTTAGTAAAAATAATTTTTACAATAATAATTCCTTTTGAAAATTAAATAAATCTTTTTTAATTTTCTTATACCGTTAACTAATTCAGAAAATAATAAATTCAATAGTCAATATACTAACAAAACTGCTAATAATTTTATTTAATAAAGAAATTTTTTAAGAATCTGGTTATTTTGTAAAACATATAATATTTTTATATATAGTATTAAAAAAAATAGAGTATACCATGAAAAAGAGATACGTGGACATACAAGAAAATCATATTTCCACATATGGACCGTTGATTTCGACTTCCTTTTTAATTAAAAATTTATAGTTATAACTACACTATTTTGTCTTCAGACTCCTTTTCACTTATTTTCTCTCTATAAAAATTTAAAATTCACATCAGTAATGAATACAAACTCTTCTAAACAACTATTAGAAAGAAATAGGCTCTTTCATGATTTCACACACTCAAAACCAGGAAAAATAGAGAATGAAATATAACGACCCGCAAATTCATCATTTCAGATATTTTTGAAATATTCAGATATAAGACTTTTAACTTAAATGATAATGATTTGAACAATAAATAATATTGGTAAACTTATTTTGAATAAATAATTGAAAAAATATATACTTTGGAAGATATATCGATAGAATGACCGAAGACATTTTATCAATAAATAGCTCTTAGACCATTAGACATCATGTAGGGAGCTGGATACATACACTCATATATTTATATGAGTGAGAATATGTAATAAAATTATTTATTTTATTTTTAAAATAAATTCTCTTTGTGACATCATCGATGATATTCCTATTTTGGAATAAATGTTTTTTGAATTTAACTTGAGTTTAAACGACCTAATAATTATTTTAGTTATTAAATAAGCCCTTTTAATTATTATATAATGATAGAAATGTTACTATAAAGCCTTGTTTATATATATATTAAATAAGAAGTGAAAATACGATCGGAAATCGAAATCGGAATCCGTAATGATTCAACGTAGAAAAGTTATGCAACGTTGTGAATCATTTGAGATATACGTATGCACACATACATGATCATATACATGAACACATTCGCATGCACATGAACACATATATACATATAAATATACTTATACATTTATATATATTATGAAATTTCAGGATACTTTCCTAAAACTTAACACTTAAGCAAGCCAAAGTCAAACTCTTACACACTAAGTACAAACACATGGATACATACACATGGGGGGAAGGGAGTTCGACTGAGCATGATAAGGTAGGAGTGGAGTGTGATGGTAGAGCAAATGGTGATGTACTTGTGTATAATACCATGTTATTTTCATTCTCACTTTTTCTATCAATAGCATTCATATCTCTTCACTTCATTTCTTCATAAAATTCCTAAAGCTTCTTCACTTCTTATACTCCACTTTAGTGGTCTCTTGCCTAAGAAAACTTATGGAAAAAATTATTGCAAAAAGAAATTAAAATTATATAGTAAGTATATATTATCAAAACTCATCAAAACCAAAGCAAATCCATTCTTTCTCACCTCTATAACCTATTGCCACGCCTTCCACCAATCAAGGCCAAGGTTTCCAAACCTCCAAGACTAAGGCTGAACCCCTTAGGAGTATTTGTGCTAGTAGTTGTGAGCTTCAATTTTGAGATAACAAAGCTATAGCCGTTTTAAAGTTAGTCTGGTTGAAAAACATGTGATAAACTCTTCTTCCAAATTTGTGTTACATTTATGATGATGCGATATGATTGCTAAATATGTTTACTATGTTTGATCATTAAGTTTGGATGTTGATTATATGTTTATTTTTATATTGAAACAAGTCACGTTTAATACAAGTCGAATATCACAAAGGAAATCACTTTCCTTTAATAAATGAAATAGTGTATGTGAGATTGTTAAACCTCTTTAAAATGGTTTAAAATAATTTATAAATGTTTTATAAATACTAAAATTAAATTTGGTGAAATTTTGACAAGTTATGAAAATTGAGTCAAAAATAGGCACGTCGCGTAATGGTAGTTCACGATTTCACGCCGTAGAAAGTTAAATCCACTTACACGATGGATTCAAAGTCAGAATTCTTTGGAATAAGAATTTTCCGAACTCTTATAAACATAGGTATCAAAAAAGGAAAAGGAATGAGATTTCGTTTAGTAGATTTTGAAATATGAGCAAATAATGTTTTCAAAATAATCGCGATTTGGCATTTCGGAAACCAAAGCAGAAAATTCTTTAAAAATGATATTTTTATTCTTTAAAAATATGGAATAAATTCTATTAATCTATTAAAATGTTTTAAAAAGAGATTTGAGTTATAAAAATGGATTTTTAAATGATAGAAAGGTTGTTTTGATCAAATGAGCTTTTAAACACTATTCGTAGCACTTTTCACAGCACTTGTAATAACTTTTAAAATATAGCTTTAAACTTAAGTATTCTTTTCCAAATCTTCTATGAACATATTTAACTAAATAATTAAGTATTTTAAAGATGATTTGAAGGTTTATAATTTATTTAAAAGAGTTTAAATAAATGATTTTAAGAAAAGCCGTTAAAATCAAGTGATTTAATCTTGGATCTAAAAACCGATGAGTAGACTCGATTTTTCTATTCGTGAGATTCAAATGTAAAGTGCTTAAACTAAAGGGATATTCAAGAGCAACCAGTGCCTTGACTTACCTGGCCTCTTTCTTGTGTGAGGAATAGATAAGGTCGAAATGTCGAAAACGAGACAAGTATAAAAGATTTAATTTTCAAATTTATACAACTTAGATTGCATAGAAATAATATTTTTACACTTGGTACTAAATTTCGAGGAGGGAACCAGTACTATCCATGTGAATTTAAAAGGCTCACCGTTATACGACGGATGTAAAGATTGAATATGAAAATTGATGTTGAGTAGAATTAGTATAATTTTTATTGATCTTCTTTAACTCAATAATGTTTTCAATATGACTTATGAGAATGATTTGGTATTTCCAAAGTGAAAGAGAGGTTTAATAGTACCTATATAGTAGAAAGAAATGTTTTAAAGATATATATATATATATCTTTTGGATAAAAAGTAAGTAATTAATCAAATAATGTGCACCTATTTACTTAACATCTTTTTATGATGATTGGTTCAAAGGAACCAGGGTCGGATTTGAGTGATTCTTATCTGGAAACCACTTTTAACTAGTTTACGTATTCATAGTGAAGACTTGGAATGATAATAAATGGAATGAAGGGATGCTTGTCACTGACCCTTGGGGGAAATTTCCCATATTATATGTATGTGGCAGTTGTATATTCATTTGATCTTTGATGCAAGGCTGCTCGCTACTAATTCTAGGGATGATTCCTGATAGGATGTGATAGGAGATTTCCTTTGATTTGTCCTGCTCCTCGACAACTTGTACGGACGAATGTCTGACATTACATTTCCATTATACACGTACATTGATTTTTACGAACATACATCTGTTTGCTGGTGTATGAAGTAACTCTCCTATACTTGACCCCCTTCTTCGAGATGTATGAGCTTAGAGGTTTCACATTTGTGGAAATCAATGGTGTGTGATGATATTGGTAATGTGGCATTCAAAGCGAATGTTCTATGTGAAATGTAATCGTCAGCTCGAGCCTCATCACCCAAAAATGGCTTAAATAGGGTATGCCATAAGGCTATATGGTTCGCACCATTAGGTATGGTCATCACCTTTCTAGATTACTCTATATATTTTAAGCATGTTGTGTATTCTAGGGGATCCTGGATAGATTGGTTACTACTGGGTGGCGCCATATTTGATTCTGTCTGCCACCAAGATGGGTCTACGGGTGGGCTGGTCTTGCAAGGTGTAGAGGTTTCAAAGTTGTTGATCCATGATACATCCCTCTATAGATGTACTGTACAGAAGTTAGTTCCTTACCTACCACTGCACGAAAATCAATTCTTCAATAAGTGCTTTCGGACTTGATTGTAGAACCTAGTATGCTGGAATTTAATAATGTAACAATTTCGGCTAATATTAGGTATATTTACTTAAAAAGTTTTTTCAAAAGAAAGTCACTTAAATAATATCTCCATATTTTGCATAGCAAATGATTTGGTTATCATAAAGTAAAAACCCATTCCGTGTTTGTGTGCGGCATGGTTTTATGAGATACCCTTTTTTCAATAGCCATATTTTGAGTTTCTCATACCAGTCTCATGACTAAGCAGAGTTTATTTTCCTTTTCCTTATACTTTGGATGCCCTATTTTTCTAGGTAGCCAAGTAGTTAGGCAACATGGAATATTTTAGGAGAAGCTCGGAGCATTTTGGATGGAGCATAAGGATGGAAGGTCCTATATAGATAGTCATATATTTCTAATTCCACTATATTTTTCGTTGAGTATCTACAAGCACTTATGAGGATAGGCAGTTATAACTATCCTAGTTGGATTAGTACTAACCAGTGCTCTGATGCAGCACTTTGGAGTAATTGTATTTACTACTCATATGTATAATTAAATTTTGAATGCAATGTGAGATTCTATTTTGTTTTATCTTCTATCTTTATTTTCTTTTACTCTATATAATCTGCCTCTCTAGCACTTAGATTTACGATTGTGAATACCGAGGAAGTATTAGTGTCGATTTCTAAAGGTCGAGAAGGTGGGTTGTCACATTTGGTATACGAACTTATGGTTGAGTGAATATCTAAGCAAGGATAGGGTCAACTTATTAGAGATAAGATTAGTAATACCATAGAATGAGTTTATCAGAGAGAGGGCGTATTTGAAATTTTATCCGAATAAGTATATTCGAGTTTATACCCAGATAATTTCGTTTATATTTCTAGAGATGTTTCCTTACTATATGCAGATAGTATGAGATGAGTAATAGAAGAGGACAAAAGAGAGGCAGCAACACCACAGCAACCAACGGTTGATCAAATGCTACAGTAATTGAGGAAGTGGTAATCCCTATGCAGTCTCAAGTTAACTTTTCTATTCTTGCAAATATTACACCAGTTTGGGTGGTAAACCATTTAAAGGAATGGAGTCCATTATTGAAGTTCGAGCTTGGATCCACTCTTGTGAAAGATTTTTAAGGGATTGAATATCGAGAATGAGCAGAAAAGTTTCATAGCTTCTTGGTAGTTACAAGAAGGGGCTCTAGCATGGTGGGGGTCCATAACTCTGAATGGTTCAAAAGAAAATTTCTCATGGGAATGGTTTAAGGAAGTCTTGAAAGAACAATATATGCCAGCTGTAGGAAAATCCCTCCTTTACCAGAATTTGATGGATTTAAAGCATGGAGAGATGTTGATTGAAGAATATTCCAACAAGTTTAGTGAATTGTTCCATTTTGGGTCGGGTCTAATAGACACTCCTTTAAAGAAAAATGAAATATTTTTCGCTCGAATGAAGGGGCAATACCAAGACAAGATGACCAGGCATCTAAAAGGAACCTTTGTAGATTTGGTAAACATGGATTTTCGATCCGAAACTCAAGACAAAACGAATCCACCAACCACTCAAAGCGGCAGCAATAACTTAAAGAAGAGGAAGTTCAACCATTTTGGGAAGAAGCCACGACAAGGCAATTAAGAAGGAGGTCCCCAAGAAAATTGTTTGAAGGATATTACTTGTTATAATTGCCAACAGAAGGGTCATTTTGCCACCACCTATAAGAATCCTAAGGCTAGGGATAGGAACTGCTATAATTGTCACAAACCAGGACACTAAAAGAAGGATTGCCTACTGATAAAGAAAGAAGAAGCAGTCAGACTTCCTACTGATAAAGAAAGAAGAAGCAGTCAGACTTTTTGCCATCAAAGATGAACCCTCATCTTCACTGATGTAAAGGGCAAGAGAGTTCTAGAAGGTAATATCTACATTAATGGAAATCTTGTTTGAGTATTATTTGATACCGGGGCTTCCTATAGTTTTATTTCCAAAGAATTAGTTGATAAATTGAAACTTACTAGATAAATATTAGATTCCCCTATCTTTGTCTCTAACCCCATAGGTAGTAAAAATAATCTTGGTATAGTTTGTGAAAAAGTACAAGTTGTCTACCTATTCCAAAAAAATTCACGTAACCTAATCATCTTCAATTTTGTTGGATTTGAGATTATACTCAGTATGGATTGGTTATCTAAATATAAGGCTATTCTTGATTGTGTTAAAAGGATGGTGCATTTGGAAAATAAAAGAACCGTATCTTTTAAAATAATGTGTGAAGAATCAAATAGAGTAATGGATAGTTTTACGCATGCCCTAAATTCATTCCAAAAACGTCTAGAAGAAATACCAATTGATAAGGAATTTTCAAATATTTTTAAGAAAGTTAAAGGTTTACCTCATATAGGAAAATTAAGTTTCGAATCGACTTGATTTCCTATGCGAGGTTTTTTTTCCATTCTTTTCGAAGAATGGCCCTAAATGAAGTGAATGAATTAAGAAACCAAACAAATGAATTATTAATGAAAGGACTAATTAAATGAAATCGCTCAAGTTGAGCTCAGCAGTAGTTTTTGTTGCAAAGTCAGGCGACTCCTTAAGACTTTGTGTAGACCATCGAGACCTAAATAAGTAAACGATTAAGAACAAGTATCCTCTACCCCATATTGATGACTTATTTGATCAAATTCATGATGCTCGAATATTATCCAAAATAGACCTAGCTATAGGATTCCATCAATTAAGGATAGCAGAAGATTGCATTCCTTTAACTGCTTTCAAAGGACCAAATGATTTTTTCGAGTGGTTGGTTATTCCATTTGGGCTAACCAATGCTCCAACTTATTTTGTGGAACCTATGGATAGAGTATTCAGAGATATGCTCCACAAATTCATGTTGGTTTTTATTGATGATATTTTTATATATTCAAAGACCGAAAAAGAACACAAAAGGCATTTAGAGGTTGTACCAGAAATATTGTGAAGGAATGTGCTTAAAGCTAAGTTCTCAAAATGCCATTTCTAGGAAGAAAATGTAAGGTTCCTTGGACATGTTGTGTCAAAGGAAGGAATCTCAGTTGATCCCAGAAAAGTTACTACCATTCTAGATTGGAAGCAACTACAAACTCCGAATGATATGCGTGGCTTCTTAGGATTGGCAAGATACTACAGGAGATTTATTCAAAACTTCTCCAAGATTTTTCATCATTTAACAAGGTTGACTATGAAGGATGTTAAATTTGAATGGACGTCGAAATGTGGGGAGGAATTCCAAGAACTTAAGAAAAGATTAACTATCGCTCCTGTCCAGACTATTATTGATGAAAGCGACGATTTAACCATTTGTACTGATGCTTGTGGAGAAGGAGTAAGCGTGGTATTGATGCAACATGGAATGGTTATCACATATGCTAGTAGTCAGTTAAAGAAGCATGAGTAAAAAAATTCAACGCACGACTTAGAACTATTAGTCGCTGTGTTCGCACTAAAGATTTGGAGACATTATTTACTGGGTAAGAATTTCTCGTTGTTTATTTCAATAAACTTTGTTTGACATTGGTAAATAATATTCCTTTAAATAGGTGAGAAGTTCGAACACTTCACCTATCACAAATCTTTGAAGTATCTTTTAACTCAGAAGAACTTAAATATGAGACCACAGCGTTGGCTAGAATTTCTCGCATCATATGATTTAGATGTCCTATATATGCCTAGGAAAGTCGATGTGATAGCGAATGCATTAAGCAGAAGGCATGCTATTATAGCTTATTTTATAGTACGTCCAACTTTGATTAACCGTATAAATGAGAACTAGTTCAAGGATCCATTTATTCTAGAGATTATCAAAGCAGTGGAGAAAAACGCATACCAAGAAGATGGATAGGATTCAAGGTAGATGATCAAGGAATATTAAGGATGAATGGAAGAGCATACGTCCCAAATGTCGATAGGATAAGGCAAGAAGTTTTAACAGAATGTCACAGTTCTTGACTTTCAGTACATCTCGGAGTTACCAAAATGTATCAAGATATGACGAAGACTTTTTGGTAGGACGGTACGAAAAGGGATATCTTTATCCATATTAGCAGATTTGAAAATTGTCAACAGATTAAAAGCGTTCAGCGAAAGTCTACTGGATTACATCAACCTATTGGAATTTCGACCTGGAAATGGGACTAAATGTCGATGGATTTCAACGATAGCTTATCTCGATCAAGAAAAGGAAATGAAGGCATTTGGATTATCGTAGATCGATTGACCAAAAGCGCACACTTTACCCCGGTAGTGCAAACGAGAACAGCTGCAAGTCTTGTTGAAATACACATGAGGAAAATAGTTCGGTTACGTGATGTCCCAAGCAATATAGTCAGTGATCGAAACCCAATCTTTACCAGTAAGTTCTGGGAGGCATTATAAATTGCTTTGAGAATAGAGCTGAGTATATGCACCATATACTGTCCCTAGATTGATGGGCTAACTGAAAGGGTGTATCGACGTTAGAAGATCTTCCGAGAGCTTGTATCTTAGATTTTGGAGGTTAATGGGAAAAATATCTTCATCTTGTGGAATTCTCCTATAATAACAGCTATCAAGCAAGTATTACCATAGCACCATACCAAGTTTTATATGGTCATCCATGTAAATCCCCAGCATGTTGGATATAAACCGGATATCGGTTAGTATTGGGTCTTGATATGATTCGAGAAGCCTTAGAAAAGGCAGACTTAATTAGGAAGAAGATGAAAGAAGCTTAGAGCAAGAAGAGTTACGCTAATTAAAGGCGTAGAAATTTAAATTCTCAGTTGGAGATTTTGTATTCTTAAAAGTCTCTCCAATGAGAGGAGTGGTCAGATTTAGACTGGTAGGGAAGTTAGTACCTCGATTTATTATACCTTTTCTCATTCTTAAGAGGATTGGCCCATTAGCTTATCATGTGGAATTGTTCGAAAGATTATCTGGTGTGCACAACGTTTTTCACGTATCCTATCTACGAAAATGTGTGCATGATTCTGAACAAATTATAGAAATAGCTGCCTAAGAAGATTTAGAAGTAGAATCAAATTTGGCAGTTAGCAGACGACCAGTTTGAACCATGGATCACGATAAGGAGCGATTGAAAAGAAAGCTGGTAAGGTTGGTTAAAGTTTAATGGAGCAGTGATGTCGAAGACTGCACATGGGAAATAGAGGATAGAATGAGGAATGTTTATCCTGAGTTTAGGACTGATGTATAGTAGGGCATATGGAATCGAGATAGTGTACTCACCGCCTGTGATGGGGTAACTTATCATATCTTGTATATATTTCCCCTTGTTAAAAATATATTCTTTTTCGAGTCAATTTCTTCTTATCCTTAATTTTGAGGACGAAATTCTTTTACGGGTGGAAATATGTAATGACCCGCAGATTCATCAATTTAGAAATTTTTTGAAATATCCAAATATGAGACTTTTTAACTTAAATGATAATGTTTTAAACAATAAATAGTATTAGTAATCTTATTTTGAATAAATATTTACAAAAATATATACTTTGAAAGAAATATCGGTAAAATGACCAAAAACCATTTTATCAATAAACAACTTCTAGACTATCCGACATCGTGCACGGAGTTGGATACACACACTCATTTATGTATATGAGTGAGAATATGTAATAAAATTATTTATTTTATTTTTAAAATAAATCTCTTTAGGACATCATCGATGATATCACTATTTTATAATAAATAATTTTTGAATTTAAATTGAGTTTAAATGATTTAATAATTATTTTAGTTATTAAATAGGCCTTTTTAATTATTATATAATGATATAAATATTATTATCAAGCTCGGTTTACATTATATATATATATATATATATATATATATATAAGAAATGAAAATATGACTAGAAATCAAAATCGGAATCCATAACGATTCAACGTAGAAATTGTGAATCATTTGAGGTATACAAATGCATACATACATGTACGTATACATGAACACGTTCATATGCACATGAGCACATATATACATACAAATATACTTATACATTTAAATATATACACATTACAAAATATTAAGATATTTTCCTAAAACTTAACACTTAAGCAAACCAAAGTCAAACTCTTACACATTAACTATAAACACATGGTCACAAACACATGAGGGGGTAGTTCGGTCGATCATGATGAGGTAGGAGGGGAGTGTGATGTTGAGAAAATGGTGATGTATTTGTGTATAAATATCATGACATTTTCATTCTCATTTTTTCCTATAAATAGCAGTAATCTCTCTTCTCTTCATTCACTTCATTTCTTTATAAAATTCCTAAAGCTTCTTCACTTCTTATACTCTATTTTAATGGCCTCTTGCATAAGTAAAATTATGGCAAAAATTATTGCAAAAGGAAATCAAAATTATATAGTAAGTATATATTATCAAAACTTGTTAAAACCAAAGCAAATCCACTCTTTCTCACCTCTACAACCCACGACCACACCTTCCACCAACCAAGGCCAAGACTTCCAAGCATACAAGACCAAGCAGTGTACATTAAGCATTCAGCATTACACAGTCACACATATATACATACATATGTATGCATGTATATATGGTGTAGCGAACACAAGTGAAGACCAGAATATGGTGCAGCGAACACAAGTGAAGACCAGAATATGGTGCAGCGAACACAAGTGCAACGAACATCACCAAAGTGACTGTTCAACAGAAGTGAAGACCAGAATATCGTGCAACGAACACAAGTGCATAAGCTCTGATTAGTAGACCAAAATGAAACAAAATGGAAATCAGATTCAAAGCTAGAATACAAATTCAAACATGAAAAAAAATGCATGTACATGTGCATCAGATCAATACTAATGCAACAACAAGCATGAATTGTGATTCAGATTGGACAAGGCAATAAGATGGAAATCAGATTCAGGCAGATACATAGTGTATCAAGAGGAGATACACATAGTTGCAACTCAATAGTCTTTACATCAAGAAACTAACTCGGTGCACACATCACATATGTACTGAAAACAAGTTCAACTCAAAATGGTTCATAAACTCAAAATGGTTCAGAACTGAAAACAAGTTCAACTAAACCTCAAAATGGTTCAAGCTCAAGACAATTCAAGTGTACATATGAACATACAAGTATATACAAGTGTATACAAGTATATACAAGCACATAAAAGTGCATATAAGTATATACAAGAACTGAATTAGAACAAGATTTGCAATTGAACTAGATCAGACTCATGTACAAAAGCAGTTCACACATATATATGCATATATAAGAACATTCACACACATATATACATATGCATGTATGTATGTATGTATATACATGGAAGTTCACAAATAATATGAAGATATAAATAAGCATACATACACATGAGTATAGATGAACCAAGACAACATAACAAGAAATCACAGTGCAAAAGCAACATTCACACACACGTACATACATATGTATGTATATACATGGAACCCCCACACTTATCTTTTTATTCGTCCTCGAATAAAGAAAAACTGAGATAAATCCGTTTTTGTAGGGAGCACGATTGCATTGAGCGTATGCAAAAAGCCGTTAAACCTCTAGGTGTCCCCAGTAGGACGAGTGTTGTCACATGAGGGTTTTCAGAGGATACTACCCATAAAATCCAAATGCAGGATGAAAATATTTACAAAATGCAAGATTTATTTACAATGGGACGAATGCAAGTTATTTTTAGAATATTTACAAATGAAGGATTTACTTTTAAATCGACAAGAATAAGTTAAATATAGGTTTTGGTCATTATCTTGAAAATTCAAGTCATTTATTTGTCAAAATTTCCAATAAAAATCAAGTTATCATAACAAATAGACTATAGTTTAACTCGTTATTTCGGTTAGAACAAAGTATAACTATGAAATAAATCCATAATTGATTATCGAAATTTATCAAAGTGGTATTTTCATTTCATTTCAATAACAAATCAAATCAAATAAGTTAAAATAGTGCTTGGATTTCATTTGCTTACTCTCTATTATTTTTTGAAATTTTTATTGATATTTACGATATTTACATATGCCTAACTTAGATAAACTGAGGCCAGATATATAACACATGCACTGCCTTGCGGACTTATGTGAGGGGAATACAGAGCATGGCGAGTGAACACACGAGTGTGAACACTTATTGACTGTAGGCATTATTAAAAAGAATTTTTATGTATACACCTAGCTCAGATAAACTGAGGCCAGATATACCGATCGTGCACTGCCTTTCGGGCTTCCGTGAGAAAGGTACAGAGCATGGCGAGTGTACACACTTTCGTGCATACACCTATCGACCGTAGGTTGTTTTTATTAAGTCTATTTTTTTACATGTGTTCCATACATGCATAACCATGAGGACTTTTAAATGAGTATGAAAGCACATAATCAAAGATTCAAGTAATTCACCCACGCATAACCGTGAGGACTTTTAAATGAGAGTGAATACTTGGATGTTATTATTTTTTATTTTTAAGAGAGAGAGAGAGTTTTGCAAAATCATCTTAGCACCATTTAACTTAGAAGATGAAAAAAAGTTATATCCTTTACTTTAAATCAACCACTTTTTAAAACAAAGATTTGCAATTAGGATGTACTTCATAATTAACACGTATGAATCTTCCTGTATACTAGTTAACTATTATTATTTGTGATCAAACTTCATTTTTATTTTTGTTAAGACAAATAAATTTTCAAAAATTTCAATTTAATAAACCAAAACCATGTATTTATCTTATAGTGTTTCTTTGAAAAATAAATCAAAAGAAAAATTGTTTTTGGGATTTTTTATTTTTTTTTGAGATTTTAATGCAAAAATAAACCATGAAAAAATAAATGAAGATGAATCTCCCCCCCACACTTAATTTTGACTGTGTCTCCACAGTCAACCCAAGTGGAAGGAGAAAAATAAAATAAAAAACTTATATTTACATGAAAGATTATTATTTACAAGAGGTGAGAAAGTATGCAGTCAAAAAGTAAATGAAACGGTCTTCTAAAGACCGATTCATTTGTCTCATCAAATGTGCGGGACACTTCTTAAGTGCAGAAAACCAAATCATAAAAGATTTTGGAATCGAATGTGGATTTGGAAAAACGAATGTCGTTTTATTAAAAATCATACGAGTTGTTTTTTTTCCGATGATCTTTGGGGTTGATAAAACAATTGGTTGAAATTCAAGTTTATTTTCACCATTTTGAAAGTCAAGCTCATCATCAACAAAATTTTCCAAATTATTAATTTCCAAATTGAAATGGTGATTTAAAAGTTCCCCTTGAGAATTTAATAACTCGTCATCTAAAAGTCCAAAAAATTCGTGTTCATTAAATTCGTTTTCCTTTGTTGAATTACCGACAACTTCATTGCGTATCGAGAAAAGGAAGATCGAATTTTAAATTTGGTTCCACACCCTCAAAAGAATTGAAATCCAACTCAATTACCATGCTTTCAACAACTTCGTTAAGATTTTCTTTTTCAATTTTGAAAGTTGTTATTTGAAAATCATCGATTTGGGTAAAAGGTGGATTATCACTTGACTTGTCACACATTGGAATTTGAGTATGTTTATCACGTTGATTCAAATATGTTTCGAACACCAAATCCATGTGATCATTGTAAATTTCATTCATTTGCTCAACAAAGTCAAATTTGTACTTATTAACTTGAAACTTTTCGATTTGGACTTGTTGAGAACAAGAATTGTCAATTTCGATAAACGGTAGATTATTATTTGATTCTTCACAAGCTGAGATTTGATTATGATTTTCACGAAAAGTTTTATATTTTTCAAGTAATAAATCCCCGTTATCTTTTTCCATTTGCTCAATAAAGTCAAATTCATGATTATTAGTTTGAAAATTTTCACTTTGAATTTGTTGATAACCAAACTTTTCAATTGTATCATGGTCGAGATTATTCCCATTGCCAAAATTATTTACAAATTGGTTCACATTTTCATTTTGATTTTGAAACTCATGTTGAAGTTCGAAATTGAATTTGCATGGGCTATACTCGAAATCGTTTGAATTTTGAATTGAATTCAAATTTTGAAATCCTTGAAAACTTTGACTCGAGTTATCGCAGAAATACGAATTACACAAATCATTTATCATTTGATTTTGTTGTGTAGAGATTTCAAGTGGAGTTGAAATGCTATTTTCAAGAGTTGAAGGTTGTTCATCGTTTTGAAAACTTTGTTGTTCAAAATTCAATTTATCTACCCAATAGCTGTCGTTAAAATATCCATAAAATTTGGAGTGAAGTTATATGGATTATATTGATTTTCACAACTATCGTAAAATTCATGTGAATATGGAAATTCGGACATTTTCAAGAATGTTTTTTGTTTTTTTTCTTTTGTTTTTTTTGCAAAGGAAAAATATTTACAAATAAAATTTATTTTTCAAAAGGAAAATTGATTTTTGTTTTTTTTTATTTTTTTCAATTTTTTTTGTTTTTGAAAAGATTTTATATATTTTCTGAAATTTCAAAGGAAAAGGATTAAAAATTTCAAAGAAAAAGAAAAGGATATTTACAATTTTTTAAGTTTTGGATTTTTGAATTTTTTTTGTGTTTTTTAAAGAATGCATGAACTAATGCAACTAAATGAATTGAGGGGTTAATTACAAATGATTTAACCTAAGTTAACCCAAAATTGTATATTCACACATTGTCTTAGATAAACAAGATATTTCTCAGCTAGGTAACAGACAGGATTTATCGGTGCACCACGAATCACCGTAGAAATGCAGCCGAAGGTTTAAGTACCTTCAGAGCAACAACCGCTATAATATTTATGAATCACTGTAATATTTATAAATGGTTATTAATCAGCCGTAGCCTAGACACCAAGAAATTAAATTGTTCAACGAAGACAAATTGTCAATATACAATTAAGTGTTATCGATGTCTAACCGTTATTATTAACAAATTCTAAGATGAGATGCAAAACAAAAGGTAAACGTGTATTAACAATGCAACTATAAATGGTTTTTTTTGATTTTTTTTTTAAAAAATGCAAGCAAACAACAATGCAGGACAAATAAAAACAATAAATATAGCAAGCAAGCAGTTTATTATTATTATTTTTTGACAAGCATAGCGGAGCAAGCTATTCTTCTTTTTCTGAGATTTCGCTTTGGTAACCTGAAATAACACAAAGATACATATACAGTTTTTTTTAAACAAAGAGAGAGAGAAAAATAAACTAAAGCAAATGAAACTAAAACAAGTGAAACTAAAACAAGTGAAAACAAAGGAAAAATGAAAATTAAACAAGGTAAAAACTTTGTTTTTGTTTTTGGTTTTTTTACAAAACAAAAGAAACAAAACAAATGAAGAAGGTATATAATTTTTTTTAATTTGAATTAGACTAAAAACAATTTAACCAAACAAAATTAAAACAAAGCAAAAGAAAGAAAAAGAAAATAAAATAAAATCACTCAGCCCACACCTAACAATCTTATAACTCGACTTGTTGAAAGTACAGTCTTCAAGCCAAATTAAACTTCTCACAAAATTATACTTCACAACAAATTCACAATAATTTCACACCAAATTATAACTACTCAAAGTAAAACTCCTCACAGAATTGAAATCCATCTGAAAATTGAAATTTCACAACGAATTCACGGTTGAAGTCGACGATTTTTGGGATGCTCGACGATTGATTTTTGGTGGTACTGGAGATGATCGATGTCAGAGTTTCTCGGCGGAGGATGGTTTGATTGGATTTGGGTTTTTCTTGAGTTGCGTGTGTGGTTCAATGGAGGTCGATTGTGGAATTGAGTGTTCACGGGTGAAGGTATTTGTCTGCCGCTTGAATAGGCTGGAGTTTGAAGTGATGCGGTTCGACCGAAGTGCGATTGCCGGTTTGAAGTCATGGAGTGGATGCGGCTTCGATTGTGGGGCTTGCGATGCTTGCTGTGGCTGAAGTTGCGTCGCCGTGGTGATGAAGCTTGGATTGGAGGAGGGTTGTTGCGGACAATGGGGTTTGGGTTGCGGTGGTCATATGTGGGTGTATGGTATGCACAGGTGAGTTTTTTTTGATGATTGGGGTGGTGGTTTATGATACGTGAATTGTGGAAATGAGTGTTGAATAAGTGGTGGAGACAATGTTTATGGTCAGCAGATGTCGGCGAGGTTGGTATGTGAGATGGTGGTGCCGTAGTGTGGCAATGTGAAGTGCTGTATGGAAGAGCAGTGGAAATGATGGTTTAGTTACTGGAGATTGTTCGATTGAGTTATGCGGTTGATGATGATATCGTAGGAGGAAGGAATGTAAGTGTAAAGTGAAGTAGGTGTGTAATTTTTGGAGCAGTAGATTTGTGATGTTAGGCTGCTGGAAAATTGAAGTCAAGGGTATTGATGGTGGTATATGGTTAAGAGATTGTGGTGAAGAATGTTGATCATAGAGGTTGGTAGCAGTTTTGAGATTGTTGATGGTAGAGTTGTAATTGAAGCGAATTTTGATGGTAGCAGGTAGAAGTGTGGATGTGGATATGTAGGAAAAGAATGTAGAAGTGTAGAAATGACAGTGGACAAAGCAAAGCAAGGCAGTGAAGTAAGTCTGGAGTGGTGTAGTTGAACTGTGGGCTGAGGGGTTGGTTTCTGGTAGTGATAAAAGGGGATGGAGGCAATGATTGATTGGTTTGATGAATGAAGCGTGGAGGTGGGAAGCGACTGCTGTGACACAGTTGAAGTCAGAGGAGAAGGGGGTGGATGATGAACAGTAAGGTCAGGGAGGTGTGCAGAGAAAAGAGAACAGTGTTGAGGGCAGAGAAGCAACAATAAACAGAAATGAAAAAAGAGAGGATATATAAATCGTAACAGTGTTTTGAAAATTGTAACAGAAAACAGAAATGCAATAATTTTTTTTTAATTATGATTGTGTATTTTTTTAAAATATGCAAATGAAAAGAAAACAAGAAAGTCAAGCACACAACAAAATGCACACAAGAATCGCATAAGCAAACTTTTTTTTAAACACACAAAAATAAATCAAATGAAAATAATTCAAAGAATAGAAAATAAAAATCAAAGGCAAATCCCCGGCAACGGCGCCAAAAACTTGTTTAACGGGTGAAATTTTCTATCAGACTAGAAAAACCGTCGGAAAATTTAGAAATAAAAATAACCGCAACTTACAAACGTATTTCTTTTTTTTGTTTTTGATTGGTTTTGTACGCAAGGAATTGATGATTTTAAAATTCTATTCAATCAAATTAAACCAAAGTCGATGGAAAGTTTAGCTAGACAATTAACTAACTAACTAAAAGAAAAGGGAATCAAATATAAGAGTTAAGTGATAATTTAGAGAATAAATCCACTCTCTAGATTATGTAGTTTAACACATGAAATCAAGATCTCTCTTTTATGGTCATTAGTGCTTTAATTGATGTGTTTATCATAAGTATGGCATATTTGTACTATTGATTGGCCAACATAAGCCATCAAACTATAACACATCCCTTAAAGCACGCACTTAATTTCATGAAACTTGATAAAGAAAATGAAACCTATTTTAAGTATGGCCTATTAACTATTGATTAGAAATATAGACCATCAAATTTTAATTTCAAATCACTTTCTTTTGCCATAATCATATTTTGATGAAGAGGCAATTAATGTTAGTGATTGTTTAAGCATAGCCTATTTGGTGTCAACAATATAGGCTATCAAATTCAAAGTAAAAACAACTAGTAAACCATTTCTATCATCATCATTAAGCATAAAAAGAGAGCATGAATCAACAAATAGTTGAAGCTACATAATTAGAGAGCTTCATTACCCCCTAAATTGAAGGGGTTTAGCCTCTCATATTTGTCATTAAAACAACAAATGTAGCTTGCAACATGAAAGAAAAAGAAAAGGAAAAAGAAAGCAAGAAAAAGAAAAACTATTCTACTTGCATGAAAAATAAATCTAAACTACAACATGAAAGTAAATAAGCATGAAAAGAAAAAGAACATGTATTGAAGTTGCGTAAAAAAAATTACGTAAAGAGAAATGACCAAGTAGTCATGAAAAGAAAGAAGAGAGCTTGGTTTTATTTTGAGCCTAAAACTAACTAAAGAGAGACTAAGTAAGAGGGAAGATTACATGAAACATATGGGTATTTATACATGTATGAAACCCTAATTCATTTTTTTGGAGAATGCCCAAAATGCCCTTGAGGTAGTGTGACGACCAAGTAATCATTAGCATGTCACAATCCCCATTTAAGTGTACATGAAGCCATTAATTCCATAAGTATGTGCATTAGCCTCTAATTTGTACATTAAGGAAGGTGGGCAGGTGGGGTCCTCCATGATCTTCACTTTGAATTATTTCCATCTTCATTCCTTTATGTTCTTTTTTGTGCATGCATATCTTCTTCATGAAACAACTTGTAATTGAAATCAACTTCCTACAAAATAGTATGGAAATTTCTAATTAATTTTTCTCAAAGAAATATATGCACACAAATGACCGTTTTTCCCTTATATGAAGATGGATATGTGACAATGTGAAATTAATATGGATTTTGGTTAAAACAAGTTAAAATACCCAATATGATCATTTATTTAATTTAAGTAGAATAAATATGGTGGTAAAAATATGCACATTTACGTGTACATCAATATGTATGTATGTATATACATGGAAATATCAAATTACTTGATATGAACCAGATCGGACTCATATACAAAAGGAAGTTCACACACATATATATACACAGGTAGATATAAGAACATTCACACATATATACATACATATGTATGTATCTATGTTTATGGAAGTTCTCACACATATACACATATATGTAATGATATGTCGATACAAACATACAAACACATGAGTATGGATGAACAAAGATGGTATAATAAGAAATCACAGTGCAAAAGCTACATGGACCATCATCGCATAATAATAAGTCTAGGCAGTTCAAGTTCGATATCAAAGCGTAGCCATGAGATTCGAGCTATCAAAGTGCCACAAATTATGTATATACATGGAAGTATGTATATACATGTATGCGGTGGCTTAGCAAGCATTCACACATACATATAAATATAAACATTGAACAAGGCAGATCATATATTTCAGAAATTATTAGAAGACTCAAACAAAATTAGTTGGAAACAAAATCAGTCAAAAACAAAACTAGTCAAACTTAACTTCCCAAAACAAGGCAACATTTATATGATTCTCATCACTTAAAAAAACAAAAAAATGTCAGCCAATACTCAGAGTCAAGGAAATCAACCAATACAACAAATAGAAGTCAAGATCGAAGTCAGGGAAATCAACCAAAGTCAAATATTAGGAATCAAAGGATGAACAAGTCAAATTCCTATAAATATCCATTATCATCATCAACAACAATTTATTGAGTTCAAAAAGGTAGAAATCATAATGCAAATCAGAAAAAACATACTAATTCTTAGATCAAAAGAACTCAACCAATCGTAACCTTAATTCCAAAAGATTGATTGACAAGGCAAGATTACGATTCTTTCGATTGAAGGTAGCAGATTGATTGACAAGGCTATATTAGGGTTCTTTCAATTGAAACCCAAATTCTAGTAGATTTGGTTTGGTTTTTAGATTGAGAGAGTATGGAGAGAAGAAAATGGGATGAGGGGTTTAATCGTTTTTTGACTTTGAAGAGGGAAAAATGGAATGAGAGAAATAGAAGAGTGAAATAATTAAAAGAATAGTAGCCAAAAAATAATTCAGAGGGAAACCAAAATATTGGTGGAGCCAAAACTTACTTTTTTATAACTTCAATAAAACAACAAATAAAATGTTGTCTGAATGACAAGCATAAACATTGAGAATTCAGGGGCCATGCCAAACAATAGATTATTTTTCTGTATGTTGTGTGAAATAGTGATGAATATTGGGATAGCAGAAAAAGTACTTTATGTTGTGTAGTCACTGTTATCTGATTCACTTTGTGGCATAATGTCGCTACTAATCCTAAGGATGATTCCCGATAGGATGTGGTAGAGAGTTACTTTGGTTTGTCCTGTTCCTAGACAACTTATGTGGAAGAACATCTGACATTGCATTTCCAAAATACATGTATATTGAGTTTTACGAACGTATATCTATTTGGTGGTGTAGATTGTAACTCTCTTATACTTAACACCATTCTCTAAGATGTACGAGCTCAAAGGTTTTACATTTGTGGAAATCAATGGTGTGTGATAAAATTGGCAATGTGGCATTCAAAATGAATATGCTATGTGAAAGGTGATCATTACCTCGGGCCTCATCCTCCAAAATTTGCTTAAACTGGGCATGCCGTAAGGCTATGTGGTTCGCAACCATTAGGGTATGGTCATCACCTTTCTAAATTAGTCTATATATGCCGAGTATGTTGTGTATGCTATGGGATCCTGGATAGGTTGGTTACGACCGGGGTAATGTCATATTCTGTTCTATCTGCCACTAAGATGGATTTGCGGGTAGGCCAGTCTTGTTAGGTGTAGAGGTTTCAAAGTTATTGATCCTTGGTACATCCCTCTAGAGATGTACTGTACGGAAGGTAGTTCCTTACTTGCCATTGTATGGAAATCCATTCTCCAACAAGTTCCTACGGAACCTAGTATACTAGAATTTAATAACGTAACAATTTCGGCTAAGATTATGTATACTTACTTGAAATTTTTTCAATAGAAAGTCAATTAAAATAATATTCCCAGATTTTGCATAGCAAATGATTTGGTTATCATAAGGTAAAAACTTGTTCCGTGTTTATGTGTAGCGTGGTCTGATGAGATACACTTTGTTTTTAAATAGCTGTATTTTGGGTTCCTCATACTAGTCTCGTGACTGACCCAGAGTTTATTTTCTTTTCCCCTTAAACTCGTAGTGCCCTATTTTTTTGGACAGCCAAGCAGTTAGGCGGCATGTAAAATTTTAGGAGAAGCTCGAAGCTTTTTGGATGGAGCAAGATGCTAGAGGTTCCTATATATTTCTAGTTCTGCTGTATTTTGTATTAAGTATCTACCAGAACTTGTGAGGATAGGTAGTTATAACTATCCTAGCTGGATTAGTACTTACCAGTACTATGATGGGGCAATTTGGAGTAATTGCATGTACTACTCATATGTATAATTAAATGTTAATGCAATGTGAGATTCTATTTTTTTGTCTTCTGCCTTTATTTTCTTTTACCCTATGATAATCTGCCTCTCTGACACTTGGATTTACAACACATGAATACCGAGGATGTATCAATGTTGATTTCTGAGGGTCAAGGAGGTGGATCGTCATAAGAAATTAAGCATGTTGTGAACATGCTTATTGAAATACAAGTGCAAAAAATATGGATAAAGAATGAACAAGAAAGCAATGGAAGGTTCCTAAGGAATCTTTACATGAATTCCTAAACAATCAAATAGATCTTATTTTAATCGATGGGGAAGAAACTGAAAATTTGGTTATTCATAACCCTATTAAGTGGAAAGTGAATCTAAAGAAGAAGTGGAATAATAAGAAGAGGAGGGAGTAGAGATGGATGTTGACAATGGAAATAAAGAAAGATGCATTCAAGAAGTAATATTCAACGATAGTGGGAATTTAGTAGAACAAGAAGGGAATTTCTTTCTTCATTTTCCAATTGAAGCCTTCATAAATTATCAATAATCAAGAAACATCGCTAGGATAATTACTTACGCGTGTGTTTTTTTAAATATATTTGTAAATAGTTTGTGATTAGTGTTGTTTTATATAATAATATTTGAATCTTATACAACTAGTATTGTTATATTGTTACATAAATACTTAATGTATAACATACCATTAATAATTAATTATAGTATAGTTAAATAAAGAATATTAATTTTAAATGATGAATTACTCTCCAAAAATAATAACTATGCAAAAAATTATAAAATAATTAAATAACTAACCAAAATAAAAATGAGAATTATCCGAACTAAAACATGTATGTCGACTGACGTAAAATTAATATGTCGATATTTAACAACTAGTTTTCAAATTTTAAAATATTTTAAAGAACGAACAATTATTTAACTAAAATTTTCTTCTATAAGTATGCAATTAAACATAGAGAAACAACTATATTTTAATCTCTCAAAATTCCAATTTATTTCCAAAGAAAAGTGGATATAGGATAGGGTGTTTATAAAAAAAAATTAAGCGACAACATAAAAGAGGCATAAAAATCTTTGAAGAAGGCTTTCCATGAGGTTTTGAGGAATAAAAAACACTTGAAAATGAATTAAAAGCAGAGGATTCATGAACTTAAAAGACATATCACATCACTTTGATGCTTCATTGCGTCTTACGAGAAGAAAGCTCCTTTGTTCCTAAAAGAACTAGTTATAAGGAGATCGATGATGAGGACATGGAAGTGGACATAGATGATCTCAAAGACCGAGAAGAAAATTATGTTGAGGAAATTTTTGGTTCAGACGACGGTTGGGTAAAAGTTCCATCACCGAAACCATGATTTCCACAAAGTACTTGTTATCTATTTCTTGTATTGTTTTGTATTGTTTTGTATTTTAATGTTTCTTAAAATGATGTACTCATATAATTATTGTAATTATGTGTAATAACCCGCCATTTTAGAACCCTGTAACTACATAACGAAGTCCCAAATGGCGAGTCATTGGAAGATAATATATGTGATATACATAAAGAAAGCATAAGATAAACTATACTAATTTAAACTTTTAGAATCTCATAACGGATGGTCAACCAATACTTTATATGACACAAATACATATAATTATCTGTTTACAACTTCTGACACCAATGCATCAGCTTGTATAATCCAAACCCAAATAATGTCATACACTGTCACATTAAATCTTTAATATACATTTTATTTACAATACATATACAGTATATACAAGTTTCTTCTCCAGATCTGTATGCCTCTAGATTCCATAAATCTAAATAATATATATAGAAAAATATAGGAGTGTGTCAAACATACGTCTACGTGAATGCAGTTATTCTAATACATTTATAAACTGTAAAAGTGATATAACATGATTTAAGCCCAAGTATAATATCTTATGGACCTGTCTACGCCACGCTATAAAATAATATTATACTATGTAACTATCTTAAAAGTAATTCGATCTTGTCACTTGCGATAAAGGATTACACGTCAATGATTATTCGGTCTCGCCACATGCGGTAAAGAATAGTCATGCATTGGGCTTACGCCTGGTCCCGCCATGTACACTACAGGTTGACTATTGTCCACATCAACACTTCTTGACCAACCTCGATGTTCTATTGGAGAACCCCACGTCAATACCATGAACCAAGGACCCGCCCCATGTGTTAAGTATACGTTTATACTTTATCGAAACAACTATATCTAAAGTAATACACACCATATTCAAATCTTGTCGTTTCTGTATGGGTCTTGCATACTCTCCCAATCACCAAACTGCATACTCGAATGTTACGCCTCACCATCATCGAACTACTCACCATACTTACCTAAATAAATCAACTACCATTTCAAGGCACATGTACCACATACATTAATCGATCTATGCATCTAAACAGCAGCCAATCAAACCAAACATTGTCAAGATAACCCTTAGGTATTGCATGTAAAAGATCAGAACAACGCACGTCAAATCAAGGGACCAAAATACAGAAAATTGAGTTGTTCATCAATGGACCAATGTGCACCCACCGGTGCACTAGTGAACATTAAAGCTACAAGAATTTCTTCCTATTTATAATTTTAATTTCCAAATATCGATTCTTTGCTTCGTTATTTGTTTTGTTGATTCTTTACTATATACATATGTATGTATATGTATTACATGTTACTTACTTGATTCCTAGGAACCTAACATGTCCGTATCTTCAAATTTTTGTTTTTACAGGGTTTTGATTCACGTTTATTTTGACATCAGGTTTCTATGAATTTAAAATGAAACAGTGCACATTCTTTTCATATCTTAGTTTCTAACTTCATCTTAGAGACCAAAATATATCATATTTTAACCTAAGTTAGCCTCAAAGCATACTGTATCAGATTATAGCATTATATCGAGATCAGAAAAACCACACTCACTGAATCTAACCAAGAGAACCCAAATTCGGTTACTATCTCAAATTTCCAAAAAATCACGTTTCGAATTGCCTTCGATTCTGACTCCAGATGATGTAGAACTCCGCTTCGAATCCAATGCAACTTGTCTCGTCGAATTTCATTGAAATTTGTGAATTTGGTGTTAAAATGATTGAAGATAGGGATGGAGGTTTCAGCAGAATTTCAGAAACAAGAAAAAAAATGGGGAAACTGAATTTCACGTTCTTTTAAATGGACTATAGGATGGAAATCTAAAATGCTGTCTCAATTTTAAATTCAAATTATGTGCTTGACAACTCAGCCCAAACCAAACCCCGCCTACTTAAATAAAACTTTATTATCTCACTCATACGATATCCGATTTGGACAGGTGAACACTCCATCTTGACTAGAAAAATGAGAGCTACGCAATGGTGCGACATTCGCCAACTAATTCAACCATTTGTAAAAATTACTATTTTGCCATTCTATTAAAATTTACCAAATTACTCTCCAATTAAATTCAAACTTTATTTATTATTAATTATGATCATTATCTAAGTTATATACAAAATTTGGGCCATTATGTATGTATTTTTATTTTTTAATGACCGTTGTTTTTATACTTATGTATATATATAATTTTTTTAACAAAAATAGTGCTTAGTTGATTTTTGATGAATTAATAAAATATAACCGCACAAAAATGGTAATACTCTGTATATAATCTAGAATGACCATATAGTATTCATCAATATGCGTACCAATATTATAACTCCTTATAAAATTCATATTAATATATTCATCACTTTAGAATAGAAATATTCTAAATAAATATATTTCGTTACATAACTTTCTATTCTAAATAAATATATTTCGTTACACAACTATTTCACCTAATTTTGTTGATGACAAAAGGTGAGAGGTTGTATAAAATATAATTTGCAAAAGGATAGGTCGAGTTATATGGCATATATTTAAGGGGAGTTAACGGAAGTTTTTATTTAACATTGTTATATATTATAAAATATGTTTAATGGTTGTCGCTAGTAAAAAGGGAAGACTGTTAATACGCATGGTATTGGTTTTGGTGACAACAACCCTATGCATTTGAAGTGCTTATTAGTTCTTTAGCGGTGGAGATCCAAAAGTTATAACGGGGATAAAGCGGGGATATAGCGAAAAATAGCAAAGGTGTAAAAGCTTTGTTAGATATAAAACCAAAATCCCTACATTTAATTTATTCTCATTCTCACGTCATTTGTACAGAAAAATAAATATTATTTTATAAAACCAAAGAATATCATGATTTATGCAGGCCAGATTTGGTGTCTACAATAAATTTCTAACTTATTTGAGAACTTATCTTCAAATTAGGTCTTTACTCCCACTTTATTGATTTGATTTAAAAACAAACTAGCCAAACCAACCTTTAGATATTAACGTCGCTAAATCTGATGCTAAAAAGCCTTTATTTAGCGGATGTAGTGGAAAATAGTGGAGCTTAAATGGATCTACTGTTTAATAGTGCCAAATTGAAAAAGCATAGGAGTTGAAGAGTGTTATGCGCTATAGCGGGGATTTTGCGGGGTTTTAACTGCACCACAACAACCATATAAATATTGTTACTAATGTTTTCCCGAGTTATATAGTATATTGTGTAGGTTATTAAAATAATATAACAAGTTTATACAAGTGCTGGTTGAATGAAAGCTTAAAGAACCGATCGGTATAAATCAAGAGTAGATAAAGAGATGTTGAGTAGATCAGAAGATGTTGTCATGATATATTTGAAGACTCATGAGTAATGAAGATTCAAGAATAAATGCATGAAGAGCTCAAAAAATTTGCGTCAATACTATCAAGTCTTAGATTAAAAATGTTAAAGACTTGAGTAGTATCATGTCTTCGATAATCTTAACTTCAGAAACTATTTTCAAAATATTTTTATAAAAAATAAATATTTAATTTATTTATACTATCAATTTTAATAGAGCTTTTATAAAGAAATATAGATTAAAACATTTTCCAAGTGGCTGACTATATATAATTAAATGTGTATACATTGACATATCACTTTTATATATGGACATATAGAATGTTGAGATGTTTATTAAAATTTCAAAAGAAGCAAGTTTTGACCACATCCTTTTGCGTGTGGAGGCAATTCTTCAACATTTATTTAAACGCCTCCAATGTTTAATTTTTAACAATAATTTTATCTATTCTCTTCATCTCTCTCTTCTCTCTCATTCTCTTTGGCATTTCAACGAAGTGACATCGATATCTGAATCAAATCTCTCTTTCTATATTCATAAAAAAGACTAGAGAAGATTCACTTATATTCTACACCATTATCTCTTTGATCTCCACTCAATTCCACTCAAATACCAAGATATTTAACTATTGAAGGTCTCTAAAAGATTGCATTAACAAAACTACTTGAGATTGCGATCGAAGTTTTGGTTTCTTGTATCCCACTACTACTACTTGTAAAAGGGTGATCTTAACCACCTGAGTGAGTTAATACGAGATTACAAAGGAGGTTGTCCTGCCTCCTAAGTGAAAGACATGATAGATTTTCTAGTTACCTAAGCTGAATTCCAATGGGTGTGCTAGTAATCCGAGTCAAATTCTAGTACACATTCTTGCCACCCGAATCAAAGTCAAGTGTAAAGGGTGTTCTTGCCGCATGAGTCAAAGTCAAGACGTGATTAGTGAAATTATGTACCGGGTATAGAGCTTGAAGTAGGTTTGTGAATTCAAACTAGTATAAAATTCCCGATATCTTCTTTACCATTACTTTTAATGCATTTACTTACTATTACCCAATTGTTCTATGATTGTACTATCTGTTTATATTTAAATTCTCTATGATGAAGCTCGGAATCTGTAAGTATATTGATAAAAAATTTAAACACACTATTCACCCCCTCTAGTGTAATTAGCCTTAGGATCCATTCCTCTACAGTATACATTAAGTTATCACATCTATCACCATATCCTCTCTCAAAAAACTCACACGTGTGTTGATGCACCTACTTGTGCATGCATATGCGCATATGCAATGACCCGACTTTTCTACCATTGAATGTCGACACTAAATACATCTACGGTATTTGTGTGCTGTCTGGAATGATAAATAATTAAGATAAAATGAAAAAAAGAAAAGAACAAGAAACTAAGAACTTAACATTAGATTTTCATAGTGGAACAATAATATATAATATCAAAAGACCAGTAAAAAGGGTTACTTCGAATATAGAAATTTGAGAGTTATAAAACCTAAGCACTATCGTTAGCCTGGATAGTTTTAACTGCATGTTCTTACAATGCTGATACATACATATATAATACAATGCAACAAAAATAGAAATAGATACATAATGGAACCCCACATCTAGTCTCCTGAATTCTGAACCATCCAAAGTAAAACCGGCTTTTCTCAGCCTACTCGAAAGAGTATGCGAGGAATTTAGGGAAAACAAAAACCAAGCATCAGACATAAGTCTAGTATGAGTGTAATGACCCAGAATTTTAGTCATTTAAAATTAGGATATTTAATTTATTTTAAATATTCACAAGTGAATTTTAAGAGTTGAATAACTTATATTTAGAATATAGTGATTTAATTGGATAATTAAATTAGTAATTTAATATTTGAAATTGTGTAAATAATTGGAATTTTGATTTAATGTGAATGGAAATGATTTATAAAGATTAATTGAATTATATTTGAATTAGAATGATGTTAGTGAACTTTTAAAGTTAAATTAATAGTTAATTTGTAGAAATTAAATATTTTAATTTAATTAACGAGTAAAAATAGCCATTTTTCAAACAGTTTTGGATTTTGATGAAACCAGTTTCATTGGATCCATAATGTTATATTATTGTAAGGTTTCAAATTTCGTGTCAATCGGATTTACGGTTTGTCCGAGGCAAGATGAAACACGTAGAAATTCATTTAAGTGAATTTTATATTTAAAAAGTTGATTAGAAAAACTAATCTTCCAAATACGATCGAATTGGCTCTCGATATATATTCCATTGTGTTTGAAATAGGGGTAAGATATTATAAACTCCAGGTGGCGTGCTTCGTTTGGAGTTCAAATTTTTTTCGGTTGAATAGTGTTTTGAAATTTTATATAAAATGACCTCAACATTTTCATTTTTCATCAAAGCCTAACCAGAAAACCCTAGCACCACTTTCATATTTAATAGTTGAAAAGCTCTTAAATCCTTCCCTCTTTTTCTTCAAATTCATTGATTATTACGAAAAGTTTTCAACTACAAAAATGGAGAGCACAAACACCGAGATCTGTAACTTCAACATCACGATCGAGTTTGAGTGAGTGGATCGACGGGAAATTCACTGCATTTGTTCATTCTTTAGGCTCGGTTTTTAAGGCATAGGGGCAACCGAGCTTCACGTGCTCATGGTTGTAGGTGGAGGCGAGGTCGAGCTTTCATGTGATGTTGTTTGATCGACTTCCGATTAACTATGGAGGTGCGACATCGGAGATTTGAGCGTTGCGTTTTGGATTCCTCTTTTACGACGTCGAACGGGATGGAGAAGAAAGGGGTTAGCAGCTAGATCTATTTCGTTTAAAATGTACGGCCATGATGAAGCAAGGTTTTAAGATAAATAAATTAATTGATTGAAATTGACTTATATAAATTCGTATAAACTTCTAAATTGCACAACTTTGTCATACGAGGTCCGATTTTGACGCAACAAGTTGCATCGGGTCTATATCGATGAGCACTATATTTTAGAGCTGGTTTGGAGTTGATTGGAGCCAGTGAAAATTTTAGGTAAAATTAAACGGCTGTTTAGTTTTATTCGGAATAAAACACTCTAACTGCTACTGGAAACAATGTGAGTGCAACTCACTGTTTTTGACTCATTGATATTTTTATATAAGTGAAAATAAATTTTATTTATGACGATTGATTATTGTTTGGATGAGATATGATATATTATTTATATATTGATTGGTTTTTGGATATATTCTTGCCTATAGGAGCAGATGAGACCTTATACGTTCCCATGTATGAGCGGATGACCCTTTGTACGCGCATCTACCTTGAAACGGACATTGTACACATATTATAATATGCATATTTGTTGCAGTTGACAGGTTGGAGGGATCCAACTGGATTCCTCACCAGTATTGGTTTTATTTAAAGATATTTTGATAAATGCTGTTATCATGTGATATTTGATGTTTTTGATGCCATGATTGATGTATTTAGTGCCGTTGTGGCATTGAGCCTATTTTTGATAATTTAAAAATGTTAAAGTGATGATTTCAAATTGAAAAGGATTTTTAAAGTGATTTTGAAAATAGATGTTTTGTTAATTTTTGAATTGTTAAGTAAATGTATTTATTTTAAATTAATAAATAGTTATAATTTTTATGTTATAAAAATTATGATTTTTTGGAAATATAATTGAAATGTGATTTTTGAAATATGGAGTTAACTATTTGGTAAAATAGTTTAAATTGACTTTTGAATTTATTATAAATGGTTTTGTAAATAAGATTTATAAAATTGATATTTTGTAAATAAAAATAATAGGATTATTGAGGATTTTGTAAATGTTAAAGTGGAGTCATAAATGGATTTTATAAGTAAATAAAATTTATGAATTTGTGAAGTTACAAGGGAATGAATTGGCAAATAAATGATTTATAAGTAACTAACTTATAAATTTGGATTTTTGACATATAAATGAAATAAATGGAATTTATAAACATTGTTTTATAATTCCGAAATCAATTAAATTTGATAAGTTAAATATAGAAGTTTACTAAAGGTATTTGTTAACCCGCCTTTAGGCAAGGCCACATATAGGTGGATTTAACCATTCGACTGCACAATGACCAACGCTAGATTATTATAGTTATATATAGGTCAACTATGGATATCAAAAAAATTTATGCGAGTCCAGATCAAGCTACAATTGATATGAAACGGAAAGCAAACCTATGGAAGTCAACATTCCAAATTTCAAGTCAATCCGAGTTCATATGCTCAAGATATGATCGATACAAGCCAAGAAGGTAGTTCCACTTAGTATCCATCGACATCCATCCACTTCGTATCCATCGCATCCATCCGCTTCATATCCATCAGCATCCATCCCCTTCGTATCCATTGACATCCATCCACTTCGTATCCATCGACATCCATCCCTCTTTCGTACCCATCGATATCCATCCCCTTCGTACCAATCGAAATCCATCCGCTTCGTATCCATAGACATCCATCCACATCGTATCCATCGACATCCATCACCTTCGTACCCATCGACATCCATCCACATCGTATCCATCGACATCCATCCCCTTCGTATCCATCGACATCCATCCACTTTGTATCCATTAACATCCATCCACTTCGTACCCATCGACATCCATCCACTTCGTATATATCGACATCCATCCCCTTCCACTTTGTATCCATCAACATCCATCCACTTCGTATCCATTGACATCCATCCCCGTTATATCCATCGACATCCATCCCCATTATATCCATCGACATCCAACCACTTCCTATCCATCGACATCCATCCCCTTCATATCCATCGACATCCATCCCCTCGTATCCATCGATAGCAACATGAGAGCCCATTTCGTATTGGTCAAGTTCCAAACATGCTTCATATCGATCGTCCACATATCAGTACGAAAGCAAAGCTTCCTATCGATACGAAGTGGGGCGCAGGACATCAATACGAGGTGGACAACAAGAGATCGATACAAAGTGTAATAAATAGAAGAGATGCGAACAGTAGCGATACGAACGGAAGCGATGCAAATTTGACAGCCTTCAACAAATTCAGAATTGCATCGATCATAACTCAACATCTACAAGTCCAAATGCCACCAAATTTCCAAAGGAGCTTGCATACAACCTCAAGAGTGTCCATGATCGATCTCGACCCAAAAAGAGCAATTTTGGATCGATATGAATTTCAACAAATTCAAAATTGCATCGATCATAACTCAAAATCTACAAGTCCAAATGCCACCAAATTTTCTCAGGAGCTTGCGTACAACCTCAAGAGTATCATTGATCGATCCTGAAGCAAAAAGAGAAATTTTGGATCAATACGAATTTGGTACGCATCGATCATGGATCCAGTCGAAATGTCAGAGGATCGATCATGTGGGCCCACCCATGTGGGAGAAGGAGTCTTTCAAGATCTGGGCGAGATATTTGTAGCCTGCCCCTATAAATAGCAATCCAAGAGCTTCAGAAAAGGGATCTTTTAGCCCTTCTACACCTATACTCTGCCAAAACTTTCATTGTATCTGGAGTGTACCATTGTAATCAATTGTAACCAGCGAGAATCATCAATAAAACAGAAAACCCTTCATAGTGGACGTAGGCTACAATGCCGAACCACTATAATCTTACTTTCTACCGCTTTCCTTTTAATTTTTTGAGTGCTCTTCTTATTTAATTCTATTACCTACAATATACCTATAACATGTGACTATGATTTGATGCTTTCATCTGCAATTGGGTGTTTGTGTCCATTTTGGGCGCAAACATTTTGGTGCTTTCACTGAAAGCTGAACTCAGGCATTCTAAAGCTTGGATTTAAGATTTGAATGCTTGAGGAATTGGATTTGGATAGCTATGACAAGACAATCGACAAGAATACAAAGGACTGAAAGAAGTCAGAATGAAGGGAGTCAGGACGCTTCCTTAGGAGCAAACCAGGCCTCAGTCTTCATCACCTGGGACGAGATGGAGATCACGATGGGAGCTATGCATGAAGAGCTTCTAAAAAGATAGGAGGAAATGATGTAAAACATTATTAGGCAGTTCGAACAGAAAGGAGCAACAAGAGCCGCTGGAGTTCAGATCAATGGGGCTGCTCAGAAGGATTCAACAGGCAATTGGATAAAGCGGGACCATCTGGAGCAGCACCCGGGCTAGGGGGCACTCCCCAGGAGCATGTTGATCAAATTCCAGGAAGGATACCATGTGGAACTGTGCAACATGGTGTCGATAGGGGGATGGATGCTCATCTAGGAAAGAAGATTCTAGGATTTCCTCGCGAACAAGAATGACAGCTTGGCGGCAACGATAGGTTGGCGGAGATGGTTAGACAAGCCATGAGAGGTGGATTAGTGAATAGAGACTTGGAGGATGTAAATAGGAGTCTCTTTGCTCCTATGATCAGGTAAGCTAGGAACCCGCCGGATTTCAAACTACCAACACTAGAGACATACGATGGAAGGACGAATCCCACGGTTCATCTGACAAGATATATAAGGCATATGGAAGTACATGGGGCATCAGATGAGGTCACGGCCCGATGTTTCCCATTGTATTTGACACACATAGCAGCACTATGGTTCAGGCAATTAGAGAGTGGCTCTATTGGAACATGAACCGAGTTAACCGAGAAGTTTATGAGGCAATTCAGAGTTCACATTTCGAGACCCAAGAATGTAATGAGTTTGACAACACTAAAGAAAAGAACTGGAGAAACTTTGAGGAGCTTTCTATCACGATTCAATGCAGCAGCATCGATGGATCGACCGGATCCATCCATGATTTGATGGCAGTTGTATTTGGCATAGCTGATGTAACAGAATTCAAAAATTGACTGACAAAGGATCCACCTATGGATCTAGGATAATTTTATTATGAGGCTGAAGGATTTCTACGATTAGAGGATGCAAATGTTGAAAGAAAGGAAGGAGAGGGAGTTGAAGTTGATGCAGCCAAAGGCGGAAATCCTCCTGAAAAAGATTCAGACAAGGATAAAGGGAAACGCAAAGCTGAGGACAACGATGATGGACCAAAGCGACCGCGAAAGGAACCAAGATTCATCTTTTACGCGAATGAAACTTTGGAAGATGTACCAGGACACCGGGGGAAGGTTCCTTATCGAAAAATCCAACCAACAATGAAAGAGGATAAGACAAGTGTTGCTTATTCCACGAGCTAAACGGTCATCGCACGAATGATTGCAGATACTTGAGGGATGAGATAAAAGGACATATCCGGAATGGGCTGCTATCGTAATATGTAAGAAGGTGAGCAACAATTGTAGAACGAGAGCGACCACCGTCTGCATCAAATGAAGGTGGCTCTGGATCGAGGCGTCAGCTTGTCATCAACTAATCAAAATAATGACGAATAATTCGCAAACCCCACACCAACACGATTAATTCATGTACATATGTATGGGATCACAAACGGTCCTCGGGCATGCTTTTATACGACTATCAATCGCGTCAGTGTAGGTGTTTGCTATTTGACGTCTCGGTTTTATCTTTGTTTTCTATTTTTCGTGTTTGGACTTGTTTTTGTTGAACATTTCTGTTGAAAGACTCATTCGAATGGGTATTTGGTTTTAATAATTCTATAATAGCCAAGTCAATTACACATGTACGACATCGTGAACGGTCCTCAGGTATGCTCTGAGATGGCGATAAACCGCCATAACAAAAAATTTAGAAACTCATTCGAATGTGAAATTTGACATTAATGATACTAAGTCCCCCTCGGGCACCCGACCGCGAACGGTCATAATTCGCCTTGAATGGCACCCGATCGCAAACGATCATAATTCGCCTCGAACGATACCCAATCGTGAATGATCACAATTTGCCTCTAACGGCACGACACTCGACCGCGAATGGTCACAATTTGCCTCGAAAGGCACTCGACCACGAACGATCACAATTCGCCTCGAACGGCACCCTACCACGAACGGTCACAATTCGCCTCAAACGACACTCGACCTCGAACGGTCACATACCACCCCGAACGACATACGATCTCGAACGATCGCCATTCACTGTCAGGTAAGACTATCAATCTCTTTACAGGTCATCAACAGGATACGAACATCCAACTTATGGCTCTACAACACACACTTTCCTATCGCAAGGCTGATTTCGGGGGGGGGGGGGGGGGGGGTGGGGAGTGTTAACCTGCCTTTAGGCAAGGTGACATACAGGCGGCTTTAACCCAATCGACCGCACGATGACCAACGCTAGATTATCACAGTTATATATAGGTCAACTATGGATATCGACAAATTTCGACCAAGTCCAGATCAAGCCACAATTGATATGACACGACAAACAAACCTATGGAAGACAAAATTCTAAATTTTAAGTCAATCTGAGTTTATATGCTCAAGATATGATCGATACAAGCAAAGAAGGTAGCTCTACTTCGTATCCATCGACATCCATCCCCTTCGTATCCATCGACGTCCATCCGCTTCGTATCCATCGACATCCATCTCCTTCATATCCATCGACATCCATCCCCTTCATATTCATCGATAGCAACATGAGAGCCCATTTCGTATCGGCCAAGTTCCAATCATACTTCGGATCGATCGTCCACATATCGATACGAAAGCATCGCTTCCCATCGATACGAAATGGGGCACAGGACATCGATACGAAGTGGACTGCAAGAGATCGATATGCAATGTAATAAATAAAAGCGATGCGAACGGAAGTGATGCGAAAGGAAGCGATGCAAACAGAAGCGATGCAAACAAAAGTTCAGAAGCGATGCGAATAGAAGCGATGCAAATTTGACAGCATTCAACAAATTCAAAATTGCATCGATCATAACTCAAAATCTACAAGTCCGAATGCCACAAATTTTCACAGGAGCTTGCGTACAACCTCAACAGTGTCCATGATCGATCTCGACCCAAAAAGAGCAATTTTAGATCGATACAAATTTCAACAAATTCAAAATTGCATCGATCAAACTCAAAATCTACAAGTCAAATGCCACCAAATTTTCATAGAAGTTTACGTACAAACTCAAGAGTGTCCATGATCGATCCGAACCAAAAAAGGCAATTTTGGATCGATACGAATTTGGTACGCATCGATCATGGATCAAGCCGTAATGTCAGGGGATCAATCACGTGGGCCCACCCACGTGGGAGAAGGAGTCTTCCGAGATCTGGGCGTGATATTTGCAGCCAACACCTATAAATAGCAGTCCAAGAGCTTTAGAA
This sequence comes from Allium cepa, assembly GCA_030765085.1. NCBI lineage: Eukaryota > Viridiplantae > Streptophyta > Magnoliopsida > Asparagales > Amaryllidaceae > Allium > Allium cepa. Next base: position 602,485,183 of record CM060934.1, on the reverse strand, counting down.
AAGGGATCTTTTGGCCCTTCTACACCTATACTCTGCCAAAATTTTCATTGTATCTAGAGTGTACTGTTGTAATCAATTGTAACTAGCAAGAATCATCAATGAAACAGAAAATCCTTCAAAGTGGACGTAGGCTACAACACCGAACCACTATAAATCTTGTCTTTCTGCCGCTTTCCTTTTAATTTTTTGAGTGTTCTTCATATTTAATTCTATTACCTACAATCTACCTATGATCTGTGACTATGATTTGGTGCTTTCATCTAATTGGGTGTTTGTGACCATTTTTGATGCAAACAATATTATATTCACGTTTTTGGACAGTAAATAATCCTTTAAATTTAATGGTGCAATAATAAAGAATTTGGTTGGGAATTATATCCACGATTTTGGACAGTGGATAATCCTTAAATTAAATGTGTAAAAGCAATGTATTTATTTAGAATTATATTCACGATTTTGGATAGAGAATAATCTTTTAAATAAAATAAATGTTTTGGGAAGTGATATTTTAAATGAAGTTAAATGTTTTGAAGATGTGTTAAAATGTGTTAAGCATCGAATACATATATTTCAAAATTCAGTATAGAAATAGACGTTTCCGTTAAGCATAGGAAATGATGGACTATAACACTACTGCTAAAGTAAATTATTTTCGAAAGGAAATGTTTTGTATAGTATATGAGATTTATATATCTATCTAATTTTTGAATCCCTATACTAGTGATTTTGGGTTGTCGTAATGACGTTTTACGCAACATTCATTTTGACGCAAATAAATGTGTTTAAGAGAATGTTTTCCTTAAAGAATTAAATATATACTTAATCGTGATTTAGGTATATGTAATATTTTCTAAGTATTGAAAATAAATATATTTGTGAATGACTTATTATTAAATAAGTATATGAAATGTTTTCCAATATAGAAAGTTGAAACGGTTTTAGAATTACATCTTTTTAAAGATAATTTTAAGTGAATATTTGGCAAATGGTTTAATTAATAAAAGATTAGTTAAAAGGGCCTAGTGATTGCTTATGGTGCTAAATATTTTGTTTGTTTGTTTTGATAGTTAAATAACCGACTATCAAATTTAGCCATTTTAGTTCCTCGACTTGATGTAGGAACTATTTAGTCGTACACTTAGTACGTAGCCTTCTGTTTAGGCTTGATTATAATTTGTGTTGAGGATGTTGATTCGTATAGTGCAAAGTATTACTCCAATCTATCGAGCCTCCTTCTTGGCCTGAAGGATAGCAAGTTGAAAGTTGAAGATGTGATAAGTCTATGAGACATAGTTTCTGTGTGAGGTTGAGAAACGCTTTTGCGTTGTTGGTGCGAAGAGACCGGGATAAGATTTATCTGAAAATCACTTCGGACCAACGTATATGCGGCGATTGTGTATGTTGGTTATGATGATATTGATATTCTAGATTTTCATAGTGAAGGACTACATGATGATCATTTGGGGTTAAAATCCCAATTTACATCCAGTAGCAGTAGTCTCTTCGTTATGAAATATCCAATGCAAGGACTATTTGCTACTAATCCTAGGGATTTTCCGACAGGATGTGGTAGGAAAGTACCTTCGGTTTATCCTGTTCCTAGACAACTTGTATGGATGTTTTTCTGACATTGCATTTCTGAAGATTACATGCATTGTATTTTACAAACATCCATTAGTGGTGGCGGAGAAGGCAACTTTTCTTAGCTTAACACCCTCCTTGAAATGTATGAGCTTTATTTTTGTGGAAGGCAATTAGTAGTCAATGGAAAAGGTCGGGTGGCATTCAAAGTGATGTGATTGTGATTTGTGAAAGGTAATCGTTACGTCAGGCCTTATCAACTGGAAATGACCAAAACATGGTTAGATGCGGCAAGACTAAGTGGGTCACTCCCAAGTTGAGTATGATCATTCTCTTCTAGATATATCTTTACACGCTATGACGTCGTGTATCTGATTATTGTGGTTTATATGCTTCGAGGGCCCTCGGAAAATGTCGGTAACAACCGAAGGATGACATATTCGGTACCATCTAGTTATAGAGGTGGGCCAATCTTGTGTTGGTAGAGGAATTTTGTGATGGTTTCTCGTTACATTCCTCTAGAGATATACTGCTGGAAGGTAGTCCCTTCACCTGGTCATTTGTATGAAAATCCAAACTCCACTACGTACCTGCCATTTTGACTGTAATACCCATTTTGGACTATATGCTGGAATTTAATTAATGTAACAATTTCGACTATGATTAAAATTATTTGTGTATACTAGCCACTAGTATAATATAAGAGAATTTGATATGAAATGATTTAGTTATCGTAAGGTAAAAACATGTCCGTGTTTATGTGTGGGCATGTCTTACGAGATACTTTTGTTTTGATAAAGGAAAATTTTGGTAATTAAATAAATTCAATTGAGCGTGTTTCTCTCGCTGGTTTACCAGACTGATCCGGGCGTTCTTCCCTTTCAATGCTTGAGTCAGACCGAGTATATTTACAGGTTCAGATTTGATGCTTTTAGAGCTTCAGCGGGCGAGTTGGAAGTCTTCATTTTCGTATACACGTATCTGTTTTTCTTATTGATTATCACTGTGCTTTGTTGTTGTATGTTATCAGCAATTGTGGGGACAAGTTATTATAACTGTCCATGCTGATGATTATTGACTGATTGTTGAGCTCTGATTGATGTATGTATATACAGTTTCTATTTTGTAAAGATCATTGATATGATATTATATGTTTTTCTGCTGCGATGTGAGATTCTATATTGTTCTGTTTAGTTCTCTCTTTCTTCTCTTCTCTTCTTCTCTCTTTATTTCTTTCTCTTGACTTTTCGTCCGTCTGTTCTTTTTGGGTTGAACGTGTGTGGTTTATTGTCAATTCAAAGGGTACAGAATTGCTGGCCGTCACAATGAGAAAACTTAGGATACATGTAACATGCAATAGTAACTATTGAGACCGCATAGATTACCTAACGATTTTCTCCTCAAAAGAAACCAACCATTTATTAAGTTTAATATATTGATATGATAAATAATGTCTAGACTATAGAATATAAATCATATCAACTAGATGCGATGATACATTGATCACACCATAATATATCTAAGGTACAATCAAAACCGTTAAGGTTCATTCGCATACAGGATTTTTCCATAGAGATCTTTCGATCAACACTGAATCTAATCTCCTGCACAAGGGTCACAAAGTACCTTACGGGCATCGTATATCTTTAGACAACATACAAAATTCATGTAACTATTTTGTAAAATACATTAGTCGCTTATAATCTATTTAAAGCCATTTTAACACTTAATTTCTTCATTAAAATTAACTATTTATCTAATCATTTTTTATAAAATATCCCATTCAAACTATATCTCATATAATTTTATAAAATGTTCCATTTACATTATTTTATAAAATATTTCATTTATACTATTTTGTATTTTATAAAATATTTCTTTTATACCATTTTATAGAAAATTTCATACTTTTATAAAATACACTATTTGCCCAATTTTTAAAATATTTCTCTTATACTATTTTATAAAATATATCATTCGCTTATAAAATTATTTCTTTGTTGAAATAAAATTTATACGTATTAGTTAAGCTTCATAAGCCACAAATCACTTTAATATTAAGTGTGGAGTATAAGACTACACTAATTCGCTCACTAACTTTTCCAAAATTAATTCAAATAATTTAATTAATACTATCTAATGACTTGCACATAATTATATCACTAAGTTAATCTTTAATCATCTAAAGCATCAAGCAAAATCAATTACTAAGACCATAATCTATTTATAAGTTTACCAAAAATTTTAAAATTATTATTATGGTCTCTAACAAATAATAAGCTAACATAATCATGGTCATAACATGAACATAAGCCTAAATCACCACCAAGCATTCTCTAAATCACTTTATATAATTGCATAATCATCACTAAATAAATTAATGAAGTATAACATGTAAATATAGTTAGAGAATCATCCCATTCACCATCTGTTTCACCAAATCAAGCTTTAATCACAATAAACCATTTCTATGATTCTCTTGAAATTTGAGATGAAGCCCCAAACTTTGGTTCAAGCTAAGTCCTTCATGGGTTATGTAAGCTTGGATAAATGGATTTTTGATTAGGAGATTAAGAGGTGATTTGGAAAGTAATTAGAAGAGAAAGAAAAAATGTAACGTGGAATGAAAAATGAATAAGAGAAATGAAAGGGGTTCGCCACTTATAGGCAAACTGATGGGCCTTATCCCCAAATTCATTTCATCCACATGAAATCAGTATTCACTACAAAAAAGTATGACTCTAAATATAGCTATGTTTGTATTCATTTTCTTGAGATGTAATTGCGCTCACAATTGTGATAACCCGGATTTTCAAGCATATAATAGTTGGATAACTATCTGGTTTATAGATTGAGCAGATAAGAATTCTGATAATAAAGAATATCTGAATATAAATAATAGAAACTGAATTTTTGCATCTGATAAATAATTATTTGATAACCTCCTAATATAATTATGTAGAATGGGAAAATTTATTATTTTCAAACAAATTAAATTTGTGTTTGTTTAGATAAAAATATATATATTTATTTGTATTGATTTTAAATTAGATTTTAAATTGAATTTGAATTTGAATTTGAAAGATGTATATATCTTAAAATATTTTGGATTTAAAATATATTAATAAAGGTTTTTATTTTAAATAAGATTGTTTTATATTATTTTTCTTTAAAGGAAATTTATTTATATAAATTTAGAAAAAAACATTTATTTATTTACAAAGGTATTTATTAATTAGGAAAAATTAATATAAAAGCTTTAAAAATATTTTAAAAATAATATAAATATAAATTATTACAAGTATTAAGATACAAACCCTTAAAGTAACATGTGTTAAGCAATTAAATAGGGTAAAAGACAAGTGTCACTAGTTTGTTTGATTTTCTTTCATTTTAAAATTAATTCTAATTTAATCTATATAAACATTTACTTTCTATCTTCAACTCTTTTCTGTTTTCATTTCTAATAACAAAGAAAACAAAACACGAATTTCATATCTCAAACCAAAAAAATTTCATGCAATCAAAACCTAAAACCTTTCCTAAAACTCAAAATAAATCTGTAGAACTTTCTTAAATAAGAAAATCATAACACCTCAGTTCAAAATCTAAGCCTGAATTTATTCTCAAACTTGTAATCATCTTCCTTGAATCAAAGTTTAGCCAGAAATGGATCAAACCCTGTAAAGCAGAAAACAACTCAAGTTCATATCTAGTGAACAACTTCCTCTCCTCAATCCTAGATCTGTAAACAAATTCAAGTCTAAAAGCATTTTTTTACAAAACTACAACCTGGAATCAAAGATGGAATCATCATGTTCCAGTCCAGTCAAGCATTTTAGCTTCAAATCTTCAAGTATCAAAGCCTTTCCAGTTTTAAGGAAATCAAGCAATGCAAATTTTCAAATCCAGTTTTAAAGCTCTTTGCATTTTCAAAGGTGAGTAGCATTACTTTTTAAAATAAAACTTAAGTATTTGAATAGTCTGAATTCATGCTAAGTTCTGGAATGTATATGATTGTGTGAGTTTAGATAGATAATTTCTTCTTTTATTGATGGGTGTGCATGCATTGTATCCATGTTTTTTATTTTAGTTTCCAGGCATGTGATATTTAAGATTCAATACCTCTTAATCCATTTGCTGTTAGAATTTAGACTTCAAACAAAATTTGTTTGTTTGATTATAGATTAAGTTTTAAAAATTTATTCAAGTTAAAATAATTTAGTATTGTCTCTGGAAATCAAAAGCAATAGAGCAAAATTTTAAGTCAAATTTCAAACTTTACAATTCGTTGATTCAGTTTATAAACTGATTTCTTAATCAAAAATTTGATTTTTAAAGGAGGAATCAAAATTTTTAGTTGGATTTTGAGAATGCATCACTAGATTGAACAAAAAATGGAAATTGGGTGTTTTCTGGTGATTTCGGAGGTCTGGGAGGTCGGGGTTCTCTCTGGCGGTAGTAGTGTAATCAGAGATGGTGGGAAGAATGCCTGTATAGTGATCAAGTTATTGTGGCGGTGATAGGAGGTCATTTCAGTTTGTAACCCTAGTTTGGGTGTTGATCGGAATAATGTCCACCACAACGTCTCTGGTGGACCGAGTGCCACCATAGTTTGGAAATTGGAAGATGGGGTGATTGCGAAGTAGTGGACGGAATTGCAGCCGCTCCGGTGGCCAGAGATTCGAGTATGAGGTGGTTTCAGGTCTGGATGATGGTTTCAGGTCTGGATGATGGTTTCAGGATTTAGGTTGAACAATCGAATTCGATTTCAAGTTTTCTATCGGTGTTCTGACGATCAACGTAGGGTGCGAGGTCGACCGCCGATGTGAAGAGGTTATCGTAGATGACCGGAGGTGGTCGACGGCAATGTGCATGTGCACGGTGCATCTTCTTGCACCTGGTGAAATTTGGGTTTAAACCTGATGTACTCGAGATTTTCTCGAGTGGTTTAGGTGTATTGCTTGAAGTTAAGGGATGAATGACTCGAAGTAATTGAGATCTGGTTTGGGTCAATGTTTGATTACAGGTTTTAAACCTATCAGTGTCTAATTTTTAAAATGAATTATAAAATTTGAAATAAGATTTAAACCAAGTTTTGAAATTTAGATCCAAATTTAATTTGTATTCTACTTTGAAATAAAATAAAGTTTTATAAAATTTTAATGTTTTGTCAACTTTAAATGTCAAGGTATATATTAAGTGATTTGAATTTTAAAATGAATTTGATTTTAAAAACTCTTGTAAATTCCTTTGATAAGATAAGTGTTTCTTTAACATGTGATTTAAAAGGGTTTTAAATTGTATTAGATTTTGTTAAGTTACATTGTATTCATTTTAAATCTTAAATTAGAAATGAAATTTAAAAGTAAATTTGAAAGTATAATGTTTTCAAATGCATTGTAAATGATATTTAAGTCATTAATAGAAGAATGTTTTTATCCTAAAGTTAATTAAGATAAATCGATTTGGGATAAATTAAATTATTAAGGTAAATAAAATAGATAATTAATTGATTTAATTTATTAATGATTTGAATTAATTAATTTAGTAATTGAGGATTTTAACTAATTAATTAAGGTTTAAGTCAATTAATTAAGAATATTTAATTGGTAATTAAGAATCATTAATTTGATAAGAATAAATTTTAGATTAATGGTTAAAGATTAATTAATCAAGTAATTAAAAATTAATTAAGTTACAGTTAAAACTTAATTAATTAAATAATTGGAATTAATTAATGGGTTAATATTGATTAATGTAAGTATAATTACTTAAGAAAAGTAAATAAAGAATTGTTAGTAGTTAATGAAGGTCATTAACTTGAGATTATTTAACAATTAATTAATGTGATTAATTTTAACAATTAATTATATTAATTAGTTAAAGATAACCATTTATGGAATTGTTTAAGTATGATTACTTAATGGAAGTAATTAAAGGGATTAATTACTCTATGTAATTGGTTAATATGATTAGTTTAAGTTAATTAATTGGTTTAATTAATTTAAATAATTACTTGATGATGGTATTGAGTATAATTACTTAATGAGGTTTACAAAGCGTAATTACTTAGTGAAGTAATTAGTAATGGTAATTACAGGGTGTAATTAATGGAAGATTGAAGTAGTTTTGGGTTAATTACCTGGTGTAATTAATATGATGAATAGTTACTTTATAGAAGTAATTAATAATTAATTGCTTAGTGTAATAAATTTAAGAATCGACTAATAAAAGTTATGGGAAGTTAATTAAGTGATGTAATTAATTAAGAGTAATTAATTACAGAATGAGATTAATCAAGGGTGATTAATAAATATAATTAATTAAAGATTAAGTATAATTACTTAAGGTACTTAACGAGGTGTAATTCCTTAGTGAAGTAATGAGTGAATAATTACGAGGTGTAATTAATTAAAAGGAAATTACTTAATGGGAAGTAACTAAAGGATAATTACTTGGTGGAAGGAATTAAGTGATAATTACTCAGTGTAATTAAGGGATTAATTAATATAATTAATCAACGAGTTGGTTTAATTGATAAAGTAATTTAGGAAAGTTAATTTCTGATATGATTGATCAAGGTTGATTAATGAATGTAATTAAGTTAATTTTAATTATTAAATGAAATTTAAGAATAATTAACTAATGGAAGTAATTAGAGTATCATTAATTAATAAATTAATGGAAGTGATGAATCTTGCTTAATAATGATTGAATGATGATGAGTGCTTTGAATTAGTTGATATATCTGATATGAATTGCTTTGTGATATGATATGTTGGATGAACGGTGATAATGTGATTATCTATCAATTATGAATTGTTGTGTAAAAGTGTTATCCGGTAATTAAAGTTGAATTGTATTTAATTGGACAACTTGGGTTTATATGGCAATTTATTCGAAGAGACCAGAGTCGGGTATTAGTAAATACCCGAAACCACTTCGATTTGTAATCTACAATAATTCTTTATGGATTCGATTTTGGAATAAATAGGTTGGAAAGGAATTAAAATGTAAGCTTGGTCATTTAATCTAAGTAATAATATTAGATATGATTGTATGATGAGTATTCATTATAGTATGTTAAGAACTTGTAGTAAGGTACGAGTTACCTAGGTTAATTTAAGTTGTATGCTTTTGTATTCCATGTTAGATGGGTTTACTCACGCTGGTTTCTAGCCTGACCCGGGTGTTACTTTGATGTAATGCTCGGGTCAGACCGAGTATTACAGATTTTCAGGTAAAGAAGTTCTGGATCTCAGCAGGTGAGCTGGATGGCAGGAACGTATGGAGTGTTTCCGCTATGACATATTTTCGTATATCTAGGTCATGTTTTTTTACTATCTAGTGTTGTGTAATAGTTGTAACCCTGATGTATAAAAATATAAGTGTACTGATACAGTTCTTCTTTATAAAAACTGTTATTTATGTAATATTATATTTTGATCCACTGCGAATGTGAGCTTCCTGTGACTTGTTTCTGTTTTCTTCTTCTTTCTCTTTCTTCTTTTCCTTACTATCTGGAAATTTCGGGATCGAAAATTTCCAGGTCGTTACAACAATGGCGGGTGTCCCAAGTCCCGATTCATCCGTCTCCATAAAAATGGAGTATAATGGGGATTCCGTTAATTAACGATTAAATATTTAAATTAATTATTACCACTTATTTAAAGTGTGGGTCGTTACATTTAGTCTCGCATTAGGGCACACTTATCAACTTAGACCATTGAATTGGCTGGGAGGATTAAAGAAGTATTTCATAAGAATGTTTTTTAATTAACCTACCTTCTCCCTTATACGTACTTTTTTAGACACTAGTTCAGTGCGAATATTAGTAATTTTCCCTATGTGTTAATTAATTTACTTGCAATACCATGTAATCACTTTGTTGCCATTGTTGTTATAGATGTGTCCATCTAATATATACATATATTTATCTCTATATTATTTTAGTTTTAAAATGCTTATTAAAATTAAGTAAATGTATGATACATATACACATTTTGTTAATTTAAATTAAGCCAAAATAATAATAATAATAATATATATTTACATAACTATTATATAATTTTTTGTAATATCCCTCATTTCGAGGTCCAAAAATAAGTGCTGCTAATGCTGCAATCGTCAATAGTATATTATTCGGTGATAAAATGGGATCAATTAATAGATACGTTAATATCAGAAGCACAACAATATGAAAATTTTAAAACATGTTTCTTTAATAATTCCATATTCCTTACATAAGCTCAAAACATTGCCCAGGTTCAGACAAAATATAATTATTAAAAAATACTCTAAGTGCAAAATATGAAGGTGACCCTTCGGTTGATCAAAGTTTACCAATACAGATTCAACCTCTACCACTATATATATTCAAACAAAATGAATCCGTTTTCTGCTTCCGTATCTTATTTTCCTTAAATCTGCATTTGAACCTTAGTAAGATACATAATAATGGTCTAAGAGAAAGGAAAGAATAGAGATAAGATATATACTTAAATTTAGCTAATACAAGTACGTTACTATAGCGTTGTCCCATACCCCAATCTCATTCTTTAATTCATTAGAATTATTGTTTCAAAATCTCTTTTAAAATTCAAAATTCTTTTGGTTTGACATAAACCATTGCTCTCATATCAAGTTGTAACATTCCTCATTCTGATGCCTGAAAATAAGCGCTACTAATGCTACATTCGTCAATTGTATTATTCTTCGATGACAAAATGAGATTAGTTAATAGTATCGTTAACATCAAAAGCATAGTAATATGAAATTTTTCAAAACACATTTAATTAACAATTTCCATATTCATTACATAATCCTAAAATATTGCCCAGGTTCAAATAAAATATAATTATTACAAAATACTCCAAGAGAGACACATGAAGGTACCCCTTTGGTTGATCAGAGTTTACTACTAGACCGATTCAACTTCTGCCATTACATACATTCAAACAAAATGATAATAACACAACGGACATAAGTAGACTCTATATAGCTAGCCCTACCTCGTGCATGCCTTCCAAAGCTTTATTCATCAAACCTAAACTTTGAAACCTTACTCTCAAACTACTCAAATGAGAATCCAAGAGTTAAGGATAAAAACAAAAACTTTGGTCAGTCAAAAAGTTTAGTGTGAATAATAATATGCCATATCGATAATAGATATCTAGTGAAACCACACCACTAAGTGGAAAGGGTTTTCCCTCACTAATATCTTTTGAAAATATGTCAATCACAATCATGCTCCTGCATTAACAATAGTTATAAACAATCATATGCATGCTTGCTAAATGGATAAACCTGACCAATCTGTCTCAATTAATTGACTGTTTTTCTCTACTTCATAGTTTCCCCAAGGTTACTACAAACCTATACGACTGATTTGGGCCTGTCAGACATGCCAAAATTCTCCAACTTACCTTTAGGTGGAAACTGGACTGCCTGTCCAAACATAATCATCTTAGTGTTACCTTGACTATTTCTCGATCTCATTATGTTGAAAGGCTCACAATGAACTTATTGGTTTTGAAGGCCAACCAATAACCTACTTAAGTTATACATTTCTTTTCGTGCATAAACCAACCTTTTGTTTTATCCTTAGCAAAGCCTTATTATTATTCTGCTTTTCGACGAAGCAGTATACAAACGAACCCGATGAGTCAACTTCAAGACTATAAAGGCAAGAAGCTCAAAGAGATAACCTCGAAATCTAGAAACCAAGAAAAAATATTTCCATAAGAAAAGTATCAAACAAACACAAAAGACTAAAGGAAAGGATCCACCTAAGTGGTGGATCGGTACCGATCCGACTGTTAGGACCTTCGGTTTATGTTTCAATGATAATAACTACACATATATATACACTTTATCAAGATTACAGGTATATGTTACAAGAAGACACCTTGGTCGAAGATACTGAGACTCAAAGAGAAACAAAAAGAAACAAAGATCTACCGACCATACTACAATTAGTACCGTTATTCTACTATAAAAGAGTCTTAGATAAAATATTGTTAAGGTCTTCTTGAGTATACATGCATACACGATCACACATATTTCATATGCATCAAAATAAAGTTGGAAAACTAATTTTACCATTCATAGACATTTGAAATAAAACCACAGGCGTCTGTGACAATTCTTGGGTAAATATTTTCTAAAGTCATAGACGTCTAATGTTTTACCACATACGTCTCTCATATGTAAAAACTATCAATTTTGAAAGACACTTCTACTTGAGACAAAAAGAAATCACCCTTCATCTAAAGGTTGCAACCATTAAAATAAGTAGATCCTCTCAGATAGTTATGACTCTTCATCTGCACCCTTTTGAATCTATAAATACTACTTTGATTGAGATGTAGAAAAAAACTAACTTGAATTAATTGAATCATTTCTCTCTTGATTTCTTAACGCTTTATTACGTATACAATGCTCACATACTCTCAATATGTTATAACCAAAGTATAATTTTGGTTAAACCACTCCGTACAACTCAAAGCATTCACATTCACATACTCAAAGGAGATCATAGGAAGATTTGTACTACCAGTCAAAACCGTGTTATTTGGAAGACAAGATTGTCAAAGACATACTTTTGTATTAGCCTATTCCTTCGAATGAAGCGAGGGTCAGTTAGTTAAAGGAAACACCCAAGGGGAGCTTCGGGACTAGATGTAGGACAGGGGGTCCAAACTAGTATACAATAACAATTGTGATCGTTTCTATTATTTTTTATTACATTCAATTATTATACTCTACCTATCATAGTTAGTAATATACACACAAATATACATAAGTTGCATTATTTATAAAGATCCTATAGACTATCAATTGGTATCAGAGCAAGGTCATTTCAATAAACAGTAACACGTAATTGAAATCATTAAAATGGAAAGTACATTTCAAGAAGGTCAATCAACTGCTTGTCCTCCACTATTAAATGGTTCTAATTATGCTTATTGGTCAACACGCATGCAAATTTTTGTGGAAGCAAATGGGTTAGAAATATGGCTAGCAGCTCAAAACAAGCATGAAGCACCTGACACTGATATTGGCACATGGACTGATGCACAAAAAGCAGAGGCATCTAACAATGCCAAAGCTATGAATGTATTATTTTGCTCATTTGACAAAAATGAGTTTTCACGTGTCATGCTCTGCAATGCTGCATATGATATACAACGCACTTTACAAGTCACACATGAAGGCATAAATAAATTCAAGCGAACTAAAATTTCAATTTTATAAAACCAATTCTCATCTTTCAAAATGAAAATGTAATGACCGGGGATTTTCGACCCTCGATAATCGACACTAATACAACCTTGGTATTTACGTGCCTCAAATCCAAGTGCCGAAAAGCCCGATTGTTAGGAGAAAAAGAAAATAAAGGTAGAATAGAATCTCACATGAATGGAATAACATATATTATTTCAACAATAATCTTTACAGGCGAAAAATTTGAATACAATATCAAAGTCTAACCTAGATTCAGCCTGAAAAGTTATAAATATTTTGTCCTTACAAATTCTGAAAAATAAAAAAATGCAATAGATGCAGTGGATAATAGAATATGTCTATACGTAGATGAAGATCTCCATCTCTCCTCTAAAAACTCCAAGCGTCTTCAATTAAACCTGAAACTACTCGGATATGACCCGAGTATTAAAAATACCCGGATCAGGCTTGATAAACCAACGTGAGATATTCAATTTATAAATTGATGCCAGTTAAAAACTTTGAAAAGAAGGGTATCTCGTACGACCAAGCCCACATATAAATACAGATGGATTTTTACCTTATGATAGCCAAACACTTCTATACCAAAATAATTTGATATTATCTTTAATGATATTCCTTTGAAAACACTTTTCACATAATATACCAAGATAGCCGAAATTTTTACATTGACTAAATTTGACTACTTACTAGCTACTTTTTAAAAGTGGGTTCTACAATCAAAACCGTCAAGGCAATGCATTGGAATTGGATTTCCAACATTATAGGGAACTGGTGACCTTTTTTTTCAGATCCACGCATAACGCGAACTTTCTGCATGGCTTTATACGATCTACGTCAGCCTCCGAACTACGCTGTTACACTACTATGGTGCAGGGTGTTAGTCGGTGATACACGATCTCCGTCAGCCTCCAATACCTGTCCATGAGGCTAGATTCACTCTGGTCACCTTCTTACTTCTTTGCCCGAATTGTGTCCATCGGACCATATAGTATCCCATATCATTCCTGGGAAGTGAGGCTCGTGAGGCTATGCACCACAAAGACACGCTTTGATCATCATAGGTTCCGCTTTGAATTCCACATTTCCATTTCTTCGATCACTATTGATTTCAGGAGCATACAACTTATTAGCTCGTACGTCTAATAGAAGGGTTTTAAGCTAAGAGAAATTGACTTCTTCGCCACCAAATAGATGTACGTTTGTGAAAGTCAACGTTGTGATCTCAGAAATGCAATGTTAGACATTTGTCCATACAAGTTCATTCTGGGACTGAACAAAACTAAAGGCACTCCTCCTACCACTTCCAGACGAGAATTATCCCTAGGATTAGTAGCGATTACTCCTTATAATCGAAGATTTTCTTAACATAGCACTACTGCCACCATAAATATATGATACCGTAAATTTCACCTTGAGGGACTAGTGGCAAGCAGCCCTTCACCATGAACATCTCCATCTTCAAAAGTCATCATCACCATTATGTCTTCACTTACGAACGTATACATTGGTTCAAAGTGGTTTTCGGATACGTAATCCCACCTCGGTTCCTCCGAACCAATCACCGATTAAAAAGATGTTAAGTTCATATGTGATTATCAATCAACATTCAATTTGATTCATCTTTTTCTTCATTCATTAAATATCTTAGAGAGACATGTTATTCTAAATTATTCCATTTATCTTCTTAACAGTATGTAGAATCATTAAGCCTCATTTTTCAGATCCTTTGGTTCAATTTAAACCTTTTTTAAATCTTGGAATAACTCTAAATCATTTCATTTTTCACTTAGGAAAATATTTCTAAAATCTTTTCATTTAAATCGCAACAAAGATTTCTTAATTCAAAACTCGAAATTTTGATTGAGTTAAAACCATGTTATCTAGGATGTTAATCCAAAATCAGTAAATATTAAGTGGGCAGAATCTATAAATAATCTAATTCTACCCAATATCAATTCCCACGTTCAATAAATACTATGGGCAGAATAAAGACGAAATCACCTTTTAAATTCCACGATTAGTATGAGTACTCTCTTTGGAATTTAACACCAAGTACAAGAATATCATCTCTATACTATCAAAGTTGTATTTAATTTGGAAAATTTAAATCTTTTTATACTTAACTCGTTTCTGACATTTCGACCTTATCTGTCCCTCGCCCATGGAAAAGGCTAGGTGAGCCAGGGCATTGGTTGCTCCTGAACATCTCCTTAGTTTAAGCACCTCACATCTGGATCTCACGAATAGAAAAATCCAGTCCACTCATCGGCTTTTAGAGCCAAGATTAAACCATTTTATTTGTAATATCTTTTCTTTAAATCATTTATTCAAACTCTCGTAAATAAGCTTATATAAACCTCAAATCATTAGTAAAATACTTGATTATCCATTTGAAAACATTTGTGAAAGATTTGAAAAAGAATTGTTAAGTTTAAAATTATATTTTAAAAATTATTAAAAACTACAGCAAAAAGTGATGCGAATAGTGCTTTAAAGGCTTATTTGACAAAAATGACTTTTCTATCATTTGGAAACTCATTTTTAGAACTCAAATCACTTTTAATTTTAAAAGATTTATAAGATTTATTCCTTATTTTTAACCATTTTAAAAATATTTATTTAAAACATTTGCGACTTTGGCGACCGAACTACCAAAGCGCGATTTTATTGAAAACTTGATATCCTCATATTTCAAAATTTACTACATAAAATCATGATCCTTTTCTTTTAGTTGTAAATTATGAATATAATAGTTTAGAAAATTCTTATCTCGAAGAATTCCGAGCTATATTCCACTCTCTACACTTGTTTGAATTCTATGGCACGAAATCGCGAACTATCGTTAGGCGACGCGCCTATTTTTGACTCCAAATTTCTTATTTGTCAAAAATTCTAAAAATTGGATTTTAATGTTTATAAAATATTTATAAACCAATTTCAATTATTTAAACTAATATTTTCCATATTAAAACACTTATTCACTTTCAAATCATTTTATTATAATATTCAATTTCAAGCTTCTTATATTCTTAAAACTATTAAGAGGATCAATAAACTCCATACACATGTTATATGAATTGATTTTCTATTAACTAATCATTTTTATTATGGTCTCTCATATTTTATCAGAAGCAAGTTATCAACCATATTAACATCCGTATAATCAACTAAGTTATCAAACATCCATACAAATCATTAAGAGATTAAATGGTCATATTATCATACTTAAAAATAGTTATAAAGATTATTTATCATTTAATAAGCATTTAGTCCTCACCATTATTAAACTCAAACTTCCTACCAACATTCAAATCACCACAACATTTCATTAAATCATTCAAACTTCATCTTAACATCACCAAACTAATCTACTTATCTTCCAAGTGCTCAGTGTGAGAAACGCGGATTACGGATCGTAAGGCTAAGATTAACACTAGAGGGGGGGGGGGTGAATAGTATTAATAAAGAATTACTAAATCTTTTTAATTTATGTTAATTTAGACACAAAAGTATGCAATATACAGATAAAGATATGATCACAGAAACAATCACAGATGCAGAAATAAAATAAAAGCAGTAAAGGAAAGAACACATCGAATTTTATACTGGTTCGGAGTTACCCTACATCCAGTCCTGCAACACAAGTACGGATTTCCTTTCAAAAGCAATTGTACAATTGCACCCTCGGTTTCAAGGCTACGAGGTACACCCTCCAGAATTTCGATCCTTCGGGTAGAGATACTTGATTTTCGGGCCACAAGTTTATCCAATTGATTTACCAAGGCTACAATCACACCTTTTCCCTTTTGATTGATTTCCAAGGCTACAATCACACCATTTCTCGCTTAATAGATTACAAAGAAGTCTATAACTCTGAATAGCACTGAGAATCTTGTAGAGATAGTGATAGAGAATCAAACTAGAAGTAATTGAGTATGATTTAATGTTGATTTCGACAGAGTAATGATAAGAATATGTATTAAGAAATGAGCAAGAAGAAGAGGAGTGAAAACAAGGTAAAAGTGATTAAAAATTCGTTGAAACCGACCCCTATTTATAGAGGAACAATAGCGATGACCATTCATGAAGAGTTATGGCGAATAGACGCTTCTTTTGAAATTTGAATTTTTGAATCAAATTGTCACCATGTCGACATGGTCATGCTAGGCATGTCGACATCCCAAAGGATTTTTTGGTGCTTTTGATTTTCTTTGAAAATAACCTTTATCTTATATAAAAACTATTTCAAACTTTGTAAATATACTTGACTATAGTTAAAATTCATAAGTAAATATAAAGAATAATATATATAGATTTTAACTATAATTTTATATTTAAATCTAAGTATAAATATTTAAAAGTTAAATATATTATTTAAAAAGATAGTTTAAAATCAGGAGTAATTTGACTTTGAAAATAAAGATGTTTTTGAGGCTAAAATTATTTAAATTCAGGATCGAGGGTTTTGAATCTTTTAAAAGGAAAGTTTTGAAAACATTTTGAAAACAGGATATAATTTTGAAAAATCATTTTGAATAAAAGGTAGCGGATACAAAACATTGTTCCACTAGATTTTTTGTTGGTTCCTTCCTACTTAGGGTTCCATCCCTTTAACGGACTCGAAGTGGATTCCATTCCACAACTAAATTGGATTTTAAGATGCCAGTGCTTTTCTACGAGTTTTAACAAAAATTCCTAATAATAAAAAAAATACTTATCCATAAAATCTTAAACTCTTAATAATCTTGATACCTTGATATCTTGAATCTCTATACTGTACAGTCTTCATTCTTAGTACCTGCATGGTTAAATCTTACATATACATATATATCTAAACTTATAATGTTAGTATTTATATTTTATAATCTATTCTAAGGTTGTTGTCATCAAAATCATCATCTCACGGACTAACAATCTCTCCCTTTTTGATGATGACAACCTTTGTTTATAAAATATTATTTCTATTCTAACAACTCCCCCTAAAACTAACAACTCCCCCTTAATCTATACCTAACTACCCTATTTTATATTTCTCCCCCTTTGTCATCAACAAAAACTTACTACCCCTCATTCTTGGACTTCAGTACCTGCATTGATAAACTATACAACGGAATATATAGAGTATGAAATAATTATACTTCTAAGCATGATAACTAAGATACATTTCAATGTATATATATATATGTGTGTGTGTGTGTGTGTGTGTGTGTGTTTTACACACCAATCTTCAAATCAATAAGAAATCAATCCACACAAAGTATCAATTCGAACAAATCAATTCGAACAAATCAATCAAAGTAAATAAAAAATCAAACGTTGCATGGAACTTTTCACCCATCCTTCTTCTCCAGAGATTGGGTCTACCTTAATAGCATCCCAATTATAATTGCCATTGGTGAGAGAGACAGGAGGATGTGCTTCGTTATCATCCTTGTGTAGAGAGGAGGTCATCCATCATATCGCATCGAAGTGCCTTTCTTGTTCCTTTATCATCTGCATTTGACTTAATACTAAATGACGCTAGTTTCGTAGAATAAATGAGAGAATATTCTTGAACGAATTAAGAGCTTCTTCAAGATTTTCGGATAAATTGTGAATAGGATTAGCCATAGTTGAATTTGTGAAAGAAATTGAGGATGAATTCAAATTCAGTGAAGAATTAAGAGCTTTGAATTCAAATTCAGTGAAGAATTCTGGAAGAAACAAGTATATATAGGTGTAGAAATTCGTTTGAATTGAATAGACATGTGGTAGTTATTCAAATTTCAAATTCAAAATCAATTGCCATTTCTGACCAGTACATGTCGACATGGTCACATAGGGAATGTCGACATGGGTTAGTGAAATGTTATGACTAATTTATTTTGTGAATAATTGTATATATATATATATATATAATATACTAACATTTATTCTAGAGATAAGATAAGGTAGATAACAGAAAGGAAATTTCATTTCATTGCATACTACGATAATACAATGACTAAGCACACAACAAACTACATGAACATTCGAAATAAAGCAAACTAACATAAATGCAACAAGATACCAAAAAACAAAACTAGTTAGTGGATGAAGATGATGAAGATAGTCCAAACGTCTTGCTGACTTTGGAAAAGAACTTGTTCATCTTCGAAGAATTGTTATCCAACTTTTTACTAACGGATCGTTTTAGAATCCGTTGATTCTCCACAATTATCTTTTGGATTTTGAGAAGGGTTTTGTTGGATGGATTGGAAGGATATTCAATGCTTTCCAAAGACATTTCACCTTCTTCTTCTTCTTCTTCAATTTCCATTCATCCCCTTCTTCTTCTTCTTCAACTTCCTCTTCTTCCATTTCTTCATGAGCCAAACGCTCTTCCTTTTCGGTAAGTGTCTCATAAGGTTGAAAAACAAATGGAATTTTCATAAGCGAAATGTTGGAATGATTGAAGAATTTTCTAGAAACAAATTCTTCGCTTTTGAAATCCACTCCAAAATAGTTAAAAATCCGAGTGAGATAAATTCCATGGTATAAAGTATTCTCACCCATTTCAAGATTTTTAGGATGAAGTTCATCCAAAATAACTTGCGTCCAATTTATGTCATAGTTTCCGAAAATAGCAAAAAGAGCTTTGCAAACTTTTGAAGTAGGATTGTTAAAATTTCCCGATCTTGGGGTCAAAGTATGTTGCAAAAGAAGATTAATAATTCTTGCTTTTGGTTGAAATTTTTTATTTTTAAAATTAAAATCATCATCTCTTTCGAAAATGTGATGAAATGTCTCACGATCATGTTCATCGATTTTAAAGTTAAAAAGATCCATTCTCGAACTCTTGCAATTGAGAATGGTACCCAAAAGATCATAATTCAAAATAATTTGAGTGCCTTTGACACTACTCCAAATTTCATCTTCGTTTCCAACATCGATTTAAATTTGCATTGAAAATTATGACAAGATTAGGATAACAAACAAAATCATTTTGAGAAGCATCAATAAGACTAAGAACGCCATTGTTTGCAAAAAGAGAATCAATTTCATAAGAAGAAAAATCTTGAAAAATAGCAAATTTTCCGAGATGGACTTTGGCATAGTTAGCATAATTGATGTATGCTTTAATTGCCTCCAGATCATTGAATAATTGCTCTTTGATTTTTCTAGAAATTCTCATGGTTGAGGGGTTTCATGAAGAAGCCATTAGAGTAGAGAGCTTGAAGTTATGAAGAGAGAGTTTGAATTTGAAAATGAAAGTGAAAAGATATGATAAAAGATAGTGAATAAATAGATTCTTAAAGGACATATTCTCTGGTCAAAAGATATCTTTTCAGAGAATTGAATGAAGTGAAAAGGTGAAGGGAAATTCAAATATTTGAATTCAAATTTTGAAATTCAAATTCAGATAGCCATGTCGACATCATGGTAGGGACCATGTCGATACGTGCTTTTGAATTTTCATGAATTGATTTTTCCTAAGATCTTCTAACATATATATTATTATTATTAATGTCTATTATATATTTCTGAAATATTATTATACTTATAATATATTTCAGAAAGTATTAAAAATAATAAAAATAATAAAAAATAGAAAATAAATTTTAAGATTCAAACAACACACCAATTCAAAATCAATCAATCAAACAATCAAGCAACTAATCTTAAGCACGCAATTTCAACCAATTGTATTGTAAACGTGTACCTTTTTCTGAATCCGTTTCTCTAAATTCGTTGGAGTCGTAAACAGCTGTGTAACACAAATTCGAATTATCCGCCTTCTGATCATCATCACTTGAGGATGAGTCTAGTCATCTAGAGTAGCAGTAAATGCACGCTTCCGTTTCTTTGCTGGTTCATTGTTCATAGGAGGATTCTGCCTTTTTGGATACGGACAGTCTCTTTTGAAGTGGCCTGATTTATCACAGTTGTAACGCTTGTCATTATTTGGCACTATATTCTGATTTCCAGAATTCTTATAGTTGTTTCTCTTGAGATTATTCATCTTTCTGATCAAGAATCTCCTAAAATTTCTGGTCATAAAGGCTATCTCTTCATCATTATCGTTGTTTAAGTCTGATCCATCGGTCAATGCATTAAATGCCATTGATTTCTTTTCAGATGCTTTACTTTCTCTTCTCCTGATCATTTGCACTTCATACGACATTAGATTTCCAATTAATTCTTCTATCTTCAAAATACTGACGTCGTTTGCCTCTTCGATCGCAAGTGTCTTTTGATCTCATTCTGGAGTTAGAGAATTTAAAATTTTTCTGACTTGATCTTCTTCAGAAAATTCATTTCCCAAAGATATTAGAGAATGCACAATATCCTGAAATCTACTATACACATCTGAAATAGACTCATTAGCATTCATTTTAAATAATTGAAACTGATTTGTGAGCATGGAAATTTTGGTCTGTTTAACTTTGCTTGTTCCTTCGTGAGTAACTTGCAACGTTTTTCAGATTTCATATGTAGACTTACAAACTGACACTCTATTGAATTCATTTCTATCTAGTGAACAAAACAGAATATTCATTGCCTTAGAATTATTTTGTGCAATAGTCTTTTGCTCAACAGTCCACTGTGCAAAATCAATTGTGGGTTCAAAATATTCAGTTTGTGTGATATTCCAAGTGTCTAATCCTATAGATTGTAAATATATTTTCATCCTACATGCCCAATATGCATAGTTACTGCCATTAAAAAGTGGTGGTCTCACAGTAGACTGACCCTCTACAAATGAATTAGTGAAAGGGATACTAGTGTTAATAACAGTACCAGTGTTGGTAGCCATTTTGAAAACTTTTCAAAAATCAGATTATGAAACTTTGAAATCCTTGCTCCGATACTCAGTGTGAGAAATGCAGATTATGGATCTTAAGGCTAAGATTAACACTAGAGGGGGGTGAATAGGGTTAATAAAGAATTACTAAATCTTCTTAATTTATGTTAATTTAGACACAAAAGTATGCAATATACAGAGAGGATATGATCACAGAAACAATCGCAGATGCAGAAATAAAATAAAAGCAGTAAAGGAAAGAACACACCGGATTTTATACTGGTTCGGAGTTACCCTACATCCAGTTCCGCAACACAAGTACGGATTTCCTTTCAAAAGCAGTTGTGCAATTACACCCTCGGTTTCAAGGCTACGAGTTACACCCTCCAGAATTTCGATATTCTGGGTAAAGAT
This sequence comes from Allium cepa, assembly GCA_030765085.1. Classification (NCBI taxonomy): domain Eukaryota; kingdom Viridiplantae; phylum Streptophyta; class Magnoliopsida; order Asparagales; family Amaryllidaceae; genus Allium; species Allium cepa. Next base: position 602,463,171 of record CM060934.1, on the reverse strand, counting down.
ACTTGATTTTCGGGCCACAAGTTTACCCAATTGATTTACCAAGGCTACAATCACACCTTTTCCCTTTTGATTGATTTCCAAGGCTACAATCACACCTTTTCTCGCTTAATAGATTACCAAGAAGTCTATAACTCTGAATAGCACTGAGAATCTTGTAGAGATAGTGATAGAGAATCAAACTAGAAGTAATCGAATATGATTCAATGTTGATTTCGGCAGAGTAATGATAAAAGTATGTATTAAGAAATGAGGAAGAAGAGGAGGAGTGAAAACCAAAAAAAGTGATTAAAAATTCGTTGAAACCGACCCCTATTTATAGAAGAAAAATAGCCATGACCATTCATGAAGAGTTATGGCGAATAGACACTTCTTTTGAAATTTGAATTTTTGAATCAAACTATCACCATGTCGTCATGCTAGGCATGTCGACATCCCAAAGGATTTTTTGGTGTTTTTGATTTTCTTTAAAAATAACCTTTATCTTATATAAAAACTATTTTAAACTTTATAAATATACTGGACTATTGTTAAAATTCATAAGTAAATATAAAGAATAATATATATATATATATAGATTTTAACTATAATTTTATATTTAAATCTAAGTATAAATATTTAAAAGTTAAATATATTATTTAAAAAGATAGGTTAAAATCGGGAGTAATTTGACTTTGAATATAAAGATGCTTTTGAGGCTAAAATTATTTAAAATCAGGATCGAGGGTTTTGAATCTTTTAAAAGGAAAGTTTTGAAAACATTTTGAAAAATCATTTTGAATAAAAGTTAGCGGATACAAAATAATGTTCAATTTTATTTTTCGTAGGTTCCATCCTACTTAGGGTTCCATCCCTTTAACGGGCTCGAAGTGGATTCCATTCCACGAATAAATTGGATTTTAAGATGCCAGTGCTTTTCTACGAGTTTTAACAAAAATTCCTAATAATAATAAAAAATACTTATCCTTGAAATCTTGAACTCTTGATAACCTTGATACTCATGAGTCTTGTAAAGACCCGGGAATTTCGATCCCGAAATTTCCAGATAGTTAAGAAAAGAAGAAAAGAGAAAGAAGAAGAAGACAGAAACAAGTCACAGAAACCTCACATTCGCAGCGGATAAAATATAATATCAATAATAGTTATACAAAAGAAAATGGTATCTTTCAATTTAAATCAATATCAGAGTCACATCAATTTTATTCAAATGGATAGATACAACTTAACATGACTCGGATATATTCAATATCATAGTGAAACTCTCCATACGTCCCTGCCATCCAGCTCGCCTCCTGAGCTCCAGAACGTCCTTACCTGAAAATCTGCAATACTCGGTCTGACCTGAGCATTACATCAAAGTAACACCCGGGTCAGGCTGGAAACCAGCGTGAGTAAACCCATCTAACATGGAATACAAAAGCATATAACTTATATAAAACCCGGGGTAACTTATATCAATTTACAACTTCTCAAGTTGTTATAACATCACTTATTCCACACATAAATTTCTAAGTGCTAGAACTTAGATTAAATGATCCAATTCACCTTAACCATTACATTTCAGCCTATTGATTTCCAGATATCAATTTTTAATGAATCGAAGTGGTTTCAGATATTTACTAAAACCCGACTCCGGTCTCTTCGAAACCCTTGTCAACTTAACTTAAATTATTCAAGTGAAATACGATTCTACTTTTAATACACGGTGTCACATTTGTTCATCATCAATAGATAATCACATCTTCACAGTTTAAATCAAACATATCGTATCAAATATCATCATAAACCACATATTAGGAATAACAATTAATTAAGGCATTCAATATTATTCTATTTATCCTTTAATTACACTTAAGTAATTAACCCATAATTTAATTTCACAAATTAATTATCCTTACCCAATACAGTAATTAACCTTTAATTACTTTATTAATTAATTACTAACCATAGTTATTAATCACCCTTGATTAATAACACAGTAAATAACTTACCTTAATTACTTCATCAAATAAATTTATTACTTCCTAATTAATTATTTCTAATTAATCCCCTGATTAATTAACCTTTCAGTTTTTTCCCTAAGTAATTATTCCTTTACTATTTTCACTAAGTAATTTAATCCAAATTACTTCCTCTTATAAATCATCCCTTTATTAATTACATACTGTAATTAATTATTAATTACTTTACCAAGTAATTACCCTTTTATAAATTACATTGAGTAATTATACTTACCAAATTCATTATTGAGTATCCTTAATTAATTAATAAAATTAATTATCTCTAATTAATTCCATTAATTAATCATTTGTTAATACTTAATTAATGATCTCTCATTAACTATATTAACCAATCCTTTAATTACTTTTCTAAGTAATCAACTATAATCCCCCAAGAGATTACCTTAAATAAATTAACAATTAATTTCATTCAGGTAATTCATCCCTTTATTAATTAATAGACCTTAATGATTGATTAACACAACTTAATTACAAATTAAGTATTCTCTAATTACCAATTTATCATTAGCCATATGTTAATTAAATTACTTAACTACTAGTCATTTATTAATTAACTTCAAATAGTTAATTACAAATTTATTAATCACATAATCATTAATTAGTCAATCTTTAATCATAATTATAAAGTAATTACTCTTAATGATTTCCTTAATTAATTACTATTCATTTAAATTACATTTAAAAGAATCTCCATTAACTTTGATTTGTTATTAACTACACAACTTAATAATAATTAATTTATACTTTAACTTTATTCTCATATAAATACTGCAGCCTGGAAGCAAATCCACCCGAGTGCTTTCCTTGCTTAACTCGAGTCATCACTCGCGTATTTCAAAGTTTTTCCCGAGTCACTCTCCCCTCTCATACTCATCTTCTTCTCCTATTTTTTTATTTTATTCCAGCAAGTAAAATTCAATCTTAAGTATAAAATTAAACTACCAAGTCGAACTCGTGCAGACCCCCATTTTTCTCGAGGTACAACTCGCGGCAATCCCAAACGCGATCCTACTGATATCTTAAGCCACCGTGCACATGTGCACCTCCACCAACGGTCAACGTCACTCCAGCCATCAATGTCGATCTCGACACTCCACTCGCGATCACCAGAACCCTATTCGATCACCACTTCGCTCGATTTGAACGAGAATCAAAATTTCGACTCAACTCTCACACGTTTTGCAACATAACCCATCGAAAATTTGACCATCTCCGACCATCCCTGCCTCGGGGAGCTCTGCCACGTTCACCGTAGCAGCCTTGCCTCACCATGCCACTAACCCCTCCCTTGCGATCCAACTCAAAGCAACAACGACAACCAAAAATCACGACCAGCAACACGATCAAAACCACCATACAAAACCCTATATCGCCTCAGTTTGATCGCTACAAACACCAGGAGAATCTCCATCTATTTTTCCTGCAATTATCATCCTCAAGACCATCTTCAGAAACAACCACCACCTTTAAATCATCATTGATCACCGATTATAGACGAAATACCCAATTTCGTTCAATTTAAATTTTTCCAATAGTAATCAAACTAAAAACCAAACTATTACGATTAAAATTCATCATTCATCATCACGAATTAGTTGTGACAATCAAAACAGAATATTTAAATGATTGATTTTTGCTCGAGTTTTGATTTTCACTGTAATTTCCCATTTCATAATATTTGCTCAGTAAATATACTTGTAGCTATTTTTTTAAAATTTGAATTGCATGTTTATAATCTCTTTTTATTTAAAGATCAAATACAAATATCAGTTAGATGAGAGGATTTGAATTTTTTTTTATTTTTTTTATTTTCAGGTTTAAAAATCCTGTTATTATGAACAAAGGCCTACCTTCCTTATTCCAGACATTGCATACAAATCTCAACCCAAATATATTCTTTAAAACATCTTTAAATATCATACACAGCATAATACAAGTCATACCTAAATGATCGTCACTTGCTAGTTCACAAAATACTAGATTTCAAGTTTTACTCACAGCAATATCACTTATATACCCAATCAAGCATCCTTCTTCTATCATACAGGTGAAGTATTTTTGCTCAGAACAACACAAATAGATATACAGAGTTACATCCAAAAATATACACATGCAAACACAATATTCTTAGATGCTCAGTTTTATATTTTAAAATGATGTGTTTCACTCACAAACATCAATTCAAACAGATTTAAGCATTTAACAAAAATAGTAGATTACTCACTTGTATTTGTTTATGCACAGAGCTTTAAAACAGTGTGAATCTTTGAATTTTCTTAGTTTATATTTTAAGGTAATTCAGTATCATCGCATGTAGTTTAGTTAAAAACCAGATAAACAAAAAAAAGTGTATACTCACCTGTAAGATTTGAAACAGAAAACAAATAGGGAAGAATTTATTCTGGAACGGCTTGTCTTTGTTTTAAATTGAAAGTTTCCATTTTTCCCTTGATTGCTGAATCTTTAATCCTGCTCCCAGATGTGTACTTGAATTTGATTTTACTTGTTTTGGTTCAGATCTGAGTTTCCCATAGCTTCTTTGGTAAGTAATTAGTTTTTTTTTCTTCAGAAATTGTATAGGGTAGTTGTTTCAGATTTTGCTTTGTATTTTGTTTAGTTTTTGAACATAAGAAAAGGAGAATAAGAAAGAAATAGTGTTATATAAACATAACTTGTTTTACTTTTAATTATATTTTTTTTTCAAAAGAAAAAGCAAATGACACTTGTTCATCATGCACATTATTATCTTTACAAATGTTACATTGGTGACAAAATTTTATTTATACTTGTTATTAAAGAGAATATGGTTTAAATAGATATTTATATTATTATTCTTTTGGTTTGTATTTGCATATATATGTTTTAATACATCTTTGTCAAATATATAACCTTGTATTACATTTATGTTCATATACATATGTTTTATTAATTTATATAAAATGAAATCCTTTAAAAGAAGATAGAATAAAACAAATCACATATTAATAAAAGTCTTGTACATATATTTTAAATCCAAATAATTTAAGATATTTATCATTTAAATTTCAAATTTAAATCTAAATTCATATTCAAATTAAAAATCCAATTTAAAAATCAACTCAAATATATGAATATACATTTTTAAAGAATTATAATTCAATTTTGTAATTAATAATTTTACTAAAATCCATATATACATATATATATACATACATACATACATATATATATATATATGATCATACTTAAAAAATTTAACATTATTACATTAGCACATTACTATTTATATGAATTTACTATAAGATATATCATTTCCAGATGTCAAAATTTGATCTATTCAACTGAATAAAACCAGTTAATTATTTAATTGTCAGGTATCAAAATCTAGGTTATCACATTCCTCCCCCTTTTGAATCTTTTCGTCCTCGAAAAGGAACGAAAGCAGATTTTATTAAATAATTTAAAACCAGTTAAAATATTCTTTGATTATTCTAAACACTTTTTAAAATCTGTATAATATTTTCAAAATAGTTTTATAAAATTACTTTTATAACTCGATGTTTTAACCAGTCCATCCTTGTTCTCACAGAAATTCGGTCATACGTTGATCAGGCGTACGACTGAAAATCTATAAGTACTTAGCAGACTCGTTTTCAACATCCAGTGAAAATACTTTGAAAATATAGAAATCAGTTTTTGAAAATAGAGGATATATCTTTGGTGAGAATGCTCTAGAAATCATCACCCCCATCCATGGTCACAGTTACATTCCAGGGTTACGTTGCCGTCGCAGCAAAAGTCCATGTAACTGTAACGACCCGCCGCTCTGACCGCCTCTAGTCGGTAATTAAACCAACTAGAAACGTTCAAAATGACGAATTGTTAGTCAGTTTATAAAGTTTAAACAGAATCAGCCACAGAATCACAGAATAATCATAATATTATTCATAATTGAATTTTTCTTACATACATATATCAGAGTTTGTACAATGCATTAAATTTTTATATACAGCGGAATATATATCTTTTTAGAGTACAAAGAAAAATTTTACTGAAAACTTTAGTAGAGCTTTAATCCCCCTCTCTCTAACTTCGCGGCCTGAAAATCTTCAAGCTGTAAAAATACTCGGTCTGACCCGAGCGTTAATTGCAAAACACAAAAACACTCGAGTCAGGATTAATCTTAACTCAAGTAAATAAATTTGAAATGAACTGAATAAAATGGATCACATGAATCAATTTAATCTATTATGAATTTTTAAAATCTGACGATCTCGTGTGGCTGCAGTACACACGTGTACTTTGCACACATGTGCACTGCCTCGCCGACACGCGTGCGAGCGCAAATCAGACAAATCACTGCAAACTCGACTTAACTCAATGAAATTCAAACCGTAAGTCCAAAACAATACACAATGCACTAAGCATTGAATAAGTGCACAAATGAAAACACATGCAGCAACAACCTGCAGCAGCAGCAAAAATGCACACGGATCGTGCACCGGTAGTGAAACAAGTGCAGTGAAACAACTCAGTGATCAACACAGTAGCACAAAGGCAAACCCGAGGCAACACAGAGGCAAACCCGAGGCAACACAGAGGCAAACCCGAGGCAACATAGGGGTAACACAGAAGTAACACAGGCAACAGAGGCCACAGAGGTAACAGAGGCAACAAGTGGCTTCTGGAAACACATATAGAAGTATTTTCAGAAAATATGCAGTTTTTGGTGCAAATAAATGCAAATATCCATAAAACAAATAAATGCAACTACATGCATTAACACTGGAAATTTCGCTGCTGAGTTAACAGTGTCATGAAACATCAAATATTAGCAGATGGAATGCCACTTAAATCACAAAATGAAATCATTGGAGATGAACATATAAAAATTAATATGGCAAGGCAGCAGTGCTCCTGCACTATTGGTTCTGACTAAAATTGTGTTACACTTTCAAAATTTTTTTTTTTTTTTTTTTTTTAAATGACAAAATGCAGGCCTGAAAAACCGCAAACCAAACAAATACAGGCAGTAGTAATACAAGGGCCAGAACAAAGCCCAAACAAAGAACTTCAACCAAACAGGGTTACAACAGGGACAATAGTTTTAAAATTTATGTTGTTTCTAAACTGCAGTACAGGGCACAATGCACACCAAAACAGGTTCGAATTACACAAGCTCGAGATGAAAGTGTCGAAGTTACCCAAAGTCAACAGCAATTCATGTATTATGAATTTACATAATGCAGTACAACTACAGGACAAGGCTAAATGTCCAATGAATGCAACTACAAGACTGCAACAGGTCAACAGAAGTTTTGAAGCAAACATAATCAGGGCTAGTTGATAACAGGGAACTAAAATACAGGCATGTTCATATTACCCAGAGGAATGTATAAATCCCAATACTCCTCATTTTGCTCAAAACAGAAATGCTCACACAACAGTTCACTAAAAATTGTGATATTTGTTTTTAAAAATCATAATTTCTAAAATGCATTCAAGTTCTGAACTTATTTCAATGATTTAAGATGGTTTTGATTTTTCATATTTGGAACATAACTGGTCCTGTTGTTTACAGAGACAACAGTTCTTAAATAAAGCTAGATTTTGATTTATAGCCAAGATTTTACACTGAACAAACAATTTTTGTTAACTTGTCAAACCAAACAGAGAAACAAACCAAGTGGAAATAAATTTCCATTAAGAATCTGGGTTTTAAGGCAGAGATAAGTTTGCAAATGGGTTTCTGGCATCAACTATTCATACATACATATTTATATATGTATACACAAACATCATCACAAACAAGATCAAAGAACATGTTTACTTCTATCAGTACACCTGCACCACTAATTTAAAGCAACCCTTAAAAATTGTGAAGTTATTCTTCAAATGCAGGCAATGCAGTTTCAAATCATAGCAGTTTTGATTTTTTTTTTCAAATGACAGTTTACTTTTATCTTAAGTTCTAATGCTTGCTCAAGCATTGATTTTTTTAAAAGTGAAGAACTGGTTTTTAAAAAGAAGTTTACTCACAGTGACATGCATATGCATAAATACATAATCACATAATGGTTCCAAGAACTTTAGCATGAATCATTTTCATCAAACAATTTGTTTAAACTTGTAAATTTTGTTATTTTCAGATTATAAGATGTTCAGACCTTTATAACTAAGGTCATTCATATATAGACATGCAAGCATGATACACAGCAAAACATCAAACCATAGGGGGGTTTATAGGCACATATATACAACACATGCAGCAACATAAACAAGCAAAGTTTTTGGCATAGCATCTGTTCTTATCAATTGTAAAAAAAACAAAACCAATTAGCATTTGTTCTTATCAATTGTAAAAAAAACAAAACCAATTAGCATTTGTTCTTATCAGTAAAAAAAAACAAATTACACATATCAAAAATTGAGTAGAATCTGTTCTTATCAATTTAAAAATACAATTTATAACATCCATTCTCATCAGTTTAATTAAAAATCAAGTAGCATCAGTTCTTATTAGTTTTAAAAACAAAATTTGGTAGCATCTGTTCTTATTAATTTAAATAAAAAACAAATTTCAGTATCTGTTCTTATAAATTTTAAAACAAAATTTCAGTATCTGTTCTCAACAGTTTAAAATCGAATTATCAGAGCAACAATGGTAAATAACCCCAACAACCATACATGCAACTTAACCGAGCAAATAGAAGCAAAATAACACAAATTCATAGCATGAAATCAAGCACGTATCTGTTCTTATCAGTTAAAGTTCAAGAAATCGAGCAAGTGACAGCAAAAGCCCCAAATCATAGCATGCAAATTAACCGAGCAATTGATAACCAATAACCCCCATGCAACCAAAATTCAATGCAAACAAATTTAAATACTTGCATTAAGATAATCGTGAGCCAAAAGACTCACCTTTCACTGAATCGAAATGGAGCGCACGCGAGAGATTTGAAGCAAGTAACAAAGAACCGATCGAGCAAGGCAACACCAAACAATCCAGAGAATCGATCGAATCTAATAGGCGCTTTGAAAAAGCCCTAATTTGTTGAAGGTCGGCGAAGAAGATTTACACGGCCGCCATTTTTTTCTTTCTTTTTTTTTTATTTCGTATGAATGAATAATGGGGAGAGGGCCGGGTATAAAATAGAAAAGAGGCGACGTGCAATTACGTGATGAAAGGCATGGAACACGGCATGTATCATGGGTATGGAGGAATGCTCAAAGTAAGGTAAGGTTTACTTTTTTATTTATTTATTTATTTTATTTTATTTTATTTTATTTTCTCTTTTAAATTTAATTAGTTTTTTTTTTTATAATTTGTTTGCTTTGTTTTTATTTTGTTATAATTATGTTGTTAAAATTTTAACTAAATATATGTTCTTTATTTATTTTATTATATATATATTTTTATTTATTTTTATATTATATTTTCTTTCTTATTTTAAATCCAAACTATTTTTCTAAATCATTAATTCAAATTTAAAATATAAGTTCAATATTAAATTTCAACTTCAAAGTCAAAATTCAAATTTCTATTCAACTTTTAAATAGATTAAATTCTAAATTTTAATCACCAATTCATTCTGATAATTTGAAATTTAAGTCAAATTATCATTTAAATATTTAAATTAAATTAAATATTTACAAATTAAATTGTTCAAAATTTAAGATCGTTACAGTCTCCCCTACTTAAAAGAATTTCGTCCCGAAATTATAAGTTAGGAAAAACGATTGCTAAAATCTCACCGATATTTTATATCCTACATAATTTCACCAAGTTTCAAACTCATAAATAAATATAGGATTCATTCCATTTATTTCATTTCACTAGTTTTGTTCATCGATTTCAATAATCAAGACACAAAAGTCTTTTACCAAATTTTTGATTTACAAAACTCAGATTTTTAACTTGAAATCTTTCATGCTAAATATTTGCATAATACATCTTATCCAAAACTGTGGACTTTCAAGATATTCAAAAAGATCTTCTTCCTTAATTCATTAAGTTAGAATTATGTAATTCTAATTTCAGATTATTGATTTTCTATTCAAAGTTTTGAAAATACTTGATAACTCAAAGTTTAACAAGTCCATCGTCGTTCTCACAGACTTTAGGCATACGCTGATCAGACGCAAGACTAAAAATCTCCAAGTACTAAACATACTTGCTTCAACTCCCAGTGAAAATACTTTTAAAAATTCTTTTAAAAATTCTTTTTAAAAATGGATATGGAAAGTCCGTTCCCCCATGGATCACAGTCACCCGGCGGTTCCGCTACTATCTCAGTAGAATCGCTTGTAACTTAGATTTCTCATCACTCCTGAATTTCGCCATGGTTGTCGCCTTAGATCGCGGTCCACACGGCGGTTACGCTACTATCTCAGTAGAATCGCTCGTAGCCTTAGGCATCACGCCCCTCGAATTACGCTTCGGTTCCCAGATCGCAGTTTACTCGGCGGTTGCGCCACTATCTCAATGGAATCGCTTGTAACTTTAGGTATCACACCCCTCGAATTACGCCAGCATCAATCACATAATCCCAACACAATGGGATATCAAATCAGTCCCATTGGACATTCCACTAAGGGAATTCTACGTAGCTACGATTTACACTGGACACTCCACCGAGTTCCAATCACCTTCACACATAATAAATTGGAAGGTACATTTCCATATCCTCAGTTTTTAGAAAACATATGTCATATACATATAGTACTTCATTCACATTTCGTACATATCATATCTATGTAACCCTACACCGGATTTCCATAATAATGACTTTCTAAACTGATTAGTTTTCGATTATATTCACATATATAAGTTACGAAAACTCAATTCACATTCACAACAAATAGAGGATTCAAAATTTTCTATCACGTTTAAAATTTTCCTCTCAATCGATTTGAAAATTTAAGGTTATCTCTAACCAAATTCACATTCACAATCCAATTCATTATCGATTTCACATTCGATTTGGATTTCACGTTACATCGTCAATTCTCAACATATAATTGATGTCTATCGATATATAACCTCTAAGCTCGTACGTCTCAGAGAAGGGTGTTAAGCTAAAAGAATAAATTCTCCGCCACCACAGATATATATTTAATAGAGATCAAATGATATGTCATCAATTCACAATGCTAGACATACAATCCCAATCGACTATCCAAAATTCAAAGCTGAACTTATATTGTTTTTGGTGTCAAAGTTAAACTCAATTTAACTCTAGATTCAATCTTTGAAAAATTTCCAAATTGAACTAATCGTTCACATTTCTCAAAATAATATCTTTAACAAGATATATAATTTTCACACTTAGCCATTTGAAACAAATTTCAAATATTCATTTCTCAATTTATCTTTAAAAGATAAAATTTCAAACCTTTCATTTCACATTGGAAAATATTTCCATACTTATTCAAAAATAAGTAATTCACAAATTCTTTCATTTTCAACACTTTGAAAATATTCAATATACTTGAATCAAAATTAAGTATATATTCCATTCTTTAAGGAAATCATTCTTTTAATCACATTTATTTGAGTTAAAACGAATGTTACGTAAAACATCGTTACGACAACTCAAAATCACTAGTATAGGGATTCGGATTTAAGATAAATATATAAATCCCAATACTATAAATAACATTTCCTTCCGGAAACCATTTACTATAACAATAGAGTTATAGTCCACCATTTCCTTAATTTCTCGAAAAACGTCTATTTCAACAATGAGTGTTGAAATCTATGTATTCGATAGTTAATTCATTTTAAAACTCTTTTAAAACTATTAACTTTTTCAACTTCACTTAATTCATAGTTTGAATTCCTCATACTTTTCACAATATTGGTTTAAACTGATTTCAAACTTTTCAACATTAAGTTTTTCACTTAATTTAATTTTTTTTCCGCACGTTTAATTTCAAATTCATCACTGAATTTATTAAACCTATAATGGACTATCATGTTGACAATTTCAAATTCAAAATTTAAATTCTATTTGAACTTTCTATTTCAAAAATAGTCAACTAGTTCTTTAGTAAATTGTTCATCAATTTAGCTCCATTAAATTCATATCTCCACATTTATTATTTTAGACAATAGTTTTAAACTTAAAATATAAACTTCACATCGAAATTAGTTTGATTCATACAGTTAAATCAACAATTAAACTTCATTTCATAATATTACTTCCCAAAATACTATTCGATTAAAATATTTCCTCCATACGAAATTTTACATAGCTTAATACTTTTAAAAGACGTACATAGAAGATTGTGGATTACAAAAGATAGTATTACAAAATATATCGATTGGTTTAAGATTCAGAATAATTAAGGACTAACGACTTCTTGTCCAATAGTAGGCATCTTTGCCAAACATTCATCTTCGGATGACACTACTTCATATTGTGTTAAAGGAGGATTAACACATTCAAAATCCACATGTCCCCATTCCTTACAGTTATTGCAATAATATGAGATGTTTCCATCTTTATCTATCACCATAACACTTTTCGCTCTAGCTGGTCGGGCTATAGCTTGCTCTCCCCGTTGTCTTTCGGTGCAGTTTCTGGCTATATGTCCAGTCTGCCGACAATGGTAGCAGATTGTCAATCTATCGACGGTTAAATTGAGTACGCACTTTTTCCTTTTCACTTTAGGACAATGGCTAAGAAAATGCCCTCTCTCTTGACATTTAAAACACACAATCTCTTGACGAGCGAATCGGTCATCCACATTCCTTTTCTTTCTTCTCTCTCGACACTGACGGGCATAATGTCCCTTTTTATGACATCGATAGCAAATAACCTCATCATATGGACCAGGTGCTTGCCTTTCAGTGAATCTCCTTTCAATTTCCGCACGGGTCGCTTCTGCTTCTCTACGAGCAATTGCTCTTCGTTCACGGCGTATTGCTTTTTGTGCTTCGGTTTTCGCCATTATAATTAACAAGGTGTTTTCGAAGTTTCCTATCAATATTCAAAATTTTTATTAGCAGAGGTTGGATTATTCAATCATTCTCCCTAAAACATATCTGTTTTATTCATTAATACATTCACTGTCCAAAATCGTGAATATATTTTGTCAACCAATTTCATCATTTCTACAACTTATTTTTATTTTTTTTAAAGGATTACCCACTGTCCAAAATCGTGGATATATCTCCTTTAATAAGTTATAATAATTTACTTATCAAATTCAATTGATTTCGAATTTATAAACAATCTTCATAAATTCTTTTTCTATTTATAAAACTTCAATTTATAAATCTTTTATTAATTCAATTCAATTCATTATATAACTCAGTTATATACCCAAAAGTTCATATTATAAGTTAAATACTTATAATCCATTCATTTACCAATTCGTTCTTCACATTTGAAAACAATTCCTCAAAAGAATTTAGAATCAAATTTCCAAGTTATAGTTCAATAATCCACTTGATTATAACCAAATTAACATATCAATTTATTTCACAATTATTACTCGAAATATTCAAGTTATTCGATTTAAACCAATTTAAACCAATTTACTAATTTATTAGTTCACTTTACTCATATTTCATTTTTCATAATCTCAATAATTCGATAACGAGTTTCTGAACGATCGAAACTCAAATCTAACGAGACCTCACCGAATATAAACTATCGCAAACTCACATTTTAGAGAGGGGAATTTCAAAATAATTTTAACTTTCAAAATACCTTTTATTTTAAAGAAAACAATTTTATACTTCTTTAAATTTGAAAAGCACTTTCTTTATAGTGGTTCTAGTAACTATTCATATTAAACATCATAAACTGAGCTTTGAGTAAACCAAAGCTCTGATACCACTTTTGTAACGACCCGCCGCTCTGACCGCCTCTAGTCGGTAATTAAACCAACTAGAAACGTTCAAAATGACGAATTGTTAGTCAGTTTATAAAGTTTAAACAGAATCAGCCACAGAATCACAGAATAATCATAATATTATTCATAATTGAATTTTTCTTACATACATATATCAGAGTTTGTACAATGCATTAAATTTTTATATACAGCGGAATATATATCTTTTTAGAGTACAAAGAAAAATTTTACTGAAAACTTTAGTAGAGCTTTAATCCCCCTCTCTCTAACTTCGCGGCCTGAAAATCTTCAAGCTGTAAAAATACTCGGTCTGACCCGAGCGTTAATTGCAAAACACAAAAACACTCGAGTCAGGATTAATCTTAACTCAAGTAAATAAATTTGAAATGAACTGAATAAAATGGATCACATGAATCAATTTAATCTATTATGAATTTTTAAAATCTGACGATCTCGTGTGGCTGCAGTACACACGTGTACTTTGCACACATGTGCACTGCCTCGCCGACACGCGTGCGAGCGCAAATCAGACAAATCACTGCAAACTCGACTTAACTCAATGAAATTCAAACCGTAAGTCCAAAACAATACACAATGCACTAAGCATTGAATAAGTGCACAAATGAAAACACATGCAGCAACAACCTGCAGCAGCAGCAAAAATGCACACGGATCGTGCACCGGTAGTGAAACAAGTGCAGTGAAACAACTCAGTGATCAACACAGTAGCACAAAGGCAAACCCGAGGCAACACAGAGGCAAACCCGAGGCAACATAGGGGTAACACAGAAGTAACACAGGCAACAGAGGCCACAGAGGTAACAGAGGCAACAAGTGGCTTCTGGAAACACATATAGAAGTATTTTCGGAAAATATGCAGTTTTTGGTGCAAATAAATGCAAATATCCATAAAACAAATAAATGCAACTACATGCATTAACACTGGAAATTTCGCTGCTGAGTTAACAGTGTCATGAAACATCAAATATTAGCAGATGGAATGCCACTTAAATCACAAAATGAAATCATTGGAGATGAACATATAAAAATTAATATGGCAAGGCAGCAGTGCTCCTGCACTATTGGTTCTGACTAAAATTGTGTTACACTTTCAATTTTTTTTTTTTTTTTTTTTTAAATGACAAAATGCAGGCCTGAAAAACCGCAAACCAAACAAATACAGGCAGTAGTAATACAAGGGCCAGAACAAAGCCCAAACAAAGAACTTCAACCAAACAGGGTTACAACAGGGACAATAGTTTTAAAATTTATGTTGTTTCTAAACTGCAGTACAGGGCACAATGCACACCAAAACAGGTTCGAATTACACAAGCTCGAGATGAAAGTGTCGAAGTTACCCAAAGTCAACAGCAATTCATGTATTATGAATTTACATAATGCAGTACAACTACAGGACAAGGCTAAATGTCCAATGAATGCAACTACAAGACTGCAACAGGTCAACAGAAGTTTTGAAGCAAACATAATCAGGGCTAGTTAATAACAGGGAACTAAAATACAGGCATGTTCATATTACCCAGAGGAATGTATAAATCCCAATACTCCTCATTTTGCTCAAAACAGAAATGCTCACACAACAGTTCACTAAAAATTGTGATATTTGTTTTTAAAAATCATAATTTCTAAAATGCATTCAAGTTCTGAACTTATTTCAATGATTTAAGATGGTTTTGATTTTTCATATTTGGAACATAACTGGTCCTGTTGTTTACAGAGACAACAGTTCTTAAATAAAGCTAGATTTTGATTTATAGCCAAGATTTTACACTGAACAAACAATTTTTGTTAACTTGTCAAACCAAACAGAGAAACAAACCAAGTGGAAATAAATTTCCATTAAGAATCTGGGTTTTAAGGCAGAGATTAGTTTGCAAATGGGTTTCTGGCATCAACTATTCATACATACATATTTATATATGTATACACAAACATCATCACAAACAAGATCAAAGAACATGTTTACTTCTATCAGTACACCTGCACCACTAATTTAAAGCAACCCTTAAAAATTGTGAAGTTATTCTTCAAATGCAGGCAATGCAGTTTCAAATCATAGCAGTTTTGATTTTTTTTTCAAATGACAGTTTACTTTTATCTTAAGTTCTAATGCTTGCTCAAGCATTGATTTTTTTAAAAGTGAAGAACTGTTTTTTAAAAAGAAGTTTACTCACAGTGACATGCATATGCATAAATACATAATCACATAATGGTTCCAAGAACTTTAGCATGAATCATTTTCATCAAACAATTTGTCTAAACTTGTAAATTTTGTTATTTTCAGATTATAAGATGTTCAGACCTTTATAACTAAGGTCATTCATATATAGACATGCAAGCATGATACACAGCAAAACATCAAACCATAGGGGGGTTTATAGGCACATATATACAACACATGCAGCAACATAAACAAGCAAAGTTTTTGGCATAGCATCTGTTCTTATCAATTGTAAAAAAAACAAAACCAATTAGCATTTGTTCTTATCAATTGTAAAAAAAACAAAACCAATTAGCATTTGTTCTTATCAGTAAAAAAAAAACAAATTACACATATCAAAAATTGAGTAGAATCTGTTCTTATCAATTTAAAAATACAATTTATAACATCCATTCTCATCAGTTTAATTAAAAATCAAGTAGCATCAGTTCTTATTAGTTTTAAAAACAAAATTTGGTAGCATCTGTTCTTATTAATTTAAATAAAAAACAAATTTCAGTATCTGTTCTTATAAATTTTAAAACAAAATTTCAGTATCTGTTCTCAACAGTTTAAAATCGAATTATCAGAGCAACAATGGTAAATAACCCCAACAACCATACATGCAACTTAACCGAGCAAATAGAAGCAAAATAACACAAATTCATAGCATGAAATCAAGCACGTATCTGTTCTTATCAGTTAAAGTTCAAGAAATCGAGCAAGTGACAGCAAAAGCCCCAAATCATAGCATGCAAATTAACCAAGCAATTGATAACCAATAACCCCCATGCAACCAAAATTCAATGCAAACAAATTTAAATACTTGCATTAAGATAATCGTGAGCCAAAAGACTCACCTTTCACTGAATCGAAATGGAGCGCACGCGAGAGATTTGAAGCAAGTAACAAAGAACCGATCGAGCAAGGCAACACCAAACAATCCAGAGAATCGATCGAATCTAATAGGCGCTTTGAAAAAGCCCTAATTTGTTGAAGGTCGGCGAAGAAGATTTACACGGCCGCCATTTTTTTCTTTTTTTTTTTTATTTCGTATGAATGAATAATGGGGAGAGGGCCGGGTATAAAATAGAAAAGAGGCGACGTGCAATTACGTGATGAAAGGCATGGAACACGGCATGTATCATGGGTATGGAGGAATGCTCAAAGTAAGGTAAGGTTTACTTTTTTTTATTTATTTATTTTATTTTATTTTATTTTATTTTCTCTTTTAAATTTAATTAGTTTTTTTTTTATAATTTGTTTGCTTTGTTTTTATTTTGTTATAATTATGTTGTTAAAATTTTAACTAAATATATGTTCTTTATTTATTTTATTATATATATATTTTTATTTATTTTTATATTATATTTTCTTTCTTATTTTAAATCCAAACTATTTTTCTAAATCATTAATTCAAATTTAAAATATAAGTTCAATATTAAATTTCAACTTCAAAGTCAAAATTCAAATTTCTATTCAACTTTTAAATAGATTAAATTCTAAATTTTAATCACCAATTCATTCTGATAATTTGAAATTTAAGTCAAATTATCATTTAAATATTTAAATTAAATTAAATATTTACAAATTAAATTGTTCAAAATTTAAGATCGTTACAGTAACTGCAGGCTCTCAGCGGCTTCTCGATTACGCCATGGATCCCCACACAACAGATCACAGTTACACCCAGGGTTACGTTACCGTCACAGCAAAAGTCCATGTAACTACAGGCTCTCAGTGGCCTTCTGATTTTCGCTGTCCAAATGAAACCTCTCCACTCCTACATAGGTCGCAGTCTGCCGATATAAAATCAAACGCAGACAGTTGGCTCTCAGCGGCACACACGACTTCCGCTATGTTATACCATGGATCGCGGTCTACCGACATAAAATCAAACGTAGACCTTGGCTCTCAGCGACACACACGACTTCCGCTATGGTATACTCTACTCATAATCCCAGGAACTAGTTTAGTCCGGACTCCTCACAGGATCAACTTTAGAACCCCCCTTGGGGCTCAAGGCAGCACCACCCAATGGTACTCCTGAGATGTTCATTCCAAGGGAGCGCCTTTTCCCCCAGAGCCATCATCAAAACATTTTATACTATACATATATAGTATCTTTAAATCATACACCTAGTATGATCTCATACAAAGCACCTTTACACAAAATCGATTATTCCAAAATCGATAATTCTCAAACTAGGCTTTCCAAATTCAATATTGATTTTACCCAAAAATCAAAAGCCTTTCCAAATCCATAGGTTCCCAAAACCCTTTTCCAAAATCCTCATATGATCCTTTATATATATATATATTCAGATATATAAAATCTTTTAAAACTTGGATCATTTCAAACTTGTATAAAACTCCCTTTTATACTTCAAACATTTCCAAAAACCCTTTTCTTCTGGCAAAAGATTCATCAAGGGGAGTTTCATCTTATATAACCAAAATATATAACTTTATTTATCCAAAATCAAATATTCAAATTTGATTACTCCTTTCAATATCATTTTCATTCAAATCTGTACGATGTACACATACCATTCGTACACCATACCAATCTGATCACTTACTCGATCACACAATTTCACTTCCGAACTAGTATCGTCCACCCGACTTCCTAGTGCGGACACAGATCTGGTTTCTTGATCAGAAATCGTCATTCTCCTTGCATAGCCTAACTATGATAGAGAACATCCAGAACCAATCAACAATCCTTATCCAGGTTCGCCGTCAAAAATCGAGTGAAAAATCCCACTCGGATCGATATAACTATCTCGAAATTCTGTGCTCGAATCTGGATCAAATCACTATGCGAATAGAATAACATACGTACACCCTACGTATTTATCTTTATTGGTTATTAGCCAAATTAATTCTCTTTCTATTCATGTTCACTTTGATTTTCATTCACTTACTCACAATTACTTCAATCCATTTGGATTATCACCTCTATTCTTATCTCGATTGGGAATTAACCAATAACAATTTAAACTCTGTCCAGTTTAAATTTAGAAAATTGCTTGAAAAGTTAAAAATAGATAAGTAGTTGGAAAATAATTACTAGTTTGTAAAATAAGTGTAAAATAGTTAGAACAAATATAGAAATTTTAGATAATTGCAAAATAATAGTAGGATAGTAATTAGTTTTGTAAAATAGTTGAAATATAGTAATTAGTTTATAAAACAGTTGGAAAATAGTTTCAAAAATAATTTTAAAAAAACTATAAAATGGTTTGGCTTTTAAAAGAAAAGTTGGATATATAATAAATAGCTTGAAAATAGGTTTTTATTAAAACAATTTATATTAAAAATAGTCCAGAGTCAAAACTGTTCACTTCCCAATCTTCATTCTCACTCAATTCAATTTAAATTTCCACTTTCATTTAAATTGACCCAATTCCAATTTAAATAACTTCAATTCCCATTGAAATTGATTAAAACCCCAATTCAAGTTGAATTAATTCTCAATTCCATTTGATTTTAAACATATTCAACTTTAATTACAATCCCAAGTTATTCCAATCACTTTGGACTGATATCCATTCAATTGAACCCACTTCAATTCCAATCCATTTCAACTCCAGTTTGAATTAATTCCAATTTCAAATTCCATTTCCAAATCAAGTTGAATTATTCATGATTTCCTCCCAAATTTAATTCAATTCCATTTGAATTTAAAACTATTCAACTTTAAATACAATTCCAAATTATTCAAATCAATTTGGACTAGTTTCAAATTTAAACTATCTTGAATTATATAAATTCGAGTTAATACTTCAAATGTTGATTTAATTCCTTTAAATCAGTTTATCTTTTTATCCCAACAATGGATTACCATACTCTATTTCTTATTTATTTAAACAAATCTAATTCACAAGTTAAATATTTTTAACAACAATAGGATGATATCATTCAATTCATCTTAAAACATCCATCAATTTACAATTTCCATATCTCAAACCCATTTTGAGATCACACAAACTCCCAATTCAGATTAACCAATTAACTCCCCAAATTAAATCTCAATTTCATCTTGAAATTTCCAAATCGGATTGTTCATTCAATCTTATTTAACTTCCTCCGAGTTAAATTCAATCAATCTCATTTAACCTTACTCAACTTGAATTCTCCATTTCAAATTTCAAAATTCTTTCCCATCTATAAGTTCAAAAACTTATCACTTTGAGTTTTCACATCTCATTCCAACTTTAAAACTCAATCCTTAGAGTTTATTTCAAATCACCATTTATATTACGTATATCCACATATATACATATTAATTTCTTTTACATATCAAGTCATACTTTAAAATTTTAAACCACCTTTGGTTTTTAATTCAAAACAAATTTCTTTAAATTTTCAAACAACTCTTGTTTGAAATAGGACTATTTTATTCAAATGCATTAAATAATATTATTTATTATTTATTTAAATTAATTACATCATTAATTAATTCCAATTAATTACATTCGGTAATTAACTTATTTCTTAATTACCTTTATTAAGTAATTGACCCTTAAATCACTTACCTCTAGTTACTTCATTAAGTAACTCCCTCTTATTTATCAATTCAAATTATTATCCATTTATTAATCTCATTAAATAAAGTTTAATTAATGACATAAATTAATTGATTATCCTTATCCTGAAACCTTTTCCAAATTCAAGATTTAATTTTGGTTTGAATTCATTTCAAACTTATCTTTAAATTTAATTTCAATTTGGTTGTAATTATTATCACTTAATTCTTACTATTACTTTTAGTTTAATTAATACTACAACCAATTTCCTTAATATAATAGATAATCTATTTCTTATATAAGATTCATTTACTTTTGAAATCATTTAAAAACCTTTATATAAGAAAATAACAAGTACGCTCTCTCATATTTATACACTCAACTCGTTATAGGGTACCACTTACGCTATCCTTAATGAGTAATCCCACCAGAGCCAAGGTTCTCGCTTAACCTTCGGCTCTGATACCAAATGTAACGACCCGGGAATTTCGATCCCGAAATTTCCAGATAGTTAAGAAAAGAAGAAAAGAGAAAGAAGAAGAAGACAGAAACAAGTCACAGAAACCTCACATTCGCAGCGGATAAAATATAATATCAATAATAGTTATACAAAAGAAAACGGTATCTTTCAATTTACATCAATATCAGAGTTACATCAATTTTATTCAAATGGATAGATACAACTTAACATGACTCGTATATATTCAATATCATAGTGAAACTCTCCATACGTCCCTGCCATCCAGCTCGCCTCCTGAGCTCCAGAACGTCCTTACCTGAAAATCTGTAATACTCGGTCTGACCCGAGCATTACATCAAAGTAACACCCGGGTCAGGCTGGAAACCAGCGTGAGTAAACCCATCTAACATGGAATACAAAAGCATATAACTTATATAAAACCCGGGGTAACTTATATCAATTTACAACTTCTCAAGTTGGTATAACATCACTTATTCCACACATAAATTTCTAAGTGCTAGAACTTAGATTAAATGATCCAATTCACCTTAACCATTACATTTCAGCCTATTGATTTCCAGATATCAATTTTTAATGAATCGAAGTGGTTTCGGATATTTACTAAAACCCGACTCCCGTCTCTTCGAAACCCTTGTCAACTTAACTTAAATTATTCAAGTGAAATACGATTCTACTTTTAATACATGGTGTCACATTTGTTCATCATCAATAGATAATCACATCTTCACAGTTTAAATCAAACATATCTTATCACATATCATCACAAACCACATATTAGGAATAACAATTAATTAAGGCATTCAATATTATTCTATTTATCCTTTAATTACACTTAAGTAATTAACCCATAATTTAATTTCACAAATTAATTATCCTTACCCAATACAGTAATTAACCTTTAATTACTTTATTAATTAATTACTAACCATAGTTATTAATCACCCTTGATTAATAACAACAGTAAATAACTTACCTTAATTACTTCATCAAATAAATTTATTACTTCCTAATTAATTATTTCTAATTAATCCCCTGATTAATTAACCTTTCAATTTTTTCCCTAAGTAATTATTCCTTTATTATTTTCACTAAGTAATTTAATCCAAATTACTTCCACTTATAAATCATCCCTTTATTAATTACATACTATAATTAATTATTAATTACTTTACCAAGTAATTACCCTTTTATAAATTACATTGAGTAATTATACTTACCAAATTCATTATTGAGTATCCTTAATTAATTAATAAAATTAATTATCTCTAATTAATTCCATTAATTAATCATTTGTTAATACTTAATTAATGATCTGTCATTAACTATATTAACCAATCCTTTAATTACTTTTCTAAGTAATCAACTATAATCCCCTAAGAGATTACCTTAAATAAATTAACAATTAATTTCATTCAGGTAATTCATCCCTTTATTAATTAATAGACCTTAATTATTGATTCACACAACTTAATTACAAATTAAGTATTCTCTAATTACCAATTTATCATTAGCCATATGTTAATTAAATTACTTAACTACTAGTCATTTATTAATTAACTTCAAATAGTTAATTACAAATTTATTAATCACATAATCATTAATTAGTCAATCTTTAATCACAATTATAAAGTAATTACTCTTAATGATTTCCTTAATTAATTACTATTCATTTAAATTACATTTAAAAGAATCTCCATTAACTTTGATTTGTTATTAACTACACAACTTAATAATAATTAATTTATAATTTAACTTCATTCTCATATAAATACTGCAGCCTGGAAGCAAATCCACCCGAGTGCTTTCCTTGCTTAACTCGAGTCATCACTCGCGTATTTCAAAGTTTTTTCCGAGTCACTCTCCCCTCTCATACTCATCTTCTTCTCCTATTTTTTTATTTTATTCCAGCAAGTAAAATTCAATCTTAAGTATAAAATTAAACTACCAAGTCGAACTCGTGCAGACCCCCATTTTTCTCGAGGTACAACTCGCGGCAATCCCAAACGCGATCCTACTGATATCTTAAGCCACCGTGCACATGTGCACCTCCACCAACGGTCAACGTCACTCCAGCCATCAATGTCGATCTCGACACTCCACTCGCGATCACCAGAACCCTATTCGATCACCACTTCGCTCGATTTGAACGAGAATCAAAATTTCGACTCAACTCTCACACGTTTTGCAACATAACCCATCGAAAATTTGACCATCTCCGACCATCCCTGCCTCGGGGAGCTCTGCCACGTTCACCGTAGCAGCCTTGCCTCACCATGCCACTAACCCCTCCCTTGCGATCCAACTCGAAGCAACAACGACAACCAAAAATCACGACCAACAACACGATCAAAACCACCATACAAAACCCTATATCGCCTCAGTTTGATCGCTACAAACACCAGGAGAATCTCCATCTATTTTTCCTGCAATTATCATCCTCAAGACCATCTTCAGAAACAACCACCACCTTTAAATCATCATTGATCACCGATTATAGACGAAATACCCAATTTCGTTCAATTTAAAATTTTCCAATAGTAATCAAACTAAAAATCAAACTATTACCATTAAAATTCATCAGTCATCATCACGAATTAGTTGTGACAATCAAAACAGAATATTTAAATGATTGATTTTTGCTCGAGTTTTGATTTTCACTGTAATTTCCCATATTTCATAATATTTGCTCAGTAAATATACTTGTAGCTATTTTTTTAAAATTTGAATTGCATGTTTATAATCTCTTTTTATTTAAAGATCAAATACAAATATCAGTTAGATGAGTTGATTTGATTTTTTTTTTTTTCAGGTTTAAAAATCCTGTTATTATGAACAGAGGCCTACCTTCCTTATTCCAGACATTGCATACAAATCTCAACCCAAATATATTCTTTAAAACATCTTTAAATATCATACACAGCATAATACAAGTCATACCTAAATGATCGTCACTTGCTAGTTCACAAAATACTAGATTTCAAGTTTTACTCACAGCAATATCACTTATATACCCAGTCAAGCATCCTTCTTCTATCATACAGGTGAAGTATTTTTGCTCAAAACAACACAAATAGATATACAGAGTTACGTCCGAAAATATACACATGCAAACACAATATTCTTAGATGCTCAGTTTTATATTTTAAAATGATGTGTTTCACTCACAAACATCAATTCAAACAGATTTAAGCATTTAACAAAAATATTAGATTACTCACTTGTATTTGTTTATGCACAGAGCTTTAAAACAGTGTGAATCTTTGAATTTTCTTAGTTTATATTTTAAGGTAATTCAATATCATCGCATGCAGTTTAGTTAAAAACCAGATAAACAAAAGAAAGTGTATACTCACCTGTAAGATTTGAAACAGAAAATAAACAGGGAAGAATTTATTCTGGAACGGCTTGTCTTTGTTCTAAATTGAAAGTTTCCATTTTTCCCTTGATTGCTGAATCTTTAATCCTGCTCCCAGATGTGTACTTGAATTTGATTTTACTTGTTTTGCTTCAGATCTGAGTTTCCCATAGCTTCTTTGGCAAGTAATTAGTTTTTTTTTTCTTCAGAAATTGTATAGGGTAGTTGTTTCAGATTTTGCTTTGTATTTTGTTTAGTTTTTGAACATAAGAAAAGGAGAATAAGAAAGAAATAGTGTTATATAAACATAACTTGTTTTACTTTTAATTATATATTTTTTTTCAAAAGAAAAAGCAAATGACACTTGTTCATCATGCACATTATTATCTTTACAAATGTTATATTGGTGACAAAATTTTATTTATACTTGTTATTAAAGAGAATATGGTTTAAATAGATATTTATATTATTATTCTTTTGGTTTGTATTTGCATATATATGTTTTAATACATCTTTGTCAAATATATAACCTTGTATTACATTTATGTTCATATACATATGTTTTATTAATTTATATAAAATGAAATCCTTTAAAAGAAGATAGAATAAAACAAATCACATATTAATAAAAGTCTTGTACATATATTTTAAATCCAAATAATTTAAGATATTTATCTTTTAAATTTCAAATTTAAATCTAAATTCATATTCAAATTAAAAATCCAATTCAAAAATCAACTCAAATATATGAATATACATTTTTAAAGAATTACAATTCAATTTTGTATTTAATAATTCTACTAAAATCCATATATATATATATATATATATATATGATCATACTTAAAAATTTTAACATTATTACATTAGCACATTACTATTTATATGAATTTACTATAAGATATATGATTTCCAGATGTCAAAATTTGATCTATTCAACTGAATAAAACCAGTTAATTCTTAGTACTTGCATCTCTATACTGTATAGTCTTCTATCTTGATATCTTGAATCTAGGTTATCACAAGTCTTCTATCATTTCCAGATGTCAAAATTTGATCTATTCAACTGAATAAAACCAATTAATTCAGGTATCAAAATCTAGGTTATCACAAGTCTTCTATCTTGATATCTTGAATCTTTATACTGTACAGTCTTCATTCTTAGTACTTGCATGGTTAAATCCTGCATATACATATATATCTAAACTTATAATGTTAGTATTTATATTTTATAATCTATTCTAAGGTTGTTGTCATCAAAACCATCATCTCCGGACTAACACTCAGCCATCTTCACCTCCACTTTCTTTGCACTCGACCAAGCCTGTAATGTGATGTAATAACTGATTTAGTTCTTTGTTGAAAGATTATTCATTTATCTATTATATGTTGTTCCGCTGCGAATTGTGAGATTCTGATGTTGTTGTGTTGTTGTTATGTTATTTCTTTCTGT
The DNA here is from genome assembly GCA_030765085.1 of Allium cepa. Lineage (NCBI taxonomy): Eukaryota > Viridiplantae > Streptophyta > Magnoliopsida > Asparagales > Amaryllidaceae > Allium > Allium cepa. The sequence goes on along the minus strand of CM060934.1, from coordinate 602,437,267 downwards.
TCTATCTTCTTATTTTTCTCTTCTTTTCCTCTTCTTTTCCTCTTTCTTCTTTCTTAAAACCCTCAGTGTTCGGTTTTCCGGCATCCGACTGATCGGCATTCGATATAGTGGACATATTGATGTCGATATTCGGGAGTCGAAGAATCGGGTCCTGACAAAGCCCATATCATCACCTCATGCTTATGCCATCACTTCCAACCACCTTCCAATGCTCACGGCCATGCCTCTCCACCTCCATATTGCTCATGGCCAAGCGCCATTAAAGAAGAGAAGAGGAAGAAGTAGATTAAGAAGAAGTTAGAGAGTAATTAGCAGATTGATGCTTAAGCACTCCACTACATTTAACCCTCCAACCTCTTTTCAAGAGAAGAAGCCATTAAAGAGCATTAAGGAGCTCAAGAATGGTGAAGAAGAAGAAGAATGAATTTGTGAAGAATGAGGGAGGATATGGGTGGGTATTTATAGCCCTTTTTCAAGACTTAACCCTTAAGTAAAGTGGAAAATATCTCCACACATCATCATGCATGCATCACCCACCCTTATGTCATCCAAATGTACCCCTTTACACATTGAAACCAGCCCCCTATGTGTCACCATCATCTCATACCACATCATGTCTTGATTGTTGACTTATGCAAGCTTAAGGGTGAAGTTTCATTAAATATCTTTGGTATTTTTAACATGTGTATATAAATATATATTTGTATATATGTTATATGTATGTATATGTGAGTATGTGATATGTATATATGCATATAAATATGTGTTAGTGCCATTTATAACGTTGCAACAAGTTTGAATAACTTTCGTTTATTAAACCATTAAAAATCGGAAACTGATTCCTGCTCTCATTTTCACTTTTTATAAAATATACATATATTTGTAAACAAAATTTGAAAATAAATTTGTAATCTTTATTAATAAATTAAAGTGATCTCAATTGAACTATAAAATCTTATAAAACAATATTAAATAATTATTTCCAAAAATTGTTATTATATCGGTAAAGCGATACTAATTTTCCTTATATGTGCAAACTGATTATATATCTTTATAAAACTATTATAATAATTTACTATAACTTTATAACTATTTAGAATGAATTATTATAATTTGAAAATAATTATTTGAATAATTATTAAATCGTTGAATGTTCATTTAAAATTATAAATCAATTATTAAATATAAGGGCATCATTGAGGATGTCATACATATTTTTAATTTTCCAAAAATAAATAAATTAATTTTACTTCATATTCTTGTTTAGTTATAAAATTAAGTGTATGTATCCAGCTCCATACATGATGTTTTACGATTATAGAGCTGTTTATCGATAAAATGGTTCTCGGCCATTTTATCGGTATTTTTCTAAAGCAAATATTTTTGTAAATACTTATTATCATCATTATTTATTGCTAAAAACATCATAATATACATTTTTAAAAGCTTATGTTTGAATATTTTAAAAATATAATTTATCAAACTTATAAATTAGCGCGTCATTAAAGAAAACAAGTGAATTAATTATTGATATGTATGCAAGATTTCAAACAATTCAACACGATCTCATGGAACTTGGAGTCAAATTCATAGATTTCGATTTAGTCACAAGAATTCTAAACTCTTTGACTCTCTTTGACAAATGATTGGAAAATAAATTTTTTAGCCATCGAAGAAATTAATTTTCTTTCTCAACTTAAAGTCGAAGAGCTAATAGGAAATTTGATGTTATACGAAGCTAATTTATACGCTAGAAAGGATCAAAATCATGAAAAGAAAAACATAGCATTCCAAGCAAGTAATGAAGATTCAGACCTGGATGAAGAGGAGATTGTCTTTATTGCTAAAACTACAATAAATTCAAGAAGTTCAAGAAGATGCCAAATTTCAAAATGTAACAAAACAAACTCTTCAAATCAAACAACAATTAAATGCTATGAATGTGGAAAATTTAGCTACATGAAGTAGGACTGTCTTAAGCTTAATAACGATAAAAAGAAAAGCAATTTTGAGAAATTCAAGAAATAAAAAAGTGCTTTTCAAGTAACATGGGATGATTCAGATTAGTCTTCTTCTTTAGATAGTGAGAGTGAAAGCAACTCGGAACAAGCAAATGTGTGTTTTTTGGCTAACGTCGATGAGGTACGTCCTGAACTTACTTATGATGAATTAATGGAAATAAGTATTGAATTAGATGATACATATAGAGAAAAAAAAACTAAACAAGGAATATGTAGGAAAGTTAACTAGATCAGAATTAGAAATCAGATTATTAAAAGATGAAAAAATTATCTTAGAAGAAGAATTAGAAATTGTTTAGAGGAAGTATGCAACACTTTATCTCAAAATGACAAGATATTAAACGATTTAGAAATTATAAGTTAGAAAAAGTTAATATGAAAAGAGAAAAACTAGAATTACAAGCAAATTTATATTCTAGAAACTTTGAAATTTGTGACCTTAAAAGTAAATTGGAAAAAATAACAAATAATGTGACAAAATTCAACAAAGAATTTTTCTTAGAAAATTTGATTACGATATCTAAACCATCTAGAAATCGAAATGGATTTGGTTTTAAAAACAAACTAAGGCCAAAACAATATAACACATTATACACAAAATTTGAAAAGCTAAAGTTAAAAAGTAAGTTAAAATTCATATACAAATATGGTCAAGATAAGGATTCGAAAAACAAACAATAAACTGATTAAACAAAAATATATTGATGAATATTTATAAAAATTTATATGTAACAAAAATTACATTTCTAAGGGAACCAAATTCCCATAGATATGGTTACCTACATCCACTATCACGTAGGACCCTAATCAAAGAAGGTGGGTACTAATTAAATTTTTCCTATTTTGCAGGTACTCAAAATTAAAATTAAAACAAAGAGAATTGGATACTTGATTGTGGTTGTTCTAAGCACATGACTAGAAATGCAAATATGTTATCAAATATAACATATATCAATGGTGGCGCCATAACATTTGGAGATAACTCAAAGGGATTTGTCATCAGCATTGGAGTAGACATCAATATTGGTATTTCTAGTTCTCCTTTAATCACTAATGTTTTATTAGTAGAAAATTTAAAACACTATTTATTAAGCATAATTCAATTATGTGATAAAGGATTTAAAACTGATTTCAAGAAAAATAAATGTAATATTTTTTATCAAAATAAAATTTTAATTTTTGAAGGATTTAGAAATCGAAACATATATGTATTAAACATGAATGTAAAAAACAATACAAATTTATGCTTAGCCATAAATCATGATTATCCTTGGTTATGGAATTTTATACAAATTTTAAGAATATCAAAAAACTAGCTAAAAATGATTTAGTAAGAGGATTACCTAAAATCAACTACAAAGTTAAAAAACTATGTGATGCTTGTCAATTTTGAAAATTAAAGAAAAGCTCCTTTAATCTAAAAAGTAAATTTCCATAAAACAACCTCTCAAATTTCTCCATCTAAATTTATTCGGACTAATTCAAGTGCGTTCAATAAATCATAATAAATATGTTTTGTAATTATTGATGATTTTCAAGATACAGATGGATATTGTTTTTAACATAAAAGTGACACTTTCGAAATGTTCCAAATTTTTGCTAAACGAATATTTTTTTTAATGAATTTCAAAATAAAAAATATACGAAGTGATACGGAGGTGAATTTGAAAATGAACTTTTCACTAACTTTGTAATAAAAAGGGGAATTAATCATAATCTTTCATTCCTCGAACACGATAACAAAACAGTGTTGTAGAAAGGAAAATTCAAACCATACAAGAATGTGCACGAACTCTACCAAATTGTAGTAACTTACCAAATAAATTTTGGGCCGAAGCCATTGTCACTGCTTATTATGTATTAAATTGTGTAACACTTAGAATAATGACTAAAAACACATTCTACAAAAAAAAAATTTAGCAAAAAACTTAAAGTACCATATTTTTGTGTTTTTGGGTCAAAATGCATCATATTCAACACTAAATATAATCTAGGAAAATTTGATCCTAAAACAGATGAAGGAATTTTTGTTAGCTATTCAAATCAAAGCAAAGCATATAGAGTCTTTAATTGACAAACAAATATTATAGAAGAAAGTCTTCATGTCTCATGCGATGAAAATTTAACAGAAATAAATATGACGAAGATGAATAATTAATAAATAAAACTAATATACCTATACATGAAAATAATAATAATAATGTCAATAATAATAATAATAATAATATGATAACGTCATCACTAGAATATTAAGAGACGATCCTATTAATAATATTATTGGAGATTTTAATACAGGAGTATCAACTAGAAAATAGTTAAATCAAATGAGTTTTGTTACATTTATATCAAATTTTGAACCAAAAAATTATAAAGAAGCATCAAAATATGATTTTTGGACTATTGCAATGCCAGAACTTAATCAATTTGAAGAAACCATGTTTGGGAACTTGTACCAAGACTAGATAATCAATCTGTAATTGGTTTACGAAATGGGTTTAAAAAAATAAAGTAGATGAAAATGGAAATATTGTATGGAATAAAGCACGATTAGTAGCTCAAGGATATAATCAAGAAGAAGGAATTGATAATGACAAAACATTTTCGATTGTAGCGCTTCTCGAAGCAATACAAACATCATTGCTTTGCATGCCATCATAATTTTAAACCTTTTCAAATGGACGTAAAAAGTGCGTTTTTTAATGGATTTATAAAAGAAAAAGTGTATGTTGAACAGCCCCGTTTATTTGTTTACGAAAAATATCCCAATCATGTATTTAAACTTAAAAAGGCTTTATATGGATGAAAACAAACACTCATGCTTGGTATAAAAGATCAAAAACTCACTTACAAAGTTATGGTTTTCAAATTGGTAAAATTGATTCCACTTTATCCATAAAACAAGAAAATAATAATATTTTAGCAGTACAAATATACGTTGACGACATTATATTTGGATCCACTGATGAAATGTTACGCACTGAATTTTCTAAAATAACGAAAGATGAATTTGAAATGTCATATATGGGAGATTAACCTATTTTTAGGATTTAAAATAAGACAATAAGAAAATGAAATTTTTATAATTCAAGAAAAATACTATCAAGATCTATTAAAACACTTTGGAATGGAAAATGTATCAAGTAAACCAACTCCACTGAGTACTATTCTACATTTAGATAAAGATGAAAAATGGAAAAGATTTCGACCAAAGATTATACCGAAGTATGACAGAATCTCAGTTACACTTAACTGCTAGTAGACTAGATATTATGATGAGTGTATGTTTATGTGCTCATTTTCAAGCACAGCAAAAAAAATCACACCATCAAGCAGTAAAACGAATCTTAATACATTTAACAAACACTTGAGATTACAGACTCTTTTATCCAAAAGGAAGCTCATTCGAACATGTGTCATATAGCGATGCTAATTTCGGCGGTTGTAAAATGGATAGGAAAACACAAGTTGGACATGTCATTTTATTGGTCACTATTTAGTATCAGGGTTTAGTAAAAAGCAAAACTATGTTTCGCTCTCGACATGCGAAGCCGAATACATTTCAGTGACTTTAGCATGTGCACAAGTAATCTATATGCAACAAACTCTTCTAGATTTTGGTAAAATCATAACAAAATCTCCTATATATTGTGGTAACACTAGTGCCATAAATTTATCAAAAAATCCTATTAACCATTCTCGAACAAAACATATTGATATTCGTTATCATTTTCTAGGAGATAATGTGGAAAAAGGAATTATATCAGTAGAGTTTGTAAACACCGAAAATCAAATAGCTGATATTTTTACTAAGCCGTTAAGTCAACCAACTCTCTAAAAATAGTAAAAAAGTTATATTATGAATCAGCTTATATTCCTCCTCAAAAATTTGCTGTGATTGTTTTAATTATTAAAACAAATAACACTCAAAAATGTCTCCTGATCACGACTCCACCTATTCAACTATCGGCTATAGATCTTCCACATCAGATAGTACTTATGTTTCACCAATTAAATCCACTCCTACATCGATTCATTCAGCCTTTCTAAGTATTGTTGCATCACCTACATATCATACTGGCTTTCTCCTAAAGAAAAGAAAGCCAAACGTTCAATTGATCTGCAATCAACATCTCTCATCGATAAAGTCGATAAAATATATCATCATCAACAAGAGATAATGGGAGTTTAACATGAGATGTATTATGAACAACGACATCAAGGATCTCATCTAAATTTTCTTGAAAAATGTATTCTAGAAATTTATGGTCATTCACCAACAAAAAATTGCATACATCAAATATCTCCTCGATTACAAGAAACTCCAACAAAAGCGTATGACATTACTTCGAGAAATCTGTGCAAACCGGGACCATCAAACTAAACTTGGATTGATACTCCATCACGTTCTTATTGGTCTCCACTAAAGCCGTTAATTGACGATACAAAAGTTGAACCAAATTCATGGGATGTACAATAAACCAACAATTCTAAATTCTCCGACAAAAATTTAACTTATACTACACGTCATATAAATTAAGTTTATTTTTTTATTTTTGGTATGTATATTGTTTTATTGTATTAAAATTTCAATAAACTTTCATTGCTTTTTAAATTCTTTTTAATATTTTAGAAAGTACACGATCACACACTATTTTATATGCATCAAATAAAGTTCGAAAATTGATTTTACTACTCATAGACGTCTGAGATAAAACCACGGACGTTTGTGACGATTCTTAGGTAAATATTTTCTAAAGTCACAGACATCCGAGGTCTTACCACATATGTCTATCATATGTAAAAACTGTCAATTATGAAAAGACACTTCTGTTTGAGACAAAAACAAATCACCCTTCATCGAAAAGGTTGTAGCCATTAAAATAAATAGATCTTCTCATATATTTACAACTCTTCATCTGCAACATTTTAAATCTATAAATACTTCTTTGATTGAGATGTAGAAAAAATCAACTTGGATTAATTGAATCTTTTCTCTCTTGATTAATTGAATCTGTAAATACGTCACATACTCTCAATGTATTATAACCAAAATATATTTTTGATCAAACTACTTCCTACAACTCAAAGCATTCACATTCACATACTCAAGTCGATCATAGGAAGATTCGTACTATCAGTCAAAAATCGTGTTATTTGGAACTCAAGATTATTAGAGATATACTTTTATATTAGCCAATTCCTTTGAGCGAAGCGAGGGTTAGTTGGTTAAAGGAAATACCAAAGGGGAGCTTCGGGACTGGATTTAGAACGAGAGGTCCAAACAAGTATAAAATAACAGTTGGGATCATTTCTATTATTTATCTTACATTCCATTATTATACTCTGCTTGTCATAGTTAGTAATACACACACACGCACACAAAGATATATATATGTATGTATGTATGTATGTATGTATATAAAAGTTACATTATTTATGAAGATCCTATAGATTCTCAATTGGTTTTAGAGCAAGGTCGTTTCAATATACAGTAATACGTAATTGAAATCATTAAAATGGAAAGTAAATTTCAAGAAGGTAAATGAATTGCTCATCCTCCACTATTTACTGGTTCTAATTATGCTTATTGGTCAACACACATGTGAATTTTTGTAGAAGCAAATGGGTTAGAAATATTTCTAGCAACTCAAAACAAATATGAAGCACCTGACACTGATATTGGCATATGGACTGATGCACAAAAAGCAGTGGCATCTAACAATGCCAAACCTATGAATGTATTATTTTTCTCAATTGACAAAAATGAGTTAAATGACAAAACATTTGAATCATCAACTTTATTCTTCAACTGATCCATTATTCAGACTAAAAAATAAGCTAATATCGGTGCAAACAACTACGGAATCATGAAGTTAAACATAATTCGAGACAAGGCAAGGAGTTCAAAACCATATCCAAGGCATTATTACGTGTCGATACGAAATCAACTCCCTAGGTCGGTTCCGATCCATGAACCATGCTGAGCCTCCTATTCTTTTAAAGAAACAGTTAAGGCGTCAAAAATGAGGTGGAGATCTTCTAGGCGAGATTTTAGGCTTCCTTCCTCTATAAATAGAAGGGCAGGTCTCTCCTTTCTCTAATTTCTTGCACTCTCTGTTGGATTTGTACCGACCCGTAAGAAATTCTGCCTCTAAATCAAACTATAAGTAGTAAAAATCATTTAATCGACACAAGCCAAGATTGGCCGAACCACTATAGACTCCGTGTGTACTTTCTTACTCATTGTTCATTTATTTTCTTTGCTTTTTATTCTTTACTCAATCTATCAAGTGTTTATGTCATTTTTGGTTCAAATATTTTGGTGCTTTCACAGAAAAACACTTGAACTCATTGGTTTAATACTTAGGAAGACTCAAAATGATAAGACAATCGACTAAGAATGCCGTTACTAGAGGAAATCAACAATGTGGCAGCCAAGAGGCATCTTAAGGAGCTAACTCCCTATCAATCCACATAACCGGGGATGAGATGGAAACCATAATGACTAGATTGTAGGATAGGATGATTGCTCGCTAAGAAGAGATGTTGCAGAATTTTATTAGGAGAATGGGACAGATGGGAACAACCAAAGTTGCTGCAAATCAAAATCAAAGACTTGAAGCGAGAACAAAACTACTTGGAAGCGGAATAGAACAACCCGGAACAAACCTCGAGCCAAACATATGGGTCAGTACCAAACCACAAGCGCAGATCAATACCATTACATAAAGACTTAAGAGGAATGGATCGTGTTGGTTTAGGAAGAAATGATGTGCGTCCTGGAGATATTATGAAGAGTAAGAATGTGAATCAGAATGCAGAAGCACAACCGAAGGAGTATGTATCAGAATTTCTTTAGAGTCGGGGGTCAGGTGAGAATGAAAAATTGAGAATTCCATTGAAGGACGATGATAGACTTACTAAGATGGTGAGGCAAGCTATAGGGGTAGACTACCTAACCGAAGCTTTACATTAGTCCATTCTCTTTGAACATTCGATACTCTAGGAATCCATCCGATTGCATGTTACCAACTTGGAACCATATGTTTGAAAGACATATCCAACAGTTCATTTGATGAAATACATCTGGCATATGGAGGTGCTGGGTGCATCTAAAGAGGTCATGAGATGGTGTTTCCCTCTTTATCTTGTGGATTTGGTGACATTATGTTTAGACAGTTGGAGAATACTTCCATTAACACATGGGACGAGTTAGTGAACAGATTCATGATTCAGTTCTGGATCCATATCTCACGACCCAAAAATGATACCAGCAAGCATAAGCAGAGGGCCGTAGAGACCCTCAAGAATTTTTAGACACGGTTTAATGCTGCTGTTGCCATGGTCGATAAGTTAAACTCGTTAATAGTTTTAATGACAGCCGTTTCAGGATTAGCCATTAAGATGGATTTTAAGGTTGCTTTGGAATGGGATCCTCTGAGTGATCTTATAGAATTTTATCATGAGGCTGAGAGATACCTGTGTCAGGAGGACATTGAGGCTGATAAGGAGGAAATCAATACCTTGGATAGTGGAGGACCACTCGGAAGAAGGATCCGACAAAAGAAAAGGAAAAAGAAAGAGGGATGATGGCTTTGAAGGATCAAAGCGACAATGGAGGGAACCAAAATTCTCTTCTTACACAGATTTAAATGAAACTCCGGAGTAGATTTATCTGGACACCAAGGGACAGATCCCTAAAGAAAACTGACAAGGAGAGAACCCGCGGACCATGAGAGAACATCCGAAAAATATTGCATATTCCATGAGCTAGATCGGCATAACACAAATGATTGTAGGCGCTTACGCGATCTGATCGAAGAACTGGTCAGAAATAACCAATTACAGTAATATATGATAAGTCGAGCTGCAATGGTTGAACAAGCCTAACCAATAACCACAGCGAATTGAAATTGCCTCAGATCAAGGCCGAGGATGGTCATCTCTTGATTGGGATAGCTAGGAATCAAGTTCACTTCTCGCACTCTATCTCCCCTTCCAATAAACAATGCAATAATATAACAATGCAATAATACAGTCTAGCCACTTACTCGCGTATGGGATCTTGATTAGTCCTTAGGCATGCTTTGAGCTGGATGCTAGACTGCAATGCGCAGTGAGGCGGTTACTTTGATGTTAGACTTTATGTTATTTTTGATGTTTGAGTTTGATTATTAAAATCCACATTGATTGTGATGAGTGATATTGATCGCTTTAAGTCCATTCGAAAAGTTAGGACTGGGGTGCAAAAAGAAAGTCCCCCACCCAAGAGCGAGCAGATGGGCATGCTTGTCATTAAGTCCCCTTGTCGAAGAGTAAGTGGACCAGGCTCAACAAGGGTTTGGAGAGACCATGAATTTGATTAACAGCCCTGAACAGCCTTGATCAATGGCTCGGAGGGACCATGGATTTGATCATCAGTCTCGAACGGCCTTTGGTTTTATTAACGATCTGGAAAGATTTCAGACTTAATTATCAATCTTGAATAGCCACGAATTCAATTAACAATCCAGAGAAATCTCGGATTTTAATATCGGGCCTAATCAGCTATGAAGTTGATTAATGATTCAGAGGGATCATCCCCTAAATTAAGCATAAAATGATTTGGAGAGATCATTCATTAAACTAAATATAAACAATCTACAGAGATCGAATCTTAGAATAGATACCGATTTAAGAAAAGGATTTGAATGACTTGCAATTAGAGTAAACTGACAAACCCTAGATGAACATAGGATGATTTAGATATGTGATGTAATAACTTCGAATGAAATTAGAATTGTGATGATGTATAGACTATACTTAGGTAGAGTCTAGAGTCTTAGGCTGTAACAGGTTAGGAAAGACCGGAGATTAACAAAAGAATCCAAAAGAACATGATGACAAACAATAGCTTGATCGATTGATTGCCAGAAAGTTTATTTGCTCATGCTCCATTGACTTCAATATTTGTTCTTGAGCAAAGTATACCTTCCATTCGCAAGGCGTGCTTTGAGGGGCAAGTATTATCCTGCCTTTTGATTAGGCTGTATACAGATGAACTCGATGAGTCAAACTTCAAAACTATTATGGAAAGAAACCTAAAGAGATAGCCTCGAAATCGAGAAATCAAAACAAAGCCATGGGACAAGTACCAAGCCAACACAAGAGATCAAAGGAAAGGATCCATCTAAGTGGTGGATCGGTATGATCCCACTCTCTTCATCCAGTAGGGCCCATCTACTGCCTACCTATAGTATTTACTAGAACCTATTTACCTATAGTATTTACTAGAACCTATTCCAAGTGTTGTTTTGTCAATCCCATTCAACTCTCTATCGATCTCCACAAACACTTGAATCAATGACTTTATTCATCCTACCCATTATTTGGACTCAGAAATAAGCTAATATTGGTGAAAACAACTACAAAATCATGAAGTTAACAACAAAACGAGCCAAGGCAAGGAGTTTAAAACAATATCCAAGGCATTATTATGGGTTGATACCGAACCAACTCTGTGACGACCCGAAATTTTTTAAGCAATTTAAATCGGAATATTTAATCGATTTTAAATATTCAATGGTACAATTTTAAAATTTAATTACGGATATCACAAATTATTTGATAATTGAATTATTAAATCACATAAGTGAAGTTGGGTAAATTGTTGAATTTGGAGTTTTGAGCCTGTTAAAAATAATTTGAAGGCTTATATAATTTATATTGATAATGTTGATGATAATAGAAGTGTTAAAATTGAATCTAACAGTGAATTGTTCAGTTTTGAAATTTAATATCGTTTAAATTGAATTTCAAAAAGAGCCTTCCGAGGCACGGTCTCGGAACTCGATGAAACCAGTTCCATTGGGTCCGTAATATTGAATTATTACTGGATTTCAAATTTCGTATTGATTCGAGCTAGTGTTTGAGTGTACGATAAAATAACGCGCTGAAAAAAAAAACTTAATTAATAATAATTTATTCAGTCAAGCTTTTCTTATACGCCATCCTTCACTCGTTTCAAGCACGCTACCCTCGTCTTCTTTCAGAAGCTTATGAACGAGAGTTATAAACGTGGTTTTCTTTCTTCTGTTTGAAGCCTATCTTTTAAAAAAAAAAATCGTTATTCCCAAATCATTTCCTCCCCTTTCTCTCTCAATTCGAAATCATATGCATCTGCAGTTTTTCCATGGCCGATCGAAGCTAAATTTTTTTTTAAAAATGACAGCGATTCGTTTAGGAATTCGATCATAGGACGCGCGACTTTCACCTCCTTGAATCGAGTTTCACTGTGGGTTGTAGCTTTCGAGCACGGCGTACCCCACGAATTCAGGGGAGAATATAATCGCGAGTGCTGGGGGGGGACGAGGTGTTCGTCGCTGGTGACTAGGGGTCGAAGCTCGAATTAGGGCATGGATTTCGTGGGGTTTGGGAGCGTGTTTGGCGGCAGCGTGGTCATGATGAGTTGTGGGAAGCGCGATGTTCGACATCTAGGATGGTCTGCGTGTATCATCTAGGGTTTGCGGCGGCTTCTCGTGTGTTCGAAGCCAAGTGGTGGGGTGTATGCTCGGGTTTCGTCAGTAAGGTATTGTTTTAGTTTTTGTTTTTTTTTTTAAAAAAAAAAAATTAATTAATTAAATACTTATACTTATAGGAAATAGGATATAGATAAATTGGATAACGGATAGGAATTTTGAATTCTGAAAAGTAGTTATATAAATTAAAATTTAGATTTATATAAACGAGTTTTAAGTGAATGAGTTAAAAGTGTTTATATATATGTATATATATATATATATATATGAAAACATAGCTATTTAAAAATATATATACAAATATCGTTACTAACTAGTTATTATTATTAATATATGATGAAGATATTAACTTCATTAAATTCTCTTAGGTACTAAAAATATTTTATAAAGAGAAATCAGCTTAAAATTAAATTAGTAGTCTGGGATAAAAGCATTGATAATTAAATTTATATACGGAAATTTAATGGTCGATTTATTCGAATGTTAATAACATTATCTAATGTTTTTACAAGGTTTGAAATCGTGAAATCAAATCGAGAATGAAGTGGATTGCAAGTTTAAAGGGAAAGGTGAGTTAATCTCACTCAGTTAAATTTAAAATTTAAATGATAAAATTTAAATAATTGTTTGAATGGCTGAATTGATTGATGTGATATAGTATGATATTTTGAAATTGGCATATTGTATTGTGCTAACATTTGTGGATGCAGGGAAAATAGGTTGGAGGGATCCAACTGGACCCCTCACTTTTATTTAAATTATTCAATATTCTCTATTGTGATTATTTGATATCCTATGATGAGTTATATTGGAATATTGAATGTTATGGATTGATTGGATATTCGGTTATAATGAATTCCCAAAATATATGAATTGGATTATTGAAAAGAAATTAAATGGAAGTAAATTTGTAAGCGAAATAATTATAGAGAGTTGGAATAAATTTAAGAACGTATCGGAGAAAAAAATAATGTGACTTTAAATTTCTAATAAATAAATTGTGAAGTATAGAAAGGAAATTTGAATAAACAGGAAGTTATTGAATTACAATCTTCAACGATATTAATTAAAGAACAAAACATTTATTTAAAATGTAAGATTTAAATTTTTGAAAAAAAATATATATAATAATAAAGAAGAAGTTGGGAAAAGCTGAAATTTGTATATTTCAGTTAAAAGATTTAAAATCAAATGGAAAAGAATAACAATAATAAATAAGTGCATAATTAAATGAAATTTGAAATGAATTGAGTAATTTAAGAAACTTATTCCAAATGGAATAAATTGAAAATCAATCTGGAAAATTGTTTTAAATGTTTGAAGCTGGAATTCTTCCTGGATCACTAAGTACGCTTTCAAATAAATTTTAAATATAAGTTAATAGTTTTGAAATTGTTTTTAAAAGGTATGTTTGAAGAATTTATTATTTCTAATATTTAAATTTCAAGGTAAATATTTCCTCAAATCTATTATAGTAGTAATTATTTAAAAGTGACCTAGTATTTTGTTTTCAAAAGTAAAAATCTAGTTTTATATTTTGTTAAGTAACTTTATTTTCAAATATTCATATAAGATGTATTTTAATCAAATTATTAAAGTATTTTAATTTAAATGTTTTAAAAGTATATATATATTTCTAGGTAAAGTGTTTTAAATTATTTTTTTTAAATCTAGTTTTGTACTTGGTGGTTTCAGGGAAGATAGAAAATATTTGGGAAGTTTTATTCTGAAAAGAAAGGTGTTTTGAAAACTGTTTTCAAAGGGTTGAAAATAGAAATATATCTTGTGAAGATATTTTTGGACATTAATAAATAATTTTGGAAATTATTTATTGTTTGATGGTTGTTTTGTGAATATAATTGATAGTTAAATAACCGACTATCAATATTGGACAATGCGTTGATCGTTTCGAAGAGACCGGGGTCGAGATTAATTTCTCGAAAACCACTTCGATCCGATTTGTACGTTTTGTGCGAAAAACGTGTTCGGAGTCGAAGATGAAGCAGTGAAGTGCAAGGGCTAGTCGCTACTAATCCTGAGGATATTTCCAAAATGGATGTAGTAGGAATAGTGCCTTCGGTTCCGTTCGAACCCGGGACGGACTTGTATGGACGAATGCTTGCGAAACATCGTCAGGTGGACGATGGGCATTCTAAGTGAAACGTTCTAAAAAGGTAACGCTTAGCCTCAAGCCTCATCAAATGGGAATGACTGAAAATCAGGGGATATGCAGCAAGGTTAGGTGGGTCATGCCCAAGCAGGACAAGATAATTCCCCTGTCTAGATGTCCCTTATATATTTCGGCTTAGTGGGTGGTTGGTCGCGCCAACCACGGGGGTTTATCTTGTTCGGGACTGTTCAGTAAGGAATGGTTCCGGCCTTGTGTTGCAGGGGATGAAGGGAGTAGTCCTCGGTACGGTGATCTAGGCCCCGTACTGTGACAGGTGGTACCCCAGTGCCTAGTCATTGTTGGAAATCCATTCTCCCTACGAGCCTTGTACGAGTTTTGTTTGTATTACCCACTTTTGTGGCTAGTAGCTGGAATTTAATGAATGTAACAATTTCGGCTATTTTATAAGTATTTGTATATAGACCCTATTATAATATCAGAGGATTTCTATAAAAATTGTTTTAGCTATCGTAAGGTAAAAACCCGACATGTTTATTTGTGGCGTGGTCTTACGAGATGCTTTTGGTTTTCAAAGGATTTTTGAAACTTTAATAATCAATTGGGTGTGATTTTCTCACTCTGGTATTCCAGACTGACTCGGGTATTATTTAACTGTAATGCTCGGGTCAGACCGAGTATTATAGAATACAGGATATGATGCTGTGGAGCTCAGGAGACGAGTTGGATGACCATACGTATTCTCGTACTTGTATATATATATTTCCGCTGTGTTGAGTTGTTGTGTACTCATTGTATGTTATTGATGTGAGTTGTGACTGATGTACTCTGATGATGTAATATATGTAAACTGATATATTTGATTTTGAGTAAAGATTATTAATTCTCTATTATATTTTATTCCGCTGCGATGGTTAGATTCCGATGTTAATTTTGTTTTCTCTTCTTCTACCTCTTCTTCTTAAACCCAAATGGTTCGTATTTCTGTACAACTTGAGTTGATTTAGGTAGAATAGTGTTGACACAAGGGGTACGGATTTGCGGGTCGTTTCAAACTCCCTGTATCGGTACCGATCGATGAACCATGCCGAGGCGTACTCCTATACTTTTGGGGAAATAATCCAAGGCATGGAAAACGTGGTGGAGATCTTCTAGGCTAGATTTAGGCTCCCTACCTCTATAAATAAGAGGGTAGGGCTAGTTTTTTAGGATCTTTTTGGTTTTTTCTCTACTTACTTTAATTTCTTGCAATCTCTGTCGAAGTTGTACCAACCCATAAGAACTTATGCCTCCAAGTCAGAATATAAGCAGTGAAAATTATTAAGTGAACGTAAGCCAAGAATAGCCGAACCACTATTAAATATGTGTACTTTCTTACTCCTTGTTCATTTATTTTTTATTTTTATTATCTACTCAATCTATCGGATGTTTGTGCCATTTTTGGTTTAAACACCTATGCACTGGAATTGTGGATAAATATTAACTATGGGCTAACAGTTGAAGTATAGGGCACTACCCTACACCAGTACCATTATTTGGTTTTCTATTCTCTAATTCTTGAATCAATCTATCCTATTAAAATTTATCTAAAGGTGATAAGAACAATAATCTCTCTAGCAAAATCCTAGGCTAAATACCCTTTTATTTCCTTGAAAACATAATTGTTTATAATCGATTTAACCCCCGAAATCATACTTGAAAACAAGAAAATTATAGTCCTTTATTTTATCCAAAATATTATGCCAAGATATATGCTTTTATGAAATAGCTTTCATTTACTACTAAATCAATTAGAGGTTATCGCACCTCAAAACTTTAGGCAATCAAACAACTTAAAATAAAACAATTAAATCAATGACTTACGGCATCACTTTGGCCAAAATACTTGCACAATTCTATGCTAAAACTATGTAAATTATTCTAATTTTTAAATCACAAAGTTATAAGGCCAATATCATATATGTCGCATAGTATAAAATATATAAGGTTTGCATAATATAAAGCTTTTAAACTTAGAAATGTGGGAATGTTGACATTGATAACCTTAAGCATCAATATCATAAAGTCATTGCTATCGTTTATATAAAATCATGACTACTATACCACCACTATAAAGAATGTCGATATTGAAAATAGGTGGCGTCATTGCCTCAATGATTTATCTTGAAATTAATATTAATGGCATTACTATAGCCAATATAAAATATGCGACATTATTGCCATTATTCGAGGTTTGATGATATAAAACATATGGCATCAAAATCTTAAGGATTTGATATTTAAAACTAATCATTAATCTGGTAGATAGATGTGGCATAAGTAAGAGTAAAGGTAAGCCACATCAATGCCACATATCCTTAATATCGAAAGCATGTAGTTGTAGGGTCAATACTGCATGCTTTAGGTTTATGTCGGCATTGATAAGTCATGAGATTACTCGTATTGTTGTTAGTTTAATGCCGAGAATCCCTATAACTACGCTTCAACCTAATTGGAAACATTCTATACCAACACTAGTTAACATCATATGCTTCCATTCTGGTTAAAGATGACACTGATAGCTGCGACATGGATGGACTTCGACAATGATTACCAGCATGATGGCAAACTTGTTATTAACATAAAAAATGTTTATTTCCCATTTAAAGTTATTTCTTTTCATCTACTCTTAAGCTATGTCCAATTTCTAAGGTTAAGACTACATTTTATCAATTTCTTTTTTCGAAAAATTGCTGTAAACCCGAATTATCATTCCCAAAATATTCTTCAAACATTTAACTTATATAATTATCTTAATGTAATTATTGAGCCTTTATAGACTAATAAATTCATATAAAGTCATAAACACTTGGGAAAAATCTTCAAAAATCACTAAAAAATCATAATTAAGCTATGCCTAATGGTTAATTATTTAATTACTTGTTTGAAAAGTTATTAACTATGCTTAACACTAAAAGCCGACGAAGTAAAACCTATCTATTTGTGAGAGTTAAGATTGATGTTCGAGTAGGGATGGAGCAATAGAGTTCTAAGCTATCGGCTTCCCTCTTGATCAAGGAATAATAAGCCGAAAAATATCCGAAACGTGTTAATCATGTTAACTACTTACTTGTTTATGGAAATCATTAATACTATACACCAAAAGCCGACGAGATAGATTTATATATTTGTGAGATTTAAGATTGAAGTGTCTAAATAAGGCTTTGATTCAACCAGTGCTATATCTTACTTGTCTTCACTCTTGGATAAGAAATAGTTATGCTGGAATGTCGACAACAAATTAAGTATACGAATATTGATTTGTCTAATCAATTATTTTGACTAGATAATTGATTAGTCAATTATCAAAATTGACCAATAAGAAGTTATCAAAAGAATTGTGATTTCATAACAATGATAAAACCTAATGAGGAGAATTTGTACAAAATGTCTCTAGCTTTCTCTTACTTTAGAAAGAATCATAACCGAGTTAACTAAAAATTCATCGAATTAGTTTCTGGATCGGTAAGTGTTTACTTATCGAATGCCACTTCATAACCAGTATACAAGTTCTATGTTTTGGAGGCAGTTGTGAAGTGAAATGTTATAGATTTGAACTATCTATCCTAAGATTAATTCCAAAGGAGAGGTCAGTGTTAATATTTAAAACAATGTTATCGTGTTGGAATGTCTATCACAAGGAGTATTCCAAGAGAGAGGACAACATTAGCATTCGTTGGAGGACTTATGTGGGGAACCTATACGGAGGTTCGGGATATGTTCGAAATGCTCGAATCTATGTAGGGATTCGTGATCTATTTGAAATATGTGAATCCATTTGGAGATGCTTGCCATGTTTGAGTAATGAAGACTTAAGTAAGAGATGTCGAATATAGCCTCATTAGAAATGACTAAAACCAATGATAGGATGGATAGCCAAATGGAACATAGCATTTTAACAATCCCAAGAGTGCAAGC
This sequence comes from Allium cepa, assembly GCA_030765085.1. Taxonomy (NCBI): domain Eukaryota; kingdom Viridiplantae; phylum Streptophyta; class Magnoliopsida; order Asparagales; family Amaryllidaceae; genus Allium; species Allium cepa. The sequence goes on along the minus strand of CM060934.1, from coordinate 602,418,644 downwards.
GACTTCATCTAGTATTATTTATGGACGTGCATGCGGAAGCAATGCATTCTGAGCTACGAATGTTTTGGGTAGGAACTAGTTTTGTATTTCCTATAGTACATTCCCTAGATATATACATTACTCGAAAGGTTATGTCTGATCCTTGTGTAAGAGTTCAGATTTGGCTTAATATGAGGTGTTCTCCAAGGAAAATCCATTATGCGAACATACCTTAGCGATATTGATTGTATACTTATTATTATTGCGGTATTCACACAACAACTATTTGATATGATTTACATGCTACACTCTAGACATTATCTATCGTCACTATATGTTAAACTTAATGAATGGTCGGTCCCTTTAAGGGGAAAACCATTATGGGAATATATATGGTCACAATGGTTAATGATATATATCACTCTTATTTCTTGAGTTTCTCATGCTGGTTTACCAGACGGATCCAGGTGTTATTTCCTTATAATTCTCATGTAACGACCTGTATATTTAACAATTAAATTATTAAATTTAATATGATTATATACATGAAATGGTTATAATAAAAATTTAATGATTTATTAATGTAATTTGCTGGATATGAATTTAGATAAATTTTTGAAGAACAAAATTCAATAAGATAACAGATGATGACTTATATTAAAAGGTAAATTAAATAACATTAAACTGTAAATAATTGCACTGATGTTGAATTACTATAAAATTAAAGTAGTCATTTTATTATTTGAATTGATTTTAAAAGTTAATTTTTTTTGGCAAAGTCAACTAACTTTATAGTGGGTCGTTCCACGTATATAAATGAAGAAAGGTGTTCTGCACATGCACAGAAACAACTATATATGGTTTTATAGTGGTCATTCCACTTAGAGTACAGAATAACTGAGAAGCAAAAGTGCCTCTACAGCTATAAAAGTAACCTAGGGAAACATCGGTTCCTCCTCCCAAGAGGAGGAAGAATCACTACCAGAAGTATCACTACAAACAGGGCCAAACATGAGTAAATAATCTGCAGACAGAGAAAAAAAGTATCCAAAACAAAGTTCAGATGTTCCTTACAGTATATATATCTCCTATCTCAACTGTCATCAAGGAGTAATGTTCTATTTCTCTTACCACGAGCTCCATCCACCCTGAGAATAAGTCCACCACCATCTATAGAGTAATGTTAACGCCCAGATTCACCATCATCATCACTAACAAAAGTATGGAAATCATGTCTAGCAGGATCATATCTCATGTCGGACTGTACATGGATCCATGCCATCTCAGCAAGATTCCATACAATACCAGAATCCATGGCAGGAGGAGGGGTAGTAGAAACCATAACAACATCAGAGTTGGAGGAATAATAGGAGACACTGATGGCTCAACAGGTGGGTCGGAATGTGCTATAGGAGGGGGAACAACGCGATCTTTCAGAATCTATTTCATATTCAACGACCGAGGAAGAGGGGTCTGAACCGAGATAGGACTAGTTGAGGACATACTAGAGCATGCTGCTGATATATGACCAAAAGACTGATAGAACATACATATGTCTAGCTTCCAACCATAACAAACTACATCCTCCGCTACCTGATCCTCAGCCACTCTAACTTTAATAGTTTAAGGTAAAGGCTTATCGAGGGAAATCTTAATCAAAGCCTTGGCGTAGACTAATTTAAAAGCTAAATTATATAAGTCAAATAACTTATATTTCAAATATAATGATTTGTTTGATAATTTAATTGTTAAATTTAATATTGAAATTATATAATAATTAAATCCTGAATTTAATAGGAACGAAAATAATTTTAAAAGTTGATTTAAACTAGAATTATGATATTAAACTTTTAAAATTGAATTTAAAGTGATTAAATTGATTTTGGAAAATTATTTGTTTTAATTAACGCGTAAAAATAATATTTTTGGCCACAGTCTCGGATTTTAGGGAAACCAGTTTTGTTGGACCCGTAATAGTGAAATATTATAGGATTCAAGTTTCGTAGCAATCAGGCTTATCGTTTGGCCGTGCGAGCTTGAAACGCGTCGAATTTAATTAAAGGAATATAAGCTAAAAGAATTTGATTTCAAAAGACAACTTCTGAATATGATGGAATTGGCTCCCGATACATATTCTATTGTATTCGAAATAAAGGTATAACATATAAAATGCTATGTGGCACGCTTCGTTTGGAGTTCGAAAGTTTCACGGATGAATAGTGCCATGAAATTTTACTATAAATAGCCTTAACCTTACGTTTATTTGCTTAAACTAAAAACCTAATTCATCCCAGCAGCCGTTGAAATTAACCAAATCAACGGCCTAGAATCATCGCATTAATCGAAGAGGAATTAGGCTTAGCGTCCAACATGGAAGTTTGAGAGCTCGACGAGTGGGTCGATCCATGGTCGTGGATCGTCGAATGGTTGACGTTGGCGATGGTAGAAGGGTCGCATTCGCGGTAGCTCATGCTCGAGTATCGGGTTCGTACGCATGTACATGTGTGAGCGGCATGAAGGCGGTGTGTGCAGGCGACGGTGCAGCACGACAGAGGGTGGTAGTCGGTGGCGATGATGGTGGTGTCTGGCGACCAACGTTCGAAAATTGGAAAAAAAAAGTTCGCATGCGGCCTAAGGTTGACGGCGAGGAAGAAAAGGTAGGTTATTATTATTATTATTATTATTATTATTATTATTGTAGTTTGCTAGTTATAGTTTAATTATATTTAATGTTTAAAAATCCATAAATTTTTCATCCGAGGTTCGTTTCGAACATGACAAGTTCCGTTGGGTTCGTATCGACATCGTCTATGACACAGAGTTGGATTGGAATTTATTTGAATTTGAAAATTTTTCAGTTCAAATGATGGTGAGTGATTAAATCCGCTCATGAATACTGAAATATTTTTTATGTTTGTTAAATTGAAATCGCGAAGTTACTTTTATTGACTGTTGTTTGGTTATTTAACTAATATTTAAATAGACACCTGAATTGAACTATTAGGAATTTTAATGGATGGTTAAATTTGAAATTGAAATTAAATTGCTAGTCAAACATCTGAAATGATAACTAGTTAAAGGTTATGATATATTGATTGTTTTGGATGTTGATTGTAATGGATGATTATTGGTTGATATTTTGAATGATCGGATGTTTATATTATATATATATATCATGTTATCACCCTGTAAATTATTTAACAGCATATAAACTGTTATTGGAATTATTTCGAATAAACTAAGAAAAAGGTTGAAATGATATATACCTATGACACTAAGATTTGGATTGAAATGATATATATCCATCCCTGAAATTAAAAATTGAAAGAACTTATCACTTGACCATAGGATAGAAAATTATATACGGACACGAGATTGGTTAAATTAAATGGTTTTGAATTCTTGAATTTGAATCTTTTAATTGGTTTTGTTTTAAAGAAATAAAAATCAAATTTCAAAGGATTGAATTGATTTCAGATTCGAGTTTGAAATGTTGAATTTAGAATTTTGTTAACATATATTGTTTAAAGAATCGAATTTGAAATTTTGAAGTTATAATTGAGAAATCATTTGAAAGATGGAAATTGAAATTGTTTTTCAAAGTTAAGCAACTTTAACATTTTACTCACACCAGACCCATGTCTGACCCAGAGTTTATCTTCTATTTTTCTTAAACTCTTGGGTACTCAAATTTTTACGAGTATCCAAAGGATTCATGTTAGCTTTTGACGAGTTTTGGAGGAGCAATGGAGTAGGAGGCTTCGGCGTTTAGATATATAGTTTCTGCTGTGTGTTCTCTGTGTTGATATCTCTTTCTTGTATTGTATTGAGTTGTATAACTAGATAGGTGTTTATAACTGTCTAGTATGTGATGAAAATTCTATGTAACTCTGATTAGTGTTGTATACCATGAAATATTTATGTTATTAATATAATTTATTCGTTCCACTGTTCAAATTCTGATGTTGTTTCTTCTTTCTTCTCTTTCTTTTCTCTACCTTTCTGTCTTCAAGATGATGCGATTTTCTGTGGTGAGAAAGTCGGGTCGTCTCATTAAATGATGATGAACAACCCAAATAACTGAGGCAAATATTATTTTCAAAATCCATATTTTATTTTATACTGCAAAAATATTTCCTTTTCAATTTTACTACGTCAATATTTATTTTTACAGATTGCTCAGATGCTGGATTCACATTGGAATGAAGTTGAAGATAAATACGAATGTGAGTGATATGTAGTGAGGTGCAAATGTAAATTTGAATTATAATGTAATCAAATTTATATTGTAATTGAAATTGTATATATATGGCGAGAGCTTGAAATTTGTACTATTCAAAAATTGTAGTAAGTATTTGTTTGAATAAAATATCCGTTTGAATTCAAATTCTATGTTATTTATTTTATTCATCAAATATTTATTTAATCTGTGAAAATAATATAGTGTATTAACAAATACATTTAAATGAATATACATACATACATATATATATATGTTTATTATCATCAAACAAAAATCATATAATCGCAAATTTAACATAATTTATATAAATTTCGAGTTCGATTTCAATTATTTAAATCACCCAATTAAAATTAACTTCAAAGATCAAATTTTAGATTCAAATCTTCAAATCAATTCCATTCGAATATTTCAATTCCAACCCTAAATTATGGAATATTAGTTTAAATTACTAACGAAGATAAATTTCAAAGTTCGAATAAAGGCTAAATTATTTAAAAATTTGAAAAGAAAGGTATCACGTAAGACTTCCCATACATAAACATGGAAAAGTTTTTACCTTACACTAACCAAAACATTTGATAGGAAATCCAGAGATATTATAATAGGTCTAGGGTTTTCAAGTAAATATGAAATAGCCGAAATTGTTACATGATTAAATTCCAGCTACTAGCCACAAAAGTGGGTAATACAATCAAAACCGTCGGCACTAATTGGATTTTGGATTCCATTAATGGCAGGGCTGCCGGGGTACCGCCCGTCACAGTACGTGACCTAGATCAACATACCGAGGATCACTCCCAATCCCCTGCAACACAAGACCGGAACCATCCCTTACTGGACAGTCCGGAACAAGACAACCCCGCAGTTGGCGTACGTTCCAACCGCCCGCACAGCCGAAATAAAAAGGGATTTCTAGACAAGGGAAAATCTCATCCTACTTGGGCATGACCCACTTAGCCTTGCTGCACCTCCCCTGTTTTAGCCATTCTCGGTTGATGAGGCTTGAGGCTACGATTACCTTTAGAGAACACATCTCTTAAAGTGCTCATCGTCCACCTGACGATGTTCTGAAAGCATTCAATCCATACAAGTTTGTTCCGGGTTCGAACGAAACCGAAGGCATTATCTCGTTACACTCATTTTGGAATCACCCTCAGAGTTAAAGACGATAATCCTTGCACTCTGAATCTTATCTCGAATCTGAAAGTACTACTCCGTCAAACTCATCTCGGAATCACCCTCTGAGTTATACTGACGAATAGTTCTTACACCTCGAGTCTTCACTCTTCACAAGAGATTCACGACCTATCGTTAATTCGGATCGATGTGGTTTTCGGATATCCAAATCTGGAAACCCGATCACGGTCTCATCGAATTCCAAAGCGTTTCTTTTAAGGCCAAGTTGTTAGAGTTTAAAACAATTCAATTATTTATATACACACCAATAGATAATTCATAAATTCACAACAGATAATCAACATTATCATCACAACAGATAATCCATATTATCATTATCAAAAGGTAATCCAAATCATCATCAAAATGCAACCAATGCATCCATATCAGTCAACATTACTTATCTCATATCTAAGATTCAAACCATTCAAGGCAAACAATATCATCCATCCATATAAGCAATGATTAATAATCACACCAAATATAATTAATTTAAAATGAATTAAATTAATTACATCATTTCTAATTAATTTAAAATTAATTAAATTAATTACTTCATCAATATAAATCTTTCTTACAGCACTATTAATTAATTATCAATCAATTAATTAATCATCAACCAATTATTTATTTTAATTAATCACCCTAATTAATTAACCTTTAATTACATTCAAGTAATTATCCATTAATTAATTTCTCAAATTAATTATACTTAACCAAATACAGTAATTAATCTTTAATTACTTCCTTAATTAATTAACTATAATTAATTACATTGATCCTTAATTAATTACATTAATTAATCTCTTCATTTATTAATTATTTTCAAATAAATCTATTCTTAATTACATCATTAATTATAGTAATTAATGATTTCTAATTACATTTACTATTTAAATTAATTACATTAAGTAATTAATCTTCAATTAAACCATAATAGTTAATCACCCTGGATTAACTCCATTAAGTAATTAACTACCCTTAATTACTTCACCAAATAAATTAATTACTCCTTAATTAATTATTTCTAATTAATCCCTTGGTTAATTCACAAAGTAATTATACTCAAATTACTTCCATCATCAAATCACTTCAATTAATTACATCCAGTAATTACCCATTAATTACTTCCCTAAGTAATTTCTCTTCATTTGATCACATTAAGTAATTATACTCCACAAATCATCAAATTATTATTCTAAATTAATTAAACTGAATTAATTAACTTAATCTAATCAAATTAAACTCAATTAATTACAATAAATAATTAATTCCTTAATTACTTTCATAAGTAATTATACTTAACAATTTACACAAACGGTTATCTTTAAATTAATTAATCCTTAGTTAATAACCTCATTAACTATTAACAATTTATTAATTATTTTTCTAAAGTAATTAACTTATTTTAATCATTATTAATTACAAATTAATTAATCATTAATAACCCATTAATTAACCCCTAATTATTTAATTAATTAAGTGTTAACTGTAACTTAATTAATCCTTTATTACTTCATTAATTAATTATTAATCATTAATTAAAATCTAATTTTATTAATTAATGATTTTTAAATTACAAGTTAATTATTTTAAGAATAATTAAATCTTAAACCTTAAGTTTAAACCCTTAATTACTTTAAGTAATTATCCATTTCATTAATTTATTAGATAAATTAATTATCCATTTAATTACTCTAATAGTTAAATGCATAAAAAATCATTAAATTATAATTTAACTTTAAGATAAAACCTTTTTCTTATCTATGGTTAAATTATCACAAATATATTTGAAAACATTCATTTCCAAATTTAGATTTCAAATTTCATTTTAAAATTCAAGTTTTAAAATGAAATTCATTTTATCTTCAACAAGTTTTAAAATCAATTTAAAAGTTTAAAATCATATAGAAGAAATTTTACAAGAGTTAAAACAAATTTCTTTTTAAATTCAAAACATTTAAATTTTATTTTATCATTCAAAATTGTTAAAACACTTAAATTTATAAAAATTAAATCTATTTTAAAACAAAGATTCAAATTTAGATTTGAATCAGTTTAAACTTTGTTTAAAACATTTCTTTACATTTCAATTTCCAATTTAAATTCAAATTTTCTTGAAAAACATTTTTAACAATAAACCCTTTAAAGTATTTTAAACAAATTTCAATTTAAAAACTTCATTCATTTCCAGCTTAAGATTCAAACTAAACTTGAATTCATAATTTAAAAATTAGATTTGAACTTATTTTAAATCTTTGCTTTATACTTTTAAAATTCAGTTTAAATTTAGAAATCATAACAGGATTTCTATCCTGAACAAAACTAACTCGATTCACAAAAAAACCACTCGAGCCTACCCTAGCCTAACCCGAGAAAAAAAACCAAATATCTCGAGTAAAACTCGAGTAACATTTCATTTGAATTTATTCAAATTTTACAGTACTGTCAGGTTTAAACAAAAACCTGCAACAACCAAAACCTGAGCCTATATCACAAAGTCTTCGAGTCCAACAACCTACAGCTTCGAGCAAATCACGAATTAACCCGATACAAAACACGAGTAATCATCTTTCCCAAAAATAGCTGACACGCCATGAACTTCGTGCACCTACACCATCGCTGCAACCAACTCCGACCTCTCGCGACCACATGCGCACGTCGACGATCACCTTCCAACACAATTTCGATCATCAAACGACTTGCAGAAACCAAAAATCAAAATCGAGCTTCGAGCTCCAAAACTGTATGCAATGTCGAAACTTAGAAATGCCTCAAACTCAAAATTTCGGCCACCAGAGGTCCTGACCTTCCACCATCACCTTCGACAAGCAACCCACCATAAATCCTTTCGATTTGGAAAAATTCGGTCACTTCTAGAGTTTGCGTCGACCAAATTTTCTGATGAACAGAAAACTAGGGTTATAAATTTCAATCCCAAATTATTACTGCCTCAATGCTCAGATCTACCTCCATCTATTTTTCCTTTAATCTTCAATCATCACTCTATCACCAAATAAAACAATGGCCATCCCAACCACTTAGATTGACAGTTGCACACCAAAATACCATTTATAGACAAACCAGAAATGCTCTTCCAATTTTAAACTAAATTTTCTGATTTTAGTTTTGAAATTCAAATTATAGTTTATATAATCGGTTTAAAATCTTTAATCAATGAATCTGGAAAATTAAAATTCTACTTCCATAAAATTTGTTCTGTTATGTTATGTTTCCAAAGGCAGTACAGTATTTTTTCATATTAAATAAAACTTCAGATTTTAACTCATGTTCACAGCTATTTTTTTGTTTAAATCTTAATTCTTAACATAGTTTAGATTATAATATCATGATTTTTGACTAGGATTTAAACCTGGAATTCTAGAGCAGGCAAGAACATATCACAATATAAGCATGCATTCAGACATCTATAAATATACAGAGAATTACATCATATATATCCACACAAAACATGATTGTCATAGGAAAAAAATATTCAAGAAACTATATTTACTTAAGTTCTAAAAAAATGTTACTCACAGAATTTTTTATGGGTAGAGCATCCATGTTTTTGACAAGCTTGAACCTGAATGTGCTTTGAACTGAAAACTTCAAGTTGCTTCTTTGATTTTTGTAAACTTTAAATCCTGATTCACTAAAATGCTTTGCTTCCTGCTAATAATTGCATGCATGCTTCCAGAAAATAATGCAGGCTTGAATGAAATTGCAAAACAGAAATGCAGAGATCTACAGATGCATGCAGGATTGGGTTGCAGAATTGCTTTCAGGTTACTATTTTTAAGAGGCTACAGGTTTGATTCTGGTATGCGGAGTGATTTAGATAGTTTTTGTTTGATTTTAGTTAGAGGGAAATATTGTTTCAGATTTATTTTTGAGGGGAAAACAGATTTTGTTTGAATAGATTTTCTGATTTGAAGAAGTTTTGCAGATTTTTGATCTTAGTTTAAATTTTGATTACAGATCTTTGTTTTGATTTTGAAGAAGAAGATTTTCAGATTTCCAGCTGAAGGTTACTTATGTTTCGAAAAAAAAGAAAAGAAGATAAAATGAGGAGCAATGTTTATATAAACACAAAATGATTTAAATAAAGCAAAAAAAAATGAAAAATTAATTAGGACACTTGTTTCTTAGTTTTAACATTTGTCGCTTGATTTATTTTATAACTTAACACATGTCATTTAGGTCTTAAGAAATTTACACATGTATTAAGAGTATTTTAATTTAATATAAATTATTTATAAAAACTTTTAAATCTAAATTTATTATTTCTTATGTATAAATAAATTTCTTTTTTATTTAAAGAGAAATGAAACAAAACAAATTATAAATAAAAGCTTATTCAAATTTTTATAAGTATTTATTCTTTTGAATTTCACAGCATTAAATTCAAATTCAAATTAAATAATAAAACCTAATTTAAAAATCATGTTATATATGTATGCATATATAACTCTTATTAAATTTAAAATAACAAATCCTATTTCTTACAAAATTTATTTATGATTATAAAAACTAAGTATTATAACTATTATTTGAAAATAACAAATTTAACAAATTTTAAATAATTTATAAAAGAGATTATGATTTACTTCTGTTACTCAATAAATTAGGATCATTTGTAAATTGTATTTTAATTCTTATATATAATTTCAAGCAATATTTAAAAAAAACAAAGCTTTTATGTTAATCTAATTTAAATTCATATTTAAGTTAATTAAATATGATTTAAACAAATAAGATATACCTTAAATATTTACAGACTATATAGTTATTTATTAAATTGCTTTGAAAAGCTGAATGTTAAATTTAAATCAAAATTTCCAATTAACCAAATATAAATTAAAATTAAAAAATTGATTCCTTTAATAAGTTCCAAACCAAAGCTTATATATATATATATATATATATATATATATATATATAGACACACACACACACACACAATATATACAATTATATATATATATTATAAATAGAAAACAATTTATTAGCTTTAAAAAGATAAAATCTACTAATTTAAGTATTTTTTAAAAGATGATTATTAGATCACTCCAAAATTTTATTATCTAAAATTATCGAATCAATTTAATTTTCAACACAGATTATTAAATTTATATTGCCAAAAATTCTGGGATATCACATTTAAATTCGAATTCATTATACTCAAACGGCTTGTGACATGCACAGCATATCACTGTACATGCCACAAAGCCGTGCACACCGATATATACACTTGATAAAATTACAGAGACAGGTGAGCACAGGTCAAACCCAAAACGTCAGGTTCAACTCAAGTGCAATAAAAATAATGTCAAAATATCAGCACAAGGTCAAACCCGAGCTCCAGGCTAGATTCAACATAGGTGCAAGTTCATAAAAGTGGTCAAGACAACTAAAACAAGCCTCGACCAAAATCCAAGTGTACAAATGCAATATGAACCAAATGGTGCACAGAGGCAGTGGTACAAACTACATGAAGACAATGCACAAACATATATACACAGTATACACATGTATACATACATGTAGTGACAGCAAAACTCAAACTAGCCATGATATGGAAGCAACCACCCCAGTTCAGGTTAAAGCAAGCTTATAGTGTAACAGGACATAACAATACAACTGGGCAAGCAAGTGCACCACAAACTAAACAAGGGCAAAACTGCAAATAAAATAAAACTGCAGCAAACACATGAATTCAACAGTTCAAGTTCAAAAATATCAAGAGAAGATGACAACAGTAGTGCAGTAGACCACAATGAAACCAAACCAATATGCATATACAACTACAAATGTACTTGCAACTGGAACTGTCTCAAAGTAAATGAAAACAAATGCAAAGACCAGTGATGCAACTCGATACATCAAAGACCAGGCACCAAGTATCAAGTGAACCAGTTCGATATGCTATACACAAGAAACCAAGAGGCCAAAGCAAATGAACGAAGTGATGAACCAACAATGTAGCAGTTCCAAACTATTGATATACAACAAGTTTGAAATCATGGATAAATAGTTACGTCCTAAAAATGATCAAAGAGTAGTGACAATGTACATGAAACTCAAGGCTAACACATATTTATATACATGTGTGCATACACATTGCAACCTGACTCGAAGCAATGCTCAGTGCACAGCAACAATGCAACTGTATGCAAACTGCCTGAAGAGTACAAGTTAAAGACTGGAACACTACAACTACAAGTGACAATGTCAGGCCAAAGCAAAACCAAAATGGACAGCAGATACAACACAACAAATGAAACAGTTGCAAACAGCATATATGTCGAAGTCACGAAACAACAGTCTTAGTGGTGAATCATGAAATCAAGCAAATCAGTAAATGATATAGTGGTGACAAGTTCGAACAAATGCATAGCCACAACAATGCAGAACAACTCGAGATGGAGATGTACTAGATGATAGCAAATATATACATATGAATGCATATATATACATACAAGCAATCAAGTACAGTATCGAAATCATAGTATAAAAAATGCCGTGGTTGTCAAAGAATTTGAACAAGCCAAAAATGGTTCAAAAGTCAAGAACATCAATTAACAGTTTTACCAAAGCCGAAATTCAGTGATGTCAACAGAGAAAAGTCAGGAAGGTTCAAAAATGATCGAAGTCAATCTACAAGCATCAGATGAAGCCGTGGGTCAAAAATCAAAATGCCAAAGTCAAGTGCAAAAAAAATTCGAAACCATGATAGCCAAGAAAATGAACGGCCTAAAGAACGAAATCAACATCGTCAAAGCAAATTAATGTCATGATGGCCAAGTTTCGAAAAAATTGGAACAAGTCAGTAATCATCTCGAACATCCAAACGAAGATCGAATGGCCGAGCATAGTATTGACGAAATCAAACAACTATCAGACGAATGCAAATATAGGAATTCGACTTCTATAAATCCCATTCATCGTCGGCAGTTTTCAATCATCGAGTTCAAGTATGCAAAATCAGAAGAAGCAAAAGCACAAATTACATACCGAAGCAAGATTGAACTCGATCATCGAAGGAGCCGTGAGCAAAGTGAAGAGACGATCGATCGACAAAGCAAGATAGCGAAATCCTAATTTGATCGATCAATTTAAAGTCGAAGCCCTAACTTTTAGAAACGAACGAGCAATAAAGAAAGCCACCATTTTTCACAAGGAAGTAGGCCAACATAGATAAAAGAATAAAGGGAATAATATTTCACTTAAGTCAAATTAGGCTGGCCTTCTTTTCATTACTATTGGTTTATAATAAAAGGGTTTTCAATTAGGGTTTTGTTTCTTTTGTTTAAATTTGTGTTTAAATTGTATTTTCCGTTTTAAACCGTTGTAATTTCTAGTTATTTTGACTAGGGGACAAACTACGTGGCGTAGTTTGAGAATTCGCAACTTAGTGGCTGAGTTGTGCCAGGGTTTTAAGCGTAGAGTTAAGGCTAGTTGATAGCGGGTGTCGCGAGTTTACGTGTGTAAGCGTTTAACTGCTTAATTTCTAGTAGAAACCTTGAGGGCAGCACGTAGGCAAGGTTTTGCCGAAGCTGGGTAAATTCTGCGTCGTTATATTTCTGCATTTATTATTTTGCAATTATCTGTGCTGCTATAATTCTGATATATCTGTGTTGAAAATATTTTATATAAACTTTCGCAAATAATTTTTTTAATTAATAGCATCACCCTATTCTCCCTGCCTCTAGGGTGAAATCGATCCTACAAGTGGTATTAGATCTAGGAATAGAAGTCAATTTTTTTAAAAAAAATTGATCTTTTTTAAAAAAAATTGCTTTTTTTTAAAAACCAATTTTTGTTTTTTAAAAATTTGAATTTTTAAAATGGCTTCTTTTAATACTGCTTTTGTTGAGGGTCAATCCATAGTTAGACCACCAATGTTCAATGGTGAATATGCTTACTGGAAAAATAGGATGGAAATTTTTCTGTAAACCATTGACGCTTGGAATATTGTTGAGACAGGGTATAGAGCACCAATTATAATTGTAAATAATCAGAAAAGTAAATAAACCGAAGGATCAATGGACAGATCTAGATAATAAGTTACAGATTACTAATGCCAAAGCTATGAATTCGATTATTTGTTCATTAGATCAGGTTGAATTTAATCGTGTCTCACATTGTCTAACTACGCACGAAATATGGCATACACTCGAAGTGACTCATGAAGGAACATAGCAAGTCAAAGATTCTCGTCTTGCCATGCTGAGTAGCGAATACGAGAATTTCACAATGGCGAAGGAAGAAAATGTCAAAGAAATGTACGGACGACTTTCCAATATCGTATACAAATCAAAAACTCTCCAAAAATCATACACAGAGTTGGAGATTGTTCAAAAAATCCACAGAGTCCTTCCATAAAGATTTGAAGCAAAAGTGACCGCCATTCAAGAATTGAAAGATTTAAAACAAATGAAAGTTGAAGAACTCATCGGAAATCTCACTACTTATGAGCTAGAAATGAAATTCAAGGAAGAGCGTGAAGGAGGAGATACTCGAAAGAAATCAATCGCTCTCAAAGGAACAACTGAAAGTGATGACGATGACGATGATGATGGAGCAGCAGAGTTGGAAATGGTAATAAATAAATTAAAAAGGTGGAACCACAAATACAGAAATCCAGCTCTAAATCAAAAATTAAAAAGCAGAATAATCAAAGTTTTAGATAACACAGAACAGCGAAAAATCATCTGTCATAAGTGCAACCAACCCGGACACATCCAGCCAAATTGTCCTTAAAATCGATGCGACTTTGAAAAGAAATAAAAAAGGAGAAATCTTGCAGCCACGTGGAATACAAGTGATGAAGATAATCAAAGTACTAGCAGTGAGAGTGAGAAAGAAGATATGTGCCTTCAAGGTAATATAACTGATAGCGACGATGACGAGCCAAACGAGGTATCAAAACTCACTCACTCACAACTACTTATATATTTCCATGAAGTAAATGGCTATTTTGAAAGACTTAGGGAGAAATATGCTAAAATTGAATCACAAAGAGATAGTTTGATAGAAGTAAATGACCAACTTGAAGAATTAGTTAAAATCTATCAAAATATGATCCCTAATGTGATAAGTGTCCAACATTCAAAGATGAAATTAAAAAATCAGAAATTAAAACTAAAATGCTTGAAAATGAAATTCTGATTTTAAAGGAAAGTGAAAATACTAGGAGAGAGAACTCTATTAAAAAGTGCATACAATTATTAAACGAAAATGAATCTTACAAAACACGAGTCCAACAATTGTCAACGACTTTAGATAAATTTTCCAAAAGTGAAAAATTGTTGAATATGTTGTTATGGAAACAAACTGTTAATATAGTTAGACAAAGACTTGGATATAATCAATCTGAAAATTTTAGAAATGAAATTAATCAAGTCAATGCAATGAGCACAATTTGTAGAAAATTTGGACACAATCAAAACAATTGTTGGTATAGACCCAAATACGTGAAAACTATACCAATTTGGGTTCCAAAAGGCATAAATATAAAATCTCTCAAAGTTAAACAAATCTGGGTGCCGAAAGGATCATATATAAATAGTTTTGGGTCTCCACAAAATTATTTTCAAAATATTCTTCCACTAAAAATCATGGTCCTATAAAAATAAATAGGTCACAAAAATCTTTCATCGTGTAGGTGTGGTGGCAGGCAAAGGAACAATAATAGTGTTACTTGGATTCTGGCTGTTCCAAGGACACAACGAGCGTCAAAACAAAGTTCCTTAGCCTGGTACAAAGGTGACAGAATCACAATGGATAACAACGCAAAATTATCGTAAAGGTAAAATAGGTAATGGTATATTTTGAACGATATATTAAATGTGATAATCTGCACCGTATTCTGAATTAAATCACCCAATAATGTGATGATGAAATAAATGATGATTTTGATTCTGACTTATTCAAAATTGTTGGCCAATTATATTCTTATGCCAAGAACACAATAAAAATCTCTAGAGTCTTTGAATTACTTCATATATATTAGTTTGGATTAATAATAGTGTTTTATTGGATGATAATACATTTGTTATTTTACGGCTGACTCTATATTCACGGTTTTTGATTATTCACACGGCTTCAATTAAAATTCAAGATAATTTCATTTAAAAAGTTGTTAAAAATGATTTTGAGATATTTTTTTGCACAACTCATGATCTGGTCTGTAACATTTAACAAATGATAATTTTAAGTGAAAAAGAAATTCAGATGCAGATTACATAGGTAATCTAGTTGATAGAAAAATACTAATGAAACGTGATTTTTGAGACATTTAGTAACTGCATCATTTTTTTTCCTTCAAAGAAAACATCTACATATTTTTTCATTTCAAATAATTTTCAAATAGCAGAAATTTTTTTCCTCATAAAATCCCTTCTAGAAAATCATTTTTGACCTTGTTTTCAGATTGGTCATTTTCAGAAAAATTGATATTATTTTTTGAATTTAATTTTTAAATTATAACATTGATTAATTTGACTCCCTAATGATTATCGAAAAGATAAATAGTGACTGAAAAAATGATGAGTGTTGATATTTATCATACATTATGACCCGAGACGGTATAATTAGTAAATTTCTTTAGAAATTTAAACAAGAGTTATAAAAAAAATTGTTGGTAAAAATTCCATGACCATCTCTATTTCTGTCATATTTCTAACGACCATCACTCATCAAAATTCAATGTAGTTTGTCGATATATGGCACTTTAAACAAGAATCATTCGTTTTTCATTTTATATTTTTTAATAAAAAATAATAATAATAATAATAAAATAAAATAAAATCCAAAGTATTCACTCTCATTTAAAAATCCTCATGGTTATGAATGGGTGAATTACTTGGAATTTGTTATGTGCTTCCATGCTCATTTAAAAGTCCTCACGGTTATGCATGTATGGAACGCATATCAAAATTGATTTTTTAAATAAAAAAATTGATTCTAACCCCATTTAAAAGTCCTCACGGTTATGCGTGGTTAGAAGATACTTGAATTCATTTTTTTAAAATAAAATTGGAATACTACTAATCTCATTTAAAGGTCCTCACGGTTATGCATGGTTGGTAGATATTCAAATTGGTGGAATAAATATACCACAAATAGACAAAACTGTATGGTTTTATATGATGACATCATTCCCATCATTCTAAAAAGTGGAATATGCGCCTAACAGAGTATTTATGATTTTTGTTTGATTTTTTATTGAAATTTAATATTTATATTTAATTGAGTTTTAATTTTGTATTAATATCTATCACTTTACCTCCATTTTTCTAACACTATTACTCTTTTGCCGATAACAAAAGGAGGAGAGAAAAGTTAAGATTTTGAAAAATAAAGGTCAAATATTTTCTATTTGCATCTAGGCTCGTTTGCATATTTTTAATTGTATGCATATATGAAGGGGGAGCTTTGTGTAGAGAGGAAGCATTCAAATAGGGGGAGCAAATTGAATGTTTAAATACATTTAACAAATTCAAAATCTTAAATATATGTTTGTTATCATCAAAAGGGGAGATTGTTGAATATGCGATTATATGATTTTTGTTTGACGATAATAAACACACACACACACACACACACACATATATATTCATTTAAATATATTTGTTAATATACTATTTTATTTTCATATATTAAATAAATATTTGATGAATAAAATAAATAACACAGAATTTGAATTCAAATGGATATTTTATTCAAACAAATATTTTCTATAATTTTTGAATAGTACAAATTTCTAGCTCTCACTATATATATACAATTTTAATTACAATATAAATTTGATTATATGACAATTCACATTTACATTTGCACCTCACTACATATCACTCACACTCGTATTTATCTTCAACTTTATTCCAATGTGAATCCAGCATCTGAGCAATCTGCAAAAATAAATATTGACGCAGTAAAATTGAAAGGAAATATTTTTGTAGTATAAAATAAAATATGGATTTTGAAAATAATATTTGCCTAAGTTATTTGGGTTTTTTTTCATCATTTAAATTTGAATTCATCATACACGAACAACTTGTGACATGCACAGCGTATCACCATACGTGCCATAAGGCCGTGCACACCGATATATACACTTGATAAAATTACGGGGACAGGTGAGCACAGGTCAAACCCAAAATGTTGGGTTCAACTCAAGTGCAATAAAAATAATGTCACAATATCAGCACAAGGTCAAACCCGAGCTCCAAGCTGGATTCAACATAGGTGCAAGTTCATGAAAATGGTCAAGACAACAAAAACAAGCCTCGACCAAAATCCAAGTGTACAAATGCAATATGAATCTAACAGTGCACAGAGGTAGTGGTACAAACTACATGAAGACAATGCACAAACATATATATATATACATATATATATACACATGTATACATACATGTTGTGACAGCAAAACTCAAACCACCCATGATATGGAAGCAACCAGACCAGTTCAGATTAAAGCAAGCTTATAGTGCAATAGGACAACACAATACAACTGGGCAAGCAAGTGCACCACAAACCAAACAAGGGCAAAACTGCAAACAAAATGAAACTGCAGCAAACACATGAATTCAATAGTTTAAGTTCAAAAATATCAAGAGAAGATAACAACGGTGGTGTAGTAGACCACTATGAAACCAAACCAATATGCATATACAACTACAAATGCACTTGCAACTGAAACTGTCTCGAAGTAAATGACAACAAATGCAAAGACCAGTGATGCAACCCGATACATCAAAGACCAGGCATCAAGTATCAAGTGAACCAGTTCGATATGCTATACACAAGAAACCAAGAAGCCAAAGCAAATGAAAGAAGTGATGAACCAATAATGTAGCAGTTCCAAACTACTGATATACAGCAAGTTCGAAATCATGGATAAATAGTTACATCGCAAAAATGGTCAAAGAGCAGCGACAATGTACATGAAACTCAAAGCTAACACATATTTATATACATGTGTGTATAGACATTGCAACCTGGCTCGAAGCAATGCTCAGTGCACAGCAACAATGCAACTGTATGCAAACTGCCTGAAGAGTACAAGTTAAAGACTGCAACACTACAACTACAAGTGACAATGTCAGACCAAAGCAAAACCAAAATGGACAGTAGATACAACATAACAAATGAAACAGTTGCAAACAGCATATATGTCGAAGTCATGAAACAACAGTCTCAGTGGTGAATCATGAATCAAGTAAATCAGCAAATGATACAGTGGTAACAAGCTCGAACAAATGCATAGCCACAACAATGCAGAACTACTCGAGATGGAGATGTACAAGATGATAGCACACACACACATATATATGAATGCACACACATATATATACATGTAAGCAATCAAGTACAATATCGAAATCATAATATAAAAAATGTCGTGGTTGTCAAAGAATTTGAACAAGCCAAAAATGGTTCAAAAGTCATGAACATCAATTAACAGTTTTACTAAAGCCGAAATTCAGTGATGTCAACAGATCAAAGTGAGGAGGGTTGAAAAATGACCGAAGTCAATCTACAAGCATCAGAAGAAGCCGCGGGTCAAAAATCAAAATGCCAAAGCCAAATGCAAAAAGAATTCAAAACCGTGATAGCCAAGAAAATGAACGGCCTAAAGAACGATATCAACATCGTCAAAGAAAATCAATGCCGTGATGACCAAGTTTCAAAAACCGTGTAAACCAAGCGAAATATATATAAATGGGAACAAGTCAGTAATCATCTCGAACATCCAAACGAAGATCGAATGGCCGAGCATAGTATTGATGAAATCAAATAACTATCATACGAACGCAAATATAGGAATTCGACTTCTATAAATGCATTCATCATCGGCAGTTTTCAATCATCGAGTTCAAGTACGAAAAATCAGAAGAAGCAAAAGCACAAATTACATACCGGAGCAAGTTCGAACTCGATTATCAAAGGAGCCGTGAGCAAAGTGAAGAGACGATCGATTGACAAAGAAAGAGAGCGAAATCCCAATTTGATCGATCAATTTAAAGTCGGCTTCAAAAGGCCCTAATTTTTAGAAATGAACGAGCAACGAAGAAAGCCACCATTTTTCACAAGGAAGCAGGCCGACATAGATAAAAGAATAAAGGAATAATATTTCACTTAAGTCAAATTGGGCCGGCCTTCTTTTCATTAGTATTGGTTTATAATAAAAGGGTTTTCAATTAGGGTTTTGTTTCTTTTGTTTTAAATTGTGTTTAAATTGTATTTTCCATTTTAAACCGTTGTAATTTCTAGTCGTGTGACTAGGGGACAAACTACGTGGTGTAGTTTGAGAACTTGCAACTCAGTGGCTGAGTTGTGGTAGGGTTTTGAGCGTAGAGTTAAGGCTATTCGATAGCGGGTGTCGCGAGTTTACATGTGTAAGCGTCTGACTTCTTAATTTCTAGTAAAAACCTTGGAGGCAGCACGTAGGCAAGGTTTTGCCGAAGTTGGGTAAATTTTGTGTCGTTCTCTTTCTGCATTTATTATTCTGTGATTATCTGTGCTGCTATAATTCTAACATATCTGTGTTGAAAATATTTTATATAAACTTCCGAAAATAATTTTATAATTAATAGCATCACCCTATTCACCTCCCCTCTAGGGTGAAATCGATCCTACAAATTGAAATGGTCCAAAATGTTAGAATTGAACTGAAATTTAAACCATTGAATCATATCTTTTGAATTTGAAGTTGAAATGAAACGTTTTGAAATCAAAGTTAACTCGAATTGAAATCAAAATCGAATTGATTTGAATTTATATCTAAACTAAGTCGAGTCAATTGAAAAAATTGAATTGAATCAGTTTGACTGAAATTTGGACCTGAGTCCAGATTTATGGGAAACGGAAAGAAGCAGTTTCATTTGAAACTATTTTCAAAATAAATCATTTTAATATAAACTGTTTAAAATCTATTATTTTAAATATTTAAATTAGTTTTATTTTCCAAACTATTTTACTATATAAACTGTTTTCAATACTCTAACCATTTTATATTAAACTGTTTTAAATCTCTAACTATTTTAAACTATTTAAATATTCAAACTATTTTCTAAAAATTCAAACTGTGCATAGTTGGAATATTTATATTTAAATCATTGATTTAAATACGAATGTGGTTGAAAATGAGGTTATAATCAAAGTCGAAATTCAAAATGATTTTTTAATTAAACTATATATCGAAGTGAATATGAAGATTTTGAAATAAAGAATATTTTAGAGTGAGTATGATATTTTGATATCAAGTATGAATCATTTTCGAAATGTAAAATAACAAACCGGTGTGTAAAACGACGTTTGGTTGTTAAAGAGACTAGGGCCTCTTATTGGCATACTCGCTGTCAATATTGGAACCACTTTAACAACTGTGTATGCGAATGAGACTCCAGAATGAAGTGGTTGGATTGGTGTATGTTGCTGGATTCGAAGAAAGAGAACGATGATGGATAGCCTCATGCCAATTTGGAATAACTAAAAAAAGACGGCTTGACAGGGCCAATGAGGGTTGCTGCCTCTTGCGGACATCCGTTCTTCGATTTTATTTTTAGACTTGGTCCATACTATTTCCTTGATATTAGTTTCAATTGGTGCACCTTGATTTGGGTAACCTCCCTTTGACTCGATATGGGATGGATGGACGTGGTGGAAGGCCTTGGCTATGATGCTTTACCACCAGCCCTACGACCCAAACTGGTAGTATCCTACCTTAGGCATTTCCTCACGTGCCTTGTCATACTTTTATACTTATAAGAGACCGCTAGAGTTTGGTTTGCTGTTGTTTTATCATGGCGCATTCTTATCCTCCAACGTGCTACTGGGGCGTTATATGCGAACTGTACGACAATGCTTAAAAAAACGTTTAGGGAGATTAATGTAAAACCTTAATGCTAGGAAAAATGTTTATTTTATTGAATAGACATTACATATGCAACGTATTCTACTATATATAGATATTTTGACGGATCCTTAAGAGATGGAAAATCCTGTAACATCTCTTGAGTTATTGCATGCATGTTGTACACTGGATAGAGATGTAAACCCATAAATTACGCAATTGCACTCATGTTATACGTGATATTAATTTGACTCACATAAGAATATTTTATTTCTTACTCGAGTGTATTGTTTTACTTTATGCACGGGTCATCCCTGAGTTTTCAATGCGCTGTAGATTATTATTCTGGAGGATGAAGACGAAGATTTGGTATATTATTTTCCTACATTATGTTGTTATGCTGCATTATTCTATTAGTCTATTGTATATATAAAACTCCAATAAATGTTGTAAATTTTTAATCAAACGTTTAATATAAACAACTTCATGAACTGTTTATTTGATTATTATATTTGGTCATTCCACTGCAAGGTTCTGTGTTTGTTTTCTTCTTCTTTATTTTTCTTAATTGACCCCATTGCTTACCTATGTTCAGGATTGTTTTAAGTTGGACATGTGTGGTTTACTGTCGACTTAATCCTTTTGAAATGTGGGTCTTCACAGCTAGTGTCATCCGCGTTTACGTTTCTAGATTTAGCTATGGATGTTGGAGCTTATGGAGAAGAGCTGGATGATCACCTTCCATGGTATTCTTATTTCCACTGCATTTCTAAATTGTATATATCACCATTATGAGGACATGTTGTTATAATTGTCCTAGCTGATTGACAGTACTGAGTTGTTAGTAACTCTGATATTTCTGTATTCAAAGTAACCCTCTGTATAGTTTCTTTGGTATCATATATTATCATTTTGTTGCGAGATTTTGATGTTGTGTTCTTCCTTTCTAGGTTTATTTTTTTATTTTACCCTAACTTTCTGACTTTCCAACACTTGGGTATTTGGCACATGAATATCGTGGATGTATTTTGTGTCAACATTCAACGATCGAAAAGTCGGGTCATTATACAATGATTTTGAAAAATAATAGCAGTATTATTTAAAAGTATTTGTGAATATTATTGACTTGAAAAGAGTTTAGGATTAGTTGAGTTCGAGGTTACTCTCGAAATCAACAAATCGATTCAAGAACAAAGTAATTCTATGTTATCTAGTTCGAATGACTCGAAAGTTACTAAAAATGGGAAAGAGATGTATTCTGTTGGTAAGCCCTTCTCATGAGCATTACCTTCTTGGTAAGGTAATATATGGTACGCCTTGGTAGGACCCATTTTCATGGTATCATTTTGCGTTACTCGATCTATATATATTTTCTATGGATTCTAAAGTACATATTTGGTAATTTGGTGAATTGAGATCATAATACTTAGCATGATTTTACGAAGTATTTGATACCATTTTGAAAGGGGTTTTGGTTTAATCTCGAAAGTATGTTTTGACGTATAAAAGATATATGCACATTTATTATTCTAAAAATTTGGAAATAAGAACCGATGTTTAGTTCTAAAAGTTTTCTTAAAAGGAATTTTATATGAAATACAAAGTAGTTTTGGTAGTATACACTTTGATATGAATTTTCTATAGAACAAATTTGTATGCATGCTATGTTAGGGGTCCAAGTAAATAAGCAAAAATTTGTTAATTAATTTATTGACACATGTATCCTATGCATTAGGATATTGTGATATGTTTATCATTGATGGTTTTCATACTTTAGAATGAAAGAGATATTTCGACAATTTTAGACAGGCTGAAACTTCTAAATCATTATAGAATTTGAAGCTAAATATTTTGAAAAATATAAGGATGAGTTTATATAACTCTTGAAATTAGAATGTAGTAAGTCAAAACATGTTTTGAACTTATTGAACATCCTTGTTATGTAGAACAGTCGATGTTTTTGGGCTAACTAATAAGCATCTTAACGTTAGGGTTGTATAAGAAAAGTAGACTGTAGACTTGAGTACGGATGCCAATGTCCTGCTTTCCTAGCTACTTACCTAACCTAACGGACAAAGAAATCTAAAAGGTTGACTTAGTTATAAGACTCAAACTTATTTTAGACCTTCATCCGAATTTTAGAAAGTAAAATGAATTTGATGTTTTATGTAAAATCTTAGGATATAGTAGAGTATTATATGAGTAATAACTTGAAGTAAGCTTTTGTGAAATGTTTCATAAATGATTTTAGTATCGAATGATATACTATGTGTGCAAATGAATGTGATACAAAAAGAAATTAGCGTATTTAAGAAACCAATAGGATAAAATACATAAGTTGTACATAGACCATTTTATTCGCATCACAATTCTTGATCCAAGATCTGAGTACTTGGTTTCTAAGTGATTTACGTCGATTTGAACAAAGATTTTTCATTCAATTCTCGATGACGAACACTTGAAACGGATTCTTTATACCGTCTGGGCGTTTTCTATCATGATATATGTCTATGTAAGGGAAATTGAGTTTCAAATCAAGGAACCTAATCGGATCCGCACTAGAAGGGTCAAGTGATCTGTACTAATTAGGAAGTGAAATTTGTATGGTCAAGCAAGTGATTAGATTGGATATTGCACATGGATAATTCATGTACGTCGTATGGGCCCAAGTATATATATGCTATGTTTTTGTTGGCTTATTTAGAGTTTAGGAAACTACTCTTTAATTTGGTCAAAGGTAGCGTAACAATCATCTAAGAAATAACATGAGGCTATGAGCGTAAGGTATGCTCCGCTAATTATTTATTCATTCTTGTGTAGTGAGAAAGTTTTTGAACCTAGACAAACCATGAGCTTTGTTTGCTAGCTATTTTTAATACCGTTGAGTATTGATTGTGCTCGTTTCTTTTGTTAATTAGTCATGTTGAAATTTTAAGGATGAAATGTTTTAAGTAAGGGAGAACGTAATGAACCAGAATTCAAACACTTCGTATTTAAATATCTGAAATGTTGAATCTTGCATTTAATGCGATTACATTGATTTTATAACCTTGTTAACCTCTTTTTAATTAATAACTGATTATGCTAGACTTGTTTTTGAAATATGTTTAGAAAAATAAATAGTTTGAAGAAATATCGATAATGTGATGAAAAATCGTTCGTCTATAAACGTCTTTTCACTCGATAAAAGTTTTTCGAATTTATTTGGCTTGTCTATTTAACTAATGTTTCATTAATTAGAAACTAAAAATAATACTTGAATTAGGATTTTTCCTAAAAAGCTTCTAGAAGTTTTGGAGATATTTCGGGAGAGGTGTAGTATGGGAAAGTTTGTGGCTAAAGTAATAAGGTGGAAATGAGAAGTGACGTGTACATTTCGGGGGGGGGGGGGGGGGGTGCTTCTTTGGATGATTATGAAGGGTAAGGAGGTGATATTTACCTCTTGTGTAATGCTAAATAATAGTCTTCATTCTTCATATAGTCATGAATTTGCTATGCAAATATTGGAAAATAGTCCTAAGTATTCAAGCCTCCTTTCTCTTCTTCAATCTTCGTTTTACCTATGTAAATCAACTCCAAATCCTTTTAAACTTTAATCAATGCTTTAGATCATCTTAGCAACTAGGAAAAGTAAGAAAAGTTGAAGAAAGGAGGAAAAAATAGGCATCCATCCCTAGGCCGTGAGCACTGCAAGGAGGAAGTAGCATGGCCTTGTGCATGTGGACGCTAAAGGTGAAGTCATTAGTTGTTTGGTTGAGGTAGGAATCAGTATTATGTTTCATTGTGCTTTTGCTTAGATTTGGAATGAATTTGAGTGAGTAATCTCACCACTATATATGTATATATTGTGTGTATATTTGTTTTATATAAATATAAAGTTAAGTTAAGATCTACGTAAATTATAACTTTTGGACCCATCTTTCTTTGGAAAGTAAATAACAACTTTTTATGTTATATATTCACTTTGAAAAATTGTATCATGTCCAAGAATTTGTGTTTTCATGACTGAATAGGTTGTATGTGAATTTGAAGAGTATGTGTGAATGTTTGAAGGGAGATGGTCGCTATAAGTGAATTTTGAATCCCTTGTAGTTTTAACTTATGTTAAATGGATATATGTGAATATATCGTGAAAGAACATATCTTGGTTGTAATTTACACTTATACTAGTGTATAAGATAGCTATGAAATTGTTTGGAAAGCTGTAGAAATACTAAAACAAGGTTTGAAAAGTTATTGCAAAAAGGTCGCTACAGATGCACTTTGAAAATGCCTTGTGTTCGGTGATTTTTTAAAGTTGATTTTCTGTGGAATTTCTTTGATGTTTTAATAGGTAATTGATGTTTACCTCTTACTATAAAAAAAATCAAAGTTTAAATCATTTCATAACTGATTGAAAGAAGTTGAAAAGTTTGAAGCGAGATTAGTCGTTATAGAAGCACTTTGAAACGCCTTATTTTCGATGATTTTTAATATGATTTTGAGATATATAATTTAGGGTTTCTTTGCATGGTCATTGTCTAATATTATATAATTCTTACTGCAAAAAATCATACCCTGAATCGATGGTTTGGATAGAGAAAAATGGTCAAACTGTCGATGCTTTTCTAAGTGCTCTCCGACCAGAACTTTCTATAACACTTTTTGCTGCCGTTGTTAATCTACTCAGCCCATCTGGGCTTGTTGCAATTTTTGTTTAATGCAATATTTTTACTAGTTTTTCATGATTTAAATGGTTTAAAATTTATTGTCTTCATTGAAGCTTTTTTTGGGAAGTTTAACAACATGGATTAAAGTATGAAAAAAAATATTAAAAGTTTAAATATATTTTTAATAATTAAATAGAAATGCTTAAAGAAAAAGGTTTTATTTGTAGAATTTAAAATAAAAGGTTTTTAGTAAATTACAAATTATTTGTTATTAAATAATATTTTATATAGATATTTAAAACCTATTTATAATTATTTTTATATTATTTTTACATATCTATAAGTTAGGAAAAGTAAGTTATGTAAATTATAAAAAGGATAAAAGTGGTTTTGTTATAAACTTAAACTATAATGAATGGTTTTGAGAAGTTAATTAAAGTTACATTACCTTTTTAAATAAGTATAGATGTAATGGACCTTTAAAAAGAATGTTCTAAAGATAATGACAAGTTTAAATGGTTTTAGGCTTATAGTAACAATGTTTTAATAACATTAGTTTTTAATCCATTTAATTATTCTTTTGAAAATATGAAATATTGTTTAGAGATTTGTGAATATTCCTATAACTTTGGGATAAGAATATGAGTACATTCTTATGTGTTGAAAAGAGTAGAAATGAATAGTGAAATAGTAGTACACATGTACATATCTTTTGTAAAGGCATTTTAAATATATATAAAAGTATTTACAAAGAAGTTTTAATTAATAAAAGAATTAATTAAATAAAAAGGTGATTAGAAGTTGCTTATGTGTATTAATCGTGCTTTGTGTTACTTAATAATGCTTTATGTGTCTACTTGTCAAGGTATAGTATTCACTCCTATACCTAGCACAAAAAACGAACAAAGTAGCTGTTAGAGTTAATAACGATGTTCGATAGGGGTTAGAAGCAGACAGTATTCTAACCTGTCGACTTCACTCTTGACTGAGGGATAACATAATTTAAGAAGGTCAGAAACATGATAAGCATACAAGACTTGGTTTCTATATGCGATCGTTTCTATTTTGTATTAGGTTGTCGATTAGTTGACTATCGAGTTTGACCAATTTAATTAGATGTATATGTAAGCATCACATATTGAAACAGTTTGAGATCCCTTGGGGAGGACTTATTCATATGGATCGTCTCTTACTTTAAGAAGTATATATGTACATGAGATCCCCTGAGGTGGATTACTTTATGTCGTTCATTTACTTCTTAAAGAATCAAAATTGATTTAATCTAAAATTCACCGATTTAGTTTTAAAGTGCCTGGGATCGAATAAGTGTGTTACATATCGAAAACCACTTCAAAACTAATATGTGAGCTTCATTTTGGAAGTGGATGTGGAGTGGAATGCCATAGAGTTGAACTGTCTATCCTAAGGTTAAGTCCAAGAGAGAGGTCAGCATTAGCATTCGTCAAATGACTTATGATGGGATCCATGTAGAGATTTATGAGCTGTTCGAGGTGCTAGAATCCATGGAGAGGTTTGAGATCTGTTCGAGTAAAGAAGCTTGTGTGTTGAAATGCTGAACAAGACTTCACCATAAAGTAGAGTAGAATGCATAGCCAAGGGGTTTAGCTAATCTAAGAGGGCACATCAACATCAAATATCTAGATATTCTTTCGACTGAGGTGCATGAGAGTTGATGGTATTCGGTATCACGTGTTCATGCAAGGACTAGCTATTTTTACCTTTGTGTCATACTTTATCTAGAGATATGTGTGGTTTTGGAAGGTACTTTATAACCCTTCTATAGGAGGCTGGCTTTGGTTTACTGAGAAGACCTCCATAGAAATCTATATGCGAACGTACCTTAGCGGTTTTAGCGATACTTTTAATATTTTTGTTTTGAGAGATGCAAGCAACACAACCATTTTCTTATTTATATTCTATACCCTAGACACTATCTATTTTATCACCATATGTACTTATTAGATGGCTTGGTTCTTTTGAGGGGATACCTTTTCCAGTGGTTTAGGTGGTCTCGAAAGATATTGCTATATGTAACACATGTTTCTTGAGTTTTTCAAACAAGAAATTTGTCCGACTCATGATTTTATTTTCCCTTAATTCCTCGAGTGCACTACCGATCAATTTGAGAAAGGTAGGTTTTAGCTGGATATTCTTTAGAGCTCAAGGATTCGAGCTAGATGTTTTCACCTCCTATAGCATTCTTATTCCCCTTGCGTCACTATTGTGTATGATTAGCAATTTTGAAGATAGGTTTTCATTACTCTTCAGGCCGATGACAGTACTTAAGATTCAAACTCTGAAACGATGTGTATCTTAGGGTTACACTTTATATTGTCCTTTTGATATTATATGTTGTTTTTCCGCTATGAGGTTATGATTTGTGTTCTTTCTTCCTTGTTCCTTTTATTTTTATTTTTATCTTTATTTACCCTAACAATATTTCTTTCCGGCACTTTGGTGCTCAGTATATGAATACTGTGGATGCATTAGTATTGACATTTAGCGGTCGAAAAGGCTGGTCATTGCAATTTAATATTGTGATAATTTGCTTACGGTTACAACTCCTTATAATTTACTTAAAGATTTTTTATTAAATATATTTAAACTAATCATTTAATTAATATATCACAATACAAAATATATATATATATATAATAGAATGAAAACACTTTCTATTGTAACGACCCGGAATTTTCGATCCTGAGAATTCCAGATAGTTAGGAAAAGAAGAAAAGAGATAGAAGAAGAAACAGAAATGAAACACAGAATCTCACATTCGCAGCGGATAAAAATATAATATCAAATAAAAATAACAGTTATACAAAGGAAAACTGTATCAGTTAATTTACATTAATACATCAGAGTTACAACATTTACAGAAACACTGGATAGTTAAAATCAACATGTCCCGGATAAATATCTCACAGCGGAATACTCTATACGTTCCTGCCATCCAGCTCGCCACCTGAGCTCGAGAACATCCTTACCTGAAAATCTGTAATACTCGGTCTGACTTGAGCATTACATCAAAGTAACACCCGGGTCAGGCTGGAAACTAGCGTGAGTAAACCTATGTAATTTGAAATACCAAGCTTTAAACATAATTGGAATCCTGGGTAACTCGAACCTTACTCCGAGTTCATAACTGGTTATGGTCAACACTTATTTCACAAATCAATTCCTAATTAACTTTACTTAGTTTCAAAGGTCCATATTATTCCATTCCAGCCTATTTATCTCACATATCAAATCTATATAGAATTGTTGTGGATTACAAATCGAAGTGGTTTCGGATATTACTGATACCCGCCCTGGTCTCTTCGAATTTAATATCATTTCCAATCCAAGTTGTTAAGTTTTTAAACAATATAATTCATATTCAGAATATCATACCACCCAACAATTCAACTTAGATAGGTAACCCACATTACCACAGTTCAACCCATTCATATCACAGCACGTATCAATCGCAAATCAACAATTCAAGTCATCAAATATCATTCAACCATCCATAAGCAAAATTTATTAGATATATAATTCCTAATTAATTTAATTCAATCTTCAATTAAATTAATCACCACTTTTAATCACTTGGATTATCTTAATCCTGCTTACTTAACATTAATTAATTACAACACAATTAATTAATCATTCTTGAATCATCCATCTAAATTAATCATCCTTGATTAATTATTTTTTAATTACATTAAGTAATTAATTTCACAAAACATTTATCCCTAATTAATTACTCACATTAATTATTCGATAATCACTCACACTGATTAATTATCCTTTAATTAATCACACTCATTTATTAACTAATCCTTAATTAATTTCCTTAATTTATCAATCCTTTCAAATCATTGCTTAATTAACATTAATTAATTTCAAATTTCCAAAATTGATTTACCCCAAAAATCAAAAGCCTTTTCAAATCCAAAGGTTCCAAAAACCTTTTCTCAAAATCATTCTCATAAGATCCTTTATATGTATATTACTTTGAAAATCTTTGAATTATTTCATACTTGTATAAATCCCTTATTATACTATAAATCTTTTCAAAAATCTTTTCTTTTGGCTATAGACTCAACAAGGGGAGTTTATCAAATATATATATAACTTATTTATACCAAATCAAATATTCAAATTCGATTACTCTTTATAAAGTTATTAACCATATTACCTTTCTTTATAAAGTGAACCTTTAATTATAGAAATATCCAATTTCCATTTTATTTCATCATTTATTGTTCAAAATATACTTTTCTATTTCAAAAATCATTTTACAGTTCTTATCCTCAAATTCATTCAAACCCGTATGATGTACGTATACCATCCGTACGCTATATAAATTTGATCGCTCACTCGATCACACAATTTCTCTTCTGAACTAGTATCGTCCACCCGACTTCCTAGTGCGGACTCAGATTGGTTTCTTGATCAGAAACCGTCATTCTTCTTGCATAGCCATAACTATGATAGAGAATATCCAGAACTAATCAGAAATCCATAGCCAGGTTCACCATCGAAAATCGAGTGAAAAATCCCAACTCGCATCGATAACTATCTCGAAATTCTGTGCTCGAATGTGGATCAAATCACTATGCGAATAGAATAATATACACATATCCTACGTATTTATCTTCATTGATTATTAGCTAAATCAATTTCACCTTTCTATTCAATTCCTTTAGATCTTTATTCTTTCATCCACAATTGCCTCAATCCCCATTTGGATTATCACCTCAATTCTTATATCTAATGGATATCTAATCATAAACAGTTTGCACTCTGACCAGCTTAAATTTAGAAAATAGCTTGATAAGTTAAAAAATAGATAAATAGTTGAAAAATAATTACTAATTGTAAAATATATGTAAAATAGTTAAGTAATCGTAAAATAGTTGGAAAATAGTCAAACCGTTATAAAATAGTTAGATAATTGCAAAATAGTTGTAAAATAGTAATAGTTATAAAACAGTTCCAAAAATAATTGTAAAATAAGTATAAAATAGTTTGGCTTTAAAATGAAAGATTGTATAGTAATTAGCTTGGAAAAATAGGTTTATATTAAAACAACTTATTTTGAAAATAAAACTGTTCAACTACCCAATCTCTTATTCCAATCAATTCAATTTCAATTCAGTTTAATCCAATTCAAAATTTTCATTTTGAATTTGAAACTTATCCATCATCAAACACAATTCCAATTAATTCAAATCAAATTCAATTTGAACTAATTCTACTTAAATCCCAACTTAAAACCATCTTAAATTTCATAAATTCGAGTTAAATTTTTAAATGTTGATTTAATACTTTAAATCAAACCAACCTTTGTTTTTAAATTAACAACTTAAACTTTTTTAAAACCATTTAATTCTGGGTCCAAATTTCAAAATTCCATTTTAAATTACCTTTACTTAACTTATTTCAAAGTTCAAATTAGAGTTCAAAACATTTTAAATGACTTAATCTTCAAAATCCAATTTATTATCCAATTCTAACTTCGAAACCAATCCTTAACAAATTTTCAGCAAGCTCATTTCTACAATTAAATCTTTAAATTCAAAGTAGTTTCCCTTTCATTAGTTCAAATCTTATTTTTATTTTATTTTATTTTAGTGATGGATGTATATTACCTCAATCCATTTTCAATTTCCAGATCTCAAACCCATTTTGAGATCATTCATAATTCCCATTTCAAATTTTAAACTTCACATTAATAATCTTCCCACTTATAAGTTCAAAAACTTATCACTTTGGGTTTTCACATCACATTTCAAATAAAAATTTAAAACTCAACACTTAGAGTTTATTTCAAACCATCTTTGATATTATGTATATTCCTCATATATACATATTATTTCCTTTACACACCAAGTTATCCTTAAATTTTAAACCACCTTTGGTCTTAATTCAAAACAAATTATCTTTAAAATTTCTAAACAACTCTTGTTTGAAACATGCCATTTTCATACAAGTACATTGTAAATAAGACTATCATTATTTCTTTTAACATTTTAAAACAAATTCCCAATTTCTAGACTTAGATTTAAAACTTTAAATTATCTTCAATTCTAATTTATAAGTCATACTCACCTAAATGTTTATTTCCCTAAAACATTCCATTTTTGCTTAATCATTAACAACATTTCATTATCAAGATACAACTATCATTTTAGGATAATAACCAAGGTTATCATGTTTGAAAATCAATTTACTATATATTATCTTATTCTGAAAACTCTTCTCCAAATTCAAGATTTTATTTTCAGTTTGAATCCATTTCCAACTTATCTTCAATTTCAATTTTTTTGTATTTCTATTACCACTTAATTCTTATTATTTTATTAGAAAGAAATATTGCTTTATATATCAAAATACAATCTTATATAAAATCATTTATTTTTAAAAGCATTTAAAATCTTTATATAAGAAAATAACAGGTACGCTCTCATACACACACACACACACACACACACACACACACACACACACTCAACTCATTCTAGGGTACCATTGACCCTGTCCTTAATGTGTAAACCCACCAGAGCGAAGGTTCTCGCTTAACCTTCAGCTCTGTTAACAAATGTAACTACCTGGAATTTTCGATCCCGAAAATTCCAGATAGTTAGAAAAAGAAGAAAAGAGATAGAAGAAGAAATAGAAATGAAACATAGAATCTCACATTCGCAGCGGATCAAAATATAATATCAAATAAAATAACAGTTATATAAAAGAAAACTATATCGGTTAATTTACATTAGTACATCAGAGTTACAACATTTACACAAACACTGGACAGTTAAAATCAATAGTCCTAGATAAACAAATGTCTCACAGTGGATACTCTATATGTTCCTGCCATCCAGCTCGCCACCTGAGCTCCAGAACGCTCTTACCTAAAAATCTGTAATACTCGGTCTGACCCGAGCATTACATCAAAGTGACACCCGGGTCAGGCTGGAAACCAGCGTGAGTAAACCTATGTAGTTTGAAATACTAAGCTTGAAACATAATTAAAATCCCAGGTAACTTGTACCTTACTCCGAGTTCATAACTGGTTATGATCAACACTTATTTTAGAAATCAATCCCTAATCAACTTTACTTAGTTTCAAAGGTCCATGTTATTCCATTCCAACCTATTTATCTCACATATCGAACCTATATAGAATTATTGTAGATAACAAATCAAAGTGGTTTCGGGAATTACTGGTACCCGACCCCGGTCTCTTCGAATTCAATATCATTTCCAATCCAAGTTTTTATGTTTTTAAACAATATAATTCACAGAATATCATATCACCCAACAATTCAACTTAGATAGTAATCCATGTTATCACAGTTCACCCCATCCATATCACAGCACATCTCAATCGCAAATCAACAATTCAAGTTATCAAATATCATTCAACTATCCATAAGCAAGAATTATTAAATATATAATTCCTAATTAATTTAATTTAATCTTCAATTAAATTAATCACAGATTTTAGTCACTTGGATTATCTTAATCCTGCTTACTTAACATTAATTACAACACAATTAATTATTCATTCTTAAATCATCCATCTTAACTAATCATCCTTGATTAATTATTCTTTAATTACATTAAGTATTTAATTTCACAAATTAATTACCCTTTACTCATTCATTTTAATTACATTTATGCCCAATTAATTGCTCACATTAATTATCCGATAATCACTCACATTGATTAATTATCCTTTAATTAATCAGACTCGTTTATTAACTAAATCCTTGATTAATTTCCTTAATTAATCAATCCTTAATTAACTTCGCTAAATAATTAATCCTTAATTACCTCCATTAACTAATTTCCCATTGGTGAAGTATCCTTAATTAAATAACCCTTAATTTTTAATTAATTTAACCTTGAATTACTGCTTAATTAAAGAATTTATCCTTTAATTTCTTATGTTAAGTCATTATCATTTGAGTAATTAATCTTTAATTACTTACATTAATTGATCACTAATTACCAATTAACTAATCTCCAATTAATTAATTTATAACCCTGAATTATTAATTAATTAGTTCCTAATCATTAATTAATTAACTTCCTTTAATTACTTCATTAATTTAATTAATCACTAATTATCAAAGACCTTAATTAACTTTAAGATAACCCATTTACCTTTATTAATTGCTTAGTTATGATTAACACATAAATTTAAAACATTTTACCTTTTAATAAACTGCTTAATTACATATTTCATTTAAGTTTGAAAATAACTTTAGAATCTAACTTAATAGATTTAAGTTAAACAAAACATACCACTTTTCTTAAAAACCAAATATTTAAAACATAAATTATAAAGAAAATTTGATTTATGTTTAAAATCTTAAAAACTTGCTTTTATAGAACATTAAATTTTTATTATCATTTACTTCGGGCCCAACCAGGTATACACTCGAATCCAGACCCGAGTACTTCTCTTTTTTATTTTTTTACTTATATTTAGTTTGAACTTAAAATATGGAAAACAAAACACACAGGTGGAAAACTCGAAGCCCAATTCGAGCCACAATGCCTCTTCCCCGAGCCCTTACCTGAGTTACCTCCTTCACTACCCGAGCTCAGCAGCACAGATACGCGACGACTCTATGCACGTGCACACGTCGCCAGTCGCCGCTCCGATCGTCGACATCTTCGCCGTGAGTCAACCCCAGCCTCCTCACCCGATTTCGACCATCAGTGCTTCGGTTCGAACTCGAAAACAAGATCGATTCATAGTGAACCTAAACCCATAATGAACCATCACCAAAAAAACTTTACCAAGCCACCACCTCCGGCCACAAAAAGCATCATCACTCCGATCATCACTTCGCCATAGGCCTACGCCCCAAACCCCCCTCCTGCGATCAAACCCGAAGCACCCACATCAGAGAAAACGTTCGAGAACGCTGACGCACCCAACAGGCAAAGAAAACCTTAGATCACCCTCCACCTGCCACCACGATTGATTATAAGGTTTCTGACTATTTTTCCATCGATCGCCAATCGACTAGCAACCTTATACCCAAACCCCGATGAACAGAATCACGAGATCGTCGGCATTCGAAGAAAGTATCAAATCTGATCAACCCATAATTCCTCAACATAAACAAGCTTAAAAATCTCAAAACCCACATCAAAAATCATGGTTTTCCATCACAAATCTAATTATACAATCAAATCTTGAGAAATTACAAATCAAAATTTTGCCTTGAATTAACCTTTCACTATATTTCTACTTTTCCAGTTAATTATTTTCTAAATGAAATAAAAAATAATTTTAAAGTTTAAATCTTGTTAATTCAAACATGATTTGTTTATACATCACAACCTATAAGAGAATAGAGAAGATATTTTGAATTTTTGGGACTTATCTTGCCTGTTGCATCAAGAACAGAGCCTTACATATCTATACTCGGTCATGCACAAAACAAATCATTTATATATACATAAACATGCAAGCATTTTGTACAATCATTTATCATTTTCACAACATTATATTAGCATTAATCTTAAGCATCAAAGTTTAAACAGATCTAGTTTAAAAATATTAGTTTACTTACCTGTAGAAGATAACAGAGGACAGGCTTTTTGAAATTTTGAAATATGTTCTTGTATTTAAAACTGAAACTTGGTTTACTTTGGTTTGCATGGATCTTGAATCTTCTTGCGCTGCTCTGAACTTGATTGTTATTAGCTGAAGCTTGTTTGATTCTAGTTCGATTACCATGTTTTGGATTATTGTTGAGTTCCTTTGATTTTGACTTTGTTTACTTGATTTTGTTATAGATTTCTTCTTGTTTCTCAGTTTAGTTTTGGAAAAATATATCAGAGAATGAAATGAAGGAAAGAATTGAAAATGTTAATATAAGCTATTCTATTTTTTTAATAATTGTTTTTAAAATAAAAAGAAAACGGGACACTTGTCATTATTTTTATCTAATTTGTTAACACTTGTTAATTAGATAATGTTATTAGCCAACATGTGTATTAATAGATTTTAAATTTAGTTATATATATTTATAAATGTCTTTAATATGTATTGTTTTAAATTTCTCTTTATTTATTTATTTATGTAATTTTAAAAGATAATAATATAAAATCCATTTACACACTTAAAAATAATTATACTAGTTTAATATGTTATTAATTTATATTTATAAAACCTTTAAAGGCAATGATATAAAACTAATCATATATACATATTATTTTAAACTCAATTTCTTTTTAAAATATTTACACTTGAAATTTAAAATTCAAATTCTTCTTTTTTAAAATCTTTTTTAAATTTCACTTATATAAATCCAAATTAAT
This sequence comes from Allium cepa, assembly GCA_030765085.1. Classification (NCBI taxonomy): domain Eukaryota; kingdom Viridiplantae; phylum Streptophyta; class Magnoliopsida; order Asparagales; family Amaryllidaceae; genus Allium; species Allium cepa. The sequence goes on along the minus strand of CM060934.1, from coordinate 602,382,373 downwards.
ACTTATTTTATTTGCTATAGGAAAAAGAATACATTTTTAAATTATTAAAGAAGATTATTACATTATTTATTTGCCTAGAAATTTACGGGATATCACATCTATTTTGAGTGAAATTTTATTACGGAGTAGATAGTTTTTACTGGATTACAAAATTTCCTTCAGGGCATATATCATACTTATTGAAAACACGACTTGGTAAGCTATTAAAAACATGAATGGTTTTTAACCAAAAATATTAGACCGTGATAGAATTGTAAGCTAGTGTAAAAGTGATTTGTTGTTCAATAAAGTAATATCTTTTTAACTGAGTATCCCATTATTATTTATTTCTTTCAAAATTGTAACGCAGATTCTAGATAGATTCAACAATGATCTTTTTAACTTCTTGTCAAATTAATTATTCTTTATACCATCTTATTAAGACAATTCATTCTCATATCATTAATTCATGCCAATTAGACCCAACATAAAAATATTAAACACAATCTTTTTCTCTTATAAAAAAATTACATCTAAATGTTGATATTTAATATTTTTTAACCGTAACTTAACCAAGATTGTTGGAATATTCATAGAAATTAATCTATGCATGGGAAAATCAATAAACTGAAAATCTAATTTTATTTAATCTGACAAACATCATACTAAAATTTCAAAGAATTTAGATCTCGTTAGTGATGGTTTAAATTAAAAACCCCTACTTTTACTTCGTAACTTCGCATGTGCTTCACCAAATTCGTTACCATGGTTATATATCAAAATATCATAGATAATAATTATTTACAAACTATTTGTATAAAGATGAAAATATAGTGGGCATAATATTACTCACTTAAATGAAGAAACCTTGTTTGAAAATCCTTTTTTCCTTTAAAAAGTGTAAACTTGATTCGACTTTCCGTTATTCCTTCAAAAATGGAGGCCAAAGCTTGATCTTTATGTTTTTTTTGTTTTGAAAAATGTAAAATGTGGGGGATGGACTATTTAATTAGTTATAAGAGTATGTGCCTTGGGATAAAACTTTGGCCTTAACCTATTAACCCTCTAACCTCATATTACACTAAACCCACACCGTGTCATTGTTTACAGAATTATTATTATGGTCGAAATTAACTTATTTACTATAATAGTATCATGTTTGGATCACTTCAAAATAAGGATGTTAAGATTTCCATCCTGGAGATTTGAACACGATGTACAAATATATGCAAATTATACAATCAAAATCAACGCACTAGCTACCTCTAATATAAAGTTAACATAATGTATAGTTTGTATACAGACGCATACAAAGATACTAGTGTTACCACTAGCCATAATAAAAAATCATAATGGATCTTAGCTATATGAAAACCAAACATCAAACAAACATAAATGAAAATTTGTAATCCAATCCTCCACTTCCCATATAACATTGTTAGGGTCATCATTCCAATGGATGCAAACAAGCCTAATAGCTTTGTAATTTTTAACACTTAAGTGTCATGACCTACTATTCCTTTTGGCCTACACACATAGGTGAGTCCTAGTTCAATTGAATTTTTTTCAATTGCTCTCACTCTAACTATTCAGGATCATGCATACCTTTCTTCGTATGCGAAATGTAAAACCATTATAAACACTCACTAAACTACTCGATAACTCTACTCTATAAGAAAATTTGCCGATCCTCTCTATAATAAGGAATCACCTTATATACCTAGGAGTCAATCTCCACTATTTTCTAAAGCACATAACATTTCTCATGGGTAAAACTTCCACGAAGATCATGGTTCCAAATCCAAATTCCAATTACTTACATTTCTTGCCAGTATAAATCTTTTTCCATGAATGGACAGTCTTCATCCTTTGTAGGATCAACTCCATCTTCTGAATAGAATCTCTTATCAAATATGTGTAAATATGTGTGGAATAAGGTTCATCGATAGCAGAGTAAAAGAGTAAATAAATTATCTTTTTATTTGCACTAGATCTTATTTTATGTTTACATGAATAATGTATTTCACTAAATCATATTTAGTGATTATCTATAAAGGATCTTAGTATTTTATTTTTGTATAATTAATTTATATTAAAATATTTGCTTTTTCATACAATGACTTATCTTTACTAAATGTTTAATCCGATGTTATTTTATTTTACTTCAGTTTAATTTTTTATTTTAATTTATGATATTTTCGCATTCATAATTCAAACATGGCAAGTATTATAAATATGACAAAGCAATTTAGGATGTGCATAAATAAGTAGATGTCACATGTTAATAAATAATCTTTGGGATATATGGTTATTATATATTGTAATTTTTGAAGAGATGATACTTTTAGCGTAGAAAGGATCATAAATGTGATCTGAGACAAATATATATATATATATATGTGTGTGTGTGTGTGTGTGTGTATGTAGTATGTATGTATGTATTTATGTATTAAAATTTTTGACCATTAATTAATTTAATATATTATTTTATGTTAGATATCATATATATGTGTGTGTGTGTGTGTGTGTATAATATATTTGGTTCTAAAATTATTAAAAATATATATAATTTAGTGCTAAAACACACGTGTGTGTGTGTGCGTATATATTGGAAAATACGTTGTTTTACAATTTTAGTTTCAAATATACATATATATATATATATATTTAATTATTTAACATTATACTTATCCAAATTAAAATTATTTTTTTATTTTTTGAAAACAAAATCCAAAAATAAAATTTTCTTTTATAATTATAATTAAATAAATAAGAATATAATTTAAATGAGAAAAATAAAATTGATTTTTTCATTAGTTGAAAAAATTAGTATACACACACATACATATACAATTAAATAAAAGCTGAAATTTACCCTTTCGTGTGTGTATTAAAACATGTCCAAGCTGAGAATTTTTTGAAACATTAAATATATATATATTATGTATATATATATAAACTAAAACCTATTTATAAATATTTAGTGTAATCTTGAAAAATTACGTTTTTTTTTAATGGTCAAAAGTGTGTAGAAGAAGATGGATGAATTAATAAATTAATATATGTATGTGTAAATAAAAAATGTACCTTTTTATGACCGTGTCGGTTGTCGATATCTTATTTGTTAATAATCTCCTCTCCAAATTCCAAGTTCTTTTTCCTTGGCTATAGGTTACAAGTATGTCTTTGGGCTTCATCAATTTGTATCAATGGAGGCTGGGGTTTTCTTTGTTTTTTATGTTTAAAAAATAAAGAAAGAAGGATATTCAGTTAATTATATACTCAAAATTTCATATTACAAAACCATTCAAATATCAAAACCTTATTCTAAGCAAGGCCAACCCCCTCTCTTTATGAGGTTTATGGGCTTTAGGTCTACTTAATTAATTAATTAATTTTGCATTTAAATTTAATTCATTCATTTAAGCCCATATTATAATGAAACCAACATATGACAATTATACATCGTTTTAATTAATTTTGTAGCTTCAAATAATTAACTAAAATGACATAAAAATTCAATACAACATTTGTATTACTTTCATTATTAATTTATAACATTTATAAATCGATTCAAATTGGTTGAACTCAAAAATTAGCTAACAGCATAGTTGTGTTGACTCCCTAGTGTGAATTTGAATCTTAAAAAATATTTAAACAATTTTAATACCGAAGCTTGTATGGACTTTGCTAAAGCATGTTATTTGGCACATATTCAGTCTCTTATAGATTATTTCGATGAAATCCAATTTCTACTTTATATTAAGCTACACTTTGTAAGGATATTTTGCACACATATTCTTTTCGACATCACTTAGATATCTAGAGTTTGGTCATTTGCTAAAATAACTCTAATAACGTCTGTAGTGAATTGCGTATTTGCGTAGAGTACATTAAAGCCATTGGTTCAATTCGAAAACATTTATCAATTAAGCAATTTATTCTAGCCAGAATTTTGTCTTTAAGTCGACTATCAATTCAGGTGGTACTAACCTTCTACAAAAAGGGAGACAAGTCCTCTCCTGGGCAGTGTTTCAGTATAAGTACTTTGATGTATAATCAGAGTACAGTCTAGTTGCTTAAGACCATAATACCCTTAAGTCTGAAAACTACTACATGTTACATGGAATCTTTAATTATGACTTAGTTATATCGACAAGTACAAGACTCCCGTTGAGTTGTTATGTAATTATTCCAAAAAACCATAAGTGTATAACCATTTAGTTCCCCTAACGGTCATGAGTAATTCACTATCCATTATATAGAGAGCATTACCTAAACTAGTCTTAATATACATATTAATATCTTTTTCTCGATACATCTTGACTAGGGACATTTGAGGAAGAAGTATTTAAATATTGATTCAATACTCATGGTTATGGACACATTCACAACTACAATGTATAAAATTATTTTCCTTAAATTTTTTGACTTATATATATTCAACGCACACATAGCATATTACTAATATCCGATATAACAATATAAATAATAGAAAAAGGAATGGAAGGTTTTTATCGAGAGTAGGTAGATAAGTTCTCATCAATTCTATTTTGTTGCACTTCCGATTTATTAGATGTCTATGCATCTTTTTCCAGAATGGGTGATCAATAAAATTGATAAAAATAGAAGGGATTTTTATGGAGTGGTGATAATCCTAGCAGTAGTCTAAAATGTTTAGTTATTTAGGAAACCGTTTGTAATCGAAAAAGAAGGAAGGACTAGGTATCATTAATTTACGAAACATGAATTTTTCTTTATTAGGGAAGAGGTTGTGGAAATTTAATGATATAAATGATAATTCTATTTGGAAAGAAATTGTTTCTAAGTATTATTATAATGGTAATAATAACTTATACCAAATTACACCTTCGTTAACAATAATTTGTCTAATTTTTGGAAAACAATTTTAAAATGCCATGATATTAATAACCTTCATACTAATATGATTGTTCATTCAAGAAATAATTCTACATTTTGGCATGATCATTGGTTATCAGCCATTCCTCTTAGGTATGAATTTAAAGAACTTTTAGAAATATGTAACTTTAGAAATGCTTTAATTAAAGATGTTTTTTCTCAGGATAATGAACACCCTTGGAATTTTAGTTATAACAGAATCTTGAAGGTACAACTCTTAGAAAATTTTCTTTGTTATGTGCAAGATTGAATTTATATAATACTGATAGCGAAAATGATATTATTAACTGGGAATGGGATAAAAGTAAGAAATTCACTTCTAATTCATTGTATAAATTTCTTAATTTCTCGGGCATTACTAATAACTCTTTTGATCTTATTTGGAAAGCAAATGCACCTTCAAAAGCTAAGATTTATATGTGGTTAGTTATGCATGAAAAGCTAAATACCATTGGACTTTTAAAAAGAAAGAATTTGCCAATTGATCTAGTAAATGCACTTTTTGTAGTTTATATTTTGAAAATATTAATCACATATATTACAAGTATAAGGATACTTGCTACATTCTTAATAATACTCTTAAAATCTTTAATTTTATTCTTACAACTAAAGTTACTGATTGTGATTTTTATTGGAATAACTTAAGATGTAAGTTTAAAAAGAGAAATAGATTTTTACTAGATACTCTATTCACCATAATATGTCGGTATATTTGGTTTGAGAGAAACCAAAGGCTACTTAATAATAAAAATAGTTATATTAATAGATTGATAATAACAATAGCATCATTTTATTTCAATTGGATCTCAAATCCAAAATATAGTTTTGCTAAAAATAATTATTTTAATGAATATCTTAATAAGGTTAGGAAAAGCAATGAATTATTTGAGCCCAAAAAAAATATTTTTATTATTAATAACTACAGCATTAGCATTTATTCAAATTCGAATGAAATTTTACTGATCATCATAATGTTCTTTTGATCAAAGGAGCTTAATCTTAATGTATATGCCTCTTGATTTCGTGATCATTATCTCATAACATATATGCAGGTGTAGATGTTGTATAATGAGTTTGAAACTTTTATTAACATAACTATCATTATAGTCTATTTGTTGTTTTATAGTTTAATTCTAGTTTTATTACTCTTATTTCATTAATGCATATATATGTATATAATTTTATTCATATACATATATGTGTATTGTTCTCATATTTTTGTTTAGTTCCCTCTTCATGTACAAGTTTAGGCTATAAATGGTACTAGAATGTTATTCGCAGGGTTTCAAGGTTGTTGTTGCCAAGGTTGAAGAATGCAGTTTGTAGGATTGTTGATAGGAGGGATTTCTTATTTTAGTTCTAGATCATCTGTGTCTTGCTGTAAGGTGTTCATTCTATAGTGGACCCGCTTATTGATCTTATTTGTTCTCTCGGATACACCATGGTTCATATTGGGTACTTCTAACACTTCATTATTCGACAGTGGCCTACTTGGAGTTCGATACTGAGGTGTAACGGGCGGTGGCATTCCGAAGCTCATTCAAGAAGTTACCCGATGTTTTATCCTTAGTTTTCTTTGTTATGATTTATTACTTGCCTGGCATGTTGGCAGCTCCTTTACTATCAGTGAGACACACGCACACACACATATGTGTGCTTTCCTCTACTTTAGAGATTCATACATTTCACTCAAAAAAATAATAGAAAATAAAACTTGAAGCATACTTCATTTTGAGCAAGATTCTCTATAAGAGTTAAGTAAAATAATCAAATTACATAATTGCGCCTAAGGCACAACCATAACTCTATAAATCTGGGCCAAGAACGATTTAATCACCTATCACTAACCAACGTACTAGTAACTTGCATGGTCTACCAAAAGGTACCTCAAATGACATCATTACAATGCTCGACTAATAATTATTGTTATAGACAAACTCTATGAGATGCAAGTAATCTTTCCAAGACTCTCTAAAATCTAGCAAGCTATTATCAAATCTTCTAAGACTCAACGTCCCTTTCTATTTAATCATCATTTATAGGTGGTAAGCCATGCTCAAATTCAAATCTATGCCCAAAATATACTGCAAACTTTTCTAGAGCTCACTAGTAGATCTTGGTCACTAGCAATGTTGCAAGGGATTCCATGTAGTCTTTTGATACACTTCACATATAACTTTTCCAAAATAGCAGCCATTCTAATCAACTTAAATAGATCAAAGTGAATGGTCTTAATTAGTTTATCACTAACTACCCACAACCTATTATTACTTAGGGAATCCATTTATGAAATCCATAGAAAATAAATCCTACTTCAGTGTTAATATTTCTAAAGGTTGAAGCAATCCACTTGTCTTCTAATGATCAGCTTTATGTTGACAAATATAGTATCGCTTAACACATTCATTCACCAACTTTCCTGTTATTCCTTTTTTGAACCAAGAAATATCTCAATGAATTAGAACCAATAAATGTTCATAAAATAGACCAGAAGTTTAGAAGTGCAAATCTAGAAACTAGATTTAGGATGAAGTCCAAAGAATCGGTGTAGAACCTTGCTTACACTAGAAGCTAATTAGCCATTCTTTTGACAAGTCAACTGGTGAAAAGAAAAAAGGTAAATTACAAGTGGAAGTCACAACTCAGTACCGAATCATGCTTCTCAACATGGTAGCTAGTCAGGAATAATGAGTTGACACAATGGTTTCAAGAAAATGAAGCCAAAAACAAAGAAAAGAACTTGAAGTGGAAAATCCCATAACTCGACATCAAATTGTGAATCACAACTCGGTATCGAGTCGATAATCGAGTGTTGATCTGGCCATGATCTTCACTTGGAGCGTCCCGCCAACATGGTGAACGTGAGGAGAAAGTTTCGAATCTTATTTCATTACTCTTTGTCTATAAATAGGAGGAGGACTGCACTAGACGTGGATCTTTTTTTTTTTACTTTTTGAATTAATTGATTCTACCCTAACACTCTATTGGATTCCTACCCGAGTTGTAAGAAACTGAGTTGTATAATCACTCTTATAAAAGAAAGAGAGGATCGCTAACAAAGTTTACACTAAATGTAGACTATTGATTTTGGCTGAACCACTATAAATATTATGTATTCTACCTTATTTTAATTTCTTGTTCCTATAATCATCACTTATTAATTGATTCAGTGTTTGTCATATTTTTGGTGTAAACATTTTGGTGCCTTCATTGAAAGGTTTTAAAGTTCTCGCCTATTGATCTATCTTGAAACTTTGTATTTGAGCCATCAACAAGCTAAACTAGAAAGTTATTATTGGAATTTTCTTGATTTCAAAGAATTCATAGAAGAATTTTGGCAGCTAGGAAGGATAAAGAGAAGTTGACCACCTTAAGACACACCAATGAAGCTGAGAATTAAGACCCTCAACATGGAGAAGGTTCACATCAACCCGCTTCTGCTAAAGTTTGATGTGCATCAGAATTGGTGTATATAGTGGATTAGGGCCGAATGATGAACCAGATGAATAAGAAGATGCTAGATAATCAAAATGCTATACTGAAGAAGATTGAGAGTTGCCTTCTTTGATGATTCAACTGCTCCAAAGATGAAAGAAGAGTCATAAAGATTCATCATCTCCTAACTAAGAAGTAGAAATTTTTTCTTCATCAAAAAGGAAGAGATGGAAACTAGAAGATAAAAAGGAAAGAAGTTGGGTCATCGAACATAGGACGTGGAAAAAGCCCATGTTGACAAATCTTAACTTGGCACCGAGCCATCACACTTCAGTACCGAGTTGAGAAACCGAGTGATGATAGATGGGTAAGATGGTGAAATTTGAGAGGAGGTTGATATTGGTATTGAGCAAGTTATTGGCGGTCAGACTGATAGTGTTCAAACAAATGCCACTGAACCATCAAAATAAAAAAATAGAGAATGAAGAGTTATATGAATAATTCTCCTAGATATAGGGGAAACCTGACATCATGGAACTAACTAAGAGAGTTTTCAAAGCCAAACACTTAGGGCGGTCCTAGATGATCACCGCTTGGTCGATCCAACTAATTCGAAGTATATAACTGACATATTAAGAAGGCCAGTGAATGAAAAACTGCACAGAAGTAATGATGAATGGGACTCGGGGATCAATAGAATCTCATTTATGGATGATATCTTATGAGAATGTTATCTAAAAAAATTCATTATGCCTATGATTTTGTTATGATAACAGACGCTAGACATCATGTATTGAAGCATGAATGACACAAGGATGGTGCTTGAGTGGAAAACGCGGTGCGTGTAGATGTTTTCCTATATTTCTAGATGGTACGATGTGGTTTACTCAACTCATGTCAAAGTCCATACCTTTGTTCGATCAATTAGAAAGGAAGTTTATAGAGCCGTTCAACCTCTGCACCACTTATCTAAAGGATGTGATGTCCTTGTCGAGCATCTAACCGAGTCCCTAATATGAACAACCCGAAGGAGCATATTGTTTTGATGGCGTTGATCCAAGGAAAACACTGGATAAAATCTTGGTAAATGGCTAAATATCAAAAAACCACCCAATATAGAGCTATTTTATCAAAAGTCCAACCAGTTTTTGCACTTGGAAGAGGCAGACCTGGTTACAGGAAAAGATGGTTTTGGGCCATCAGGTGAATTTGTGCAGAGCAATATTGCTATAAAGCAAATAGGTGAAAGCGTCAAGGAATGTAGCATTTACTATTAGGAATAATAATAATAGTCAGAAAAGAAGGAACAAATGTGCTTGTGGAAAGAACCCAGATTTCAAGAAGTGTCCAAGATATATGAAACCTGAAGATTATACTCCATTGAATGATACTATTTGGAACATTTACTCTGCTAGGAAAGGAATTGAATATTATAAGATTCCGCCTTGGAGGGAGGGAACAAAACAAGAGCAATGCTCAGGGAAGTATTGTCGCTTCCACGAGTTTCTTGGGCACAATACCAGTGAGTGACATCGTCTGTGGGATATAATTGACGACCTAGTCAAAAAAGACCGCAGGAGTATGAAAAGGCCAACAAGTTGGTAGATAGATGGAAAATAGACCAAAGTAGCTGATGGCCCATCAGATCAGGCTGGGTCTAGTGGTGATGGAACTACGTAGACTGAAAAGAGAATTGTGACAAACACTATTACTGGTGGACCTCATGCTCTTGAAAAAAGCTGGAATGAGATGGAAGGTATGGTGCTTTGTTGAAGCATGTTGCCCAAGAGGCTTATTTCGTCGTACAAGGCAAAGCTTCGGCGAAATAGTCTAGACCATGTATGATAATATCATGTTAAGAAACATAGATGTGGATGGGATATAAGCCCTAACGCTTGACCCCTTGGTGAATATGGCCATTGTCGGTCCAGTGATTGTACATCAAGTCCTGATTGATTGTGGGAGTTCTTTTAATATTTTGTTTAAATATTTGATTAGTTGAGGATACATGTAAAGCCATGTAAATCATGTATCTAGGGATTTATTAGAAAGGCTTAAGAGTCTATCGATACGTACTCAACTTATAATTCTTTCTCTAATCGACCGATCCTTGCCAGTTTCAGAATAATTCTTGCCCAATATTTTTAAAGTTAAAGTTCCCCATTGATAATAGGATAGGAGTTTCCCAAGGAGAGTACTATTCTTGAGTGCTACATAGCCAAGCTTATAGAGGTGAAGTGATGCGAAAAAGGAAAGGGTGTAGAGAAGAATCTCTACATTAAGAAAATTGATGCATAACAACCACTGCCTAGGCCCTATCTTGGGAACCATAGTGAATTTCACAATCCTACGGGAGCATGGAAAGAGCCAAAGGATTCAAGAGTGCCGTCGGCTGAGCTGATGATCAACGTACTTGTTAATGAGGTTGTCTTCACTTGGGTCCTAAAGATGGGATTCAGTTTGGTATAATGATAAAGAAGTGATTTGCAGGTTTTCTCCGAGCAAACCTGCATGTGTTTGCCTAAAGTAATTCCAATATATATGGATGCCTGTAGTGACCTACCATTTCGAACCATTCAAATTGACAATCATCCACATATGTCAGACTTGAATTGCTCAAAATAACAGTTTGTTCATTTATATTTGGCAAAAATCAGCATGTACAGTAAATAAAATCAATTATAGAATTACAGACACAGAGTAATATAACAATAAGTAGCGGAATAGATAAGTAGTAGTTCATGAAGCTACTACAATAAACAATAGAGTCTAAAACAAAATACAACAGATATCCAACACATAGTAGTGTCAATACAAAAAATGACAAGTCCGCACAAATCAAGTGAAACAACTGAGAAGATGAACAGATAGAGATAGATCTTCAAGTAAACTCCAAGATCCAAAGGTAAGTCGCAAATGCTGTGACATTCAGTCTAACCCGAGCATAAAGCAAAACACAAAACACTCGAGTCAGGATTAACATTCTTATACCAGTAAATACAACCCAAGTGAAATGACAACTGAAATACAAATAACTTAAAGGATGTTTGGGATTCCCATCCTCTAAGGATCCGTTAAACTATCTACATACATAGTACAATACGCTACATATATAATGTCTATAGTAAAGTAAATTATTAAAATAGCGTTAAGGCTTTACCCATATCCCCATTAACACATTTTTATATATTCCTGTAGCCTATACAGTACCGTAATTCCTTCGTAACTGGAGGGCTATCAAAGGGCACTCCATAGGTACGGTACAAACCAAACTCGTAGAAGGCGTAATAAGGCATGTGACAAGGCACGCGAAGCAATGCCTAGGGTAGGATTCTACCATTTTGCAGAACCGAGACGGTGGTAACGCATAGCAGCCACTACTGTCCACCTCGAGACACACTTGCATATCAAAGGTGAACCCAATCAAGCCATAAAGTAATAGAATGGTATCGAAGAAGCATGCTCGATTGGAGGTGCGACCTCAGTTGGCCTAGGTACAACTCCTATTTTAGTCACATCAAGTTGACTCACGGGAGTCGGGGCTGCGTTAATACCTTATATAGAATCATTCATCAAACCATCCTACTTCATTCTGGATTCTCCAGCACATGCACATTTGTTAAAGTGGTTTACGATATTGACAGAGAGAACGATAATATCTTATCCCAGACTCTTTAACAACCAAATACTTATTTCATACCGTGGTCATTTCATTTCAAATAGTTCATAATTCATATCAAAATATCATATTACCTTCGAAATCATATCACTTTCGAAATCATTATTTCACTTTCAAAATCATATTTTACTTTCAAAATCATTATTTCACTTTCAAAATAAGTCAAACCATTATATCAAAATATTCGCATTTAAATCCATTAAATCTAGATCATAACAGTTCCTACTTAAACAGTTAAAATATTGAAAATAGTATATATATTGAAATAGTTATAAAATAGTTTATATTTAAAAATAGGTTATAGAATAAAAATAGTTTATATATTAATAATAGATTATATATTAAGATTAATATATATACATATATACATATATACATACATACATACATACATACATACATACATACATACATACATACATACATATATATATATCGAAAATAGCTTCAAGTCAGAATTGTTTCTTCCAACTTTATAAATCAATTCAAATCAACGCTAGTTCCACAATTCAATTCAAATCAGTTGCAGCTCAACAACATTAATTAAAAAGGTTGGAAGTTCTATTCAAATTCCCCATTAAACCATTTTAATTTATATCGACTACAAATCCAGGTTTGAACTATCTCTTCAAATGCAATGAGTTTCAAAATTAAATATTCGAACATTTGTAATATAAATTTCATTTATATTTCAACATTCTACGTTAGTTTCAAAATTTGAAAATATTCACTTAATCATTTAATGATCATTTAAATAAAATCCCATATTACAAATTTAGATCAAAATTAAATATTCAATATCAATTTATTTAAAATTAAAAATATTCATTTAATCCTCATTAATCAAAATCAAGTTATCAACTTATAAAATCATACCTTTAAAATCTCAAAATCAATAAGTTTCAAATCAATTTTATTTAAATTCAACAATTAAATTAAATTACAAATCAACTTTAATTTATTTTCCCACTTTTTATTTAATAAAGTTATTATAAAATTCTATTTTAAAATATTAATATAAATTGTAAATAAATATTTAAAACATACTATATATATTATTTAAATTAAATTCTTATTAAATTTTATTACATTAATTATTATTAAATTAAATCTTATTATTATAAATTCTATTTTAAATCTTATCTTATATGTTTTAAAAATAATAAAGTTATAATTAAAATTTTACAATTTACATATAAAAACTCAACCTATAATTTTAAAATTTTCAAAACATATAATTTTAAAAATCTAAAATTTTCATATATATTCAAATTAAAATATCTTTATATTATATTTAATAACCAATAATTATTAAATTCATATATTTCCTTTCAAAACATTGAAAATCATTTTCAAAAAAATTGACCAACGTTGTTCATATATAATTTTCTATCCTATAGTCAAGTGATGCGGATATTTATCATTTCAATCCATAATAATTTAATACTTATGGGTATATATAATTTCAACTCGCAATCCTAAAAAAATCAATAATTGATTGGGTTTATCATTTCAACCTATAACGATTTTCCCTAATTTATAAGATCGTTCGGATATGTATCATTTCAACGCATAGGGATTTCCTAAACTAACAAGGAACTTGTAGTGTGAGAACAATATAATAATAATATAACAAGCATAACATATCAATGATGAGCATATATCATAATTAACAATTTAAAACAGTATATAGAACATGTTATGGTATCATATGTCATAGGTAAACAATTGCAGATAATGGCATATCATATTTAACAATTAAATAACTAACAATTCAAATTTAACAATATATTTCAATCGTCATTTCATGTTAATTAAATTTACTAAATATAAGAATGTTAATCATGAGTGATTGCTCACCTTCTGAGGCTAGAGAAATTTTACAACATGATAAGCTACAAAATTTTGAATTACAAACTATGCAACAAATCCAAAGCAAAGCAAAGTGAAGCTGGCACGATCTTGAACCCGATGGATCATATGAAACAAATATATATAGTTATGTACTTAAAATTCTAGAATTTAAAACGTGTATTTAAATAAAATCTTTATAATATATATTTTTTGAAAATCAATATTAAATTCAAAACACACACACACATATATATTAAAGAAAAATCTTTTTATGTGTATATATATATATATATTTAGAAATCATTATTTCTTAAACACATCAAATAAAATCAAAATATGTATTTTAAAATCAAGATATCCATATATATTTTATTTAAAAATCTATATATACATTTTAAAATAAAAATATTCATATATATATGATATATTATCAAACATATATAAGTATGTACGTATAAGCAAACACATATTAACATCAAACTATCATCATATTTATATTTTTGTCCTCAAAATCACATATTAAAATAATATATATATACACATTTCAAAATCATTATAGGTTAAATACATCTTAAAATTTTAAATAAAACTTTTATATCACCTTTGAAAACAAAAAAACATAATAAAATCTTTAAAATCATTGATCCTTAAACACACTTATTTCCTATCAAAATATATATAAGCAACCAATAATATGCTCATGTATATATATATAAACTGTTATATAAACTGACGTATAACTTACATATATATTATAATTCACAGGACAAAGAGGACATGGCTACAATAGGTGGAAGGTAGTGGTGATAGGCTCCACTCGGTCAGGGTGGTAGACCGAAATGATTTGCAGAGGCTGGCGCTCGAAAAAGGGGCGGTTCATGGGCGAGCTGGAAGCTTGGGTTGACAGCGAGGTAAGAGGCGCATCAGGTGAACAATTGAGGGGACAATAAGTGGATGTGGTTGATCTGGAGGGTGGAAAAAGGAGAGACGCGGCTGTTGCTTTGGAGGGTTTGAGGTGGTCGCCGGCTTGGTGACATGGAGTGGGTGACGGGGTTGATGTCTCGGGTCATTGTTTGTTGATGCATGGGTTTAAGGCGGGATGATGGCAAGCTAAGTGTGTAGCATTAGGGCATTTGCACGGAGATGGAGGGAATTAACATGGGAAGAGGGTCAGAGGTCATGGAGATGGCGGTGGCGATCTACCGTGTCGTGTGCAGGCAAGGCATGGAGATGGGGTGCGCTAGTTATCGAGTTTTGGTAGGAGCAAACTGAGCAGGGTTTGGAGATTTGTAAGATTCAGCCGAAAGAATTTAATCCATATAATAAATATATACTTGTAAGCAAATACATATAACACCATATAATATTTATTTTATTATACATAACAAAGCACAGAAATGAAACAGGAAAGAACATGCAAAAGATGGAGAGAGAAGAGAATAATGGAGAACAGAGTAACAGAGATAAATATTGAATGGTGGAAAATGTAAAAGTCAGGTTTTTGAATTCAAGAAAAATAATAAAGGCTATTTATTCTTATGGGGAAAAGAAATGGACCCAGGAAACTAAAAGGTAAAAAAAGTGAACAAATACGGTTGACCATTTCATGGGTTTCGCAGCGTATCAGACGCCGCATTATAGAAGTGAATATACTACGTAGATCAGCATGACGAGACAAAGAAAAATGGTAAACAGATATCAGCGATACGATCATCCTATCAAAAATTAATATTCCTTGCCAAAATGCTGCTAAACGCCGTAAATAAGATAAACGAAGTTATAGCAATCTAAATTTGGCAAAACGAAATACGACGTCTCACTTAGAAAATGATTTACATTCATTATTACATAAAAATATTCAGACTTCGAAAATATTTTATTTTCATCCATTTAACTGTTTTAAATTGAAATTGAAAATTACACAACATAACTAACCTTCATATTTACCAATAAAAATTTACCTTTTACTATGCTTAAATAGACGTATTCCAAATATCAAATTTTCATTTCAAAAATTTATTATTTATTTTTCACCAAAAAATTTAGTTAATTACGTTATAAAAATAGTTAAAATTTACGAGTCATCACATCGCCAAGGATAATATGCCATATTTTGAATGCGGACCCACGATACCCTGCTATAAAGCAGAATAGACTCGGCCTAAGTCCGATGCGATATTCCATATTGAAAGAAGAAGTGGATAAGCTGAAGGTGAATGACTTTATCCACAATGCTACTACTCAGAATGGGTATCAAATCCTACATTGGTCGAAAAGCCTAATGTAAAGTGATGGACATGCATTGATTATTTGAATCTGAATAAGTCATACCTAAATATAGCTTCCCCTTCCTAATTGTAACGTCCCGATTCTTCGACTTTCGAAAATTCAACATCGATACTCACTTTATCGACTGCCGAGCAATCGAACGACGGAAAACCGAACACTTAGGGTTTTAAGAAAAGAAAACGACAGAAGAAGAGAGAGAAGATAAAAAAATAGAGAGAAAAGAAAATAGAAAATAGAACGGAACGGAAAGAAAACAACAGAACAACATCAAAATCTCATAATCGCAGCGGAACAACATATAATAATAAATGAATAATCTTTACATAAAGAACTATATCAGTTATTACATTTCATTACATCATATCATCAGAGTGTACAACAACAACAACAAACAGTGCAGCGGAAAAGAAATACTATATACTAGTAATATGCCATGCCATCCAGCTTGCCTCTAGCAACTCCAGAATATCCAGAATATCCTGATAAACCTAACTCTTGACTGCCCGTGTGGAAATTGGTGGGCACCCAGAGTTTAGGAAGGAAAACAATAAACTCCGAGTCAGTCATGTGACTGGTGTGGGAACTCAAAACAGTTTATTTATCTTTAAAATCAAAATAGAGGAATATTTTTAAAGTCAATTCGCAATGCTTTTAAAAATGAGACTACCATAAGGCCTCCCGCACACACACACAATGCAAACGCAGAATCGGAGGAGATTTCTCCTTATGATAGTCAAAGATGCTTGATACGCATTAAAAAGACATTTGATATTATTACTAGCGCATAGTGTAGAAAAAAATTCATTTCGAAAGTAGAATATAAATCTTAGCCAACATACGACCATTATCGTATGCCTACTATAGCTACCATCCAAATAGTGGTGACCACCATAAGTGAATGGCAGGTTCTACAACTAATACCGTACAAGATCGTATTGTTTCTTTGGATTTCCAACGAATGATCAGGCCAAGGAACTTCCCATTGCCACATGAGAATGCCTCTGGATGGACATCCCCGAGAACCAAACCGGATCTCTACCAACACAAGGCCGGGTTACCCCTAACTGAGTAACAACTGACCGAATATGCCATCCCCCGGTCCTTTGGGACCTTTCACCCGAGCGCTCGCAATCAATTCACACAATCATAAAGTGTTTTCAACATGAGTAAGTATCTGGGCTCCATACCATGATACCACCCTTTTCCAGAAGGAAATGCACACATCCTAAAGGGCGCTACCCCTCATAACCTTGCTGCATCTTTCCTGTTTTGACCATTCACGGGGTGTGAGGCTCGACGAAGTCACGTCCACAAAACATACTTTATACAAAAGCCATGCCTTGGGTCAACAAATGATCATAGAAATGATCACCAGAATAGACGATCAAACAAACGATCCTATCACAAATAATCAACACAATGATCATTTCACAGCAACACTCAGCATGTCACATTACCAAATTGGGAATATATCGCTGATAACATTCAACTACCTAACCTCTGAGCTCGTACGTCTCAGAGAAGGGTGTTAAGCTAAAAGAATAAATTCTCCGCCACCAACAGAAATATATTTGAAAGAAATCTGCTTTATATCTCAATTTGTAATGTCAGACATACAATCCATACAAGTCTGTTCCGGGATCGAACAAAACCGAAGGCACTTACAAAGAAGTCCTTGCAATCCGGATATTCACAATCCTGATCGGATTCACCATCACATATGGAGAACTCTATACCGGAGCAACTCGTTGCAGAGTCAATCGACAGGTCATCCTATCGCTCTCGCAAATATCCGGTCTTCAACACCGATCTTCAAATGCAATTCATAACGACGTATCACATATTCGAAATGGGTTATACGACCCCATGGTCCTTTCCCGGTTAACCCGAATAGTGAGCGCTTATTCAAAAATAAGTGTGGCATTCAAATTCAAACAAATCACATCAATTACCCATTCAAAGGGAAATAGTGATAGTCGGTTATTGAACTATCAATGGATATGCACAACATCACCAGATTCCAAATAATTTTCCAAATTATTTATTTTCCAAAATATCTTTACAAGATATATTATTTTCAATACTTCAAAAATAAATCAATATTTATTTTTAACAAATTCCACTTTCTTTTATAAATTCCTTAGTGAATTTATAATCCAAATATCTATAAATATTCGATTTCAATTATTCATTTCAATTTATCTTCAAAAAGATAGATTCTCAAAACGTTTCATTTCACATTGGAAAAACATTTCCATACTTACTTATTAAGTAATTCACAATCTTTTATTTTCAACCTTTGGAAAATATTCAATATACTTCAATCGAAATTAAGTATATATTTCATTTTTTTTAAGGAAATCATTCTCTTAAACATATTTATTTGGGCCAAAACGAATGTTACGTAAAACATCGTTACGACAACCCAAAATCACTAGTATAGGGATTTGAAAATAAAATAGATATATAAATCCCAATACTATACAAAACATTTCCTTTCGGAAATCATTTACTATAACAACAGTGTTATAGTCCATCATTTCCTTCTATTCCTCGAAAACGTCTATTCCAACAATCAATGCTGAAATCTATGGTTTCGAATCTCAACACAATTAAAACATCGTTAGATCGTTTTAATTCAATTTAAAATATCACATTCTAAACGTTTTCTTTAACATATTATTCACTATTCAAAAACGTGAATATACTACGTTAACAAATTTCATCCTTTTATTCATTTTATTTCAAAGGATTATTCACAGTCAAAAAACGTGAATATAACTCCATTAATAGGTTTCAACAATTTACTTATTAAAAAAAGTCGTTTGCGAATTTATAAAACAACGTTTATAAATTCCATTTCTATTTATTTTATAACAACTTCCTTTTATAAATTCCTTTATTAACCTATTCACTTTATAACACAATTATAAAACAAAGGTTCATATTATAAGTGAAATACTTATAATTTAATCGTTTGCAAAATCGTTCCTTTGAACTTCATAATTATAAATCTTATAACTTATAAGATTCAATTATTTATCCAAAACCATTCTTTTAATAGCTTTATAAATTTTATAAACCTACTGCTTATAAAACTCCATTTATAACTTCACCGTTTATAATTCCATAAATTTCATTCAATTATGAAATTCATTCACAATTCATTCTAACAATTATAAAAGCTCGTTTTATAATTCCAACATTTTAATTTATAAATATCAATTTATAAATCTTTTAATATAAATCAATTTATATTACTATTTTAAAATGCCTTTAAACTCCTTTATAATCTCCTCATTTTGATTTATAAAATAATCAAATTTTATAAATCCTATATTTAAACTTTTTATAATAAATTCAAAAATCCCGATTAAACTCTTTTATAAAATCATTAACCTCATATTTTCAAAAATGAATCTTTAACTATATTTCTCAAAAATCATAATCTTTATAACATTAAAAATTATATCGTTTATTTATTTAAAATGAATCAATTCCAAAAATATAGTATATTTTCAAAAACCACTTTAAAATCCCAAAATTTGGTCCAATGATGCTACATACCAAATGGCCAATCACGACAACAACGACATCATATATCGTATATGACAGTCCATCAAATATCAAAATATCTGAATTCAAATAAATACTGTTGAGGAATCCAGTTGGATCCCTCCAACCTGTTTTCCTGCATCCACAAACATTAGCACAATACCAATTCCGCTCCAGTACGAAATTATCGCGGTATATGTTTTTATTAAATATTATCCGCTTAATAGACGGCGCAATAGGGTCTCATCCGCTATACAAATGCGGGAAATCAATAACTCCAATATATACATATGCCAATATATATATATATATTGCTATTATATATAATACCAATTTCACTGTTTATGAAATATTCGCGGTATATGTTTTTAATAAATAACATCCGCTTACTAACGGCGCATAATGTCTATTTTAACAATCAATAGATATCAATCCTCATTCAAATATTTTAAATCTAACTATTTAAAATAAAATCGAAACTGATTCGATTGAGTGAGAAGTTCTCACCTTGATTTTATTTCCGTTTTAGCGATTTATTTCGAATAAAATTAAACGGACGTTTAATTTTACCTGAAATTCTCACTAACTCCAAATGACTCCAATTCAATTTCATCACGTAGTGCTCGTCCATATGATTCCAACGCAACTGGTTTCGCGCGTTTTCGACCTCGTATGAAAAAGTTATGAATATTTAAACTTACACGAATTTTATATAACATAAATTACAACTTAATTTAATTTTTTTATAACCTACAACTAACATGGGCCGCTGGATTCGCTTGAGAAAATCAAGGCCGTGCATACACCTCTCCTTCTTCACGTGCAACATTCCCAGTAAATAATCACGCATGCTTGAACCCAACATCACGAGCTAGGGCTCGACTTTGCAACCACTTCGCTCGATAGAAATTTGATCAGGCACCTCCACGTCGAAGGCCGACCCACCCTCCATGCTCGGCCCAAGAACAAGCAAGCTCAGCTGCCCCTCTTTGCCTAGAAACGCGTGCGAACGGCACACCTTTGCCACTCGATTCTGGCGAATCCTAACCTCCGATGATGATCATCGCCGTTGGATGTGGAGTACTTAGAGTGCTCTACGATTCTTCTTGTAATTGGTAATGGATGAGGAGATAAGAGGAGGAGAAGATTGTTGTTTTTCGGCCATTGATGGCTAAGGTGGCGGCTAGCTGAAGATAATTAGGGTTTTGATTATTTTCTTATTTTTTTTTTTGTGAATTTAGGTGTATTTATAGGAAAAAATCGAACACTATTCATCCGGAAATTCCGAACTCCGATTCACGCGCCGTAACCAGCGTTTGTAGGGTCTACCCCGCGTTCCGGACACAATGGAATAGGTTTCGAAAGCTAATTCGATCATCTGTGCGAGTTATGGCTACAAACGATTGATTTAAATTAAACCGATTTAAACGATTTTCTAGGCGTTTTAATTTGTACCGGACAAACGGTAAATCCAATTGACACGAAATTTGAAACCTTACTATAATATCACATTATGGATCCGATGAAACTGGTTTCGTCGAAATCCGAGACTTTTTGAAAAATGGCTATTTTAACTCGCCAAATTAATAATAAAAATAATTCGATGCGTTTCGAGCTGCCACGATCAAACGATAACTCCGAATGCTACGAAAATTGAAATCCGGTAATAACTAACTATTATGGATCCAATGGAACTGGTCTCGTCCAATTCTGAGACTGTTCAAAAATTGACTATTTTTACTAATCGATTTAAATATTAAAATATTCAATTTTCACAAATTAACTTTTAATTCGATTTTAAAAGTTCTAAAATATCATTCTAACTTCAACATGATAAAATAAAATTTTACAAATCATTTTCAATCATATTTAACTCAATTTTCAATTATTTCTATAATTTAACATATCAAATTATCGATTTAATTATTCAATTAAATCCAATTATTCAAAATAAAAATTTATTCGACTTATAATTTCAGTTATTAATATTTAAAATTAATTAAATATTCAAATTTTAATTACTAAAATTTCTGGGTCGTTACAATCTTCCCCACTTAAAAGAATTTCGTCCTCGAAATTATTAAGTAAGAAAAGTTACAGAATAACTTTCCCAAAAATTCCATAGTTAAACTTCTTAGAATAACTTTACTAAGTTTTCAAATCATACTTAGTTATCTTTCAAAAACAATTATTATTGTTTAACTTTCAATTCTAAATCAAAGTTTAGTTTTCAAAATTTTCACAAAAATTCCCAAAATTTTCTAACGCCTTAAATTTTCGAAAAAATTCGCCATAGTCTCCTTTGCGGGGCTCGATCCGAAAAAAAATGACAGTATATATATATCACAAATATACATCTCATCAAGTAATGAGGCATCCCGCAGGGAAAAAGTATAAAAGTACGGTATGTAATCCGAGATATGTACCTTATATTTTATTAGCGAGCATATACGGCTAATATAGCGTGAAAGCGAGCTCCAAATGCGAAGCAAACGCGATCCGCACCTACTAAACACTCAACAAACAACATGAGAATCATGCATATAGACAATAGCATCAATATACAACATATAGCAACATAATAACTATATATGTCAACATAGCAAATGCAATAAAAGCAATATACTCAACCATCAACCAACTAACATCCATAACCAATAAATATTCATTCATGTTCTCATTAATATTCAATGAAATAGGTTTTCAATTTAATCACATTTGATTCATTAACAGTGGATGTTCTTACTAACATTCATTTTCAATTAGTTTATATTCACTAATTCATATTCAAGTTGGTTCACTTCCAAATCAAATTCAATTTTATTCAAGATTCACTTAACTTCAAATTGAATTTTAATTACTTTAGCTTCCAATTTCATTAACACTTAATGAATTATATACAATCAACTAACAACCATATAACAACCAATGTTTATCAATTACTATCAAATTCCTTTGCTTATATTCATTCAATTTGGTTTAACACCTTCACTTTCAATTGGTTTAATTAAATTGATTTCATTCAATCTTTCAACTTCCAATAACATTAGATTTTAATGAATTAACACCTATATTCATTATTTCATATCAACTTAATTTACATTCAATTGATTCATTTAATCCATTCATTCAATTCATTTACAACAGTTGAATTTCATTTATATAACTCAAGTTCATATTCATTTAACTTTATTGATTTACTTTGACACCAATATCAACTTCATTCAACATCACTTAAGTTATACTCCATTTAACTTTAAATTCACTTTTACTTACAACTCATATTCATATATATATCCATATAGTTTCACTTCTTATATATATAAGTTTATTTCACAATTGTAGATCACATTAATTATAATTCAATTCTTATAATTCTTTTTTTTATACAATTATTCTTTTTTATTTAGATTATTCAAACAACTAAACAATCAACTTATATACACTTTAATAATTTTGAAAAATTATTCTTTTATATATAAAAATATAATCAAGGTAAAATTATTTCATTTACCCAATTTAAAACAATATTATGTCGAATTGTTCTATTCAAATGTTTATAAACCCCTTCGGCATAGTTGTCCAGACCGTGCTGACGAAGGTTCATATGCCACTCAATAAACCAATCATCACAATATAAAACAATTTTATATTTTCACTAACAAATACGCTCTCATAGCTATTATTACACTCAACTCATTCTAGAGTACTACTGACTCTATCTCTAACGAGTAATACCCAACAGAACCATGGTTGTCGCTTAACCATATGCTCCGATACCAAATGTAACATCCCGATTCTTCGACTTTCGAAAATTCAACATCGATACTCACTTTATCGACTGCCGAGCAATCGAACGACGGAAAACCGAACACTTAGGGTTTTAAGAAAAAGAAAAAGAAAAAGACAGAAGAAGAGAGAGAAGACAGAAAAATAGAGAGAAAAGAAAATAGAAAATAGAACGGAACGGAAAGAAAACAACAGAACAACATCAGAATCTCATAATCGCAGCGGAACAACATATAATAATAAATGAATAACCTTTAAACAAAGAACTATATCAGTTATTACATTTCATTACATCATATCATCAGAGTGTACAACAACAACAAACAGTGTAGCGGAAAAGAAATACTATATACTAGTAATATGCCATGCCATCCAGCTTGCCTCCAGTAACTCCAGAATATCCAGAATATCCTGATAAACCTAACTCTTGACTGCCCGTGTGGAAATTGGTGGGCACCCAGAGTTTAGGAAGGAAAACAATAAACTCCGAGTCAGTCATGTGACTGGTGTGGGAACTCAAAACAGTTTATTTATCTTTAAAATCAAAATAGAGGAATATTTTTAAAGTCAATTCGCAATGCTTTTAAAAATGAGACTACCATAAGGCCTCCCGCACACACACACAATGCAAACGCAGAATCGGAGGAGATTTCTCCTTATGATAGTCAAAGATGCTTGATACGCATTAAAAAGACATTTGATATTATTACTAGCGCATAGTGTAGAAAAAAATTCATTTCGAAAGTAGAATATAAATCTTAGCCAACATACGACCATTATCGTATGCCTACTATAGCTACCATCCAAACAGTGGTGACCACCATAAGTGAATAGCAGGTTCTACAACTAATACCGTACAAGATCGTATTGTTTCTTTGGATTTCCAACGAATGATCAGGCCAAGGAACTTCCCATTGCCACATGAGAATGCCTCTGGATGGACATCCCCGAGAACCAAACCGGATCTCTACCAACACAAGGCCGGGTTACCCCTAACTGAGTAACAACTGACCGAATATGCCATCCCCCGGTCCTTTGGGACCTTTCACCCGAGCGCTCGCAATCAATTCACACAATCATAAAGTGTTTTTGTAACGACCCAGAATTTTTAACAGTTTAATTTGGAAATATTTAATTAATTTTAAATAGTTGAATGATGGTTTGGATTGAATTTTCAATATAACTTTGAATTTAGCGATTAAATTATAAAATTTAATCTATTGAAAGTTGAATAAAAATTTGAATCTTCAATTTTAAGCCAATTTAAAATATTTTAAAGGCTTGTAAAATTCATATTGATAATATTGAAGATAATAGAAGCTTCAAAATTGAAATTGAAAGTGAATTGTTCAGTTTTGAAATTAAATCGTTTGAATCGATATTTGAAAATAACCGTCCGAGGCACAGTCTCGGAATTCGACGAAACCAGTTCCATTGGGTCCGTAATATTGAATTATCCTCGGATTTCAAATTTCGTAATTTTCGGAGTTTATATGTGAGCACACGACGTGTAAACGCATGGAAATTAAATCGAATTTAATTTGAAATTTAAATTTAAAATTATAAATAAACGACAGCATCCTAAAATCACGCCTAAAATCTTGGTTACATCGTGCGACCCATGTTATCATTCCATTTCAAATACTCTCATTCCTCTCTACAGAAAAAAAATGAAAAACAAAAAAATGGCCGCGACATCAAATTGGAAAGGGGGATATCGATCGCGCGTGATTGCGCGTGGAGATGGCAGCGGCACTCGCAATGGCGGTGGAGGCGCGATAGGTCTGGTGCCGCGTAGGGGGAGGCGACGCGATGTGGGCTGTCGCGATTCATGGGGGTCGCGGTCAAATTGTGGAGCCGTGCGATTCGTGGGAGATGGCGACTCGCGAGCATGGAAGCGAGCACGCGCGCGCGTAGGCGAAGGTGAAGGTGGCGCGCGAGATGGAATCGGAGATTGTTGGCGGCGACGATGCTGTAGGGGATGTGCTCGAGCACGATTCGCAAGGGCAGTTAGGGTTTCGTTCAAGCATTTAAACCCGGCTGTAAGTATGTGTTTTTTTTTCTTTCTCAATATTTACAAAAAAATAAATAAAATATATATAGGCAGTTTTGATTTATATATATGTATCGATAAGAATTTTCAATTGAAAAGAAAAAGGGAAATTTAACATGCAGAAGGGTTTTGGAAAAAAATAAAATGTATATAGCAATTTGGATCTTCATTTATATATATATGCAGAAAACTGTTTACAGTAAGTATAAATACGTATGTACATATTTTGAATCCGTAGTTTATTTAAAAAAATAATGTATAAGGGAGAATTAAATCGGTTAAAAGAAAATGTTGTTTAAATTAAGTAGTTAGTTAATAAAATTTATTTAAATAGAAATTAAATTTGTTCGACAAAAATTGAATTTATAAAGAATAGTTTTGAATTTAATTTTTGTTGAATCAAAGTATTAAAAAGAAATTGTTTGAAAGCCAAAAACAATTTATTAAAAAGATTGAAGAAATTTATATAAGCAAAATGTTAGAATTTATTTTAAAAAGAAAATCAGTTTGAATTTTTAATTTTTAGTTTAAAATAAAAATCATTAACTTGAGATGAAATAATTGGTTGAATAAAATTATTAAAGGAATTGGTTTAGAACAAAACCGATGAATTAAAATTATAAAATGAAAAATTTATTATTCAATCTGTTTGAATATTAATAAATTGTGTAAATATTTATACAAGGTATAAATGAAGAAAACAAGTTGAATTGGAAGTGGATTGCAAAATAAAAGCAAAGGTGAGAACTTCTCACTCAAAAGGGATTTTGTTGTTTATTTAAATTTTAAATAGTTAGATTTAAAATTTGTTGATTGAATGATTGAATGCTCGAATGATGATTGTTATATATATATATATATTGGATGTGAATAGACCCTATACGCCGTTAGTAAGCGGAGGTTATTCATTACACACATATACCGCGATATTCCACCTCGAAGTGGAATTGGTATTATATATATATATATAGCAATATATATATTGGCATATGTATATATTGCAGTTGATTGATTTCCCGCATTTGTATAGCGGATGAGACCCTATTGCGCCGTTAGTAAGCGGATATATTTTATAAAAACCCATATACCGCGATATTCCATCTTGAAACGGAATGGTATTGTGCTAATGTCTGTGGATGCAGGGAAACAGGTTGGAGGGATCCAACTGGATTCCTTAAAATTTTGGTTTGATTCATATATTGTGATATTTGATTGTTTATCATGGATGATATATGATATTTGAAAGTCGTGATTGACTATTGATGTGTTGCATCATCGAATCCAAATTTTGAAGTTAAAACAACGATTTTAATTTCTAAAGTGATTTTTGAAAGTATACGATTTATAAATATTTTTTTTTGAATTGATCCATCTTAAATAAACATTATAATTTTAATGTTATAAAAATTATGATTTTTGAGAAATACAGTTAAAAGTTGATTTTTGAAGATATGAGATTAATGATTTTATAAAATAGCTTAAACTGGAATTGCTGAATTTATTATAAAAAGTTTCAAAATAGGATTTATAAAATTGGATTATTTTATAAATCAAATGGTGAAATTATAAAAGAGTTTAAGGACGTTTTAAAAATAGTAATATAAATTGTTTTATATTAAAAGATTTATAAATTGGTATTTATAAATTAAAAATATTAGAAGTGTAAAACGAGCTTTTCTAAGTGTTAGAAAGAATTGTGAATGAATTTCATAAATGAATGAAATTTATAGAATTATAAACAGTGAAGTTATAAATAAATTTTATAAACAGTAGGTTTATAAAATTTGTAAAGTTATTTAAAAGAATAGATTTTGGATAAATAAAAGAATCTTATAAGTTATAAGATTTATAAATTTATGAAGTTTAAAGGAACGATTTTATAAACAAATAAATTATAAGTATTTAACTTATAATATGAAATTTTAGTATATCATTGAGATATGAAATTGAACAGATTTATAAAGGAAATTTATAAAAGGAAGTTATTATAAAATAAATAGAAATAGAATTTATAAACGTTGTTTTATAAATCCGCAACGACTTATTTTGATAAGGAATTGTTGTAATTTGTTAATGGAATTATATTCATGTTTCAGACAGTGAATAATCCTTTAAAATAAAATGAATAGAAGTGATGAAATTTATTAACACGGTATATTCACGTTTTTGAATAGTGAATATTATGTTAAAGAAATTGTTTTGAATGGGAGGTTTTAAATAGAATTAAAACGATCTAAAGATGTTTTAAAATATATTAACTATCGAAACCATAGATTTCAACATTTATTGTTGAAATTGATGTTTTCGAGAAATAGAAGGAAATGGTAGATTATAACACTGTTGTTATAATAAATGATTTCCGAAAGGAAATGTTTTGTATAGTATTGGGATTTATATATCTATTTTAATTTCGAATCCCTATACTAGTGATTTTGGGTTGTCGTAACGATGTTTTACGCAACATTCGTTTTGGCCCAAATAAATATGTTTAAGTGAATGATTTCCTTAAAGAATGAAATATATACTTAATTTCGATTAGGGTATATTAAATATTTTCTAAGTATAGAAAATAAAACGATCTGTGAATTACTTATTTTTAATAAGTATGGAAAAGTTTTTCCAATATTAAGTGAATATTTTGAATTTATCTTTTTGAAGATAAATTGAAAATAAATATTTGAAAACGAATGGAAATCGTATATTCATAAATATTTTGGAATGTAAATTCAATATGGAATTTATAAATGAAATTTGGAAAATGAGTTTAAAAATAAATATTGATTTATTTTTGAAGAATGGAGAATATATATCTTGTAAAGATATTTTTTTTTTTGGAAAATAAATTATTTGGAAAATTATTTGGAATCTGGTGATGTTGGCATATCTATTGATAGTTCAATAACCGACTATCAATATTTACCTTTAAATAGGTATTTGTTGTGATTTGTTTGAAATTGAATGCCACACTTATTTTTTTTTTAAAATAAGCGCTCACTATTCGAGTTAACCGGGAAAGGACCTTGGGGTCGTATAACCCATTCCGAATATGTGATACATCGTTATGAATTGCATTCGAAGATCGGTGTTGAAGACCGGATATTTTTGAAAACGTAAGGGTTTCTTGTTGATTGTCTCTGCACTGGCTGATCCCCGGTATTGAGATCTCCATATGTGATGGGAAATCCGAACGTGATTAGAGATTATTCGGATTGCAAGGACTTCTTTGTAAGTGCCTTCGGTTCTGTTCGAGCCCGGAACAGACTTGTATGGATTGTGTGTCTGACATTACAAATTGAGATGTAAAGCCGATTTCTTTCAAATATATTTCTGTTGGTGGCGGAGAATTTATTCTCTTAGCGTAACACCCTTCTCTGAGACGTACGAGCTTAGAGGTTATATAGTTGAAGGTTATCAGCGATATACTCCCAATTTTGGTAATGTGACATACTGAGTGTTGCTGTAAATGATCATTGTGTTGATTATTTGTGATAGGATCATTTATTTGATCGTCTATCTTGGTGATCATTTCTGTGATCATTTGTTGACCCAAAGCATGGCTTTTGTATAAAGTATGTTTTTGTGGACGTGACTTCGTCGAGCCTCACAAACCGGTAATGGTCGAAACAGGAATTGTGCGGCAAGGTTTCCAGGGATCGCTTCCCTAGGGTATGACCATTCCTTCTGGAAAAGGGTAGTATCATGGTATGGAGCCCAGATACTTACTCATGTTGAAACACTTATTTTTATGGTGTGATGTTGGTTAGAGAGCTCTCGTTTAAAGGTTCCAAAGGACCGGGGGTGGCATATCTGAGGGTTTGTAATATTCCTTGAGAAAAGGGATTCCCGACTTTGTTTACCGGAGAACGGTGGTTCTCGAGGCGTCCTTCCAAAGGCGTTTCCATGTGGCAATGGGAAGTTCCTTGGCCTGACCATTTGTTGGAAAATCCATTCTTCAAATACGAGCATTGTACGGTTTTAGTTGTATAACCTGCTATGGAATATGGCAGTAACCCGTTATTGAACATGCTAGCTATAGTAGGCACAGTTCGAAATGTCTATGCTGGCTAAGATTTATATTCTACTTTCGAAATGAATTTTTTCCTACACTATGCACTAATAATAATATCAAATGTTCTTTTTAAATGCGCATCAAGCATCTTTGACTATCATAAGGAGAAATCTCCTCCGATTCTGCGTTTGCATTGTGTGTGTGCGCGGGTGGCCTTATGGTAGTCTCATTCTTAAAAGCATTGCGAATTGACTTTAAAAATATTCCTCTATTTTTACCTTTAAAGAAAAATAAACTGTTTTGAGTTCTCACACCAGTCACATGACTGACTCGGAGTTTATTGTTTTCCCTTCCTAAACTCTGGGTGCCCACAAATTTTCACACGGGCAGTCAAGAGTTAGGTTTATCAGGATATTCTGGAATTCAGGAGTTGCTGGAGGCAAGCTGGATGGCGTATTACTAGTATATAGTATTTCTTTTCCGCTGTTTAAAATTGTTTGTTTGTTGTTGTACACTCTGATGATTTGATGTAATGTAATATAATGTGATGTAATAACTGATATAGTTGTTTGATTAAAGATTATTCATTTATTATTATATGTTGTTCCGCTGCGAATTGTGAGATTCTGATATTGTTCTGTTGTTTTCAGTTCCGTTCTATTTTCTTTTTCTCTTCTCTCTCTCTTCTTTTTCTTTTCTTCTTTCTTAAACCCATAACTATTCGGTTTTTCGGCAACGAAAAATCGAAAACGTTACATTTGGTATCAGAGCTTATGGTTAAGCGACAACCATGGTTCTGTTGGGTAGTACTCATTAGAGATAGAGTCAGCAGTACTCTAGAATGAGTTTGAGTGTAATAATAGATATGAGCGCGTATTTGTTAGTGAATATTAATTTGTTTTTAAATCGGGTAAATAAGATAATTTTGCCCAAAACTATTTTTGTATAGAAAAGAAATGATTTTCTATGGATTATTATAGTATATGGTTGCATGATTGTTAAGAAGTGATAATATTAAATTGTTATCATTATTATATGGAATTAAATAAGAAATAAGATGGATTGAATTCAAGTAAACTAACTTGATAAATTATTAATTCATGGACTAATGAATTGGAATTTGAATTGGTTAAATTAAAGTTTAATCCTGAGCTAAATTTTAAGATAAATTTGAATTTGTATATAAATTCAAGTAAGTAAAAGGACTAAATTGAAATTCCGTTTGTTAGTAATTAAGTAAATTCGAGGTGAATTGAATATGGAAATTGAAAAATGAAATGAATTAGTAAATGAAACTAATTTAGAATAGTAATATGAATTACTAAATGAAAGTTAATCGTTAGAATTCAATGTTTGGAATTAAGAATTGAATTCGAATGGAATTGAAATTGTGAATTGAATTGAAATGAAAAATTGAATGAAATGAATATGTAACTTCAATAGTGAAGTAAAAATGTATAAGAAGCATATGTTGGAAAATTTTGTAATGAAATGGCAAAATGGTTTGAATATTGTATTTGGATTTGGATGCTACTACTAGCAGGTTATACAGGTGTATAAAAAGAAATGGGATTGGATTTTGATTTTGAAGATAATTTAAATGGCTCGACAAAAAGGTACGTATTTGAATTTCAGTATGAAATTTGATGATTTTCTTCTGCAGCCACTTGGCTTTCTCTTTTCTTTTTGATTCTGAGGGGCCGTGGTGTCATTTTGTAGTCGTACCGAGCTAGCCGCGCAAAGGAGACGCTGGCGAAATTTTTCGAAAATTTAGGGTGTTAGAAAAATTTTGAGAAATTTTGAAAGTTTGAAATTTGAATTTGAATTGTTAGGAAAACAATATTGATTAAAACTTATAAGTGAAGTTGGAAAGCTAGTTGAAATGATAATGAATCTCTAGTAAAAAGATTTGTTTTAGAAAGTTGATAAAACTATTTGGATTGTGAAAAATAATAGACGGGATAAGGGCATTCTTCTTAACTTGTAATTTCGGGACGAAATTCTTTTAAGGGGGAAGATTGTAACGACCCAGAATTTTTAACAGTTTAATTTGGAAATATTTAATTAATTTTAAATAGTTGAATGATGGTTTGGATTGAATTTTCAATATAACTTTGAATTTAGCGATTAAATTATAAAATTTAATCTATTGAAAGTTGAATAAAAATTTGAATCTTCAATTTTAAGCCAATTTAAAATATTTCAAAGGCTTGTAAAATTCATATTGATAATATTGAAGATAATAGAAGCTTCAGAATTGAAATTGAAAGTGAATTGTTCAGTTTTGAAATTAAATCGTTTGAATCGATATATAAAAATAACCGTCCGAGGCACAGTCTCGGAATTCGACGAAACCAGTTCCATTGGGTCCGTAATATTGAATTATCCTCGGATTTCAAATTTCGTAATTTTCGGAGTTTATATGTGAGCACACGACGTGTAAACGCATGGAAATTAAATCGAATTTAATTTGAAATTTAAATTTAAATTTATAAATAAACGACAGCATCCTAAAATCACGCCTAAAATCTTGGTTACATCGTGCGACCCATGTTCTCATTCCATTTCAAATACTCCCATTCCTCTCTACAGAAAAAAAAATGAAAAACAAAAAAATGGCCGCGACATCAAATTGGAAAGGGGGAAATCGACCGCGCGTGATTGCGCGTGGAGATGGCAGCGGCACTCGCAATGGCGGTGGAGGCGCGATGGGTCTGGTGCCGCGTTGGGGGAGGCGACGCGATGTGGGCTGTCGCGATTCATGGGGGTCATGGTCAAATTGTGGAGCCGCGCGATTCGTGGGAGATGGCGACTCGCGAGCATGGAAGCGAGCACGCGCGCGCGTAGGCGAAGGTGAAGGTGGCGCGCGAGATGGAATCGGAGATTGTTGGCGCGACGATGCTGTAGGGGATGTGCTCGAGCACGATTCGCAAGGGCAGTTAGGGTTTCGTTCAAGCATTTAAACCCGGCTGTAAGTATGTGTTTTTTTTTCTTTCTCAATATTTACAAAAAAATAAATAAAATATATATAGGCAGTTTTGATTTATACATATGTATCGATAAGAATTTTCAATTGAAAAGAAAAAGGGAAATTTAACATGCAGAAGGGTTTTGGAAAAAAATAAAATGTATATAGCAATTTGGATCTTCATTTATATATATATGCAGAAAACTATTTACAGTAAGTATAAATACGTATGTACATATTTTTAATCCCTAGTTTATTTAAAAAAATAATGTATAAGGGAGAATTAAATTGGTTAAAAGAAAATGTTGTTTAAATTAAGTAGTTAGTTAATAAAATTTATTTAAATAGAAATTAAATTTGTTCGACAAAAATTGAATTTATAAAGAATAGTTTTGAATTTAATTTTTGTTGAATCAAAGTATTAAAAAGAAATTGTTTGAAAGCCAAAAACAATTTATTAAAAAGATTGAAGAAATTTATATAAGCAAAATGTTAGAATTTATTTTAAAAAGAAAATCAGTTTGAATTTTTAATTTTTAGTTTAAAATAAAAATCATTAACTTGAGATGAAATAATTGGTTGAATAAAATTATTAAAGGAATTGGTTTAGAACAAAACCGATGAATTAAAATTATAAAATGAAAAATTTATTATTCAATCTGTTTGAATATTAATAAATTGTGTAAATATTTATACAAGGTATAAATGAAGAAAACAAGTTGAATTGGAAGTGGATTGCAAAATAAAAGCAAAGGTGAGAACTTCTCACTCAAAAGGGATTTTGTTGTTTATTTAAATTTTAAATAGTTAGATTTAAAATTTGTTGATTGAATGATTGAATGCTCGAATGATGATTGTTATATATATATATATATATATATATATATATATATATATATATATATATATATATATATTGGATGTGAATAGACCCTATACGCCGTTAGTAAGCGGAGGTTATTTATTACACACATATACCGCGATATTCTACCTCGAAGTGGAATTGGTATTATATATATATAGAAATATATATATATTGGCATATGTATATATTGCAGTTGATTGATTTCCCCCATTTGTATAGCGGATGAGACCCTATTGCGCCGTTAGTAAGCGGATATATTTTATAAAAAGCCATATACCGCGATATTCCGTCTTGAAACGGAATGGTATTGTGCTAATGTCTGTGGATGCAGGGAAACAGGTTGGAGGGATCCAACTGGATTCCTCACAAATATTTGTTTGATTCATATATTGTGATATTTGATTGTTTATCATGGATGATATATGATATTTGAAAGTCGTGATTGACTATTGATGTGTTGCATCATCGAATCCAATTTTTGAAGTTAAAACAACGATTTTAATTTCTAAAGTGATTTTTGAAAGTATATGATTTATAAATATTTTTTTTTTGAATTGATCCATCTTAAATAAACGTTATAATTTTAATGTTATAAAAATTATGATTTTTGAGAAATACAGTTAAAAGTTGATTTTTGAAGATATGAGATTAATGATTTTATAAAATAGCTTAAACTGGAATTGTTGAATTTATTATAAAAAGTTTCAAAATAGGATTTATAAAATTGGATTATTTTATAAATCAAATGGTGAAATTATAAAAGAGTTTAAGGACGTTTTAAAAATAGTAATATAAATTGTTTTATATTAAAAGATTTATAAATTGGTATTTATAAATTAAAAATATTAGAAGTGTAAAACGAGCTTTTCTAAGTGTTAGAAAGAATTGTGAATGAATTTCATAAATGAATGAAATTTATAGAATTATAAACAGTGAAGTTATAAATAAATTTTATAAACAGTAGGTTTATAAAATTTGTAAAGTTATTTAAAAGAATAGATTTTGGATAAATAAAAGAATCTTATAAGTTATAAGATTTATAAATTTATGAAGTTTAAAGGAACGATTTTATAAACAAATAAATTATAAGTATTTAACTTATAATATGAAATTTTAGTATATCATTGAGATATGAAATTGAATAGACTTATAAAGGAAATTTATAAGAGGAAGTTATTATAAAAAAATAGAAATAGAATTTATAAATGTTGTTTTATAAATCCGCAACGACTTATTTTGATAAGGAATTGTTGTAATTTGTTAATGGAATTATATTCATGTTTCAGACAGTGAATAATCCTTTAAAATAAAATGAATAGAAGTGATGAAATTTACTAACACGGTATATTCACGTTTTTGAATAGTGAATATTATGTTAAAGAAATTGTTTTGAATGGGAGGTTTTAAATAGAATTAAAACGATCTAAAGATGTTTTAAAATATATTAACTATCGAAACCATAGATTTCAACATTTATTGTTGAAATTGATGTTTTCGAGAAATAGAAGGAAATGGTAGATTATAACACTGTTGTTATAATAAATGATTTCCGAAAGGAAATGTTTTGTATAGTATTGGGATTTATATACCTATTTTAATTTCGAATCCCTATACTAGTGATTTTGGGTTGTCGTAACGATGTTTTACGCAACATTCGTTTTGGCCCAAATAAATATGTTTAAGTGAATGATTTCCTTAAAGAATGAAATATATACATAATTTCGATTAGGGTATATTAAATATTTTCTAAGTATAGAAAATAAAAAGATCTGTGAATTACTTATTTTTAATAAGTATGGAAATGTTTTTCCAATATTAAGTGAATATTTTGAATTTATCTTTTTGAAGATAAATTGAAAATAAATATTTGAAAACGAATGGAAATCGTATATTCATAAATATTTTGGAATGTAAATTCAATATGGAATTTATAAATGAAATTTGGAAAATGTGTTTAAAAATAAATATTGATTTGTTTTTGAAGAATGGAGAATATATATCTTGTAAAGATTTTTTTTTTTTTTGGAAAATAAATAATTTGGAAAATTATTTGGAATCTGGTGATGTTGGCATATCTATTGATAGTTCAATAACCGACTATCAATATTTACCTTTAAATAGGTATTTGTTGTGATTTGTTTGAAATTGAATGCCACACTTATTTTATTTTTTAAATAAGCGCTCACTATTCGGGTTAACCGGGAAAGGACCTTGGGGTCGTATAACCCATTCCGAATATGTGATACGTCGTTATGAATTGCATTCGAAGATCGGTGTTGAAGACCGGATATTTTTGAAAACGTAAGGGTTTCTTGTTGATTGTCTCTGCACTGGCTGATCCCCGGTATTGAGATCTCCATATGTGATGGGAAATCCGAACGTGATTAGAGATTATTCGGATTGCAAGGACTTATTTGTAAGTGCCTTCGGTTCTGTTCGAGCCCGGAACAGACTTGTATGGATTGTGTGTCTGACATTACAAATTGAGATGTAAAGACGATTTCTTTCAAATATATTTCTGTTGGTGGCGGAGAATTTATTCTCTTAGCTTAACACCCTTCTCTGAGACGTACGAGCTCAGAGGTTATATAGTTGAAGGTTATCAGCGATATACTCCCAATTTTGGTAATGTGACATACTGAGTGTTGCTGTAAATGATCATTGTGTTGATTATTTGTGATAGGATCATTTATTTGATCGTCTATCTTGGTGATCATTTCTATGATCATTTGTTGACCCAAAGCATGGCTTTTGTATAAAGTATGTTTTTGTGGACGTGACTTCGTCGAGCCTCACAAACCGATAATGGTCGAAACAGGAATTGTGCGGCAAGGTTTCCAGGAATCGCTTCCCTAGGGTATGACCATTCCTTCTGGAAAAGGGTAGTATCATGGTATGGAGCCCAGATACTTACTCATGTTGAAACACTTATTTTTATGGTGTGATGTTGGTTAGAGAGCTCTCGTTTAAAGGTTACAAAGGACCGGGGGTGGCATATCTGAGGGTTTGTAATATTCCTTGGGAAAAGGGATTCCCGGCTTTGTTTAGCGGAGAACGGTGGTTCTCGGGGCGTCCTTCCAGAGGCATTTCCATGTGGCAATGGGAAGTTCCTTGGCCTGACCATTTGATGGAAAATCCACTCTTCAAATACGAGCATTGTACGGTTTTAGTTGTATAACCTGCTATGGAATATGGCGGTAACCCGCTATTGAACATGGTAGCTATAGTAGGCATAGTTCGAAATGTCTATGCTGGCTAAGATTTATATTCTACTTTCGAAATGAATTTTTTCCTACACTATGCACTAATAATAATATCAAATGTTCTTTTTAAATGCGTATCAAGCATCTTTGACTATCATAAGGAGAAATCTCCTCCGATTCTGCGTTTGCATTGTGTGTGTGTGCGGGAGGCCTTATGGTAGTCTCATTCTTAAAAGCATTGCGAATTGACTTTAAAAATATTCCTCTATTTTTACCTTTAAAGAAAAATAAACTGTTTTGAGTTCTCACACCAGTCACATGACTGACTCGGAGTTTATTGTTTTTCCTTCCTAAACTCTGGGTGCCCACAAATTTTCACACGGGCAGTCAAGAGTTAGGTTTATCAGGATATTCTGGAATTCAGGAGTTGCTGGAGGCAAGCTGGATGGCGTATTACTAGTATATAGTATTTCTTTTCCGCTGTTTAAAATTGTTTGTTTGTTGTTGTACACTCTGATGATTTGATGTAATGTAATATAATGTGATGTAATAACTAATATAGTTGTTTGATTAAAGATTATTCATTTATTATTATATGTTGTTCCGCTGCGAATTGTGAGATTCTGATATTGTTCTGTTGTTTTCAGTTCTGTTCTATTTTTTTTTTCTCTTCTCTCTCTTCTTTTTCTTTTCTTCTTTCTTAAACCCATAACTATTCGGTTTTTCGGCAACGAAAAATAGAAAACGTTACATTTCAACATAAGTAAGTATCTGGGCTCCATACCATGATACCACCCTTTTCCAGAAGGAAATGCACACATCCTAAAGGGCGCTACCCCTCATAACCTTGCTGCATCTTTCCTGTTTTGACCATTCACGGGGTGTGAGGCTCGACGAAGTCACGTCCACAAAACATACTTTATACAAAAGCCATGCTTTGGGTCAACAAATGATCATAGAAATGATCACCAGAATAAACGATCAAACAAACGATCCTATCACAAATAATCAACACAATGATCATTTCACAGCCACACTCAGCATGTCATATTACCAAATTGGGAATATATCGCTGATAACATTCAACTACATAACCTCTGAGCTCGTACGTCTCAGAGAAGGGTGTTAAGCTAACAGAATAAATTCTCCGGCACCAACAGAAATATATTTGAAAGAAATCTGCTTTATATCTCAATTTGTAATGTCAGACATACAATCCATACAAGTCTGTTCCGGGATCGAACAAAACCGAAGGCACTTACAAAGAAGTCCTTGCAATCCGGATATTCACAATCCTGATCGGATTCACCATCACATATGGAGAACTCTATACCGGAGCAACTCGGTGCAGAGTCAATCGACAGGTCATCCTATCGCTCTCGCAAATATCCGGTCTTCAACACCGATCTTCAAATGCAATTCATAACGACGTATCACATATTCGGAATGGGTTATACGACCCCATGGTCCTTTCCCCGTTAACCCGAATAGTGAGCGCTTATTCAAAAATAAGTGTGGCATTCAAATTCAAACAAATCA
The DNA here is from genome assembly GCA_030765085.1 of Allium cepa. Classification (NCBI taxonomy): domain Eukaryota; kingdom Viridiplantae; phylum Streptophyta; class Magnoliopsida; order Asparagales; family Amaryllidaceae; genus Allium; species Allium cepa. Next base: position 602,344,236 of record CM060934.1, on the reverse strand, counting down.
CATCAATTACCCATTCAAAGGGAAATATTGATAGTCGGTTATTGAACTATCAATGGATATGCACAACATCACCAGATTCCAAATAATTTTCCAAATTATTTATTTTCCAAAATATCTTTACAAGATATATTATTTTCAATACTTCAAAAATAAATCAATATTTATTTTTAACAAATTCCACTTTCTTTTATAAATTCCTTAGTGAATTTATAATCCAAATATCTATGAATATTCGATTTCAATTATTCATTTCAATTTATCTTCAAAAAGATAAATTCTCAAAACGTTTCATTTCACATTGGAAAAACATTTCCATACTTACTTATTAAGTAATTCACAATCTTTTATTTTCAACCTTTGGAAAATATTCAATATACTTCAATCGAAGTTAAGTATATATTTCATTTTTTTTAAGGAAATCATTCTCTTAAACATATTTATTTGGGCCAAAACGAATGTTACGTAAAACATCGTTACGACAACCCAAAATCACTAGTATAGGGATTTGAAATTAAAATAGATATATAAATCCCAATACTATACAAAACATTTCCTTTCGGAAATCATTTACTATAACAACAGTGTTATAGTCCACCATTTTCTTCTATTCCTCGAAAACGTCTATTCCAACAATCAATGCTGAAATCTATGGTTTCGAATCTCAACACAATTAAAACATCGTTAGATCGTTTTAATTCAATTTAAAATATCACATTCTAAACGTTTTCTTTAACATATTATTCACTATTCAAAAACGTGAATATACTACGTTAACAAATTTCATCCTTTTATTCATTTTATTTCAAAGGATTATTCACAGTCAAAAAACGTGAATATAACTCCATTAATAGGTTTCAACAATTTACTTATCAAAATAAGTCGTTTGCGAATTTATAAAACAACGTTTATAAATTCCATTTCTATTTATTTTATAACAACTTCCTTTTATAAATTCCTTTATTAACCTATTCACTTTATAACACAATTATAAAACAAAGGTTCATATTATAAGTGAAATACTTATAATTTATTCGTTTGCAAAATCGTTCCTTTGAACTTCATAATTATAAATCTTATAACTTATAAGATTCAATTATTTATCCAAAACCATTCTTTTAATAGCTTTATAAATTTTATAAACCTACTGCTTATAAAATTCCATTTATAACTTCACCATTTATAATTCCATAAATTTCATTCAATTATGAAATTCATTCACAATTCATTCTAACAATTATAAAAGCTCGTTTTATAATTCCAACATTTTAATTTATAAATATCAATTTATAAATCTTTTAATATAAATCAATTTATATTACTATTTTAAAATGCCTTTAAACTCCTTTATAATCTCCTAATTTTGATTTATAAAATAATCAAATTTTATAAATCCTATATTTAAACTTTTTATAGTAAATTCAAAAATCCCGATTAAACTCTTTTAGAAAATCATTAACCTCATATTTTCAAAAATCAATCTTTAACTATATTTCTCAAAAATCATAATCTTTATAACATTAAAAATTATATCGTTTATTTATTTAAAATGAATCAATTCCAAAAATATAGTATATTTTCAAAAATCACTTTAAAATCATTTTAAAATCCCAAAATTTGGTCCAATGATGCTACATACCAAATAGCCAATCACGACAACAACGACATCATATATTGTATATGATAGTCCATCAAATATCAAAATATCTGAATTCAAATAAATACTGTTGAGGAATCCAGTTGGATCCCTCCAACCTGTTTTCCTGCATCCACAAACATTAGCACAATACCAATTCCGCTCCAGTACGAAATTATCGCGGTATATGTTTTTATTAAATATTATCCGCTTAATAGACGGCGCAATAGGGTCTCATCCGCTATACAAATGCGGGAAATCAATAACTCCAATATATACATATGCCAATATATATATATATTGCTATTATATATAATACCAATTTCACTGTTTATGAAATATTCGCGGTATATGTTTTTAATAAATAACATCCGCTTACTAACGGCGCATAATGTCTATTTTAACAATCAATAGATATCAATCCTCATTCAAATATTTTAAATCTAACTATTTAAAATAAAATCGAAACTGATTCGATTGAGTGAGAAGTTCTCACCTTGATTTTATTTCCGTTTTAGCGATTTATTTCGAATAAAATTAAACGGACGTTTAATTTTACCCGAAATTCTCACTAACTCCACACGACTCCAATCCAATTTCATCGCGTAGTGCTCGTCCATACGATTCCAACGCAACTGGTTTCGCGCGTTTTCGACCTCGTATGAAAAAGTTATGAATATTTAAACTTACACGAATTTTATATAACATAAATTACAACTTAATTTAATTTTTTTATAACCTACAACTAACATGGGCCGCTGGATTCGCTTGAGAAAATCAAGGCCGTGCATACACCTCTCCTTCTTCACGTGCAACATTCCCAGTAAATAATCACGCATGCTTGAACCCAACATCACGAGCTAGGGCTCGACTTTGCAACCACTTCGCTCGATAGAAATTTGATCAGGCACCTCCACGTCGAAGGCTGACCCACCCTCCATGCTCGGCCCAAGAACAAGCAAGCTCGGCTGCCCCTCTTTGCCTAGAAACGCGTGCGAACGGCACACCTTTGCCACTTGATTCTGGCGAATCCTGACCTCCGATGATGATCATCGCCGTTGGATGTGGAGTACTTAGAGTACTCTACGATTCTCTAGTTGGAAGATTCTTGTAATTGGTAATGGATAAGGAGAAAAGAGGAGGAGAAGATTGTTGTTTTTCGGCCATTGATGGCTAAGGTGGCGGCTAGCTGAAGATAATTAGGGTTTTGATTATTTTCTTATTTTTTTTTGTGAATTTAGGTGTATTTATAGGAAAAAATCGAACACTATTCATCCGGAAATTCTGAACTCCGATTCACGCGCCGTAACCAGCGTTTCTAGGGTTTACCCCGCGTTCCGGACACAATGGAATAGGTTTCGAAAGCTAATTCGATCATCTGTGCGAGTTATGGCTACAAACGATCGATTTAAATTAAACCGATTTAAACGATTTTCTAGGCGTTTTAATTTGTACCGGACAAACGGTAAATCCAATTGACACGAAATTTGAAACCTTACTATAATATCACATTACGGATCCGATGAAACTATTTTCGTCGAAATCCGAGACTTTTTGAAAAATGGCTATTTTAACCCGCCAAATTAATAATAAAAATAATTCGATGCGTTTCGAGCTGCCACGATCAAACGATAACTCCGATTGCTACGAAAATTGAAATCCGGTAATAACTAACTATTACGGATCCAATGGAACTGGTCTCGTCCAATTCTGAGACTGTTCAAAAATTGACTATTTTTACTAGTTGATTTAAATATTAAAATATTCAATTTTCACAAATTAACTTTTAATTCGATTTTAAAAGTTCTAAAATATCATTCTAACTTCAACACGATAATTTACAAATCATTTTCAATCATATTTAACTCGATTTTCAATTATTTCTATAATTTAACATATCAAATTATCGATTTAATTATTCAATTAAATCCAATTATTCAAAATAAAAATTTATTCGACTTATAATTTCACTTATTAATATTTAAAACTAATTAAATATTCAAATTTTAATTACTAAAATTTCTGGGTCGTTACACTAATATTGATTAGCTCGTTGATGGGACTACCAGACTATTATCCATCATGGATGCACACCTAAGCTACAATCAAATAGCAATGCTTATCTCAGATCAAGAGCACACCAGTTTCATCACTAATTTGAGACTATGTGTGCGATGCCATTCGATCTAAAGAATACTAGAGCTACCTACCAGTGATTAGTAAAATCGATGTTCAAACATTCGATAGAATGAATAATGGAGGTCTACATAAACGATATGCAGTGACGTCACAACGATCAATGAACCAAATACGCAACCTCTTAGAGATGTTTTATGTGCTTTGAAAGTACATGATGAAGCTTAACCTACTATATGCTCTTTCTAAGTTGCATCAGATAAGTTTATGGGTTTCAAAGCGACTCAACGGGCATAGAAGCTAATCTAGAGCAAAAAAAAGCATTGAAAGATGTTACCGCCTCAAAGGCGACAAGGGAAATACAAAGCAATGGAAAAGTCACTGCACGGAGTCGATTCGTTTCAATAGCGACACATAAATGTATTCCATACTTTGATGTCCTCAAGAAAGAAAAAGGGAAGTTTGTCTTAACGGAGGAATGTCAGAATGCTTTTTAGTGCTTACTTGATCACATGAATAGACTACTTGTCTTATCAAAGATTTTGGAATTATTTGTTTACTTGGTAGTGTCTGCTTATGCGATGAGCACAATCTTGGTATGTGAGTAGTCCATAATTTAAATGCACATATATTATATCAACAAGTGGTTCACTAGAGTATAGAAGAATTATCCAAAGTTAGAGAACTAGCGTACTACTTGTAGCTCATCTTGGGAAATTGCGGCCACATTTCCAGGCATATCCGATAAAAGTGTTAACTGATTAACCTTTAAGGAAAGCGTTGCACCGACTCGAGACATCAAGAAGGTTACTGAAGCGGAACATTGAACTTTGCTAGTATGATATAACCTACCATCCTAAGAGGGAAATACAAGGATAGGCATTCGTCGATTTCTTTTTTGAGTTCACCATCCAAGATTGAGAAATGGAGAAAGATATGGTTTGGCCTACTCAATGGAAGTCATATACTAAGAGAGAATAAAATGAACATAGCTTCAGGGTTGGAGTGATCTTGGACCTTGGTGTCCCCAAAGGAGCGAACTGTATGTTATGCCTTAAAGTAAAGTTCCCAACAACAAATAAATAAACTCGATACGAAGCAATGATCATGGGAATCATGATAGCAAAAGAATTAAGAGTCAAAACATTGTATATATTCATTGACTCTAAATTGGTAATCTATCAAGTTAAGGAGTTTCAGTCTAAGGGAGTGAGATTTTCCCCCTAATTGATGAAGGCTCCGGAAGAGATGAATAATATTGAATATTATACAATAATGCATATTCCCAAAGAGGAGAAAGCGAAAGCTGACTCATTGACCAAACTGGCCGATTAGGGGATGCGTATCTTATGGGACTTTTTCTAATGGAGGTTTTATCGGCTTTGAGTATCGACCATATGGATGTCAATTAGATCTTGGAAGGTTAGGTGGAGAAGGAGCCATGGATGACACCGATCGAGGATTATTTACTAAAAGGAACTTTTCCAAATGAAAGAAACTAATGATGAAAACTCCTATGCAATTTACCATGATTTATTATTAAGGAAAACGTACTATATAAAAGAGGAATATTTACTCCTGTATTGTGATGTGCCACCAAGGAAGAAGCTAAGAAGATACTTGCCAATGTACATGAGGGAAGCTTTGGTGATCACACTACGGGCATATCTTAGTGAGAAAGGTTCTTCATTATGGATAATTTTAGCCAATAATCAATCGGGATGCGGCTAACTACACTAGAAAATGTGATAAGTGCCAAATATTTGCAAAGATGTCTAGAGCACCATCTACAATGCTTACAAAAATGGTCAAACCATAGTCGTTTGCAGTTTGGGGGATTGATATAATCGGTCTATTACTGATGTCGAAGGCTAGAGCTCTATATGCTATTATAGTGATGGACTTTATAAAATGGGTTGAAGCGGAACTGCTAGCCACGATCACTATGAAAAAGGTGATCAACTTAGTGTTGAAGAACATTATATGCCAATTTGGAGTTCTATAGAAGATTTATAACTGATAATGGAACTCAATTCGAAAGCATCAAATTTAAAGATTCTTGTAATCAATACGAAATATAAAAGAATTTCATAGTAGTAGCACAAAGATAAGCGAATGGATAGGGGAGCGATGAACAGGATCATCAAATCCATCTTGAGCAAGCGAGTTGTGGGCAACTGCATCAATGAACTACCATTAGCATTTTAGGCATACCGAATGACCCACAAGCCATGACCAACCATGCTCCATTCTATTTGGCTTATGGATCAAAGGTCATGATTCAAATTGAATTAGAATTTCTTTCTCATCAAAGAATTCACTACGATACCAAGATGAATGAGGAACTCTTGCTCTAGTCCTCCGACTTGGTCGATGAGAAATGGTAAGATTCTGGTTTAAGAGTAGCTGCTTAGTAAAAAAGAGTAGCATGCTAATTCAACGCTAAGTTCAGTATCTGCACCTTTGGGATAGGAGACCTCATTTTGAAACAAATCTTTTATAGTTCAATGGCGCTTGGCCTAAATTGGGAAGGTCCTTATCCGATTGGAAATAAGCTTGGAGATGGAACATTAAAGCTAGTGATTTTTGATGGATCACAATTCCAAGAGTGTGGAATGGCGAGCATTTGAGATGTTATTTCACTTACACTTATCTCTATAAATAGTTGACTAGACTCTGATGCAATAAGGCAGAGTCTTCCATTCTTATGTTTATAAATAAAATTGGCTTTAGGAATCAATGGAACTATATTCTTAAAAGCCCAGCTTTGTGCCATAGGAATAATGATAATATTGAACATTTTGTGTTTTGAAAACACTGATATATAGGTAACTAAAGATGGGTGCTGTTAAACTCCTTTGATCCATGATTGGGTCATTCAAGTATAATCAAACTAGGGCCGATTACATGATTCACCCCCTTGCATCTGATCTTCGGCCAATAACCGAAGATAGGCCGAAGATCAGCAAGATCCAAAATTAGCGCTCAAAGATTGGCACCAACGAACTCCATTGATCCATGTTCGGATCATTGGAATCTAATCAAACCGGGGTCGATCGGCTGATTTTCCCTAAATGTTTGGTCTTTAACTAATGCTCGAAGATAAGCATAGTCTAAGGTTGTTGCCCCACAATAGGCATTCAAAATACTTGGTCCTGGAGATGGGAACTAGTATATGACTGAACCTTTTGCAGATTCGACCATGTTTATTGCTCAATGAGACACGTTCAGCTAATGATAAAAGATGATAACCAATGAATTCTTGTGATCCACACCCAAAGACAAATGGGATTAAAGATAGGTGTTTAGAGATAGATGTTCAGAATGTTGTTCTAGAGATAGAAACGATGTTGTGCTATAAGATTTTGTGAGTACAACCATTAACTTTGCCATGCTTCCATTTCGATTATCCCAAACTTAAATAATCAAAGTATATAGGCACACAGACAGAAAAATATATGATGGAAGTTTGGAAATGAACAACTTTATTTACATCTAACCTGTGAAAATAAAAGCAGGGGTTGTACCCACACAACAATGATCTATGTATACGTAACAAAAAACACTAACAATTGGAGAAGAAAATTATATATTATCATGCTTCTTCTTCCTCCCATTCTTCATCTTGCCTTATGGAGAGGCTAAAGCGTGTCCTTTCTTTGATGTAACATCCTTTCCCCATGATAGATGACCCCCGAGGTCTTTATCCTAATTGTAATCACTTTTCAGAGATTTGAGGGGCTCAACCTAAATGATAACCACTGCAGGAGAAGAAGTTGGAATAACGAGTGATGGGTTCGGCAAAGCTAGTGAGAGTGGGAGTGGAACATTGTCAACATCTTTCTACTTTTTATATTCTTCATTGTTTTTGGATAATTTTTTTGAAGTTCTGACATTGAATACCAAGAATTTTGATCTTTATCCCCTGTAATAGTTAAATCTTCATTGTCCTATGTCATATCAGGATCGCCCATATCCTATTCATTTGGTGCTTGAAAATTTTTCGGCATCGACACTTAGAGTGGACCCAACTCAAGTGGTTAGAATTGAAGGCAGGGCAAAGTCGATGATTGATTTACTCATTAAAGCTTAAGTGTCTGAAGCAAGATTCACTTCTGGTAGAGGGCATTGCAGGTTGACCTCAAACTTGAGAAAGTAAAAAATAAAGATTAGAAAGAACCACGGGTGTTATCTAAGCCATCTCAAACAAGAGAAATTAGTGATACATCTTTGAGAGAAATATAAGTTTTTTGGAAAGGAGTCCTTATTTGACTCTTATTTATAATGGAGGATATGACAAGCAGCGTCAGGGTGGACTTAGGCAGTGTGTAACTAGGCTCCTCGAGTTGTATTGAATAAGGACTTTGGCAAGTCGCTCCACCAAAATCACCATGGTAGTTGAAATTCCGAAAGACCTGGAAGAAGGAATAATAGTTTTAGAAATGAGAGGCCTAGATGCGGTATAAGGATGGCACTATAAGTGTTCGCAACTAAGTTAGTAGTCTCTTTTGAAAGTCCTTGAGAAATGGGAATTGAGCTTCACCTAAATCCTTAGAGCAAGAATCAAGAAGCGCCTTAGTAGGAACCTGAGTAGAACCAAAGGCATTAGAAACTAATGCCAGTTGGCTCACGAAAAGAGCATTTAAATCACCATCATCTAAGAGGTTGCCCTTCAACACATCTTCACCGACTCCGCCTGATTGTTCGTTTTCTTTCCCATCTGTTTACTTCTAGGCCATAGTAAGTGATTTGGATATATGTCATCAACCCACTTTAAATCACCAAAATTGATAACGTTCACATTAAAGTAAACAAGAGTGGGCTCAATGTCTGACCTGATCTTTTCCTTTATGTTAGCAGCACAAGTTTCAACGTCCCTTTCTGCCTATTTGGCATCAATCAATTTACCTATATATAGTATTGAGCGTGTCACACTTTTCCTTTCTCTTAGCTTCCAATGCATCCTCTAGCTTCAAAATGTCCAAAGTTTGTTCATCAATAGTAGCTTGAAGAGCCTCTTTTTTCGTGAAAAGAGTATGGCTCCTATGATACACAGACTCGAGCTGATCTTGTTGAATCTTAAACTTGCCATCAAAGGCTTTCCTGTTTTCCAGTAAATTATTTTCCATTATCTTAAGAGATTCCTTAATATCCTCTAATTATTTATCATAGTGAATGATAATCCACTTATTGTTGTTTTTTCAATCTCTTTCTCCTAAAGGAATAACTAATTGGTTTTACTAATGTTAGACGAAGCTTGGGCGAACTCCACTATGTGTAATTTTTGTCGGATGCATCGTTCGCACAAGCTGTGACGTCCTTAGCCACATTGAAATGAATATCCTTTAAAGGGCATGTGGATTTAACCTTCTCAAAGTAAAATACAGGTAAAGCTATCTAAAGTGCAGGAAATTTTGGATTTAAACTAGGCTCTGTGACTACCGTACAAATGTGAGTGGAAGTATGTTCTTTACCAGGTCATTGTTTGGAAAACTCAAAAGTTGAAGAACCAGATGGTCAAAAAACTTTGGATTTATGAGAGGACACCATTATTATAATATCACTAGATTTTATATAGAAAGGTGTTTTGGTTATCATAAGGTCAAAACCCATCTATGTTTGCGTGCGGCATGGTCTTATAAGATATCTTCGATTTTAAAAAAGTTTTAAACGTAATAATTTAGTTATTTGAGTTTTCTCACACTAGATTATGTCTTATCCGAAGTTTTATTTTTTTCTCAAAACTTTTAGGTACTCAAATTTCAATAAGTATCCAAGTGAACCAGGTTTCTCACGGATGCTTTTGGAGGAGCTTGGAGTAGGTGGCTTCATTGTGAGCTAGTTATGTATTTTATTCCACTATGCATGTATGTAATTTTTATTAGTGATGTAGGGGCAGATAGATGTAACTACCCCAGTTTGGAACTTGTAAGATTATGACTTTGATGTAATATTATCATGATGATGACTCTATGTGATCTTATGTTACCTATTATATATTTTCCACTTGTGCTGTGAGAATCTATGTGGATTAGTTTTTCTTCTTCCTTTTTACCCCGAATGGCTCGTCTTTCGAAGTAAGAAAAGTGGATCATTATATATGGTATCAGAGCTTAGGTTGGGCAAACACCTAGGCTTTGGGTTAGGGTAAACTTTCAAGGTAACATTTTTATTCGTATATATGCCTAGTAGTTAGATCACCTTTGATAGGTTTTAGTACTGCCTTTCTTAAAAGATTTATCTCGTCTAAATTATTATAAGAATTACCTTACTATTTTCGGGTAATAAGAAATAAGCAATAGGTCCAGACGAGGTATGGGAGCTAGCAGCATAACGACCACAAATGATTGAGCTCTAAATACTGGAAAAGTTGGAATTATGATTGAGGTAGCTCTAGTGCAGCCTAGAATGAATTTTGCAACCTTGTGCAAACATTTAACAAATTTTAGAGGAAAACCATTTAAGGGAACTGAACCTATCGTAGAAGTACAAGCATGGTTGCAATCTTGTGAAAGGATTTGCAACAGGCTTGATTTATTTGATAAGCAAAAAAGGTTCTTGGCATCATGGCAATTACAGGAGGAAGCAGCAGCTTGGTGGGAATCCCTTACCGCTAAAGTTCCCTTTCAGTATTTTTCATGGGCCCTTTTTAAGGAAGCTTTTGAGGATCGGTCCTTACCTGCAGCTGGGAAGACTAGATTGTTTAGAGGTTTCATGGATTTGAAGCAGGAGGACATTTCAGTGGTGTAGTATGTGACGAAGTTCAATGAGCTATCACGTTTTGGTCCAGAATAGATCGATCCCCCACTGATAAAGAATGAGATGTTTGTTTTTGAATTGACAGAGAGATTCCCTCAAAATATGACTGCTTATCTAAAAGATTCTTTTGTAGAATTGGTAGACATGCCTTTGAGATACGAAGTTCTGGATTAGAAGAAGCCGCTAATAACAGTGCCTAGCGAGAACTCTGGTAGCTCTAACAAAAGGAAGTTCAACCTAAATTGGAAGAAGCAAGGGAATGGGAAACCAGGAGGGAATCAAGGGAGAAAATTCAAGGAATTTATCGGTTATAAGTGCAACAAGAAGGGTCATATTGATACGTTTTGCAAGAACTTGGGAGCTCAGCAGCAACAGCAGCAAAGGGGACCTATTTCCCTGATGGTTCAGAAGACTCTGCGTTATTATTGTTTAGCAGCTAGAGCACATAACGAGGGATTGCTCGTTCTTGAAGAAAGGTCAGCAAAGTAAGGAATATGCTCTCAAGGATGAGCCTTGGACTTCGGTTGGTTGAGGGGAAAGGGTGTTCTTGAAGGTACTCTACTTATTAACGGAATTTGGTTAAAGTTTTGTTTAATACTAGAGGTCCTCATAACTTTATTTCATTTGAGTTAGTAGGAAATTTGCACTTCCTGATGTTTCCCTATTGGTGTGTCAAACCCTTTAGTGGGTACAACCCATTTGAGTATGATTTATAAAGGTTTGTAAGTTTCCTTCTTTGATCACCACTTTTCTTGTGACTCTTATGTCCTAGATTTCAATAGTTTTGATATTATTCTGGGCATGGATTAGTTGGTGGAGAGTGGTGTAGTTTTGGATTATGTTAGGAGGACTATATTTTTGAGAACTAAGGCTGAGGAGCATGTTGAATTACCTTGTGGAGACCCTGCTACTAGAATGTGTAGTTTATTTTATGCCTCGGAGTCATCCCAAGCGAAGGTAGGGTTGATCGATATGGTTAAATATTTTCCAGATGTCTTTGAAAAGTAGATAGTTGTAACATCCCTAGTTTTTGATATTCGAAGAAAATAGTTGTAACATCCCTAATTTTTGATAACATTATTCAAAAGATTTAATTAGATAAATTAAATAGAATAATGTAAATAATTAGAATGATAAGGGGATTGAGATTTGAAAACAAATTAAGGGTCATGCTTAATTATTCAAATAGGCTTAAGAATGGCTTATCGACTAATTACTTTACGCAAGGGCTTACTGGGAAATAGCTGCACCTTATTACCATAACCCTTATAATCCATGTTTCATTCTTTCTCATGTTCATTTTTAGAAAACACAAAACGCAAATATAAGAGGAGCTAGCCATTACTGGCAAGGGGAGAATTTAATAAAGAGCTAAAGAATTAAAGCAAGAGGGATTAATCTCAATCAAATCTCAAATTCTTTATTTTAATCAAGGTGAAAAATAATTTAATCATCTCTATTTTTTTACGATCATTTGTTTTTCGGGTTTAAGATTAAATCCATTATTATGATGATTTTTGATTGATGATATGCATGGAATTGGACATGTTAGATTCAAACAAAATAATTTGATAATAATTTTACACGGTTTCAAGGGTAAAACTGATTATGATGATTTTTATATGCTATTATAAAATTTTATGTCATGTAAAACATGATTTTAGAGATGGGTTTCAATTTTTGTAATTTTCCAAGCTATGGAAAACTTAATATAAATTTTCAAAGGAAAATATGAATAATTGGGTATAAAATTAATTTCGGTTATTTTATGAAGAATTTGGGTATAGAATTTTTATATGTCAGATAACGTATTGAAAGTGAATTTATGTAATTTTTGTAGATTTTTCCTAAGTAATTTACTTTGGAAATAAAATTATTTTAGATAAAGTACTTTATTGTTTTATTGGTTTTATTTGATGGAAGGTCTTGTTTGTTAAATTAGTCCATGTCAAGATCTAAAATTATGTGGTGGTTATTTTTGTAAAGAATTTGAAAAGTTATGGTAACCAATCAAATGTTTACAAATAAGCAAGTTAGTTATAAAGTATTTTCTTTAATTGGCATGAAATCAGTTTTTACCTAGAAAAGTGGTTTCCGCCTCTTTCACAAGCCCCTTTTGACCCATTACTTCTACTTCGACCAAGTCGAAACCTACCAAAACTGAAATTAATAAATAAGGTACCACAACAATTGTACCTATTGGATTGGAGAAAGGCAGGAAACTAGTATCAAAACCGTTGCTTTTGATGGGGTAAAAACCTTTGTTTCATTTTCCAAAGATAAGTGTCTGCCTTATTTTTAAAAGAATGCTTTCGACCAAGTCGAGACCTTTGCTTTTTTATTTGTTACTGCCTCTTTGTCTAAGTGGAGCTTTCAAATGAGTTCCTTGTTTATTATGCATTCAAAAAGGATGGTTTCGACCTAGTCGAGACCTTGCTGCCAATCTTATGCCTTTCAAAGGTATTGAAGTCATCAATGCTTTTGAAAGCTAGCTTTGTTTTAAAATTGTACTAAGCCACTTCCTAAAAGCTTTCTAAATGGTTCAAGGGTTTCGAAGGCTATGGCTTCGAACGGGTGTTTCGATGCTATCCTTCAATGGTTTACTTAATGTTTTGAAGCTTTCGAAATAATGGTTCCGAAGCCATAAAGTTTTTCCCCAGTTATTTTTAGTTAAAGGCAAATGGTTTCGAAAGGAGTTCTTTCATATATATTCACTTTAACCCAAAAGCTTTTTTCAAAGATAAACCCAATGGTTTCGGAAGGGGTACTTTCATTGGTTTCGAAGCTATGCTTCTAAGAGTTAATAAGTGATGCTTTAAAAATTTTGAGAGGTTGAACTGAGGGTTTTGAAAGAGATGTTTTAAAGTATTTCGAAAGGTATGTGTTAGTGTTTCGAAAGGAAGATTTAAATGCTTTCGAAGGAGGTTATCCAAGGATTTTGAAAGTAAAGTTTTAAGGTTTCGAAAGCCTTAGATTTCAAAATAAATAACCAAATCTCATTTTAAAAGGAAAACCATGGCATAGTAAAAGAGTATTGAAATGATTTTTAGAATGGAGTTTTTGAAGAAGTTTTCCTTGATTAACAAGTTAAAGGGATTAACCAAATTTTATATAAAATGATTTCAAGGAAACTAAACTATAGGTTTTAGTATTATCATGTTATTATGTTTACTTCTTCATATATATATATATATATGTATGTATGTATATGTATGTATATATTCACATTGTAATGGACCCATAACTACATTTTGGAGAAAGGCAAAATAACCAGCTAGGTCGATCCAGTAGTGTGTATAAATTAAGTTAACTCCTGAATGAGTAGAATTGCATCTAGGAGGTCGGATAGACCAGAATGTAAGATGCTGGAATATTGACTAAAATAAGTTGTCAAGTAGACAGGTTCGTAGTAAACCCATGAAAACTATGTTTAAGAAAAGTTATTGGCAGTGACCAATAGGTTCATAGTAAACCCATAAGAACTATAATTAGCTTGAGTTACTGGTAGTGGCCAATAGGTTTGTTGTGAACCTATGAAAACTATATCCGGATTAATTTATTGACAGATGTCAATAGGTTCCTAGTCAACCCATAAAAAGTAGGATAAGAGGGAAGTTATTGGAGATACCAATTGGTTCAAGGAGAACCCATGAAACAATGAAGTTATTGGTAGGGGCCGATACTTCTTAGTGATCTCATGAAAACTATGAAACTGGACACATGGTCCAAAAGTATTAAACAGGTTATTAGTCAGCTCACGAAAACTATTAGATTAATAGTGACCCTAGAAACTATAACTGTGACAGATAGTAAAAAATGAATGGAGAAGGGTAATCCAAAACTGATTTACTTATTTACATATCATCATAATATTTTAAATTGTTATGTTTTAACCATTGTGGATTAAAGAGCACAGTATATGGTTTTATAAAGTTTTAAATAAGATACTAGTGAGGGGAAAATGTAACGACCCGCCTTTTTGTTTGTTTTAAATCGACGATAAATCACACGTCAGACTCAAACCATACAAAATGGCGAATAGTTATTGGGGTGAATAAGAAAAATGAAGAAAGAAATAAAACAAACAAAATCTCGTAGCGGAATGACAAAATATAATAATGAAATAACAGTTCAGGAAGCTGTTTTACAAAACATTTGATTACACTTTACAACACAAAATCAGAGCTATACATACCAAAGAATAATAAATGACAATGCAGCGAAACATGTGATGCAGCGGAACAATATAGTAAATAGTAGCAATACAATCTTCGCCTTCGTCCTCCTTTTGCACGAACGCATGCCTTAATTCGAACGACGTCGCCGCCTAGCACCATCACGGCCGCACGCCTAGCTGCCATTGACCATCCCTGGCTTCGCCGCCACCTACGCCTCACTCCGGTCATCCCAGCAACGAGCTCAAGCTCCAGATCCATTAGCCGTCGCCTTTAACCCTTAAACCCTAATTGAATTTTCACACGAAATCAACCTGTTGAAACGACAAGAGAAACACACCGTTGCACTCCCTTCGTCCATCTCCACACAACGACAACTTCGATTTGTCGATCTGACGAGATTGATCTCGACGTGATGAACAGCCAAGATTCGTTCTTCAATTTCTGAACAAACAGTGGCTCAATTTGGAAAACGAATTATAGATCTGAGATGCGCTCGTCAAGAGCTTCAAATCGATATATAATTTGATATTGTTTGAGGAGTTTTAAATTTTGGAGATGAACTATGAATTGGAATTGAATTGGATAATTTAGGGTTTGTCTGCCATTGAGGAAGAGGAGAAACAGAAATTTCTGTACGTATAGAAATGAGAAATAGAAAGGCTGTTAGGGTTTATAACAGGATATTTATAGGTAGGTTAGAAAATAGGAATAACGGATCGGATTTGATTTGGGTTGGAACGATAAATGACCCAAAAAGCCCGCTCTACCTCCGGAACGAAAATGTGTCAACCCATATATCAAAATAGATGTTTTAAAATATTATGAAACCAATGGAATATATTTCAAGTCCAAATCCATCGTATGAATAAGTTATGCAAAAATCAAGTTATTTTAAATTGATTTCAATTGATTTCAATTTATTTAATTCCTGGGCATTTCGAGTCCGTACGATCAAATGACAAGTCCGGTCATTACGAAACTTGAAATCCTATAATAGTTCACCATTACGGATCTGATGAAACTGGTTTTGTCGAAATCCGAGTCAGTGGCCAAAATGGCTATTTTCCTAAATTAAATAAATTAATAATTAATTGACTAAATCACTTTTTCGATTCATATTTAATTATTTACAAATTTTATCATTTTGGATTACTTGGTAAATTTAGAATCCCTTAAACAAATTTCCATGTTAATTTATTACTGGATATTCCACCAATTTCAATGTTTAAATTCAATTTCGGTCAATTCAGTAATTACAAATTAAATTCCCAATAATCCAATTTAATTGAACTTTGAATTTATTTCCCAATTTACTAATTATAGTCAATTATAACCTTACAATTGGTTTCAATTAATTGGATTGCACTAAATTAGTTATTTATCAACTTGCATTAACATTATTACCTTAGTTTACATTTAATTACCATCAATCAATATATTATTTCATTGGTTAATTCAATGCTTACTTTTATTTACTTATTTCAATTTTATAACCAATTGCAACAATTTACACTATTTCATTATTGTGATTTCACTCGAATTGACAATAATTAAGTTTAATTACCATTGTTGTATTTTATTTTAGCGTTCATTTCAGTATTAAATTATAAAGTTTTTTTGTCTTTCCAAATTAAATTACAAAATCTTGTTAAAATAAATTTACGGGTCGTTACACTCTCCCCACTCAAAACTTTTCGTCTCCGAAAAGGGAAAAGGAAGGAAAAGAAAGAATTGAGTAAACAATACATCTTATTTAAAAATATTAATTTTACAAACAAATAAATATACAAAATTAACCAATTCAAATAAAATATACCAATTTATAACCATTAAATCTTTTTATATTCAAATTAATAAAGTTTGGAAAACATTCTTTTCAAAAATTTCTAAATCCAAGGTTTTCAAAAAAAATTGGCTGAGAGGCTCGGGAGAAAATATAATATCAAATATAATATCAAATATAACAATATATATCACAATATCTCAAAATAATATATCCCAACGATGGAAAAAACAATATAATAAAGCTATAAAACCATAATCTGAGAACGTACCTATTTTTTGGGCAATCAACGCTTAATTATGAAACCAAAAGCAGTAGCAATTGCTTCCATAACCTGTATTTCACTAATATAATCCAAGGAAGAGTTAATAATTATATAAAATGAAATATTTAAGTTGTTTCACCCACTAACAAACAATCAATATAAACAACAATCATTCGCAACCAACATCATACACATCAAATACAAATCAACCATCCAAGTAAGACAAACCCTTGGTTTGTTCGGGTTAAGACACTTTAAATCACATAGAATGACAAATAACTATGAAATATTCCACTTACTCAACAGTCTTACATAAACTCAATAGATTATTCATACTTCTAAGCAATCAAAAGTATCTTTTACCCGAACAACTCATAAACCAAAATAAACAGCAATTTCAAACAACAGATCAAGTTAATGTTTATCAATTTCATTTCATAACATTTGTTGTTTGATTTCCTTTTCATTCATATAATGGTTTGTCTTTTTAATTTACATTTACTTCTTACAATTTTTATTTCCGTTCATTCATTGTGTTTATTTCATTTATCTGTATTTATACTTACATACATTCATTTTCATTTATTCATATCATGTAAATTTCTTTTATTGCATTACACTCATTCATTACTTAACTTCATTTATTTTCATTCATTTATCAATAGTATTCATGTTCCATTCAATCTCTTAGCATTTCAATTATACTTAAGTTTATAACAACTACAACATCAAATTCTTATTTATTAAATAATTTCATTGAATACTTTCATTACTTCAAGTTTTACTCGTATAATATCCATTACATTTTCTTATTAACATTTCATCATTTTACATCTTTTAGTAAGTTATATATATGCCTTTAAGAATGTAATTAAAAGTTATACAAGTTTTTCTCATTTGTTTTAACTAATTTAATATTCAATAGTCATATCCTTTGTTTTATAGGCTACAATTTCAACTTTCTTTTTAGTTACATTTATAACTTAGCATTAAATCTCTTATTTCCTTTAGAGGTTTCAGTTTGTTAGCTGAATTTCATTTCACTACACTAATTGAAACTATTAATTAACGGAAACTTAAGAATTAAATAGCGGGTTTTATCCAAAATCATTTTAAAATAATAGATAAATGTATATACTTGCAACTTATATATCCAATTAGATTTAAAACAAATTTAAAATTTATATCTGTTTATCAAAATAAATCCATGGTAAAAATATTGCAATGGCCTTCACACTTTGAAACTCGAAAATGAATGTCGATGATGCGTGCACTCATCACCGAAATTATTTTCCTACGACAAAGAATGGAGTACATAACTTATTTCTTTCCAAAGTTTCTTAAACAATTCTTTTAAATTATATTGGAATATTTATATCAGAAAATACTTATAAACAATATTATTATATTCCAAATCCTTTGAAAGAAATTTTCAAGATCCCGGACTTAAGTTCTAAAATTTCCAATTTTCACTTATTTTAGTTTCTTCAAATTATGTTTACAATCAATATTTACAAATTTCACTACCTAACAACAAATATATTACAACCAAATATAACTTTTATAAAAAAATTATTTTATATTTAGAAAATATAATAGGCAAATTATTTCATTCGCCTACATTCAAAACAAATATTGTGTCAGTCTGTCCTATTAAGCGTTTAGAAATCCCTATTGATGTCATAGCGTCTTATGCACCAATCAGAATTTATAAATACAAAATGGAACAAATTAACACAATATAAAAACTTTTTATAACACTAACAAATACACTTTCTCATATATATATGCTCAGCAACTATTAATAGGGTATTACTACCCTATTAATAAAGAGTCAGATCCCACAAAGCTAAGGTTTATCGCTAAACCAAAGCTCTGATACCAAATGTAACGACCCGCCTATTTGTACGTTTTAAATCTACGATAAACCACACACGTCAGACTCAAACCATACAAAAGGGAGAATAGTTATTGGGGTGAATAATAAAAAGGAAGAAAGAAAGAAAAGAAATAGAATCTCATAGCGGAATGGAAAAATATAATAATCAAATAACAGTTCATGAAGCTGTTTTACAAAACATTTGATTATACTTTACAACACAGAATCAGAGCTATACATGCTAAAGAATAATAAATGACAATGCAGCGGAACAATGTGATGCAGCGGAACAATGTGTTGCAACGGAACAATATAGTAAATAATATTAATACAATCTTTATCTTCATCCTCCAGAAGTAAGGTCTTCAAACCCTAACATGCTCAGGCTGGCTTGAGCGAATTGAAAAGACAAAACACTCGAGTCAGAACTAAAAATCTTATGTAAGTTAAATCAACGGTAAATAATATGAGTGGAGCGGCATCAGAAATGTTTATGGGATTTGACATCTCCTATCCAGTGTCTATCGTGAGTGCAGTAACTTAAGAGATGTTCGAGATTCACATCTCCTAAGGATCCGTTAAACTATTTACTATGTAGTATTATACGCTATTATAATAATGTCTATTAGTAAAATAAACTTACATTTAAATAGCGTTAAGGGGTTATCCATATAGCCCTTAACACATAAATAGTGCCAATAGTCTATACAGTACCGTGATACCTCCTGATCTGGAGGCTACTAGAGGATACTCCATAGGTACGACACAAATCAAACTCGTACAAGGCACGCTAGGGTAGGTGACATGGCACAACTAGGCAATGCCAGGGTATATATACCAATTATGCTTCCAGACCGGTGGTAACACGTAGCAGCTACTACCGCCCACCTCGAGCCACACCCCCAAAATCAAAAGGGCCCCAATCAATCACAAAGTAGTAGAATGGTATCGAAGGAGTGTGTCCGATAAAAGGTGCTACCTTCTTAGCCCGTCAATCGCTCCTGTTTTAGCCACCTTATGCCAACTCACGAGAGTCGGGTCCACGTATATACCTCAAAGGAACGCCGCCGCCATCCTACTTCATTTTGGAATCTCCACCGCGTATATGGTTGGTAAAGTGGTTTTCGGGGTTGGCAGAAAGTATGACAACATCCGATCCCGATCTCTTCAACAACCAAACGTTATTATAACACCACGGTCATTTCAAATTAATTTATACTTCAAAACCAGAATATAATATCCATTTCAAAACCATATAAATACGAAATTATTTCCATTTCAAAAACCAAACCAATATGATATCATTTTATTAAAACTCAAATCAGTATAATATCATTTTTATTTCAAATATATCCTTTCCAAAATCATAGCACTTTCAACATTATAACATTTCGAAATCAAAATACTCTAAATATAGCACTTTCAAATCATAATATTTTGAAACTTATATCGTTGAAACATATCTTCCACTACTTAAATGGTTAAAATATTAAAATACTTTATAAAATAAACTAGCTTCTTCAATTTCACAAATCAATTCCAAAACAACTCAATTCTATAAATTTTAAATTTAACCAAATCTCAAATCATAAATTTCAATACGATTCAGTTTCCAAATAAATTATCCCAAATTTTCATCAATTTTGAAACAGATTTGATCCATATAATAAACCATTTCAAATTCAATATATTCCAAACTTTAAGTATTAAACAATTTCATAACTAAGTGTGGTAATTACGATTCAACAATTCAATTTTCTATTATTTAGTTTTGAAATATTTTGCATAATAAATTCATTATCATTTAAATAAAACTCAAATTACAAATAACTAAATATTTCCTTCAATTTATTTATACTTGGAATATTCATTTAATTCATCTTAAGCCAAAATCAAGTTATAAAAATCATACCTTCTAAAATTTCAAATTTAATAAATTTCACATCAAACTTATTTGAGTTAAATTCTTAAATCAATTCAATTTCAAATAAATTTCCAACTAATCTTCCAACCTTAATTTATTTAAATCATTATAAACTCTATATTGAAATATAATTTAAATACTTAACCATATTATCTTCAATAAAATCAAACTTATTATTAAGCTTATTCTATACTAAAATAAATTATACATAGTTGAAAATCAAGGACAAAATAACATTTACACGATATCTAAAATCAAAATTTATCTAAACCGTATATTTCTTTACAAAACCATAGAAATCATTTCAAAAATAATTATATATATACATATACCATGGTGTCCGTATATAAATTTTTTATCCTATAGTCAAGTGATACAAATATTTATCATTTCAATCCGTAATTTAAATTATAAATACAGTTATGTATCATTTCAAACCGTAATCCTGAATGAAATAAAAATCCTCAACAACTTGCAGTTTATAACAATATAACGGCACCTTCGATTTGTCGATCCGACGAGATTGATCTCGACATGATGAACGACCGAGATTCGTTCTTCAATTTCTAGATAAACAGCGGCTCAATTTGAAAAACGAATTATAGATCTGAGATGTGCTTGTAAAGAGCTTCAAATCGATATATAACTCGATATTGTTTGAGGAGTTTTAAATTTTGGAGATGAATTTTGAATTAGAATTGAATTGGATAATTTAGGGTTTGTCTGCCATTGAGGAAGAGGAGAACAGAAATTTCTATACGTACAGAAATGAGAAATAGAAAGGCTGATAGGGTTTATAATAGGATATATGTAGGTGGTTAGACAATAGAAATAACGGATCAGATTTGATATGGATGGGAACAATAAACGACCCGAAAAGGCCGCTCTGCCTTCGGAACGAAAATGGGTCAACCCATATATCAAAATAGATGTTTTAAATATTTTAAAACCAATGAAACAGGTTTCAAGTCCAGATTTCATCGTATGAAGAAATTATGCAAAAATCAAGTTATTTTGAATTAATTTCAATTGATTTCAATTTATTTAATTCCTGGGCGTTTCGAGTCCGTACGATCAAACAACAAGCCCGATTGTTACAACACTTGAAATCCTATAATAATTCACCGTTACGGATCCGATGAAACTAGTTTTGTCAAAATCCGAGTCAGTGGCCAAAATGGCTATTTTCCTATTAATTAAATTAATAATTAATTAATTAAATCACCTTTTCAATTCAAATTTAATTATTTACAAATTTTTTCATTCTGGATTACTTGGTGAATTTAGAATCCCTTAAACAAATTTCCCTGTTAATTTGTTATTGGATATTCCACCAATTTCAATGTTTAAATTTCAATTTCAATCAATTCCGTAATTACAAATTAAATTCCCAATAATCCAATTTAATTGAACTTTGAATTTATTTCTCAATATACTAATTACAATCAATTATAACCTTACAATTGGTTTCAATTAATTGGGATTTCGCTAAATTAGTTATTTATCAACTTGCATTAACATTATTACCTTAATTTACATTTAATTACTATCAATCATTATATTATTTCATTGGTTAATTCAATGCTTACTTTTATTTACTTATTTCAATTTATTAACCAAGTGCAACAATTTACACTATTTCATTATTGGGATTTCACTCCGATGGACAATAATTAGTTTTAATTACCATTGCTATATTTCATTTTAGCGTTCATTTTAATATTAAATTATAAAGTTTTTATTTCTTTCCAAATTAAATTACAAAATCTTGTTAAAATAACAAACTTTATTATCGAAAATTTACGTTTCATTACAGAAAACCTGTTTCGCTACGTTATGTGGTCTGGTTTGAGATGGTAGATTATTATCATACCAGGCTTTATGTCTGAGTTGAAATTTATGTTTTCTCCTTAAAATCTCGGGTGCTCAATTGATTTTGAGTAGTCTATGAGTTGATTTTTTCCAGTACCTCTTTAGACGAATAAGCTTCCGGAGACGTGTAGGAAGCATGATAGCAATTTTGAGTACTTTTCTATTTTGATCCTGCTGTGTTTGTTGAAAAGGAAAAGATGTTTAATTTCCTAGTTATATACTCTAATTATCCAAGGGGGCATCTTCATATGTCGCTCTTAGTGTATGTTGTAATTATTATATTTTCTCTGAACGTGGTTATCGTATTGGGATTATGTGATGAATTTGAAATGCTTTGAAATGGAATGAGAAAGTTATTTGTTGATTTTTAAAAAATTTCCATGTCCATGTGTTTCTATTTTATCAATGTATCTAACATTATCGTATTTGGTCATCGAGGATTAATAACTATGGATGACTGCAGCATCTGTAGCTGCTAGTTTTTGGCCTCCAAGTAGGGGATGTTACAAGTTGGTATCATAGCATAGGTTTATGAAACTTAAAAGAAATTTAAACCCAAAAGATTTTCAAACATAATCCAATGAAACAGAAAATAAGATCGGGGTTTGGGATAACACTATAGTAACGTACATGTATTGATATATATATATAAATAGTACGTATTTCCCTCTCTCTTAGACCATTCTTCTGTATCTTACTAAGACTCGCATACGAATTTATGAGAAAGACGATATGAAGGTAAGAAACAGAAGAGGAAATCTCGGTGGAGGAAGCACCGTAACCAACAGAAATGCTCAACCCACCAGATTAACCCGGGTCAACACGCAAATGCTAACAAAAATGTAGATGCCAATGTGGGTGCTGGAAATCCACCAATGGATATGTTATCAGTTTTTCATTAATATGATGCAAGCAGGAGTTGCTGCTGGTGTTGCTAGAGGTGTTGGAGGAGCTAATCCTATGGCTCTAGTTGGTAATAATTATGCTAAGCTGAACAGAGATTACACCACTCTTAGAGGGAAACCATTTGTGGGAACATATGATGCCATATAAGTGACGAATTTTCTATTGCATTGTGAGAGAATCTTTGCTGATTTGGGTTTGGATTCTGAGAAGAAGAGGAGGCTGGCCTCTAGGCAGTTGCAAGGGGCAGCACTTCATTGGTGGAATAGTGTTACTGCCGTAGTTTCAGAGGAGGAGCTGATTTGGGCAGATTTTAGAAGGAGATTTGAACAGAGGTCTTTATTTGAAGTTTCTAAGTCAACGTTGATGAGAAAGTTTATGGATTTAATGTAGGGAGAGATGTCGATAATTAAGTATGCTACTAAGTTTGATGAGTTTTCTCGATATGGGTATGCTACTATAGACACCGTCATCCAAAGGAACGAGAGGTTCATCGGAGATAAAGGCCTAAGATTGACAGGGAAACCCTGACACATATCTGTGATCCTTGTAGTGTAGATGTGGAGATGAAAATCCGCCATGAAGAGATGCTTGCTATTTTTGCTAGAGAAAAGGCGGTTGAAACCCAAGGCCCTCAAGGATAGAAGAGGAAGTTCTTTAAAAAGAAGGGAGCCCAAAAGGGGAGGTTTCCAAGAAGGGAAAGGCTAATTTGGTTTGCTTCAAGTGTGACAAGAAAAGTCATTATGCCCATGAGTGTCGATAAGGCAAGAGGAAGAAGGCTGTAGAAAAAGAAGGGTGTGAAATGCTTCAACTATGATCAAGTGGGGCATTATAAGAATCAGTGTCCAAAACCAGTCAAGTCGGAAAAGAGAAAGGTTTTTGTTGTTGGACCATCATCTGCTAAGCCAACTGCAGCTAAAAAAGGAAGGCTGTGATGGAAGGTACACTTTTGATTCAGAGTATACCAGTTAGGGTACTATTTGATACCCGTACATCATATTCATTTATATCTCAGAATTTGGTTAATAGGTTAAGCTTAGAACTACATACCTTGTTACTTCCTTAAGGGTTGTGAATCCAATAGGAGGGTATGCAACGCTAGGATGAGACGTGTAGTTAGAACTAGACTTGTTAGGTCATAAGTTTACATGCAGTCTGTATGTTTTCCGTTTCGTAGATTTCAGAATCATTTTGGTTATGGATCGGTTAAGTAAGTATGAGGCTAGGATATTTTTCCAGGATGGGGAGTTATAATTAAGACACCTTGATAGTCATAACTGAATCATATTCTTAGTGGAGAATTTTGACCGAAGTAGTTGTGCTTCTTTGTTAAGTCCTATGGAAGTAGGAGAAGAGTTAAGTCAGGATCGAGTAGCAAGAGAATTTGCAGATGTCTTTGAGCCGATTACAGGATTACCATCGAAATGATCTATTGAGTTCAGATAGATTTTATGCCAGGAGCTGAACCTGTAAGTAGACCACCTAGCAGGATGACACCGATCGAGATGAAGGAATTGAAGGTGCAGCTAGCGGACTGGAGGGAATGAATTTTATTTGACCAAGCAGTTCACTTTAGGGAGTGGCCGTGGTGCTTATGAAGAAACCAAATGGGTCATTGCAGATGTGTATCGACTATCGTAAGTTGAAAGAGAGGACAATATGGAGCTAGAGTGTTTTCCCAATTGGATTTTGCAATAGGTTTCCATCAATTAAGAGTGGAAAAGGACAGTATTCCTTTGACAGCATTTTAGACTAGGTATGGTTCGTATGAGTGGTTAGTAATGCCATTCGGGTTAATGAACGCACCTGCTTTCTTCGTGGATCTGATGAACTGAGTTTTCTGAGAGTAATTGGATAGGTTCATCTTGGTATTTATAAATAAAATTTTAGTGTACTCTAAGCATGAAAGAGAGCATGGAGATCATCTTAGGGTAGTGCTTGAGACGCTGAGGCAGCATCAGCTGAAAGAGAAGTTTTCCAAGTGTCATTTTTGGAAGAAAGAGGTTTAGTTTCTTGGTCACGTGGTTTCAGAGAAGGGGTTGTTAGTTGATCTAGATAAGATTGAAGCTGTTAATAATTGGAAGAGAAAAGAGACGGTGATTAAGGTTAGAAATTTTCTTGGACTTACTCTCCTCTCTCTTTTCCCTCTTCTTTTATTTTTCTTCTATTCTTCCTTTCTTTCTTTTTTATCAGAATAGATGTGAAGTTTGTCTGGTCCGAAAAATGCGAGGAAGCATTCCTTAAGTTAAAGCATTTGTTTACCATTGCACCTTTGTTAGTAGTTCCAAACAGAAATCAAGGGTTGGCGGTGTGTACCGATGCATGGGGACCGGATTAGGAGCTGTGCTGATGTAAAAGGGTAAGTTATCGCATATGCTTTACGAAAGCTTAGACCGCATGAAGTGAGATGTCCTACATATGATTTGGAGATGGTTGTGGTGATCTTTACGTTGAAGATTTGAAGACATTACCTTTTAGCAGAGAGATTTGAGCTATACACAGATCATAAGTCTTTAAGGTACTTATTCTCTCAGAAGAACAACAGAAGTGGTTGGAGCTTTTGGCTGCTTATAATTTTGGTATAAAGTATACTTCGGGGAAAGGAAATAAAGTAGTGGATGCTCTTAACAGAAGACAGCAGAATGCTGTATTAGCTATGTTGGTAGAATGGAAGGATTTAGAAGCTTTGACTACTTGTAGTTTGCAGTTAAGATCGCTGCTACTTCTAGTCAGAGTATCGGTATGTTGTCCTGTTTAGAAGTTCGACTAGCATTGATCGAAAGGATTGCTTCTAAGCAGAAGGAGGGTCCAGTGTTAGCCGATAGGAATAAAAGTCTTGAGGTTGGAACCAAGATTGATGATCTATAGGATTTTAGTCCTGACCAGAGAGGATAGTTGAGAAAGAAGGGACGGTTATGCGTTCCAAATGTTGAGGACTTAAGAAAAGAATTCTTAAAGAATGTCATTCATCCAAGTTTACGATTCTTCCTGGAGGGATCAAGATGTATCAAGATATAAAGAGGACCTTCTATTAGGAAGGTATAAGGAGGAATGTTGGCTTGTTGGTTAGGTAGTGTGCAAACTGTCAACAAGTGAAGGCCAAACATCAAAAGCCGAGTGGATAGCTTCAACCTTTAAAAATTCTAGTTTGGAAGTGGAATTCATATCCATGGATTTTATAGATGGGTTGTCAAGGTCAAATAAAGGAAATGAAAGTATATTTGTCATTATGGAGAGGTTGACCAAGAGTGCTCATTTCTTTCTGGTTAAATCAACCAGGAAAACACCTATTTTAGCTAAGTTGTTCATGAAGAACATAGTTAGACTACAGGGGATTCCTAGTAGTATAGTCAGCGACGGAGATGCTTTGTTCATCTATGAATTCTGGAAGAGTCTACAGGATGTATTAGGTACCAAGCTCAAGATGAGTACTGCATATCACCCTCAAATGGATGGAAGATAGTAAGAGTGAATAAGGTACTCGAGGATTTATTGAGAGCTTATGTAATGGATTTTGGTGGATCTTGGGAAGATCGTCTACATTTGGTTGAGTTTTCCTATAATAGTAGTTATCAAATTAGCATAGGAATGGCGCCTTTTGATGCTTTGTATGAAAGTCCATTCAAATCACCAACATGTTGGTTGGAGACTGGAAACAGATTGTTCTAAGGTCTAGATCTGGTCAGAGAGGCGACAGAGAAGATTAAGTTAATCTGAGAAAGGATGAAGGAAGTTCAGTCCAGACAAAAGAGTTAGGCCAATAAGAGGTATAAAGACCTAGAATTCTCAGTTGGAGATAAAGTTTTCATTAAAGTATCACCGATGAAGGGTGTTGTATGATTTGGAAAGTCAGAGAAACTGGCACCGAGATTTGTTGGTCCATTCTAGATTATAGAGAGGATTGAAAAGCTCATATATAAAGTAGAGTTGCCAAGCAGTATGGCAGGTATCCATAATTTGTTTCATGTGTCTCATCTTTGCAAGTATGTGCATGATCCAAAGATTACTACTCCTTCGATAGGGTTGGAAGGTCTTGTAGTAGAGCCAAATTTGACTTTTGTTAGACAACCATTTCGGGTTGTAGCGAGAGAAGAGAAAACATTGAGGAACAAGACAGTCGAGTTGGTGAAAGTTCAGTGGAGCGACAACGAGATGGACTGTACTTGGGAGACGGAAGACATGATTAGAGATAGTTATCCTCATCTTCTTTGAGGGTATGTCTATATTAGTTTTATATAGATAGTTGCTAGTCAGGTAGGCTAGTATGGTTGTTAGAAGTTGTTACAAATGATTGCTATGTTTAGTATTTATTCCTTGCTGAATTTCGAGGATGAAATTCTTTAAGGAGGGGAGCCTGTAACGCCCCTAATTTTTGATAACATTATTCAAGAGATTTAATTAGATAAATTAAATAGAATAATGTAAATAATTTGAGTGATAAGGGGAGTAAGATTTGAAATTAAATTAAGGGATGTGCTTAATTATTTAAATGGGCTTAAGAATGGCTTATAGGCTAATTAATTTAAGCAAAGGCTTATAAGGAAATAGCCGCACCTTATTACCATAACCCTTATAATCCACATTTCATTCTTTCTCACGTTCACTTTTACAAAACACAAAACGCAAACATAAGAGGAGCCTACCATTATTAGGAAGGGGAAAAATTAATTAAGAGTTAAGGAATTAAAGCAAGAAGGATTAATCTCAATCAAATCTCAAATTCCTTATCCTAATCAAGGTGAATAATATTATAAATCATCTCTTTTTTGTTTTATGATCATTTTTTTTAAGGTTTAAGATTAGATCAATTATTATGATGATTTTTTATTAACGATATACTTGGAATTAGACATGTTGGATTCAAACAAAATAATTTGATAATTATTTTACATGGTTTTAAGGATAAAACCGATTATGATGATTTTCATATACCATAAGAAATTTTATGTTATGTAAAATATGATTTTAGAGATGGGTTTCAATTTTTGTACTTTTCCAAGCTATGGAAAATTTAATATGAATTTTTAAAGGAAAATATGAATAATTGGGTTTAGAAATTAATTTTGGTTATTTTATGAAGAATTTGAGTCTGTAATTTTTATATGTTAGATAACATATTGAAAGTGAATTTCTGTAATTTTTGGAGATCTTTTCAAGTATTTACTATGGAAATAAAATTATTTTAGATGGGCGACTTAATTTTTTTATTGGTTTTTTTAATGAAAGGACTTTTTTGTTAAATTAGTCCATGTTTAGATCTGAAATTTTGCAGCAGTTATTTTTGTAAAGAATTTGAAAAGTTATGGCAACGAATCAAATATTTGCAAGTAGGCAGGTTAGTTATGAAATGTTTGCTTTAATTGGCATTAAATCAGATTTTAACCAGAAAAGTGGGTTCCGC
Organism: Allium cepa; assembly: GCA_030765085.1. Lineage (NCBI taxonomy): Eukaryota > Viridiplantae > Streptophyta > Magnoliopsida > Asparagales > Amaryllidaceae > Allium > Allium cepa. The sequence continues at coordinate 602,315,503 of CM060934.1, read as the reverse complement.
CTCTTTCAGAAGCACCTTTTGACCCATTACTTTTGCTTCGACCAAGTCAAAACCTACCAAATCCAAAGCCAATACCTAAGATACCATAATGATGGTACATAACGAATTGGAGAAAGGCGGAAGACATGGTATCAAAACCGCTACTTTCGATGGGGTCAAAACCTTTGTTTCATTTTCCAAAGATAAGCGCGTGCCTTGTTTTCAAAAGAATGCTTTCGACCAAGTCAAAACCTTTGCTTTCGAATTTGTTGTTGCCTCTTTGTCTATGTGGAGCTTTCAAATGAGTTCCTTGTTTATAAACCAATGCATTCAAAAAGGGTGGCTTCGACCTAGTTGAGACTTACTGCCAATCTTATGCCTTTCGAAGGTAATGAAGTCATCAATGCTTTTGAATGGTAGCTTTTGCTTTGGAATTGTACTAAGCCACTTCCTAAAAGCTATCGAAAGGGTTTAAGGGTTTCGAAGGCAATGACTTCAAAAGGTGGTTTTGATGCTGTCCTTTAATGTTTTACTTAATGTTTTGAAGCTTTCGAAAGAATAGTTCCGAAGCCATCAAGTTTTTCCCCAATCATTTGTAGTTAAAGGTAAATGGTTTCAAAAGGAGTACTTACATGTATATTCACTTTGAACCAAAAATGATTTTCAAAGATAAACCCAATGGTTTCAGAAAGGGTACTTTCATTGGTTTCGAAGCTATGCTTCTAAGAGTTAATAAGTATGCTTTAATACTTTCGAAAGGTTTGAACTAAGGGTTTTAAAAGAGATGTTTTAAAGTGTTTTGAAAGGTACATGTTAATGTATTGAAAAGGAAATTTAAATGCTTTCGATGGAGGTTATCTAAGGGTTTCGAAAGTAAAGTTTTAAGGTTTCGAAAGCCTTACTTTTAAAACAAAGAATGCAATCTCATTTTAAAAGGAAAACCATGGCATAATAAAAGAGTTTTGAAATGATTTTTATTATGGAGTTTTTGAAGAAGTTTTCCTTAATTAATAGGTTAAAGGGATTAACCAAGTTTTATATAAAATGACTTCAAGGATACTAAACCACATGTGTTAGTACTATCATGTTATTATGTTTACTTCTTCATATATATATATATATATATATATATATTCATATGTTATGGACCTGTAACTGTATTTTGGGGAAGGGTAGAATAACCAACTAGGTTGACCCAGTAATGAATATAAATTAAGTTAACTCTCGAATGAGTAGAATTGCATCCAGGAGGTCAGATAGACTAGAATGTAAGATGCCAAAATATTGACTAAAAGAAGCTGTCAAGTAGACAGGTACGTAGTAAACCCATGAAAACTATGTTTAAGAAAAGTTATAGGCAGGGGCCAATAGGTTTATAGTAAACCCATGAAAACTATGATTAGATTGAATTATTGGCAGGGGCCAATAGGTTTGTAGTGAATCCATGAAAACTATATCCGGATTAAGTTATTGACAGATGTCAATAGGTTTCTAGTCAACCCATGAAAATTAGTATAGTAGGGAAGTTATTGGAGATACCAATAGGTATAGTGAGAATCCCTAAAAAATTGAAATTATTGGCCGGGAAATAAGGTTTTTAGTGATCCCATGAAACTATGAAACTGGATAAGGAGTCCATAAGTATTAAACAGCTTATTAGTCAACTCACGAAAAGTATTATGTTAATAGTGACCCTAGAAACTATAACTGAGACAAATAGTGAAAAATGAATGGGAATGGATAATCCCAAACCGATTTACTTGTTTTCATATCATCATAATATTTTGAATTGTTATGTTTTAACCAATGTGGATGCAGGAGCGCAATATATGGTTTTGTAAAGCTTTGAATAAGATAATAGTAAAGGGAAAACATGTTCCGCTAAGCGGCATGGTCTCACTAGATATCTAAATGGTTTGAGATGGTAGATTATTATTCATACCAGGCTTTATGTCTGATTCGAAATTTTTGTTTTCCCCTTAAACTCTTGGGTGCTCAATTGACTTTGAGTAATTTGAAAGTTGAGGTTTTCAGGTACCCCTTTTGACAAATAAGCTTCTGGAGACGTGCAGGAGGCATGATATCTATTTAGAGTTCTTTTCTATTTTGATTCCCTTGTGTTTTGTTGCAAAGGCAAAGATGTATAATTTCTTAGTTATATACTCTGGTCATCCAAAGGGGCATCTTCATATGTCGCTCTTGACGTATGTTGTAATAATTATATTTTCTCTGAACATGGTTCTCGTATTGGGACTATGTAATGAATATGAAATGCTTTGAAATGTAATTAGAAAGTTTTTGGTTGATTTTTAAATTTTTTTCCATATCCATGTGTTTCTGTTATATTAATGCATCTAACATTAGTGTATTTGATCGCCGAGGATTAATAACTATGGATGGCTGCAACATCCATAGCCGTTAGTTTTGGGCCTCTAAGTAGGGGTCGTTACAATAGTCTACCTCCCTATAGAAAGATCGAATTTTTCATTGACCTAATACCCAATGCCAGACCTATGATTCAACCTATTTGGAAGAGATTCCCAAGGGAGAAGTAGAAATTGAGGAATCAGACTAATGATCTATTATGGAGAGGTTTGATTGGACAAGTTGGTTGAGTTGGGGTTCAACTCTTGCCTTTGTAGCTAAATCCGACAGTTCTGTAAGGTTGTGTGTGGACTATCGTGAATTGAATAATTTGACCATTAGGAATAAATACCCTTTACTATGTATTCACGACTTATTTAACCAACTGCATGGAGCTAAGGTATTCTCTCAGATGGACATAGCCAGTGGATTTCCCCAACTAAGGGGAGCAGAAGATAGTATACCCTTGGGTTTCAAGGACCAAACCTTTTCTTTGAGTGGTTGGTTATGCCTTTTGGGATGATCAGTGCACCTATCTATTTCGTGAATATTATGAATCATGTTTTTTGAGATGTTCTTAATAAGTTCGTGATGGTTTTTATTGATGACATCCTTATGTATTCAAAGTATGAAGAAGAGCATGAACATCATTTGGGGGTGGTGTTGGAGACATTAAGGAGGTATACCACTTTTGGCAATCTGAAGTAAGATTCTTAGGAGATATTGTATTGGATGTGGTATTTCTGTGGATCTAGTGAAAGTAGCAACAGTTCGAGAATGGAAGCAACCACAGATGCCTACGGAAGTTTGTAGTTTTAAGGATTGGTAGGGTACTATAGGAGATTCATCCAGGAATATTCTAAGATTTCCTACCATTTGACTAAGCTAACAAAGAAAGGTGAGATATTTTTAAGGACTCCCAAACGTGAGGAAGCATTTCTGGAACAAAAGAAAATATTGACACGTGCTCTAGTTTTTGCCATTATGGATAGTAATGGAGGGTTTACGGTGTATACTGATGCTTGTGGGGAGGGATTAGTAGTTATTCTAACGCAATACGGGAGAGTGGTTGCATATGCTAGCAGGTAGTTAAAGCCGCATGAAAAGAATTATGCTACTCATGATCTGGAATTGTTGGCGGTCATGTTTGCACTAAACATGTAGAGTCATTACCTGTTGAGTAAGAAGTTTGAACTCTTCATGGACCATAAGGCCTTGAAATATCTTTTCACTTGGAAGAATCTGAACCTGAGGCAATAGCGGTGGTTAGAGTTTCTGGCGGTATCCTTTACATGCTAGGGAAGGGAAATGTGGTGGCAGATACTATGAGCAAGAATGTAGTATTAAATCTTTTAGACATCACCCCGACTCTTTTGGAAAAAATAGAAAGCAAGCAAAGAGAAGATAATTGTTTATTAAAGATCATCAAAAGTGTTGAGGAGGGTCATAGTTCGAGTTTTGAGATTGATAGCCGTTGAGTTTTGAGGTTAAATGGAAGGGTCTACTTGCGAATATCGACAGTCTTAAACATGAGGTTCTTACTGAATATCATTGTTCTAATTTGAGTATCTACCTAGGGGTTTCTAAGATGCATTGAGATATGAAGTGAGCATTCAGGTGGAAGGGGATGAAAAGGGATATCTTTGTCTTTTTTAGCAGATGTGCGAACTGTCAGCAGGTCAAGGAGATTACCAAAGAGCTATTGGACTTCTTCAACTTTTAGAGATTCCAACCTGGAAATGGGAGCAAGTGTCTATGGTTTTCGTTAATGGATTGCGTCGATCGAAAAAAGGAAATGAAACAGTGTGGTTCATAGTGGATCGGTTGACTAAGAGTGCCCATTTCATGCTAGTGGAGCCAACGAGGACTACAACATCATTAGAAGAGATTTATATAAGGGAAATTGTTCGTCTGCATGGTGTCCCAGTAAGCATAATAAATGACTAGGATCCCATCTTTACTAGTCAGCTTTGGGAAGCATTATAGGAAGCATTGTGAATAAAGCTAAGTCTTAGTAGTGTATACTACCCTCATATGGATGGACAGATTGAGAGAGTTAATCGCAACTTGAGGGATCTACCCGAGAGCTTGTATTTTGGACTTTGGAGTTCTTAGGAGGATCATCTGCACTTGGTGGAATTCTCCTACAACAACAACTACCAAGCTAGCATATTCAAGACACCCTACAAGCTCTTTATGAAAGGTCGTGCAAATCACTAGCATGTTGGGTGGAGATTGAAAATCGTCTAATGCTTGGTCCTGATATGATTCGAGAGGCAACATAGAAAGAAGTGATAATCAAGAAGAGGATGAAGGAGGCCAAGATCGGCATAAGAGTTTTGCGGATAAGAGGTAGAGAGATTTGGATTTTGTAGTTGGATATTTTGTGTTAAGATTTCACCGATTGGAGGAGCTGTTGGATTTGGAAAGGCTGGGAAGCTAGCACCTAGGTATGTAAAGAGCTTTGGGGTGGGTTGGACCACTTGTGTACTGTGTTGAGTTGCTGGAGAGGTTGGCACTATTTCGTAATGTGTTCCATATATCGCATCGGAGGAAATTTTTGCATGACCTGACATTGATTGTGGAGCCGTCTGTGCCTGAGGATTTGGAGGTGGAACCAAATTTGACAATAGTTAGACATCTAGTTCGTATGGTAGGTCGAAATGAGAAGAGGCTACAAAATAAGGTGGTGTAGTTAGTTTAGGCTTATGGAGTGAAGACCCTGGGGATTGTACTTGGAAGATAGAAGACGTTATGAAGGAATCCTATTCCGAAATTATTCTAGCATAGTTGTTTGCCTATTTGTATGACTTATGTATAAACTGTTGTGTTATGATTGCTTAGTGTATGATTTTGTATGAGTTTGTGATAAAATTTATGCCTTTGTGTTAGTTGAATTAGCTTCTTGTGTGCCAACTTCGGGGATGAAATTCTTTTAAGTGGGGAGAATGCAAAGACCAGAAATTGGATCAGTTTAAATATGGATATTTAGTATATTATTAAATATTTAATATATGAATTTTAAAACTCAAAATACCCTTTTTAAGTAGTAAATAGTGAATGTGGAAAATAAATTAAATTTATTTACAAAATATTTATTGCAAAAGAAATTTGAAAATGTGCCCGAAAAGATTTTTGAATTTTTTTTAAATTTTTCACCATTAAAAAGTTGTTTAAATGTTGTAAACAATTTAGGTAATATGTAAAATAATTTAATGATGGATTAGAAAATAAAATGAAGATCAATATCACAAGTTTACTTATGTAATGTGACCATTTACAAGTTAAAAATCAAATTTAAATAAAGGAAATTATAAAACATCACTTCATGTCGTATCCTAAGTACATATTTGGTTAATAACATGTTGGATAAAAGGTGTGAACCCTTGGTTATTACGTGTGAACATGTGGAAGAGATAAGGTTGATGAGGTGGCACAAAACTATTATAGGGCAAGGGTACTTGAGGGTAAGAAGGTAATTTTAATTCATTCGTTTCTATAATTACAAATCTCTTTTTTCTCTCTCCTTCCATCCACATTTTTTCAAAAAAAATTCATAAATTTAGTTTCTTTTAAAACCTTGTAAACTCACTTTAATGGCTTCCTGCAAAATTTTAAAATCCAAAACCATTTCCTTTTTGCTTTTAAACTTTTAGATTAGCTTAAAAACACTTCCGTTCTTTCTCCTTTACCTCCTCTTAGCTAAAAAAGTCCATACCACCTTCCTGCATGTTGGCTGAGCACTTTTTCATAGTAGTTGAGCCCAATAGTGCATAGACCAAGCCCATTTTCTTACTTGAGGTCGAAAAAAATCACTTTTGATAAAGGATTTTCAAAGTGATAGGCTATTGCAAAGTTTGTGAAAGATTTGAAAAAAATATTAGTGGATAAACTTTTTGTTTGTTTTGGAAAGATTATACATTTTTGTTTGCAATGTTTATTTGTGTAATATATTGGGGTGTGATTGTAGATCCATGTTGTTTTGGATATATATGTGTGGTACTAGTTGTGATTTTAATTAAACTTGATAAATGTAGTCTAAAAACTAAATTTTGTGTAAAGTTGTTATTTTTATCATACTGTGATGTTGGTATAAATTTGTATGTTTAAGCCTGGTTGGTTGGATATGTGTTATGAAAGTTAGCATCTTTGCATGCTATTGTGACTTGAGATCACTTAGAAAGAATCAATACTTATTTTTAGTTTCAAGTTATTAAAAGATTTAAAGATTTAAACTTCATTTATTTTTATAAAATAAAACCTTTCCCTATGTTTTCAAAAGAAAGTAAAGTGGTAAGTAAAGTTAGAAGCTGAGTTTGGGGAAAGATCTAAAGTAGATTAACTTTAGCGAGTTGCATTCATAGCGATAGTCGTTATGAATGCAGTTAGGCAAAAGTCGATGTTTAGATTTAATTATATTTTTCAAATACTAACTAAGTTCAAAAGTTAATTATTTTGGTAACTAATTATTAATTTAATTAATTAATTATTTATTTATTCCATATATTATTAATTAATTGTAATAAAGTTAAGAAATTAGGGTTTAATTATGAATTAAAGTTAATTAATTAAATTAATGTATTAAGGGAGTTATTAATCAATGATTAATTAAGCAAAAATTTAATTAAGATATAATTTTAATAATTAAGTGAAATTAATTATTATTTAATTCAGGTTAATTGATAATTAATTACTAATTATGCCAAGGTTTAGTTAATTAATATAATTAGGTTTAATTAAGATATAATTAAGGATTAATTAATTTAATTAACATTTAAATTAGAGTTAATTAAGATTTAATTAGTAAATAAATAATGATTTTATAAATAATTAAGTTAATATTTAAATATGATTTAATAAAGGTTTAATTCTAGACTAAATCAATTATTTTTAGCCAACTCTCTTTTATAATTAAATTGATTTTAACATAAGGGATATCCTGTCCATGCCATTAAGTAACCAAACAAATAAGAGTAGTATAAAAAAACGTTGACGCGTTTTATTGAAAGTAAGTCATCCTGTGTTATGTATGAGTGCTGAATTTTGGAAACGTGATGAACATAAGGGAGTTAATTTCGATGAGTGGGTTATGATAACTTAAGTATATGGAAGATATTTCCATATGAAAATCTTTGCACCTAGGTAGTGGATTTGTCCACTATCGATAATTATACCTTTAAAGATAATCGAATGTTAGTTCGGAGAGATCGGGGTCGGATAACAGGTGTTATTCGAAAACCGCTTCAAACCAACATAAGCGTTCGATTTGGTAACACTTGAATGGGAAAATCCAAAGACGAAGAACTTTAGAGCATAAAGGCTGTTAGGTACTAACCCTCAAGATGGTTCCAAAATGGGTGTAGTAGAAGTAGTCCTTTCAGTTCGTTCATCTCCTGAACGACTTGTATTGTAACAACCCTGGTTTGGAGATTACAAGTATAATTTAAATTATAACGGAAGTTATAATTTAATATTGTAAATTAAAATATAATTGGAAATTTTAAATTGTTATTTTCAATAAACAATGAATTCTGTAAATAAAATGAGAAAAATAAGGTTTGGAACTTTATTTTTTTATTTGGGTATAAATATTGGGTTTAGAATTTATTATTGGGATATTTGGTTAATAAATTGAAAATAGTGGGATTTTGTTAAATTAGAGTCAATAAATTAATAAAGTTATGTGTTTCAACATTCAATTATTGAAATAAATATAAATTGATGAAAATAAAGTTTTAAAAACTTTATTTTGGGGATTTGAGTAGAAAATAATCAAATTGCAATTTTACTCGAGTAAATACAACAAAATTGGAAAATATTGTCAATATTATTCTTTTATTGAATTTAAAATGATAAATATAAAGTACTATGTATTTTATTAATATAAAGGATGGGTATGATTTAAAAATAATATTTTGATGATTAAAAAGAGTTAAAATGATTTATTATAATTTATTTGACAAGAAAACAATTTTTGTACAAATTGTTGCATTATTTTGTAAATTGTGTAATATTGATAAAAATAAAGTTTTATTCAAAAAAAACCTTTAATTGTTAAATTAAATTTTATTTTGATCAAATAGCAATTTCATTTTCATACAAATGGCTGTATACATTTTATTTGGCTTTAAAATGAAGAAAAGTGTGCATATAGCAATAATATAGGTTAAAATATGTAGATTTCTTTGTAATCTTCTCTAAGTATTTTAAGTTGGGCTTATATAGTAAGGTTTGAATCCAAAACCCAACATATGGAGGCTTCTGATTAGAGAAAAACTAACAGTACGTTGTTTTTGTTTTACTTCTTCTTCTCTAGAGCTTATACAGCAAATAGAAATAAGAAAAGCAATGGCCTCCTCAAACAAAAATTAAATTTCCACTCAATTTGCTACAAATTCAATGAGAAATATCACCAAATCAAGGTTAAAAAAGGTAATCCAAACCAATATTATAAAAAAAAATTTCATCAAAGTCCATGAATTATATATGAAATTGTATGTAATTCTTCTATTTTGTTACTGCATGTCTTTGAAAACTCCATTTCTAGGTTGCTGAAGCATCTTTCAAGAAAAAGCTTGCCTCTTTTCACCAATTTGGTCTTGAAGCTCAGGTATTTTGAAAGGTGAGTATCATCTCACAAAAGCTAGCTCATGCAATGCCAATAATCGAAAGTTAAAATCAAAATTTTGCTAAAAAATTCGTTTTTGAACTATTTTGATTGTGTAAACCATCTTGAGTTGCAACTTTATGCAGTCATATCTCTCTATTCCTATAATGAAATGCTGCCATATATTTTTTAGACCATGTTTTGTATATTAAGCATACCAAATTTTAGGTCATTTTGACCTATATAGCTTATAGAAATATGTTGTCGAACTTTGATTCGGAGCATGTTTTTGTCCAGATTTTGACAGCGAAAACACTGCTTGGGTTCTACTTTGAGACCTTATAACTTTCTCATACCTTATCTGAATTGCATGGTTATTTTTACAATTTAAAGTATAGTTGTTAAGCCTTATGCATGTTAAATTTCAGGTCATTTTGACCTATGTAGCTTATAGAAATATGCTGCCAAACTTTGATTCAGAGCATGTCTTTGCCCCGTTTTTTACAGTGAAAACACTGCCTGGGTTAACCTTTAAGACCTCATAACTTTCTCGTATCTTGTCTGAATTGTGTGATTCTTTTATCAAATTATAGTTTTTGAGCTTTATGCATGTTAAATTTCAAGTCATTCCAAACTATACAGTGTATAGAAACGTGCTACCAAACTTTAAATTGAAGCATGTTATGCTCCGCTGTTGACAGTGAAATCTGGCTGTAAGTCCAACTTTGAGAGATCATATCTCCCTCGTTTCTTGTCCGATTGTATCCACCCTTTCTTAATAAAGTAGAGTTGTTGAACTCTATAGCTGAAATTATTACTTATAAACCTTTGTAACTGGTTCAAAATTTGCTTGGAACTTTGAATTAGAGCATGTTCTGCTCCAGCTAAGAATTTCTAAATCGTTTTACATGGATTTTTTTTATGTTCTTTTGATCAGCTTGATCCTAAGATAGAAGAGCCAATGTTACCACTTATCCATATTTCAGATTGTTGATTTTTTTAGATGATTTTTGTATGACGATTTTATGAATAATTTCATTGAATTTCTGTAGATTTTTCTTTGCATGCGCTTTCTAAACCGTTTTCAAAAGATTTTTTTAGCTTTCGAAATAAATATTTTACAATATTTATAATTAATTTAAAGCTATTAAAATTATACATTTTCTATAATAAGAGAACTTCAAAAGTTATTTTCCAAATGATTTCAAAAATAGTTTTAAATGCTTGTTTTCTATAATAAATTTTTTTATATAATAATACATGTTTTTGCACTTTCCGAATGTACGAGAAAGAGAATTAAACGATTTAGTAAAACATGTGGTATGCCACATGTGAGTTTACTTTTTTGGTTAATTATGGACTTGTGCGATTGAAACCTTTCGAATATATTGTTTTGAGTTGATAATTGAGATTTATAATTCCTACTATAGGAATTATCTGAGTTAGCCAATATTTGGCGAATTGAGAGGTTCGAGACCTCCTACTATAGGGATAATAATTGATGAGAACCACATATAAATGCTGTTTTACTCGACGATGAGACGAGGCGAGTCTTGAGATGAGATTTCCTTTTTTGAGAATTATGGGTTATGAGAAACCACTACGAGCTGTATTTGCACTTGCCGATGATACGAGGCAAGATATATGAGTATTCTGATATTTCAGAGGTTTGAGATTTTTTTTTATAGTAGGGAATTAACTAGCGGTTAGTAAACCATTTAGCGCGAACGTGTGGTATGGGACGCATGTTAACGCTTTTTGGGTTCCATTCCAAGAGTTTGTGACACATCCACGAATACACCAGTGCTATAGACCTTCGGGTAATCTGAGTTATGTGACTTCGGTCACCACGAGTTATGTGGCTTCGGTCATCACGAGTTATGTGACATCGGTCACCATGAGTTATGTGACTTCGGTCACCACGAGTATGACCTTCGAGTCCATGAGTTAGGTACCTAAATTATAGATAGCACTGGACAAGAGTGTAGCACATGCAACATTACTTCGACATTGCGATTGGGGATTTGGCCAATCCGGGTTTTCTGAGTTTCCGAGCCTTATATGATTTCACCATTTTTGAGATGTCTTGTTGCATCGACAGACTAGTACTGCTACATGAGATGTTATATATAAATGGTGATTTCTATATGAGATTTGAACTCTTTTTAGAGTTCCAGGAGATTCAAGTTTGGGATTTTTGATGAGTTTCCCTTATAACTTTCGAGTGGTTTCTAGCTTTTGTGTTGAATGCCTTTGGATATGGTTTTCTTATGTTGGACATAACCTATTCATGCGACAACCCTTTGTGAACCTATACCATAGCATTGTAATGAGCCATATGTATATCATTCCTTTATATCGAAAGCAAGAATTCCTTTATGCACTTATATTACTCTCATGTTTTACTTATATCAATATTTAGCTAGCCTAACCCATGTATTTATTACTTGGGTCAGACCAAGTTACATGTTAGGTAGTCGGACTCAGCTTGCTTTATCTTTTGGACTTCACCATCGACTTGGGATATGGCATAGTTTTTGTGTAGTAGTCTTTCTGTTGGGAACTTGTGATGTATATATTCTTTTGTGAGAATGTATGTATATATCGTGGTTGTATACCACTAGTGGCATGTTGTACTGCATTTGATGTATGTATTCGTATGCATCGTTTCGGTGTTGCTGTTTTGTGACGTGTCACTGATGTAGTTATTATGTTTTGTTTCTGAATCGATCCTGTAGCCACCATAATAGTGTATTAGATAGGAATTAAGTCTGTCGAATAATTGTGATGAAAAAAAGAGTACAAATATTGACATACTTAGCTCTTATCTAGTGCAAGACTATGATGGTCGCCCTTAACCACATTCTCTACATTAGCAGATATAATTACTAATTAATTCTCTTTGTTAATGTGGGTCTCAATGTGGGGCGAAACATGTATGGATGAATGCTAACATCTGCATCGCCTGGAAGGCAATGTTAGCATTCCAAGTAAGAATGCTGATTTTATATAAAGGTAAACATAGCCCCAAGCCTCACCAACTGAGAATGACTAAAACATGGGATATGTAGTATGGCTATATGGGCCGCTCCTATTGGAATATGGTCATCCCTGATCTACATAGATGCTTTATACATCAGTATTTTTTTGGCTCCTAGTGCGGTTGTTGAAACCCATCGTAGGTTGATTATATTCGCACTATCCTATAAGGGGTAGGCCGATCCTGTGAGGGGGGTGCAAGACATTCTTGTTGACCTCAGTACACTTTATCTAAAGGTGTACAATGACAAGAAGCACCCCAGTAGCCTTATCATTGTATGAAAATCCATTTTCTAATAAGTGTCTTAGGTCTTAGTTGTATACCTATGTATGCTAGAATTTAATTAATGTAACAATTTCAGCTGTGTTCTATATTGTACTTGAAAACCCTATACACTTTTATAATATCACTCGATTTTATATAGAAAAGTGTTTTGGTTATTGTAAGGTAAAAACTCATCTGTGTTTATGTAGGGCATGGTCTTATGAGATACCTTTGATTTTAAAAGAGTTTTAAAAGTAATAATTCAGTTGTTTGAGTTTACTCACACTAAACCTAGGTTTGACCTGGAGTTTTCTTTTCTTTTCCTAAAATCTTGGGTACTTTAATTTCTATGAGTATCCAAGTCAACCGTGTTTCTCACAAATGCTTTTAGAGGAGCTTGGAGCATGTGACTTCATCGTTAGCTAGTTATATATTTTATTCCAGTATGCATGTATGCATTTTATATTAGTGATGTAAGGGTAAGCATATATAACTATCTCAGTTTGGAACTTGTACTATTACGACTCTGATGTAATATTATTATAGTGATGACTTTGTATGATCTTTTCTTTTCTATTATATATTATCCATTTGCGTTGTAAGATTCTGTGTTGGTTAGTTTTTCTTCTTTATTTTTACCCTAAATGGCCTGAGAAAGGCAGATCGTTTCACTACACATATGAGCACTAATGAATTTATAAAATAAAAATAAACAACACAAGCCAAATAAAAAGCCTGATGTAAGTAATGTTGTTCTCCCTGTACTGAAAACTAGTGAGACCACAATGTAGAACTAAACAGGTTTTTTCCTTCATTTACTATTCTCAATAACGTAATACACATATATCTATTCAAATCCAATCATTGGTTAGTGGAGGTTAATTGTTCAAGGGATATAGAGAAAATCGACTATTCTTCTTCATTCCAAAATCCCTATCTAATGCTTACTTTCATTCTTCGGTATTTAGGTCTACTTGCCTTTTTGTCTTGTATTAACTTTCATTCTTAAGTTTTTAAGGCAATAAATACTAACACTAGATAACCCGTGCCACTTAATGTTCATATTCACCTTTCAATCAGTTTCATTAACTCTTTCAGTTTATATGTCAATAATGATGAACATTAACTAGTTCAACTGAGGCCCTAACTGGTCAAGGTCAAACTACCTTCATATATATATATATATATATATATATATATATATATATATATATATATATATATTCATTCATATAGACTTATTTCGTTTATGCAGTGATATTAACAAACACTAACTCATTTAGGAGGCATTAACTTGCGAATGACTAACATATGTTCATCTTTTGTTCGTTCTTGTTGTCTCATTTAGTTCGTGCAACATTGATATTGAATGATAACTCGTTCCGCGGCTCTAATTTTTCATGGACGAACTTCCATCTCATGAGGCGAATGCAACGTAATTGTTACATTCCAGTAAGAGTCCCCACTAATGCTTAATAGCTTCTCAAAACTTTAAGTTTATCATATTTATTCACTCATTATAGGTTATTACATCCTCTTATCAAATCCTAACTAATCTCTTGGATATAATTTTACTTAAATAAGAGTCGTACTCATTATATGTAATAGCCCTATTTTTGAGGCTGTAATATTAAATAAATTACATTAAAATAAAATATATTCAAATATGATTTTGATAATTGTAGTTTTGAAAATATATTTTTATTTAATTGAAGTCAATTTAATGAAAGTTTTATTTTAATAAATTAAATTAAAAGAAACTGAGAGATTATAAAAATAAAAATTGTTAGAACGAAGCGTAAACCAGCTTGAATTAAAGCATGATATATTTATAAATACATGGCAAAGGAACATTATTTAAATTTAAATGGGAAGAAAATAGACTAAAATTCAAATTGAATAAAATTTTAGTCCAAAGCCCATTTCCCTCAAGCAGCATTCAAGTTCCCTTTTTTATTTTTATTTCATAACAATCTATATCTCCAAATCGACATACCTCCATCATTTTTATAAATCCCTAAATCTAAAATCGAATATAAAAAAACATTCAAAAAAGGAAACGATGCATGTAACCACGTACGACGACATCAGGCAAAAGGCTACACATAGGGTTTGGCGTCAGGACGGAAAACCACGTCAGTGGCAGGCAAAGGGGAGGTGTCGCGCCTGAGGGCTGGTGGTTGAAGAGAGAGATTATATGTGCTCGATGCTGGGACGAAGTTGATTCGCAAAGGCTAGGGATGCGTGATAATTTTCGTGTATTCACGAACGAAGGTGGCTAGTGGTTGGAGTGCACGAGCATCAGTTAGTGGCTGAAGGTGGTGATTGGGTCATGGTGGCGATGGTCCAGGGCAAGGAATTTTGAGTAGCGGGAGTGGGTTCCAAGATAAATCACTATGTGGGTTAGTTTCTTTTTAATTCATAAAATTCTTTGTTTTAGTCCAAGCATGCCTTAGTTTAATTATTGGATAGGATTAACTTTAGGTGAATGATTGGATGGGTTAAATTATAATTGTTGTTTGTGTTTGGAATTTTTTTGATAAATTTGATTGAAAATTGACGAATTGGTTGAAATAAAGTTGAAAATAATAATAAAAATAATAAGAGAAATTCAGCAATAAGAATATTCTATTTGCTAATGGGTGCAATTCCTTATTGGTTGAATATAATTGGGTGATAGATTGGCTTGGTATTGAATGTATGGTGTTAGCATGTCCTTGTTTTGCTTTGATAAAGTCGGACATTGCATTTGAAAATGATTGGAATAGGGAATTTTGACTTAGATACTTCTAGAAACTACTTATAAAATAAGAATTAGCTTGAATTATATTATTTTATGAACTTAATGATTTTTAAATTTAGTTATATAAAGGAATTTTATAAAGGAGAAGACATATATTTTAAAATGAATACTTTTAGAATTTTGAAAAGAAATTAATTTTAAGAAATTGAAATCATGAAATTTATTCTATAAGTTGATTTTTGAATAGATATTTTTATTTATCTGAGTTTATAAAAATATTCGATCAATTTATATAAAATGGGACTCTAAAAAATTATATATATTTCAAAAACATTGAGTTTATTTTTATAGAAAGGGAAAAAAGACCGGTTATATGAAATAATAATAATGTTATTATTATTAGTTTGAAATAATGAAAAGGTTAATATATATTCATCATATAATTAATAATATTAATCTAAATTTATTGTGATATACTATAAAGTCTGATTTTGGTAGTAAATTTAGTCTTTATTTTATTTTCTTTTAAATAAGAAAATTGATTTATACACCATTTGAAAATATTATATAGGCTATTTAATTGAATTTATTTTGAAAAGGGAATTTTTGGAATTTGGTTATAAAAATGAATTATATATGTTGATGTCTTGATATAAATATTTAAGAGACTTTATAGAAGGAAATTCTAGTTTAATAGATTATTTTACAATGATGTTTTAAGGGGTTCTGAAAATGAATATGGTTTTCCAATATTGACTTTGGAATTCGATATTCAATTTTTAGGAATATTTTTTAGATTAGAAATAATTTATTTCGAATTTGACTCAAGAAGTGGTTTTAAAATTTTAAAACTCCTTTATAGCATTTCCATATTATTGAGGTGGAAATTTTGAGAGTACAAGTTATTTATTTTAAAAGGAAGTCAAGATAATTTGAAATTTACAATTAAATAAGAGGTTTTGAAATAGAGACTTGGGAAAAAATATGAGTATTTTATAAAATAAACCTTGCTGTAATCTATGGTGATTTTAGAGAATACATATATATATTTTTTGAAAAATAAGAACTTTATAATGATACCCCCAGTGTACTGTATGTTGAATCGTGTTAATAACCATTAGTGACACTGGGTTAAACGACGATTATGTGAGTTACCATCATAAATACGAACATCTAATAGGAATAAATAAAATTTGATTGAAGCGGAAGAGACCAAATAAGCTAGATATCCATCCTAGCTGGACAACTCCGAGGTAGGCCCCGAGTCATGACAATCTAGCCTCATTGTCACAGGTCCAACGATCTACTGCACGAGCACAACAAGTAAGGATAAGAAAATATGATGTGATTGCTGGATAGTGAGGATTACCAGTGAGGACCGAAGAGGTATTTACTACAGCCAATAGATTGTGTGAGGACACCTACAATTTCTGAGTCAATGAGGATGTCGCACCCCGACGACATCACTTGGTGTCGAATCAACATCTATTGGAGAAAATAACCAGGGTGTACTAGTTATTATATATAGATAGTAATCAATCAAACTTAAAATGATGTGCGCTTAACAATAAATGTGGCAGTAAATAATTGTTATTAGGAGTGAATGATAGTTGAGTAGATTTGCGATTGTGAGTCACGTTATTATAAACATGATTGTTAACCTAAAAAGTAAATCAACACCCTGGATTGAGTGTGAAAGAACCAGCCCTGTTTATTAGCAAATAGAATATAGAGAAGAAGCAATAACTCATACATAAAGTAAAAAAGCCAAAAGATTTTTATAGTGGTTCGACTGTTAACGAAGCCTGCGTCCACTTTATAACTTTTCTTATTGATTGGCTACTATTACAATTTGAAATGGAATACAATGCAATTGGATTATGTAAATGGGACCAAGCCACCAATGCTAGAGTTCACTGGAGAATCACAGTGAACCATGTAGATGACCATTATGTGGGAGAAGTAGAATGGAGAATGGTTTCTACAGAGCTTCAGTAGCCAGTCTAGAAGATCCCATTTATGTTGTAGGTAGGATTGTATTTATAGGGGTTGGAGAGCTATTGGGCTAGGCCGACTTGCCAGATGCCTGCAAATGACGACATAAAGGTGTCCTGAAAGTTTCATAGCGAGACGAGTCAATTTGATGGATCACTAGTGTTCAATAATTTATGGATCGCTATCGATCCATAGCCTTGGATCACTACTGACTCAACTGCTTGAGATGCTTTCTATCATCCTTTTCTTTAGACTCCATGGCAATCTGACACAGTCATATGGATCGCTAGTGATCCATAGTGCATGGATCGTTAGCGATCCATGTACTTAGAGTGTTTTTGAACTTTGCCTTCTGGATTGAGTTTGTTGTCTCGTGGTGATTTTCTCTATGTAATTTTGTAGCTTGTTGCCTTATTTTGATGATGATCCACACATTGGTTGCATCAGACTGCTGATTGAATTAGATGAATGCTTTCTTCTCGATTTAACTAGTCGGAATTCCATCAAACTTAGCCATCATTCTTAGAATGCCTATTGGACCATGATGCAAGAGGATTAATTGACCTATGAGCTATCCTCATTGATCGCTAGTGATCTATAGGAGATTGATTGCTAGCGAACCATCACCTTAATATGTTTTCTTTTTCTTTTTCTCTGATCCTTCTTGGTTGGCTCTTCTAGTCCATTTCGGGTTGGCTCTTAAGCTGTTCTGGCTTGACGAGGCTATTCCGACTTCCTTTGATCTTGCTGGGTTAAAAATCCGGATAACATTTTCTCCCCAAAGTATGCCTTCGTGGGAAACAAGGCATGCTTTGGAAGAAATTGCTTTTTAGTTTCCGCTTGGTATGGTTTAAGTAATCATGTGAAGGCCATCTCGTGAATTTGGCTTTGGCTGTTCAGCCGCTCATTAAGTTTTGATGTGAATTGTCGTTGCTTGTTATAACAAACCAGTTTTGGCCCCATAACCTTTAAGATGCCTTTAAATAGCATGTGGATCGCACTGGCCAAATCTGGAGAAGTTTGGTCCTCGTTCGATGGATTGCTAGCGATCCATCGTCCATGGATTGCTGGCGATCCTTAGTGATTTTCTCTTCTGCGACCTTCTACTTAACCCTCTCGAGCTGACCTCATTTCCCTTCATGCATTCTTTGGTGATTCAAGCTATTCTTCCTTGCAATCCGAGCTATCTTTCCTACGACCCGATCTAAGAGTTGTGAAACCCAAGTCCTATCTTGCCATTGCCACCATCGTTCCATGGCCACCAGAGCTCCTCGCCTTCGACCATCCATGATTTTTCCAGCCATGCAACTTTGTTGCTCTACTTTTCGAAATCGCCATTGGTCCTTCTTTGCTGAATCGTTGTCGACACTTCTATTTTGGATCTCCATCGATCCTTCTTTCCATAGGCTTTCAACACTCGGAGTTTATGTGCATCCTTCCTTTGATTCTTGACTATAGGTTGTTTAGGTTGAATTTCGTGCTCGTTTTGAAATTCAAAAACGGGGTTGTATTGATGGAGGTTGTTGTGGAAAATCCAAGTTGATTGTGATTTTATGGAAGAAGATAGTAAATCTAGTCTTGAATTCTTCATGGAACGACATCGAGCCTTGCCCTGGAGCTTAACATGTTTAGCTAACTTCGTCCGTAGAATCAAGATTGACTTGTACTAAGTTACATTGCTGATACAACATGACGTATCGCGAATTGGTTTTAATCCTTCCAAAGGGGAATAACAGCTAAGGATATCGTCTCACAAGCAGCTTATGTTCGCCTTCTAGAGAGTTTAGATTGGATGCACAATCGATGTACCTAAACGGGAAAGAGATTTCTGCAACGCTTCGGACAACGGATCCATTATCCATCATTGATAGATAACAAGTAAGTGTAAAAGAGATAATTTTGAAAAATGATTCAAAAAGTCCTTTTCATTCACAATGAGCGAACTACCTACACGGGATAGAGCATTCATAGTGTTCGGGACACCGAGCTCACCCCCTATAGATAACACACTGCACTTGTGTGATATCCCAGAATTTCGAGGAATTTAATTGTGATAATCTTCTTAATAAATTATTTAAAATTGATAAAATTATTATTTTCAAATATAAATAATCAAAATAAATGATAATGTGATGATTTTAAATATAGATATAAATGGATTTTAAAATAGAATTATTATTTTTGAATTAGAAAGGTGTTTGTTTATATATATTTTAGATTGATTTTAAAAATAGATTTTTAAATGAAATAATTATTTTCAAATTTAATTAATGTTGTTTTATAAATAGATTTTTAAATAGAGTTATTATTTTCAAATTTAATTTGTGTTTGTTTAAAATTAATATATATATATATATATATATATTTGAATTGATTTTAAATTAAGTTTTAAAATTGAATTTAAATTTGAATTTAGATTCAAATTTGAATTTAAATAAATATATATCTTGGGAATTATTTTAGATTTAAAAATACATGAATGAGTTTTTATTTAAAATAAGATTTGTTTTCCTTAAAAAGAATTTATTCTTATAAATTAAGATAGTGTTATTTAATTGTAAAATACATACCAAAAGGTTTATATTAAAATTTTAAAATGGAAGAAATATATTTTATATGATTTTATTTAAATTATAATTGGTTTATACTTTATTTTCTTTTAAAATTTTTATTTACATATAAAGTTAGAAAAAATATATTATTTTAGGAATGTATTTATTAATTTATAAAATTAATATAAAAGCTTTTAAAAATAAATACAATGAAAGATTACAAGTGTTGATTTATTAAAGCTTATAAATACACATGTAAGTGAATTAATAATGGGTTGTGACAAGTGTAGCATTTGTAAACAAGTGTCAATTTTTTTTGTTTTCTTTTTAGATACTAAAATAAATCGAAATTTACATTTATACAAACTATCACCTTCTTCTTCTCATATCTTTTTATCTTCTCGATTTTTAAAGAAACTCATACATGTAAAACTCTTCTCACACCAGAAAATGCATGAATCAAAATTGAAAACCCTTTTCAAATAATCATCTCCTCAAACCAAAATCATATTCAAACAAATCAATAATTTTTTCCTCAAACCAAATCCACCTCTGTTCAAATCTTTTTCAAATCAAAAGACCTGAAAGTGTTAGCCTGAAACTATTTTTTTCAAATCTGTAAGCTCAAAGTTAAAAATCTGTAAGCTCAAAGTTAAAAATTTGAAAGCCAAGCCTAAAGCCATTTTCAAAACTGTGAGCAATGCAAGTTTGTAGCCATCTTTTAAAACTAAAATTTGCAAGCTACCCTGAAATCACCTCCTCAGAACAACTCAAACCTGTAATCACTTCCTCAAGTTAGAATCAAAGGCCCGTGACCTCTTCAAAAAAATGCAATCTGGAATCAATTTAAGCTCCAGCTCAAAAGCCAGAATCTCAAGTCTGTAACCCCCTCAATGAAGCCTGTGTTAGATTTTTCAAAAGCAACCTGAAATACATGGTCAAGCAATCCTCTCAAACCTGTAAACATTCAAAATGCAAAGCCTGGAGTATCAAATCTTACATTATCAGAGTGGTTTCAAGTGTTTGAATCATTACAGTTTTCACAATCTTTCCAGTTTTAAAAGCCTTAGCAATTTAAAGCTTCCAGCCTCTGCATTTTTAAAAATCTGGTGAGTAAACAAATTAAATTATAATCTAAGTAAATATACTTCTGTTTATCTGTGAAGTTTAAGATGAAAAATGCTTGGTTGTGCATATATATTTATATATATATATATATATATATATATGAGTTATTTCTGTGATATGAATGTTTGTAAGTGTGCATGTCTGTTATATTGAATCATCTCTGATCTTAGTTCTGGAAATTAAAATTTTGAACAAAAATTCAAAACCTACTCGCCTGGTCTTTATTAGGCATAGAGATTCAAATATTTTATGTTTGTTTTTTCCTAAATTAAAGTTTAAAATTAGTTTCAAGTAAAATAGTTTGAAATGTTCCCAGAAACATGAAAGAACAGAAGAAAAATTAAATGTATGATAAAATCCATCGTTATGGATTTCTGATTCATGATTATAACGTGAATCTATTTTGAAAATGAGGATTATTAAAACAAAAATCACGATTTTTAGAAGTAGAATAGATGAGCATTTCAGTTTTGATTGGAAAGTGGTTTTGGGGAAGTTTTTGGTGGCCAATGGGTCTGAGATGATCGGGATTTAGGCTGGAGATAGGGGAAGGTACGGGAAGTCTAGGAAAAATGGCAAGGAGGTGGATAATCCACCGTTGCGTTGGCGGAGAGGCGATCAAGTTATTAACCCTAGTTTCGGTCGAGCTGGAAGTTTCAATCACTGATTCCCTCTGGTGCATCGAGTTCGTTGAAACATTGGGGATGGGTTCATGGATGGTCAGAGTTGTCGTGGCCGGAAGTACAGCAGCTATGGTGGTCGGAGGCGAGAGTTCGAGGAATTTTTGATGAGGATTTGGGATTCCAGATTCAATTGCCTAGCACGATTTTGAATTGAGGCTTATGTATGTGTTTGGAGGATCGGGAATTGATGTATGGAAGATGGTCGGTGTGTCTGAGGCTACGGCGGTGGTGATCATCGTCGAAGACGACTATGTAGGTGCACGGTGATACTTGGGGTGTCTGATGTTTCGAATTGGATTTGGCTTGAAGATGGAATTGTGTTTTTGGGAATATGACTCGAGTTCGTACTCGAGTAGTTACGTGAGTGTTTGGGCCTGTAGGTTTTAAAACTAAAAAAAACCTAAGCTTTGAAATAGAGGGGAAGATGATGTTTTACTTGGGGTTAGACCCGAGAGCTCTTCGGTTTTGACTCGAAGTACAGTAATAAGCTGTTTTATTTAAAATATTTTAAAATCAGTTTGTTTTGAAATTTTAATTTAAATCAAGTTTAAACTTCTTATTTAAACTTACTCTTCTTATAATTGTTTCTTTAACTATTGATTAAGAAGTTTGGGAAAATTTGTTTAGTTTAAATTTTATAAAATTTGAAGTGATTTTGAACCTTAATATAAAATGGAAGTTTATGGTTCTTTATAAAAGTAAGTTTTAAAATACAAACTGAAATTAGTTTTTAGAGCTTCTACTTGATAATGTTTAAGTTATTTTAAAGAAGTTAAGTTTTGTTAACTTTAATTTAACAAGTTAATGATTATTTTATTTTAAAAACTTAATTAATGATTTAATTAAGTAAAGATTAATTATGAAAATAAAATGGTTTGAAATTGTTAATAGTAATAAAGGTAATTATAAGATAATGTTTTATCTTAAGATAATAAAGGTTTAATACCCTGATATTAACTAAGTTAATTGTAGGAATTAAGTATAATTAATTAATTTGAGTAATTAATTATAAAAGGATTAATTAAGTAATTAATTTAGAGTAATTAATTGGTTTAATTAATAATTAATTAAGCGTTATGATTTAATTAATTAAAGGTTAATTAATTATAATTAAGGATTATTAATTAAAGATTATCAATTAATGATCAGAGAATAATTAATTGAGTAATTGAGTAATTAAGAATTAATTAATCAAGTAATTAAGATTGATTAATTCAGTAATTAGAGAGTGGTTAATTAAATAATTAGAGGTTACTTAATTAATAATTAAGAAGTAAATAATTTGTAACTAAGTTTTATTAATTAATAATTAGGTCTTATTAACTAATACTTAAAGGATGATTAATCTATAATTAAAGATTAATTAACTAAAGATTAATCAAAGGTAATTAAGGATTGATTAGCTGCTTAATCAATTGATAACTTTGGATTAATAAATTTGTAATTAAGGTTGTTAATTAATAATTAAGTTTTATTAATTAATAATTAAGAGATAAATTAATAAGATAATTAAAGATTAATTAATTAATTATGAAAGTAATTATGGATTAATTAATTTGTATTAAGAGATATTGATTAATAATTAAGGTTATTAATTAATAGCTAATGGATGATTAATCGGTTAATTAAAGGTTAATTAATTGATTATAAAAGTAATTAAGGACTGATTACTTTGTATTGAAGGAGATTAATTAATAATTGAGGTTTATTAATTGATAATGAAACGATAATTAGTCTGTGATTAGAGATAAATTAATTGATTGATAAGGTAATCAAGGAGTGATTAATTAATTAGATAATTGTAATTAATTAATGATTGATTGAGCAGGATTAGGTGATTAATTCTTAAGTAATTAATTTAATTTAAATTGATTAAATTAATTATAACATAAATTAATAATTCCTGTTTATGGATGATTGTTTGTGTAGAATATCTGAATTGGATGATATCTATTTGATGATATGCTGCCTTATTCTATGATGTGATATTGGATATATCAATGATAAATATGTGATATTTATCTATGTTAAATGCTGTATGAGTTCAATATATTGATTTGAATTGAAATGAATTGTTTAAACCTTTAAATAACTTGGACTTTAAGATACGTTTGGATTTCGATGAGACCAGGATCGGATATCAAATTTGATTATCCGAAAACCACATCAATCCAAGTTAAACATTAGGTCATGAATTCAAGTGAAGATAAAGTTGAAGACTCGAAGTGTAAGAGCTATCCATCATTAAAACTCTGAGGGTGATTCTAATACGAGTATAATGAAGATAGTGCTTTCAGGTTCAAGATGGAGTTTCAGAGTGTAAGGGTTATTGTCGTTAACTCCGAGGGTGATTCGAAAATGAGTGTAGCGAGATAATGCTTTCGGTTTTGTTCGAAACCGGAATGAACTTGTACGGATTAAATGCTTTCAGAACATCGTCAGGTGGACGATGAGCATTCTAAGATAGATGTGTTCTATAAAGGTAATCGTAGCCTCAAGCCTTATCAATCGGGAATAGCTAAAATAGGGGAGATGCAGCAAGTCTAAGTGAGTCGCTCAAGTAGAACAAGAGCTTCCCCTGTCTAGATGTCCCGTTTTATTCGGCTGTGTGGGCAGTTGGTCTACAACCAACTACGGGGTTGTCTTGTTTGGGACTGTTCAGTAAGGAATGGTTTCGGCCTTGTGTTGCAGGGGATTTAAGGTGGATCCTTGGTAGTTGATCTAGGCCACGTATTGTGACGGGCGGTACCCCAATAGCCCTGCCATTGATGGAAACCCATTCTTCCTACGTGCCCTTACGGTTTTGATTGTATACCTATGTATGCTAGAATTTAATAGATGTAAAAATTTCAGCTGTTTTCTAATTTATTTGAAAACCCTAGACCCTATTATAATATCACCAGATTTCCTATCAATTTTTTTGGTTAGCGTAAGGTAAAAACTTACCCATGTTTATGTGTGGGAAGTCTTACGTGATACCTTTTGTTTTCAAAGGTTTTCAAAGTTAAGCAATTCTAAACCGTTTACTCACACCAGACCCATGTCTGACCTGGAGTTTATTTCTTTTTCTTAAACTCTTGAGTACTTAAATTTTTACGAGTAACCAAGGGATTCAGGTAGGCTTGACGAATATTTGATAGCTTGGAGCATGAGTCCAGACGTAGCTATATCTATCTGTTTCCGATGTGTAGTGTCTTTGTTTGTTGTGGTGAAATGTAATGGATTAGACAGATCTCTATAACTGTCTAATGTGAATGTTGTTGTAATCTGTGTAACTTTGATGTAAATGACTATGTAATATCTATTTGATATATTATATTTTGTTCTGTTTCCGCTGTGAGATTCTGTTATTGTTGAGTTCTTTCTTCTTTCTATTCTATTTCTACCTCTTTCTTTCTTATTGATGAAGCGTCTTTCTATGGAATGAAAGGCGGGTCGTCACAGTTGGTATCAGAGCATAGTTGGAGATAATACTTAGGCTCTAGAGTAGTATCTATCTTGAGAGCGCGTATTTGTAATTTTTATATAATTATATACCTATCTTAATTTGTTGGGTACCTGTTCGGATTTCCAACATGAGTTCTAGAGAAGTTTTATCTTTCTCTTTGTTGGTTGACCATCTTATCCTTAGATGGACTAACTGAATTAGATAAGATCTGTAGAGGCTTAAGATTTCTTATCTCCCCCATAGTTTTCTTGTGACCCATCGGTATTGGATCTCGAAGGGTTTTTTCTTATTCTAGATATGGATTGAATGGGTAGTATAGGATTGTTTCTTTGGAAACTGAGTTGGAAGGAATCGCAAAAGTGACTTGCGATGATTCCAGAGTTCTTTTAAGCATCTATTGCATGGAAGCGAGGCATCTCCAGAAGGCGTAGAGTCCATCGAGGTGGTCAGAGATTGCCCAGATGTTTCAAGAAGTGAAGGTTGTCCTCATCATGAGATAAGGTTTTAGATCGTCTAAATTCCAGAAGCAGCGCCTGTTTTCAGCCTAGTTGAAGGATGGTGCTGAAGGTGAGAGAAGAGTTGGAGAAGCAGAGCCAAGATTTCTTTGAGGAGGAATTTTGTTTCAAGTGAGTATATCTATAGTTCCAGCCAAGGTAGCTACTATTCAAGAGTGAAGCAACTGTGGTTTTCTGGGTTTGGCGGAGTTCTACGGGAAGTTTGTCAAGGATATTTCTAAGATTTCTTCACACTTGATCAAGTTGACTCAGAAAGGAGCTAAGTTAGGTGGACTCGAGTGTAGAGAAGCTTTCTTGGATTTGAAGGCAAGACTGACCAGTAAGCCTGTTCTAGCTATTTCGTATGGCAAGAATATGTTTGAGGTCTACATGGACGTTGTGTGTGCCTATTATGGATGGATTGAGTCGAGAATGGTCAGAGTTCCAGTTTTGTGTTTTGATGGCCAAGGAACATTGAGAATCATCGAAAGGATTGGAGATTTGAATATCTAGGATTTGAGGCAAGGAGTTCTATTAGAGAGTCTTCTGGTGGCTGAGATTGAAGAAGAATGTTGCTGCTTTCATCTGTGGATGTGCGATCTCTCAACAAGTGAAGGTGATCAGTAGAAGACCGCAAGTTTGTTGCAGCTTTTGAAGTTCCAAAGTGGAAGTGGGAAGTGATTTCTTTGGATTTCGTCGACGGTTTGCCAAGGACCGAAGAAGGAAATGGAAAATGGGTAATTGTAGACCGGTTAACCGAGAGCGCCCATTTTATTCTGGTCAAGGCAACCTGTATTGCAGCATCTTTAGAAGGGTTTTCTTGAAGAGGTTTGTCCGACTGCTTGGTGTTTCAATCAGCATTGTTAGCGACCATGATCCTATCTTCTCCAGCGGATTTTGGGAGGCTTTGTGATCTTCTTTGGGTTCAAGTTTGAGTTTGAATTCAGCCTATCATTCCCAGATCGATGGTCAGACGGAAAGGCTGAATAGAGTTCTTGAGATTGTGATGAGGGCTGTGTTTTGAAATTTGATGGATTTTAGAAGGACCATCTGTATTAAATGGAATTCTCGTATAGTTATCAGGCGAGTATCTACATGGCACTCTATGGAGTTTTGTATGAAAGATCTTATAGATTCCCATTTTGTTGGGTAGAGTCGAGAGATCGTCTGGTTCTTGGTCCAGTTTGATCTGAGAGGCATCTGCGAAGATGGAGCTTATCTAGAAGAGTTTGAGAGCAGCGCAGGATCGTTAGAAAGAATTTGTGGACAAGAGACAAAGAATTGGAATGTAAGATCAAAGGATCTAGTCTTTGTCAATGTTTCCCAGATTAAAGGAGCAATCAGATTGGAAAGACGAGAAATTGCTCCAAGATGTATTGGTCTGATCCGAGTGCTCGAAAGCTTTAGTGTAGTGGTCGACAGGATTGAATTGCCAGTTTGGATGGCTGGAATTCATGTTGTGTTTTTTCACGTATCTCATCTGAGAAAGTACGTGAACGATCCATCTTAGTTGAGATCTGCAGTTCAGTACAATCTGTTTGTTGAGCTGGTTTTTAGTGTGGTTTGATATCTGGTTCAGAATTTTTGATCAGAGTAAGAGGAAGCTCTAGATCATAGTGGTATAGTTAGTTAAGATTGAAAGTGCGGTGTGTATATGATTATATGTGCTAATATAGTACACACGAATCGTGTAATATGGACTATAATATAAATGCGGAAATAGATGATAATAACATAGTAAAAAATAGAAAAATCACACCGGAGATTTTTATACTGGTTCGGAGCACCGTCCTACGTCCAGTCCCAGACTTCTATCTGGATTTTCACTATTAACTACCTCGCTTCACCCGGAGGAACAGGTTTACAACACCCGAGCAATCGAACGAGATTTCACGCCTCTAATACACTGAGGACTTCAACACTTGCCTCTTACAACACAGAGGACTTCAACAAAAGAACAAATACAATTGTTGTTGACAACTTGTGCTCTTGAAAATACGGATTTGTCACTAGTAGTACACCCTTCCTATAATCTTATCCTCAAAGTATGCGAATGATGTTTTGAAAAGATTAAGGAAAGAATATTATTTATTGAATCAAAAGATATGAAATAGTTTCAATGATTCAATAAATAATCTAGAGCTTTTAGAATGCAGGAGTATGTAGAAAGTAAGATCAGAGATTAGATTAAAAAGCATATAAAATCATGTTGTTTTAATCAACGATTTAGATGAGTTTATATAGATAAGAATGGTTGTAACTCTTTGTGAGCAGTTGCCATTAAGAGATATGATCTTTGATGAAAGGTAAGAGATGCAACCTTTGGAGAAGAGAAGTGTCTTTTGAAAAAATTGCTTTCTGTTTAAAAATGGTCGACAGGTTAAAAAGTGACCAGTAGACAGGAATTCAAATATATATACGTTATGTGCATGTGTACACGTTCAGTGTGCAAATTATGCAGGAACGGTCGACCGCATATATTGTGACCGGTCGACCGGTCCCTGTAAAGTTGCACACTGAATGTGCAACTACATTCTAATCGTATATATATTGATTTTCTTGAAAATGCATGATTATTTGAGGATAGATTTTAACAAGTTTATCACTATTATAATATCAAATAATCAACCTACAATCTAGAGTACCATATGTATCTCTTTATAGCCATAATGACCTTGTTTTGTCGATCGCCTTTAGTTATTTGTCAGAAATCAAAACCTTCATAAAACTTGTGACTCAACATTCTCCCCCTTTTTGATTGATGACAATATATATCTAAAAATCTGAATCTCCCCCTGAGTATGTGATCTCTCTCTTTGAATTCTTATATATGTATGTTCCTACAAACAATTGTTAGCCCTTTCTCCCCCTTTGTCATCGACAAAAAGGAGTAACAGATACTAGAATAGTAGAATGAATATGATATGCATAGCAAAATAAAACATTAACACATCAAAACATAACAGAGTATAATACAGACCATAATGTCAAACGAAAAATAAGAATAACGATACTATTTAGTACAAGTGTCGATGAATGTTTTTAAAGTGCTAAACCATAATAGAATCTAAGATGAAGCAGATCGTATCTCCTCTTCATCATCATCGTCGTCGTCATCATCATCTTCTTCTTCTTCCTCCTCATCATTGTTCCCTCTAGATGATTCTCCATGTCCATGACCACTCATACCAGTAGACTCATCAGATGATGTCCAGGTGAAAACAGGAGCAGCAGGACGTTTTCCTGGGTCTTGTGCTTGAACAGAGGCGGATGTGGAACATGATATAGCATCCCATAGCATACCAAAGAATGACTTGACCTTATTGAAGCGCTTATCAATTTTAGAGTCCATGCGCTTGAGACGTGATTCAAGCAAAAATTGGTTACGCGCAATTATTTCAAGTGATTCTTTTGTGGATGATTTTGATTTTAATAGTTTTACTTCATCGGAACGAGGACGAGAGGAAGTTGCTTTTTGTTTTCTTGGTCCTCTTTGTTGCCATTCTTCAAAAGACATAATCTCAAGATAAGGTGGAGGAAGCTTCATTCGTTTGATGGTTATGGAATCAATGCATTTTGGTTTTGAGGTTGCAGAATCAGGAGGATTTACCCCACAAGCTAACAAAAGTCGCATGATATATTCATTGTAGAAGAAATGAGGTCGTGTAGAGTTATTTACCTTGAGAATTTCATCAAAAAGCATGTGTACCCAATTGATTTGGATTTCACCATAAATAGCATAGAGAGCTTTGAAGTTTTCTTTATATACGGCATCATAATTTCCAAGTCTAGGAAAATGAGAATGCATCAAAACACGATGAAGTAGTCTGGCTGTGGGTCGAAGTCCAATAGACTTTGTGCCATCACTATTGTCTTCTATGAACTGATGACTGGTACTATTTCGAGTGAAGACTTCGCAGAAGGTAGATGAAAACTCATCGCCTCGATTTGGTATACCAAGTATAGAGGCAATTCTAGCATGAGTAAGAAAATTTTGCTTGCCACAGACCACAGACCAGATGACTCCGTTTGGATTATCAGGTTGATACTCATCGAGATTCATGTTGGCGTAAAACAATTTGATCATCAAATGATTTATCTCCACATTATTTTCTGAAAAATCTATCAATGGAGCAATGTTGGAATTATTGGCTAACCTCCGAACTCCATAAGCCGTGAAATCATCAAATTTGATGAAAGAGCCTGGATGAAACTTGTAATTTGTCATCTGATTCCATCTTGTTACAGCAATTGGACTTTGAAGCCACTTTTTGGCGGAGATGCTCAGAGATGAAGTTTCAGAGGTTGTTCCTTTCTTAGATTTTTTTTGAGGAGGAGCCATTGTTGGAAGATTTGAGATTTGGGAATTGAAAATAGGAAACTAGGGTTTGTGATTTTGGGAAAAAATAACAGCTTGAGTCAAAAGAGAAGGAGGGTTGAAAGAAAATGACGCATAGATATATATATATAAAAACTGAAAATACGTTAACCGGTCGACCTATGAAATATGGCCGGTCGACCGTTTTCAACCAGGGAGCAAACGGTCGACCGACTATAACCAAAGCGGTCGACCGGTTTTACATGCTGTGCAATAACATTGTATTTTGCAAGTTTTTATAATATATCAACCTATATATATTATATTTCATTCTTAATACAAAATATAACCGTTATTACACAAGTGATAGATAAAGATATAATAACTATATATAAATCTAATGAGAAGTGGAAGGTTCGTCATTAGAATTATCGTTGTTTCCTTCAATACGTTTTGACCAT
Source organism: Allium cepa (assembly GCA_030765085.1). Taxonomy (NCBI): domain Eukaryota; kingdom Viridiplantae; phylum Streptophyta; class Magnoliopsida; order Asparagales; family Amaryllidaceae; genus Allium; species Allium cepa. The sequence goes on along the minus strand of CM060934.1, from coordinate 602,285,427 downwards.
GGACTCCATTGTTTCTGAGCACCTTCATTCTTCTCATAGTTCCGATCCCACCAGTTAGGACTTTTAGATGTTGATGGCCTAGACGGCATTGGTTCATGCACGTCATGCTTGTTGGAACCGCAGAAAAATGTTGCCAACTTTTCTAAAACGGATAATCATGCCGATGTCCGTTGTTGCTCATGATAAAGTTGACTTTGCCCATAATGGAGCTGTCTCTGAAGGTCTATCTGATGTTTCTGATAGTGGTGTATCTCATCGATTTGTGCTTTGGTACGAGGAGAATAGAACAGTGTCCTCTTCACTCGTTTTGAATTTGGAGTTTTATCAGACATACAAGAGCATTGATGATGACAACTTGGTTTTTGTTTTGGTGTTGTAGGAGAATAATATTCCTCCGACTCAGAACTCGTAATAGAAATGTATGATTCTTGAGCACATTTATCACAAATGTGAGCCATAGGGAATGTTGTATAGAATATTATGGTTAGATAAAAAAAGATGAACAAAATATGAAATTTTTGCAAGCTTATATACAAGTTTCTTATGTATAAACCTATGGATGTGAGTTAATAGAAAATTTTAACCAAGAAAACATAAGCAGAAACTTTATGTTAACTCTAAAAATAGCTTTCCTTTTAAAACTGAAATTATAAAATAAGAAAGGAAAGGGCGATCACTAAAAGAAAAGAATGAAGAAAAAAATGAGTAAAGAAAATTAACCATTAAATCAAGCAGTGGCTTATATTTAATGTAAAAAATAGTTTATGCAAAAGTTATGGTTAAAAAATAACTAAAAAGAAGACGTTCTTTAAAAATTACTTAGTCAAGATTTTTTCTTGAAATTAAACCAAGCTCTCTTCGTAATCTAATAAAATTAGATTCGAGCAGAGGCTTAGTAAAAATGTCCGCTAATTGATTGTCAGTATGGACATATTCAAGACATATATTTCCTTTGTCAATATTATCTCGAAGGAAATGATGACGGATATCAATGTGTTTGGTTCTAGAGTGATTTACTGGATTTTTAGAGAGATTTATAGCACTAGTGTTATCACAGTATATAATAGAATTTGATAAGTGAATATCAAAATCTTGAAGTGTTTGTTGCATATATAGTACTTGAGTACAAGCGAGAGCTGCTGATATATATTCAGCTTCACATGTTGATAGTGAAACACAATTCTGTTTCTTACTGAACCAAGAGACAAGTGATTTTCCAATAAAATGGCACGTACCACTTGTACCTTTTCTATCCGTTCGTGAGCCACCGAAATCAGCATCACTATATGATACTAATTCAAATGGACATTCTTTTGGATAAAAAAGACCGAAATCTTTGGTATTATTAAGATAACGAATTATGTGTTTCACTGCTCGTAGATGTGATTCCTTTGGATCGGCTTGAAAACGAGCACATAAACAAACACTCATTATTATATCTGGACGACTAGCTATAAGATAAAGAAGAGAACCAATCATGCTTCGATATAATTTCTGGTCAACATTCTTACCACTTTCATCTTTTTCAAGATGTGTAGTCGTACTCATAGGAGTTGGTTTACCAGATGTATTTTCTAATCCGAAGCGTTTGATAAGGTTTTCACAGTATTTTTCTTGATTGATAAAAATACCGTTTGAAAGTTGCTTTATTTGAAGTCCAAGAAAATAAGATAGTTCTCCCATATGAGACATTTCGAATTCTTTGGTCATAATACTTGCAAATTCCTTGCAGAGTTTATCGTTTGTTGAACCAAAGATGATATTGTCTACATATATCTGGATAACTAGAATATCTTTTCGAGAATGTTTAATAAACAAAGTTTGATCGACTTTGCCTATTTGAAATCCTGAGTTAATAAGATAGCTACATAGTCGTTCATACCAAGCACGAGGTGCTTGTTTTAAACCATACAGAGCTTTCTTAAGTTTGAACACATGGTCAGGATATTTTTCATGTACGAACAAAGGAGGTTGTTCGACATAGACATTCTCTTTGATAAATCCATTGAGAAAAGCACTTTTGACATCCATCTGATAAAGTTTGAAATTATGGTGACAAGCAAAAGATAATAGGATTCTAATAGCTTCTAGTCGAGCAACTGGTGCAAAAGTTTCTTCATAATCGATACCTTCTTCCTGATTATATCCTTGTGCTACTAATCTTGCTTTATTTTTGGTGATATTTCCTTGTTCGTCAGCCTTATTTTTATAGACCCATTTAGTACCAATTACTGACTGATTAGGTTGTCTTGGAACAAGTTTCCAAACGTCATTGCGCTCAAACTGCTTTAGTTCTTCCTGCATGGCAATGATCCAGTAATCATCTGTAGCAGCTTCTTTTGGATTCTTAGGTTCGATATTTAAGAGAAAAGCGACATGACCCATTTGATTTAGTTGACTCCTTGTTATGACATGTGATGTTATTTCACCGATTATATTTTGAGCCGGATGGTCTCTTAATATTCTTGGTGGTGATTGTAACTCACATATTTGAGGAATATTCTCAATAATTATTTCCGAGTCAGAATCAATATTTGTGATGATTGGATTGTCAGTGACTATTGATTCGTCATCATCTGATATAGTGTGAGGATGCTGATAGATTTCATCAAAAGAGACATGAAGTGATTCTTCAATAGTTTTGGTTCGTTTATTAAATATCTGATAGGCCTTACTTCGTTCGGAATAACCGACAAATATTCCTTCATCGGCTTTTGGATCGAATTTGCCAAGCTGGTCTTTCGTATTTAAAATAAAGCACTTGGAACCAAAAACTTTGAAGTATGAGATTTTAGGCTTCCTTTTGTTAAATAATTCATAAGGAGTATTCTTGGTAAGAGGTCTTATGGACACACGATTTAAAACATAACAGGCAGTTGCGACAGCTTCCGCCCAAAAATGTTTTGGTAAGGTGGTTCCATTCAATAATGTTCTTGCACATTCTTGTAAAGTTCGGTTCTTCCGTTCTACAACTCCGTTCTGTTGTGGAGTTCCGGGAAACGAAAAATTATGATATATACCTTTTTTTGTACAAAAATGTTCAAATTCATTATTTTCAAACTCTCCGCCATGATCACTTCTTATATTTTTAACTTTAATCCCTTTTGATTTTTGAATTCTTTTGACGAAAGATTTGAAATGATCGAAAGTGTCACTTTTATTTTTTAAGAAAATTGTCCATGTATAACGAGAGAAATCATCAACAATTACAAGCACATATTGACTGTGATTTATTGATTGAACTCTAGTAGGTCCAAATAAATCCATGTGTAGTAACTCAAGTGGTTGTAATGTTGATATGACTTTCTTGGATTTAAAAGATGATTTGGTCAATTTTTCTAATTGACATGCATCACAAATGTTGTTAACTTTAAAACTCATTTTGGGTAGTCCTCTAACTAGATTGTTTTTGGCTAGCTTGTCAATAGTTCTGAAGTTTATATGACAGAAGCGTTTGTGCCATAGCCATGGATCATTGTCATTAGCCACAAGACACATATCTGAATTATGATTAATATTCATATTCAGAATATATATATTTCTGTCTCTATAACCTTCGAAAACCAAATTATGGTCTTTATCTAAAATACTACACTTATTATTTGAAAATGAAATTATAAAACCCTTGTCACATAACTGACTAATACTAAGAAAATTGTGTTTTAAATTTCTAACTAGCATGACATTAGTAATAAGAGGTAAGTTAGATGTACCACAATTGCTCACATCGCCTTTGCCGATGATATAGCCTTTTGAATTGTCTCCAAAAGTGACGGAGCCACCATCTGAATATGTAATATTTGTTAATAAACTCTTGTCTCCCGTCATGTGCTTTGAGCAACCACTGTCCAATATCCACTTTCCTCTTTTCTTAAGTGGGACCTGCAAAAAATAGAATTAAGTCCATGGTACCCACTTTTTATAGGGTCCTAAGAGTTAGGTCTTAAGAGTCCAAACCCATATGGGTACGGTATCCCCTTTATATATATAATTATTATTAAAATGCACAGTATTCATGAATTGCTGAATGTATTTGTTCCTAATCAAATTGTTATTTGTTTTAGGAACCCATATTTTGATAGTCTTGACATTTTTCTTTTGAAATTTCACAACTGGTTTTGGTTTGGAATATAATAAACTAAGATTTTTCTTAGCTTCAGTTTTTTGTACTTTCTTCTTCCTTTTATTTCCAAGATGTTTCTTGGTTTCTTGTTTGTTATATCCCAATCCTTGTTTGTTTGAAATAGATTGTGAACTTTCAATGATTTTTGTCAAATTTTCTCGACCTTTGTTAAAGTTAGAAACATTTTGAGTAATGTCATCAAACTTTGTTTGTAAGCTAGCTTTTTCTAGGTCTAGAATTTTGACTTTTGCTTTAAGCTCATGATTTTCTGTAGTGAGAGCATTATTTTTCTCTTTTTGAGCTTCTATTTCTTGACTCAAAAGAGATATTTGAGAGTCAACATTAGATGATGATTCTTGAATATTTTCAAGTTCCTCTTCTAATATTTTCTTCTCATCTTTTAACATATCTCGTTCAAACTCTGCTCTACTTAAATCTGCTTTGACTACTTTTAATTGACGTTTTATGTCTTTATATTTGACTATCAATTCAGCATTAATATCAAGTAATTCATCAAATGTAGGAATTTGTACCTCATCTTCTGTTGCCATAAAACAAACATTAGCTTGTTCATTCTCTGAATCACTTTCACTTTCTGATGAAGATGACTCTGAATCATCCCATGTTACTGAGAAAGCTCGTTTCTTAGATTTGTCCTTCTTATATTTGAATTTGTCATTTTCTGACTTCTTCTTTTGTTCTGGACAATCCTTCTGCATGTGTCCCTTTTAGTGGCAGTTGAAACATTCTATAGCAGATGAAGATGGTTTGTTTGATCCAGGTTTCCTTTTATTGTAACGACTGGCTTTTCGATATTTTAGGAATTTTTTGAATCCTTTTGCAATGAATGCCAAATCTTCGTCTTCAGAATCTGATTCATTTTCATCTTTCTCAACATGAAATGCTACATTTTTCTTTCCTTCTTTCTGTTCTTTTCTAGCCTGCAAATTTGCTTCATAGAACATTAAATTTCCTATCAATTCATCTGGCTTCATGACGGAAAGGTCATTAGCTTCTTCAATTGCTAATACTTTTCCTTCCCATTCACTAGTCAGAGAATGTAGGACTGTTGAAACAACATCGAAATCAGAATACTTTTGTCCTAAGCCAATAAGTGCATGGTGAATAGTTTGAAACCGTGAATACATGTCATTGATTGTCTCATTTGGTTTCATTTTGAAATTTTGAAATTTACTTTTCAGCATGGCTATTTTAGCTTGTTTAACCTTGTTAGTACCTTCATGAGTGATTTTTAGTGTTTGCCAAATTTGATATGCAGTAGTGCAGATACTAACACGGTTATATTCATTTTAATCTAATGCACAGAATAACATATTTATTGCTCTTGCATTTATGGCTGCTGCCGTTTTCTCAGCTGCAGTCCATTCTGAATAATCAGTTGTTGGATTCACTATTTCTCTTTGAGTGGCATTCCAAGCATCATAGCTATTTGATTGCATAAAGAATGACATACGTGTTGCCCAATAACTATAGTTAAGACCATTGAAAAATGGAGGTCTTTGTGTTGATTGACCCTCCGTGTAAGTGGTGTTTTGAGTGCTAGTACTTACGTTATTTGCCATATTACTATAATATATCAAATAATTGTGTTACGGTTATATGATGACCTTGCTCTGATACCAAATGAAAGTGCGGTGTGTATACGATTATATGTGCTCATATAGTACACACGGATCGTGTAATATGGACTATAATATAAATGCGGAAATAGATGATAATAGCATAGTAAAAAATAGAAAAATCACACCGGAGATTTTTATACTGGTTCGGAGCACCGTCCTACGTGCAGTCCCAGACTTCTATTTGGATTTTCACTATTAACTACCTCGCTTCACCCGGAGGAACAGGTTTACAACACCCGAGCAACCGAACGGGATTTCACGCCTCTAATACACTGAGGACTTCAACACTTGCCTCTTACAACACAGAGGACTTCAACAAAAGAACAAATACAATTGTTGTTGACAACTTGTGCTCTTGAAAACACGGATTTGTCACTAGTAGTACACCCTTCCTATAATCTTATCCTCAAAGTATGCGAATGATGTTTTGAAAAGATTAAGGAAAGTATATTACTTATTGAATCAAAAGATATGAAATAGTTTCAATGATTCAATAAATAATCTAGAGCTTTTAGAATGCAGGAGTATGTAGAAAGTAAGATCAGAGATTAGATTAAAAAGCATATAAAATCATGTTGTTTTAATCAACGATTTAGATGAGTTTATATAGATAAGAATGGTTGTAACTCTTTGTGAGCAGTTGCCATTAAGAGATATGATCTTTGATGAAAGGTAAGAAATGCAACCTTTGGAGAAGAGAAGTGTCTTTTGGAAAAATTGCTTTCTGTTTAAAAACGGTCGACATGTTAAAAAGTGACCAGTAGACAGGAATTCAAATATATATACGTTATGTGCATGTGTGCACGTTCAGTGTGCAAATTATGCAGGAACGGTCGACCGCATATATTGTGACCGGTCGACCGGTCCCTGTAAATTTGCACACTGAATGTGCAACTACATTCTAATCGTATATATATTGATTTTCTTGAAAATGCATGATTATTTAAGGATAGATTTTAACAAGTTTATCACTATTATAATATCAAATAATCAACCTACAATCTAGAGTACCATATGTAGCTCTTTATAGCCATAATGACCTTGTTTTGTCGATCGCCTTTAGTTATTTGTCAGAAATCAAAACCTTCATAAAACTTGTGACTCAACAAAGATTTTATAGAGCTAGGATTTTAGAGTTTGTCTTGGGAAACTCTGAGTAGTTTTAGGAAAACTTATCCGGAATTTTGTCTAGATAGCTAGTGATGTTTGTTTGAATGAATTGTTTGTTCGAATAAATTGGTTGTTTGAATGAATTGTTTGTTTGGATGATAATGTATGGTTGATATGGATACTTCTATTGTTGAAATGAAATAAAAGTGTTTGGATTATCTTTGTTTTAAATTTCGAGGATGAAATTTTTTTAGAGGGGAGGAATGTGATATCCCGGAATTTGGAGGAATTTAAAATGTGATAATCTACTTAATAAATTATTTAAAATTGTTATTTTCAAATATAATTATCAAAATAAATGATAATGTGATGATTTTAAATATAGATATAAATGGATTTAAAATAGAATTATTATTTTTGAATTAGAAGGATGTTTGTTTATACATATTTTAGATTGATTTTAAAAATAGATTTTTAAATGAAATAATTATTTTCAAATTTAATTAATGTTGTTTTATAAATAGATTTTTAAATAGAGTTATTATTTTCAAACTTAACTTGTGTTTGTTTAAAATTAATATATATATTTGAATTGATTTTAAATTAAGTTTTAAAATTGAATTTGAATTTGAATTTAGATTTAAATTTGAATTTAAATGAATATATATCTAGGAAATTATTTTGGATATATAAACATATGAATGAGTTTTTATTTAAAATAAGAATTGTTTTCCTTAAAAAGAATTTATTCTTATAAATTAAGATAGTGTTATTTAATAGTAAAATAAATACCAAAAGGTTTATATTAACATTTTAAAATGGAATAAATATATTTATATGATTTTATTTAAATTATAATTGGTTTATACTTTATTTTCTTTTAAAGATTTTATTTATATATAAAGTTAGAAAACATTTATTATTTTGGAAATGTATTTATTAATTTAGAAAATTAATATAAAATCTTTTAAAAATCTTTTAAAAACAAATAAAATGAAAGATTACAAGTGTTGATTTAATAAAGCTTATAAATACACATGTAAGTGAATTAATAATGGGTTGTGACAAGTGTAGCATCCGTAAACAGGTGTCAAATTTATTTTTTGTTTTCTTTAAAACTAAAATAAATCGAAGTTTACATTTATATAAACTATCATCTTATTCTTCTCATATCTTTTATCTTCTCAATTTTTAAAGATACCCATCCATGTAAAACTCTTCTCAAACCAGAAAATGCACGAATCAAATCTGAAAACCCTTTTCAAATAATCACCTCCTTAAACCAGAATCATATTCAAACAAATCAGTAAATTTTTCCTCAAACCAAATCTACCTCTTTTCAAATCTTTTTTAAATCAAAAGGCTTGAAAGTGTTAGCCTGAAACCATTTTTTTCAAATCTGTAAGCTTAAAGTTGAAAATCTGTAAGCTCAAAGTTAAAAATCTAAAAGCCAAGCTTGAAGCCATTTCCAAAACTATGAGCAATGCAAGTCTGTAGCCATCTTTTAAAACTAAGATTTGCAAGCAACCTTGAAATTACCTCCTCAAAACAATTCAAACCTGTAATCACTTCCTCAAGTTAGAATCAAAGGCTTGTGACCTATTCAAAAAAATGCAATCTGGAATCAATTTAAGCTCCAGCTCAAAACCAGAATCTCAACTCTGTAACCCCCTCAATCAAGCCTGTAGTAGATTTTTCAAAAGCAAGCTGAAATACATGGTGAAGCAATCCTCTCAAGCCTGTAAACATTCAAAATGCAAATCTTGGAGTATCAAATCTTACATTATCAAAGTGGTTTCAAGTGTTTGAATCATTACAGTTTTCAAAAGCTTTCCAGTTTTAAAAGCATCAGCAATTTAAAGCTTCCATCCTCTACATTTTTAAAAATATGGTGAGTAAACAAATTAAATTAAAATCTAAGTAAATATACTTCTGTTTTCCTGTGAAGTGTAGGATGAAAAATGCTTGGTTGTGCATATATATATCTGAGTTATCTTTGTGATATGAATGTTTGTAAGTGTATTATATTGAATCATCTTTGATCTTGGTTCTAAAAATTAAAATTTTGATCAAAAATTCAAAACCTACTCACCTAGTCTTTATCAGGCTTAGAGATTCAAACATTTTATGTTTGTTTATTCCTAAATTAAAGTTTAAAATTAGTTTCAAGTAAAATAGTTTGAAATGTTCCTGGAAACATGAAAGAACAGAAGAAAATTAAATGTATGACAAAATCCATCATCATGGATTTCTGATTCATTATTATAACTTGAATCTATTTTGAAAATGAGGATTTTTAAAACAAAAATCAAGATTTTTAGAAGTAGAATAGATGAGCATTTCAGTTTTGACTGGAAAGTTGTTTTGGGGGAGTTTCTGGTGGCCAGGGGTCTAAGATGATCGGGATTTAGGCTGGAGATAGGGGAAGGTACGGAAAGCCTAGGAAAAATGGCAAGGAGTTGGATAATCCACTGTGGCAATGGCGGAGAGGCGATCAAGTTTTTAACCCTAGTTTCGGTCGAGATGGAAGTTTTGATCACTGATTCCTCTCTGGTGTATCAAGTTCGTTGAAACTTTAGGGATGGGTTCATGGATGGTCAGAGTTGTCGTGGCCGGAAGTACAGCAGCTCCGTTGGTCGGAGGCGAGAGTTTGAGGAATTTCTGATGAGGATTTGGGATTCTAGATTCAACTGCCTAGCTCAATTTTGAATTGAGGCTTGTGTATGTGTTTGAAGGATTGGGAATTGATGTACGGGAGATACTTGGTGTGTCTGAGGCTATGGCAGTGGTCATCATCGTCGAAGAGGACTATGTAGGTACACGGTGATAATTTGGGTGTCTGATGTTTTGAATGGGATTTGGCTCGAAGATGGAATCGTGTTTTTGGGAATATGACTCGAGTTCGAACTCGAGTAGTTACGTGAGTGTTTGGGCCTGTAGGTTTTAAAACTAAAAAAATACTTAAGTTTTGAAATAGAGGGGAAGATGTTGTTTTACTCGGGGTTAGACCCGAGAGGTCTTTGGGTTTGACTCGAAATACAGTAATAAGCAGTTTTATTTAAAATATTTTAAAATCAGTTTGTTTTGAAATTTGAATTTAAATCAAGTTTAAACTACTTATTTAAACTTACACTTCTTATAATTGTTTCTTTAACTATTGATTAAGAAGTTTTGGAAAATTTGTTTAGTTTAAATTTTATAAAATTTAAAGTGATTTTAAACATTAATTTAAAATGGAAGTTTATGGTTTTTATAAAAGTAAGTTTTAAAATACAAATTTGAATTAGTTTTCAGAGCTTCTACTTAATAATGTTTAAGCTATTTTAAAGAAGTTAAGTTTTGTTAACTTTAACTTAACAAGTTAATGATCATTTTATTTTAAAAACTTAATTAATGATTTAATTAAGTAAAGATTAATTATGAAAATAAAATGGTTTGAAACTATTAATAGTAATAAAGATAATTATAAGATAATGTTTTATCTTAAGATAATAAAGGTTTAATACCATGAGATTAACTAAGTTAATTATGGGAATTAAGTATGATTAATTAATTTGATTAATGGATTATAAAGAATTAATCAAGTAATTAATTTAGAGTAATTAATTGGTTTGATAAATAATTAATTAAGGGTAATTATTTAATTAATTAAAGGTTAATTAATTGTAATTAAGGATTATTAATTAAAGATTGTTAATTAATGATCAGAGATTAATTAATTGAGTAATTGAGTAATTAAGGATTAATTAATCAAGTAATTAAGATTCATTAATTCAATAATTAAAGAGTGGTTAATTAAGTAATTAGAGGTTACTTAATTAATAATTAAGAAGTACTTAATTTGCAATTAATTTTTATTAATTAATAATTAGGTCTTTTTAATTAATACTTAATGGATGATTAATCTATAATTAAATATTAATTAAGGATTAACCAAAGGTAATTAAAGATTAATTAATTAAGGATTAACCAAAGGTAATTAAAGATTAATCAAAGGTAATTAAGGATTGATTAACTGTTTAATCAATTGATAACTTTGGATTAATTAATTTGTAATTAAGGTTGTTAATTAATAATTAATTTTTATTAATTAATAATTTAGTTAGATAATTAAAGCTTAATTAATTAATTATGAAAGTAATTATGGATTAATTAATTTGTATTAAGAGATATTGATTAATAATTAAGGTTATTAATTAATAGTTAATGGGTAATTAATCAGTTAATTAAAGGTTAATTAATTTATTATAAAAGTAATTAAGGATTGATTATTTTATATTGAAGGAGATTAATTAATGATTGAGGTTTATTAATGGATAATGAAAGGATAATTAATCTGTGATTAGAGATTAATTAATTGATTGATAAGGTAATCAAGTAGTGATTAATTAATTAGATAATTGCAATTAATTAATGATTGATTGAGCAGGATTAGGTGATTAATTCTTAAGTAATTAATTTAATTTAAATTGATTAAATTAGTTATAACAATAATTAATAATTCCTGTTTTTGGATGATTGTTTGTGTAGAATATCTGAATTGGATGATATCTATTGGATGATATGCTGTGATATTTTGTGATGTGATATTGGATATATCAATGATAAATATATGGTATTTATCTATGTTAAATGTTGTGTGAATTCAATATATTGATTTGAATTGAAATGAATTGTTTAAACCTTTAAACAACTTGAACTTTAAGATACGTTTGGATTTCGATAAGACCGGGATCGAGTATCAAATTTGATTATCGAAAACCACATCGATCCAAGTTAAACGTTAGGTCGAGAATACAAGTGAAGATCAAGTTGAAGACTCGAAGTGTAAGAACTATCTGTCGTTAAAACTCTGAGGGTGATTCCAATACGAGTATAACGGAGATAGTGCTTTCAGTTTCAAGATGGAGTTTCAGAGTGCAAGGGTTATTGTCGTTAACTCTGAGGGTGATTCCAAAATGAGTGTAACAAGATAATTCCTTCAGTTTCGTTCGAACCCTCAACGAACTTGTATGGATTGAATGCTTTCAGAACATCACCAGGTGGACGATGAGCATTCTAAGATAGATGTGTTATATAAAGGTAATCGTAGCCTCAAGCCTCGTCAACCGAGAATGGCTAAAACAGGGGAGATGCAGCAAGGCTAAGTGAGTTGCGCTCAAGTAGGACAAGAGCTTCCCCTATCTAGATGTCCCTTTTTATTCGGCTGTGTGGGTAGTTAGTTTGCAGCCAACTACGGGGTTGTCTTGTTCGGGACTGTTCAGTAAGGAATGGTTCCGGCCTTGTGTTGCAGGGGATTTAGGGTGGATCCTCGGTACATTGATCTAGGCCACGTACTGTGACGGACGATACTCCAGTAGCCCTGCCATTGATGGAAACCCTTTCTTCCTACATGCCCTTACGGTTTTGATTGTATACCTATGTATGCTGGAATTTAATAATTGTAACAATTTCGGCTATTTTCTAGTTTATTTGAAAACCCTGGACCCTATTACAATATCACCAGATTTCCTATCAAATGTTTTGGTTAGCATAAGGTAAAAACCTATCCATGTTTATGTGTGGGAAGTCTTACGTGATAACTTTTTTTTAAAGGTTTTTCAAAGTTAAGCAATTTTAAACCGTTTACTCACACCAGACCCATGTCTGACCTGGAGTTTATTTCCATTTTCTTAAACTCTTGGGCACTCAAATTTTTACGAGTAGCCAAGGGATTCAGGTTGGCTTGACGAATATTGGATAGCTTGGAGCTGGAGTCCAAACGTAGCTATATCTATCTGTTTCTGATATGTAGTGTCTTTGTTTGTTGTGATGGAATGTAATGGATTAGACAGATTTTTATAACTGTCTAATGTGAATGTTGTTGTAATCTGTGTAACTCTGATGTAAATGATAATGTAATATCTATTTGATATATTATATTTTGTTCATTTTCCGCTGTGAGATTCTGTTATTGTTGAGTTCTTTCTTCTTTCTATTCTATTTCTACCTCTTTCTTTCTTATTGATGATGCGTCTTTTTGTGGAATGAAAGGCGGGTCGTCATAACTTGCCTTAGTATATACTTGAGATCCAAAGTGTCGGTGTTATTCGATATTCCTTCGGAATTCAAGTGCTGTAGAGGAATTTTGAGTTAAAGATAGAATTACCTGACTACGTTGGACGCAAGTTCTGTTGTATAGAATGAAGTATCCATCTTCTCACCGTAAGTCCAGTGGAGGAAGTCCAACACTTTCACAAGCTGAATCGTCTTACGTTGCCCCTTCCTCTTTTGCTTCGCAAGCTGAATATAATCAACTAGTCCGGTTGGCCTGGTTGTGGACCAAACTCCACCAAATTTCAGAGTTCCTCTTAATTCACCGGATAGAGCTTCCTCCACAATTTTCGCTAAGGTTCTGCATATCATTTTCTTGCAACACGGCATTCCAAAGGACAATTTATGCCTTTCGAAGAAGAATGATTTGCCCATACAATGCCTTCGGGATACACTGCTTGCCACCGGTACATGTGCTTAAATGGAGAAGTACCTCCCTTTAATGACTTCTTATAGAAATTCTTTCGAACTTGGGAATTGCTTCCTTCCAAATTCATCCTAATGGACATGCAACCTTGAATTGCCTACATATTCTGTTTATGCGGACATTTAATCGTGCCTCGAGTTTAGAAAAGTTGAGATATTTTCTCTTGTTTAAGTGGAGAGACGAGTGCCCATCCCTTGTCATCATCGAGGTCTAGAGGAATCGCAAGATCATGCTAGAGCTTCAAAGCAATCTGTCTCAATTCAAGACTCGGTACTTCTTCATTAGATGTCTCCAAGGGTTTAACCATCTTTGAACAATGGGGGTTAAGTTCTCTTCTTTACTTATTAAGTTTCGATATGTCGCTATGGGATTTCTGACAGGTCAAATACATCATGCAGTTATTCCAAGGCCGAATAAAGACCTATCACTTGACCAGATTCTCCATACCTTGAAGGCCGTAGATGCCGGGGAGAGATCGGTTATTTTTGCTACTAGAAGAAAATTTGCTTCAGTATGGGATATTACATCCTGGGAGAACTACCGTAGCTGTTGAAGTCCCGTCTCTTTCTCGTTCCAGATTATGAACACGCTCCACTTCTTCATCTTATGGCTCTAAAGAGGGTGTTCTTCAAGAAAAGGAAGGCTTGTCTGGCGAGTCCACTAAAGAAACTCATGAGGGAAGGGATGCCATGACTAAAGCCACTTGTTCGGCTATAATGCCCCTATTTCCAGTGGAAGGGTAAGAGGAGTTAAAGCAATAAGAGGGCAAGATTGCAGTGGCAATAGAAAAAGAAGAGGGTGAAGTTGAGAGTAGCAGTAGTCATGATTCCTCCTCCAATCATGATGATTTCGATGTAGGTTTTAGTGATGGAGACTCTGATTCGTGTGACTAGACTCCAGGAATGAGTCCCATTCTTTTGGATTCACCTCCCCAAGAGATCTACAATAAGGATGCTCCTTTAAGGGCTGAGCGACGTTAGGATTCCCCAGTTAAAGATGCCGACGTAGATTTTGGGGATATGAGCAACGTTTACATGGATGTTGATGAACTTATGAGGGAGGATTTTAGATTTGAAGGGACATCTCCTCACCCAGGTCATATTGCGCCTAGAGTCAGCCCGATATCTACCACAGTGTTTTCGCGGTCCGGTTTGTCACATCCTTTTCGGCCACGAAGACACATTACACATTTCACTAGGGTCGCATTCATTTACATACATATTGTTTAGGCATATTTCTCGTTATTAAAGCTCTTTATTTATTCTTCATGTTAGGTACCATGAGAGGCTGTGAACTACGTGACGATCCCGAGTAATTCATTGATTCGCAACATTGGTCAAAACAGTCCATAAGCCGCTATCAGCCTTGTGAGACCAAAGAGGAATGGAGAAGGTGGAAAGACTTAGAGGTCGAAGCTTGTCATCGTGATGACAGAGAACGGGGTTGGATGTATAAAAGTGGTTACAATAAGAGAAAAATCCCTGATGTTAGATTGGAACCGTCCAAGAAGTCAATGGCTGATCGTGGTTCTCATCCTTTTGAGCATCAGGCCTTTGATCCGGGCCCAGTTTTTAGTAGCCTTGAAATTATGGTTTCTTCCACTCAAGCTCCATCTTCGTCTCAAGTTTCATCGACCCACTTGGTGCCTGCTTCTAGTTCCTCGCTCCCTCATAGGAGGCTGGATTACATTCTTCCATCGGGTCCCCCAAGACTTGAAGCTACGCCCCCGGGTGCTTTTTAAAGGGAGTTAAGTTTGACCGCGACCTTCATCCCTTTCGCAAAGATTCCTATATACCCCACCTTCAAGCGATTCAAAGCGATTTAGAGCGAGCTAAGGGATGGGAAAATGTATGCAAGCAGCCGACCAAGACGAACCACAATAATTATCAAGAAGTCCTCTCCTTTAAATCGAAGAAAGACGACTTCGAAAGGGCGTTATTGGAATATGATGCCAGAATTGAGTGACTGGTACAAGAGAAGGACACAACACTCTGGGAGAGTAAGAATAATGCGGCTTGCTAAAGGAGCTAAAAGACGCCCATGCGAAAATGGAGATTGTATTTCGAGATGAAATTAAGAGGCCCATACGGACGAAGTTAAGTTGAAAGAGGAGCTCAAAACCAGCGACATGATTATTAAAGCTTAGAAGAAGACTATTACTGATCACAACAAGATTGTTGAAGGGCATAACAAGACAATTGCGAAATATGAGGAGAACGTGAAGTCCCATGATAAGATCATCTCCGATCAAGCCTAGACGATCGCCTCGCTCCAAGAAAGAGTTACGCAGCTTAATGCTACCAAAACTCATGTTGAAGTTGAGAAGACCGTACTTATAGCGGATTATTTGAAGCTACATGACACTGTCGAAAAGAAGATGGACAATACCATCTTAAATTTCTATGTCAACTCCCTATTGCATCAGGGGGAGTCTTAGCTATTTGACCTCAAGTTCCTGCACACTCTCATCGTGGTTTGAAAAGAAAGTCTGTCCCGTTTTTGAGAGAACGTGGACGTCTATACTAAGCGTGAGTTGGAGGATGCCTACCTTAATAAGGAATTGAAGATAGCACTGATAGAGGGTCGAGAGGTCTTGCGAGGTTGCCGATGCTGCTATGACTTTAACTGCCAAAATGTTGTCGGAGCCCCTTGTTTTCAGGC
The DNA here is from genome assembly GCA_030765085.1 of Allium cepa. Classification (NCBI taxonomy): domain Eukaryota; kingdom Viridiplantae; phylum Streptophyta; class Magnoliopsida; order Asparagales; family Amaryllidaceae; genus Allium; species Allium cepa. The sequence continues at coordinate 602,269,370 of CM060934.1, read as the reverse complement.
CTGGCGAATCATTAAGATGGCCAAGAAGGGCGAGTTCTAGGCCCAAATTTCTCTAAAGATTGTGCATCCATCGAAAGAAGGAGAAGTCATGGAATATGAGATCGACCTTCTTGGCCATTCCTCTAATGCAGGTAACCCTCTTGTTTCCCCCGAGTTTGAGAATTTTCAGTTCACATCGCAAGAACAAAATGAACTTAACACTTTCATTTTTGATCTTATAGGGTCGTCTTCTTTGCCTATTGATCCTCGATTTCCTTGATGATCGGGCAGGTCGCTATTTCAGTCGCCTCGATGCTTGTCTCTGTAGCTGCTCCGATTGTATCTGAGAAGATAGCTATATTGCATGGTCTAGAAGACCCTCTGCATCTTTAGGGGGCTACTTCACGACAGCCGAAGCTCGAGTGTAAGAGGACTAGACTGAGCAACCACGTAAATCTAAACAACAACTGGCTGTCGTTAAGAAGGGATAGGTTGAAGCGATAAGATCTTCAAGGATCCCCCGCAAATCCCGAAAGCGAAAGACAAAAGAGGAAACTTTCGAGAAGGTCGGAAAGCAGGGAGCAGATGCTGAAACCAAGGAGACAGTTGATATCGTAGGAAGTGACACTACCCTTGGCCAAGATTCTGAAGGGAAGCAGAAACTTCCAACTAAAGGTGAGAAGGGGAGCGGTGGGAAGAGGAGTTGACAGGTTCGAACAGCAGCAGAGTTAGTTTTTTGAGATATTCTATTTTGTTTGATATGTGTTTTATTCAATTACAGAGTCAGTACTTACATCTTTGATTGTTGTTGCGTCTGTATTTTTCCTTTTTGTTGGCCAATATTGTACGGGTACGGCCCCCACATTTCGAATTTGAACAAACTATGTTGTAAGTAATATAATGTTGGCATTTTGATAATAACTTTACCTATCTACTTATCTGAGTTTCATGCACTTATGTAAATTTCATTTACTGCTACTTTATTTTATCTAGTCCTGTGATTACCGCAAAAATTGATTGTTTGGAGTAACAGAACTGTGAATTGTTTTTCTTTATAAGTATTTTATTTGAGTATTGTTGTGTGTCCCGTAGTTCACAGGGCTGTTTAGTTCGAACATCTGACAAATGACTGGCAGATCCGAGTGATTTTCAGATGTCTATAATAGGATCTATTTGTGGTTCCTATCTTCGGGAACTTATGAATTGTATGGCTTAATTTTAGGTTTATTGTTGGTCAAAAATTGGAGTTTTATACTGACTTGTAGTAGTTTGACATTGTTGGATTCATAGCAATTCCTTTCGATAGAAGGAGTGGGTTGATTCTTATTATTCCTGCAATGGATTAGTTTCCCGGTAATACTGGTACTTAAGAGTACGTACGGCTTATGAAATGCATGACTTTTGGGATCGATATAACCCATCGACCAAGAACGGTTCAGAACTTCTCGATGTTACCAATCTTCAGGCAACGTAAGGTGTTTATGCTCTAAGAGCATGATTTCACGGCTCAAAAAGGTAGTGCGGGGCTTATGGGATGCACGGCTTTGATTTGGGCCTTCTCGGTGCTGCCAGAGCAACATCGGTTCTTAGAAGGCGGGGATAGGGGTCCACCGATCCAATGGTTTGAGTCGATTTGCTTCCATCGACTCGGCGGGTAAGTGAAACATACTTTAGCGCGATTCCACTATCTCAAATTGTGCTTAAATGGTTTTGAGCCAATTTAACCTCGTCGACTCAAATGGTTACTTTTATAAACGCATTTATCAGTTCAGAAAGTAAAGCAATTTTATTAAGAAAAGTTAGGAAATTTTCCCCACTTACAATGCCTTCGGTATCCCTGGATGGCCTATTTGCCAAAAAATCAAATAGGAAGTGCATAAGATAACTTCAGATAAAGTAAGAGCGTAGCGATTTGCTCTTCCATACTTGAGGAATCTGAATTCCGTCAATGGTTGTCAGTTTGAAAGTTTTATCCCTTAGATTTTGATTAATTACATACAGCTCTTTCCAATTTGGTCGAAAGATTCCCGGTATGGGATAGACACATTTGAGGACGAGGTCACCCAGTTTGAAGGTTTGGTTATAAACTTTGGAGTTGAAGTACTATGTAACCTGTAACAGCCCGCACCTCCCTTAATGTAGATATTGTCCCCAATTTAGTCACCTCCGCCTCATGGGCCAAGCCAAGGTATGGGGTTTGCTTCCTCAAAAGGCCTTGTCATTATTATTAGGTAAAGGCTTTGGTATATAAGCACCCACTTAATAGTTTTTTTCCACGATGCGGGACTATTATTCCCATTTTGAAGGGGTGTTACAATCTTCCCCTCTTTAGAGCCTAACACCCTTGTTGGCTCATGAACACAACACCACTCAGGCATCGTGGCTGAAACACGTACAGGCCACAATTTCTACTGGGTATGGCTTTGATACCAATGTAACAGCCTGCACCTCCCTTAACGTAGATATTGTCCCCAATTTAGTCACCTCCGCCTCATGGGCCAAGCCAAGGTATGGGGTTTTGTTCTTCAAAAGGTCTCAGCGTTATTATGAGGTGAAGGCTTTAGTATAAGCACCCACTTCATAGTGTTTTTCCGCGATGTGAGACTATCATTCCCATTTTGAAGGGGTGTTACATAACTTTTTTTGGTGAGCAGTGGTTCTCAACTCGGCTTCTTCGCTCTTCTCATCAATTATATCAAGCAATTCGACTAGGAGCTTCTCGATTTGCCACTGATTGAAATTCTGGTTTCGATGAGAGGGGACTTCTAGTTCAATGGGGATCATTGCTTCTCAACCATAAGCCAAGGCGAATAGGGTATGCATGTTTACTACTTTATGTGTTGTTCCATATGCCCATAGCGCGAGTGGAAGTTTGCCAACCCAATTCCTCTTCCGTTTTCGATGTTGGACTTGATGATCTTGTTTATTGCTTCCACTTGCCCGTCTGCTTACGAATGAGCGACCTTGGAAAAATCCTTCTCGATTTGGAAGCATTTGCAAAGGTCAATGAACCTGACGCTTTCGAATTAGGTTCTGTTATCAGTGATGATTTTCTATGGCACACCAAACCTATAAATAATGTTTTTAGTAACAAAATTAACGACTTTCTTTGTAGCAATGGTGGCCAGCGATTCTGCTTCGACCCATATTGTGAAATAGTCAACGGCAACTATAGCATATTTAGCCTTCCTTTAGCTATTAGAAATACGCCAATTGGATCAATTTCGCATATTGCGAACGGCCATGGACTGACCATCTACATTAGTTCTTTTGAGGGAGTTATTTTAATCTTGCTGAATAATTGGCATCACTCGCACGGTTTGGCATAATCTGTTGCATCGTGATTTACTATTGGCTAGAAATATCCTTACTGGAGGATTTTCTTTGCAAGGGTTTGCCCTTCGGTATGGTCTATGCAGTCACCTTCGTGAACTTCTTTCAGGATCCGTCGAGCTTCATCGTCGATCATACATCTGAACAAGGGGTAGAGAACCCCCTTTGGTAGAGTATCCCATCCTGTGTTATAAATCGCAATGCCTTCCAAAGAAGCTTTTTCCATTAGTTCCTATCTACGGGCAGAGTTCCTGTAAGCAAGTAGTCCTTGATTGGAGTTATCCGTGTTTTTGGTTCGACGGTGGTCTCAAAAATCTAATCAATATCCATTTCTCTTATACTTGGAGTGGTCCGGATCTCAGCCGAGACTAGTACTAACGATTGAGCTTCTCCGGAGCTGGCCAATTTAGCTAAGTACTCAGCCTTCGTGTTTTGCTCCCTCGGGATGTGAGTTATGGTGTAATGTTCGATATCATTCAACAACTCTTGCACTTTATATATATATATATATGTATATGTATATGTGTGTATGTATATATATATATGGAGCAAGGTTCTTCCCTCAAGCCTGGTATTCACCTTTTACCTTGCAGACGACTAGTTGAGAGTCACTGTAGATGTGAACTGACTTTATCCCGAGTTCCTTCATGACTTTCTGTCTCGCTATCAACGCTTCATATTCTGCTTCATTATTTGTCGCAAGTAATTTCAAGTATAGGGTGTAGCAAATGGCTCGTCCTTAGGGGGTTTCAAGCACTACCCTTTCCTCCAAGCAAAGGTCATTAGACGTGCCATCGAGAAAGAGTTTCCATCGTGTTTTTGCTTCTTGTGGTATTTCTTCTTCATCATCCCATATGGTAGATTCGACGATAAAATCTGCTAACGCTTGCCCGTTGATTGCCCTACTCAGATGGTAAATGATTTCCTATTGGCTTGATTCGATATTCCATTTAAGGGGCCACTGGAAATGTCGAATCGATACAATACTTGCTTTAAAGCTTGATCGGTCAATACTTTAATCAGGTGCGCTTGGAAATACGGTCGTAATTTCCTAGATGCGATCAAGAGGCAATACGATAGCTTTTCCAATTTTGGATAATTTTTCTCGAGTCCAGTGAACAGCTTGCTAATGTAGTATATGGGTCATTGAATTCTAGCTTCTTCATGCACAAGAGCAGCTCTCAATGCATTAGGTGAGGCTACTAAGTACATGAACAAGTCCTCTCCGTCTACTGGCTTTGATAGGATCGATGGGGTTTCCATATGTCCTAGCCATGCTTCAAATGTGGTTTGACAAGCCTCATTCCATTTGGATTTTTTCTTTCTTTCTTTAATGCATCAAAGAATGGTATACATTTGTCGATGGCTTTCGAGATGAACTGGCTTAGCGCTGTGAATTTCCCATTCAGGCTTTGTAATTCCTTCTTGTTCCTCTGGGCTTGGACTTCTCGTAGGGTATTTATTTGCTCTGGATTTTCTTCAATGCCTCTAGTGCTCACTATGAATCCCAAGAACTTTCCAAATGCTACCCCGAAGTGATATTTGAGTGGATTGAGTTTCATTCTATATTTTTGGAGTATTTCAAACATTTTGGTGAGATTATCTAGGTGATTGGATGATATTCGCGATTTCACCACACATAGACCTTCATGGTTTTTCCAATCTGATGCTTGAACATGGCATTTACTAATCTTTGGTAGGTTTTACCTACATTTTTTAAACCGAATGGCATTACCCTGTGGCAATATAATCCTAAATCGGTGGTGAAGTCGGCGTTTTCTTGGTTAGGTTCATGCATCGGGATCTGGTTGTTTCCCAAGTATGCATCAATAAATAATAGCAGTTCATGTCCAGCTGTCCCGTCCATAAGCTTGTTAATTCTAGGCAGTGGAAAACTATCTTTTTGGGTAGGCCTTATTTAAGTCTGAGTAGTTGATGCAAGTTCACCATTTCCCATTAGATTTTTTGACCAAAACCGGGTCAAATACCCATTCGGGGTAGGTCGCATCATGGATACAACCGTTGTCCATTAGTTTGTTTACTTTTTCTCTCAATGCCTTGGACCGCTCATGGCCTAGGCTGCCCCTTTTCTGCTTTACCAGCATAAACCTTGGATCAATGTTGAATGCATGGCATGTAATTTCTGGTGATACCCCACACATATCAAAATATTTCCAAATGAACACATCTAACTGGCACAAAGAAATCTACTAAGTTCTAATCGATTCTTGTTTCAAAGGTGTGATCCAACTTTCAAGGCCTACTTCGGGTCATCTATGTCGACTGGAATAGACACCGTCAATTCTACTGGTGCTGCCCGATCCTTCCCTGAACTCTCTTTCAAAGGTACAAATCCTTGTCGGATCGGCTATGATCCCCAAGACAGGGGTGGCTCTGTAGTTGCTATTTGGCTGGTTTGCAAATGTGGAGATTTATCCCTACGGCCTTCCCCTTCTCCTTTCTTTTAAATTCACGCGGTTCAGTGATGTAACATTCTCTGGCGGCACATAGATCTCCTTTGATCACCCTAGTTCCGTTTGCCATTGAATTTTATGGTAAGGCACAACTAAGCTAAAATTATTCTTAAATCTACCAGCGCGGGCCATCCTAAGAAGTCGTTGTATGCGAAAGTTTTGTCTACAATCGTCAAAGTTTGGATAAGAGTGACTCTTCGGTCTTCATCCCCAAGTTCTACATGCACGTCAATCGTCTCGACGGGTTGTTTGGGTTCGTCGGTGAATCCTTGAAATTTTGTTCGGCATGCAGATACATCTTTCATGTTGATCTTCGTCTGGTCAAATGTGCGTTTAAAAAGAATATTCATAGAAGTACCACTGTCAACTAATACTCGTTGAACTACAACGGGCTCGATCCCTACTGTCACTGCCATGGGATGGAGTTGGAGCTTCAATCCTTTCGGTATCCCAATTTGGGAATACTATGTTATTATTTAGAGTATTCTGCTGCTTGGCAGGGGCTCCATCTTCAATCGCGAAGCATGAATCCATCGGAGCATCTTTTAATAAGCAAGCATACCGCTTCATTTCTCCCCAACTCTTCTGCGCGGGATGAGGTCCTCTAGATATTTTCCAATGATGAGTCTCTAGTCTGTTCATTTAGATCCCTCTTCACCAGTTCTAGCTTGGTTTCTTCGATCCTTAGGAGCTTGTGGAGCCATGGGATGGTTAGGATTTTGTGATTTTCTTAGGTACCGTTGCAGCTTGTTTTCTCAGATCAACTCTTCAATCAAATTTTTTAGGTGACGACACTCGTTTGTGTTGTGGCCATGTGTCTCGTGGAAGCAATAGAGCTTCTGTTATTTAGTTGCTTACTTTTTAGGGGGTTTCTTATACTCCTCTATCACTTGCGATGCAAGATAGATGTTTTTCAAAGTATTCATTGAGCGGGGTGGAATCTTCGAGCCTAAAGCCTTTAAGTCGATTATTGTTACCGTTATGTTTGTTGGAATTATGATTTTTCCTCTTTTAGTTTCCGTATTTTCTTATATTTCCTTCAGTTGTCCCAGAGGCGTTTCTGCTCTGGTTCATCGCCATGTCACTCTGCCCAATGTTTGTCGATTAACATCTAGTAGACTTCCGTTCTAACTCCTGCGCCACTTCCATTCTCTAGTATTGACTCGCCTTACGATTGAAGTCCTTCCTATTGGTAGGTTGTTTCAATTAGATCCATTTTCCAAACTCAGTTTCGGGGTGGATGGCATAGACCAAAGCATAAAAACTGTATCATCGTTTGAATTGCTTACTTCAGTCACTATGGTATTGGATAGGTTCATGAAAGATTTCAGAGATTCATTTTGCCCCTGGAATAGATCGGACAGGGACATTACATCTTTAGGCTGCATTGTGTGAAGCCTAAATTGATCAAGGAATCTTGCGGCTAGTTGATCGAAAGTCGGGATGGACCTTGGTGGAAGCCTAGTGAACCACATAGAAGTAATTCCTTCCCAAAAAAATCAGGAAAAATCTACATCGAACAGCGTCCGAAGTATTCGCTCCATCCATGTATTAACTATACTTGTACATATGGGGTTTTGGGTCTTTTGTTCCGACATAGGATGTAATTGTTAGCATAGTGAACTTTTTTGGGTATTGCTCATTCAAGATCTCATCAGTGAAGGAAGTCCGACTTGGAGCGGATCCCTCATCATCTCTTCTATTCTTATTCTCATCCATCAATCGCTTGACCATATCTGTGATATATGCCTCAGATGTTCGGTAGTCCAAGGGTTAGTTGTCAGTCACTACACCAAGTTGAAAATGGTCTTAGTGAGTGAGCTGAAGCCTAGACTCTCCTCTTTTTGGAAGAGACACTCCCTCGGGATTCCATTGGCTTGCGTTGGCCTGGTTAGGATAGTTTGGACATTTCTGACGTTATCGAATGCATTGGCATTTCCTTCTAACTTGCCATCGTTAAATTACCCTCCATCTTCTGAGTCGTAGAGGTTCATGGCTATATCCTCTTGTAGGGTCTTCGCTCCTAGGTTCAAGTTCGTAGATGGTTGCCTTGCGGTCAGTGGAGTACTTATGTTTCCTTCTACGTTGGTTCCTACGGTTCTAACTATCACTTCTTTTGCGGTCGCTTCGTTTCTTCTATTTAGTTTCTTCTGTTTAGACAGGAAATGGATGAATTTTCTTATTCTATAGCAGCCACTGGTTTTTCCATGGTTCTTAGAGTAGGATGTGGTTGTAAGATCAAGAGGGCAATGAGCTTATCTATAACATCCCGCCTTTTCTACGTTTTAAGCAGACACACATGCCGGCTCAAACCACACAGAAGGGCGAATTGTTATTGGGGTGAATAAGAAAAGGGAGAAAGAAATAAGACAAAACAGAATCTCACAACGGAATGACAAAGTACAATAATCAAATAACATTTCATGAAGCTATTTGCAAACATTTGATTTTACTAATTCAATATAGAATCAGAGTTACACATGCCAGAGAATAATAAATAACAATGCAGCGGAACAGTATGAATGTAGTGGAACAATATAATAAATAATAGTAATAAAATCTTCGTCTTCGTCCTCTAGAAATAAAGTCTTCGATTCCTGAAATGCTCAGACTGACCCGAGCGAATTGAAAAGACAAAACACTCGAGTCAGAACTAAAATATCTTATGTAAGTTAAATCAACTGTAAATAATATGAGTGGAACGGCGTCAGTGATGTTTACGGGATTTGACATCTCGGATCCAGTGTCTAACACGAGTGCAGTAACTTAAGAGATGCTCGGGATTCACATCTCCTAAGGATCCGTTAAACTATTTACTATGTAGTAATATTTCGCTATTATAATAATGTCTATAGTAAAATAAACTTTCTTTTAAATAGCGTTAAGGGGTTACCCATATAGCCCTTACCACATAATACTCCCAATAGTCCATCCAGTATCAGCGCATCTCCAGATCGGGAGACTACCCTTAATACTCCATGGGCTACGGGAGAAAACCAAACTCGTACAAGGCGCGCTAGGGTTGGTGACATGGCACAACTAGGCAATGCCAGGGTAGATATACCAATACGCTTTCGGACCGGCGGTAATGCGTAGCAGCTACTACCGCCCACCTCGACCAACACCCCCAAAATCAAAAGGGCCCAAATCAATCACAAATTAATAGAATGGTATCGAAGGAGTGTGTTCAATAAAAGATGCTACCTTCTTAACCCGTCAATCGCTCCTGTTTTAGCCACCTTATGCCAACTCATGGGAGTCGGGTCCATGTATATACCTCAAAGAAACGTCGCCACCATCCTACTTCATTCTGGAATCTCCACCACGTATACGATTGTTAAAGTGGTTTTTGGAGTTGGCAGAGAGTATGACAGCTTCTGATCCTGGTCTCTTTAACAACCAAACGTTATTATAACACTACGGTCATTTCAAAATAAATTTGTACTTCAAAACCGGCATATAATATCCATTTCAAAACCATATAAATAAGACATCATTTCCATTTTAAAAACCAAATCAATATGATAACAATTTTATAAAAACCCAAATCAATAAAATATCATTTTTTTCCAAATATATCCTTTTTCCAAAATCATAGCACTTTCAAAGTTATGACACTTCGAAATCAAACATTTAAAGTATAACACTTTCAAATCATAATACTTTGAAACTCATAACTTTGAAACATAACTACATTTAAATGACTTAAATATTAAATTTCTTTATATAATAAAATAGCTTCTTCAATTTCACAAATAAATTACAAGTACAGGTTTGAACCCTAAATAAACCATTTCAATTTCCTTATATTTCAAAGCTTTAAATATTCCACCATTTCAAAACTAATTCTTTGATAATCCCATATATATCAAATTCAATTACAATTATTTAGATTTGAAATGTTTGCTTAATAAATCCAATATCATTTAAGTAAAACTTTTAAACTTCAAATAACTAGATATTCTTTCAATTTATTTAACTCGATATATTCATTTAAATCAACTTGATATTCATTTAAATCACTCTAAATCAAAATCAAGTTATAAAAATCATACCCTTTAAAATCTCAATTTTATTTAAATTTCAAATCAAATTTATTCGGTATAATTCTTATATAATTTAATTCAAATCAATTTCATATTTATCTTCCAACCTTAATTTTATTTAAGTCATTATAAACTTTATATACCATAAAATTTAAACAGATACTTAACCATATTATATAAAAACAATCAAACTTTATTATTTAACTTATTTTATATTCCAAAACATACTTATACATAGTAAATATATCAATAATAAAATAACATTTACATAACGTCTAAAATCAATATTTATATAACCTATATATTTCTTTACAAACGGTGGAAATCATATCAAAATATTTTATATATAGACCGCAGTGTTTGTATATAATTTTCTATCCTATGGTCAAGTGATACATATATTTATCATTTCAATCCATAATTTAAAACATAATTACGGTTATATATCATTTCAAACCGCAATTACGAATGAAATAAGGTCCATACCAACTTGCAGTTTATTACAATATAACATACAACATCCATTCATCCAATATCAATCATCAAACATTTATCACAATCATCATCCAGTTCAATCAATAACATCAATATATAACAGATAATAAATAACAGGTATTTACTGACAGTTTATATTTAAATATCAATTTAACTGGCAGTTTACATGCAATAATAAATTAAATAACATTTAACTGAGATGATGATTAAAAATATGCCAAACAGTCAGAAATTAATTTCTAATCACATCATGAATCAATTTAATAAACATAAGAAAATTTAGAAGTTATAAGTGGGTTAAAACACTCACCTTTTGAATTTAAATCCAATTTAAACCCAAAATTTGAACGGTCTCAGAATCCATCCAAACCCAAATCAAAATGCAAGAAATTTTGATACGACCCCAATGCAAAAACCCACGTGTAAATTCGACCTCGTACGAGAAAGTTATACACATTAAACGATTGCAAATTTAGGTTAAATTGAAATAGGTAACTAAATAAATAAAGGACAAACCATTCTCGGCACGTCAGTAGAGAACGCATCTACACGAAACCCTACAGCCCATTATCGTGCATGAGACCATCCAGTTCGAACCCAAACGCACACCGCCATCGACGAGACGCCTCTGACCATCGTCGCTCACCACCAGGCACTCCGCCTACGATTAGCACCACGCGTCGACCCCCTCCCCCCCCCCCCACGCGACCACAGCCACGCGTCTTCACACGAAGTTCACCCAGTCGCCGTCGAGAACCAATACTAGGTCAAATTTTTTCCGCAAATATATCCATCGATAGGTCGTGCGAACAACACAGACGCACTCCCCTCAGTCCTCTCCACAATAATGTATGGTCGATTCGACGATCTACTGAAGTTGATTGTCGCGTGATGAACAGTCGAGAATTGATCGTCAATTTATGTAGACAAACAGAGCTTCAAACCGAAAAACGAATTACAGATCTTAGATGCGCCCGTCGAGAGCTTTCCGACGATATAAAATATGATATAGTTTGAATAGTTTTAAATTTTGAAGTTGAAATTTGAATTGGAATTGAACTGAGGAGTTTTAAGGTTTCAGCCATTGGAAAGAGGAGGAATTGAAATTTCTGTATGTATAGAAATGAGAAATAGAAAGGCTGCTAGGATTTATAACTGGATATATATAGGTAGAGCTGAGAAATAGAGGAACGGATACGATTGATTTGGACCGTTGAACGATAAATGGCTCGAAAAGCCCTTTCTGACTCCAGAACGAAATTGGGTCAACCCATATATCAAAATTGTTGTTTTTAAATATTTTAAACGCAATGGAACAGGTTTCAAGTCCAAATTTCATCGTATAAAGAAGTTTTGCTAAAATCAAGTTATTTCAAATTGATTTCAATTGATTTCAATTAAATTGATTTCTAAGCGTTTTGAGTCCGTACGATCAAACGACAAGTCTGATCGCTATGAAACTTGAAACCCTACAATAATTCACTGTTATGGATCCGATGAAACTGGTTTTCTCAAAATCCAAGTCAGTGGCCAAAATGGCTATTTTCCAATTAATTAAATAAATTAATAATTGATTAATTAAATAAATTAATAATTGATTAATTAAATCAAGTTTTCAATTTCAACTCTATAATTAAAAATTTCATCATTTTTAAATTTCTTAATCATTTATACTAATTTAACCAAATTTAGATGTCAATTTAGAGTTGATAAATCTATCAATTTCAGTGTTAACCTTAATTTCATTAAATTTCATTTAATTGCAATTAATCCATTTATTAAGTTTAAATTCCAATAAATTAATAAATCTTGTTATCCATTATTTTCATTCAACCAATTATCATATTATGAATAGAACTAACATTATTTTCAATTATTTTCTTAATTTACACTAACATAACATTGAACTGAGATTCATTGCAGTTGATTACAAATTTTGATTTAATGGACTAAACAAATGATTAACTTATAATAATTGTTATCATCAACTCTCAATCATAATTTTATAAGTTTATCATTCCCAAGCCAATGTTATAATTTCTTATTAAACACTGATTTTATTCAATTACCATTCAATATATATTAATTCATTAATTAATTCAATATTTACGTTTGTTTTTTTATATTCGATTTATAGCCTAGTATTGCATGTACATTAATTCTGTTAATTGTATCTTCCTTCAAATAGTTAATATTTAACTTAGATTAGCATTATTACATCTCATTTAAGTTATTATTTCATTAATGAGTCGTAGATTTCTGTTTTTCCAATATTAGATAACAAACATTTAATAAAATTAACAATTAAATTATCAAAAATTTTACGGGTCGTTACACTTTCCCCCACTCAAAACTTTTCATCCCCGAAAAGGAAAATGGAAGGAAAGAATTGAGTAAATGATATCTTATTCAAAAATATTAACTTTATGAAAAAATAAATTTACAAAATTAAATAATTTAAATAAAATATACCAATTTATAACCATTAAATCTTTTATACTCAAATTAATAAAGTTTGGAAAACATTTTCAAAAAATTTCTAAGTCCAAAATTTAAGGAAAATTTCGGCAGAGTCTCCTTTGTACGGAGAGGCTTCGGAGAAAATATAATATCAAATATAACAATACACAGCATATATTTTCTGAAATAATATATATCTCAACACATGAAAACAATATAATAATGCTAGAAAACCGTAATTCGAGAACGTACCTATTTGTCGAGCAATTAATGCTTAAATATTAAACCAAAAGCAGTAGCAATTGCTTTCATAACCTGTATTTTCACTTATATAATCCAAAAAGAGTTAATAATTATATAAAATGAAATATTTGAAGTTGTTTCACCCGCTAACAAACAAACCCATGTAAACAACAATCCCTTGCAACCAATATACAATCAAAAATCAAAACAATCAATTATCCATCCATATCAAACAAAACAAATAGTTGTTCGGGTTTAAAAACTTTAAATTGCACAGAAATGAAAATAACTATTGAGTGCACAATTTACTCAACAGTCTTAGATGAAACTAAATAGATTATTTATACATCTAAACAAATTTAAATTATCCTTACCCAAACAACCATAAACCAAACAAACAACAATTCCAAACAATAGATCAAGTTCATTTTTATCAATTTCATTTCATAACATTTGTTGTTTAATTTCCTTTTCATTCATATAATGATTTATCTTTTTAATTTACATTTAACTTCTTACAATTCTCCATTTATTTTCATTTTCGTATCATGTAAATTTTCTTTTTATTGTATAACATTCATTTGTTCACTATTTAATTTCATTTATTTGTAGTATTCATCTTTCCACTTATTTTTATTATAAATAACCTCAACATTTCGTTAAGTTTACTATCATTTCTTTATAACCTTTCTATTATATTTAATTAGTGACCTTTCAGTCATACTTAAGTTTACAACAATCATAACATTAAATTCTTATTTATAAAAGCAAATTCATTGAATACTTTCATCATTTCAAATTTTTACTTGTATAATTTCCATTACATTTCTTATAAGCATTAGAACTTTTAATATTTGGTAAGTTATATATTTTATTTTAAGGATGTAATTGATAGTTACACAAGTTTATTTTATTTCTTTTAATTAACTTAATGTTCGATACTAATATCCTTTGTTTCATAGGTTACAATTTCAAATTTCTTTTAATCCCATGTATAACTTAGCATTAAATCTCTTATTTCATTTAGAGGTTTCAATTATTAGTTAAATTCCATTTTACTACACTAATTGAAACTATTATTTAATGGAAACTTAAGAATTAAATACAGGGTTTTATTCAAAATCCTTCTAAAATAATAGATAAATGTATATACTTACGATATATATCCAATCATATTTAAACAATTTGAAATTCACATTTGTTTTTCAAAACAAATGTGCAGTAAAACTACTACAGTGGCCTTTCCACTTTGAAACTCGAAAATGAATGTCGATGATGCGAGCACTCATCACCAAAATTATTTTCCAGCGACAGAGAGGGGAGTATAGAACTTATTTCTTTCCAAAATTTGTTTAAAATAATTCTTTCAATTTATATTGAAATATTTATATCAAAAAATACTTATAATGTTATTGCCATATTCCAAAATCCTTTGAAAGAAATTTAAAAATCCCGGAACTTAAGTTCTAAAATTTCCAAATTTCACTTATTTTATTCTCTTCAAATTTTGTTTCCAGTCAATATTTATAAATTTCACTACCTAAAAACCAATATATTACAACCAAATATAGCCTTTATAAAAAAATTATTTTATAAATAGAAAATATAATAGGCAAAATTATTTCACTTACCTATTTTCAAAACAAATATTGTGCCGGTCTATCCTATTAAGTGTTTAAAAATCCCAATTGATGTCATAGTGTCCTATGCACCAACCGGAATTTATAAACACAAAATGGAACAAATTAACACAATATAAAAACTTTTTATTACACTAACAAATATGCTCTCTTATATATATACACACAACGACTCATCATAAGGTATTACTACCCTATTAATAAAGATTCAGACCCCACAATGTTAAGGTTAATCGCCAAACCAAAGCTCTGATACCAAATGTAGCGGACCACCTGCCAGCGGGGTAACGCCCACCATGACATACATTGGTACATGTGTTCTGTCTTTACAGCCAGCCTCTCGACTGCACCAACCACCGTAGGGACATGTAGGAGTAAGAATCATCTGCTCGCTACCAAACCAAATACGAGAACCCCCTATCATGCTGCACCCTCCAAATGCATAGGCAGACACACATGTCAACTCAAACCATACAGAATGGCGGATTGTTATTAGGGTAAATAAGAAAAGGGAGAAAAAAATGAAACAAAACAGAATCTCACGATGGAATGACAAAATATAATAATCAAATAACATTTCATGAAGCTGTTTGCAAACATTTGATTTTACTAATACAATTCAGAATCATAGTTACACATGACAGAGGATAATAAATGACAATGCAGCGGAACAGTATGAATGCAGTGTAATAATATAATAAATAATAGTAATAAAATGTTCGTCTTCATCCTCCACAAATAAAATCTTCGAATCCTAAAATGCTCTGACTGACCCAATCGAATTGAAAAGACAAAACATTCGAGTCAGAACTAAATGATCTTATGTAAGTTAAATCAACTGTAAATAATATGAGTGGAACTGCGTCAGTGATGTTTACGAGATTTGACATCTCCGATCCAGTGTCTAACGTGAGTGCAATAACTTAAGAGATGCTCGGGATTCACATCTCCTAAGGATCCGTTAAACTATTTACTATGTAGTAATATTTCGCTATTATAATAATGTCTATAGTAAAATAAACTTACTTTTAAATAGCGTTAAGGGGTTACCCATATAGCCCTTACCACATAACAGTCCCAATAGTCCATCCAGTATCAGCGCATCTCCAAGATCGGGAGACTACCCTTAATACTCCACGGGCTACGTGAGAAAACCAAACTCGTACAAGGCGCTAGGGTTGGTGAAACGGCACAACTAGGCAATGCCAGGGTAAATATACCAATTACGCTTTCGGACCGGCGGTAACGCATAGCATCTACTACCGCCCACCTCGAGCCACACCCCCAAAATCAAAAGGGCTCAAATCAATCACAAAGTAATAGAATGGTATCGAAGGAGTGTGTTCGATAAAATATGCTACCTTCTTAGCCCGTCAATCGCTCCTGTTTTAGCCACCTTATGCAAACTCACGAGAGTCGGATCCGTGTATATACCTCAAAGAAACATTGCCACCATCCTACTTCATTCTGGAATCTCCACCATGTACACGATTGTTAAAGTAGTTTTCGGAGTTGACAGAGAGTGTGACAACTTCCGATCCCGGTCTCTTTAACAACCAAATGTTATTATAACACTGCGGTCATTTCAAAATAAATGATATCATTTTTATAAAAACCCTAATCAACAAAATATCAATTTTTTTCAAATATATCCTTTTTCCATAATCATAGCACTTTCAAAGTTATAACACTTTGAAATCAAACACTTAAAGTATAACACTTTCAAATCATAATACTGTGAAACTCATTACTTTGAAACATAACTACACCACTTCAATGGCTTAAATATTAAATTTCTTTATATAATAAAATAGCTTCTTAACTTTCACAAATCAGTTACAAATACAGATTTGAACCCCAAATAAACCATTTCAATTACCATATATTTCAAAGCTTTAAATATTCCACCATTTCAAAACTAATTCTTTGATAATCCCATGTGTATAAAATTCAATTACTATTATTTAGATTCGAAATTTTTACTTAACAAATCCAATATCATTTAAGTAAAACGTCTTTTAAACTTCAAATAACTAGATATTCTTTCAATTTATTTAACTTGATATATTCATTTAAGTCAACTTGATATTCATTTAAATCACTCTAAACCAGAATCAAGTTATAAAAATCATACCCTTTAAAATCTCAATTTTATTCAAATTTCAAATCAAATTTATTCGAATATAATTCTTAAATAATTAATTCAAATCAATTTCATATTTATCTTCCAACCTTAATTTTATTTAAGTCATTATAAACTCTATATACAATAAAATTTAACAGATACTTAACCATATTATATAAAAACAATCAAACTTTATTATTTAACTTATTTTATATTCTAAAACTTATACATAGTAAAAAAAATCAATAATAACATAACATTTATATAACATCTAAAATCAATATTTATATAATCTATATATTTCTTTACAAACCATGGAAATCATATCAAAATATTTTATATATAGACCGCGGTGTCTGTATATAATTTTCTATCATATGGTCAAGTGATACAGATATTTATTATTTCAATCCTAATTTAAAACATAAATACGGTTTTATATCATTTCAAACTGCAATCCCAAATGAAATAAAGTCCATACCAACTTGCAGTTTGTAACAATATAATACACAACATCCATTCATCCAATATCAATCATCAAACATTTATCACATTTATCATCCAATTCAATCAATAACATCAATATATAACAGATAATAAATAATAGGTATTTACTGGAATTTCATATTTAAATAACAATTTAACTGGCAGTTTATATGCAATAATAAATTAAATAACAATTTAACTGAGATGATGATTGAAAATATGCCAAACAGTCACAAATAAATTTCTAATCACATCATGAATCAATTTAACAAACATAAGAAAATTTAGAAGTTGTGAGTGGGTTAAAACACTCACCGTTTGAATTTAAATTGAATTTAAATCCAATTTAAACCCAAAATTTGAACTGTCTCAGAATCCATCCAAACCTATGCCAAAGTGCCAGAAATTTTAATACGACCCCAACGCGAAAACCCACGCGTAAATTCGACCTCGTACGAGAAAGTTATACGCATTGACTATTGCAAATTTAAGTTAAATTGAAATAGATAAATAAATAAATAAAGGACAAACCGTTCTCGCCACGTCAATAGAGATAACGTCTTTACGAAACCCTACAGCACATTATCGCGCACGAGACCATCCAGTTCGAACCCAAACGCACGCTGCCATCGACAAGATGCCTCTGACCATCGTCGCTCGCCACCAAGCACTCCGCCCACGCCTAGCACCACGCGCCGAACCCCCCTCCCCCCACGCGACCACAGCCACGCGTCTTCATGTGAACTTCACCCAGTCGCCGCCGAGAACCAATCCTAGGTCGAATTTTTGCCGCAAATCCATCCATTGATGCGCTGTGCGAATGACACAAATGCACTCCCCTCAGTCCTCTCCACTATACTGTATGGTGAATTCGACGATCTACTGAAGTTGATCGTCGCGTGATGAATGACCAAGAATTGATCATCAATTTCTGGACAAACAGAGCTTCAAATTGGAAAACAAATTACAGATTTGAGGTGCGCTCGTCGAGAGCTTTCCGATGACATAAAATATGATATAGTTTGAAGAGTTTTAAGTTTCAAAGTTGAAATTTGAATTGGAATTGAACTTAGTTTTAGGGTTTCAACCATTGGAAAGAGGAGGAACAGAAATTTCTGAACGTATAGAAATGAGAAATGGAAAGGCTGTTAGGGTTTATAACTGGATATATATAGGTAGAGCTGAGAAATATAGGAACATATATGATTGGTTCGGACCGTTGAACGATAAATGTCCCGAAAAGCCCGTTCTGACTCCGGAATACGATTGGTTTGGACCGTTGAATGATAAATGGCCCGAAAAGCCCGTTCTGACTTCGGAACGAAATTGGGTCAACTCATATATCAAAATAGATGTTTTTAAATATTTTAGATGCAATGAAACAGATTTCAAGTCCAAATTCCATCGTATGAAGAAGTTATGCTAAAATCAAGTTATTTCAAATTGATTTCAGTTGATTTCAATTAAATTGATTTCTAGGCGTTTCGAGTCCATACGATCAAACGACAAGCCCAATCGCCATGAAACATGGAGTCCTATAACAATTCACTGTTATTGTTCCGATGAAACTGGTTTCGTCGAAATCTGAGTCAGTGGCCAAAATGGCTATTTTCCAATTAATTAATTAAATTAATAATTGATTAATTAAATCAAGTTTTCAATTTCAACTCTATAATTAACAATTTCACCATTTTTAAATTTTTTAATTATTTATACTAATTTAACCAAATTTAGATGTCAATTTAGAGTTTATAAATCTATCAATTTCAGTATTAACCTTAATTTCATTAAATTTCATTTAATTGCAATTAATCCATTTATTAAGTTTAAATTCCAATAAATTAATAAATCTTGATGTCCATTATTTTCATTCAACCAATTATCATATTATGAATAGAATTAACGTTATTTTCGATTATTTCCTTAATTGACACTAACATAACATTGAATTGAGATTGATTGCAATTGATTATAAATTTTGATTTAATGGACTAAACAAATGATTAACTTATAATAATTGCTATCGTTAACTCTCAATCATAATTTTATAAGTGTATCATTCCCAAACCAATGTTATAATTTCTTATTAAACATTGATTTTATTCAATTACCATTCAATATATATTAATTCATTAATTAATTCAATATTTACATTTGTTTTCTTATATTCGATTTATAGCCCAGTATAACATTCACATTAATTCTGTTAATTGTAACTTCCTTCAAATAGTTAATATTTAACTTAGATTGGCATTATTACATCTCATTTAAGTTATTATTTCATTAATTAGTCACGGATTTCTGTTTTTCCAATATTAGATAATAAACATTTAATAAAATTAACAATTAAATTATCAAAAATTTTAAGAGTCGTTACATTATCCATAAGAACTCTCTGATTTCTTTCCATTTTCTGATTGATTTCATCAACAATTTTATTCAATTCATCTCTTGTAACAACTTCGCGTTGATTAGAGGATCCTGGCACCTAAACTTCTACGTTGGTGCCATATCCTTCGGCTTGTTGATGGTTCATTTCTTCTTCGGCTATTATTTCCCTTATAGATCTTTCGAAAGTAGTTCTCTTTCTTCCCGATGCCATTGATTCTTAGCAGTAGATCTTTTTTTATTAGAGATTGAGGACCTAACTTCTAGACTTATCTGATCAAAAGTAGATAGCTAGATCTAAGTCTGAGTTGGGTTCTTAGTGAAAGCACCAAAATTTTAACACAAAAAGTGGATCAACACACTGAATTGAGTGTGAAAGCACCAGCTCTATTTATTAAGTAGAATAGAAACAAGATGCAATAACTCGCAGATAAAGTAAAAAAGACAAAAGGTTTTTATACTAATACCCTACGTCCACTTTATAACTTTTCTTATTGACTGGCTACTATTACAAGGTGAATCGGAGTACAATACTATTGGATTATGTAAATGGAACCAAGCCACCAATGTTAGAGTTCACCGAAGAATCATATTGAACCTGGTAGATGACCGTTGTGTGGGAGAAGGAGAATGAAGGATAGTTTCTGCAAAGCTTCAACAGCCCGTCCAGAAGATCCCATTTATGTTGTAGGTAATCTTATATTTATAGGGGTTGGAGAGCTATTGAGCTAGGCCGATTTGCCAGATGCTTGCAAATGACCACACGAAGTGCCCTAAAAGTTTCATAGCAAGCCGAGTCAATTTGATGGATCACTAGGGATCCATAGCCTTGGGCCACTTACGGCTCAACTGCTTGAGATGCTTTCTATCATCCTTTTCTTTAAACTCCATAGCAATCTGGCACAGTCAAATGGTTTGCTAGTTATCCATAGTGCATGGATCGCCAGCTATCCATGTACTTAGAGTGTTTTTGGATTTTGCCTTTTGGATTAAGTTTGTTGTCTCGTGGTGATATTCTCCATGTAATTTTATAGCTTATTGCCTTGTTTTGATAATGATCCACACATTGGTTGTATCAGACTGTTGATTGAATTAAACGAATTCTTGCTTCTCGATTTAACTAGCTCGGAATTCTATCAATGTTAGACACCATTCCTAGAATGCCTATTGGACCATGATGCAAGAGGATTTGTTGACCTATGAGCTATCATCATGGATTGCTAGAAATCCATAGGATATGGATCGCTAGAAATCCATCACCTTAGTATGTTTTCATTTTCTTTTTCTCTGATCCTTCTTGGTCAGTTCTTCTAGTCCTTTTGGGATTGGCTCCTGAGCTGTTCTGGCTCGATGAAGCTATTTTGACTTCCTTTGTATCATGTTGGGTTAGAAAACCGGATAACAATGACAGAGGGTTATGACATTGTGCGCTTGCTGGATGGGTAATTATCGAAAGTGCGATATTTATCGTATTTGTTTTCATATGTTGTTATCATATTATTGCATTACACACTAATGCACTCACAGCTAGTTATAGCCTGACCTGGGGTGTGTTATTTATTGAACAACCTTGGGTCAGACTGATGTTTTCTTTGACATGATATGTAATCATGATTGTATATTTCTCTTAGGAATCAAGTTGATGAAGAAGTAGAGGACAATACCGATAATAGATATTTTGTAATTAATGATATTGATTTGTTAATATCATGTATACAGTGTGATGTAATACGAATGATGTTGTAAATCATTATGGAGAGATATAATCTATATTATTTGTTATATATGTGTTATTATATTATTGTTTCATTGCTTTCTAAGGCTCTATGCTCTTTGTTTATATTATATATTGTATTGTTCTGGAAAACTCACATGTTTATTGCTTTGTGCCCACATTGGGTACGTATATTTGATGTATTTTATTGAGGTAAGAATACGTACTAGTGTTAGTCCAAGGGAATATTCATGTATGGTCACCCCAAACAAGCTTCATTCTTTATATTACTAGACAATATTACTATATAATATCCTTTGGTAGTATAAGGATGTGGTATTACAGATGGTACCCGTGTAGGTTCAGAACAATATTGTAGATAGAAGTCAAGGCAATAGACAAGACTTAGAGTCCCTTGTCCTCTTGGATTTATGATATTACCCTACATTAAAATGATAGTAGGAGCATATAATGATTACTGGATAATCTTAAAGGGACATATTTGAAATTTTCTTATTATATAATATCTTTGCCTCTACCTCATTTGATTAATTGTCTTTGTATGAGATGAGAGTGATCGATAAAGGTAATAAAGTAAGGTGATGTTTTCTAGACCAGTAGTGTCGGCATTAGTGATGTAGAATAAACCTCTGTATGGCTTAAGTATAAATGTAATAGTTCGATTAGGGAAGCTGTCAAAGGCGCTAGTCAAATCTCATATTTTTTATAATCCATATCCCTAAGTTGTAATGAAACGTGTTTGAATAGAAGGATCCCTTAGGGATTAGAGCGTGCATCAAAAGCTGGAGGGTAGTTTCTTGCTAAAGGCGATTGGTTGATTATTTGATTGAAATTTATATTATTGTTTAATGTCCTTTTTGTTTGGGTTAATCTATAATGTGGGATTTGCATATGAGTTATCACTCAAAGAATTTTTAAACCCATTTGAACCTAGATGAACCAAATCATTAATTTGAGCCAGTGGTTTCTCCAAAACAGAACCATTGGGAAATAATAAATATGTTTAAGCAATTGATAGTAATAACATATAGACGGATAAATTATATATATAATTAAAACCTGGAACTAGAATATATAATGAGTAAAATAAAATAGAATTAATTTAATGGATGCTAGCTTGTGTGAATCGATGATGTGGTGAGACATATTGCTTTGATTGGAAATGACTGAATAATGGATGTGTGTACATATATAAACATCATAACTTAATACTTTTATGTAAGCAAGCAAATGATTTTAGTGAAGCATGAATATTAATTTATAAAGTGATTGAAAGAATTTTAATGGTTTATTTCTGTTAATTGATCCATGAGTGGTTTATGAATTCTAGTCGATATAAGTTGCTAAAAAATCGATAAGGATTTCGACATGCTTATATGAGGTAGAACTGATATAATATTTTGAAATATAATGAGAAATGCTTTACTTGGAGTTTTACGATTATTTTATAAAGTAGTGTATTAATTTAGAAAAAAATAAAAATACATTTTTCCAAATTAGTATATTTTCGAACAACGTATGCAACCATGGGATTCCTATAAAGTTGAAATAATGGCGAGATATTGTTGATATAAAATTTTGAATAGTCAACATTATACCCAGTTAGTGAGACGAATTGCAAAAATCTTTGGCATTATGACTTTGATTATGAATTTAATTTAGGAATTATATTATAATGGTATACTTGTTAAAGTTGGATTCGTAAGCATTTTCGAAGGATATATCTATAGTTATGATATATTATTTTTGAATTAAGGAAAATTAATAAAAGTGAAATTTTTTAGTAAGGAAAAAAATATATAAATGAGGAAACTATTTTGAAGTATATTTAAAAGAAAGAAATATATTATAAAATATAATTATTTATGAAAAATAAAGGTATATGAAAAAATGATTTGATTTTGACTTTATAGGTTAGATGTGCTAAAGCGAATTTGAATTTCTACACCTCTTAGGTTTTGGAAATAAGATTTCAAAAAATTGTATAACTTGGTTTATTGTTGCATTTGGCATAGAATATATGTATTATACACATATGTAATTTTTTAAAGCAATGTATTGAGTTTATAGTTATAGAAGACTTAAAAATTTAAAATGGAGATTTTACTGAAAAAATGAAGGAAGTGTTAATCGATTATTGAAAATGTATATATGAGTCATGAAAGATGTATTTTATATTATACTATTGGAAAAATATATTTAGAAAGTAAGTCTTCTAAATATGGAAAAACAGGGAGATAAAATTGAAAAAAATGTGATGAATTAAGTTTATTCATGAAAGAAAGACGATTGAAAAACAATAGTAATGACGGTGAATTGAAATTTCAATTTTTTTTAAAATGAAATAATAAGTTGGCAAAGGTTTTCAAATGACAATATAAAAAGAAGTGTTTGATTATTTGAAATATAAATCCTTGTCATTTTGAATTTATCATGAAATATTTGATTCTTAAGAAGTTTTGTTCTATAAAATATATGGAAAAAAAATTCATATGAAAGTTACTGGGTCTTCATGGGACTTTAATGGAAGAAAAATCTTGTTCCTTAATAAGAAGCGTTTTGTGATTGATGCAAAATAAAAAGCCAAAATTTGAAGTTAGCGTAGTATAATGTTTCTAAATAAACAAGATCTGGCAAAACAAGGAAAATATTTGTTGTGGAGCAACGATTTATTTTAACTATAAACCATAAACGCTTAACCCATTTTTGATTATTTTGCATGTTTTAAAGCTATATCATCAGATAACAATTTCTCTTTTAAGTGCAATGCAAAATTTAGAGGGTTATTTTGTAGAAAACTTGAATTGAAAAAGAGATATCATCGTTGTCCTAAAGTGGGAAATCATTTAAAACAATCTCATATTTAGCTGGTCATAACTTTTGATTTTCTTATCATATTTTAATGGCTATTCTTTCATCTGAAAGCTATTTCAATATGGAATAACTTTCATGTTCATCGTTTTGGAAAATTTTGAAATCTGTTAGTGTTAAAGTTGGGTTGAATTTGAATCAAAAATCTGGCTATGATAATTAATTTTAGAATTGCAGAGGAAGCGTTTTGACCATAACTTTTAACGGTTGATCCCATTTTGATGATCTTACACTTTTTAGAAAGATAAAAATATAATAAACAACTTATATGTTAAGAATTTCATAATAATTGAGACTTTATATGCCAGAATGTTTTTTTATAGAGTACGCCTAGGCCTAATTAAATTTCCAGATTTTGTTGTCTTGGGGTAAATCCCTTAACTTTTGTATGTTTTGTAATTTGGTGGTCTGAAAGTCAATTTTTAAAGTTTATACATTGTGTAACAATTTTGCTTTTGGAACCCATGTCAAAGTCGGTGATTTTAGTCCTTAAAATTTTGTCGAGAATGGCCTAGTATAAGATGCATGTTGCTTATATATAAAAGTAATGCAAACTTATCATATCTTAATATGCGACTAATACTTGTATTGAATTACTTGCTCAAAAAGGCTTAGTTGGAATAATTGACAGCTTAAGCTTGCTTTTTCTCATAAAATAGTAAGGTAACTTGCCTTTATATTGCTAATTAAAGGTATATATTTATGCTATGTCGATAAATGTGTGTTATTTTAATGTTTCTTCATGTTTTGGGATGCTCCATTGGTTGGATGTATTTTTTTATGATTTATGTTGTCATGATTTTTTATAATGCTCTTTGTACAAAGAAGACTCTGCGCAAATTTTATGGAAATTCTCACACTAAGATAATTTTCACAAAATTTATCATATACAAAAAATAGTAGTCGACGAATAAATCTATTTAAAGTTGTAGCATATGATAAGATGAGTTCTAGAGTATGCCACATAGAGGATATAGTGAGTTTCATCTTGGGCGAAGCCCGTAGAATACGATAAAAGTTCAGGGTATGAATTGTGTATGACGTTTCACCATAAGAACTTATGAGGATGCAATTTTTATAAGGGGAAAGATCTGTTAAAACTTTGTTTTCGAAGCTGTAATATTAAATAAATTTCATTAAATATTAGAATTTGATAATTATTGTTTTGAAAATATTATTTTTTACTTAATAGAAGTCTGTCTAATAAAAAAAATTTAATTACGAATTGGGAGATTATTGAAATAAAAATTGTTATAATGAAGTGTAAAGCAATTAAAAATAAATTTGGATATATTTATAAATATATGGCAAGGATTTGTATCTAAATTTAAATGGGAACAAAATCGATTAACATTCAAATTAAATTAAATTTAGCCCATAGCCCATTAAAGTCCCCTTCTTTATTGTTTCATACTAGCTTATATCCCTATACCTACTTGCCCATCCATCATTTTTTAAATCCATAAATCAAAATTGGAATAGAAAAAACACCTTAAAAAAGGAAATGATGCACACAACAATTTACAGTAGCTTCAAGGAGGAGCCCGCGCACAGGTCCTAGCTTCAAGGCGAAAACCGTGTCAATGACGAGGAAAGAGAAGGTGTCATGTCAAATAGTTGGTGGTTATGGAGATGGATTCCACAAGATCGATGTTGGGATGAGGTGTATTCATAGAGGCTAGGGTTGCATAATAATTTCTGTTTGTGCATAAGCGCATATGGCTGGTGGTTGGAGTGC
The DNA here is from genome assembly GCA_030765085.1 of Allium cepa. Classification (NCBI taxonomy): domain Eukaryota; kingdom Viridiplantae; phylum Streptophyta; class Magnoliopsida; order Asparagales; family Amaryllidaceae; genus Allium; species Allium cepa. The sequence continues at coordinate 602,243,357 of CM060934.1, read as the reverse complement.
ATCGATTAGTGGTTGAAATTAGCGACCGGGTCATGGTGATGATGGTCTAGGGCATGACATTTTGAGTAGCGGGAGTAGGGGTTGAGGCAAATCCTACTTAATTGCATCTTCAGGCGAGTTAGTTTCTTTTTAACTCATAAAACTCTACGTACTAGTCCTTGCATTCCTTGATTTGATTATTGGATAGGATGAACTTTGGGTGAATGATTGAATGGTTTAAAATATAATTGAATGTTTGTGCTTGGAATTTTTTGACAATTTGACGGAAAATTGATAAATTGGATGAAAAAAGTTGAAAATAATAATAATAATAGAAATTCAGCAATAAAATATTCTATTTGGCAACAGCTGCAATTCCTTATTGGTTGAATATAATTGGGTTATAAATTAGGAAGTATTTATAAAATAATAGTTGCATGAATTATTATCTTTTAAAGTGATGATTTTAAAATTTGATTATATAAAAGATTTTTATAGATGAGAAGATATATATTTTAAAATGAATGTGTAATAGCCCTAATTTTAATTAACATCATTTAGGATATTTGATTAGATAAATAAAATAATGTACGATGATAAAAATATGAGATTTGGTAATCAAATTGGTCGAGCCTTAATTAATGAACTAATAAGGGGGATTAGAACATTAATAAGAAGGAGGATTTATGAAAGGGAAAATAAAGAAAAGACTACATTTCCTCAACATATACCTTCCCATTCTCAATTCCTCCCTCAAATTCATTCAAATTAAATATTAAGGAAGGCCAGCCATTATTAGAGAACTAAGAGGAAGAAAAGCTGGGAAATTAAAGAGAAAGCTTAAGAAAACCAACATTCAAATCTCAAGTCTCACATCAAATCAAGATGAATAACGATAACACATCTTAAGTTTGCTTAATAAATTTCGATTCTATGATTAAGCCCGAACCTTATGATTGTTTTATGTCATGTTTTGAATGATTGGTTGGTTATATATGCTTAATGATGAATTATTGGATTTATTATGAAATTATTTAATAGGTTTTAAGAGTGAAACCCAGTTTATAATATCTACTTGACTTGGAAGTTTTATATGATGTTAAAAATGTTACTTTAGAGGTTGGTTTTTAAATTCGTTGTTTCTCAATTGAGTATGAATATTTCATGAATTTTTTAAGTAAAGAAAATGGTTTATTTTGGGTTTTAGTTATTAAAAATAATTAAATAATGTTTTCGGTCTTGAAATTTTTATATGTTAAAGAATATGATAAAATATGATTTTTTGGGATTTTTCCAAGTGTTTAAGAATTATATGAATTTATTAGGCAATAAAAGCTTAATAATTATATTAAAATATTAATATAAATTATATGGTTTGCAAAATATTTCGAGAATGTGAAATCTGATCTATAGCTGGTTTTTTAAACAGGATTTGATAAAGAAAGTTATTATCCAATAAGAATTTGACAAAGAGTGGGAGTTGGTAAAAATAATTTACTTTATATAGAAAATTTATAGCTCTTATAATAATTACGGAAGTTGCCATTGCCTCACTGATGCCGCAACCCATCTATGTTGCACTAAAGATTTTCGATGTCAACTGGTGCTGATGCATACGATATCAACTCAGGTTGGTATGCAATGAATCAACGTTGGTTGAAGTGGGAAGTATAGCTTCGATGTCGACATTGAAACTTGCGACCGTCCCACATGTTTCAATGTTGCATATCAATGCCACATATGTAACTACCCGGTATTTCGTGCCATTCGCATCCACACATGTTGGACTTGAATTGCTTAAAATACCATATTGTTAATTTATATTTAGCAAAACTCAGCATATACAATAAATAAATCAATCACGGAATCACAGACACAAAGTAATATAACAAGCAGTAGAATAGATAAATAGTAGTTCATGAAGCTACTACATAAATAACAGAGTTTGAAATAAAATACAACTAAGTATCTCAAATACAATATGCCTCGAATTCAAGCAGATGACAATTCTGAACAAAACACTGGGTAGCTGACAGCTGAATAGATACAGATGGATCTCCAAGTGAAGCTTCAATTCCAAAGCAGAGTCTCAAATGTTGTGACACTCAGTTTGACCCGAGCGTAAAGCAAAACACAAAACACTCGAGTCAGAATTAACATTCTTGTATCAATAAATCCAACTTAAGTGAAATATCAACTGAAATACAAGTAACTTAAAGGATGTTTGGGATAACCATCCTCCAAGGATCCATAGAACTATCTACTAGGTAGTAATATACGCTATTATAATATGTCTATAGTAAAGTAAACTATTAAAATAGCGTTAAGGCGTTACCCATATCCCCCTTAACACATTTTTATAAATTTATACAGTACCGTAATTCCTCCATAAATTGGAGGGCTATCAGAGGGTACTCCATATGTATGGTACAAACCAAACTCGTAAAAGGAACGATAGGGCATGCAACAAGGCACTCGAGGCAATGCCAGGGTGGATATACTGTTTGCATATCCGGACTGGTGGTAATGCATAGCAGCTTCTAACGCCCACCTCGTGACACACTCTCAAATGAAGGGGTGCACCCAATCACATCACAAAAGCAATAGAATGGTATCGAAGAAATGTGTTCGATAAGAGGAATAACCTCACTTGGCCCGGCGTGGCTCCTATTTTAGCCGCATCAAGCTGACTCACGGGAGTCAGGGATACGTAAATACCATATATAATCGTCACCAAACCATCCTACTTCATTTTGAAATCTCCAACACGTACACAGTTGTTAAAATGGTTTCTGGTATTGGCAGAGAGTATGACAATATCCGATCCCGGTCTCTTTAACAACCAAACGTTATTATAACACCGTGGTCATTTCAAAATAGTTTATACATCAAAACAAAAATATCTTTTCCATTTCAAAACCATATGAATACGGTATCATCTTCCACTTCAAATATATCCATTTCCAAAATCATAGTACTTTAAAAGTTATAACACTTTCGAAACCAAAACAATTGAAAATATAACATTTTAGAAATCATACACTTTGAAATCATAATACTTTGAAAAACCTTAACTTTTAAATCATAACTTCCACCACTTAAATAGTTTAGATATTTATAATAGTATATATAACAAAATAGTTTATAAAATAAAATAGTTTATATGAAATATATATATAGTTTATATTAAAAATAGTTTATATTAAAAATGATTTGTATTAAAATAGTTTATATTAAAATAATTTATAAAATAAAATATGATTTAAAAATACTTTATGTAATAAAATAGTTTCCTCAAATTTCACAAATCGATTCAAATCAACTCAAATTCCAAAATTCCAATTTAATTTAATCTCAATTCTTCAACTTCAATTCAATTCAGTTTCTCAATAAATCATTTCAAATTATATTGATTTCAATTACCAATTTGAACCATAAAATAAACCATTTCAATTTCAATATATTTCAAATCTTTAATATTCAAACATTTTCAATACTAAATTTTGTAATTTCATATATATCAAAATTTAACTTCACTGTTATTTAGTTTGAAATGTTTACTTGATAAATCCAATATCGCTTAAATAAAACCCTAAATTACAAATAAATTAAATATTTCCTTCAATTTATTCAAACTAGAAATATTCATTAAATCACCATAAACCAAAATCAAGTTATAAAATCGTATCCTTAAATTCTCAATATCCAATAAGTTTCAAATCGATTTTATTTAAATATAATTCTTAAAGAATATTATTTCAAATCAACTTACATTTATCTTCTTGACCTAAACTTATAAAAATAATTATAAAAAAATCAATTTTAAAATAAAATTTTAAATAAATTCTTAAGCATAATATATATTAGTTAAATCAAACTTTATTAAATTAAATCTTATCATCCAACTTATTTATAATAAAACTAATTTATACATATTTAAAATAGCAAAATTATAAGTAAATTCTTGAAATTTATAATTCCAAAATTAACTTATAATTTTAAAATTTTCAAAACTTATAATTTTAAAAATTAGAATTAAAACCTTTATAAAATAATATATATATATATATATATATATATATATATATATTTATATTATTTTATATATATATCTTAAAATCAATATTTATTAAAACCAAAATACTCATTTCAAAACCTTGGAAATAATTTCAATATATATATATATATATATATATTGACCAGTGGTGTTTGTATATAATTTTCTATCCTACGGTCAGGTGATACGAATATTTATCATTTCAATTCACAATTTAAATATGTACCGGTATATTTCATTTCAACCCACAATCCTAAATTCAATTCAATGAAAATCACTTAGGTTTATCATTTCAACCCATAACGATTTTCTCTTATTCTACAAGATCGTTTGGGTATGTATCATTGCAACCCATAGGGAATTCTATATTAACAGGGAACTTGCAGAGTGATAACAGATATGATAATAATATAACAGGCATAAATCATCAATATAAATAACAAATAATAGTGTCACTTGTCACATGTGAACAGATACAGATAATAGCATATATATATAGCAATGTAAATAACTAACAACAGCATATTACAATTGTCGTTTCAATTAAAATCAAATTTAATAAATATAAGAATGTTAATCGTGAGTGATTTCTCACCTTCCGAGGCTAGAGAAATAATAAGAATGAGATGAGTTACGAATCCAAGCACGAATTCCAAAGCAAAATAAGATTGGCACGAATTAGACGGACAAAGCTCATAACATGAATCGATGAAATAAATCAGAACCATCTTGATATAACTAAAATAGATATAGGCATATGCTATTATTATTATGATTATTTTATTAAATCAAAATTTTGAATTAAGACAAATATATATATATATAAATCATTATCCTTAAATACATATATTTAAAAACCAATATTCCAATTAAAGCACATATAACTTAAAGTCAAAATATTTTACATTTTCAAACAACACCTAACAATATTTGTAAAGCAATAAAATTTAAACACATAACGTAAAATGTTATTACTTAAAAAGTCAGATTTACTATATCAGATATAAAATACATGTCAGCCACTCTGTAAATCTTTGGAAACATATATGTATATAACGTACCTATATTCATAAAGAAGTCGGCAAAGCATATATATATACACACACACACAAGCCAAAAAATCAAAATATATGTATTTACAGTATATGTATGCATACCTTATATAAGAAATATATATATGTATATATATATATACAAACAAACACTTATATGACATATACAACTTCATATAATGACCTATACTTTATAATATATACAGTATAAACTTTATAATATGCTAAATATAACTTGTATAACTTTATATATATAATATATCAATAGAACCTATACCTATATAAATCTTTATATATAAACAAGATATATAGATGTATAAAATCAAGAGGAAAAATGTATAAACTAACATATATATAAACAAAAACTAAAAGAAATGATACAGATATAAACGATGTATAGACTAACATATACTTTAAATATAACAAACAAATGTATACTATTATTTACGTATAAAAAATATAACTATTCTAGATAGAATTATAATTTCAACAATTTCTCTGCCCTTTATATATACGGGCAACACGCTTTCCTAACAACAATATATGTAAATATATATATAAATATATATAAAACACATAACACATATATTTCCAAAAGTTTGCTTCACTGAACCGGCTTCAATATATATAAGTATACTATATGTATAAAAAAAAATAAAAATCTAAACACACACACACACACACATATATATATATTCCTACAATTAATGTAAGCATTTATGTACATATATACTTCAGTAAAGGTACACAGTCTATATACAAAGCATGTATATATGTTCAAACAGCTAACCTTTATATACCAATGAACTAATATGTATATAACAGTTTAACATATATATAGCAATATACTACTAACTGTAAAAAAATATAATACTAACAAAATAATACTTATAAACAAACATATGAAATCAGTTTATACAAATAAATTTTACGCAAACCAATATATTTCATAACCAAGAAGAAAGAACTAATATATGAAATCATTATATATACAACAAATCTAAATACTTCTTTTAAGATATACATACTTCAAACATCCATATGAACATATAGCTTACGTAACTATATATATTATAAAGTTGAACTCAACTCGGTATGTACAACTCGCAATATATATATATATATATATATATATATATATATATATATATATTCTTATATATACGAGTTATGTTATAATAAAATCTATAAAATAAAAATTATGGATAATCTCTCACATGTTATACCTAGCAAGGAAGAAGCAAAGAAGGCACAGAGATCGGTAAGGCCGAGTGCAACTGCGCATGCGGTGGTAGATCGGAGTTGTTAAGTTTTGGCGAAGTGGGGAGGCATGGCTATTTGGCTTCGAGTTTGCATGCATGAGAGTGGTAGGTGGAAGCTTTCAGTGTGTTCGAGGTTAGTACAAGCTCAACAAAATTTGATGGAGGAGGGAACGGTACAAAGCAGGAAGATGGAAGGGTTTTGGTCGGCGTGCAAGCTTTAGGGCCGTTTGAAGATGAGTAGCTTCAAGTTATTAAACAATTAGAAGAAAGATAAAGAAAGAGAGGAGGTGGGCAGAACCCATATATATAACGTTATATTCTATAATAGAAAATTTTCTTTGTGAACCAGAAATTCAAATTAAACAATTAGAATAGCAAAAATTAAAACTGAAATCAAATAAATGTCATTGGCGGTTTCCAAAGCAAAATGAATATATATAATAAAAAGAATAAATGTGATATGAAGAATCTTCCATGATTTAGCAGAAAGTTATTAAAGCAATTTATTGAATTGCTTGGGCTACACGTTCAAGTGTAAAAGGCAAAAGAGAGCTAACGGTCACAATTTATGGTACCAGTACGATGTATCGTTTTATCGTTTCCATCGCGTAACGAACCTCAAAATACAAAAATGAATATACCGCAAAGATCAGCATGACGAGACGATTAAAATGGTATACAAATAATAGTGGTACGATCATCTTATCAAAAGTCGATATTCGGTATCAAAAATGCTGCTAATTTGCCAGAAATAAGATAAACGGAGCAATACCAGTCCAAATATGAAGAAACGAAACATGATGTCTCACTTAGAAGATGATTTACAAATTTATTGTATAAAAATATTCAGGTTTGGAAAACATTTTATTATCATCTCGTAGTAACTGATTTAAATTGAAATAAAGTTACACAAAAATAAGCTTCCATGTTTTTAGATGAAAATTTATAATTTGCTATGTTAAATAGGCGTATTCTAAATATAAATTTTTTATTTCAAAATTCAATTATTTAAAATTTCAAGAAAATTCAATTAATTAAATAAATAAAACCACTAAAATTTACGGGTCGTTACAGCATATGACCACTTATCTATTCGGCATTAATGATACCACCGGTTTCCAATATTAACTTCTTGTGATTTCAATGTTGCATGTCATTTATGCCACTGCTTTACCTTTTCAGCGTTGACTATACTATGGCTATAGTGCTGCTATTTTTACTTTCGATATTGGTTTTATATAGTAATGTTGCCGCTATTTTCTGATGCTCCAGTTTTTTTACCATAATGACGTTATAGGCTATTTTCGACATTGATTATTTTATGACGATGACGCCACCCTATCATGATTTCTACATTATTTTAATAAGGCTATAATCCTATATTTATGCAAATCGAACTATATATTTCTTTGCTTCGGCAACTTATACATGCGACATTAATGGTTTTGGCCCCATGGTCTTATGTTTTATAAATCAGATGTTTTAACATGATTTTGATATAGAGGGATGTGATAATGCCATGGCGACTATATTAATGCCGCACTTTATCAATTCAATGGTTTTATAACATATGGCTTGATAGTCTATGGTTTTGAGGTGCGACAACCTCTAAATGACTTTGAAATTAATCATTGAGATTTTATAAAAGCACATATATATATATATATATATATATTGATATATATTGGCATATATTTTGGACAAAGTAAAGGGCTAAAGCTTCCTTGTTTTAAGTATGATTTCAAAACCTAAATCATTTATAAAGAAATTGGTTTCAAGGAAATAAAATGGGTATTTAGCCTAGAATTTAACTAGAAAGATTATTATTATCACCTTTAGATAAGAAGTGATAAGATGAATTAACTCATAGGTTAGAAAACTAGATGGGGCAGGTATAGGGTCACGCCCTATACTTCAGCTTTTAGCTCCTAATTGATATTAGTCCAAAATTCTAATGTGTAGTGCTTCGCCAAGGATAAGACTAAAAGTAAGTTCACTTACAAAAAGGAATACACAAAGATGAGTTAGGTTATTAGCTGGCCTGCAAAAACACTAAGATCAGAGTGGCCCTAGGAATAGTAAGTTTCGAGTAGACCATCTAGTTTCCTTCTAATGGTAAGTTGGAGAATTTGATATAACTTATAGGCCCGAGTCAAACATATAGATTTGTAGTTACCCTGAGAAAACTATGATGTAGGATAGTTAGTACATTTATTTATACATATTGGTCATGATTACCTAGGTTGCATGCATGCATATGATTGTTTATATTGTCTAGTTTGACCATTTTGGTTTCACTAGATATCTATTAACCGAGATGCCATATTAATATTCACATCAGATTTTATGTTTGATCCAAAGTTTTCATTTTTCTTCTTAAACTCTTGAGTACTCATTTGAGTAGATCGAAAGTAAGTGTAATAACCCGAATTTTTAGGCATCTGATAATTGGATAATTGACTGGTTTATTTAGTTGAACAGATTAAATTCTAAAGTCTGAAAATATAATAAATTTGAATCTATAATAAATATTGAAATATAAATATCTAGGAATAATAAACTTACAGTAAATTAACATATATATAAATAAGTTATATACAAAACTCAATGATGTTGGAAATCATAAGTGTAAACATATTAATATAATAATTTAATTTTGTAAGTTTTATCTTTTCAAAGCTAATAAAATGATTTTCTAATCATAATATAGAATATATAGGCATATATATATTGAATTGGAAGTTATGTTTTGAAAATTAATATGATAATTTTCAAGAGTTATATAAAATTGAATTCTACATTTTTTAGCACTAGTAATTATGTATTGTTCTCAATTTAAGTATAATAACAACTTAATTATAAAATTTAAACAAGATTTAATAAAAGAGTTAATATTCTTCCTTTCTAAGTTACAAAATTTATATAAACATAAAACATATGTAAATATAATGCATATATATAAAGATAACACATAAATAAATATAATTGGTGACATATAAACATGAGTAATAAATAAATGAGCTAAAGATTTAAACACAAAATACTTATATTCTAACAAGTGTAGTAAACTTGATTCATGCAATTATAAGTGTTTACTTAAATTAATATGTGTAGGCTAACAATTAACAAGCGGCAAACTTAAAAAAAAATTGAATTTAATTATAAATAAAAGAAAGAGAAAACTGCCTATTTTTTGAGTTCAAAGTTTAAACCTTGTACTCATCTTCAAAACTTAAATATGGAAATAAGAACCTGAGAAGAAACTCAAACTTGTAAACATTCTAAAACTCAAGATCAAAGCCTGTATCAAAACTAAAATAAAACAAAATCAAAACTGAAAGCAAACAAATTCAAGGGTCAAAGCTTCATATCCAGGCCTATAAGAAAATCATAATCAAGAAGCGGCTTAAATTCAAGTTTTATCAACATCAGCTTCCAGATCAACCTTTTCCCTATCCCCTGTTCATAAATTACAGGTGAGTAACAATTACTTTAGAAAATCTTAAATTTGTGTTCATATACTAATGCATGTGATAAATAACTATTGTAATGTTGTGAATATAATTTGCATGGGTGAAAATTCTTCTAGAATATAGTTGGAAATCTGTGTATACATATGAGAATGTCTGTATGTTGAATCTTGCTTTGTGTTTGTTTAAAACAGACTCAATTAGTTTTGAAATTCCTCAAACTCCTTCTCAATCTCTTTTAGTATTTGATCTCTTAATGAATATGTTAGTATTAACAATATTTGATTTTTAAAAAAATGTTCTTAAGCAAAATTAGTACACAGATTTACTGGAAAAGAAAAAAAAATTATTACAGAGAAATCTTTCTAAGTCAAAATTTAAAATATTTTTAACTCAATTTTTGTTTATATGATCTAATTCAATATTGGTAAAGATGATTTTAAAAATTAAAATCAAAATTTTTAAGCTTGAATTTGAAGGGAATTTAGGGGTTGATCAAAAATTGGAAGACTGTCAATTTTCGATGATCACAACAACATGTCGCCTCGGGGTCGCGTCTGAAGTAAGCTAGGGGTTCGTCGAGGTTGGCAAAAATGGTGACTGGTCCTATCAATCACCGAGGTGGAGAGAGTTTGGCGAACTAGGGCATAACCTGGGTTTTGGTCATGTTTGATTTCAGGATCATCGCGACGTTGACAGGACTTCGGTCTTGATCGCGAATAGGGGAATAGGTCTGTGGGCCTATGGTGAAGTATTGATCGGAGTGACGATGTTTCTGGTGGCTGGAGGTGGTAGTTTGGGAAGCTTTTGGGTGATGGTTCGTTTTGGTTTAGGTGCACACTGACTCGATCTTGCTTTCGAGTTCGAACTAAAGCATTTATGGTCGGAATCTAGTAGTGAGGCTTGGGATGACTCGCGGCGATGATGTGGATGATCGTAGCGGCGTCTGGTGATGTGTACACGTGCATATGTGACTTCGTGTATCTAAAGGATGGCTGTGTGTTTGGCATCGGGGAAGAAGCGAGTTGAATCGGGTGCGTGCGCGAGTTAATCGAAGTTTGTCTCGGGGAAGTTTTAGAGTAGAGATCGGGTGAGAGTTTTGATGGGTAGCCAGGTTTGTATGGAAGGAACATGACCTGATGATAAGAATCAAGTAATTGCAGATTTAAGCAAAAAAAATTTAGTTAATCAAGTCTGCAAGATATTTTAACTAAGGATTTAAAATTTAAGGAATAACCCAAGTCAATTTTAAATTTCCCTTACTATTATTCTAAACAGAAATTGTTTGGTTAATTAAAAATTAGATTATTTATTCTAATTTTAATTAGTAAGGATGATTAACCAATGTAATTAAGAAAGGATAAAATTAATAAGTAATTAAGATAAATGAATTATCTTAAAATTAATTATGGTTTGGGCAATTAAGATATATTATACAATTAATTGGTTATTAACTAAGGATCTATAAATTAAGGAAAGTCATTGAGGATTAAGTCATCAATAGTTTAGAGTTATAGATTAATCAACAAAAATTCATTAACTCGTAATTAGAAATTAATGAATTGGTGATTAGAGGTTAACTAATCAAAGTAATTAGAGACTAACTACGTAAATGATAATTACTTAATGTAAGTAATTAAAAGATAAATTTGATATGGATTAATTAATTTAATTAGTAATTAAAGGTTAATTACTTAAAGGAAGTAATTAAGAATTAATTACTTATTGTAATTAATTAGAGGATTGATTAATTAAGGAAATTTATTAAGGATTAGTTAATTTATGAGCGTGAATTAATTAAAGGATAATTAATTGATGTGATTATCAGATAATTAATTTGGGTAATTAATTAAGATGGTAGTTAAAGGTTAAGTAATGTGATGGGTTTGAGAATAATTAATTTGTGTAATTAATTTAAAGGAAAATTACTTAATGTAATTAAATAATGATTAATCAAGATAAATAATTGAGGAATGATTAATTAATTGGATATAATTAATTAATGTTAAATAAGCAAGATTTATAAGTAATAAGTAATTAATTTATCATTCGTGGTTAATTAAATTAATTAGAAATGATATGACTAATTTATCTTGCTTATGAATGATTGAATGGTATTTGAATGCCTTGGATTTATTTGTTATCCCTGTTATGTGATCGTGATGTTATGTGATATGAAATGTTTCTGTAATATGATATGTTGGGTTGAACAGTGATAATATGGTTATATATGATGAAATGCTGTGTAAAGTGACATCCAGTATTTAAAAGTAAATTGTATTCACTTGAATAACTTGGGTTAAGATGACATTGGATTCGAAGAGACAGGAGTCGGGTATCAGCAAATACCCGGAACCACTACGATTCTTTATAGATTGATATGTGAAATCAATAGGCTGGAATGGAATGATTTAAGTGAATTGGACCATATAATCTAAGTTTTGGTACTTAGAAATTAAAGTGTAAAATAAGTGATGTCTATAACAAATTGTGAATTTGTAAATTGATACGAGTTACCCCAGGTTTTAAGTAAGTATGTTGTTTTGGTAATTTCTTGATAGATGGGTTTACTCACGTTGGTTTCCAGCCTGACCCGGGTGTTAATTTGATGTAATGCTCGGGTCAGACCGAGTATTACAAATTTTCAGGTAAGGACGTTCTGGAGCTCAGGAGGCGAGCTGGATGGCAGGAACGTATGGAGTGTTTCCGCTGTGATATATTGTTGTATATCTAGAACATGTTGTTTAAACTGTCCACTGTTGTGTAATGGTTGTAACTCTGATATATTAAAATGTAATTGACTAGTACAACATTCTCTATGTAAGAATATTTGTCTGATATTATGTTATCCGCAGCGAATGTGAGATTCTGTTACTTGCTTTATGTTTCTTCTTCTATCTCTTTCTTCTTTTCCCTAACTATCTGGAATTTTCGAGATCGAAAATTTTGGGTCGTTGCATTTTGTATCAGAGTAGAAGGTTAAGCGAGAACCTTGGCTCTGGTGGGATTGCTCGTTAAGAATAGGGTCAATGGTACCCTAGAATGAGTTGAGTGTATATATATGAGAGCGTACTTGTTAATTTCTTATATAAAGATTTTAAATGATTTTATATAAGTATATATTTTGATATGTAAAGCAATATTTCTTTCTGATAAATATTAAGGTAATTGGTTGTTAAATTATTGGAATTAAATTAAGAAGTAATAGAAATACAACCAAACTGAAATTGAATAAAAGAGTCATATTTCAAACAAGAGTTGTTTGAAAATTTAAAGGAATTTGTTTTGAATTGAACCAAGGGTGGTCTAAAATTTACGGATGACTTGGTATGTAAAGGAAATAATATGTATATATAAGGAATATACATAATATCAAAGATGGTTTGAAATAAACTCTAAATGTTGAGTTTTAAATTTGGAATGAGATGTGATACTCAAAGTGATAAGTTTTTAATGTGAAGTTTAGAATTTGAAATGGGAATTCTAATCGAGTAAGGTTGGATGGATTAAGTAAATTGAATTCAACTATGGAAAAGTTAAGTAATTTAACAAGCAACCTGATTTGGAAATTTCAAGGTGAAAATTGAGATTTAACTTGGGAAGTTAAATGGTAATTTGAATTGGGAGTTTGTGTGATCTCAAAATGGGTTTGAGATCTGGAAATTTGAAATGGATGGTTGTTCTAGAATGATATCATCCTGTTGTTATCTTTAAACCGTGAATTAGATTTGTTTAAATGAATAAAGAAATGGGGTATGGTAATATATCCATTATTAGGATAAATGGAATCATTTTGGACTTAAGATTTGAATGTTTAAGATAAAACTTCAAAGGTTTGCTTCAAATTTGAAATTTGATGATAAATTGAATTTCAAAGGTTTAGTTATTTAAAAAAGGATTTGAATTATTATTTGAATTTTGAGATAGGTTACAAATGGAATTTGAATTCAGAATTAATTGGTTTAAAGATATAAGTTGATTTGATTTAAAGGATTAAATCAACATTTAAAATTTAACTCGAATTTATAATTCGAAATGGTTTAAAGTTGAGAGTTAAATTAAATTAGTTCAAATTGATTTGATTTGATTTGAATTAATTAGAATTGTGATTGAAGATGTATAAGTCTAAAAATTCAAAAGGAAAATTTGAATTGGATTAATTTGAAAAGAAATTGAAGTTGAATGAGTTCAAATTCAAATGGGAATTGGGATTAATTAAAATGATTTGAAATTGAAGCCGGTTCAATTTGAAATTAATCCAAATTGATTTGAATAATTTGGAATTGTGATTAAAATTGAATAAGTAAATTCAAACAGAATTTGATTTGAGTTTGGAAATAAATTGAGGATTAATTCAACTTGAATTGGGGTTAAATCAATTTCAATGGAAATTGAAGTTATTTAAATTGGAATTGAGTCAATTTAAATGGAAGTGGAAATTTAAATTGAATTGATGAGGATGGAGATTGGAAATTGAACAGTTTGGCTCTGGACTATTTTTAAAATAAATTGTTTTAGTACAAACCTATTTTTCCTACCTATTTACTATACAACTTTTCTTTTTAAAACCCAAAACTATCTTATACTTGTTTTACAATTATTTTTGGAACTATTTAACAATTTTTCAACTGTTTTATAAACGAATAATTATGTTTCAACTACTTTATAACTATTTTCTATTTTACAACTATTTTGTAATTATTTAAAATTTCTATAACTATTTAACTATTTTCCAACTATTTTACAATTACTTAACTATTTTACAGCTATTTTACAAATTAATAATTATTTTTCAACTACTTATCTATTTTAAAAAAATTCAAGCTATTTTCTAAATTTGAACTGGACAGAGTTCGAACTGTTTATGATCAAATATCCATTTGAGATAAGAATTAAGGTGATAATCCAAATGGGATTAAAACAACTGTGAATAAGTGAATATAAATTTAAGTGAATGTGAATAGAAAAGAGAATAGATTTGGCTAATAATCAATAAAGATAAATATATATATGATGTACATATATTATACTATTCGCATAGTGATTTGATCCAGATTAGAGCACATAATTTCAAGATAGTATATCGATCCGAGTTTGGATTTTTCACTCGATTTTCGATGGTGAACCTGGATATGGATTGTTGATTGGTTCTGGATATTCTCTATCATAGCTAGGCTATGCAAGGAGAATGACGGTTTCTGATCAAAAAACTAGATCTGTGTCCGCACTAGGAAGTTGGGGTGAAAATACTAGTTCGGAAGTGAAATTTTGTGATCGAGTGAGCGATCAGATTGGTGTAGCGTACGGATGATATGTGTACATTGTACGTGTTTGAATGAAATTGATAGTGGGAATTTGTGGATAAGAACTGTAAATAATTTTTGAAATGGAAAGTATATTTTGTGAAATATTTGATGAAATAAAGTGGAAATTGGATATTTCTATGGTAGAAATTTTCTTTGTGGAAGTAAGTAATACGGTTAATAATCAAATTTGAATATTTGATTTGTAATAAACAAATTTATATATCTTTTTATATAAGATAAATCTCTCCTTGTTAAATCTATTGCCGAAAGGAAAGGATTTTTGAAAGTATTTGAAGTATAAAAAGGGAATTTATACAAGTTTGAAATGATCCAAAGTTTTAAAAAATATATATATATATAAAGGATCTTATGAGGATTTTAGGAAAGGTTTTTAGAACCTACGGACTTTGGAAAGGCTTTTGATTTTTGGAAAAAAATCAATATTGGAATTTGGAAAGCCTAATTTGAGAATTATCGATTTTGGGATAATCGATTTTGAGAAGGGAGATTTATATAGGATTCATACTAGGTATATGTTTCAGAAGATACTATATGTGTATAGTATAAAGTATTTTGAAATTGGCTCTGGAGAAAAAGGCGCTCCCTTGGAATGAACTTCTTAGGAGTGCCACAGGGTGATATTGCCTTGAACCTTAAGGGAGGGTTCTAAAGTTGATCCTGTGAGGAGTCTGGAAAAAACTAGTTCCAGAGGATTTTGTGTACTATGTAGCGAAAATCGAGGGCGCTGATGCCTGCAGAGGCATTTGAGTTATGCTGTGACGATAGTTTAACTCGATGTCACTATGATCTACTGCAGACCATAGCGAAAGTCATGTGTGCCGCCGAGATTCAACAGTCTACGTTTGATTATATATCGACAGACTGCGACCTATGGTAACATAGCGAAAGTCGTGTGTGCTGCTGAGAGCCAACAGTCTGCGTTTGATTTTACATCGGTAGACTGTGACCTATGTGGGAGTGGAGAAGTTTCATTTTTGGCAGCGAAAATCGAGGGCGCTGATGCCTACAGTTACATGGACTTTTGTTGTGATGGCAACGTAACCCTGGAATGTAACTGCGATCTGTTGTGGGTTTCATGGCGTAATCGAGGGGCGTGGAGTGCCTACAGTTACATGGACTTTTGTTGTGATGGCAACGTAACCCAGGATGTAACTGCGACCATGGATGTGGGTGATGATTTCCAGAGCATTCTCACCAAATATATTTCCTCTATTTTCAAAAATGTTTTCGATATTTTCAATAAAATTATTTTCCGAGTATTTTCATTGGGTGTTGAAAATGGGTCTGCTAAGTACTTATAGATTTTCAGTCGTACGCATGATCAACGTATGACCGAATTTCTATGAGAACAAGGATGGACTGGTTGAGACATTGAGTTATAAAAAGTATTTTTATAAAAATATTTTGGTAATATATATATATATAGATTTTTAAAAAGAGTTTAAAATTACTTAATAAAAAGAGTTTATAGTAAAATTTGTCAAAGAGTAATTTTTCTGATAATTATCATCTTAATAAATTCTGGCTTCGTTCCTTTTCGAGGACGAAAAGATTCAAAGGGGGAAGGAATGTAATAACCCGTATTTTTAGGCATCTGATAATTGGATAATTGACTAGTTTATTTAGTTGAACAGATTAAATTCTGATATCTTTAAATATGATAAATTTGAATCTATAATAAATATTGAAATATAAATATCTAGAAATAATAAACTTTACAGTAAATTAACATATATATAAATAAGATATATACAACCTCCATGATGTTGAAATCATAACTGTAAACATATTAATATAATAATTTAATTTTGTAAGTTTTATCTTTTCAAAGCTAATAAAATGATTTTCTAATCATAATATATAATATATAAGCATATATATATATATATTGAATTGGAAGTTATGTTTTGGAAACTAATATGATAATTTTCAAGAGTTATTTAAAAATTGAATTCTACATTTTTTAACACTAGTAATTATGTATTGTTGCCAATTTAAGTATAATAACAACTTAAGTATAAAATTTAAAGTCCGCAGATGTGGCCTAGTGGTTGAGACACTTGCCTCCTGGTAAGCAGGTCGCAGGTTCGATTCGTAGGTTGCCCATTTACAAGGGCTGACCATGTGTGTATGCTAAGATCAGCCTTCGAGTGCCCGCGGACCGGGTAGGCGTACTAGGGAGGGTTTTACGGCTCCGGTCGGTTTCCCTCCTGAACAAATTCAAAAAAAAGTATAAAATTTAAACAAGATTTAATAAAAGAGTTAATATTCTTCCTTTCTAAGTTACAAAACTTATATAAACATAAAACATATGTAAATATAATGCATATATATAAAGATAACACGTAAATAAATACAATTGGCGACATATAAACATGAGTAATAAATAAATGAGTTAAAGATTTAAACACAAAATACTTATATTCTAACAAGTGTAGTAAACTTAATTCATGCAATTACAAGTGTTTGCTTAAATTAACATGTGTAGGCTAACAATTAACAAGTGGCAAACTTAAAATTTCTTTTAGAATTTAATTATAAATAAAAGAAAGAGAAAACTGGCTATTTTTTGAGTTCAAAGTTTAAATCTGTACTCATCTTCAAAACTTAAATATGGAAATAAGAACCTGAGAAGAAACTCAAGCTTGTAAACATTCTAAAACTCAAGATCAAAGCCTGTATCAAAACTAAAATCAGTAAACAAAATCAAAACTGAAAGCAAATAAATTCTAGGATAAAAGCTTCATATCCAGACCTATAAGCAAATCATAATCAAGAAGCAGTTTAAATTCAAGTTTTATCAACATCAGCTTCCAGATCAACCTTTTCCCTGTCCCCTGTTCATAAATTACAAGTGAGTAACAATTACTTTAGAAAAGCTTAAATATGTGTTCATATACTAATGCATGTGATAAATAATTGTTATGTTGTGAATATAATTTGCATGGGTGAAAATTCTTCTAAAATATAGTTGGATATCTGTGTATACATATAAGAATGTCTGTATGTTGAATCTTGCTCTATGTTTGTTTAAAATAGACTCAGTTAGTTTTGAAATTCCTCAAACTCCTTCTCAATCTCTTTTAGTATTTGATCTCTTGATGAATATGTTAGTATTAACAATATTTGATTTTTAAAAAAATGTTCTTAAGAAAAAATAGCACACAGATTTACTGGAAAAGAAAAAAAAATTATTACAGAGAAAATCTTTCTAAGTCAAAATTTAAAACATTTTTAACTCAAGTTTTGTTTATATGATCTGATTCAATATTGGGAAAGATGATTTTAAAAAGTAAAATCTAAATTTTTAAGCTTGAATTTGAAGGGAATTTAGGAGTTGATCAAAAATGGGAAAACTGTCAATTTCCGATGATTACGACAACATGTCGCCTCGGGGTCGCGCCTGAAGTAAGCTGGGGGTTCGTCGAGGTCGGCAAAAATGGTGACTGGTCCTATCAATCACCGAGGTGGCGATAATTTGGCGAGCTAGGGCATAACCTGGGTTTTGATCATGTTTGATTTCAGGATCATCGCGATGTTGACAGGACTCCGGTCTTGATCGCGAGTAGGGGAATAGGTCTGTGGGCCTATGGTGAAGTATTGATCGGAGTGATGATGTTTCTGGTGGCCGGAGGTGGTAGTTTGGGAAGCTTTTGGGTGATGGTTCGTTTTGGTTTAGGTGCACACTGACTCGTTCTTGCTTTCTTGTTCGAACTGAAGCATTTATGGTCGGAATCCGGTAGTGAGGCTTGGGATGACTCGCGGCGATGATGTGGATGATCGAAGCGGCGTCTGGCGACGTGTACACGTGCACATGTGACTTCTGTATCTGAAGGATGGCTGTGCGTTTGGCATCGGGGAAGAAGCGAGTTGAATCGGGTGCGTGCGGGAGTTAATTGAAGTTTGACTCGGGAAAGTTTTAGAGTAGAGCTCGAGTGAGAGTTTTGATGGGTAGCCAGGTTTGTATGGAAGGAATATGACCTGATGATAAGAATCAAATATTGCAGATTTAAGCAAAAGAAATTTAGTTAATCAAGTCTGCAAGATATTTTAACTAGGGATTTAAAATTTAAGGAATAACCCGAGTCAAGTTTAAATTTCCTTAACTATTATTCTAAATAGAAATTGTTTGGTTGATTTAAAATTAGGTGATTTATTATAATTTTAATTAGTAAGGAAAATTAACCAATGTAATTAAGCAAGGATAAAATTAATAAGTAATTAAGATAAATGAATTATCTTAAAATTAATTAAGGTTTGAGTAATTAAGATTTATTATTTAATTGATTGGTTATTAACTAAGGATTTATAAATTAAGGAAAGTTATTAAGGATTGATTAATCAACAGTTTAGAGTTATTGATTAATCAACAGAAATTTATTAATTGGTAACTAGAAATTAATGAATTGGTGATTAGAGATTAACTAATCAAAGTAATTAGAGATTAATTACTTAAATGATAATTACTTAATGTAAGTAATTAAAAGATAAATTTGATAAGGATTAATTAATTTAATTAGTAATTAAAGGTCAATTACTTAAGGGAAGTAATTAAGAATTAGTTACTTAGTGTAATTAATTAAAGGATTGATTAATTCAGGAAATTTATTAAGGATCAGTTAATTTATGAGCGTGAATTCATTAAAGGTTAATTAATCAGTGTGATTATCGGATAATTAATTTGGGTAATTAATTAAAATGGTAATTAAAGGTTAAGTAACGTGATGGGTTTGATAATAATTAATTTGTGTAATTAATTTAAAGGCAAATTAATTAATGTAATTAAAGAATGATTAATCAAGGATGATTAATCAAGATAAATAATTAAGGGATGATTAATTAATTGGATATAATTAATTAATGTTAAATAAGCAAGATTTATAAGTAATAAGTATTTAATTTAATTCATTGGTAGTTAATTAAATTAATTAGAAATGGTATGACTAATTTATCTTGCTTATGAATGATTGAATGATATTTGAATGCCTTGGATTTATTTGTCATCCCTGTTATGTGATCGTGATGTTATGTGATATGAAATGTTTCTGTAATATGATGTGTTGGGTTGAACAGTGATAATGTGGTTATCTATGATGAAATGCTGTGTAAAGTAACATACAGTATTTAAAAGTAAATTGTATTCACTTGAATAACTTGGGTTAAGATGACATTGGATTCGAAGAGACAGGAGTCGGGTATTAGCAAATACCCGAAACCACTTCGATTCTTTATAGATTGATATGTGAAATCAATAGGATGGGATGGAATGATTTAAGTGAATTGGACCATTTAATCTAAGTTTTGGTACTTAGAAATTAAAGTGCAAAATATGTGATGTCCATAACAAATTGTGAATTTGTAAATTGATACGAGTTACCCTAGGTTTTAAATAAGTATATTGTTTTGGTAATTTCTTGATAGATGGGTTTACTCATGCTGGTTTCCAGCCTGACCCGGGTGTTACTTTGATGTAATGCTCGGGTCAGACCGAGTATTACAAATTTTTAGGTAAGGACGTTCTGGAGCTCAGGAGGCGAGCTGGATGGCAGGAACGTATGGAGTGTTTCCGCTGTGATATATTGTTGTATATCTAGGACATGTTGTTTAAACTATCCAGTGTTGTGTAAGAATATTTGTTTGATATTATATTTTATCCGCTGTGAATGTGAGATTCTATGACTTGCTTTCTGTTTCTTCTTCTATCTCTTTCTTCTTTTTCTCTAACTATCTGGAATTTTCGGGATCGAAAATTTCGGGTCGTTATATTGTTTCCAGGTTGTTTAGGTTTGGCAAATAAAGCTTCCGAAGATGTGTAGGAGGTAGTGACATCTATATAGGAGTATATGTACGTCCATTATGTTATCATTTTTTTAAATGTATGTAATGGCAGAAGTTGTACTTGTCTAGTATTAAACTCTGATCAACCAAGGCGCATTTTCATATATCGCTCTTGGAGTATTTGTAATAATTATATTTTTTCTGAACCTGGGCAACGTTTGGGATTATGTAATGAATACGGAAAATAATTAATGAAATATGCGTTTTGAAAAATTTTCATATTCATGTGCTTTGATGTTAATGGTACTATTAACTAATCTCATTTTATCACCGGGGAATTATACTATTGATGACTGCAGCATTAGTAGCGCTTATTTTCGAGCCTTAAAATGAGGGATGTTACAGAATGCTTTTAGAAATTTGAAAAGAAATTAATTTTTAGAAATTGAAATTATGGTATTTATTCTATAAGTTGATTTTTGAATTGATATTTTAATTTTCTATGTTGATAAATATGTTTGATCGATTTATATAAAAGGGATTCTAAAAATTTACATTTCAAAAGTATTGAGTTTATTTCTATAGAATGGAAAAGAAGGTAAGTTTTATGAAATAATAATAATGTTAATAGTATTGTTTTTGAAATAATAAAAAGGTTATTATACATTCATGTTATGAAAAATATTATTAATTTATTGTGATATATTGTGAAGTATGATTTTGGTAGTAAATTTAGTTTTTATTTGATTTTCTTTTTAATAAGAAAATTGATCGGTACACCGTTTAAATTATTATAAGGGCGACTTAATTGAATTAATTCAAAAAATAAAAATTTTGGAATTTGGTTATAAAAGTTATTTATATAAGTTGGTGTCTTAATTTAAATATTTGGAAGATTTTATAGAAGGAAATTCTAATTTGATTATTTTACAATAGTATTTTAAGGGGATCTGCAAATAATAAGTTTTTCTATTATTGATATTGGAATTCGATATATGATATTTTAGGAATATTTCTTGGATTGGAAATAAATTATTTTGAATTTGATTTTTAAAGTGGTTTGGAAACTTTAGAACTCCTTTATAGTATTTCCACGTTAATGAAGTGGAAATTTGAGATTATAAATTAAGTATTTTAAAAAAGTCCAGAGAATTTGAAATTATAATTTAATAGGAGGTATTCAAATAAAGACTTCGGAATAATATGAAAATTTTATAAAATAAACCTCTTTTTAATCTATAGTATTTTGGAGGAAAAAAACAACCATGGAAAAAGAAAAATGGTGTCCTACGCTAATCCTCCTCGCCCCTCTTTCCTACATGAGCCACCCATTTTCCCTAGTCCTATTGACGTGCTTCCATCTATCTCCTTTGCGTTCGTGACGTCCTCCCCTTGTCCTACTTCTGTTCTCGATCATCGCAATTTCTTCTACCAGCGTCACCATAGTCAGCAGGCTGTTGATATGTGCACCTTTGACCCTATGACCATGGAGGCTGTAATCCAAGGGCCACCACACTGCCACTTCTTGCCGATGTTGTTCATTTTGGTTTGCCCATACCTTTTCCTATTGTTGTGCCGCAGTAAGACCATGTTAGGCTTGCAACGGATACATTTGTCTATGTGTTCAAAATGGCCTCGAGAATTCAAAATTTGGGCTGCTGTTTCAATTGCGGCCTTATAGGGCATGTGGCACATTTCGTAGAAACATTGTTCTATGTTTTAGAAGCTAGAAATACGGTCATTTTTCATCCAATTACAAGCATACTTCTATGGGCTCTTCAGCGAGGCATTTAATAGCCACATACGCTGTCAACTCCAAGCAACAAGGCGCCATCTCTTCAAATCCTATTATAGATATTTCCAGGCCCTCACTTCACACTTCATATACCTCACATAACTAAAACAAAACTTCATTTTCCAATTCCAAATATACCCCAACCCAAGTTTCTCCCACCATGAATGCTAGTAAATTCGATCTGTTGTTTTCCCAACTGTATGCCGTTTTTTCTATGGTCATAGGGTTATGTTCCATTGAGGATCTCCGTCGCTACTTGGAGTTTCACATCCGTAGAGGGAACTAGAGTATCACAATTCATTCCCGTTCGTTTATGGTGTGTTTCCTAGATCGTCAACTTCTCAGCATTGCCATCGGGAAAGAATTTCTCCACAAAGAGGGTGGCTTGTGTTTGCCCGTCAATGGTTATCGGAGAGAGAGAGAGTGCACTTCAAAAGTGAATACCGACACCGACCATTGTACCTGGGCGACGGCTGACAACCACTACACTTAGGTATAAATTCGCTTGGACAAATCGGTATCTCTGCCAACTTCATTAATAATTCAGGCCTTCGACCAGTTCTTCAAGCTTACCTTTGAGCCTTGGGTGCATATTCGCCTACTAATCCCACTCGAAATAATTATCCTTGGTGAAGCTGACATGCTATTGTTATGGACACAAAAACCTATTTATTTGTTCAATGATGAGAGGCTTAAAACCTAGAATAATGTTCCTTCTCCATAGCTTAGTTTTGCCAATGATGTGATGTCGGATAAAGACATGATACGGTGCAAGAAAGAAGAGATAGCTGCAGGTAAAATGTGACAAACATTATTCTGATGATGGTGGTTCATCTGCAAAATGAACTTGGTCCGTCTATCTTGTAGCCCCATCCCCCTCGAATACTGTAGCAGCTTTGATGAGTTCTGAAGCAGGGAGTTTTATCTAGCTCAGGATATGGATTTAGACTTTCAAATGAACTTGAGCCAAACCTTCTTTTGATTTTTAGTTTGCTTCAACTAACCTGGTCGATTAGCCTAAACTTGCAAGAGGACACCTTTAGTTGGGGGTAGTTCAAGCATTTATACGGTGAAATCTCAATATAGCTTCTATAATTTCTTTGGTATGTAGATAAATTTCAATTACCTTTTGAAGCTTAATGCTCCTCCTACGTACAAGGTGCACATGCTACTTGTAATACTGGACAAACTAAATACCACTGCTAGTCTTACCCGTAAGCAGCTTGGATCGACTAAATGCTGTTTCTTGTGCTCATTTTGCATGGATTCATGCATGCATATTTTTTTCTCCTATGACTGCTGCTAGCTTAAGCATCGACTTCTTGGATTCTGAAAAAACTAGGCTGAGCCATAGGAGTCTTACGACCGGGCCTCATCTGTAGCTTTGCTGGTCCCAGTTTTCGCATAGGCATTATAGGTGGAAAGAAACTTTGGACGCTTCAATTCAAAATCTACCGGTTTTCTTTCCATTACAAATAAAATTCTATATTTATATTCATCACGGATACGTAATCAACTAGGTGCCCTTTGGTTCTACCGACAGACGGATGCACACAAATCAGCGGGGAGCAACATCGCGTAGGGTTGTTTCTTGGGAGTGGTTTTATATTCAGTGAGCTTCTTGCTATATGTGCATTATTCTTATCGTAGCTGTATAGGTTGTATATGTTGCTTTGCTACTTGATGATATTATGTTTTGGGTTGTGCTATATCTATTTGATGGACATTTAGCTACCGACCAGGCCTATTAGTCGGATACTTATATTGTTTATGCATGGTACGCCTATGCGACTTACATCGCATATCATTTTAGTCAAATACACACACATATACATACATACATACATACATACATATATATAACGAAGGTTTGAAAAATTAAAAATTTGTAATGATATCCCCTTGTAATCAATATGAGTGTATTGGATGATGAATCGTGTTAATAATCCCTAGTGACGCCGGGTTAAACGACGGTTAGGTATGTTACTTTCGTAAATATGAACATGTAAAATGAATACGTAAAATTTGATCGAAGCGATTTCGGAGAATAGACGATCAACCCTGCGAACTAGTTATTTATATATAAATACTAATTGATTAAACTTAAAATGATGTGCGTGTAATAATAATGTGGTAATAAATAATTGTGGTTAGGAGTGAACAACGGTTGAGTAGATTTGTGATTGTGAGTCACATTATTGTAGACGTAACAGAGAGTTATGACATTGTGTGCTTGCTGGATGGGTAATTATCGAGTGTGCGATATTTATCCATATTCGTTTTTATATGTTATTATCATATTATTGCATTGCATACTAATACACTCATAGCTAGTTGTAGCCTGACCCGTGGTGTTTTTAATTAACCACCTTAGGTCAGACCAAGATTGTCTTTAGCAGGATACGTAATCGTGATTGTATATTTCTCTTGGAATTCTTGTTGATAAAGAAGTAGAGGATGATAACTATACTATATATTTTGTACTCATTGACATTGATTTGGTGATATCATTATATAGTGTGATGTAATGCGCATGATGTTGTATACTATTATGGGGAGATATGATATGTATTATTTGTTATATATATATATATATATATATATATATATGTTATTATCTATTTCACTATGTTCTGAGGCTCTGTGTTCTTTTTTTATATTATATACTGTTCTGTTTCGGGAAACTTACATGTTATTGCTTTAAACTGATATCGAGCATGTATATTTGATGTATTTTATGAGGTAAGAATACGTAGCGATGCTAGACCAAAGGAATATTCATGTGTGGTCGCCCCTAACAAGCCTCATTCTTCATATTATCGGACAATATTACTACATGATATTCTTTGGTAGTATGTATATAGAGGTGAAGTATTACATTATACTCGTCATTTCGATAAAATCCTTTTGTAACTTAAACAAAATGTCCACATCATTTTAACTATCTATTTACAGTTCTGGTGAGTATAAATAATCATTAGGGAAATGTAGTTAAATCCCTGCTAAATCCTCACTATAGCGCATAGTGCTCTTTGACTACCATGCTATTTTTGTTCACTACTACTAAACAGTAGAATTGTTTTATGCCCCACTAATTTCCATTACTCTAGCTAAATCAAGGCTTTTCGCACCTGCTTTTGCAACATTAGTATATAGAGGTTAATTTTACCAGTTAATTTTTAATTCAAATCAACAAAGTTAGGATAAATATCTAATTTTAGACATAAGTGCTCAATATAGGATAGAATTTTATTATTGTCACCAAATCTAGTACGCATAAACCATGATATTATTTAGTTTTGTTAGATAAGATAAGATAATATTTCTTTTCCCTACTCAAATGATTAGAGAATGCGAATAAATTAATTTTAGATATTTGGTATTATATCTAATAAAGCTTTTTGCACCTCCATTATTTTCTGCTATATCTTCGCTTTATCCTCGATATAACTTTTTGCACTTCCACCATTATAGAATTGTTTGCGCTTTAACTATAGGGTATATTTTGATAAGTCTTTACATATATTTTAATAAGGCACAATCATTCCATGTTAACCACTTTATTTATCTCATAAACTAAAATATTCTCTAATATATTGGTCAAAATGACAGAAAGATACTAAATTCACATTTAATTCAATTATTATTAAATTTCACATGTCGAATACATTCAATTATTTACTTAGATTATATGAGTCAACTCTTCTAAGTGCTATAAAAAAATATAAGATTTGTTCTACCAAAAGCACAATATTAATGCTACCGAAAAGGCCATACCAAGGCTATTGAAAAAAAGCTATTATAGCTATCGCACATATGGTTATATAACTATTGAAATTATGATTTTATTATTGGATCAGGTGCATCGAGGTGTAAATGATACAAATTTCAAAACAAAAATTCATTTTTTATTTATTATGCACCTAATCTTTTATGGGTTATCATGAATGATGACCGTAATAATAAACTATATTTAATGTTTTATTAGATGAATTTGATTCGAAAAATTAATTTTTTATTAATTTACATCATTAATATGATTAATAATGTTACTATTTACTAAAAATATTTAATAAGATAATTTATTGTCAATTTATCTACATTTATTTTGTAATAACCTAGAATTTTGGTTATTGGATTTTAAATATTTAAATAATTGGATTTTGGAATTTAGTAACTTATATACATATATAGGGATTACTTGAATTTCTTTTTGGAACTAGGAAAACCTGTTCAACCACTACCGACATGCGATTCCTGAATAGTAAACCTAGAGAATAGTCGGCTGCCCTCCACAACCGCTATTCCAAGCTAGCTAGACCTTTCGGTTAACCTAGTGCAGGTGGCGGGAAATGAACGTCAAATCTTCCATATGAAAAGAGTATCTCCTCCAACACCTCCTAGGTGGGACTCAAACCTCAAACCTCTGGGAGGTGTATCACCCCATCACCTGACCAAGCCCACGGACAATTACTTGAATACTTGGATGTGAATTAAATGTATTTAATAATTTTATTTAACTCCTTTTGATTAATAAATATTATTGATGAATTCAACTTGTAAATTTATTTATGATAATAAATAGTTTTGGATAATCATCAGTAACGTGATTGAAAAGTATGAAACAATATCTAAATGCATGAAAATTATCATTTTGGGGTACTGTCTCGGATTTTGACGATACTAGTGCTATTGGATTCAAAGTAATGAATTATTGTACGTCAACGAGTTTCGTGACAATTGGACGTATTATGTGGTCGTGCGAGCTCGAAATGCGTAACGATTAATTTTAGAAAATTAAAATAAAATAATTGGATTATAGAAGCCAACTTTTATAGACTGTTGAATTAGGTCCTGAAAGCAGTTTCATTTGGTTCGGAATAGCGGTATTTGGCTAGGAAGTATAGCGAGCATGTCTCGATTAGAGTTCGTGATTTTGTAAGTGAATAGTGTCACAGAGAATGCCTATATAAGGACCCTCACTTCTCTCTATGGCTCTAAAACTCAAATCCTAGTTTAGCCAAATCCAACTGTCATGATTGATTAGAGTTGCTAGAGGCCAAACTAGGCTTAGGTCCCAACATGACAATTGTTCATGGTGCCGAGTGGAGTATTTTGAATGGTTGGATTGCCATGGAGTTTGGCATCATAGATCTCATGATGAACGCGACGGTTAGGGTTTTGGTTTTCAGCTTCATTCTCCAGCCTCGGGCTGAGATATGGCAAGGGTGGTTGTGTTAGGTCGGTGGTCTACCTCTAATATTGAGGCGGTGGTTGGAAATCACCTATAGCGACGCTAGAGTGAAGTTGAACGGCAATGTTTCTCAAAGCTCGTTCTCGAGATATAGGTGACAACAGGTGGCGAGTCTTGGGTCGAGGAGTTGGTCGTGGTCATGGGGAGCCGAGGCAAGCAGGTGGCGGTCGGAGAAAGCCTGAGGCAGCGGCGTCAGGTTGAGAGAGCAATGACCGATTTTGTTCAATCATAGATGATTAGGCTAAGCTAGGGTAATTAAGGTAACTTAATGTAATTAAGAAATAATTATATTATTTAATTTTGGAATCTTTTAAACTTGATAATCATTTCATATTAGATCAAAACTGAACATACTCAGTACCGTTAGATTCGTCGTGATGATACCTATGTTATGGAATTGGATTGGTGGAGTTTGGAGCTTGTAGAATTTCAAGATAGAATCGAACGTTGTTCGATTTTAAATAGAACCAGAACACTTCAGCGATAATTGGAATTTTGGTGAGTTCACTCACCTTTAAATAAACTATATAATATTTGTGAGGCTATAAATTTATTATCGAATGCTTAGTTAATAGTTTAGATATTATTGTTGTTGTTTGATTGATTATTTGGTTGAAATCCCATTTCGAAAAGCGGATGACATATTAACTTAACTGTTGTGAACCCATATTATTATACACACACACACACACACACACACACACACACACACACACACACACACACATATATATATATATATATATATTGTCCATAACCATTGTTTTATAGGGAATATTTGTAGCAAGCCACTAAGGGGTTTTTTTGCCAATAATTATTATTTATTTCGTTATGCTACTTGTTTTGATGTTTGGTTGAAATTAATAGTCATATTCTATTTAAGTTGTTTAAGTTTCGTTATAGCAATTTTCGTTATACCGTCATTTATTAAACATCATCTCCTAAACCCTTTGTGTATGTTGAACTTGAAGTTAGAGTCTTACAAAAAAAATGGATATTTGGAATTCCTTAATCATTTTAATTAATGATATTTAATTTAATTAATCATTTTAATTAATGATTATTTGGATTTAATAAATTGTTTTAACTAACGATGTTTTAAATTAATTACTCATTTTGATTAATGAGATTTAAATTCAATTAATCATTTTGATTAATGATATTTTGATTTAGTTAATCATTATAACTATTTGGATTTAATTAATTTTTTTAATTAATGATATTTGAATTTAATTAAATCTTTTTAATTAAAGATAACTGAATTTAATTAATCATTTTAAATTAATGATATTTGAAATTTAAGTAGTCATTTTAATTAATGATATTTAAATGTAATTAACCATTTTAACTAATTATATTTAAAGTTAATTAATTAATTTAACAAATGTATATAAGTTAATTAATTAATTTAATAAAATTAATTAAATTAAATTAACTAATTTAATGAAAGTGTTTTAAACTGGATTAACTGATTTAGTATTTTAAAGTTAATTAGCAGATTTAGTAAAGTTTTAGAGTTAATTTAATGATTAAATAAAGTGTTTTAGAGATAATTAACGATTTTAATAAAGTCAACTGATTGGTTTATTATAAGAAATGATAAATTTGATAAATTATCGATTGGGATAATTAATATTGTTTTTAAGTATATAAAGTTTATAAATGTGATTAATTATCTTTTGGGATAATTAATGTTGGTTTAAATTTATAAAAAGGATTTTAAATTTGATTTATTTTCTTCGAAAAAAAATTAATGTAGTTTTGAAGCAATGAAAAGCAGTATTATAACTTATCCTTCAGGATAAATTAACATTTATTTTAATTTATAAAAGTAATTTAATTGATTGATTATATTTTGGGATAATAAATATTGAAGAAATTTATATATAATAGTTCATAAATGAAATGATTTTTTTAAAAGGAATTGTTTCAAAATAAAGCTAAGTGTAAATTGTTTTGGGTCTATAATAAAAAATGTTTTGATAATTGTTTTGACCTCGGTTTTAATACACTTAGAAAATATAATTTGCTCTTCTAAAAGAATATTTTAAAGAGTGTTTATAAAGTGTCTTTAAAAGCATGGCGGTGTGAAAATTAAGCTCAAGTGTGAACAATCATTTTATCATTCCCGACAGCTGATTTATCGACTTAGATTCTACCTTCTTCTTTGTGTTTCGTCTATTCGAAATGATTTGTTACTCTTTTAAGCTTTGAAATCCTTTGTCTGAAATGACTAAACCCAAAAAGGGGGGGGGGAACCAAGCTACATGGGTTGCTCCTATTAGGGAATTTTCACAACCACTCTAGATTGGATTTGGTTTTACGCATAGAGATGTGAAATACTAGGATTCTCGATATTCGCTAGTGGGGTCCAGCTTGGATGTGTCCAAGAGCCGTCGGAGTTCTCCAGTATATTTCTAAAGGTATACTTTTCGGTAGAGGGTGCACCCTCTTAATCATTGTTGGAAAAACTTCTCTTTTCCTTGTTGTTAATTCAAATATTTGAATCATTTCCTTGATTTCATAGAGAACTGCCTTATGCTCTTCTCTTTGTTCAATTTTTTGTGTCCATTCTTTCAAATATGGAATTAGATATTATTTATGCCTATTCATTTAGTATGGGATTTTTTATTACTAGTACCCACCCTTTTTTATTTTGATTGTTTATGTTGTTTATTTCCATTCTTTCTTGATTGGATCGTTGTTCTGATTTATTTCCCTTTTCTTCATCTATGGATGTTTTTTTGTCATGAGGTAAAAACCCGTTCCGTGTTAGCTACATGATCTCGTAGAATTTTTACATGTTCATCATATTACTTGAGTTTTCCCACGCCGGTTTTCCAGACTGACCCGGGGTTATTTTATTATAATGCTCGGGTCAAATCGAGTTTTTTCTAGGTTGGCTTTGGTGATATGGAGTTATTGGAGAAGAGATGGATGTTCGCCTATCGTAGTATTATATTTCTGCTGGATATAGTGTATACCTATTAGTGATTGTAAAATCACAATTATATAACTATCCAGCTGATAAGGTTATTTTTACTGTGATGTACTCCGTACTTTTGGAGTGATAATTTTTACATTCTTTGTTAGATTATAGATTGTCGATTCCACTGTGAGATTTTGTTTTCCTTGTTCTTTGTTTTTTTTCTTTTTATTTTACCTTAATAATCTGCCTTTCCGGCGATTGGATGTTTGGCATTTGAATACCATAGATGTATTCATTGTCAACTTTCAAATGTCAAAAAGCGAATTGTTATAATTTGGTATCAGAGCTGAAGGTTAATCGAGAACCTAGGCTTCGGTAGAATATAACTCTTTAGAGATAGGGTTAGTAATGCCATAGAACAAGTAACTCATTAAAGATAGGGTAGGTGACACCCTAGAATGATTTTAAGAGTAACACACATACACACATATATATGGGGGTGCATTTGTTAATGTTGTAATATCATATTGTATTAATTGGTATACTGAGTGATTTATGAATTCAAGTCAAAAATGTAGGATGCTACGTTTTCGAAGGAATTTCTAAACCTATAAACAAGACAAACAGACATGATATTAATTTTGAAAATTTAGTAAGTGAAATATTTTACCTCTATATTTATGTATGAAGGAATAATTTTCAAAAATTTATATAGTTATAGAGTGTGTTTGTTTGTTTGAAAGTGAATATATTTATTTATTATCATTGTTGTTTGATCAATCATGCTTGATTAATTTCGTAGCATTGATTGTCATTTGTTTATTGCTGATTATTTGTGTTCAGCTTACTTATAAGTTTTTGTTGTTTGAATTTATAAACGAACCCCTCGGGAATTAATTTTCACAGTTTGACTATAAGATGTTCAATTGTAATGTTAGGTTAAAAGTAAACTTCTAATAAGAGTTGTTTAAAATAATTAAATGATAGGAGAAGGCATTCAAAGAATAAATATTTGGGATAATTTTATTATAGTAAGGAAGAATTATTATAATATGAAATGATTTTGTATAGAGACAAGTTTATATAAATTTGATTTATAAAATGAGTTTTAAAAAAGGATTTTAGATTTTAAATCCAGAGTTGTTTAAAAATAATTTCAAGAAGATATGGAAAAATATATTCCATGGAAGTATTTTTAAATAAAATATTTTGGAAGTGAAAATTTTAAATGGAATGCATTTTCTTTGGGATAATTCGAAGGAAAACATCTCGATCTGTTTTGTCATAATCTGAATAATCTTCTAAGTGACGATAGATGTTGCTTAGGAAAACGTTATGGAGTACTTATTAAATTTTTCTCTTTATCGTTGTGCAATTAAAATGAGTTCAAATCCGAATAAACCCTAAATGGGTTTTAATAAATAAACCGTTGAAGTTATTTCATACAGAAGTTTTTATAGAATGTTTTAAAAATGAGATTTGAAATAAAAACTAGGTGATTGGTCTTAAATTTCCTTAAAGGAAACTAGTTTAAAATAAAAGTTATTTTGAATATGATTTGATAAATGAAAATTTAAACTCCTAGATAGAAAAGAGATACTGCGACTCAAATTTTAAAATGGGTTAAATTAATGGGGGGTTTTTAGTGGACATTGTTTTGTTAAAATCGTTGCTTTTGTTAAAACATCTAAGTAGTGTAAACTATCTAATGTTATTGGGCCAACCCATAAACATCTTTCATTATAACACCTTAAGGTAAAGAGGTTGATGGGTTAACTCAATTTTTAAAGACCCATACTTTGATTGTGCCTCCATCTACAATTTTGGAAGCAAAATAAAAATTGGTGTTTTGAATGTACTCTTAAGATACAGAAGAATACTATACAATAGATAAAGTGGAGTAAGTTTTTAATTACTGTTTTATAGAAAAATCTTTATAAAATATTTACACACTTAAGTCAAAATTTTATGGAATAATTCATAAATAATTTTAGTATTGAATAAAATACTAAACGAAAAATATACATGATTTAGAAAAATTGGTGTAGTTATGAAACTAGAAATTTAGAAAGTGATTTTCAATTTTGTCCGAGGGGATTAGATAATCTTCTAAGCAATAACCAAAGGTTGATGAGCAAAATAGTACACTTAGTTATATGTACTTTGACAATCAAGAAAGTTTTAAACCTAAGATAGGATTTGATTGCTAGTCATTTAACATTTTAAACGATGTAAAGTGTTAGTTTATTCTTATACGGAACCAATTAAATTTGATTTGATTGATTATTTGAATTTATTTACCAATGTTTATAAAGTTTGAAATTATAAACGGAGGTTTTTGAATTTTTGTTTATTAGGACTTAAATCCCGGTGCTTTTGAAAAAGTGATTTCTGAAAAATTTGTGGAAAGAAATAATGAAAATAATGTTTTGGAAAAAAACATTGATGAAGCGTTATTGTTTCAAACATTTGAAAAGAACATTTTTGAACTGATTTTTCAAATGTTTTTGTTATGACTAAAGTTGGGTAATTGGGGCTTTTTCGATTCGAGAGACTCGCCAGGTGTATTTATTTACTGTAGTTGTTGTTTTAGGAGCCGAAATACCATTGGGTTCTCCATGTTTTTTTGATTCTAGAGTTATACCATGCTTCTGTAGGAAGAGCCCTCTCCTTGCTAGAATTGATTTTAGTTTTGATACATTTCTTTTTGGATGAATTTGTAAATATTTTCAATATAAAACTCAAACATTTAGTTCTAAAATTAATTTTTTAGAATGATCAGCTGTATAGTATTTTATTACCGGATAATCTCTATACTTTTGGTTGCATCAATATTATTTATTGCATCATATTGCTCTTTTGTTGGCCTGATTCTCTTTTAGATTTTGTAAGTACAAGTAAGGATATTTGATTCTTTTGCACCTACACTTGCATTAAGATAATAAGTTGCTTGCAAAAATTTAAAAATTAAACGCAAAAAGGTACGTGATTTAGAAATTGAAATTGGTTGATGGCTTTATGCCCCGGATATGGGAGGCCACTTGACTTTTGTTTTCTTTTGTTGGTTTGGGGCACATGGTGGGGGTTTGTAGTTTTTCTGATTGAGCCGTGCAAATGAGGTTCTGTTGAAATATTTCCTAATTTATGGAACTTTAAGAATTTAGAAACTCAATTTAATTAATATTTTTAAACTTAAGGGTTTGGAGTATTTTTCTTCTTTGGGAATTCGGAGACAAAATTCTATGAAGGGGGAGAACGTAACAACCTGAAATTTTGGTCAATGAATGTTAAATATTTATTTAATTTTAAATATTTAAATAATTGGATTTTGGAATTTAATAACTTATATTAGTATATAGGGATTGCTTGATTATTTGAATTGTGACTTAAATATTAATTAAATGTATTTCATAATTTTATTTAACCTCTTTCAATTAATAAATACTATTGATGAATCTAATTTGTAAATTTACTTACAATAATAAATAATTCGGATAGTCATCAATAGTGTGATTTAAAAATATAAAACAATAAATAAGCATGAAAATTATCATTTCGGGGCACTGTCTCGGATTTTGACAAAACTTGTCATTGGATAGGGAATAATGAATTATTATATGTCAACAAGTTTCATAACGATTAGATGTATTATGTGGTCGTGCGAGCTCGAAATATGTAACATAGAGAATTAAAATAATATAATTGGACTATAGAAGTTAACTTTTATATACTGTTAAATTATGTCCCGAAAATAGTTCCATTGAGTACGAAATAGGGGTATTTAGGAATGCCAGTTAGCACGCCTCGATTGGAGTTCATGATTTTTGTAGGTTGAATAGTGTCAAAGAGCATGCCTATATAAAGACTCTCACTTCTCTCTTTGGCCCTAAAATTCAACCCTAGGTTAGCCAAATCCAACGGCCGTGATTGATCGAAGTCGCTAAAGACCGATTTAAGCTTAGGTCCCAACATGAAAGTTGTTCATGGTTGCAAGGGGAGTATGTTGAATGGTTGGATTACCATGGATGGTGGCTTGGCAGCGTAGATCTCATGATAAACGCGGTGGTTACGGTTTCGGTTTTTTGGCTTCGTTCTCTAGCCTCAGGCAGAGATAGATGGCAAGGGTAGTCGCGTTAAGTCGATGATGGCATGGTCTGCCTCCAATGTTAAGGCAGCGGTTGGAAATATCCTATGGCGGCGCTAGAGTGAAGTTGAACGGTGACATTTCTCAAAGCTCGTTCTCGAGCTATAGGCGACAATAGGTGGCGAGTCTTGAGCGAGGAGTTCGCCATGGTCAAAGAGAGCCGAGGCAGGCAGGCGGTGGCGGCCGATGGCCTGAGGTGGTGATGTCAAGTTGAGAGAGCGAGGACCATTTCTCTTTAGTCATAGATAATTAGGCTAAGCCAGGGTAATTAAGTTTAATGAATGTAATTAAGAAATAATTATATTATTTAAATTTGGAATCTTGTAAACTAAACAATTATTTCATACTATGTCTAAATTGAACGAAGGTGGTCATGTTAGATTTGTATTAACAATATCTACGTTATGGAATTGGATTGGTGGAGTTTGAAGCTTGTAGAATATCAAAATAAAATCAAATGCTGTTCGATTTTAGACGGAAGTAGAACGCTTCAGTGATGATTGGAATTTCGGTGAGTTCACTCACCTTTAAAATAAACTATATAATATTCATAATGTTATAAATTTATTATTGAATACTTGGTTGATAGTTTAGTTATTGTTGTTGATGTTAGATTAATCATTTGGTTGAAGTCCCATTTTGGAAAGCAGATGACATATTAACTTAATTGCTATGAACCCATATGATTATATATATTGTCTGTAACCATTGTTTTTCAAGGAATATTTGTAGAGAGAGCCTAAGGGTTTTCTCGCCAATAATTATTAATTATTTCCTCATGCTAGTTATATTGATGTTTAGTTAAAATTTATCGTGATATTCTACTTAAATTGCTTAAGTGTCGTTATAGCAATTTTCACTATACTGTCTTTTATTGAATATCATCTTCTAAACCCGTTGTGTGTGTTAAACTTGATCTTTCATTTTCATAAAAAATAGATGTTTAAAATTCATTAATTGTTTTAATTAATGATATTTTAATTAAGTTAATCATTTTATTTGATGATTATTTTAATTTAATAAATTGTTTTAATTAATGATGCTTAAATTAATTAATCATCTTAATTAATGAGATTTGAATTTAATTAATCATTTTTGTAATGATATTTTAATTTAGTCAATCATTTTAGGTAATGATATTTTAATTTAATTAATTGTTTTAATTAATGATGTTTGAATTTAATTAAATTTTGCTAATTAAAGATGATTGAATTTAGTTAATCATTTTAACTAATGATATTTGAAATTTAAGTAGTCATTCTAATTAATGATATTTGAATGTACTTATTTATTTTAACTAATAATATTTAAAGTTAATTAGTTAATTTAATAAAGGTATTTAAGTAAATTAATTGATTTACTAAAAGTGATTAAAGTAAATTAAATAATTCAATGAAAGTATTTTTTGAATTGAATTAGCCGATTTAGTGTTTTAAAATTTATTAGTTGATTTAACAAAGGTTTTAAAGTTAATTTACTGATTAAATAAAAGTGTTTTAAAGATAATTAACTGTTTTTATAAAGATAATTAATTGGTATATTAAAAGAAATGAATATTTCCATAAATTATCTTTTGGGATAATTAATATAGTTTTAAATAAATAAATATTATAAATGTGATTAATTATCTTTCCAGATAATTAACGTCGATTTAAATTTGTAAAAAGATTTCAAATTAAATTTCTTCTTTAAAAAAAATAATGTGGTTTGAAGTATTAAAAAGCGGTAATATAGATTATGGTTCGGGATAAATTAACATTTATTTTAATTTATAAAAATAATTTATTGATTGTTTATCTTTTGGGATAATAAATGTTAAAGAAATTTATATATATTAGTTCATAAATGAAAAGATTTTTAAAAAGAAATTTTTTCAAAATAAAGCTAAGTGTAAATTGTTTTGGGTTTATAATAAACAATGTTTTGACCTAGGTTTTAATACACTTAGAAAATATAATTTTATCTTCTAATAGAATATTTAAAGAGTGTTTTTAAAGTGTCTTTAAAAGTGTGGTGGTGTGGAAATTAAGCTCAAGTGTGAACAATCATTTTACTATTCCCTACAGTTGATGATTTGTTGCTCTTTGAGCTTTGATATACCCTATCAGAAATGACTAAACCTAAAGAGCGAGTGGAAGCCAAGCTATATAGGGTTGCTCCCATTAGGACATTTTCACATCCACTCTAGATTAGATTTGGTTTTGCACATAGAAATGTAAAATACTCAGATTCTCGGTAACCATTGGCGAGATCGAGCTTGGATGTGTCCGAGAGCCACCAGAGTTCTCCAGTATATTTCTAGAGGTATACTGTTCAGTGAGGGGTGCGTCCTCTTAGTCGTTGTTGGAAAAACTTCTCCTTTTCTTGTTGTTAATTCAGATCTTTGAATTATTTTCTTAACTGCATTGAAAACCGCCTTGTGCTCTTCTCTGTGTTTAATTATTTGTGTCCGTTTTTTCAAGTCTGGAATTTGGTATTACTTATGCCCATTCATTTAGTATGAGATTTGTTCTTACTAGTACTCACCCTTTTTATTTGGATTGTTTTTGTTGTTTATTTCCATTCTTTCTTGATTGGATTGTTATTCTAATTTGTTTCCCATTTCTTCACTACGGATGTTGTTCTTGTGAGGTAAAAACTCATTCCACGTTAGCGGCCTGGTTTCACAGAATTTTTCTATGTTTAACATATTACTTGAGTTTTCTCATGCTGGTCTTCCAGACTGACCCAGATATTATTTTATTATAATGCTCGTGTCAAATTGAGTTTTGCCTAGGTTAGTTTTGGTGATATGGAGTTATTGAAGATGTGCAGGATGTTCATCTATCATAGTATTATATTTTCGCTGCACTATAGTGTATAACTACTAGCAATTGTAAGGTCAGGATTTTATAACTATCCAGCTGACAAGGTTTATTTTTACTCTGATGTACTTTGTATTTTTGAAGTGACAGTTATACTATCTTTTTTAGATTATATGTTGTCGATTCTACTATGAGATTCTGTTTCCCCTGTTCTTTGTTCTTTTCTTTTTATTTTACCCTAATAATCTGCCTTTTCAGCAATTAGATGATTGACATTTGAGTATCATAGATGTATTCGGTGTCGACTTTCGATGGTCAAAAAGGCGGATCGTTACATATTTAATTGCAAATTAATAATAAACCAAATTTCAGGTATAATGATATGTGCATAATTTTAATTTTAAATAATGAATATATGAATAATGATAATTATCAAAATAACATTATTATAAATTCAAATAGTACTTGTACGAATTTAACGTCTCGTAAATTTATATTATAAATTTAAATGATTATAATTCGTCTTAATTTAAATACCAATATTCTAATAGGACAAATAATTTTAGTATATATACAAATATCGTTTCAGTGACATTTATACTCAATTACTTAATAAATAATTGAATATACTAGTATCATATTTTTATGTCATATACAAGTGTGCAATATGTGGTTTAATAATGTCAACATGTTCGGAATCGTAGTATGGACCAATGACACAACTCGCATGCAAAACAGAGTCCATATGTGAAAGTTATTCATGTTTAAAAATCTATGGTTTAAAATGTAGTTAGGAAATTTTAAAGGAATTTTATAAAAATTACCTTCTCTCCTCTTCGTTCCCATTCAGAAAACTCTAGTCGCCTTATTTCTTCTTTATCGTAGCCATCTTCAAAGATGTTGGAGCCATAAGACATCGCCTCAATTTTCCCGAAGCTAGAAGGATCGACCTTTACCGCTTGTAGATGTTCAAGTCCATATCTCATTTGATCAATTCTTGCATAGTCAACATGTTGATTTCCTTCACTTTATCGATATAGTGCAAGGCCATGACAACTCTAATGGCACACTCTACGGCTGCTTTGATGTAATGACCCAAATTTTTTAATGATTTTATTAACGTAATTAAGTGAATTTTGGTGAAATTTTAAGTAATAAAATTTGGAAATAGAAATTTTAGTTTGAAATACGTCTATTTAAACATAGAAAATGGTAAATTTTCATCAGAAAATACGAAAGTTTATTTTCTTGTATAATTTTATTTAAATTCAAATCAGTTAAAATTGATGATAATAAAATATTTTCAAAACCTGAATATTTTTACACAATAAATTTTTAAATCATCTTCTGAGTGAGACTTCATATTTCGTTTCTTCAAATTTGGACTGCTATTACTTCGTTTATCTTATTTCTGATATTTTAGCAGCATTTTCAATACCGATTGTCGACTTTTGATAGGATGATCGTACCATTAATATCTGTATACCATTTTGATCATCTCGTCTTGTTGATCTGTGCAGTATATTCATTTGGATGTTTCGGTGTCCGGTAGGCGGTGAAATACGTGGAATGGTTAAACCGTAACGGTCCGTCTTTTGTTTAGTTGTTATCTTTCATTTTCCATTGTGTAATACGAATAGACATCAGTTTATTCTTCTTAGTAATCGATGTACGTGTCGACTCATTTTTTTTCTTTTGTTGGTCCCAATATTTGCGCCATGTTCTGTCTTCTTCCTTTGGTTGATTGAGAAAATATATATTTATATATATATTATTTCTATTCATTTACTTAGGATCCGCTCGTATTCAAATTGTAAGTGCTCGTCCATATATTTTTTCCTTTTCTTTTGTTCTTCCAGTTTTCACTTCACTCTCAGTTAAAAAAAGACACGTATACATATAAATGGCTACCGCATTCCATTCAACTTCCTCCACCTCAGATGGCACTCGGCCTCAACCTAACTACCACTCTCCCTCACGTAGCCCAAGCCGAGCACTTTTTCCTACAGCACCCTCCTTCGGCCGCAACATCATCAC
This sequence comes from Allium cepa, assembly GCA_030765085.1. NCBI lineage: Eukaryota > Viridiplantae > Streptophyta > Magnoliopsida > Asparagales > Amaryllidaceae > Allium > Allium cepa. The sequence continues at coordinate 602,203,469 of CM060934.1, read as the reverse complement.
CGCTCCTCCTTTCCCTGCGGCATTCCACCACTCACCTCCAAGCGCCTAGCATTGCAAACATCATTTCTCCCCTCCCTCTAGCTAGCGCGGCAGCCACCGCCCACCTTTCCTCCTCTTCGGCCTTTTCACTCCATCCGTGTGCATTATATATATATGAGAATTTCAAAGGTATAAAATCTTTTGTTTATATTGATTTTTAATTTGAATATATATATATATATATATATATATATATATATATTTGTTGTGTGTGAGGTTATACTTGTTTGTAATATACCAGATCTTGCATTTATAAAGCAGGTTATACTAGTTCTGCTATATGTATATAGGTTTATATAAGTGTGTATATGAGTTGTGTGGTCTGTGTTACAAAATAAAAGTATATACAGAATACATATATTTTCGCATGAAGACTATTTGCATTTATATGTAAGTTTGCTTGAGTATAAAGATATAAGTTATATTATATGAAAGTATCATATTATTTTTCTATGTTCAGAGGTATATTTTGTTGTAAGTTTTATAGATTGTGTTTGCATAATTATTTAGTCTGCATGTTATACATATGTTGATCTTTGTTATTGATATATATTATATAGTTTACAGATATATGTTAGTTTTGTATATTCTATGTTTATAAAGTATGTTATGTATTATATAATATGTACAAGTTTGCCTATATCTGCGTTTCGCTACATATACTATATTTATATATTTATAGTCAATTTTAAGATATATCGAGCTTAAAATAATATAATCAATGTTTAGATAATATGTAGGATTGGTCTGCATATATATATATATATATATATTGGGTTATAAGATGTATATGATCTGGTTATCTATATATAAGTCTGAATGATATATATATATATATATATATATATATATATGTGTATATATATATATATATATATATATATATATATATTTCATTCACTGCTGCATATACATGTATAGATTATAAACTAGTTGTAATGTACAAGTTTCAATAGTTATATATATAGTTAGACAAGTTTAAATATAATATATTATGATGTATACTAGTTATATAGATGATATGTAACATGTTTTGTTTGTATACAAGTTTATAAATAGCCTGTTAAATATTTTATTTTACTGTGTTGGCTAGGCATTCTGATTTGTGTATATATTTTTCTAATAGTAAATATAGTATATTGTGAAAAATGTATGCATATAATATAAAATTTTGTTCGCACATATCTATATGAGTATTATACCAAAACTCGTTTGCTGTATATATAAACTTTATTGGTTATGTATAAGGTATATATAAGTTCCAGCATTTTATAATATAAGTCTACACTATTTTATTATATTTCAAAGTATATATATTGGTTAAATAACATGTTACAATTATAAGCTTATATAAGTTGTTGTTATTTATGTGTTGTATATATAAAGTAGCATGTTTGTATATCTATATAAGTATTTTGTATTTTTATATGTATGAATTTCAAATATATATTGTATATACATTTGATTTTTTATATTGGTCTTAATTTAAAACTATGATCTTTGAAAACTATATATATATATATATATATATATATATATATTTAATTTAATATATGTTTAAAATTTAGAATATTTTTTTATATATATAAATAGTTATATATATAGTGTTTATATGAATTCACTTATACCATTTATCATCATCGACCCTGTTCTGATTTGATTTGTCTATTCCTAATAATCAGTTTTGATCATTGAACTCATACCAATCTTGCTTTGCTTTGGGAGTCGTACTTGCATTTCGAAACTCGTTTCATCTGTCGAATCTCTCTAGCCTTGAAAGGTGATCAATCACCCATGATTAACATTCTTATATTTATTAAATATGACTTCAATTGAAACAACAATTGAAATATGTTGTTGTTAGTTATTTACATTGATATATATATATATGTTATTATCTGTATCTGTTCACCTGTCACATCTGACATCATTTTCTGTTATTTATATTGATGATATATGTTTGTTATATTTTTATCATATTTGTTTTCACTCTGCAAGTTCCCTATTAGTATAGAATTCACTATTGGTCGAAATTATACATACCCGAACGACCTGTAGAATAGGAGAAAATATCTATATATATTTAAGTTGTGGATTGAAATGATAAATATATCTATATCACTTGACCATAGGATAGAAAGTTTTATACAGACACCGCTGGTCAGTGTGTGTGTGTGTGTATTTTGAAATGATTTCCAAGGTTTTGAAATTGAATTTATTTAAGAAATATATTCAAATAAGTTTGTTTGAAATTTATTAAATTCGGGATTTTAAAAATATGATTTTATAACTTGATTTTTGATTAAAAATGATTTAAGTGAATATTTCAAATTTACATAAATTGAAATGGTACATTTTGTTTTATTTAAATTTGAAATTTGAAGTTTTATTTAAATGTTATTTGAATGATTAAGTAAATATTTCAAAATAAATAATAGTAAAGTGAACTATATGTATATATGGAATTATCAAATCTAGTTTAGAAATGTTTAAATATTTAAAGCTTTGAAAATATTGAAACTGAAATGGTTTATTTTATGATTAAAAATCTATATTTGAAATCGATATAATTTAAATGATTTATTGAGAAACTGAAATAAATTGAAATTAATGATTTTAGATTTGATTAAATTATAATATTTGGAATTCGAGTTGATTTGCAATCGATTTGTGAAATTTAAGGAAACTATTTTATTACATAAAATATTTGTAAATTATATTTAAAACTATTTTATATTTTACCTTTTAAATTATTTTAATATACACTATTTTAATATGAATCATTTTTAATATAAACTATTTTAATATACTTACTATTTTAATATAAACTATTCTAACTTATAACTCTTTTATATAATTATTTTGCTTTATAAACTATTTTTATATATATACTATTTTAATATCAAAACTGTTTAAGTGGTGGAAGTTATGTTTTCAAAGTTATGAATTTCAAAGTATTATGTTTTGAAAGTGTTACAATTTCAAGTTTTTGGTTTCGAAAGTGTTATAACTTTGAAAGTGCTATGATTTTGGAAATGGATATATTTGAAATGGAAATGATATCGTATTGATATGGTTTTGAAATGGAAACGTTGTTTTAGTTTTGAAGTATAAAATACTTTGAAATGACCGCGGTGTTATAATAACGACTGGTTGTTAAAGAGACCGGCAACGGGTATTGTCATACTCTCTGTCAATACCGAAAACCACTTTAACAACCGTGTATGCGGTGGAGATTGCAGAATGAAGTAGGATGGTGGCAACATTCTATTAAGGTATATACGTGGACCCAACTCCCGTGAGTTGGCATAAGGTGGCTAAAACAGGAGCGATTCTCGGGCCAAGTGAGGTCATTCTTACGATCGGGCACATTCCTTCGATGTTATATTCTAACTTTGGGATTGATTTGGTGGCCACCCTTGATTTTGATTTGGGAGTGCGTTCTGAGGTGGGCAATAGTAGCTGCTATGCTTTAGTACCAGCCCGGATGTGTAATTGGTATATCTAACCTGGCATTGCCTAGTTGTGCTATGTCACCTACCCTAGCGTGCCTTCTACGAGTTTGATTTGTGTCGTGTCTATGGAGTATCCTCTGGTAGCCTCCCAATCTGGAGGTATTACGGTACTGTATAGACTATTGGCACTACAAAATATGTTAATGGGGATATGGGTAATGCCTTAACGCTATTTTAATAGTTTACTTTACTATAGACATTATTATAATAGCATATATTACTACATAGTAGACAGTTCAACGGATCCTTAGAGGATGGTTATCCCAAACATCCTTTGAGTTATTTTATTTCAGTAAGTATTTCACTTGAGTTGGATTTATTGATGTAAGAATGTTAATTCTAACTTGAGTGTTTTGTGTTTTTCTTTACGCTCGGGTCAGACTGAGTGACACAGCTTTTGAGACTCACCTTTGGAGTTGGAGCTTCGTTTGGAGATCCATCTACATCTTTTTAGGTTGTAGCTATTCAGTTGATTCCAGTGATTTATTCTGATCCTGTATTTGACTATTGTATTTGAGACTTCTGTTATATCTTATTTAACTCTGTTATATATATATAGTAGCTTTATGAACTACTATTCTTTTGTTTCTGCTGCTTATTGTTACATTACTCCATATCTGTGATTCTATGATTTATTTATTTACTGTATATGCCGAGTTTTGCCAATATAAATTTAACAATCTGATATTTTAAGCAATTCAATTTCGACATGTGTAGATGTGAATGGTTGAAAATACCAGGATGTTACATGTGGTATCAGAGCTTTGATTTTAGGCAAAACTTAGCATATAAAGTAAATTTAATTACTGAATCACTTTCGTTCAAGCTTAAATCTCTTCCTCTTTGACTCGGTTTCCTTTTAATTTTGGAACGTTCCCCTCGGTTCCAAAATCCATTATGGTCTCTCTCTATTCGTATTTTCTTGATTCTGGAGCATCCCATAGCCCCACCGTATGAATTGTAAAACGGGTGAAACTCCTTTACAATAGGCATTGATTCACCATAGATTTTTATATCCTCGGTTTACGATGCTGCTATTTCTTGCTATGCTTGAATTCAAACTCTTGTGTCGGATGTCGATTTGCCTCCGAATTCTACATCGATCTTATTCTTAAAGTCACGGTTGACTCAGCTAAGGTCCCCCGCGATAAATATCAGTATATCCATCTTCCTATTTTGCAATTTAATTATCTTATCTCTCATTCAAGGATATCTTCATAACTAGAATTCTTTTGATTAGGGTCCCTCTTAATTTGGACCTCTATCCTTGTTTTGAAATCATTTCTAGAAGTTTCGATGAGGGGGTGTATTTGTAATTTATATAAATCATTTTATATGTTGTGTTGTTTGAGTTATTAATGTTGATTTGGCTTTTCGATCGATTTGTCTGATCAACGTATCGATTGAAATTCCAAAACACTTGAACAGAGTAAACTGACACAATATTGTTTTCAAATTTGGTAAATGGAATAAATTTTGTATGATTATATTTTATATAAGTATAAATTATCTAAAATTTAATAGTTAGTTGAATTGGTTCTTAGAAATGATAATATTTGATTATCATTAGTTATTCTATAAACCATTGACTATTGCAAATTTTATGAATAAATGGAATTATTAAACATAGTTTATAAATTGATTTGAAGAAAAATTTAAATGAATTTAAAATTTAGAATTTGAGAATTTAAATTTTCGATGATTCCAAAATTTGGTTTTAAAGATTTAAAATGTGTATTATTGAAAGTATTTTCAAATAGAAATCATTTCTAAAGAATTTTTAAACATTTAAATCAGTGCCCTCCTCTTTCATCACTAGAAAATAATTTCGACGATGGCGGCCGCATCATCGGCATTCATTTTCGAGTTTGAAGTGGAGAGACCATTCAGTAGTTTTGCTACATTTTTATTTTCGGAAATAATTTGATTTGAATTTCTTAAGTATGACTTGATTTATAATATATAAGTATATTAGATTTGAGTTGATATATAGTATATATATTTATCTCTAAATTATTTGAAGTTAATCGGAAATTTAATTCTTAAATTTTAATAAAAGATGATTCCGATTTTAAAATGAAGTCAAAATTTTCAATGAATATTAAATTTGAAATAATTGAACTAGAAATTTTTTACTTGTATAATACTCGATTATATTCCAATATAACTTACCCAAATCATTCAGAAGTTGAATATGTAATTGAATAATTTATAATGTAAAATTATGCTAACAGAATTTATAAATAAATTTGAGTGGTTATAATAATTTTTTTATACTTAATAGTAATGTTAATTGAGATAAATTGAAGAATAGGATAAGGAATAAATAAGATAAACAAAATAAATTTTGTTTGGAAGGAATTAATAAATTGAAATTAAGTCAACTTAATGAAATGCCTTGAATTTAAAATCAATCATTGAATATTAATTAATTTAAATTGAAATTTTCATGGTTTAAATTAATTACTTTATTTTGTATTTCAAAATTTTTTTCTGGTTGTTTTTATTCTCCTATCTCCTTTCTTTTCGAGGATGAAAAGTTTTGAATTGGGGAGAGTGTAACGACCCGAAATTTTAAATGGTTTTATTAACGTAATTAATTGAATTTTGGTGAAATTTTAAATAATAAAATATGAAAATAGAAATTTAATATTTGGAATACATCTATTTAAACATGGCAAATGGTAAATTTTCATCAAAAATATGGAAGTTTATTTTCTTGTATAATTTTATTTAAATTCAAATCAGTTAAAATTGATGATAATAAAATATTTTCCAAACGTGAATATTTTTACATAATAAATTTCTAAATCATCTTCTGAGCGAGACATCATATTTTGTTTCTCCAAATTTGGACTGCTATTGCTTCGTTTATCTTATTTCTGACATTTTAGCAGATTTTCGATATCGATTGTCGACTTTTGATAGAATGAGCGTACCACTAATATCTATATATCGTTTTGATCGTCTCGCCATGCCGATCTCTATAGTATATTCATTTGGGTGTTTCGGTGTTCGGTACGTGGTGAAACACGTGGAAAGGTTAAACCGTAATGGTCCGTCTTTTTTTCGTTGTGATCTTTCATTTTCCATTACGTAATACGAAAATACATCATCTTTATTCTTCCCAGTAATCGATGTATGTGTCGATTCATTTTTTTTCTTTTTCTAGTCCCAATATTTGTGCCTCGTTTTGTCTCTTCCGTTGGTTCGATTGAGAAATATATATTTTTATATATAATATTTCTATTCATTTACTTAGGACCCGCTCGTATTCAAATTGTAGCTGCTTGTCCATATTTTCTTTCCTTTTCTTTTATTCTTCCAGTTCTCACTTCACTCTCAGTTTAAAAAAAACAAAGACACACATATATATAAATGGCTGCCGCATTCCATTCAACTTCCTCCACCTCAGACCGCACTCGGCCTCAACCTAACTACCCCACTCCCTCACGCAGCCCAAGTCGAGCACTTTTTTCTACAGCACCCTCTTTTGGCCACAATATCATCACCGCTACTCCTTTCCCTATGGCATGCCACCACTCACCTTCGAGCGCCTAGGCATGCAATCTTCATTTCTCCCTTCCCTCGCGCTAGCGCGGCAGCCACCGCCCACCTTTCCTCCTCCTTGGCCTTTTCTCTCCAGCCATGTGCGTTATATATATAATATATATATATATATATGGTAATTTCAAAGGTATAAAATCTTTTGTTTATATTGATTTTTAATTTGAATATATATATTTATTGCATGTGAGGTTATACTTGTTTGTAATATACCAGATCTTGCATTTATAAAGCAAGTTATACTAGTTCTGCTATATGTATATGGGTTTGTATAATTGTGTATATGAGTTGTGTGGTCTGTGTTATAAAATAAAAGTATATACATAATACATATATTTTCGCATGAAGATTATTTGCATTTATATGTAAATTCGCCCGAGTATAAAGATATAAGTTATATTATATGTAAGTATAAACTATTTTTCTATGTTCAGAGGAATATTTTGTTGTAAGTTCTATAAACCGTGTCTGCATATTTATTTCATCTGCATGTTATACATATGTTTATCTTGTTATTCATATATGTTATATAGTTTACAGATATATATATATATATATATATATTAGTTTTGTATATTCTATGTTTATAAAGTATGTTATGTATTATATAATATGTACAGGTTTGCCTATGTCTGCTTTTTGCTATATATACTATATTTATATATTGATAGTGGATTTTAAGATATATAGAGTTTAAAATAATATAATATGAATTTATGCACTATTTAGATAATATGTAGGATCGGTCTGCATATATATTTTGGGTTATAAGATGTATATGATCTGGTTATCTATATATAAGTCTGAATGATATATATATATATATATATATATATATATATATATATATATATATATTGTTCACTGCTGCATATACATGTGTAGATTATAAACTGGTTATAACATACAAATTTTAATAGTTATATATGTAGTTAGACGGGTTTAAATATAATATATTATGGTGTATACTAGTTATATAGGTGATATGTAACATGTTTTGTTTGTATACAAGTTTATAAATAGCCTGTTAAATATTTTATTTTATTGTGTTGGTTGGGCATATTGATTTGTGTATATATTTGTCTAACAATGTATATAGTATATTGTGAAAAAATATATGCATATAATATAAAATTTTGTTTGCATATATCTATATAAGTATTGTACCATAACTGGTTTGTTGTATATATAAACTTCACTGGTTATGTTTAAGGTATATATAAGTTACATCATTTTATAATATAAGTCTACAATATTTTATTATATTTCAGAGTATATATATATATTGGTTAAATAATATGTTACAATTCTAAGCTTATATAAGTTGTTGTTGTTTATGTGGTGCATATATAAAGTGGCGTGTTTTTATATCTGTGTAAGTATTTTTTTTATTTTTATATGTATGAATTTCATATATATATATTGTATATATATTTGATTTTTATATGGGTCTTAATTTAAAACTATGATCTTTGGAAACTATGTGTGTGTATATATATATATTTAAATTAATATATTTTTAAAATTTAGAATATGTTTATATATATATATATAGTTATATATATAGTGTTTATATGATTTCACTTATACCATTTATCATCATCGACCCCGTTCTTATTTGATTCGTCTATTCCTAATTATCAGTTTTGATTGTCGAACTCGTACCAATCTTGCTTTTCTTTGGGAGTCTTGCATTTCAAAGCTCGTTTTATTTTTCGAATCTCTCTAGCCTCAAAAGTGAGCAATCATTCACGGTTAACATTCTTATATCTATTAAATTTGATTTCAATTGAAACGACGATTGAAATATGCTGCTGTTACTTATTTCCATTACTAGATATATGCTATTATCTGTATCTGTTCACCAGTGACATATGTCACCATTTTCTATTATTTATATTGATGATATATGTCTTTTATATTTTTATCATATCTGTTGTCACTCTGCAAGTTCCCGTTAGTATAGAATTCACTATGGGTTGAAATGATACATACCCGAACGACCTGTAGAATAGGAGAAAATCGTTATGGATTAAAATGATAAACCCAAGAGATTTTCATTTGAATTGATTTTGGGATTGTGGGTTGAAATGATATACACCCATATATATTTAAATTACGGATTGAAATGATAAATATCTGTATCGTTTGACCATAGGATAGAAAATTTTATACATATACCGTTGGTCAATGTGTATGTATATATTTTGAAATGATTTCCAAGGTTTTGAAATTGAATTTATTTAAGAATTATACTCAAATAAGTTTGATTTCAAATTTATTAAATTTGGGATTTTAAAAATATGATTTTACTACTTGATTTTTGATTAAAAGTGATTTAAGCGAATATTTCAAATTTACATAAATTAAAATGGTATATTATGTTTTGTTTAAGTTTGAAATTTGAAGTTTTATTTAAATGTCATGTGAATGATTAAGTAAATATTTCAAATAAATAATAGTAAAGTGAATTTGATATATATATATATATATATATATATATGAAATTATCAAACCTAGTTTTGAAATGTTTCAATATTTAAAGGTTTGAAAATATTGAAATTGAAATGGTTTATTTTGTGGTTAAAAATCTATATTTAAAATCGATATAATTTGAAATGGTTTATTGAGAGACTGAAATAAATTGAAATTGATGATTTGAGATTTGATTAAATTTGAATTTTTGGAATTCGAGTTGATTTGGAATCGATTTGTGAAATTTGAGGAAACTGTTTTATTATATAAATATTTTTAAATTATATTCAAAACTATTTTATATTTTACTTTATAAATTATTTTATTATAAATTATTTTAATATAAATCATTTTTAATATAAATTATTTTAATATAAACTTTTTTAATATACTAACTATTTTTATATAAACTATTTTAACTTATAACTCTTTTATATAAACTATTTTACTTTATAAACTATTTTATTATATACACTATTTTAATATCAAAACTGTTTAAGTGGTGGAAGTTATGTTTTCAAAGTTATGAATTTTAAAGTATTATGTTTTGAAAGTGTTATAATTTCAAATGTTTGCTTTCGTAAGTGTTATAACTTTGAAAGTGCTATGATTTTGGAAATGGATATATTTGAAACGAAAATGATATCATATTTGGTTTTGAAATGGAAATGATATCGTATTGATATGGTTTTGAAATGGCAATGATATTTTGGTTTTGAAGTATAAACTATTTTGAAATGACCGCGGTGTTATAATAACGATTGGTTGTTAAAGAGACCGGGATCAGATATTGTCATACTATCTACCAATACCGAAAACCACTTTAACAACCGTGTACGTGGTGGAGATTCTAGAATGAAGTAGGGTGGTGGCGACGTTCTATTGAGGTATATACGTGGAACCGACTCCCGTGAGTTGGCATAAAGTGGCAAAAATAGGAGCGATTCTTGGGCCAAGTGAGATCATTCCTCCGATCGGGCACATTCCTTCGATATTATATTCTGACTTTGTGATTGATTTGGGGCCACCCTTGATTTTGATTTGGGAGTGTGTTCCAAGGTGGGCGATAGTAGTTGCTATGCGTTACCACCAGCCCGGATGCGTAATTGGTATATCTACCCTGGCATTACCTAGTTGTGCCGTGTCACCTGCCCTAGCGTGCCTTCTACGAGTTTGATTTGTGTCATATCTATGGAGTATCATCTGGTAGTCTCCCGATCTAGAGGTATTACAGTACTGTATTGACTATTGGCACTATAAAATGTGTTAAAGGGATATGGGTAACGCCTTAAAGCTATTCTAATAGCTTGCTTTACTATAGACATTATTGTAATAGCGTATATTACTACATATAGATAGTTTTACGGATCCTCAGAGGATGGTTATCCCAAATATCCTTTGAGTTACTTGTATTTTAGTTGATATTTCACTTGAGTTGGATTTATTGATTTAAGAATGTTAATCCTAACTCGAGTGTTTTGTATTTTGCTTTACGCTCGGGTCAGACTGAGTGATACAGCTTTTGAGACTCACCTTTGATGTTGGAGCTTCGTTTGGAGATCCATGTATATATTTTTAGCTTGTAGTTATTCAGTTGATTCCAGTGATGTATTCTAATCTTGTATTTGACTATTGTATTTGTGACTTATGTTGTATCTTATTTAACTCTGTTATATATATATATATATATATATATATATATATATATATATGTATATGTATATATAGTGGCTTCATGAACTACTATTCTTTTGTTTTCGCTGCTTATTGTCATATTACTCTGTGTCTGTGATTCTTTGATTTATTTATTTACCGTATATGCGGAGTTTTGCCAATATAAATTTAACAATCAAATATTTTGAGAAATTCAAGTTCGATGTGTGTGGATGCGAATGGTTGAAAATACCAGGATGTTACATTTGAAGTGGCTTCAACTCCGAGGTGCAAGCGATGATTATTGGTTATGATGATTATATGCATATCTTTGTGCATGTACAAGCAATAAGAAAAAAATTCATCCTTTTTATTAAAAAGATGTTTGAAATCAAAATTAATTTATTAACGAATTATAATAAAGTGGAAATTAGCCACAAGGGCCTCTTTACCATGTGCAATTAGTTTCTAGGGCACACAAACGAAATAATTACTTTTAAGGACAAAATGCAAAATAATTAGTTTCTAAGGCCTAAAAACCTATGAAATTATGTCCTTGAAAGTAATTGGACTGTTGACTTTATCCTTAAAAGTAATTATTTTGCTGACTTTGGCCTTAAAATTAATTCCTATGGATGTATGTCCTAGAAAATAATTGGACTGCAAAGTTTGTCCTTCTAATGAAATGCCCCTATAATAAAACTAAATTTTAACTAAAAATAATTTTAATTTTTTCAATAATCCTGTCGGTCGGTTATACCTTGAACCATTAAATTTGGCTCAGAGAAAACTTTTCTCTGACTCAATGGTAGAGTTGCAAAGTCCACTATTAAGACGTAATTTATTTTAAAGAGAGAATAATTTTTTCTATTTTGAGGCGTCTAAGTGTATTCATAGCACTAATGGGCTAGGTAAAATATCTTACCTAGATTCACTATTCAAGGCATGACACATCATAAGCGGGATCTTATCTTACTTAATAACCAAACCCATTTAAATAGTTCATACCTACATATATTTTAGCTTGCCTTATACTAAAATAATTTTGAAATTGTGAGTACCAAAATAAGTGTGATATATATTATTTATTATATTTAATTTAATATATTGGCTTAGGAATAACTAAATAAATTTATAGCCATTACATATTTTATTAATTAATTATAGGTTCTCTAATAATAACTAAGAATATTAATAAATTAATTAATACAACTATTACATTAATTTCATTATAATAATAATTTATAACTTTTAGAAATTATGTTAACAAATTATTTAATCAAAAATTGAGAGTTATGGTTATGTGACTCCCAGATGGGAATTCAGTCCTCGGTAATTTTTAACAACTCGAATATTAATGCCTGGATAGACTTTGCTTAAGCATAATAGCCGGCATGATTTTAGTTGATTATAGACTATCTAGCTGAAATCCATTTTCTTATCATTTAAAGTGAAATCTATAAGCAAAAAATGCCCATTTTCTCTTCACCATTACTATATCACTTAGATATCTAGAGCTCGGTCAGTGGTCAAAACTCTATTAATGTCTGTATTCAATTGCAAATTCCAACATTAAGTCTATGGTTTAATTCGATAATAATTATCAATTAACCATTTTCTTTGACTGATTTTGATTATATGTTGACTAAAAATTATGGTGATACAGGTCTTCTATTCGAAAGAGATAAATCTTCTTTTAATAGTGTGATATCCCGGAATTTCGAGGAATTTAAAACGTGATAATCTTCGTAATAAATTAATTAAAATTGATAAAATTGTTATTTTCAAATGTAAATAACCAAAATAATTAATAATTTGATAATTTTAAATATAGTTATAAATAGATTTTTAGATAGAATAATTATTTGCAAATTTAATTGGTAATGTTTTATAAATAGATTTTTAAATTAAAGTTATTATTTTCAAATTTAATTTGTGTTTGTTTAAAATCAATATATATTTGAATTGATTTTAGAATTGGATTTTCAAATTGAATTTGAATTTGAATATAGATTTAAATTTGAATTTAAATAAATATTTATCTTGGAAATTATTTTGGATATAAAATAAATAAATTAGTTTTTATTTAAAATAAGATTTGTTTTTTCTTAAAGAATAATATTTGTATAAATTTGGATAGTGTTCATTTATTTGTAAAATAAATACAAAAAGTTTATTTTAACATTTTAAAATGGATTAAAAATATTTTATTTGATTTTATTTAAATTACAATTGGTATATACTTTATTTTCTTTTAAAGATTTTATTTATATAAAATTTAGAAAACATTTATTAATTTACAAATGTAATTATTAATTAGGAAAATTAATTTAAAAAGCTTTTTAAAATCTTCTAAAATTAATATAAAATGAAATATTACAAGTTAGGTTAATGAAGCTTATAAAAACACATGTAAGTAAATTAATTATGGGTTGTGACAAGTGTTAAACATTTGGGTAAGTGTCAAATTTATTTTTGTTTTCTTTAATTCTAAAATAAATCCAAATTTACATGATATAAACATATATCTTCTTCTTCCCATTTCATTTTTTCTTCTCAATTTTTAGAAATTCAACCTTGTGAAACCATTTTTTATCAAAACCAGAAGTATACATGAATCAAATCTGAAACCCTTTTCAAATAATCACCTCCTCAAAACAACTCAAACCTGAAAATCCATTTTTCAAAACCAAAATTCACTTCTATTTCAATTCTTTTCAAATCAATGTAAGCTCAAGGTTAAAAATCTGAAGCTAAGTCTGTAACCCTTTCCTCTCAAGCCTGTAAACATTCAAAAGCCAAAGCCTGTAGCAAGATGTATTTTCAAAACAATCAACCCTATAACCTTTTCAATATCAAACTGTAACCTTCTCAAGTAAGCAAATCTGAAAGCAAATAAATGATCAATGTTCAATTAAGAACAACAGTAGCTTCAATTCAGTTTTGTATCATCTCAGCAAATAAGTTTTAGCATAGCAGCAATGCAAGTTTCAAGTGTTCAAAGTTTTTCAAATTTTTAGGTAAAAAACTAACCAGGCTTCAACAATTCAAGCTTCCAGTCTCTGCTTTTAAAAAAAATCCGGTGAGTAAACACTTTTTAAATTTAAAAAGCAAGGGTTATGGTCGTTAACTCTGAGGGTGATTCCAAAATGAGTGTAGCGAGATAATGCCTTCGGTTTCGTTCGAACCCGGAACGAACTTGTATGGATTGAATGCTTTTAGAACATCGTCATGTGGACGATGAGCATTCTAAGATAGATGTGTTCTATAAAGGTAATCGCGGCCTCAAGACTCATCAACGGGGAAAGGATGAAATAGGGGAGGTGCAGCAAGGCTAAGTGAGTCGCGCTCAAGTAGGATGAGATTTACCCTTGCCTAGATGTCCCTTTTATTCGGCTGTGTGGGTAGTTGGTCTGCAGCCAACTGCGGGGTTGTCTTGTTCGAGACTGTTCAGTAAGGAATGGTTCCGGCCTTGTGTTGCAGGGGATTTAGGGTGGATCCTCGGTATGTTGATCTTGGCCACGTACTGTGACGGGCGGTACCCCAGTAGCCCTACCATTAATGGAAACCCATTCTTCATATGTGCCCTTACGGTTTTGATTGTATTACCCACTTTTGTGGCTAGTATGCTGGAATTTAATCGTGTAACAATTTCATATATTTCTTATTTATTTGAAAACCCTAGACCCTATTATAATATCACTTGATTTCCTATCAAATTTTGGTTAGCGTAAATTAAAAACTTACCCGTGTTTATGTGTAGGAATTCTTACGTGATACCTTTTGTTTTCAAAGGTTTTCAAAAGTTAAGCAACTTTAAACCGTTTACTCACGACAAACCCATGTCTAACCCGGAGTTTATTTCTTTTTTTCTTAAACTCTTGGGTACTCAAATTTTTACGAGTAGTCAAGGAATTCAGGTTAGCTTTGACGAATATTGGATACCATGGAGCAAGAGTCCAGACGTAGTTATATCTATATCTGCTGTGTTGAAGTCTTTGTCTGTTGTATTGGAATGTAATGGATTAGACAGATCTTTATAACTGTCTAATGTAAAATGTTGTTGTAATCTATGTAACTCTGATGTATTGACTATGTAATATTTATGTGATATATTATATTTTGTTCCGGTCTGCTGTGAGATTCTGATTTTGTTGAGTTCTTTCTTTTTTCTATTCTATTTCTACCTCTTCCTTATTGATGATGCGTCTTTTTGTGGAATGGAAGGCGGGTCGTCACAGTTGGTATCAGAGGATAGGTTGAGATAATACATAGGCTCTGGAGTGGTGTCTATCTTGAGAGCGTGTGTTTGTAATTTTTATATAATTATATATCTATATAAATTTGTTGGGTATCTGTTCGGATTTTCAATATGAGTTCTAGAGAAGTTTCATCTTTCTCTTTATTTGGTTCACCGTCCTATCCTTAGGCGGAGCAACCGAGTTAGATAAGATCTGTAGAGACTTTCTTATCTTCCCCATAGTTTTCTTGTGACCCATTTGTATTGGATCTCGAAGGGTTTGATCTTATTGTGGATTTCAATTGGATGGATAGTATAAGGATTGTTTCTTTGGCGGATGAGTTGGGAAGAATCGCAAAAGTGACTTTCGATGACTCCGGAGTTCATTTGAGTGATCTTCTGCATTGGAGTCAAGGCATCTCCAGAAGGCGTAGAGTCCATCAGGGAGGTTAGAGATTGTCCGGATGATTCCAAGGAAGTGAATTTTGCCCTCATTAAGAGATAGAGTTTTAGATCGTCTTAATTCCGAAAGCAGTGCCTGTTGTTCATCCTAGTATAAGGATGGCGCTGAAGGAGAGAGAAGAGTTGAAGAAGCAGATCCAAGATTTCTTTGAGGATGCATTTTGTTTCTAGTGGAGGTATTTCTGTAGATCCAGCCAAGGTAGCTACTATTCAGGAGTGAAGTAACCGCAGTTTTTCTGGATTGGCAGAGTTCTACAAGAAGTTTATCGGGTCTATTTTTAAGATTTCTTCGCGCTCAACCGAGTGACTCGAGAAGGAGCTAAGTTAAGTGGACCCGACTGTGAAGAGGCTTTCTTGGATTTGAAGGCAAGGCTGTCCAGTGTGCCTATTCTAGCTATTTCATATGGCAAGAGTAAGTTGGAGGTCTTCACGAACGTTTGTGTGTGCCAAAAGTGGATGGATTGAGTCATGGATGGGCAGTATTCTAGTTTTGAGATTGATGGTCAAGGAACATTGAGATCATCGAAAGGATTTAGGTTTCGAGTTTCAAAGATTTGAGGCAAGGAGTTCTTTCAGAAAGTCTTATGGTGGCCGAGCTTGAAGAGGGATGTTGCTACTTTCGTCATTGGATGTGCGATCTGTCAGCACGTGGAGGTGATCAGCAGAAGACCGCAAGTTTGTTGCAGCTTTTGAAGTTCCAAAGTGGAAGTGGGAAATGATTATTTGGATTTCATCGACGGTTTGCCAAGGACCAAAGAGGGAAATGGAGGAATATGGGTGATTATAGACCGGTTAACCTAGAACGCCCATTTATTTCCAGTCAAGGCAATCCGTACTGCAGCATCTTTGGCTGAGCTTTTCATGAAGGAGTTTGTCCGACTGCTTGGTGTTTCAGTCAGCATTGTTAGCAACCGTGATCCTATCTTCTCCAGCAGATTTTGGGAGGCTTTGCTATCAGCTTTGGATTCGAGTTTGAGTTTGAGTTCAGCCTATCATTCCTAGATCGACGGTCAGACGGAAAGGCTGAATAAAATTTTTGAGGTTGTGCTGAGAGCTGTGTTTTGGATTTGATGGATTTTGGGAGGACCATCTGTACTGAACAGAATTCTCGTATAGTTAGCAGGCGAGTATCTAGATGGCACCCTATGAAGTTTTGTAGGAAGACCTTGTAGATTCCCATTCTGTTGGGTAGAGTCGAGAGATCGTCTGGTTCCTAGTCTAGTTTGATCCGTGAGGCATCTACGGAGATGGAGCTTATCTAGTAGAGTTTGAGAGCAACGCAGGATCGTCAGAAGAATTTGTGGACTAGAGACAAGGACAATTGGAATTTGAGATTGGAGATTTAATCTTTGTCAAAGTTTCCTGATTTTAAAGGAGTTATCAGTTTTGGTAAGACGGGAAAATTTGTTCCAAGATGTATTGGTCTGTTCTGAGTGCTTGAAGAGACTAGTGTTGTGGTCTACAGGATTGAATTGCCAGTTTGGATGACTGGAACTCGTTTTGTTTTTAACGTATCTCATCTGAGGAAGTACGTGAACGATTCATCTTAGTTGAGATCTGCAGTTCAGTAGGATCTGGTAGTTGAGATGGTTTGTAGTGTGGTCTGATATTTGGTTCAGTTTTATGGATCAGAGTAAGAGGAAGCCCTGGATCATAGTGGTTTATTCATGTTGAGGTTCTGTGGAGCTAGGATTTCTGTAACGACCCACCTTTTTAGACAGTTTAAACTGACGATCAAATACACATGCCGATTCCAAACCATTCAAAAGGGCAGATGGTTATTGGGGTAAATAAAAAAAGAAAAGAAAGAGAAAAAAAGGAAATGAAACAACACAGAATCTCGCAGCGGAACGATAAAATATAATAGTCAAATAAACAGTTCATGAAGCTGTTTACAATACTTTGATCATTATTTATACAACCTTTATCAGAGTTATACATATACAACAGAACAAATAAAATAATGCAGCAGACAACATAATGCAAAGATAATAAGAGTAATAGTATACCAAATCTTCGTCTTCGTCCTCCAGAATAGATCTTCAATAAGCTGAAAAACTCAGGTCTGACCCGAGCGTAATGAAAAGAAAAAACACTCGAGTCAGGACTAAAATATCCTTGTGAAAGTTAAATCAATCGTAAATAAATACGAGTGTAACGGCGTTAGAGATGTTTACGGGGTTTGACATCTCATATCCAGTGTCAACGTGCGTGCAATAACTCAAGAGATGTTACGGGATTTTCCATCTCTCAAGGATCCGTTAAACTATCTACTATGTAGTACAATACGCTATTATAATATGTCTACAGTAAAGTAAAAGTATTAAAATAGCGTTAAGGCATTACCATAATTCCCATTAACACATTTTTATAATGCCATAGTCTATACAGCACCGTAAACCCCACCGTAAACTGGTGGTTATCAGAGGGTACTCCATAGGTATAACACAAAACAAAACGTAGTGGTCGCGAATAGGATAATCAGTATGACAAGGTACATGAGGCGATACCAACTAGGATACTAGTAGTTGCGTGATCCGGACTGATGTTGAGCATAGCCAGCAGCTACCCCAACACCGCGAAACAACACTCCAAATCAAGGGGTGCACCCAAATCGAATCACAAATGTAATAGATATGGTATCGAAGAAGTGTGTCTGCTAGAGATGGCGAACCTCAATAGCCCGGCGCGGCTCCTGTTTTAGTCATGTCAGGGGTCATCCAATATCGTTCTTTTTCTTCAGTCAACGCGTTCACCAAACCATCCACTTCATTCTGGATCAACACTCCACGTATAATAGTTATTAAAGTGGTTTTCGGTATCGACGGAGAGTATGTCCATATCCGATGCCGGTCTCTTTAATAACTACGTATTATTACACCGGTGGCTCTTTTACATTTCAAATCGATTCATAGTTGATATCAAATATCATATTCGCTTCAAAATCAAGTCCATTTCAAATATCATCGTATCTATTCAAAATGTAAGGTTCCGTTTCAAAAAAACATTTTTCGCCTCAATATCTCATTTCGATTTCCAAATCATTTCGAATTTCAATTTAGGTTGCAACTTCATTTAACCCAATTCGTATTTACATTCGAGATTTAAACATAAACATTTCACCTTATTGACCAGCTTGAATTTTTAGAAAATAGTTTTATGTAGTTTAAAAGTAGTTTTAAATAATTAAAATAGTTAAATA
Organism: Allium cepa; assembly: GCA_030765085.1. NCBI lineage: Eukaryota > Viridiplantae > Streptophyta > Magnoliopsida > Asparagales > Amaryllidaceae > Allium > Allium cepa. The sequence goes on along the minus strand of CM060934.1, from coordinate 602,184,316 downwards.
CTTAAAATCTTAAAATGGATTTTAAAATAGATTAATTAGTTTAAAATAATTTAAATTGGGTTAAGTAGATTTAAAATAGATTAAAATAGTTCAAGTATTCAAAAATCGTTTATATCACAGAGTAATTTGGAAAACAAAATATAACAGCTTCACAACCAGTCCATTTCAATTATAACTTTCCAATTCAAATCAATTTCAATTTCCATTCTACCGATTCAATTTCGATTTCAATTCAAATCAATGTCAACTTTGACTTCAAATTAATTCAATTTTACATTCACCTTCAATTAATTCAATTTCAATTTATATCGATTTGGAGCTTGATTTTCAAAATATCAATTTATAACACTTAACAAAATTATTCTTCAATATTCAAATTTAAATCCAAATTTCAAATATGATTCAATTTCAAGCTCAATTTCAAAATATCATTTTTATGTCACTTTTACTTAGTAATACTCAAAGCTCGAAATAATGATCAATCTTTAAAACAAATAAATTTTCGAAATTCAATCATATCCCGATTTTTAATCTCAAAGTCTCAACTTAAATTATTTAACAATTTCCTTTAACCAAAATTTATTTCAACATTCCAAACTCAATTTTCCGATAAATTCAATTTCTATAAATTGATTTCTATTTATAACTTTGAAATCAAAACATTTAAATAAATTTCAAATCGACGATTTTAAAAATTATTAATTTAGCCAATCCGGTGTCCGTATATAATTTTCTATCCTATGGCCAAGTGATCAGTTATTTCAATTAAATGTCAGGAATGAATATATATCACTTAAATCAAATCACAGTGTCATATGTATGCATAACAGGATATATATAAGCAAATAAACATCCAAACATTTAAATATCAACCAATAGCATCCATCGAAATACATCATCCAATAGACAATACAATTCACGGCAATTTCATAGTTATCAATATCAGGTAATTTAATCGCAATTCAATTTTTAATTTCAATTTGACTGTCAATTAAACTTTCAACGGTGAATTCAAATGACAATTAAATTTTATCAAACAACGACAAATAAAATTCATAACACCTCATATTGTCAAATTTAACTAGCATAAAGATATTCAGTACGTTGTGAGCGTTATAAAACACTCACATTGATTTCAATGTAGTTCCAGCGTTTTATTTCGAATAAAATTAAACGCGCGTTTAATTTTACCGAAATTCAAACTAGCTCCAAACGATTCCAATCTAGCTCCATTGCGTAGTGCTCATCAACACGGTTCCAACGCACTTCGTCTCATCAGTTTTCGACCTCGTAGCAAAAAGTTATTGCATTTTAAAGTTTACACAGATTTTAAAATAAATTAATTTACATTCTTTTAATTTTATAACCTAAATCCATCATCTGCCGTTGATTCTCCCAGAGCTAATCCAGGCCATGACTTTTGTTTCTTCATCACGTTCCTTCCCTCCAGTAAAACGCACGCCTCTAACCCATTACTTGCCGTTCGAAGTTGCAAATCGCACCACCCTACGTTCGTCGAAATTCCATCACTTCACCACCATCAGAACGACCATCACCAGAGCCACCCACGGCCAGAACCGCTTGGAGCTCGATCAACTCCACCACCCTAAGAATGCGTGCGAACTTCGTCCATTCTAACGAGGATTGCCGACGATCCGTGGCTCTGATTCTGATCATAGCCGTTGGATGTGGAGTACTCGATGCGCTCTACAACTTTCTAGTTGAACGTTTCTTGTATTTATCATCGGATTTGAAGAAAATGAGGGAGGAAGGAGATTGATTTCTGGCCATTGGAGTATAAATGGCGGCTAGGGTTTCTTTGGTTAGGGTTTGAGTGTAAATGAGAATGTAGAGGTCCTTATATAGAATTTCGCAAAACACTATTCACCGAAAATTTTCCGAACTCCAAACGAAGCGTGCCGGCAGGCGTTTCTAAGGTTTACCCTGCGTTCCGAACACAATGGAACGTGTTTCGGAAGCTAATTCGATCATATGTGGGAGTTACGGAATTAAACGATCAAATTTAAATTAAATCGATTAAACCGTTTTCTATGCGTTTTGGCTTGCCTCGGACAAACGATAAATCCGATTGATATGAAATTTGAAATCATACAATAATATCATGTTACGGATCCGATAAAACTGGTTTCGTCGAAATCCGAGACTGTTTGAAAAATGACTATTTGAACTCGTCAATTAAATATTAAAATATTCAATTTTCACAAATTTACTTTTAATTAGATTTTAAAAGTTCTACAACATCATTCTAACTTTAATATGATAAAATAAAATTTTACAAATAATTTTTAATCATATTAAACCCGTTATTCAATTATTCAATAAATTCCAAATATTAAATTTAAACAATTTTGATTATCCAACAGTTCATTATACTTTGAAATATTTACAATTGAACTTATAAGATTCAACTTTTAAAACCAATTCACATCTTAGAACACTATTTCCATTTTACAGTTATTCAATTATTCAATAAGTTTTAAATATTTACTTTAAACAATTTACCTGTTCAATATTCAATTATTTGATTTTAAATAGATTTTACTTATCAATCAATTACTCTATTATGCCCAATGAATTCAACATTTATTATCCTATCCAACTATTGACTTCAAAGGCATTCACTAAGTAGCATTTATTTTCCAATAATTATTACTATTCAAATCTTCGAAACCAATCTATTAAATTTGTATTTCTACCTAAATAATTCACAATTCTTATTCACTTATTTACATTTGTTTTTCCCTTATATTTCCTTGTAACCAAGTTATAGCATTTGAGTTAATTCAATTAGATTGGAACTCCATTCAATCTATAAATAATTACTTGGATAATTATTGTCGCGATTCATTCCAGTTATTATTATTCCAAATGAATTACAATTTTTTTTCTAACATTAAATCACGAAATCTTATTAAATTAGCTATTTTAATTATCGAAAATTTACGGGTCGTTACAATTTCAGAGTTTGTCTTGAGAAACTTTGAATAGTTTAAGAAGGCTTTATCCGGATCTGTGTCCGGATAGCTAAGTTGTTTGTTTGAATGAATTGTGTGTTTGAGTGAATGGGTTGTTTGATTGATAATGTATAGCTGATATGGATGCTTGTATTGTTGAAATGAAATAAAAGTTTTTGGATTATCTTTGTTTTAAATTTCGAGGACGAAATTTTTTAAAGGGGGGAATGTGATATCCCAAAATTTCGAGGAATTTAAATGTGATAATCTTCTTAATAAATTAATTAAAATTGATAAAATTGTTATTTTCAAATATAAATAACCAAAATAATTAATAATATGACAATTTTAAATATAGTTATAAATAGATTTTTAGATAGAATAATTATTTGCTAATTTAATTGGTAATGTTTTATAAATAGATTTCAAAATAGATTTTGTTTGTTTTAATTAATATATATTTGAATTTATTTTATAATTGGATTTTCAAATTGAATTTGAATATAGATTTAAATTTGAATTTAAATGAATATATATCTTGGAAATTATTTTGGATATAAAAATATATGAATGAGTTTTTATTTAAAATAAGATTTGTTTTTCCTTAAAGAATATTATTTGTATAAATTTGGATAGTGTTTATTTAATTGTAAAATAAATACAAAAAGTTTATTTTAACATTTTAAAATGGATTAAAAATATTCTATTTGATTTTATTTAAATTATAATTGGTTTATACTTTATTTTATTTTAAAGATTTTATTTATATAAAGTTTAAAAAACATTTATTAATTTACAAATGTAATTATTAATTAGGAAAATAAATTTAAAAAGCTTTTTAAAATCTTTTAAAATTAATATAAAATGAAATATTACAAGTGTTAGGTTAATGAAGCTTATAAAAACACATGTAAGTAAATTAATTATGGGTTGTGACAAGAGTTAAACATTTGGGCAAGTGTCAAATTTATTTTTGTTTTCTTTAATTCTAAAGTAAATCCAAATTTGCACGATATAAACATATATCTTCTTCTTTCCATTTCTTTTTATCTTCTTAATTTTTAGAAATTCAACCTTGTGAAACCATTTTTTGTCATAAGCAGAAAGTATACATGAATCAAATCTGAAACCCTTTTCAAATAATCACCTCCTTAAAACAACTCAAACCTGAAAATCCATTTTTCAAAACCAAAATCCACTTCTATTTCAATTCTTTTCAAATCAATGTAAGCTCAAGGTTAAAAATCTGAAGCTAAGTCTATAACCCTTTCCTCTCAATCCTGTAAACATTCAAAAGCCAAAGCCTGTAGCAAGATGTATTTTCAAAACAATCAACCCTGTAACCTTTTCAATATCAAACTTTAACCTTCTCAAGCAAGCAAATATGGAAGCAAATAAATGATCAAAGTTCAATCAAGAACAACAGTAGCTTCAATTCAGTTTTATATCATCTCAGCAAATAAGTTTCAGCATAGCAGCAATGCAAGTTTCAAGTGTTCAAAAATTTTCAAATTTTCTAGTTAAAAACTAACCAGGCTTCAACAATTCAAGCTTCCAGTCGCGGCTTTTAAAAAAAATCTGGTGAGAAAACACTTTTTAAATTTAAAAAGCTAAGTAAATTTTAGTCTATTGCTTGTGAAAATATCTGAGATGAAAGATGCTTTGTTTATATATTAATGATATTTTTGTATTTATGAGTATTGTAAGTATGCATGCCTGTGTATATAATTATATCTTTTCTTGGTTCAGGAATTAGAAAAGTTTGATCAAAAATCCTAAATCTAATTATATGATTCTTGTTAGGTTTAGAGATTCAAAAATAATATGTTTGTTTAGTTATAAATTAAGATTTAAAATTTATTCCTAGCAAAATAAGTATGAAATACTTCTGGAATTAAGATAGTTCAGATGAAAATGGAAATGCATGATTAAATCTAGTGTTAAATTAAGTTGATTCAAGTTTATATCTTGAATTGTCTAAGTAAAACATGATTTTTAATAAAGAAAATCAAAATTTTAAATACCGTATTGGGTAAGTAATTCTAAGTTGACTGGAAGTGGGTTTTGAGGCAATTCCTGATAATATACTGTTGCTGGGTGGTCGGGACTTCGTTTGGAAGTAGAGGGATGTACGGTGAGGCTAGGACAAATAGTTGGAGGCTGTAAAGATCGTCGTGGCGTCGACGACGAAGGGATTAGGTTTCTAACCCTAGTTTTGATCGAGCTAGAGGATAGGGTTTCTTCTTTCTCTCTGGGGCATCGAGTTTGATGGAACTTTGGGGATGGGTTCACAGAGCGTCAGAGATGTCGTGGCCGAAAGTACAGCAACTACGATGGTCAGAGGCGAGAATTCGAGGCAATTTCTGATGAGGATTTGGGATTCCAGTTCCAACTGCCTAGCTCGATTTTGAATTGAGGCTTGTGTATGTGTTTGGAGGATCGGGAATTGATGACTAGGTGATGGACGTGGTGTTGGAGGCTACGGCAGTGGTCATCATCGACGTTGCTAGCTGTGTAGGTGCACGGGGGAGGATGGATGTCTGATGTTTTGGTGTAAGATTTTACTCGATACATTGCTCAAGTATTTGGGCAGAAGACTCGAGTTTGAACTCGAGTAAAATTTTGGTGTTATAGAGCTACAGGTTTATAAACTTTAAAATTTAATCTAAGTTTTTAAATCGAGTAGAAAAGGGATTTTACTCGAGGTTAAACCCGAGTTGTCTTCGGTTATGACCCGAAGCGGAGATGATAAACAGATTTAAAAATGTTTTAAAATCAAAATTGTTTTTTTGAAATTTAAATTTAAATCTAGTATAAAACATTCTTAGTTAAACTTACTCTTTATAATTGTTTTAAATATTAATCAAGGAGTTTTGAAAATTTGATTGATTTAAATTTTGTGAAATTTTAAGTGATTCTAAAACATCAATTTAAAATAATTGTTAAAGATTTTTAGAAAAGTAAGTTTAAAATACAAATTGAATTAGTTTTGAAAACCTCTACTTAATAACATTTAATTTATTTTGAGGAAGTTAAGTTTTGTTAACTTTAAATTATCAAGTTAAATGGCTATCTTATTTCAAATCTTAATTAAAGGATTTAATTAATTTTAGTTAATTATAATGTTAAAATGTTTTAAAATGTTAATGGTAATTAAGGTCTTTATAAGGTAATGTTTTATCTTAAGAATATTAAGGATATAATGTCTTGAGATTAATTAAGTTAATTAGGAAATTAAGTGTAATTAATTAATTTGGTTAATTAATTATAAAGGATTAATTAAGTGATTAATTAAGAGTAATTAATTAATTTAATTAATAACTATTTAAGGTTTATAAATCAATTAATTGAAGGTTAATTAATTGCAATTAAGGATTATTAATTAAAGATTGTTAATTAATGATTAGAGATTAATTAATTGAGTAAATAAGTAACTAAGAATAAATTAATCAAGTAATTAAGATTAACTAATTTAGTAATTAGAGAGTTGTTAATTAAGTAATTAGAGGTTACTTAATTAATAATTAAGATTTACTTAATTTGTAATTAAATTTTATTAATTAATAATTAGATTTTATTAATTAATACTTAAAGAATGATTAATCAAAGGTAATTAAAGATTAATCAAAGGTAATTAAAGATTAATCAATTGTTAATAAGGGTTGATTAACTGTTTAATCAACTAAGTGATTAAGGATTAACTAATTTGTAATTAAGGTTATTAATTAATAATTAAGTTTACTAATTAATAATTAAGAGATAATTAATTAGTTAATTAATGATTAATTAATTAATTGTAAAAGTAATTATGGATTAATTAATTTGCATTAAGAGGTATTGATTATTAATTAAGGTTATTAATCAATAGTTAATGGATAATTAATCAGTTAATTAAAGGTTAATTAATTGATTATAAAAGTAACTAAGGATTGATTACTTTGTATTGAAGGAAATTAATTAATAATTAAGGTTCATTAATTGATAATTAAAAGATAATTAATCTGTGATAGAGATTAATTTATTGATTGATAAGATAATCAAGGAGTGATTAATTAATTAAAAGTTTGTAATTAATTAATGATTGGTTGAGCAGGATTAGGAGATTAATTCTTAAGTAATTAATTTAATTTAAATTTATTAAATTAACTATGATATGGATTAATAATTCTTGTTTATGGATGATTGTTTGTGTAGAATATCTGAATTGGATGATATGTATTGGATGATATCTATTGGATTATATCTATTGGATGATATGCTGTGATATTCTGTGATGTGATATTAGATATATCAATGATAATTGTGTGATATTTATCTATGTTAAATGCTGATTGAATTCAATATATTGAATTGAATTGAGTTGAACTGTTTAATCCTTTAAACAACTTGGCCTTTAAGATACGTTTGGATTTCGATGAGACTGCGATCGGGTATCAAATTTGATTATCCGAAAATCACATCGATCCAAGTTAAACGTTAGGTCCTGACATATCAAAGTGAAGATTGAGATGGAGATTTTAGAGTGCAAGGGTTATTGTCGTTTTCGTTAACTCTGACGGTGATTCCAAAATGAGTGTAACGAGATAATGCCTTCGGTTTCGTTCAAATCCGAAACGAACTTATATGGATTGAATGCTTTAAGAACATCGTTAGGTGGACGATGAACATTCTAAATAGATGTGTTCTATAAAGGTAATCGCAGCCTCAAGCCTCATCAACCGAGAATGGCTAAAACTGGGGAGGTGCAGCAAGGCTAAGTGGGTCGCGCTCAAGTAGGACGAGATTTACCCCTGTTTAGATGTCCCTTTTATTTGGCTGTGTAGGCAGTTGGTCTGCAGCCAACAGCGGGGTTGACTTGTTCTAGACTGTTCAGTAAGGAATGGTTCCAGCCTTGTGTTGCAGGGGATTAGGGTGGATCCTCGGTACGTTGATCTAGGCCACGTACTGTGATGGACGGTACCCCAGTAGCCCTGCCATTGATGGAAACCCATTCTTCCTACGTGCCGTTATGGTTTTGATTGTATCACCCACTTTTGTGGCTAGTATGCTGGAATTTAATCATGTAACAATTTCAGGTATTTCTTATTTATTTGAAAACCCTAGACCCTATTATAATATCACTGGATTTCCTATCAAATGTTTTGGTTAGCGTAAGGTAAGAACTTACCTATGTTTATTTGTGGGAAGTCTTACGTGATACCTTTTGTTTTCAATGGTTTTCAAAAGTTAAGCAACTTTAAACCGTTTACTCACACCAGACCCATGTCTGATTAGGAGTTTATTTCTGTTTTTTTTAACTCTTGGGTACTCAAATTTTTACGAGTAGTCAAGGGATTCAGGTTAGCTTTGACGAATATTGGATAACATGGAGCAAGAGTCCAGACATAGCTATATCTACATTTCTGTTGTGTTGAAGTCTTTGTCTGTTGTATTGGAATGTAATGGATTAGACAGATCTTTATAACTATCTAATGTAAAATGTTGTTGTAATCTGTGTAACTCTGATGTATTGACTATGTAATATTTATGTGATATGTTACATTTTGTCCGTTCTGCTGTGAGATTCTGATTTTGTTGAGTTCTTTCTTCTTTCTATTCTATTTCTACCTCTTTCTTTCTTATTGATGATGCGTCTTTCTGTGGAATGGAAGGCGGGTCGTCACAAATAGCGTTCCACGTCAAATGGTTCAACTCATACCCAACTATGGCCTTAACAAGATTCTTGTTGTTGCATGATTGACCATAATCATAGTATAGTTTAGGCATTTAAAATTCATGGTATTCTCAAGTCAAAAGACAACTACATGTTGCCACATAAGATCTACTATTTGACTTTTAACCTACAAAAGATTCTCATTTAGTCATTCTATAATTAGTCTAAACAACTACAAGTATGTAGTTCTTTGGTGTCCCCAATGGTCATGGGTAATTCACCGACCATCATATGGAGATGTTTACATACACTAGTCTTAGTGGATATATCGATATCTCCTTCTCGATACATCTTGACTATAATGATTTAAGGTAAGTATTTATTTTTTTGATTCAATACTCTAGGTTACGGGTTCGTAATTGTAGTCGATTGAATGTTTCTCCTAATGATTATCTACTTGTATATATTCGATGCATTAAAAATTAATCATATCTTAGTATAACAATGTATATGATAGAAAACAAAAACATAAGCTTACTTTATTTCGAACAAGATCCATTGGAAGAGTTAAGTTATATAATCAAATTACATAACCTCATCTATGGCAAACCCTTAACTCTATCATTTATGGTCATCCAAAATGTGGGGTAATTGGTCATCAAAATATGATGCATCCTACTATCGACAATATGATTTCACATGCTATCAAAGAAATGGTTTTATGGCTGTCGAAATGTGATTTCACATGCTATTGAAATTATATTATATCATTATCAAAAACGTAAACAATTTCTATTAGAAGCATAAATAATATAGTATCAAAAATATGGAATACTTTTTAATGGAAGTTTGAAAAGTTTTCTATTGAAAACTTAACTTTAAGCTAATGAAAACGTGAAATACTTGTTATCAATAATGTTGTTTTCTAGTTATCAGAAATATCGAGTTGTAGCAAGCTAAACTATTTATATATAACTATCTAAACATATATTCAATGGCTCTAAATCCATGTTTCAATAGAAAGTTTCTCATACTCTCAATATTTGAGCATTTCATATTTTTGATAGCAAGTATTTCATGCTTTTGATGGCTACAACATTATGTTTTTGATTGCTATATCACTATGTTTTCATATTAACATGTTTTCGGTAACAACTTATGTTTTCGGTAGTTATATTATTCATATTTTTGGTAGCTAAAACCTCATATTTCTAATAGCTATCATGACATATTTTTGGTACTTAACTACGATATAATTGATAACTATAACATCATGTTTTTGATAGACATGACATCATATTTTCAATAACCCCAAAAGTGATATTTCCAATAGTTATAACAAAATCTTTTCTATAACGAGGAATGATATTTTTGATAACCATGAATTATTTTTCTCTATATCAAGTGGATCGACATATCCAATAAATACTTAATATAAAGCCATAGGTGGCTATAGGATCTATCAGAACAAAATACAACAACTCAAATGCAAAACACATCATAGAACAATAGATAATTTTATATATACGCACACATATACAGATACATCACAAAGTATACAAAATTATATATCACATGTGTGGTATGATGACCATAATACAAATGCGAGTCAAAAGAATATACATGTCGGAGTAGCAACAAAAAAAACTGCACAAAAACTACAATAAAAAGAGCCAGCAGAAAAGTCCATGCAGAAGCAAAATAGGCTAAGTCCAAATGGTACCTAACCTGAAACACCTCGATCTGAAACCAAGCTATGACGCCCCATATTTTCGATATCTATATCACTGTGGTTCTCACAACGTTAAAGCTACTTTTAGATAGCTTGAGATATGGTGTTTTTGATAGCACATATTGTAGTTACTCCTATGCGAGAAAAATATAAATAGAATGTATTTGACAAGTAAAATACAACAATGAATGAATTAAATGTGATGTGAACAACTCATTCACAATTTGACAAATAAGTTAGAGGCTGGTCTAGCATATGACAAATATGAAGTTGTTCAGATGGCATGATTATACTCATTAAAATATGTGAAAAGAATTATTAAAACATATTCGACGAATATTTATACTCACTAAAATCATAAACCACTTGTTAGGGTGACTTAGATATTAAATAACAAATGGATTTTACGTAAGTAATGGATATAGTGGGTATGACTCTTTTATGAGTAGATTTGCACTCAAGAGATTAGATGTGCTCAAAATAAAGGGGATACATCAACCTATTATAAATGAACAATAGAGATAAACCATAAGGGTTGGGATTAGGAGGAGTTAATAGACTTTAGAGGATATTTTCACTATAATGTAGTAGTTAGGTTTCTTTAATCTCCCAAGAAGGTAGTTGGACCTTGGCTATTAGAGCCCCAAGATGAGTTAGCATTCATTATCACCATTTCATAAACTAGACAAGTCAATAAGAATGAATGAAAGCTATATATCTATGTGTGTGTGAGAGAGAGATGGTATTTGTATGTTGGCTACTTAGAGCTTAGGGAACGTGTTAACATTCATCGTTATTATTATATAAAATGGAAGAGTTAATGAAAATAGGAAAAGACAAATATCAATGCTTGACGATATGAGATGTTTATATTAGTATTTATTAGCTTAAACACTTAAGAATCAAAGTAAGTGAAAGACAAAATGGTAGCTAGACCTAATCACTTAAAAATGAAAGTAAGTTTAAAACAAAATGATAGTTGGACTTAAACACTTAAGACTGGAAGTAAGTGTTAGATAAGGTAATGAGGATAATGAAGAATAGTTGACTATTTCTTTAACATGTGAATAGTTAACCTTGCATAATAAATTGTTGAAATTGAAGAGATATATGTATAGTATATTATTGAAAATACTAAGCGAGGGGAAACCCATTCTACTCTACGACATGGTTATACTAGTTTTCGATATTTGAAGAATAAAGTACTATTCACACAAAGTCTTTTATTTGAATTATGTTGTTTATATTGTTTTCCCCATAAACCCATAAACACTCATTGAGTTAGTTGAGTCTATGATTTAATATAGGTTTTGCCTATGGATATGCGAATAAAGCTTCCAAAGATAGTGCCTGAGACCTATATTGTCAATTTTGTATTTAGTTGCCTGTTTTATAATGCTGGAATTTAACACTGGTTAGAGATGATCTTGTAAAACATGTCGATATCCTCATATACCATACATGTTTAACATTCATGATATTATAGTTACCCCTAAAAATGATGTAAAAACAAGGATGTAATGAAAAATATTGTTAGTTTCTCCATTTACTTATGAATTAAAACACCAGTCCTATTTTGTCACTTGAAATAATTTTGCTGATAACTACGGCATCATTGATGTTGATTTTCAGGTCCCAACTAGGGGATTTTACCATTTTTGTAAACCTAATCAAAATAAATTAGAACATATTGAATAATGTTTCTAGGTTTCCATTTAAAGAGCGAAACCTATCCTAAAGCTCTATAAGAGAATCTTGAGTAGCATCAGTAGAAACATTGGCAGTAGAAATAAGTGTCGTCCATATACAATTGGAACTAAGGGCGTCAATGAGACGAACTTTCAAAGTGCAATGATGATAGTTATTAGAAAAGGGAGGAAATAAACTGGGAAATCTAGGGCTAAAGAGGTAGCAAACAACCAGATGGAAATTGTAGAGGATGTGTGATTTTGAGGCTACAATGGCAAAATGGTTGTAATTATCGATAATTTACAAGAATCCATAGCCATACAGATGTATCGACCGATAGTAAAGGATAAAGAGGTAGTGGATGATAGAGTTAGAGGTACTGTCTAGGAGTGATTATGTAATTTGTTATATATATCTAACTCGATGACCAATCTTGTTTATAATAAATATGTTTGATTTTTATAATATCTATTATATTGTGATATAATTAATCAAGTGATTAATTTAAAGTACATTAAATAGAAAATCCTTAAATGATATGTTATGTTATAGTAATTAAAATTTATTATAATCATGAGAAATTTATCGCATTAAAATGATATATTATTTTAATTATTTCTAGTCAAGATGTTTCAAGATAGGATATCAATACATACATTGAGATAGAGTACATAACGCTCTCCAAATGCTAGATAGTTTATTTCTCATGGCTGTTGGGGGCACCAAAGGGTTACGTACTGATATTTATTGGATAATTATGTAATAACTCACTCCAGAATTTTTTCTGTTGGTTAATATAACCAAGGTCATATATAGGATCTCTACGTGACGACATTACAAAGTTTCCTTGACTTGAGAAAGTTGGAACCAGGCTAGCCCACAGTGTAGTTAAAGGGTAAATTTCAAAAAATTCCTTTTGGGTCTTTCTTGGGCCTATTTTATCTAAATTCGTCTAGAATTTTTCTAAATTTTATTCTAAATAAATAGTTCGTCTTATCATAATTATTTAATGTTAGTTTGATTTAATTTTAAATTGTTTGTCTTGTTATTATTATTTATTTGATGGGTGCATTAAATGCACTCATGTGTGGGTGAATGTGTAAGTATTACATATAGAATATTTGCATAACAAATATGAATGCTTTTGGTGATGGGATTTACACCACAACAATCACATTTCTCCTCCATATATAACTTTTTGTTCAAAGAATGTTTTTTTCAAATGTGCTTATGTACATAGATGTAGATATATGTGTATGAAAGATATAGAACACAATCTAAAACTGGCATTAATTAAAAAGGTATTTCAAACATCATTACATTACTTTTAAAGCCAATTTTGTAAACTTTAATATATAATTTTTTTTGAAAATTGGTACAGTTTATTTCATAAAAAGAAGCTATAAAGTACATAACCCTACTTACAAAGCATCACACAAAACGTAGCACAACTATAAACCTACTCACTAAGCATCAATAAAAAAAACATAGTACAGTCGTACACAATAGACTACAGCCATATAGATAACTTCATGTGTATTCTCGCTTCGTCATCATCTTGATTGGTGGTTATAATAACCTTGCATTGGTTATTGTAACCTCTCCAGTATATACAACATGGAAACCCATTAGCACGTATTCTTCTTATGCATCATTATTTTTCCTTCTCCAACAGTTACTAAATCACGAACGATTCCAATCACGTGCGGCTCTTTTCCCCCATAACTGCAACATCCTTTTTTGAGCAATTACCTATCGCTGCTTCCATTTTTACCGCTGGCTACAGTAAGTCCAGACCAAGAATTGATGTCGCCCAAAGTTGCAACTCTTTGACGACTTACAAAAACCCTAGATCTGATGTTATAAATAAATTTGATCTCCTCTTTTTGCCCACTTTCTAGCGATTGAAAATTAGCATAATCTCTGTCTCTAAGTGCCAGTTTGGGTTGATGATGAGACTCGTGTCTAAGCTCAGAGTTAATCAATGATGAGATCCGTTTTTCCTTTACTTGCCTTTAGTCACAACTTAATCTATCTGATCGCAATTCATTTATCAACTACTGCTCCATCTCAATCTGAAATTGCTTCTCAAATCCACAAATTGGTACATGTAAATTCGATTGTAGTCGTAGGATGAGTCGGAGCAAGTAGTCTATTATATTATCTATAATAGAAATCAGGAAACCACCGCTGCTGAGCTGGACAGTCTGAAATCAGTCCTTCTTACCCTTTCTGCTCATTTACGTACTCATCTTTTTTTCTCATTTTCTTTTTCTTTTCCATCCTTTTTACTCCCTCTTAATTAATTAAAATCCCCCATCGTCACGTTCATTCCCTTCCTCCTCTTTCGCATCGTATACATGCTCCTCGTCCAATTAACTCTTGCCACAATTTCTTCACTTCTCCCTCAATTTCACTTCTCATACACTTAACTTTCGCTTATTCAACCCTACTTCGCGCATTTTTTTCCTCCCCACCCTCCTCTCACCATCGCATGCCTTCCCTCTACCTAGCTCTTCTACCATATGTTATTTGCAAAGATTTGTCAATTAAATCACGTCTACTTTGTTAACTATTAATCATCTGTATGTGGTATTCTATGTGATGTCAATTTACAGTAAAATTCTTCCGACAGATTCAAGTGCACATGACATTAACAAACATTTTGCGATGTTTTTTTTTTGTTCATGTTGCAAGGTTTTTGCTTGGTTGATTTGTATTTACAGCTTGATTTACCGCCATTGAGAGGTTGACAAAACACATGAAGATAGTTATAAAATTTTAGAGCAAGATAGTTATAATAAGTAAATCAATATATTATCTCCCTAAATTTATATTTCATTGTTTGTGTGCAAGATCTAGCAGTGGTTTGGATGATGTTTTTTTTTTCACTTTTACATCATATAATATGAAGAATTGGGAAAGTAAGATTTAATACATCAAGTAATTATTTCCCCTAATATCTACATTGTTGTTTACTTAACTATCTATAACGCATGCACATGACATTAGCATAACATTTTGTGCTGTTTTGTTTTTTGTTTATGTTGCAAGGTTGTTGTTTGATTGATTTGTATTTACAGCTTAATTTACAATCATTGAAGATATACACAATTTGTATCCAACAGAGTTCTTAAATAGTCTTAAAATTTCAGGTCTTCCTAATCATGAACTTCGTTTGAAAATTGGTGTTCCAATAATGTTGCTTCGCAATTTAAATCATAATTTGGGTTTGTGTAATGATACAAGACTTATTGTCAGCCAACTGTCAAAAAGGGTCATAAAAGCCGAGATCGTGACTGAGACCAATATTGGCAATAAAGTTCTGATCCTGCTAATTGCTCTTACATCAGATGATACAAAATGGCCTTTCATTTTACGATGTAGACAATTTCCAGTAAGGGTTTGTTTTGCGATGACGATCAACAAAAGTTAGGGTCAAACTTTAAAACCATGTCAGAATATATCTGCCCCGTCCGGTATTTATGCATGGACAACTGTATGTTTCCATATCTAGGACAACTTCTGAACAGGGGTTAAAGATATTACTGGGTGAGCATACCGACAAGCGTAGAAACTACACACAGAAAATAGTGTACAAAGAGGTGTTCCACAACTTGACAGGTCTGGTTTCCATCCGTCTTATTACACTATGTAATTGAATCTCCATATCAGTTATGTTCTTCTAATATATATATATATATATGTATGTATGTATGTATGTATGTATGTATGTATGTATGTATGTATGTATCTACATACACATATCTTCCTCATACGGAAGACCGTGCACAACCAACTGAGTAAGCTTAATAGTTCGGATACGGTGTCTACACCCCTGTCTTTGTCTTTCGGGTTTCTTATGGTATGAAACCGATGACTTTTTACTATGAACTGCATTTTTCACTGCTTATGTTTGTACATTTTAATATTTTCTGCATGCCGCACGATTGGTAGACGATCCTTTTTTGGTTCCATAAATTTCCTTTTTTTTCCAGATGTCGGTTGCTTGATTGTTGAAAGAGTACTTCGAATTTAAGTTGATTTAATTAATCATTTGTTGGACAATAACTAAAATAATATCTTTTTTTTAGATTACCATTATGTTGGATTTTAAACGAAATTCAGTATATAACTGTCATTCGGATTACTGTCAACCCTATTTTATGAACTACTTGGTGTCTGCGTTTAACCAACATATAAATGTGCCAAATCATTTTAATTTTTTAACGGTACCTGCAAAATTGTGCTTCTGTTAATAGTGGAAAAGTTTGATATTTGACTTACCAGCCATTTTTTACCTCATAATTGTAATATACCCAAACATGGTGGTTAATGCATGTGACTTTCAAATCTACCTTTTGCAATAGTATCATTCAGTCCTCAATGCATTTCTTGAAGAGAAATTAGAATAAGTTTCTTTGAATATGTTAATGTTTTTTTATTACATTCTCTTAATCCTCAAAAATGGTATAAACTTTGGCCCTGACTTAATAATATCTTTATTTAAATTCAAAATTTTCACAGTTGGTGATTTTGACGTATTAATAGGGATACTTGAAAAAAGTATCATGTTTATTTACCTTCAGTCATTTTACGGAACAACTCCAAAAAATTCTGATTTCAAGTTGCATACAAACGTTGTCTATAATCGTTATGTAGTAAAAGATTTGTCTGTTTGGTGAGTACTGTTATCATAAAAGGATTTAATTCTTATGGGCAACAAGATGGCAATTGCCATCAATATTTGATATTTATATAACACCTATAATTAATATTTGTTTCCTTTAATTTCAACCATGAGTTAATAAATGATATAATAGTCAAAATAAACTATCTTAATGTAGGAAATTATTGTAGGAAATTACAAATTCATGCAACTCTTTCTGATATTAGCTACATCTCTTTAATTTTCCGTATCTGCATGTAGTTTGCTTACATAAGGAATGAAACAAATTATAGTTACCTTCGAATCGCCAGAAATTTTAGCATTGGAGAAAGAGGGATACGGGTAAGCCATTTGTAAGGTATGATACTGTTAACTCTCATGCCAATTTAGTATATGCGCATATGCTTATTTTTTCCAATAAGCAAAAGTCATTGTAATTTTATTTATTACACCTGCCACTTGGTCAGTCAGCAGCAAACATTACATTATTTTTCTTCAGGAACACTGCTTACTACATCACTTTGTTAATACATCCTTATTGCTTATCTATTACTAGCGATGCATATGGAGAGGACATTGAGAGATTGCACAGCTCTTTGACATTTGGACTTGTAGCTTTTGATGGGAGCAGTATATTGGTGATATGTTTATTGATCTGTAGGAATATACCATCAGAATTTTTGATTTTGTATTTAAATTTTGGCAAGTAATGCTATTATCTGTTCTAGAAGGTAAATAAAATTGGTGGTAAATACTGGTTAGACGAGTTTCTGGAAGAGATTAATTTAAAATTTAATCAGTTATTTGTACATGCGTTTGCAATGTTGTTACTTAATTATGTTGTACACGTGTATGGTGCGGGCGATAGATGAAATTTATGCTAACCACATGGATAACTTAACTGTGAACATGGTGGTTTATTCTGGTTAAATTATGTAATATGCAATAATCTATAGTGTACTGAATATGGTTTCCTTTCTAAGAATAAATAAAAATGGTGCAAAACAGTCTACAGAGATCTGCATCACCGCCAAATGATAGAAATTGCCATGTTCATAATGAATACCATATACCTTATAATTTAGCTTTGCATTATAATAAAAAATGCAAGACAACAAGAATAAGAATTCACATAGCACATCACCATTAAAACCTCCACATACCAGTGTGCGAAGCATGGGCCTCAATCTAGTTTTATTTTTGAATTACCATTGCACTGCTGCGTTTTGTTATCATCCGGAAATATAAATTGAAAGAATTAACAAAACCTTCATCCGTTTAACATCAGGGAACAAAATGGAAAGCATTATCCCAACCATTATTTATTGTTTTGGAGTTCCTCTCTAAAGGGTTCCTCAACTTTAATATATATATATATATATATATATATATATATATATATATATATATAGCCAAACGGGGTGGGTCTGACCCAACCCATTTATGAACCATTCTCTTTTATCCATTTATGATCCAACCCATTTATGACCCAGCCCACTTAATAAGTGGGTTACCCATTTAAAGTCTTAAATTTAATTTAACTAATAAAAAACAAATAAATATAAAATAGTTCTAATTCTAATTTTTATGTTTTGAGATCTGACAAATTTTTTTAATTTTAATTCTATTTTTCATCAAAATTCAAATATGGGGATGATGTAGCTTATTATTTTCTTAGTACAACTGTCAGCCCCTGGAGAACTATAGTGTGCGTTCACACGATAACGTATCCGAGTGTTCCATATTATCCGTAATTTAGGTGGTAGTTAATCGGTCGAAGTCCCGTCGATTCTGATTTAGAACGAAGGAGTTATTGCAATCTGAACAAAAGAAATAGTGGCTTCTGCACTAGGCGGATGTAGTAGCATGTTATTTTCCAAGTACAACCGTCAGTCCCCTTGGAGAACTATAGTGTGCATTCACACGATAAAATATCCGAGTGTTCCATATTTTTCGTAATTTATGTGGGAGTTGATCGGTTAAAGTCTCGTCTGATTTCGAGTTAGAACGAAGGAGTTATTGCAGTTCGAACAAAAAAATAACGGTTTCTGCACTAGGTGGAGTTCATATACATGGATGTGGTAGCATGTTATTTTTCAAGTACAACTGTTAGTCCCCTTGGAGAACTATAGTGTGCGTTCACACGTTAAAGTATCCGAGTGTTTCATGCTGTCTGTAATTTAGGTGGGAGTTGATCGGTCGAAGTCTAGCCTGATTCCGAGTTAGAACGAAGGAGTTATTGCAATCCGAACAAAAAAATAGCAGCTTCTGCACTAGGCGGAGTTCAAATATGGGGATGTGGTAGCCTGTTATTTTCTATGTACAACTGTCAGTCCCCTTGGAGAACTACAGTGTACGTTCACACGATGACGATGAAGTATCGGAGTGCTCCATACTGTCCGTAATTTAGTTTGGAGTTGATCAGTCGAAGTCTCGCCTAATTTCGAGTTAGAATGAAGAAATTATTGCAGTCTGAACAAAAAAATAGCGGCTTCTACACTAGGCGGAACTCAAATATGAGGATGCGGTAGCCTATTATTTTCTAAGTACAACTGTCAGTCTCCATGAAAAATTATAATGTATGTTCAAAATTCTTATTTTTCAAATATATATTAAAATTTAATGTTTTTAATAAATGGGTTATCTATTTATAACCTTTTTAAAAATGGGTCAACCCAACCCATAACCAATTTTATAATATTCATAAATGGATTGACCCAACCCATTTATAAGTATGGTAAATGAGTTGGGTTAATGGGTTGGGTCAAATTTTGACAGGTCTATATATATATATATATATATATATATATATATATATATATAATTTTCAAAAATACACACACATTCACATACATATATATATTTATATGTATACCAATTTAGTTAATATTTTGAAACAAACCAACACAAAATTATACTAACTAATTTGCAATTCAAAACCATACTTTCAAAACACAATAGCTTGCCCTAAGTACAATCATTAAATTAAGAAGCAAATCTGGGAAAATTTAAAGGTTTCCCTTTTTTCTTTTTCCTTTTTTTTGGGAACAACATATGAAATTTAAATTTGGTTAATTTACATGTAAACAATACTCGAAATATTTCAAAAGATTTATAAAACATCATTCAATCCATAACTCTATAATATGTAATATGATCCAATAATATAATGATTTCAAAATTTTATTCAAACAATGTTTTATGAATTAAAAGGATAAGACAAATTAGGAATATATGAATTCATGACAAAGATCTAGATCTAATTATATGTATACATAATGGTCAAACAAAAGAAAACATAAGAATCTATAAATGATATTATTAATATCACACGAATAACAAATAAAAGGGAAATGAAATTAAAAATATGACAAAATAAATAATTCAAAAGTAAAACTTTTATAATCATACATAACCCATAAAACATACAAGGAGAGGAAGTAGAAGATGCAAAGAATTACAAGCATGCGAACAAGATAATTTACATATAAATAAAACAACATTACCTTTCAGATGAAGCCTAGAGAATACACCTTGAGTGGAGAAGAATTTCTAGATTCTACAAATCAATTTCTAGATCTGCAATTTTCTAGAGACAACCACACCTTTTTCTTTAGCTTTGTTTGAATTTTGTTTTGAAATTTTTAAAACCCTTTTCCCATAGAAATTTTGACCTTGATAAGAGAAGATAATAATGAGAGAGTCCAAAATTGGCGGAGAGAAAACTTTACTGAAGGAGAAATAAATGCGGCATTCAACACATGCCGATTCCTCTCCTTTTAATAAGATTTTATTTTCATTTTCAAAACAAAAGAACCATATTTTACCTCAAAGTAAGGCCAACCATTACATGGACTATTTGGATTCCAAAACATTCCCAAAATCAATTATTATTGTTACCATTTAAATCTAATTTAATTTGCCTTTCGACATCGTATACCAATATGCGGGCTTACAAATGCTATATTCCCGCTTTATTAAATACTAACGAAAATCAAACAAATCAAACAAGAAATTTTAATAGCTAATATTTCACAAATATTAATTTATTTAAAGCTTTTTTAATATTTATTTTATTTAAATCAAATTCAAACATTCCACCGACATCATCTATTGATACGTGCGTTTATAACTTTTATTTACGCACTTGACTAAATACTAATGGAATTCAACTAAATAGAATAAAATTTTATAATTAATATTTCATAGATATTAATTAATCTAACTAATTTTCAACTACTAGAAGTCAATTAAATCGTGTGGTTCGTTAGGAATTTTCATCATCTTGGTTGTGTGACTCATAGGTGTACATTCAGTAATGATTAATATGAATAATTCAAATTATAATGTTCACATGTCACCTTTAGATAGTTGTAACAACCCACCCCGGAACAGGTCTAAATTTCAACCCAGAAAAGGCCCACCAAAACTTAGATCCATTCTAAGGTAAGCTGTTGGTAGAAAAAAGAAGTAACAGTATAGAGCCATAACTAAACTTTCAGAACTCACAGTGAATGAAACAAAATATAATCGTAAAGTGTACCCATTTACTCAAAACTATAAAAATGTCATAATATAAAATTCCATAAATACCGTAACATAATATCCATTATAACAATTGTCTCAATATATGGGTACACATAAAAGCAAGTAATCGTAATAAATACTGCCACAAGCCAAACTTCTCCATTTCTAAGCATCGTCACCGCCATCACTCCGTCCTTATCCTATGTTGTAATGAGGAGGGAGTCGAAACAATAAGTGTCTAGTGAATAAAAACCTCGAGTCCTACCTTTTCAATACTTGGGCAGTATATTTCAAAATAAGAATATGTCTACAAACATAAAACCATTTAAACCATTTAATACTTCTTTATAAGGAAAAGAGGTGGGTCCAACCACTTGATACTTTCCATTCAAGAAGCAGGTTTCTATAATCCTATATCCCAATCATACGTCATAAATACCTAATAATGTGCGAGACGGTACCCAAGTCATTTGATTCCTTTAGTTGAAAAATAAGGAGAATCTAGTCATTTAATACCTTAATTAAAGAAGACCCCTCATTTAATACCCATTATCAAGGCGTGCTCCTCAATGATACTATCTAAGCTGACATCATATGGAATCTCTTAGACCAGCTAATACTTAAATGTGGAAAATAAGCAGACGCTGGTCATTTAATACCTTGGTTAAGGCAGATCCCATCATTTAATACCTATTTTCAGAATTGGACCCCCTCATAGAGATGCCACCTAACGTAACCCCTTGGCCATTTAATACTTCATCTGGGGAAAAGAGGCGGGTCCAACCACTTAATACCTCAATACCATGAAACAGACCTTTCGTCCTGTGGCCCATACTCATAATGGTGTCTCACATTTGTCTAGCTATTCGTTGGAACTGGTAGCCAAATTAGCTAGGTAGATTTCCCCTATAGAATTCGGGACCAATCTCACGACATTACCAATATTTATCATAAGAATATCTCACATCCGTCAAAGTGTACATAACTGCTGGTAGCCTCAAAGTGAAAGGCAGACTTCCGTCATGCAACTCTATTGATTTCGCATCCCTATGACTTAGCCATAAATCAATTATTCTCCACACACACGCAGATACTCATCTCACTATTCATAAATAAGGTCTTATAAGGAACCTTTTTTATTGCCCTTAAAATAATAATTAGACTATATAAGAGTTTCCTCTTATTTTCGCCTAACAATCAATTACCTTCCTAATTGGGGAATTAAATGAAAATAAATGCCTAATTAACTATGCCATATACGCAATGATTATACGTTAAGTATGCAAATTAAGAAAAACAAATATTTGCACCTAATAAGTTCTAAACGCACGAATTTGATGCTCTAAACTAGTGTTAATGTTATTTCCCTAAACAACTATTATTACAAGTATTTTTCTTCAAATTCCCAAGATTTCATGAGATTTTAATATCCAAAGCAGGGAATAAATATTCATAGCCAAAACTGCAATAAGAGACTTGTAAATAAAATAGAAACTTATTTTATTACGCCAATTCAATGAAATATCTTAAACTATAGGAATTGCAATCTAAACCCCATATTCTATTCAACTCCTCTTCTACAAAGAAATGGATAAGAATAAGTGGTGTAAACTACGAAATTCTTAATCTAAACCTCTTATTTTATTGAAGAATCACAATTTAACTCTAAGAAGAAGGAGAGTGGAATAGACTATGAAATTGTCAAAAACTGCATAAACAAAACAAATTCCATCAAATTAATGTAAATAATTAAAAATCTCAACATAGAATTGACATATCGAAATAAAAAGGAATTTTGGTGGATTTTATCTATCATATTTTCGAAATTCTAAAATCCCAAAGGCATATTCAAATTCAAAAAGAAATACACTAAACAGTTGCTGAAAAGAAATACTAAGGTATCCATTGATAGATTTGCCTTAGCTTCGCTCAAATGGATTTATAGCCTTCCCATCTCTTCAAGAATCGCTCACTTTTGATATATATGCACACAATATGAAAGGGATATATATTTATTAGATTCAGAATAGTTGGAGAAGAATATGATAAGAATATATTGGAGGAAGAAGAAACAAATAAGAAATAACTTGAATTCTTACCTGAATTCCCTACGGAGTTTCTGAATCTTTTTAGAGAGATAGCAATGAAAGAATTCAACGTATTCCCAAAATAATATTTTTCAAAAAGTGGAGAGGATAGGGTTCTATTTATGGTGGTTAAAATGCACTAGAACCATTGGATGAAAGTGGTTAAGAAATGAATAAATTTGGAGCATACAACTCAATATAACATAGCTTCAAAACCTAACCATTTTCGGTAAATTTCATTGCCAAGCGGTCGACTGCCTATATGTGACGAGTCGACCGCTACGGTCGACCAGTTAACCTATATAGTTCGACCGCTCCTCTATTTCAAAGAACGTTTATTTTGTTCCGTTGCATAATTATTTTATTGCTTAATTCACTTTTTAACGTTAAATTTTAATTAAACATTTACTTAGCCTCTAAGCTAGTTTTTGAAATTTAAACCCTGAATTTGATTTCTCATTTGAATTTGAATTAAACTAAATTAATTTGAATATGAAAACTTCAAAACTTCTTTACTTGAGCTCCGTTTTAAATATATTATATATGAAAACAGATCAGATTTCATCACAAACGCAACGGAATAACTTTCAAGTCCAATTTTTATAAAATTTTCATATTCAACCCTTACGGTATTTAATTTAATTTACTTCATTGATTTATGATTTATTTTGTGGGGTGTTACATTCTCCTCCCTTAAAAGGATTTCATCCAAAAATCTTCCAAGGGGCGAACAACATAACACGCAATAACATCCATGTTATACAACCAAGTTCTCTACACAACCATCTACCCAACTAATAGTGCAATGTGATTGTGTACCGCAGACATGCTAAAATAAGCTCAATCCTAGCTTGAGTGCATAATCGTGTCATGAAAGTATGTATGCAGATATACTAAACATGCAAAAAAAATTCTACAGAGTGTAAAGTAATTATGAAAAGTGTAACAACCGTCTCCTACCATTCAACCTAGCAACCATGATGCAACCAAAATCCTAATTTTTGAGAGAAAAATTACTACTGGACAGCTCTGGATGAGTGCTCTTCATCTTCGACTCGGTCCCCCATGTGCTTTCCACCAAATTGTCCCCCTATATTACTTCGGCCCGCTTAATTATTTTACTATGGAGTCTCCCGGTACCGTGCTCCTCAATGTGTGCGATGGCACGAGGCATTATTGGCTCCATCTCAAAATCCACCAACTGATTGGGCTCTTTTCTGTTAGCAGTGTCGTAAATGTATTTCCTAAGGTGAGAAATGTGAAAATCATTGTAGACTCCTGCCAACTTGTCAAGAAGTGCCACATAATATGCCAATTTTCCTATTCTTTCCAGATTTATAAATGGCCCACAAATTTAGGAGCCAATTTTTTAGACTTGCCAAACCTAAAAACTTTCTAAGAGGGGAGATTTTAACAAATACCATATCTCCAACCTCAAATTCAAGCTCTTTACTTCTTTTATCTGCATAAGATTTCTGATAGTCTTGCGCTACCTTCATCCTTTGCCTGATCAATTCTACGTTTTCCGTGGTGTCACGGATCAAATTAGGTCCCAATAATACTTTGTCGGTGTTTTCCCACTAACAACTAGGCGATTTGGATGGTAACCCATAAAGTGCTTGAAAAGGGGCCATACCAATCGTCGCTTGATATCTATTACTATACGCAAACTCAACCAAAGGTAGATATTTCTCCTAATGTCCTCTGAAATCCAAGACACAAGCTCTCAGCAAGTCCTTTAAAATCCTATTCACCCTCTCCGTTTTCCGTCAGTTTGCGGGTGATACGCTGTACTAAGGATCAAACAAGTTCCCAAAGCTGTTTATAGGCTCCTCCAAAACTTTCTAGTGAACAAGAGGTCCCTATCACTGACTATGCTTACATGAATTTCATGTAGACAAACTACCTCTTAATATATATCTTTGCAAGAGAAGCATTATTCACATTCTCCTAATCGGGAAAAAAAATAAGCACTCTTAGTGAGTCTGTTTACAACAACTTAAATAGCCTCATTTCCCTTTTGACTTTTAGGAAATCCTTCCACAAAAATCCATGAAATATGTTCCCACTTCCAAGTTGAATTTCCAAAGTTAATATTGATCCACTAGGCTTCCCTTGCTCATCTTTTATTTTCTAACATGTCAAACACCTAGCAACAAACTCAGATACGCTTCTCTTTATTCCATTCCAAAAGAACATTCTCTTCATATCCTTGTACATCTCATCTTCTTTGGGATGAATGGTCATCCTTCAATGGTGACACTCCATAACCACATCTCTCATCAAATCATCGGACATAAAGACATCCATCTCTTCTTCAACACCCTTCTCATCAACCGAATACCTCCTGACGTGGGAAAATGATCTCCTTTTCTCAATTTCTCTAAAAACTCTACTAACCCCTCATCCTTCGCTTGCTCATTCCATATTCGATCCATCAAAGCTGGTCTAATCTTCATAAAAGCTTATAACCTTATATGGGTTCTGTTGATGGTTGGAGGTTAAATGTGAAAGAAACTACAGCCGTCTATATTCATATATAGAACCTAGGGTAGTGTGTCTCCAACTAAGAGCGTCGGCGACTACGTTCTCTTTTTCAACGATATATAGAATACTAAAGTCAAAGGATGCTACATACTCCATCCACCTCCACTGCCTAAGATTCATTTTTTTTAGAAGTATAGGTATTTGAGTGATTTATGATCAGTGAATAACTCAAATCTTTCCCTCAAGAGATAATGCCTCTACATTTTTAAGGCAAAAACATTCGTTGCCAATTCTAAATTGTGCACTGGATACCTCTTCTCATGGTCCTTCAGTTGTCTACTATCATAGGCAACTAACTTTCTTCTTGCATAAGAACTGCCTCTAATCATGTGCCTCATGCACATGTGAAAACTGTAAACGACTTGGTTCCATCTGGAATAGTGAGCATATGTGCACTAGTCAATAACTCCTTAAACTTTTCAAATGCCTTGGTGCATCTATCATCCCAAACAAAAATTAGATTCTTCTTAGTTAATTGGGTTAAAGGATTGTTATTTGTGCAAAGTTCTTGATGAACTTCCTACAGTAACCTGCCAACCCTAGAAAACTCCTAACCACGATGCATTAGAAGTCTTCCATCCTTGGACAACTTCCACTTTAGCATGGTCCATAGCCAATCCTTGTTTTGAAACAATATACCAAAGGAACCGAACTTCATTTTTAAAAAAGTGGAATTTAGGAAACTTGGCTTTGAGTTGTTTTCTTCTTAAGGTCTCCAATATCTCCCTAAGGCGGTCCTCATGCTCCTTCTTGCCTTTGGAGAAAATCAAGATATCACCAACAAACACCATGACAAACTTATTAAGTTGCCCTCTAAATACACTACCTATCAAATCCACAAAATATGTTGGGCCATTCATCAGTCCAAAATGCATTACTTCCCACTCGTAGAACCCATCTAGAGCACATAATATGGCCTTCGTCTTTCTTTCCTCTACAATTCTTAACTGATGGAATCTCGTTGCTAAGTCTACTTGGGAAAAGACTTTAGCCCCAACAAGTTGGTTGCACAAGTCATCCATTCCTATTCTTCCTTGTCAACTTGTTCAACTCCCTATAATTGGCTCAAAGTCTCAAAGAACCGCATGTCTTATCAGCAAATACACGAAGGCTCCCCACTCAGAAGTACTCTTATGGATGAATCCTTTCTTCAATAGCTTTGTGATTTGCTTTTCTAGTTCCCTTATTTCTTTAAGGGACATATGTCTTAAAGGCAAAGCGACGGATCTTGCATCCTTCTCTAAATCAATTCGGAGCTCAATCTCCCTATAGGATGGAAGACTCAAGACTTCCTCGAAAACATCAAGAAATTCACAAAATATGAGTATAGATGGTCGCTCTCCAACAGCAGATAGGTTTAGTGGGTATAAATGGCTTAACTCAACTAAAGCTTTAGGTGTATAAAGAACTAGATCATGACTTCCATAACTCCTTAATCATGCTACCCTCTAATTACAGTCAAGAATGTATCCATAATATGGGAACCAATCTATACCCAAGATAAGTCATACCCCTCGAAATTTAGAACCAACACAATACATACGAAATCAACGTAACATTTGTTTAACACTAGGTCTTTGCAAATAAGAGAAAGATGGACCGAACCTCCAATGGGATTGGAAATCTCTATTGGGTTGTTGACCATCTGGGTTTTTTAGTTTTAAGGAATTTATAACATCCCTAACTATAACGGAATGTGATACCCCTGAATCAAATATGGTATGAATAGTAACCCCCAAAATAAGGGTTATACCTTCTAGAGTTGCTTTTCTTTGGTCTCTTAGTGGCTTACTAGCAATAGGGACGGGTTTAGTAATGTAGGTCTGTTCGCTTGATCCTTCCTTAGCCATTTTGGGACACTTATTCTTATGATGCCCTTCCTCGTGGTAGTTAAAGAACCTACCTTTAAAGGCTTCGTTTATTATACTTACCCTACAATCTTTAGCTCCATGACTCTTCCTTTGGCATGTCTTACACACCTTCCCATCCTTCTTAAACTTCCCCTTCGATTTCTTGTTGGCCTAAAAGCTCCCCTTCTTAGACCCTCCTTACTTTTGGGTCAGTGCGTTCTTCTCCTTCCCTATTCCCTTATCTTCGTCATTGGTCACGTGCAACATTTCCATTTCTACCAACATCTCATATGTGGCCCTAATATGTACTTATGTCAAAAACATTTCTCTTAATGGGGAATTCAATCCCTTCACAGACTTCATGGCCTTTTTATAGATGTGTCTATTAGGCTCATCCTGAATATAGCCAATTCAGTAAACTTAAGCTCATTCAGAATTAGCCAATTCAGTAAACTTAGCTATGTACTCCTTAAGGGTAGAATCTCCTTTGCCTCAGCTGAATGAACTTTTTCGATTGCAAGCTAACCTCTACTCTAGATATGAATCTCATCTCAAATCAGTCCCTCGATTCATCCCAAGAGATCACCTTCCATGGTGCTCATCAGCCATAAAGTTCCACCAATTCAGGGCCTCTTCCCTAAGGTGCCAAGATACTATTCTTCTTCTTAGCTAATCATCCCAACCAAGCTCTCTAAATATCTTCTCGCAGTTATTAATCGAAGCTTTAGCTTCCGAATATCCTTTAGTTCTAGAGTATGTCTTCTCTCCCATATTGAGAAAGTTCTTACACAATTTAGGAAAGTCGACAGGATGGGGTGCTGCGTAGGTGGGTGGGGCAGTTGGTGTAGTTGGAGGAATATGAATTTGCTCGATTGTCCTAAGATATTGTTTAAACGTTCAGGCATTCCACGAATGGGTGGTCTTCGGAGGTAGGATTCCCCTATTCAGAAGAAGATTGATTACCAGTTATATCAAATATCTGTAGGTCAAACCTTTATTAATGATTTCCTAAGATAGTATTCACATGTTGAAAGAAAACAGTTGCGAATGTATATGTATATGTTCAAGAAGATAAAGTGTATACACACACATATAGTAAAAATGATTTGAAAATTGTTTGTGAAAAACCTGTTTCAAAATAACAAATATGTTCTCATACATATAGTTTTCCTCCATTGATCAAGTAACCTAGGCTCTGATACCAAATGTAACAACCCACCCCAGAACAGACCTAAATTTCAACCCAGAAAAGGCTCATCAAAACATAGATCCATTCTAAGGTAAGTTGTTGGTAGTATAAAGTAGTAATAGTATAGAGCCATAGCTAAACTTCCAAAGACCTAAATTTCAACCCAGAAAAGGCTCATCAAAACATAGATCCATTCTAAGGTAAGTTGTTGGTAGTATAAAGTAGTAATAGTATAGAGCCATAGCTAAACTTCCAAAACTCACAGCGGGTGGAACAAAATATAATAGCAAAGTGTACCCATTTATTTCAACATCATAATAATATCATAATACAAAATTCCATAAATACTGTAACATAATATCCGTTACAACACTTATCAAAATACATGGGTACACATAAAAGAAAGTAACAATAACAAATACTGCCACAAGCCATGCTTCTCCATCTCTAAGTATCGTCACCGCCATCACTCCATCCTTAACTAGTGTTGTAATGAGAGGGAGTCAGAACAATAAGTGTTTGGTGAATAAAAACCTCGAGTCTTAACTTTTCCATACGTGGGCAGTATATTTCAAAATAAGAATATGTCTACGAACAAAAAACCATTAAAACCATTTAATACCTCTTTATAAAGAAAATTGGCTGGTCCAACATCTTAATACCTTCCATTCTAGAAGCAAGTTTCAAGAATCCTATATCCTAATCATACGTCATAAATAGCTAATAATGCGAGAGATGTTACCCAAGCCACTTAATACCTTTTATTGGAAAATAGGTAGAATCTGACCATTTAATACCTTATTTAAGGCAAACATGGTCATTTAATACCTATTTCCAAGGCGTGCTCAATGGTACATCTTGCTGACATCATATGGAATCTATTAAGCCACTTAATACTTCCGTATGAAAAATAGGTAGACTCTGTTCAATTAATACCTTGACTAAAGCAGACACCATCATTTAATACCTATTTCCAAAAGCAGACCCCCTTATAGTGATACAACCTAATGTAATCCCTTGGCTGTTTAATATTTGATCTGGGGAAAAAAGGCAAGTCCAACCACTTAATATCTCAAGACCCCAAAGTAGGCCTTTCATCTTATGGACTATACTTATAATGACACCTCACATTAATCCATCTATTCATAGGAACTGGTAGTCAGATTAGTTGGTAAGAGTTCCTCTATAGAATTTGGGACCAACCTCGCGTCATTACAAATATTATCATAAGGATATTTCATATCAATCAAAGTGTACATAACTGCGGTAGCCTAAAGTGAAGGGCAGGCTTCCATCATGTAACTCTATTGACCTCGCATCCCTATAACTTAACTATTTATCAATTACTCCCAATATATATACGTATACTCATCTCATGTTCATAAATAAGGCCTAATAAGGAACCTTCCTTCTTACGCCTTAAAATAATAACTAGGCTATATAAGAGTTTCCTCTTATTTTCATCTAACAATCACTTTCCTTCCTAATAAGGGAAATAAATGAAAATAAATGCCTAATTAACAATGCCATATATGCAATAATTATACATTAATTACGCAAATAGAGATAAATAAATATTCGCGCCTAATCAGTTCTAAATGCATAGATTTTACGCTCTAAACTAGCATTAAATATCAGCTCCCTAACCAATTGTTATTACTAGTAGTTTTGCTTCAAATTCCAAATATTTTATAGGATTCTAATATCCAAAGCGAGGAATAAATATTTATAACCAAAACTACAATAATAGACTTTAAATACTATAGAAACACAATTTATTACACCAATTCAACGGATTATTTTAAACCATAAGAATTGCAATCTAAACCCTAAATTCTATTCAACTCCTCTTCTACAAAGAAATAGATAAGAATAAATGGTTTAAAATGAATAGGATTCGTAATCTAAACTCCTTGTTTTAGTAAAGAATCACAATTTGGCCCGGAGAAGAAGATGAAGTGGAATAGACTAAAATTATCAATAATTGCATAAACAAAATAAATCTAGTCAAATAAATGTAAATAATTGGAGTTCTCAACATAGAATTGACATATTGAATAAAGTGAAATTTTAGGGGATTTTATCTATCATGTTTTCGTAATCCCAAAATCCCTAAGGCATATTCAAATCTAAAAAGAAATACACTAAACAGTTGCTAGAAAGAAATACTAAGGTTTTCACTCATAGATTAGCCTTAGCTTTGCTTAAATGGATTTGTAGCCTTCCAATCTCTTTCACAATCTCTATCTTTTGTTACACACACAATAGGAAAGACGTATACATATTCATTAGATTTAGAATGACTGGAGAAGAATATGATAAGAATAGATTGAAGGAAGAAGAAACGAATAAGACATAAGTTGAATTCTTACTTGAATTTCCTATAAAGTTTTTGAATTTTATTAGAGAGATAGCAATGGTAGAATTTCATCATATTCTCGAAAATAATATTAATAAAAGTAGAGAGGATAGAGTTCTATTTATTGGTGTTGAAACGCACCGGAATAGTAGGATTGAAGTAAGTTAGAAATGAATTACTCTAGAGCATACAACTCAATATAACATAGCTTCAAGCCCTAGTCGTCGCTGGCAACTTCCGTTGCTAAGTGGTCTACCACTATATGCGACCGGTCGAACACTATGGTTGAGTGATCGACCTATATAGGTTGACTGCTCCTATATTTCGGGGAAAGTTTATTTTGTTCTTTTGTACAGTTATTTTATTCCCTATCTTTTTAACGTTAAACATTAATTAAATGTTTACTTAGCCACCAGGCTAATTTTTGAAATATAAATATTAAATTTGATTTCTCATTTGATTTTGAATTCAAACTAAATTAATTTAAATCTATAAACTTCAAATGCTCATAACTTCTTTGCTCGAGTTCAGTTTTCAACATATTATATATGGAAACATATCAGAATTTCACCATGAACGCAATGAAATAACTTTTGTGCTAAAATTCTAACTTTTACAAAATTTCCATATTCAACCCTTATCATATTTGATTCTATTTACTTCATTTATTTATGGTTTATTTTATAGGGTGTTACAATAGTGGAGTGATATTTTGGCTTAATTTATCGCTTATACATCTTTTGGCAAAATTTAATTTTATTTATTATAAGCGTTACCCAATATAGCCATTTTTTACACTAATTCTCTTCATCAAAACTATATCAATCTAGACTTATGAATTAGTTAATGGTCAAAATTCCAGTGTCGTCCTTATTCAACTTTATAGTCCAAACAGAAAGTCCATGGTTCAATAATAACAATTATTATTAATCGAACTACTCTGGCCAGTGTAAACTGGGTTTTTAACCCAACAAACAATAAGAGTTAGAGTTTAGGAACTATGCTAGAATGACTTGAAACTTGAACAGAGTATCCAAAAGAACAAGCCAAAATCACTCAAGAAGAATTACACCAAAATCAACTTAGGGGGTGGATCGCTAGCGATCCATCATCCATGGATCGCTAGCGATCCATAAGGAAGCTTCATGGGTCGCTTAAGCCTCTTGCAGCATGAATCAGTATCTCTTTTAAGTACGTTTGCCAAGTTTCATAGCCTTCCAAGCAACCTGGTTCGAGAAGCGAAGACCCATTTGATTCTAGTCATAATTCTAGTTTGATCCAACATGTGCATGAATCATCATCAAAACAAGGAAATTAGCTTTGAAATTACATTGAGAGCACCTATATATGACATGGAGTTCAACCCAATGGAAGAAGCCCGAAAATACCCTAAGCATATGGAGTGCTAGTGATCCATGCCTTATGGATCGCTAACGATTCATCACATTATGTAGGATCGTTATGAAATTTTCATAGAACCTTTGTATCATTGAATGTAGGCTTTTGGCAAAGCGACCTAGCCCAATTGCTCTCCTATGCCTGTAAATATAGTTCTACGTGCAACATAATGGAGACCTTCTAGGCTGGCTGATGGAACTCTACTGAGATTATTTTTCACTCTTCACCTCCCACATAATTGTCATCTAGGGGTTCAGTGTGATTCTTCAGTGAACTCTTGTACTTGTGACTTGATCTAACTTAAAAGATTCAATTATGTTGTAGTCTGATTTAACTTGTAACATCAATCAATTAATAAAAAGTTACGAAATGGATGTAAGCTTCAAATGCAGCCAACTACTATAAAAATCTTCTTTTCTTTTTTCAATTTCTACTCTTTTTACGTTTATTTTCTATATTATTTCTCCATAAGAACAACATTTGTTCTTTCACACTCAATCCAGGGTGCTGATCCATTTTTTGGGTTAACATTTTGGTGCTTTCAATGAGAAACCAACTCAGGCTTATATCTAGCTATCTACTTTGGATCAGATAAGTTTAGAATTAGATCCACAATCTTTTCTTACAAAATTTGTTGTTAAGAATTAGTGACACCAAGAAGAAATAGTATTACCTCCGGAAGATTCATAGGAGCTGCCATTGCTGGAGAAGAAACAAATCCTTAGCAAATTAAAGTTAATAACCCCTACAAACTACTGTTAGGAGTTAACTCTGAAGATAAGGTTTCAGGATTCTCTACACAGCATGAAATTGCGATTAAGGGAGAATTGAACATATGGCTGATGAAATTAACCAGAAAATGGAAAATATTCAAAAGATTCTTATGGGAAAGATAGATGCTCTCTTAGCATTCCAATCACTAACTACTCCTGAAACGGCACCCGAAGCCGTGGCTGCTACGGAGCAAGAGCTTTCTTCTATTTCTGGCTCAAGTAGAAGAAACGAAAAACAAAAGAAATAGGATTTAACGGTGGAGCTCCAGGTGCCACGACAGTGGAAAATGCTAATACTCCTCCCAATGTAAAGCGCCTACTGCAAACCTAAATTTAGGAGTAAAAACTCCACGTGAGGACATACTAATAGCTGATACTGACTCTGAGGAAGGCGAGCAACTTAAGGAAGGTGAGTTGAACTCAAATGATCAAACTCCACTTACAAGACCAACCGTCTACCAATGGACCTCTGTAGAAGTGACTCACCCAAAGACCTAAGAGACTGGGTTTCAGCTAGCCAACCAAGACCATTTGCAATGTCAAACACTTAGTGTAGCTATTAATAGCCGACCTGCAGATGAACAGACAAGTGAGGCATACATCGCAGACATGGTCAGATGCTTGATGGGAAAAAGCAAGGGTAGAAAGGATGATGATTGGGGTTTCGCTCCAAGCCGAACTCCCTTCACCGATAGTATCTTGAGAGCGGAGTACCCGAAGAAATTCACTATGCCACTAGTTATGCCCTTCTACAATGGAGCTACTAACCCTCAACAACACTTGTACAAGTATATTCAGAATATGGATGGTGCAGGGGAAATAGGTACTGTTCGTTGTAGATGTTTCCTTATCTATGTAGAAGGAGTTGCCTCCATGTGGTATACCAGACTCCCTCCGTGATCTATCTTAACCTTCGATGAGCTAGCCAGAATGTTCTTGGATCAATTTAAACTGCACATGGCTTAGCCAAAGGAAGTGATTTCTTTATCTAGTTACTTCCAAGGATCCAACGAATCACTAAAAACGTTCATGAACCGCTTTAACACAACCATCACTAAAGTGACAAATCCAAATGAGGATATGATTTTCATGGCTTTATTCGCTCGATCCATCCAAAGATAGATTTTGTAGATGGATTAAAATGAAGCAACCGACCACCATGAAATAATTTAATTAAAAGGCTAGTCAGTACTTGAGAATAGAAGAGGAAAATACGTTAGAAGGTAAAATTACTAACATGCATCCAAATGAATCAGTTCAGAGCAATGTGGCGATCAATCAAAACAGCAAGAACTACTATACAAGATGGGAACTATAAAAGGAAGAACCAAGATTAGAACATCGACAAGGGCAACGAAAGAGGAAAGAAACTAAAAGGTTTGAAATGCGAAGAATACACTCCATTGAATGACAGTTTGGAGAATATTTACTTGGGAACTCAGGGAACAAAAGTGTACCCAAAGCCTCCTTGCAAAGGAAAGTCTAAGCAACGGAGAATGTTGGAGAAGTTCTATCGATTCCATGAAACCCATAGCCATAGCACAAATGAGTGTCTCTATTTGAAGAATGTAATCGAAGAACTGATTAGAGAAACAAGCTCCAACAGTATATGAAGAAGCCTCGAAACTTCGATCAACCAACCAGACCTCATGCTTCTAACACCTAAGGTAACCAATATGGATCTAGCAGAGATGGATCCAAACAAGCTGAATAGAGAATTGTTTACCATTTTGGGAGGTGCTCATCCAACATATAAAAGTTGGAGCAAGACGGAAACATATGCTAGTTCACTCAAACATGTTTCAAAGGAAACTTGCTTTGCAATCGAAGATGGGACCCCTGCTAAATAGTAGAGGATTCTTAATGACGACATCATGTTCTAAAACAGAGATAGTGAAGGAATAAAAGCTCCAATTTCCGATCCAATGGTGGTGACAATAGGAATCGAACCCTCTGTCATACGTTGGCTGTTGGTTGATACTGGAGGATCAGTAAACATTCTGTTTCGACATACGTTCAACCAAATGAAGCTTAACTTGATGGATGTCTCTACATGTTAAACTAAAATCCAAGGATTCACCGGTCACCCGCTACAACTGGTTGGCACAATCGATCGGCCTATTGAGTTTGGAACAGGAGATCATAGAGTGATTATCACCCAAACCTTTGTGATAATTGATGAGATCTCGGCCTATACTGCATTCTTGGGACGGTCGGCCCTCGTTGATTTTTGAATTATCTTGGCACAATGGTGTCTCACTATGAAATTCCCTATGAAAACCGGAGTTGGAGTGATAAAGGGGGACTAGAGTGTCGCAAGGAAATGCTACATCGCTGAATTGCGTAAAATAAGAAAGAAAGAAAGAAAGAAAAAAAGGAAGAGCGTGGAAAAAATTCTCTACATTCGCGAACCATTGGCATAGAAACTACAGAACCACCTCTGGCTTGAGGACGACAGCCGGTTTGATATGGACCCTAGAAAGAAGAGTTTAGGGAAGAAATGAGTAGTGCCGATAGAGATTACGATACCTGTTCCTATAGACATAGATGACCTGATACAAGTACTAAAAATAGGATCACATATTGGGACTAAGACGTGACAAGAATTAGTCAAGTTCCTTCATGCCAATCTGGACGTGTTCCTTGTATGCATTCCGATATGTATGGGATATCGCCGAAGATTGCATGTCACACACATAATATCGATCCCAAGTACACTCCAGTGAGACAGGAGAGGCGCAACATGGGACCAGAATGGTCTGCCGCACTAAGAGAGGAAGTGGATAAGCTGTTGGAAAATGGCCTCATCCACGCTGCAACATATCCTGTATGGGTAGAAAATCCGGTTTTGGTAAAGAAGTCCAATGGGAAGTGGTGGACTTGCATTGACTAATCAGATTTGAACAAAGCCTGCCAAAAGGATAGCTTCCATTGCTCAAGATCGATCAGCTTGTTGATGCCACGGCAGACCATGAGCTACTATCGTTTATGGACGCCTACTTGGGACATAACCAAATCATGATGCATAAACCCGATCAAGATAATACTAATTTCATTACCGACCTTGGATTATACTATTATCGAGTCATGCCCTTCGGACTAAAGAACGCAAGGGAAACCTACCAATGACTAGTAAATACAATGTTCAAAGATTAAATTGGGAAAATAATGGAAGTATACGTGGATGACATGCTTTTCAGATCATGCGTATCGGAGAATCACTTAGAAAATCCCACGGAGATGTTTGAAATATTATGGAGATATTGAATGAAGCTCAACCTGTTGAAATGTTCATTCGGCGTTGTTGCTGGCAAATTCCTCGGTTTCATCATGAATGCAAGGGGAATCAAAGCTAATCCAAAATCAATTAATGTCTTAAGAACATCAAAGCCCCTACGACCAAAAAGTAATTACAAAGTCTAAATAGAAAGATTGCAGCACTGAGCTGATTCATTTCCCAAGCGACTGACTAATGCATACAGTTCTTTGATGCATTAAAGAAGGGAAAGAAGAATTTCGAATGGAACGAAGCCTGCCAAATTGCGTTTAAAGAATTACTTCATCATATGGAAACCCCATCGGTCTTATCCAAGCCGATAAATGGGGAAGATTAGTTCGTTTATCTCGCTGTATCGACCCATGCTTTGAGTGCAGCATTGTTACGTGAAGAGGCTAAGGTCCAACGACCCTTCCACTACACCAGTAAGCAGTTTATTGGAGCTGAGAAGAATTACTTGAAGTTGGAAAAACTCACCTATAGCCTATTGATCACGTCGAGGAAGCTACCACCATACTTCCAAGCTCATCCAGTCAAGGTGTTGATGGATCAACTCATGAAACAAGTGTTGTATCGCCCAAAGACATCAGGTCGACTTTTGGAATGGAATATCGAGTTAAGCCAACATGAAATCACTTATCGCCCTCGAAGAGCTATCAACGAACAGGCATTAGCAGATTTCATCGTCGAATTTACCAAGCGGGATGGTGAAGAAGAAAGCACTTTGGACATGGTGTCACAGAGGAAGTTGTTTGTTGATGATGCATCAAATGAATCCTATTCAGGTGCAAGGGTAGTACTGAAAACCCTCTAAGGACAATCTGTTTGCTATGCTCTAAGACCAGAATTTCCTGCCACCAAAAATGAAGCAAAATACGAGGCTTTGATGGCAGGATTAAAAATCGTTAAAGAATTAGGAATAAAACCGTGCATAGTTATAACGATTCTTGGCAAGTAATCTTCCAAGTGAATGGGGAGTACTAGGCAAGGGCAACCACACCCTCTACCTATCAAAGGTGTAGGAATTACTACAATAATCAAGCACACTTTAAGTCACATTCCAAGGGAACAGAATATGAAAGCAAATTACATAACTAAATTTGCCAGTTCCGGAGCATGCTCAATCGATGGAATTTGCCCCAGTCGAAATGCTTACATCACCCAGCATATATGATATGGATACCAATTTAATTATGGAAACCATATAGAAAGAGGAATCATGGATGACACCGATCAAAGGTTACCTGATTAGAGGTACACTCCCCAAGGATCAAAACGAGCAAAAGAAGCTACTCTAGAAAGCATCACGATTCGTATTGCAGGATAGAATTCTTTACAGGAGGGGATTCTCTACTCCCCTACTCAGATGTGTAACCAACAACGAAGCCAAAAGAATCCTCAGGGATGTCCACGAAGGCGATTGTGGAAACTACATTGCAGGGCGGACTCTAGCAAAAAAGATCCTCCGATATGGTTACTTCTGGCCATCCATCAACCGTGACGTGGCGGACTATGCCAGGCGATATGTGCAATGCCAAAAGTTCGCCAAAATATAGAGAACTCCATCCATAGAACTTGTGCCAATGGTTGGACCATGGCCGTTCACGGTCTAGGAATTTACCTAATTGGTGTACTCCCAATTGCTAAAGGAGGAGCTAAATATGCTAACGTTGCTATTGATTACTTCACAAAATAGGCCGAAGGGGAACCGCTGGAAACTATAACCACTAAGAGAGTAATTAACTTTGTCACTAAAAATATTATTTGCAAGTTTGGATTGCCACAAAAAATCATCACAGATAATGGAACTCGATTCGAAAGCGCTGAATTCAGGGACATTTGCAAGCGTTTCCGCATCGGAAAGAGTTTCTCCATAGTGGCACACCCTCAAGAAAATGGGCAAGTGGAGGCAGGGAACAAAATCACCAAGTCCACCATTAAGAAACGGCTAAGAAAAGCCAAAAGAAATTGGGTCGATGAGCTCCAACTTACACTATGGGCTTATCGGACGACGCACAAGTCAGCAACTGGATACTCACCATTTACACTAGCATATGGATCCAAAGCAATGATCATGACTGAATTTGAAATTCTCTCCTATTGGAAAAGACACTTCAATCAAAATGAGAACAAGCAGCTCCTGCTAGAGTCACTTGATTTGATTGACGAGAAATGGGAGGAAGCTGAGCTAAGGACAATGGCTCACTAGAAAAGGGTAACACGGCTCACCAACTCCAAGGTCTGCAAATGTACTTTCAAAGTGGGAGATCTTGTCCCTAATCGGATCTATCTGACTATAGCAACATTCAGACCAAACTGGGAAGGGCCTCAATCGGGCAAAACCTCAGAGATGGCACTTTTAAGCTGGCCATCGTCGATGGAATTCAGATTCTCCATGCTTGGAACTATGACTCGCTTTGGCATTACTTTATTTATCTTTAGTCTATGTATTTCCTATTTTTGCAAATGCAACCCGACAACACTAGGGCATTGTAGATAGGCAAAATTCGCTCTACTTTCCGTAATATCAACGAAATTTCTATAGTTTCTTGAACCAATAAAACTATGTTCATATAAATTACTCGTCGAGTCGATGAAAATAAACCGACTTAAAATCATTCATTAGGTACTAGGGAAAGTGAAACCACACCAAAGTATGCTCTGCCTACTCACCAAGTTGCCAAAAGAAAATCGACTCAAATTCAAAATCCGTGCATTTCCTAAGCCGCGCACTCTCAAAAGCTATGCACTCTCAAAAGCTGCACATTTCTTAAGCCACACACTTTCAAAAGTCACGCATTTCGTAAGCCGTGCAAGCATTGCTTGATGTTGCCCCGGCATCATCAGTAAATCGTTAAGATTTCTAAGTAATATTATTTTCCTGACAACACAGGGAAACTTATCTAGTACATGACTAACAAAGATCAATTTCCACTACTAAAAAGAATCAACATAAGCCCAACAATGTCACCAGACTATAAATAGGCAAGGAATTCCAATCGTTGACATTCGAGTCACTAGTTCCTGAAGATAGGAACTACAAAGTAAATTTGGCTATAGACATCAGAGGAATCGCTCAAATCAAACTGTCATTTATCAAGTGTTCAAAGTAAACAATCCTGTAAAGTAGGGGGCACATACCAGCACTTAATTGAAAGGAAAACTACTCCATTTTCATGTTACGTCGAAAAAATGATTTTGGCAATCACAAAAGATCTAGTTGTAGAACTAAAAAAAGCATATATAATGCATGTAATCGCGGAAATAAAACCATTGTACACCAGAAAACATGGCGCGATAATATGAAGTATAGAAATTGTAGAAAAATCAATCGCGTCATGTACACACATAAGTGGTATAAAAAAAAGCTAAGTACATGATAAATAGGAAAGAACACAGAAGTGACAGTAGTAGAAACATTAATCTTTTCTTTTCTGATAACATTTTCTTTACAAAACCAAAATGTGGCGGCCATATCCACACAATATCAGCCAACAAAAAGAAAAGTGCAGATGCTACAAAAAAAAAATGATAAGTGCAGACTCTGCACTTATACAAAATACATGTCGAACAAATCAAAATGCTAAAAAATCCAGCTCCACTGTCACTCAAGCCTGTCAATGCTCCTTGCGACCACTTCATTTCTCGCCTTTGGTCAGAAGTTTCTTCCTTCCATGATCATCCCCACTGGGAGTCGTATCGCTGCCAGAGATATTGATTATAGGCTCCATGCCCATGTCTCCTTCTTGTTCTTTAGCTCCCTCGGAAGACTCCCATTTGCTCTTGTGCTTGCGGGAGCTCCTCGAAGACTTTCTCTCTTCTACCTTCTCCTTCTTAACTGCCACCATCTGTTGCTCAGTTTTACATGGCGGCTAGCTTGGTCTGTCTGCTCTCGGGTGTTAGCTACTATTAAATCTCCTTTTAGAAATACGGAGGGGTCGTCCAAGCCAGACACGTGTGTGCAATCAAAGCAACTATAGAAACAAACGTTGAAGCAGTCGAGATAGTAGTAGTCCTCGGGATAAAGAAATTGGCAGTTCGATAAGCAAAGAAGACGGACCTATAAGATCAAAAAGGAAAACATCCAATTTCATCTTATTCTTGCACCTTGAGATGGAAGTCCTCAAACTCGGGAGAAACAAGAAATTTATCTACATTAGAAGTGTGACCGTGAATCTTAACCTCGTACTCCCCATCATTTCCTTCTTAGATGGTTGCACAATCTTGGGCGAAGTTTCAAGACTTCCTAAGGCTTTGGAGATAGGTGTTGAAGGGACGGATAACAAAGTATTGCTGGTCGAAGCTGTAATGATTTCTATCTCATTATGAAGTTTATTCGACGAATTGCCAGGCCCAGAACTGATAGGCTCTGATAATTTTTAGCAGCTGATGCTAGCGCATCTCTCAGCCCTCTACCAAAGACCTCTTTGATTCTTCGTTCAGCTAGGCATAATCCAGCTTGTTCAGTGTACACATCCCCATCTTCTTGGAAACAACCAGGATTTCTTCCCAAACTACAACAAGAGTACGCGTGAATTTAGGGCCCGAATAAAGTGCACTGATGTAATATGGAGATGACGTAGAAGTTTAGGATGGTTTTATCCATCTTCGCCATCTTCCTTTCGAAGGTATCTTGCAGCTCCAAGTAGTCCACCGTCGCAGCGGGTTTCTCAACATCGACTTTGGCCTTTTCAATGACGAGTTGTGTAACTTTTTCTTGAAGTAAATAAATCACTTTATAATTATTGGAGATGGCCTTATCTCGGAATTCCACCATTCTCGCATAATCAGCAATTGATTTCTTATGAGCTTCTATAGTTTCATCATGACCAGCAATGATTCTCTTTTGAGCTTCGATGATCTCATATCGAGTTTCAAGCTCATTTTTCAACTTGATTTCATCAGCATGGGCATTCTTGATTTCATCTCAGAACACGATTTCAATTTTTGCATGAGCCTCCTTCAATTCCTTTAACAAACTAGTATTGCTCTTACTATCTTCAATGGAAACATCTCTCTCTCTTTTGTCAATTGATCAATTCTAGCACCACGTTCCATAAGCATCCTTTCATATTCATCCTTTTCTGACTCGAAAGAAAGAAACTCTCGATAGTTGTTATGATTTATTTCCGCCAGCTACTTAAATAAATTCTCCCAGCCTTTATCTTGATCAAAGTCGCTCTGAATCGCCTGGAGATGGGGTACATAAGAATCCTTACAAAATGAATGTTGGTCACGATCGAATTTAACTCCCTTCAGGAACCAGCCAGGGAATTCAGCTTCAAGTTTTGGTGGACCAGATGGGAGAATATAAGCAGACCTCCTGTGAGGGTATGAAAAACCAAAATTAGGCACAAGATCAGTTGATGGAGTCTGGGTTGATAAAGTGACCCGAATAGTAGAAGACAGATTCTCGACTCCGATAGAAATTAGAGTCGGGGTAGATGTATGGTGCTTGGAAGAATGAGGATCAAAATTTATTTTCGATATTTTGGATAGCTCTTCCCAATCATCGGGAGTCTTCCTCTCTTATAGCCACCCCTATGAACTATGCCTTGGTCCTTGTCATCCCGACGATGAGCTTCAACT
Source organism: Allium cepa (assembly GCA_030765085.1). Taxonomy (NCBI): domain Eukaryota; kingdom Viridiplantae; phylum Streptophyta; class Magnoliopsida; order Asparagales; family Amaryllidaceae; genus Allium; species Allium cepa. The sequence continues at coordinate 602,142,002 of CM060934.1, read as the reverse complement.
TCCCAATCTTTTCTCCTCCTCCATTCTTCCTCAGTTTCTCAAGGATGGTGGCATCTTAAAGTCCATTTTGACCCTTTGTGCATTTTTAAATTGCTCAAGATCTTCATAAAGTCCATGACCTCTTACAGTACCAAATATAAAAAAAAATGAAGTAACTTTAGTGGCAGAAAATGAGCTTAAATAATGCATAAGTGTACGTGACCGTATTGAAGTATATAACATGTCATAGGTGGCCTAAACGATTTCACAAACCAGGTTAAGAAGTGATTACAGTGGGAGTCGGGTTAATTCTGGAAATAGCATGACCAGAGCAAGGAGACAATCCCTCGGCCTCAAAATCATCTCCCATGAGTTCTACAATGTCAACATAAATGTTGCTCAAGTCCCCTAGGTTGATATCGGTTTCCTTAGGTGGAGAACCGTGAAGTCGTTCAGTTGCTGGGGGAGCATCTTTAGCAATAACCTCTTAGGGAGGCAAATCCAAGAGAATGGGACTCATTCCCGGAGTTTCATTACATGATTCGACATCTCCACTGGAACGTGCATCAAACTCCTCAGTCGTAGAAGAGGCATTGTCACTTCCACTCTTGATTCGCCTTCCTTTTTTCCTAGATTACCGCAAACTTTCCTTCTCATTATTTGAACTCCTCTTCCCCTTCCTTCGAGATCAGCGGTATCATGCTCAGACCAATATCTCTAGTTGTAATACCCTTTTTTTCATTGATTTCCTCAGTTGATCTACTGGATGGACCTTCTTCTCCTTATAGACCGCTCTCTTTGGAATTTTGTGATGAAGAAGTGGAGCATGGTCTAATCCTTGAATGGGTAGGGGATGGAACCTCAATAGCGATGGCAGACCTCCCGGGATTTAACAACTCGTACCGATGCAAATTCCTGTCCGTCAGCAAAATTTTGACCAATCTCTCTCTAGCGTCTATGGCCTTCAGAGTATGATAGATAGAGCTTAGTGCTGGATCTTTATTTGGCTCTGGAACAACTATGAGATGCATTCAGTCTATTAAAACTCATAATAAGTCTCAACGAGAGAGGAGAATGCTTACCCGCTACTATCTAAAGACGATTAAACCCTTAATGTCATCTAACGAAGAAATATTGGGTCTTGAACTGTGATAAGTTTCTTTGGAGTTGCAACATGATTTTGCGACTTCTTTAAGCCTTGATAGTCTAAAGAGACATACATTCCTCTCTCTTCTTGAATGAAAAGAAGTATCTCAATTCTTCGAAGCTTGGGGCACGGTTGAATGTCTGCATAAACAAAACATGAATACAAGTCAAAATTGCATAACCATAAGGATGAATCTCAAATAGGGTTATTCCTAAATTAGAATAGTTCTCTTAAGAAATGGTTAAATGGGGGCACTGCACCATTCAAGCACATGTACCGATGGCAGGCGGTGTATCTCAAAGTTGGCATATGTGCAAACTCATTTTTCAATGGAAGTCACACATCGTCTGTCGAAATACCATGCTGTAAAAAAATATGTGCAAAAATTTAGCCGAAATGACAGTAGAAGCTCTCTCCGGAGGGTTAAGAAAAACTTTAAAGTTTGAAGGAGTTCGATCGATGACCGGACCAAGTGACCATATTGAGCCTATAGTACCAAAGAAATAGGCAATGCTAGAATCATTTGCGAAGGCATAATTGATGTCAATTATGCTTCCGAAAGTAACAGGCTCCCTCCATTGGATTTATGTCGAGATAACAGACGCTTCATTCTGTATAACAGAACTTGTATCTAACATGGTCAGGTAACCTTATTTTTTAATTGGAAATCCCATATGTTTAACGCCTGAATTTCAAAGACGTTGACTTATGCCAACTCATCGGATTTTAAGCGTGACTTGGGAAACTGTAGTTTATTATCTATGTTAGATGGGCTTGGTGTCCTAAACACTGCAAATGCTCTATCCTATGCAGATAGTTCACTCGTAGCATAAAAAATCATTTATTGAAGTTATTCCTTCTACATTTACGCATTATCGGTCGACGATCGATAACAAATCGGTTATCCAAAGCGACGCGGAAAGCTCATTTTATTCTCAGGCACCCCAAGAGGGCAAGATACGAATCCACTATCCACCTTTAATAAATTGCAGTCAACCCATTTTGTTTACCATTCTCCTCGATCGCCCTAAATACATTGAAAACCACACTCAAGATGATAACCACGTCATCCCTAACCTCGGATCCATGGAAAATGATTTTGACTTCGGGTTCATGGTGATCCAAGCTAGGGTTAGTGGTCTGGAAGGTCGGCGGTGATCCAAGCAAGTAGAGATTCTAGTGCTAGGATTCAGCTCGGGGTGATGGCAGAGGCAGTAGAGGTCGGTAGCAGTAGGCTCTGGTGGTAGAGATCAACGACAGCGGCAAAAGATGTTAGTTTGTGGTTAGTAAGGGTCACAAGAAATAGAAGTAAGGAAAAGTAGGAAGGGTCGGCTCAAAGAAAGTACTACATAGAAAAGTTTTCAGTGAAAAAATCAAATTAATTGGATCGCTAGTGATCCATCGCCTATGGATCACTAGCGATCCATCATCTCATATTATTTTTTGCTCAAACTTTTCAAACTCAACCCACTCGCCGTTCATGAATGCTTTGGAAATTATAGAGTCAAAATTGATATGTTTCCATGAATAATGATGATCCACATCTTGGACCCAACAAAAATAGAAAAGTCAAAAACAATACTTCATGGTAAGCCTAATACGATCGACATGATTTCAAGGAATAGGAATTCAAGGACGACCAGTTCCAGAGCGCACTTTGTTTTTAACGAAAGCATACTCAAGGGGAAAATGTTAACTGGGTTTTTAACCCAGAAGAATTCATTAAGATTTATAACTTAGGGACTATGTTAAAATGACTTGAAACTTGAGCAAAGCATCCAGAAGAACAAGCCAAAAGCACTCAAGAAGAATTATACAAAAATCCACTATGGATCACTAGTGATCCATAAGGAAGCTTCATGGGTCGCTCAAGCCTCTTGCATCATGAATCAATATCTATTCTAAGTACATTTGCCAAGTTTCATAGCCTTCCAAGCAACCTATAAACTATCATTTGCCAAGTTTTATACTTCAAAAGATCAAATCATTTAATTTCAAACTACATTTCTTTCAAAATAGTTTATACTTCGAAACCAGAACCATTTTTAATTCAAAACTATTTATTCAATCAAAATAGTTTATACTTCGAAAGCAAAAACATTTCAAACATATATTTATTCCAAAATCATAATATTTTCAAAGTATAACTCTTTCGAAACCAAAAATACTTGAAACAATTACGCTTTGAAAATCATAACATTTCAAATCATACATTTGAAATCATGGGATACTCATTCAATTCTTTACATTTTACAATTCATTCAATTAATCCCAAATTTTCAATTTCCAACTTAATTCAATTCAAGCCATCAGTTTCAATTAAATTTTCCAATAACCATTTCAAATCATATCAATTTCAAATATAGATTTGATCCACAAATTAAACTATTCAATTTTTAATATATTTCAAAGCTTTAATATCTCGCATTTCAAAAACTAAATTTTATAATTTCATATATCTTAAATCTAGTTTCATTATTACTTAGTTTTGAAATATTCATTTCATAAATCCAATATTATTTAAATAAACTCAATTTACAATTAAACTAAATATCCTTTCATACCAATATAAACTTCTAATATTCATTTATCAAAAGTACATATCATTCCAATTCATATTCTTTATCAAAATAAATATCAAATCATTTCCAAACCTTATTATCAAATCATTATTTGAATTCAAATTCAAATACTCAAATTTAAATATCATTTTTAAATCAAATAAGTCATTCATTTGTTATTTCAAGTATCATTACAAAATACGTTAAAAATTCCATTCAAAAATTCATTTATCTCATTACATTTCATTCCATTTAACACATAACCAAGTAAACCTTATTTAAATTCAAATTCAAATTCCTTAAAAATTCAAATTTAAATATTAAATATATTAAAAACTTCTTAAATTTCACAATTAATCAATTTCCAAAAGTTAAATCATTTAACACTTTAAAATATAACTCAAACAGTGTTAAAATCTATAACATTTCAAACATTGTCAAATTATAGCAACGACCGCATTTATAAAGTGCTATCGTAGCTTATAGCTTCCAAAAATGGTTTAGTTCAAGAATAACGGCATTTATAAAATGTCTTAATAGATATTTAGTTATTTCAAACATTGTTAGATTCAAAACAATAGCATTTAAAAATGCTGTCAAAAGACTACAACATTTTGAAAATGCTATAAAATTCCAGATTTCATTTTAGCTTTTCAAAAATAATAATAAAACTACAAATTTTTATTATAACTTAAAAATCTTATTTATAGACTTCAAAATTTCACATTTAAAATCATTTTAACATATGATTTAACACAACAAAAATTTTAGATCAAATATTCAATTTAAAAACTCCATTCGTTTATTAAGTCAAAATTCATTGTTTATTAACATATAAATTAAACAAAACTTAAAATTTTACTTCAAATACAATTTCAAAACTTTAAATTTAATTTCCATTATTTATTTACATTTTAAAATAAAATTTAAAGTCTAAAATCTCAGTTACTTCAAATTTACGTACTCAAATTCACAATTTCAAGACTTAATATTTAATTTTCTTAAAACCATAAAATATATATTATTAAATCAAAATTTCATACTTTTAAAAATACATATTTTAATAAAAACGTTTAAAAATATACCACGGGGTCTGTATGTAATTTTCTAACCTAGGTCAAGTAATACGGATATATATCATTTCAATCCGTAGTTTATAAAGAAAACCCGGGTTCTATCATTTCAAACCCGCAATCCAAAGTCAAATAAAATACAATAAAAATCGCTCAGGCCTATCATTTCAGCCCATAACAATTTTTTCATATTCTAAAGTCCGTTCGGGTATGTATCATTTCAACCCATAGTGATTCTATTCTAACAGGGAACTTGCAGTGTGATCATTTGCATAAACAATATAAACAATGCCAATGTCGCAATATATCAAATGTCAGGTGATAACTAACAGTTTTAACATGGTAATAACATGGCATAACATATCATATGATCATCATTAACTTGCATACACATTTGATATTACTATACACTTGCCATCAATTTACTATTTCATAAGTAAATATGTCAGAGTAAGAAAGACTCACTTTTTACGAAGCTAGAGACAAACAACACACACAAGAGCGATTCCAAAGGCATGACAAGCACGATTTGATTTGAATTAATGGAGACCCTTGTAAACAAAACAAAATATAACATACATAAGCACGGATATAGATATCGACATACAAATATAATCAACAACTTTAGTTTGCAGAACAATTGCAAAACAAGAGAGATGATCAAACCTTAGAAGCAAAAGACTTGCACACGACAACATAAGCTTGTCACATGATCTAATGGGCTTGAACTCACCACACTAGGGTCTGGTTTGGGTCAGGTATGGCAACCATAAAGGTCAGGTTACAAGTGGATGAAGGTGGTGGAAGAGTTACAACATGAAGCATACATGGGTTCAAGGCAAATATGTGAAGTTTTTGGTGCATTTTGACTCGGCTATGATCACATATAGGCTCGGACATGGGGTCTTCATGTTAGGTCAGATCTGGACAGTAGTGAAAGGGGCAGCCAAAGGTGAAATAGATGAAGGTGGTGGTGGCTAAGGGGTGGCCAAAAGCAACTATGAAGGCAATAGTGGAGTACAGACTTGGCTAGCATTGTTTTGGTGAAGTGCTTTGCAAATTTGAGGTGGTGGCTTCATCTAATGGTCATGGCCAGAGGTAGTGGTCAGAGGAGAGGGGATTGGTGCTGCTGTAGATGGTGGAGAGGATGGTAGTCAGCAAGGAGAGAGGCGAGGCCAAGGAAACATGAAGAAGAGGAAGGCTAAATCAGTGAAGAAGAGGGAAAAATGTGAAAAGAAAAGCCATTGTTTTTTTCTCTTCATGGCCGTGATTTTTAGGGGATGAGAAGTCTTCCCTTTCACGTGAAAAAGAAAGAAGAATACACGGCTGAAGAATGGAGTTAAGGCAGCCAATTGAAGAGATGTTGGTTGAGAAATGAAAAGACAGAATACAAAAAGGCTTAAGCAAATAAAGAGTCATAAACCTTTCAAATTTCCACAATTTATTTTTAAAATTTAAATACATGTAAAATATGTATAAATACAGATAAAACACGAAAATATAGTAAATAAACAAAAATAAATAAATATTAATTAAATATAATTAAATTAAGAAAATAACAAAGAAAATGTAAATTAGGCTTGAAAAATTGAAAATAAATGAAATGAACTTTGGGAAAATTGTATGTACATGAAAAATATTTATAAATAAAGATAAAAACATAAAAATAAAATGCATACATAAAAATGTATAAATAAATTTTAATTAAATATAATTTAAATGAAGAAAATAGCAGAAAAATGGAAACTAACCTTTAAAATAGAAAATAAATTCAATGAGCTTTGGAAAAATTCAAACATCACTTTAAAAATATTTAAAATGTAAAAATATATGTAGCATAACATATAATACAGTTTTAGAATAAGATATGACAATTAAAAAGATTATTTATATAATTTAAAATAAAAAAATAGTGTTAAATAATACAATTTACACCCAATTTTATAAAAATCATAACTTTCACAATATTATTCGGATTTAAATGAAACTAAAAGCAGTGTTCTTGAAATTTTATTTACTTTCATAATAAAAGATAAAATTCAAATTTTCAAACTTTTAAAATTTAAATTTAAAAGTAAAAGTTTGACCAGATTGACCAAAATTCACATTTTCTGGAAATATTCAATTTATGCACGTTTGAAATTCTAATCCACATCAAAATCAACATTTATATTTCAATTAACAAAATATATTCATTTTAATAAATGAAATAAAGTTTTTAAATTAGTAATTTAAATTAAAATAATTAAAATATACAATTACAATAATCAGAAAATGCAGGGTTGTTACACTCTCCCCCACTCAAAACTTTTCATCCCCGAAATGGAATGAAGTACGGGAAAGCACAGAAAAAGATAGAATGAAATAGTATTAAGACAAGATGACAAGAAGATTAAATTTATACCTAATGACTGTTGCTATAGGTAAGTTTAACAATGTGGAGATGATCTTTCCAAGATCTTCCAGAATCAAGAACACAAGCATGAAAAAAATCTTTTAGAATCTGATTCACCCTTCCCGTTTGACCGACGGTCTGTGGATGACAAGCAGTGCTTAGCTTCAAAGATGAGTACCAAAGATTATTAATGATTGTAGAAAGATTTTTAAACAGACTAGTATATGCAATAGCCTCCCATTCCGTAGCAAGATAAGGGAAATTAGGACAACCAAAAGATAGTTTGAAAAACAAAATAAAATAATAAATTTGAAACCATAAAATTTCAACTTAAACTGAAAATTAATTTTACATAAGTCAAATAAATCTTAAGCATCTCTAATTTCATTATCTTATCATCCAATTATCTTAAATTAACAAATCCCTAAAATCATGTATTTGAAAAATCTTTTATTATACTCAAAATGTACCAAATAAAATTTAATTCTTCTTCACTACTAATTAAAATTAATTTTATTCCTCTCAGTATATTTTATCACCTATGTTAAATATACTCACACTGATTATAACTGCTTTATCTTATTCTTAGTTCTTTTAACATTATTTTATTGTAAGTTATTTAATGATCCTTTCTTATATTTACCTCTGTTAATTATTTTATAATTAAGATTTAAGTGTATAACATTTATTATAACCATTCCAATTTTATTTATAAAATCTTTTTATATTGTATGTTATCCAATTACATATTCAACTTCTGAAAATTAAGGTAAGTTATATTGGAACGAAATTGTGTATTATACAAATAAAACTTTCTAATTCAATTATTTCAAGCTTGAATATTTATCCAAATCTTGAAATTATACTTAGAAATTATCTTTGAAGATAAAATTTAGGAATTAAATTTCCGATAAATTCCAAACTATTTAGAGATAAATAAATGCTCATATACTATATATATATATATATCCATTCAAATTTAAATCATATATCAGCATATGTTATAAATCCATTCTTATTTTAGAAATTAAAATCAATTAAATTTTCCCGAAACAAAACTGTAGCAAGACTACAGAATGGTCTCTTCACTTCGAAACTCGAAAATGAATGTCGATGATGCTGTAGTCGTCACCGAAATTATTTTCCAACGACAAAGAGAAGAGCACTAAATTTAAATTTAAAATTCTTTGGAAAAAAATTTCTATTCGAAAATACTTTAAATAATATATCCTTTAAAACTTTAAACACAAAGTTTGAATTCCATCGAAAATTAAATTCTCAAATTCTTGTTTTACATTCATTTTAAATTCCAAATAAATTTATAACCATGTTTTATAGTTCAATTAGATATATGAAACAACAGAAAATGATATATAAAATCGAATATTATTTCTTAACAACCAATTCAAATAAAATCCATATAAAGATTTATAATATAGTTACAAAATTTATTTCACAAAATTTATTTCATTACTAAATTTTAAAAACATATTGTGTCAGTTTGCTCTGTCCAAGTGTTTTGGAAATCTTATCGATAACGTTGATCAGACGAATCGATTAGAAACCCAAATCAACATCAACATCTCAAACAACACAATATATAAAACATTTTAAATATTTGTTTAAAAATACACTTCAAGAATAATTTGAAGATAAGTTGGAAACAAAGATGAGATGATTAAATAACAGAATAGGGAGATGGATGAGTTTATGTAAATCGCGGGCAACCTTAACCGGGTCAACCGTGACTTAAAGAATAAGATCGATGTGGATTTCTTAGGTAAATCGACATTCGATCTCAAGATGTAGAGTTTGAAATTATAAGAGATACTAGCATCTAAACCGAGGATATAGAATCTCTGGTGAATCTATGTTGTTGTAAAGGAGTTTTTCCCTTTACAAATAAGTTTGAGGTTGGCGAGACCGCCGACTCATTATGAAGATCTTTTGAAGTGGAGTTATGAGATACTTTAGAAACAAAAGAAGATAAATAGTGAGGGACACAAATGGATTTTGGAACCACAGAGAATGTTCCAAAATTCAAAGGAATCGAGTCAAAAAGGAAGAGGTTTAAACTCGAATGAAAGTGATTCTGTAAATACATTTACCCTATATACTGAGTTTTGCCTAGAGCAACCTCGCTTTGATACCAACTGTAACAACCCGATATTTTCAACCATTCGCATCCGCACATGTCGGACTTGAATTGCTCAAAATACCGCATTGTAAATAAAATTTGGCAAATCTCAGAATATACAGTAAATACATAATCACATATCACAGATACAGAGTAAATAATAATGCAGCGGAAATAAAAGAGATAGTAGTTCATGAAGCTACTATATAAAAATAAGATATATCAGAGTTAAACAAGATACAACAGAAGAGTAACAAGATACATCAGGTACAAATCAGAATACATCACTAAAATCACTGGATACAGAAAGCAAAATAGATGGCTGCATCTTCAAGAAAAGCTCCAACTGCGAAGGTGAATCTTGAATGCTAGCTCACTCAATATGACTCGAGCGTAAAGCAAAACACAAAACACTCGAGTCAGGACATAAATACTTATGAACTGTAAATTAACTCAAGTGAACAGTAACAAAAATGCATCAGTAACTTAAAGAATGTTTGGGATCGCCCATCCTTTAAGGATCCGTTAAACTATTTACTATGTAGTAATATTGCGCTATTATAATAATGTCTATAGTAAAATAAGTATACTTTTAAATAGCGTTCCGGGCTACCCATATCACCCTTCACACATAATAGTCCCAGTAGTCCATCCAATATCATGCCATCTCCACTCCGGATGACTGTCAAAGGATACCACACGGTCTACGGGAGAAAAACAAACTCGTAGTAAAGGCTCGCTATGGTAGGTGACACGGCACACAAGGCAACGCCAGGGTAGATATACCAATTATGCACACGGGCTGGTGGTAACGCAGAAGCCACATACGCCACCTCGGAAGACACTCCCATATCAAAATCGGAGGATGACCATCTAATCAATCACCAATAAGAGTATAGTATCGAAGGAATGTGTCCGATCGGAGGAATGACCTCATTTGGCCCGAGATCGCTCCTGTTTTAGCCACCTTATGCCAACTCACGGGAGTTGGGTCCACGTAATATACCTCAAGAACGTCGCCTCCATCCTACTTCATTCTGGAATCTCCACCGCGTACACGGTTGTTAAAGTGGTTTCCGGAGTTGGCAGAGAGTATGACAACTTCCGATCCCGGTCTCTTTAACAACCAAAGGTTATTACAACGCCGTGGTCATTTCAAAATAGTTTATACTTCAAAAGGTCAAATCATTTCATCTCAAACTATATTTCTTTCAAAATAGTTTATACTTCGAAACCAGAACCATTTTTATTTCAAAACTATTTATTCAATCAAAATAGTTTATACTTCGAAACCAAAAACATTTCAAACATATATTCATTTCAAAATCATAATATTTTCAAAGTATAACTCTTTCGAAACCAAAAATACTTGAAACAATTACACTTTGAAAATCATAACATTTCAAAACTATACATTTGAAATCATGGGATATTCATTCAATTCTTTACATTTTACAATTCATTCAATTAATCCCAAATTTTCAATTTCCAACTTAATTCAATTCAAACCATCAATTTCAATTAAATTTTCCAATAACCATTTCAAATCATATCACTTTCAAATATAGATTTGGTCCATAAATTAAACTATTCAATTTTTAATATATTTCAAAGCTTTAATATCCCGCATTTCAAAAACTAAATTTTATAATTTCATATATCTCAAATCTAGTTTCATTATTACTTAGTTTTGAAATATTCATTTTATAAATCCAATATTATTTAAATAAACTCAATTTGCAATTAAACTAAATATCCTTTCATACCAATATAAACATCAAATATTCATTTATCAAAAGTACATATCATTCCAATTCATATTCTTTATCAAAATAAAGATCAAATCATTTCCAAACCTTATTATCAAATCATTATTTGAATTCAAATTCAAATACTCAAATTTAAATATCATTTTTAAATCAAATAAGTCATTCATTTGTTATTTCAAGTATCATTACAAAATACGTTAAAAATTCCATTCAAAAATTCATTTATCTCATTGCATTTCATTCCATTTAACACATAACCAAGTAAACCTTATTTAAATTCAAATTCAAATTCAAATTCCTTAAAAATTAAAAATTAAATATTAAAATGTATTCAAAACTTCGTAAATTTCACAATTAGTCAATTTCCAAAAGTTAAATCATTTAACACTTTAAAAATAACTCAAACAGTGTTAAAATCTATAACATTTCAAACATTGTCAAATTATAGCAACGACAGCATTTATAAAGTGCTATCGTAGCTTATAGCTTCCAAAAATGGTTTAGTTCAAGAATAAAGGCATTTATAAAATGTCGTAATAGATATTTAGTTATTTCAAACATTGTTAGATTCAAAACAATAGCATTTAAAAATGCTGTCAAAAGACTACAACATTTTGAAAATGCTATAAAATTCCAGATTTCATTTTAGCTTTACTAAAATAATAATAAAACTCAAAATTTTTATTATAACTTAAAAATCATATTTCTAGACTTCAAAATTTCACATTTAAAATCATTTTAACATATGATTTAACACAACAAAATTTTTAGATCAAATATTCAATTTAAAAACTCCATTCATTTATTAAGTCAAAATTCACTGTTTATTAACATATAAATTAAATAAAACTTAAAATTTTACTTCAAATACAATTTCAAAACTTTAAATTTAATTTCCATTATTTATTTGCATTTTAAAATAAAATTTAAAGTCTAAAATCTCAGTTACTTCAAATTTACATATTCAAATTCACAATTTCAAGACTTAATATTTAATTTTCTTAAAACCATAAAATATATATTTTTAAATCAAAATTTCATACTTTTAAAAATACATATTTTAATATAAATCATTTAAAAATATACCACGGGTATGTATATAATTTTCTAACCTAGGTCAAGTGATACGGATATATATCATTTCAATCCGCAGTTTACAAAGAAAACCCGGGTTCTATCATTTCAAACCCGCAATCCCAATTCAAATAAAATACAATAAAAATCGCTTAGGCCTATCATTCAGCCTATAACGATTTTTTTCTATTCTAAAGTCCTTTCGGGTATGTATCATTTCAACCCATAGTGATTCTATTCTAACAGGGAACTTGCAGTGTGATCATATGCATAAACAATATAAACAATGTCAATGTCGCAATATATCAAATGTCAGGTGATAACTAACAGTTTTAACATGGTAATAACATGACATAGCATATCATATGATCATCATTAACTTGCATACACATTTTATATTACTATACACTTGCCATCAATTTACTATTTCATAAGTAAATATGTCAGAGTGAGAAAGACTCACTTTTTACGAAGCTAGAGACAAACAACACACACAAGAGCGATTCCAAAGGCATGACAAGCACGATTTGATTTGAATTGATGGAGACCCTTGTAAACAACACAAAATATAACATACACAAGCACAGATATAGATATCGACATACAAATATAATCAACAACTTTAGTTTGCATAACAGTTGCAAAACAAGAGAGATGGCCAAACCTTAGAAGCAAAAGACTTGCACACGACAACATAAGCTTCTCACATGATCAAATGGGCTTGATCTCACCACACTAGGCTCTGGTTTGGGTGAGGTATGGCAACCATAAAGGTCAGGTTACAAGTGGATGAAGGTGGTGGAAGAGTTACAACATGAAGCATACATGGGTTCAAGGCAAATATGTGAAGTTTTTGGTGCATTTTGACTTGGCTATGACCACATATAGGCTCGGCCATGGGGTCTTCATGTCAGGTCAGATCTGGAAAGTAGTGAAAGGGGCAACCAAAGGTGAAGTAGATGAAGGTGGTGGTGGCTAAGGGGTGGCCAAAAGCAACTATGAAGGCAATAATGGAGTACAGGCTTGGCTAGCATTGTTTTGGTGAAGTGTTTTGCAAATTTGAGGTGGTGGCTTCATCTAATGGTCATGGCCAGAGGTGGTGGTCAGAGGAGAGGGGGTTGGTGCTGCTGTAGATGGTGGAGAGGATGGTGGTCAGCAAGGAGAGAGGTGAGACCAAGCCAACATGAAGAAGAGGAAGGCTAAATCAGTGAAGAAGAGGGGAAAATGTGAAAAGAAAAGCCATTGTTTTTTTTCTTCTTTTTTCTCTCTTCATGGCCGTGATTTTTAGGGGATGAGAAGTCTTCCCTTTCACGTGAAAAAGAAAGAAGAATACATGGCTGAAGAATGGAGTTAAGGCAGCTAATTGAAGAGATGTTGGTTGAGAAATGAAAAGACAGAATACAAAAAGGCTTAAGCAAATAAAGAGTCACAAGCCTTTCAAATTTCCATCATTTCTTTTTAAAATTTAAATACATGTAAAATATGTATAAATAAGATAAAACACGAAAATATAGTAAATAAACAAAAATAAATAAATAAATATTAATTAAATATAATTAAATTAAGAAAATAACAAAGAAAATGTAAATTAGGCTTGAAAATTTAAAAATAAATGAAATGAACTTTGGGAAAATTGTATGTACATGAAAAATATTTATAAATAAAGATAAAAACATAAAAATAAAATGCATACATAAAAATGAATAAATAATTTTTAATTAAATACAATTTAAATGAAGAAAATAGCAGAAAAATGGAAACTAACCTTTAAAAGTAGAAAATAAATTCAATGAGCTTTGGAAAAATTCAAACATCACTTTAAAAATATTTAAAAGGTAAAAATATATGTAACATAACATATAATACAATTTAGAATAAGATATGACAATTAAAAAGATTATTTATATAATTTAAAATAAGAAAATAGTGTTAAATAAAACAATTTACACCAAATTTTGTAAAAATCCTAACTTTCACAATATTATTCGGATTTCAATGAAACGAAAAGCAGTGTTCTTGAAATTTTATTTAATTTCATAATAAAAGATAAAATTCAAAATTTCAAACTTTTAAAATTTAAATTTAAAAGTAAAATTTTGACCAGATTGACTAAAATTCACATTTTTTGGAAATATTCAATTTATGCATGTTTGAAATTCTAATCCACATCAAAATCAACATTTATATTTCAATTAACAAAATATATTCATTTTAATAAATAAAATAAAGTTTTTAAATTAGGAATTTAAATTAAAATAATTAAAATATACAATTACAATAATCAGAAAATGCAGGGTTGTTACAGAGCACGTACAGAAGACATGAACTGCAACCCAAAGAAAATACCATGAAAATACCCTAAGAACAAGGATCGTTAGCGATCCATACCCTATATATCACTAGCAATCCATTACATTTGTTGGATCATTATGAAATTTTCAAAGAATCTTTGTATCATCAAGTGTAGGCTTCTGGTGGAGTGGCCTAGCCCAATTACTCTCCTGTGCCTATAAATACAGTCCTACCTATAACATAAAGAAGACCTTCTGGACTTGCTACTGGAACTCTGTAGAGATTATTCTTCACTCTTCTCCTTCCACAAAATAGCCGTCTAGGTGTTCATTGTGATTCTCCCGTGAACTCTTGTACTTGTAATCTGATCTAACTTAGAAGATTCAATCATGTTGTAATCTGATTCAACTTGTAACAACAGTCAGTTGATAAAAAGTAATAAAGTGGACATAGGCTTCATTAACAGTCGAACCACTATAAAAATCTTCTTTTCTTTTTGCTATTTCTGCTCGTTTCGCATTTATCTTCTATATTATTGCTCTATACGAATAGAGCTGGTGCTTTCACACTCAATCCAAGGCGTTGATCCATTTTTGGGCTAACCACTAGATATTTTGACTTTGTGTTGACTTTATTTCACCGTGATACTAACTTCATATAGCCAAGAAGACAGATCCTCTCTTGAATTATGTGTCACTTCCAATACTTCCACTAGACCCAACTATAGCCGGTCAGTGGACGACATGCTACGGTTTAACTATAATCAAAGCGAAGCTTTCATATGGAAGATCAACGGTATTCTCAAGTTAAAGAACTATGTAAATTAGTCACTTTAATATTTTCTGTTTGACCTTAGTTATATTAACCGACAAAAAACTATCGAGTGAGTCATTTCATGATTATCCAATAATTATCAGCACGCAACCCTTTGGTACCCCCAGAAGACATGAGTAATACACTGCCCAATATTCAGAAAGCATTACTTACTTTAGTCTCATGAATGCATCGATGTCCAGTCTCGGTAGGTCTTTAACTATGAATATCTAAAATGATCTTTTTATCATATTGTGATAAAATACTCATATTTATAACTATTTGTAACTACTAGCACTAACACATGATTATGAACTTTCTGACACATATACTTAAATTAATTAATTAATTATTTACAACATTTTATAACAAGTATATAACAGAAATGAAACACCTTTTAATTCAGACAGGATTGGTTATCGAGTTAGATTTACATAACAAATTACATTATTGCCCCTAGGACATACCCCTAACCCTACCAATCCCCAACTTGAATTTAGGGTCAATTTTGGAATCTTATTCAAACTTCTCCAATAGGTTTCTTCAAAACTAATCGGGTCAGTCCCTCAGTGAACATGTATGCTATTATGTTTTAATTATCTACTATGTCAATCAACTATCTCTGACGCCGATAAACTGCCTACATTTATTATGTATATACATTAATTTCATTATGGTGCTATTAAAGACAATGTTTTTGGCCTTTTATTGAATCATCCATAATCTCTCATTTAGAACATTTCAACTTAAAGCTTCTTAAGCAAGCTTTAAACATGAATTTTATATTGACATACCATACTCAATTTTACATATAAAGTCTGAGTCTGAATGCTCCTTCATAAGGAGTTCGTTGTTTCTATAAACAATTCTTTTAAATATATAAGAGCATTCTAAACTACCATTTATTGACCTTAATTTGGATTTGATATTTGTTTCTTGTATCAAATACATATCATGATATCATATACAACATAACATGTATGATAATTCTTATTGCCAATGCATAAGAATCCATCTTACATGTTTCTTATTAAATATTTTATTAAGGTGTTTCTCCATACTGTCTGGGACATTCCTAATGTCCTTTATACTTACTATAAAAGATATCATTTGAAACATCAACATCGAGTATTAAAATAACTAAAATCTGATTTTAACATGAGTACATTGTTAACAATCAGCAGCGTGTTGTTTTCTTATGTCTAGAAATATCAATATACCTTCATTGTTCTTTTTTATGGACACACACTTCCTCTGCGTTTTGATTGAAATCAAACTATTTGATATTTCTATTAAAATACTTGTTTTGATGCTTGTCAAACAATACTTTCTTATCAGTTTTTGGAGCATATCCATAACCCACAAATTCAAGATTACTCCTACTGACAATGAGATACTTTGGTTGTTATGTGCAAACAATATAGATTAAATTTTATTTAGAATTTTTTATTTCAACATATATGTAACGATCCAGAATTTGACCACTTTAAAATATACTATTTAAAGTGACTTTAAATGTAAAATAAGTAAGGTTATATGATTCAAACAATATTAGATAGGATTTGGAAAGAGAAGTATATACAAAAATAGTAACATTTGCTTATATCGACAAAAGAGACAAAATGCTGATTTCAGAAAAGTATTCAATGGTAAAATAAATTATTTTAATTAATTTATAAGTGTTTATATTTCTAAATAGCAATATAAAAATTTATTTTTAAATTTGGTTTACATAAATAAATAGTTTAACTAAAACGTCAAAATGTGACCGTAAAACATTTTGTCGAAAATCAACGTTTTGTCGATTAAAAGTTGTCGCAACGTCGTCGAACTTTTATTTTCTTATATAGAAATATATATTCAAATAGTATAGGTATTAATTAATTTACTAGTCAAGTTTACTTTTACTAAACATACTTAGAAAGTTCTAGAATATAATTAACAAAAAGTAAGCACAAAAAGACAAACATGTCATTTCAAAGAAAAAAGTAAACATCAAATCAAACAACTTTTCTTCACTTTATACTTTTGTGAAAATGACATAAAGTAATGATTTGAAATATGATGTTAAGTGTTGAAAAAATAAGGTTGCTTAAAAAGTAAGTAAAGGGTATTTTGGTCGTTTTACAACATATCATTTTAATTCAAAAACTTTTTCTATAAATAAGCACCAACTTTCTCACTTTTTTCATTTCCTTTTACACTTCTTCTTCTTCCTTTTTCGAGCTTTTCTTCCACTCTCTAATGGCTTCTTCTTCTCTCTTTTTCTTACTAACTTTTCTTAAAATCATATCAAATCAACTCCAAACTCCACTAAACTTTGCAAGACCTTAGAATATCATCAAAACATGGTTTAGCATCTAAGAAGTGAAGAAATGATGGAGGGAGGGAAGGATCAAGGGGAGGCCGAGCTTATTGATGTTGTTGTAATGTTTAGCCAGGAGCAAAGAAGAAGGAAAGACTTATGGTCAAGAGCAAGTGGAAGTGAAGTAACGGCGAGCACTAGGAAGTGAGGTGGAGTTGTTAAGGTGATGATTTGGTGAAGATAAGAGGAAACAGTGAGATATTGGATGATATGAATGTTGGTAGGAAGTAAACAATTTGGTTAAAGGTGGGTACTCAATTTAAAGTTAAATCATCCTTATAACTTATTTAATATGTCCATTAAAATCCTTGAATAAATTGTTTGAATGTGTGATAACTTGGTTGCAAATTGGTTGATTATGTGATTGTTTATATGCATGATAACTTGGTTTGATAAACGATAAGTGAAACGGTTAGTAAGCATAGTTAATTAAATGATAATTAAATCAAAACAAATGTGTGTATGGAAATTATTTAGCCTCTTAATGATTTCAAAATATCTAAAAAGATTGAAAATGATATTATAATAATATAATGCTATAATATGAAATGAAATGAAAAATGAGTTTGAAGTGACAAAAATATTGTTTTAAATAAGTTAAAATAGTTTAAATATGGTTTAAAACAAATTTGAAATGTTTCAAACAAGTTTCGAAGCAATTCACAAAATTGGTCAAAATAGAGCTCATCGCGTTGCGGTAGTTCGTAAATTTCGACATGTAACTTCAAATTAACGTAGAGAAAGATTAAGTTGGACTTCTTTCAAATAAAATTATTTGGTCTATAATGATAATAATTTTACAATGAAGAAATAAAATCAATATTTCATCAAGTAGATTTTGAAATATGTCCAAAACAATTTTCTAAAAACATTGTGGTTTTGCAGTTCGGAATCCAAAAAGGGATTTCTTTATAAATGATATTTTTAAATGATTAAAAATATGAAATAAATTTTATAAATCTAATAAAATAGTTTAAAATAGATTTGGAATGGAAAGTACGAATTTTCAAATATTAAAAAGTTGGTTAAATCAAATAAGTTTATAAAGGACTTTTCGCAGTACTTTTCTACTGCCGTTTCTATGACTTTTTAAAAGAAGCTTTAAACTTAGCGATTTTTCCTAGAATCAATTATGAATGTTTTTTAAAAGGAAAATTAAGAGTTTAAAAGATAATTTGGAATCTTATAATCAGTTCCAAAATAAAGTTAATGACAAAGTATGCGGAAACGACTAGTAGATTTGTCCCGCTTATGAGATCTAGAAAGATAAAACAAGGTATTTAACTAAGGTTACGGATGGAGCAACCAGTGTCCTGAACTTACCTATCCTATATTTTCCCTTTTTAGGCGAGAGGTGGAATAGATCAAAAGGAAAGCCCGGATGCTCTAAAAGATCATAATTAAGTTTTTCCAAGATAAAAGAAAAGAAACAAAATTCTTTGAATGTTATTTTACCACTTAACATCTTTTTATCGATGATTAGCACAAAGAAACCGAGATTGGATTTGGGTGATTCCTATCCAAAGAACCGAGATCTGATTTGGGTGATTTTTATCCAAAGATCCAGGATCAGATTTGGGTGATTCTATCCAAAAACCCCTTTAAACTAATTTTTGAAATAAAATACATTAAAGACAAAGATCATTGAAGACAAAGATCTTCATGATATAGGATTACTTTCCATTAGTCCTTGGAGGTGAAATTTACCATATCCAAGGTGGCAGTAGCACTCTATTATGAAAATCGTCGATTTGCAGGAATATGATTTGAAGTTAAGAAAGAAATCTTTGATTAAGATTTAATAAATGATTTGGGAACATTTTCCCTAAGTTAAAAGTTATAGCTTGAATATAAGAAATCTTTGATTAAGATTAAAAGAATGATTTGGAAAAGTTTTCCTAAGTAAAAGAGAAAATGATTTGGAATTATTCCCAGGATTTAAGAAAGGTTAAAATAAACCAAATGATTTAATAAATGAGGCTTAAAGATTCTGTATACATTTGAAAAGAAAATGGAATAACATGAAAAGAATATATTTAAGAAAGATATATGATTTAAATAAAAGATGAAATTGGTGATTGATATCCACATATGAACTAAACATTTTTTGAATGGATGATTTGCTTCGAAGGAACCGGGACCAAATTTAGGTGACTCCTATCCGAATACCACTTTGAACCAATTTATACGTTCAAAAGTGAAAACATATTGAAGATGATGATTATTGAATATTGTGGATCTTCATGGCGTGAGACTGCTTGTTGACATCCTATGGGTCTCTCCTATTATAGAGTTATTTATAACAGTGGTCTCGTCGTTATGTAGATTTTTTGGATTGCAAGGGTTTCTCTCCTAGTAATGGCCGAGGAAAGTGCCTTCGGTTTCGTTCAGTCCCGAAAAGAACTTGTATGGACAAATGTCTGACATTGCATTTCTTAGACACAATGTTTGACTTTTACAAATGTATATCTGTTTAGCGACGGAGAAGCCAACTTCTCTTAGCTTAACACCCTTTTTTAAGACATACAAGCTCAGAGGTTGTATCCTTATAGGGGTTAAATAATGTCAATGGAATGGTAGTGTGGCATTCAAAGTGGACCTGTTATGATCAAAGCGTGATTTTGTGTGAAAGCGAGGCTTTGAAGAAATTGAATGTAACCTCACTAGCCTCACATCCTAGAAGATGATATGGGATACTATGTCATCTGACAGACACAAATTCGGAATAAGTGAGTATGTATGGTGGTGTCCAATACGTTGGGCCCTTTGGGGGATACGCCCCTCAAGGTATTTATTGCCCCATTTGGATAAAGTGATTAGCTTAAGAAAAGCATGGAACTACCTGTTATCAGTAGTATTGTAGCAAGTATAGTTCCAAGTGACTAGTTTGAAAAAAGCCATTAAGGCACCGTGGAAACTATGCTTATTATGCGTGGATCAGAGAAAAGACCACTAGTTCCCTATCATGTTGGAAATCCAAATCTAATACGAGATTTATGGTTTTGATTGTAGTCCTAAAATCGCTGTAATGACTTGCAAACATTTCAGCTATCCCTTTCTGGTATCATATATTCCGTTCGGTATATTCCATTGACCTAATCCAGATATATTATTTTAGACTTAGTCGAGATATTGATACCTTATTTGAATAAGTTTATTTGAAAAGTGTTTTCAAAAGAATGTCATTAAAAATAATATCAAGCGTATTTTGGTACAAAAGTGTTTTGGTTATCATAAGGTAAAAACCCATCCATATTTATGTGTGGGCGTGGCCTTATAAGATACCCTTCTTTTCAAAAGTTTTGCTAATAATGTCATGTTCTATACATTTAAAACTTTAAGTATCTCATGCTGGTTTATCAAGCTTGGTCCGAATGTTTTTAATACTCGGGTCACATCCTAGTAATTTTAGGTTTAGTTGAAGATGGATGGAGTATCCAGACAAAAGATGGAGATCTTCATCATCGTATGGACATATTTTATTATCTGCTAAATCTATTGCATTTGTTTTGTTGTTTGTCAGCATTTGTAAGGACAGAGGTTTATAATTATCCAGGTGGATCTAGCTTGGACTCTGATATTGTATTTTAAAAAATTTCGCTTTAAAGATTAGTATTGAAATAATATATGTCATTCCATTCATGTGAGATTCTGTTCTATCTTTATTTTCTTTCTACCCTTAATGATCCGCTTATTCATGCAATTTGAGTTGGACATGTCTGGTTTATTGTCAATTCAAAGAGTACGGAAAAACGAGCCATTATAATATATATATACCAAAACATAAAGTTATACAAGGTGATCATTTGTAGGTAGACTCCAAATCAACTTGAGCATATTGAATGGAAAATCTATTACGCTAATTTCAATAATTAAAATTCATGATGTTATACTTATCATTGTGGCTCACCATGTTCCAACTGCATTTTCCTCTCTTAAAGACAGATGTGCAGTCGATGGATCATATCCCTTCGGGTCTAACTGTCAAAATAATATTTCGATAATGTACTTGGAATCTATTTTGGATTTGCATATTGTACCATATCATAGAGTCAATACTCTTAACGGCTTAACTAAACAATCGAGGATTATTTATTTTTGACAGTGATAAAAAACTCGTTGTTTCTTCTTCTAAAGAATATTCATTAGATCCCTTAAGGCTATGCGTTCAATTATGTTTGGTTAATTTATTTCATCCCTTGTAATCAGTTTTATTCTTATGCCATATCCAAATCCATTTTACTACAATAATTTCTTAAAGAAATTATTTTGCTATGAGGTTAGTTTTTCTTGAAACAACAATTGTTTCTTACTGCAATAGAATTGGGATTCATAAATATTTTATGAATCGCCATGCATAAAACTGATTTGGTATTAGTTCAGAATATTAATGTTCATAACATAAACTAGTCATCCAATGACTATCATCCCCAAACTTCTTTGGACGATTCATATAAGATTTCATATGTACAAATATTACTTGCAGTCCTTCGTTGCACACCACCAGTCAACTCCTTGGCCTAGGACATGATGTTTTTTTTTATAAATTCATATCTTGTACGACTTTATAACTATTCTTCGGATGATATTAATCTAAACCTTGTATATGAATCTTACGTACACACCTTGCAGAAAGAATTCAACTCAACTTTACTCATCATTTAATCGTCCTTTGTCCAAAAAGGTTTGAGTACTCCTTATCAACATGTTATTATATATAATAAGGACGAGTGATTCTTGAGAGTGAACCTTAATTCATTTTCGGTAATATACTCACGCATTCGATCAAATCAATCCTTTCTTTTTACATATTACTGTATTTTACTTCCATTTTATAATCTGTGAACTTATCGTTGACATGCCCCATATATCAAATACACATATTTATGCTTGCGATAATTCATCGGCGAATACAATGAACTATGTGGTACTATTTTGGTATTAACAAATTTGTAATTGCATATATCTATATGTATCAACCCGAAGAGTCATTAACTCTTACGACGCTCTTATTGAATGGGTGATTTGCCTTTAATTGTTTTAAGTATAATTCACTAGTTCCATATGATTCATAATCATATGATCAAAGAATTACTTCTTAGAACCATGACTTAGTCTATAATTCCAAAATAATTATAAATAATTTTAGATAATTCAGTATTCTCCAATGCATAACTTTGTTATGAAAAAAAATACCACATTATAGTTTTATTTCATAATGAATAATCATAATATTCTCATTGAAATGGAACCATGTTTATTCTTCAGTCATCATCGAAGAACGAATATTATTTCATAAATAATGTGTTGTACATTTTACGAAGATAATTTTCATAACTTAATGCAACAATAAGTGCTATGTGGCATGCTTCCACTATTTCCGCCATTACTACAATAGCGTACTGAATATAGGGGTCCATTCATCCACTTAATATAGAATATTCATTTCATATATGATATAATATAACTAGTTTATAGTAGGGAGTTCTTTGATCAATTATCTCAAACTTAACTAAATAAATCTGACATAAAATAACTTTCTATATGAAAACACATTTTGGAATAGAAATCATATATTTTATTCCAATGTTAAGTATTAGTTATTATTTTGCAATTTTCGTTTCTGATGTTTGTTTATAAAGCAGAAGTGACCATTTATTCTTTTCGTCCCAACTGTATCTTATATCATGTCTACTCTCGTACATTCATTTTCTATTTTGAATGTCAAACCATTCAAAAGAAAAACCATACTACAATATCATAACAAACACTTTACAAAAGTGCATTCAATCATCCTTAACCTTTAAGTATATTAATTATGCTATACTTAACGTAAACTGATCAAGACTAACGTTTAGCGATCGAATTCTTAGATCCTTTTTGTAGTTTCGGTCTATTGTTATATTTAACACAATATGATCTTTAATGTAATCAATCAAATTGATTATTCTAACTTATACTATGGTTTATTCGTTTATTTCAGATAAACTAATTTCATCGTAGGACCGTACAATATGAACTGTGATAGTTTTCCATATAATACTTATATGCAATAGTATATGGATCAAATATCCATAGCCCTGTATTGCTTTAGTGTTTGAAACTCATAGTATGCAATACACAGTCTTGGCTAAATAAACATATAAGCGACCAAATCACAAACATATTTAGTAGTTGTAAAACTAGGTACTTGCATGGGTATTAAAATTGTAACATGCAAGAAATGTAACATCCCACCTTTTCAGACAGTTTAAGCAGACACACGTGCCAACTCAAACCATACAGAAGGGTGGATTGTTATTGGTGTAAATAAGAAAAAGAAGAAAGAGAGAAAAAACGAAACAGAATCTTGCGGCTGAATGACAAAATATAGTAATCAAATAACAGTTCAAGAAGCTATTTACAAATCATTTGATTATACTTATACAACATAGAATCAGAGTTACATATATCAGAGATAAATAAATAACAATGCAGCGGAACAGTGTGATGCAGTGGAATAGTATAGTAATAATAATAATACAATCTTCGTCTTCGTCCTTCAGAAATAAGGTCTTCAAATCCTGAAATGCTCACGCTGACCCGAGCGAATTGAAAAGACAAAACACTCGAGTCAGAACTAAAAGATCTTATGTAAGTTAAATCATCGAACAAAAAATACGAGTGGAACGGCGATAGAGATGTTTACGGGGTTTGACATCTCATATCCGGTGTCAAACGTGAGTGCAGTAACTCAAGAGATGTTCGGGAATCACATCTCCTAAGGATCCGTTAAACTATCTACTGTGTAGTACAATACGCTATTATAATATGTCTACAGTAAAGTAAAGGTACAATAAAGTAAAGGTATTAAAAATAGCGTTAAGCCTTTACATTTTCCACCTTAACATATTTTATAAATTCCCATAGTCTATACATTTCCGTAATCCCACCCGCACTAGGTGTCGTCAGAGGGCACTCTAAAGGTATGGTACAAACAAACTCGTAGAAGGCATGCTAAGGTAGGTGAAATAGCACAACTTGAAAATGCCAGGGTAGATATACTAATTACGCATCCGGGATGGTGGTAACGCATAGCAGCTACTACAGCCCACCTCGCAACACTCAACCGAGTAAAAATCGAAGGGTGGCCACCAAATAAATCAAAAGTTAGAATATATTATCGATGGAGTGTGCCTGATCGGAGGAATGACCTCACTTGGCCCGAGAATCACTCCTGTTTTAACCATCGTATGCCAACTCACAGGAGTCGGGTCGACATATATATCTCATATAGGATCGTCGCCACCATCCCACTTCATTCTAGAATCTCCACTGCGTATATAGTTGTCAAAGTGGTTTTCGGTATTGGCAGAGAGTATGACAAAATCTGATTCCGGTCTCTTTGACAACCAATCGCTTATTACACACCAGATGGTTCTTTTATGTTTCCAAAATCATTTGATAATTGATATCAAATTATCATATTCAATTCAAACCATATCACTTTTGAAATCATTACTTACTTTCAAAATAATATTCACCTTTGAAATCGTAGTTCGAAATTATATTTTCTTTCAAAGTCAAATTCACAATTTATATCAATACCGTGTTCTCAAAAACTATACCACTTTCAAATCATATTTCTTTCAAAATCATATTTTCAAAACAGGTTAAGTCTTTGCTTCAAAATTATTATTTCGATTTATTGTAACATTCAAAATTCCAACTTAGGTTATAACGTCATTTAACCTTATTCTCTTTTTAACCAATTGAAATACATATAAACTCTTTGACATACTTAGTTTTAAAATTTAGAAATTAGTTTAAATAGTTCTAAATAGTTAAAATGCTCTAAATATTTTAATTATAGGTGAATGCTTTTAAATTGGTTTATGATAGTTAAATAGATTCAAATTAGATTAAATATAATTAAAACAGATTAAATAGCTTAAAATAGATTAATTAGATTTAAAATAAATTAAAAGGGTTTAATTAGTTTTTAAAATAGTTTAAATGGTTTAAAATAGGTTAAATTGATTTAATATAGTTAATATAGGTTAAAATAGTTTATAAACATGAAAATCTTAAAATTAGAATCTTAAAGATAATATAATTTAAAACAATTTATATTTGAAAACATGAATTTGAAATTTATATCAATTTAAAACTATTTATTTCATTTCAACAAAATCAGACCATTTCAATTTAATTTCTTCAAACAATTCCTTTTAAGCCAATTCACATTTCAATACAAAACTTGATTTTCCAAAAAACTTCAATTGATACAAATCAAATTTTACTTCAAAATATCATTTAACTCCGTTCAAAAATTAAGGATTTTAAAAATCATTTAATTTAACCAATCCGGTGTCCGTATATATAATTCTCTACCCTAGAGTCAAGTGATACAGATATTTATCATTTCAATCCGTAATTTAAAATTTTACAGTTATAAATTATTTCAAACAGCAATCTCGAAATAAAAAACATTCATAAAATTGCTCGAGTCTATCATTTCAACCCATAACGATGTTTCCTATTCTATAGATAATTCGGGTATGTATCATTTTTACCCATACTGAACTTGCAGTTTAAAACGATATAAAATACAACATCCATTCATTCAATATCAACAATCAACATCCATCGCAATCATCATCCAAATAAATCAATAAATATCAATATAGAACCGATAATAAATAATAGGTATTTAACTAGAAATTTATGTCCAATAATAAATTAAATAACGATTTAATTTAAATAAATTCAAATTAACTGAGATGATGATTAAATATACCAAACAGTCGTAAATAAATTTCTAATCACATCACAAATTAAATTTAAGAAACATAAGAAATTTTAGAAGTTGTGAGTGGGTTAAAAAACTCACCTTTGAATTTAAATTGAATTTAAATCCAATTTAGGACTCAAATTTGAACCATCTCAGAATCCATCCAAACCAGCTTCAAAATGTCCATAACCTCAATACGATCTCGGCGTAACAAACCGCGCCTAAATTCGAGTTCGTATGCAAAAGTTATGGTCATTAAAACATTATACAAATTAAAATTAAAATAATTAATTAATAAATGAATTGACACACGTCACCTTTCTTCACATGTAAGAAGATATTCACGTCTCCCACCATGACGCAAATTTCCGATCGAACGCAGGATATGTCGTCGCCACGATTCACGACCACCACTGCTACCATCTTGCAAATCGCCACACCACCGCCTTCATCATGTCGAGACGCTTCTCCAGGCCAGACCGCGGCCACGGGGCACCTCGAGAGCCACCCCCTCCGACCACCTTCAAACGCCAATATCGGTGAAATGTGGCCACCATAAAACGAGTGACAACGTTCTCGAGGTCTGCTCGACACACTCTACCACCCCCACGCTTCCCGGTCGTCGCCATGATGCAGATCCACCGTTGGATCGAGATTTTGGCCCATGAACGGCCGAGGTTCAACTTGAATTTCAGGACAAACGATCCATTGAATCGAAAAATGAATAGCACCAGAAGATTACGCTCGTCGAGAGCTTCAAATCGATATATAATTTGTTTGGATTGGAGAAGTTTGAACTTTTTTGATTTGGTTTTGATTTGAAATTGCAATTGGGAATTAGGTTTTGTCTGCCATTGGAATGAGGAGGAGAAAATGGATTTGTACATACAGAAATGAGGAATAAAAAATGACCTAGGGTTTATAATAACATATATATAGGTAGAACAAAGTAGAAAGGAATGGGCTCGATTGTTTTGGAATGTTGAACGATACACGAACCAAAAAGCCCATTTTGACTCCAGAACGAAAATGGGTCAACCCATATATCAAAATCGATATTTTCAAACATTTTAAACTCAATGGAACAGGTTTCAAGTCCTAATTCCATCGTATGAAGAAATTATGTTAAAGTCATTTTATTTCAAATTGATTTCAGTTAAATTGATTTCTAGGCGTTTCAAGCCCGTACGGTCAAACGACAAGTCCGATCGCTACGAAACTTGAAATCCTACAATAATTCAACGTTACAGATCGAATCAAATTGGTTTTGTCGAAATCCAAGACAGTTGCTGAAATGTCTATATTTCAGTTAATTAAATTAATTAATATTAAATAAATTAAATCCCTTTTTCGTTTCAAATTTAACGAATTACCATTTCTATCACTTTGGATTTACTTAGTAATTTATAATCCTTTAAAACAAATTTCTATATCAGTTCAATGAAAATTATTTTACCAATTACAGTGTTAAATTTCAACTGTGATTAAATCCAATTATTTATAATTAATTCCAAATAAATTGATTTGGTTCAATTTCAATCCTTCTATTAAATCCATTATTACTCTATAAACATGATTAAGATTTGTTTTACATTTTATTACATTAATATACTCGAATTTCCATCTTTAGTTTGTATTTACTATTATAATTCCATTTTATTGCATTTTTGTCAAATATATACATTAATTATGATTAAAAATTCTCAATTAATTTATTTAACTTGGTTTCATTCTTTTTATTACATCAATTATTGTCTTATGAATAAATTTACATTTTTATTTACTTTATCACATCCACAATTTCAGTTACCGTATTAATTCTCATTAATATAACATTAAATTACATTAAACTTTAATTTATTTCCCATTTCAATTAAATAGACCAAATAAACAGGTAACTTACAACAATCGTTACTATAACTTTTAATCACACTTATGAATTCATTATTCGCAAACAAATGTTACAATTCTTATATAACCCAAATTTTATTCAATGGTAATTTATTTTCTACTATTTCATCTATAAATACAATGTTTGCATTGTTTTCTTATATTAATTTATAATAAAGTATAACAATTTGCTTTGTTTCAATTAATTGTGATCTCATTCAAATTGTTAATTATTAGCTTTAATTATCATTTGTTACTTCATTTAAGTATTCATTTCACTATTAAATTATAGATTTTTATTTCTTCCAAATTTAATTACCAAAATCTTATTAATTAACAATTTAAATCATCAAAAATTTACAGGTTGTTACACTCTCCCCTACTCAAAACTTTTCATCCCCGAAAAGGAAAAAGTAAGGAAAAGAGAAATTAGGTAATCCATATATATTATTCAAACTTTTAAATGTATAAACAATTAATTTACACAATCAAATTGTTTAAATAAAATATATCAATTTATAACAATTAAATCCTTTTTATATTCAAGTAAATAAAAGTTCGAAAAACATTTCATAAAATTTTCTAAGTCCAAAATTTTAGAAAAATTTCGGCAGAGTCTCCTTGTTCGGAGAGGCTCGAGAGAAATTATAATATCAAATATAACAATATATAACATATATTTTCCAAAATAATATATCCCAACAGGGTAAAACAATATAATATCGTAATAAAACCATAATCCAAAAACGTACCTATTTGTCGGGCAAACAACGTTTAATTATGAAACTAAAAGTAGTAACAATTGTTTCCATAACCTGTATTTCACTTATATAATCCAAAAGAGTTAATAATTATATAAAATGAAATATTTAAAGTTGTTTCAACCACTAACAAATATTCAATATAAAACAACAATCACTTGCAAACACAACATACAATCATCATATGAAATCAATACAAATCAAATATCTATCCATATCAACCAAAACGAATAGTTTGTTTGGGTTAAGACACTTTAATCACATAGATTGACAAATAAACTACTAAGTATACCATCTACTCAACAATCTAGATAAAACTTGATGGATTATTCATACATCCTAAGCAATCAGAAGTATTTTCCCTCAAACAATTCCATAAGCAAAAACAAAAACAAATTCCAAACATTATTTTGGTTTATTTTAACCTGTTTATTTTCATATCATTTATAAAATGACTCATTTCTTAAATTTACATATATTTCTTAAAAAAGTTCAATTCCCATTCATTCATTTTCATTTATTTCATTACATATGTTACTCATGCATAAATACTTAATCATATGTAAATAAATTCTTAAAGTACTATATAAGTTTCTTTGTAAATAAACTCACATACCTTAATTTAGTGCTTATTTCTGTTTATTTATAGTCATTACTTACAAATTGATTATCATTTATCCATATAATGCCAATTTCTTTTTATTGCATTACATTCAGTGATTTATAGTATTCACGTTCAATTCAATTACTTAGCATATCAATTCATTTACTTATTTTTAAAATCTTTTACTTACAATACTTACTTTCTATCACCTTTTATTATAGTAATACTTCAATTATAACTTAAGTCTATAATAATTATAACATTAAATTCTTATTTATAAAAGTAATTTATTGAACACCTTCATTACTTTAAGTTTTACTTGTATAATATTCCATTACATATTCTTTTAACGTTTTGAATTTTTATAATTGGTAAGCTATATATGTCTTAAGAATGTAAATGAAAGTTGCACAATTTTATCTTATATCATAAATGTTAAATAGTTACCATTTCTCATTTTCATATCCTTTTTATATTACAGGTTACAAATTTCAAATTTCTTATATATTTCAGTTATAACTTTGCATTTAATTTTCTTATTTTCATTTAGAAGTTCCAATTATTAAATGGTTAAAATTTTATTCCATTACAATAATTAAAATCTCTAATTCATAGAAATTTAAGAACTAAATACCGGGTTCCATTTCAATGATTTTAAAATAATAATATATATAATCATATCTTTATATATATATATATATATATCAAATCATATTTAAAAATTAAAATCAAGATTTATTTATCAAACAATTATGTAGTTGCTGCTACAACAGTCTTCCCACTTTGAAACTCGAAAAAGAACGTCGATGATGCATGCACTCATGACCGAAATTATTTTCCAGCGACAAAGAGGGGAACAGAACTTATTTCTTTCTATAATTTCTTTAAAACAATTCTTTCAAATCATTGAAATATTTATATCAGAAAATACATCTAAATAATATTAATATTATATTCCAAAATCATTCGAAAGAAATTTTCAAAATCCCCGGAACTTAAGTTCAAATTTTCAAATTTTCATTTATTTTATTTTCAAGTCTTATTTCAACTAATATTTATAAATTATCACAACCTAACAAACAAATATATTGTAGCCAAATATATCATTTATAAATCATTATTTATATATAAAAAAATATACAATAGGAAAATTATTTCATTTACCTATATTTCAAAACAAATATTGTGTCGGTCTATCCTATTAAGTGTTTAGAAATCCTTATCGATGTCATAACGTCCTATGCACCAACCAGAATTTATAAATACAAAATGGAACAAATTAACACGATTTAAAAACCTTTTATAACACTAACAAATATGCTCTCTCATATATATACACTCAGCGACTCATCATAGGGTATTACTACCCTATTAATAAAGAGTCAGATCCCACAAAGCTAAGGATTTGCTAAACCAAAGATCTGATACCAACTGTAATATCCCTTCATTTTGGACATTTAAGCAGACACACGTGCCAACTCAAACCATATAGAAGGGCGGTTGTTATTAGGGTAAACATGAAAAGCAGGGGGGAGAGAAAAACAAAACAGAATCTTGTAGCAGAATGACAAAATATAATAATCAAATAACCATTCATGAAGCTGTTTACAAAACATTTGATTATACTTATACAACAAAGAATCAGAGTTACACATATCAGAGATAAATAAAAAACAATACAGCGGAACAGTGTGATGGAGTGGAATAATATAGTAAATAATAATACAATCTTCGTCTTTGTCCTCTAGAAATAAGGACTTCATATCGTGAAATGCTCAGGCTGACTCGAGCGAATTGAAAAGACAAAACACTCGAGTCAGCACTAAAAGATCTTATGTAAGTTAAATCATCGAAAAATAAATATGAGTGGAATGGCATCAGAGATGTTTACAGGGTTTGACATCTCCTACCCAGTGTCTAACGTGAGTGCAGTAACTCAAGAGTTGTTCGGGATTCACATCTCCTAAGGATCCGTTAAACTATCTATTATGTAGTACAATATGCTATTATAATTTGTCTACAGTAAAGTAAAGGTATTAAAAATAGCGTTAAGGCTTTACATTTTCCACCTTAACACATTTTATAAATTCCCATAGTCTATACAGTACCGTAATCCTATCAGCACTGGGTGTCGTCAGAGGGCACTCCATAGGTATGGTACAAAACAAACTCGTAGAAGGCGTGCCAGGGTAGGTGACACGGCACAACTAGGCAATGCCAGGGTAGATATACCAATCATCCGGGCTGGTGGCAACGCATAACACTGACACCTCCCACATCGTAACACACTTCCACGAAAAATTCGAAGGGTGTCGACCAAATAAATCAAAAGTCAGAATATAGTATCGATGGAGTGTGCCCGATCGAAGGAATGACCTCACTTGGCTCGAGAATCGCTCCTGTTTTAGCCACCTTATGCCAAATCACGGGTGTCGGGTACACGTATATACCTCATATAGGATCGTTGCCACCATCCTACTTCATTCTCGTATCTCCACCACATACACAGTTGTCAAAGTGGTTTTCGATATTGGCAGAGAATATGACAACATCCGATCCCGATCTCTTTGACAACCAATCACTTATTACACACCGGATGGTTCTTTTATATTTCCAAAATCATTTCATAATTGATATCAAAATATCATATTCAATTCAAACCATC
This sequence comes from Allium cepa, assembly GCA_030765085.1. NCBI lineage: Eukaryota > Viridiplantae > Streptophyta > Magnoliopsida > Asparagales > Amaryllidaceae > Allium > Allium cepa. The sequence continues at coordinate 602,109,704 of CM060934.1, read as the reverse complement.
TCACTTTCAAAATCATTACTTATTTTCGTAATCATATTCACCTTTGAAATCATAGTTCGGAATTATATTTCCTTTCAAAGTCAAATTCACAATTTATATCAAATATCACGTTCTCAAAAATTATACCACTTTAAAATCATATTTCTTCCAAAATCATATTTCCAAAACAGGTTAAGTCCTTGCTTCAAAATCATCATTTCGATTTATTATAACATTCAAAATTCCAACTTAGGTTATAACGTCATTTAACCTTATTCTCTTTTTAACCAATTGAAATGAACATAAACTCTTCCACGTACTTAGTTTGGAAATTTAGAAATTAGTTTAAATAGTTCTAAATAGTTAAAATGCTCTAAACAGTTTAATTATAGGCAAATGCTTTTAAATTGGTTTATGATTGTTAAATAGATTTAAGTTAGATTAAATATAATTAAAATAGATTAAATAGCTTAAAATAGATTAATTAGATTTAAAATAAATTAAAAGGGTTTAATTAGTTTTTAAAATAATTTAAATGGTTTAAAATAGGTTAAATTGATTTAATATAGTTAAGATAGGTTAAAATAGTTTATAAATATGAAAATCTTAAAATTTAGAATCTTAAAGATAATATAATTTAAAATAGTTTATATTTGAAAACATGAATTTGGAATTTATATCAATCCAAAACTATTTATTTCATTTCAACAAAATCAGACAATTTAAATTTAATTTCGTAGAACAATTCCTTTTAAGCCAATTCACATTTCAACACAAAACTTGATTTCGGAAATACTTCAATTTATACAAATCAAATTTTACTTCAAAATATCATTTAACTCCATTTAAAATTAAGGATTTTAAAAATCATTTAATTTAACCAATCCGGTGTCCGTATATAATTCTCTACCCTAGGGTCAAGTGATACAGATATTTATCATTTCAATCTGCAAATTAAAATTTTACGATTGTATATCATTTCAAACCGCAATCCCGAAATAAATAACATCCATAAAGTCGCTCGAGTCTATCATTTCAACCCATAAAGATTTTTCCTATTCTACAGATCATTAGAGAATGTATCATTTCAACCTATAGTGAACTTGCAGTTTAAATTGATATAAAATACAACATCCATTCATCCAATATCAACCATCAACATCCATCACAACCATCATCCAAATAAATCAATAAATATCAATATTGAACTGATAATCAATAATAGGTATTTAACTTGCAATTTATGTTCAATAATAAATTAAATAACGATTTAATTTTAATAAATTTAAATTAACTGAGATGATGATTAAAATATACCAACAGTCGTTAATAAATTCCTAATAATATCATAAATTAAATTTAAAAAACATAAAAAAAATTTAGAAGTTGTGAGTGGGTTAAAACACTCATATTTGAATTTAAATCCAATTTAGGGCCTAAATTCAAACGATTTCAGAATCCATCAAAAACAGCATCAAAATGTCTATGATCTCAATATGATCCCGGGGGGACAAACCGTGCCCAAATCCGAGTTCGTATGCAAAAGTTATGGTCATTAGAACATTACATAAATTTAATTAAAATAGTTAATTAATAAATGAATTGACACACGTCACCTTACTTCACACGTAAGCAGATCTTCACATCTTCCAACCCTAATGCAAATTTCCGATCGAACGCAAGGTATGCTGCCGCCACGATTCACGACCACCACAGCTACCATCTTGCGAATCGCCACTCACCACCGCCTTCATCAGGTCGGGATGCTTCTCCAGACCACAGCACGGTCACGTAGCACCCCGAGAGCCACCCCCTCCGACCACCTTCAAACGCCAATATCGGCGAAATCCGAGCACCATAAAACGAGCGACAACATCCCCGAGGTCTGCTCGACACACTCTACCACCCCACGCTTCCCATCGTCGCCATGGCCCAGATCCACCGTTGGATCAAGATTGTGGCCCATGAATGGCCGAGGTTCAACTTGAATTTGAAGACAAATGATGCATCAAATTGAAAAACGAATAGCACCAGAAGATTACACTCGTCGAGAGCTTCAAATTGATATATAATTTGTTTGGATTGGAGGAGTTTGAATTTTTTTTGATATGGTTTTGATTTGAAATTGCAATCGGGAATTAGGTTTTGTCTGCCATTGGAATGAGGTGCAACAAATGGAATTATACGTACAGAAATGAGGAATAAGAAATGATCTAGAGTTTATGTAACGCCCCACTCCGAGACCCACTCTAGTAAAGAGTATTTCGGAGTAATACCGTCTACTAGAACGGAGAATAGAGTATAATGGAAGCGACCATGTGTAATCAAGCTATAACTAACTACTGAATACGTCGAATAGGTGGTATTCTTTTCTTAAGTGGTTCGACATATCCAATAGATATTTATAACGAGATTACAATGGCTAAGGAAAATAGGTTCAGAACAAACATAATACTAAATGATAACATCATCATCACAGAACAGTCACATAACAGTCACAGAACATAGGTACAATATATCGTCAATACAGATCCAAGTATCAAAAGGTGGGTACAAAGCCACCGCTCACACATGTGAGTCAAAAATATGTACATAAGAGTCTGAAATAAAAGAGTAGCAGAATAGTGGACAAATAAAAGCACTATCTATCAGCATAGCAGATAATGTCAAAGCGGAAGCACATAAGCTAAGTCCAGAGACCTAACCTGAAACAACTCGGTCTGACCCGAGCGAAAACACTCGGGTCAGGCTAGCTAAACAATCAGTAATAACTGAGATATATATAATAATGCGGTACATAAATAAAACAGTACTTCTCCAAAGAGAAGAGTAATATGGACTACATGAATATAATGACGATCCCTAATCATCAATCACCAGTAAAAATCTCCAAAGAGAAAATCAACACCAAGTGTAGAATAAATAAAATCGCCTCATATCATCGGCGTAGCCAAAACTATAAAAAGTTGCCCATAGGCAATAATCCCAAAAGTGACCAGAGTCTGTAATCAATGCCCAAGCAAAGATCGATGCTCCAAAGAGCAATAGGGATATACTGAAAAGTCAATGAAATCGAATATAGAAATGCAGTGTCCAGAGACACTGTGAATCCATAGGGTAATCGCACTTACATCGTATGGTTCCATAGAACCAACATCGAATGGGGATACTCGAATGGATATAAAAATATCAGATAATACAAATATTGCACGTGCACCGACCAGAGTCGTTGTTGCCAAGTACTGTAGAGTTGTGATCGATCACTCGCACAGATGCGGAACGCGCGAAACGGCGAGATCCTTCCCAGAAGGATAAAGGCCCAGAGGCGCACGCCGAAAAATAAACTGCTCCATAGAGCAGGTGTCCAGAGACGGTTGCCCAGAGGCGTGGTGACCCAGAGGTCCAGTACTGGCCGCCCAAAGGCTAATGTGCCACTAACTTCTTGGAGAGGAACCCGTAAAGTGTTAACAATGAGTCCCATACCCCACGTTCGCACTAAACGGTTTCCTAACCAATAGCAAGCTCACACTCCAAACAATAAAAAGTCCACCTCATATCATCGGTAGACTAGACCCAAAGGTCAAAACGATCAATCGAATAGGTCGGGGATTAACCGGAAAGAAAGTACACACGGTTTCCATAGGCCGGATATTTCCTAACTGTTTAAGCACCTTTCCACTTCGCTCGACGTGCTAAAAGTGAGTGTGAGATTTTTATTATAGAAAATAATGGTGTAAAACGGATTTGTAATTGATTTCGAAATCACTTTTAAAACGGTCTTTTGAAAAGTCTCCTATTATGGAGTAATTAATTTAATAATTAAAAATAATATTATATAATAATTTTCAAAAGCCATTTTGGAGTGAAAAATCCTTTTAAATCCTTTTTATAAAGCCCGTGTACGAAATCCAGGGACAAATCTCAAAGAAATCGACGAACACCAGAAAATCATCCAAAAATATTCTAAGTGTTTAAAACCATTCAAAAACTGCTGCGAACCCAAGTTCGGCAATTTATTTGGACCAGCAAACTGTGTCCAAATGGCATGAAAACTAGTAGGCATGTAGTCCGACATCCCTACTTTAAGATGCAAAAAGAATTTCTGGATTGCGAGTTGAGACGAAGTGGCAGCGACGTCTCAAAGTTGAACCCAGAAAAGATTCACACTGTTTTCCAACAGCGACCAGAGTCTAACTTTGGCACGAAAATCGAAGCACCAAACGAACTCCAATGTTGCCCAAATTTTCCAGAGATGGAGATCGGAACTCCACCTTTCCAACGAGACTAAAAACGTCGAATTCCGACTACCGATGCGAGCGTGGCGGCATCGTGAAGTGGAGGTCAAAAACTGGAACCAGAGTAAAGCACTGAGGTAAAGATTTTTTTTTTTTTTTTTTTTAGACGCGGGCCCGGCCCACGTCGGCCTGCCCCAGCCCGTCTGGGCTGGGGAGGGTCCAGTCCCCCAGCCCAATCGGGCTGGGGCGAAACTCATGTCCCCAGCCTAATTGGGCTGGGGCGGAACACAGGCCCCAGCCCAATTGGGCTGGGGCGGAGTACATGCCCCCAGCCCAATTGGGCTAGGGAGGAGTGCTTGGCCCCAGCCCAATTGGGCTGGAGCGAAATGTCTGCCCCAGCCCAATTGGGCTGGGGCGGAGTGCCTGGCCCCAGCCCAATTGGGCTGGGGCGAAATGCCTGCCCCAGCCCAATTGGGCTGGGGCGGAGTACATGCCCCCAGCCCGAAGCGGGCTGGGGCGATGGCATGTGCGCCAGCCCATGTGGGCTGGCCTGCTTCTGCTAGCCCTACTGGGCTAGCCAGCTGTGTCTGGGTGCAGCCCAGGCCTGCCCTGGTGCACCCAGAGCCCTGCTTTCAGCCCATTTTCAGGCTGTTTTCAGCCTGCATATTTCCGGCAAGCTATTTTTTGAGTTTTTTGGCATTTAGGGGTGTTTTTTTTCAATTTTGGGCATCAAAATTTTCACTAATAACAATCACTAATCATCATATAATGATTATTACACTAAATTAAAGGAAACCAAGGCTAAATCTTAGCATTACAACTAGCATTAATTACTAATCCATAGTAATTACCTTAATGAAGAAAAGTATCAAATGGTTTGAGTGCACAATATGAAGCAAGCCAAACTCCTCAACGCCAAAGCAAAGATCAAGAGGCTTCATGGACCAAAATCAACAAAGAAAACAAAATAATAATTACTACAAGATGGTAGAGATAAATAGGGATTAAGAAGGAGGATTAGAGAATATGAGAGATTGCATTACCTTTCTTCTTCTCTTTTCTTTTTTTTCTAGGATTAAACTAATTTATGAAGAGAAGGACATGGAGCTTCTAAATGGAGGCCATTAATTTTGTTTAGATCTAGGTTTTAGGAATTTATGAAGAGGAGGAGGGTTAGGGTTATGAGTTTAAGATATTATATAGGAGGGGGTTAGGCTAATGGGTTATGGTAAGAGGGTTTAGAAACCCATTAGGACTTAGTTTATTTTCTAAGTTATCATGTGAACAAAAAAAAATCCTAATAAGCATCCTAGTTTTAATTAAAACCATGTAATTATCTCATTTGGCCCATTAACCCATAATCACTTTTTATTTAAAAATTCTCCATTTCAACCCAAAATATTTTAATTTGCAAACCAATTGCAAATTTAAATTCCCAAAAATTTGTTTAGCCCCCTTTTTAACTTAAAATCATAATTTTTAACTTATCATTCGGTAATTGCAATCTCAGGGTCGTTACAGACTCCCCCCTTAAGAAAATTGCGTCCCCGCAATTCCTTAAATATAGAAGTCGTCTATAACATCTAATCCACACAAGGAATAAAGAAGATAAAATATAGATGCTCACCCATGCCGGAAGATGAAAGAAAACCAGGACAAGTACGCTCGATGAATTCTCTGGTCTCCCAAGTGTAGTCCTTAGGATTAGACGACCATTGAATCTTCACAAGTGGAACCTCTTTGTTTCGAAGACGTCTGATCTCCGAATCAAGCACACGAAGAGGTTGCTGCTCTATAGATAGATCGGGTGAGATCTCCAAATTAGGTACGATATGAGGCTCGATAATAGAATCAGGATTGCGCACACACTTGCGAAGCTGAGAAACATGGAACACATCATGTATTCCATAGAAATGAGCAGGTAGAGCCACTCTATAGGCGACAAGGCCGATGCGTTCCGTGATAGGAAACGGTCCAATATAGCGAGGGGCCAGTTTCCCTGTAGAACTGAAACGCACAACCCCTTTCATGGGAGAAACCCGAATAAAGACAGAATCGCCAATGGAGAACTCAAGAGGCTTCCTACGGTTGTCCGCGTAGGATTTCTGGCGGTCCTGTGCCTCTTTCATTCTTTGACGGATAAGCACGATCTTCTCAGAAGATTCCCGAACTGAATCTGGACCAAGAATGAGCTTCTCGCCAGACTCTAACCAACAAGCAGGAGAGCGACATGGCCTTCCGTAGAGAGCCTCAAAAGGTGCCATGCCGATACTAGACTGAAAGCTGTTGTTGTAGGAGAACTCTACGAGCGGTAAGTGATCCTCCCAACTACCTCCAAAATCCAAAATACAACAGCGCAAAAGATCCTCTAAAACACGATTCACCCTCTCCGTCTGACCGTCGGTCTGAGGATGATAAGCAGTCGAGAGATTCAGCTTTGTGCCCAAAACTGACTGTAGGCACTTCCAGAAGTGACTAGTAAAGATAGTGTCTCGATCACAGACGATAGAGCTAGGAATGCCATGAAGTCGAACAACTTCCTTCACATATAGCTTGGCAAGCTGAGGAGCAGTCCGAGTGGACCTAATCGGAATGAAATGAGCCGATTTGGTCAAGCGATCAACAATAACCCAGATAGAAGTATGGCCTGACCTCGATCGAGGCAGACCGTCAATAAAATCCATGGATATCTGATCCCATTTCCATAACGGAATCTCTAGCGGCTGAAGAAGACCAGATGGGCGCTGATGCTTGGCTTTGATCTGTTGACAAGTCATGCAACGGCTTACATAACTTGCAACATCTCTCTTCAAACCCTCCCAATAATATAGCCGGCACATATCGGCATACATCTTACTCGAACCGGGATGAATAGTGTACTTAGAGCGATGACACTCGTCTAGAATGTCACGCCTAAGTGATAAATCAGATGGTACAACAATACGGTTCTTCCTACGAAGACGCCGATGATAATCAAGAGAATAATCCAGCAATGTCTCATCACTGGATCCCGACTCGAGAAGGTGAATAAGATGCAATAAGTCTGGATTCTGCCGCTGAGCATGGGCAATGCGATCCAATAAGATAGGACGAGCTTCCAAGCTAAATAATAAGACAGGAGCATCAGAAGATGAAGCTCGATCTCTAATATCACATAAAGATAGAGTCTCAAGAACATCCCACTCGGCAATCATCATAGAAACTACCGCCGAGTGCTTGCGACTGAGCGCATCTGCAACACGATTACCCTTGCCAGGGGTATACTGAATATCTAAATCATATGAGGCGAGAAACTCAAGCCATCGCTGCTGCCTCATATTGAGATCCCTCTGAATGAATAGATACTTCAGCGACTTATGATCGGTGTAAAGAGTGAAGCGTTCGCCTAATAGAAAGTGACGCCACGTCTTCAAGGCAAAGACGATAGCTGCCAACTCAAGATCATGAGTCGGATAGCAAACCTCATTCGGACGTAGCTGCCTGGAAGCATAAGCAACTACCCGATCCTTCTGCATAAGCACGGCACCGAACCCGCTACCACAAGCATCGGTGTAAACAACCAGATCTTGATTACTTTCAGGAACCACAAGAATAGGAGCATGAGTGAGAAGTTCCTTCAGTCGCTGAAAGGAAGCTTCACACCTATCAGACCAAATAAAGCGAACACCCTTACGAGTCAGCGTCGTAAGGGGAAGTGCAACTCGAGAGAAATCCTTGACAAACCGACGGTAATAACCCGCCAGACCAAGGAAGCTGCGAATATCATGAACGTTCTCGGGCTGCTTCCAATTCTGGTTAGCTTCGATCTTGGCAGGATCGACAGAAACACCCTCAGATGATACAATATGGCCCAAGAACTTGACCTTGCTCTCCCAAAAATGGCACTTGGAGAGCTTGGCCTTAAGCTGATGCTGACGAAGAGTATCCAAGACGATCCGCAAATGATGAGCATGCTCTGCCTCGGATCTAGAATAAATAAGAATATCGTCGATGAAAACCAGAACGAATCTATCGATGTATTCACGGAATACTCGATTCATAAGATCGACGAAGAAAGCCGGTTCATTCGTCAAGCCGAATGGAATGACCAACCACTCAAAAGAACCATAACGAGTGCGGAAAGCGGTAAGAGGAATGCTATCTTCCGCAACTCGGAGCTGATGAAATCCGGTGGCAAGGTCGAGCTGGGAAAAGACCTTCGCACCGCTCAACTGATCAAACATATCGTCTATCCGTGGCAATGGATAACGATTTCTGATGGTCAACTCATTAAGCTTGCGATAGTCAATGCAAAGCCTAAGAGAGCCATCGGGCTTCTTAACGAAGACCACAGCCGCACCCCATGGCGAAGAACTGGACCGAATGAGCTGCTTCGCCTCAAGCTCCACTAACTGCTTCCTGAGTTCCTCATTCTCTTTAGTAGACATCCTCGTGGGAGGACGCCCAACTGGGTGGGAGCCTGCAATGAGATCGATGCGGAACTCAATGGCCCGCTTTGGCGGCAGGCCAGATACTGGCTCGAATACGTCGAGGAAATCCCGAACAACAGGAATACGAGATAAGTCCAAATCCTCATCTCGTGAATCAAGAGAAAATAGAGTAACATCAGAAAGTCCAACATCCTGAAGAACAATAGCTAACGGAGAGGACGAATCGGGGTGATGAATGAATAATATCCGCTCCGAACAAATAATTTTAGCGTCATGCTGAACGAGCCAATCCATGCCAAGAATCATATCAAATCCCAAATACTCCATAACGTGCAGATTCGCACGGAAAGAAAATCCACAAAGATCGATATCTATATTCTCACAAAGCAAGCTAAGGGTCGTGGATCTGCCAATGGGATTCACAATCCTTAGTGAAGAAACCAGACAAGTAACATCCAACGATAAAGCATCTACTAGCTCCTTTGATACGAATGAGTGAGAGGCACCCGTATCAAAGAGAACTCTACAGGATCTACCACGAAATAAAATAGAACCTTCGAAAACGGAAGGATGCGTACCTCGAGGCTGAGCTGAAGATGCAGGAGCCTTGGCAGCATTAAGCTTGCCAGGCTTGGCACTAGCTGGAGCAATAGGACAAGTGGAGATCCTGTGTCCCTCCTTCTTGCAGAAAGTGCAATAGAGAGGTTTGGGGCACTCTCGAATAAAGTGATCTGGAGAACCGCAGTTGAAGCATTTCCTCGGAGGATGGGTTCCACTAGGTTGTGACTGAATCTGAGGCTGAGCCTGGACAGCAGAACTGCCAGTCTTCTTCTTCTTGTTCCAAGGCTTGTTCTTCTGAAATGGACCCCGCTTCTGGTTGGGGTTTTTGGAACCCCCACCATCATCATCACTATGCTCCATCTCGACTGACTCAAGATGTAGGGCTGCATCGACTAGCTTCTCGAATGAGAGCTCAAGCTGTAGCATAAGATGCCTCTTCAGATATTTCTTCAAGCCCTCAACAAATTTGAGGTTCCTCTTATAAGGAGTAGCAATAAACTCAAGGCCGTACTTGGACAGGGCCTCGAAGGAAGAGACATAGTCGGATACGGAGGACTTCCCCTGCTTGAGATCAAGAAAGCGGCGAGCAAGAGAGTTCTTCTTTGACTCTGGGATGAATTTGAGCTCAAATCTCTGACGAAACTGAGCCCAAGTAAGTGTGGTCTCATCGACCTCGGCAATAAGGAGTTCGTACCAATCCAGGGCACGACTCCGAAGCTGACTAGAAGCAATAAGAACACGATCATGATCTGAGATATCCATACGAGTAAAAATGCGCTCGCATATCCGAATCCAAGCCTGGACCTCTAAGACATTCTCGGAGCCACTGAACGGCTTCCCTCCGAGATGGGTAAAATCACTGTAGAGACGCGCAAAAACAGACATGCGCGGAGCATCAGCAACTGGGGCTGGAGACTGAGAATGAGACTGAGAATTCCGAACCAGCTCCATGATCTGGTCGGTAGTCATGAACACGCCCTCTGGATGAGTGTTGCTGGACTGTCCAGCAGCACTAGCCTGACGTGTGGTTCTCCCTCTTCCCCTTCCAGACATACTGAAAGTCAAACGGGAATTAGAGTTAGACATGATTCAATGATTGATACTTAATTAAGGAATACTACGGAATATAATAAATTCCTACACATATTCCTAACTTATCTATCAATAAGCATAAGGAAGGGATTTGATTTAATTCGGATCCAATTAAAATGTATTGTACTAAGTGTATCCGTTCTGTGTTTGTTATGCTTAATTCTGAACCTTAGCTCTGATACCAAGATGTAACGCCCCACTCCGAGACCCACTCTAGTAAAGAGTATTTCGGAGTAATACCGTCTACTAGAACGGAGAATAGAGTATAATGGAAGCGACCATGTGTAATCAAGCTATAACTAACTACTGAATACGTCAAATAGGTGGTATTCTTTTCTTAAGTGGTTCGACATATCCAATAGATATTTATAACGAGATTACAATGGCTAAGGAAAATAGGTTCAGAACAAACATAATACTAAATGATAACATCATCATCACAGAACAGTCACATAACAGTCACAGAACATAGGTACAATATATCGTCAATACAGATCCAAGTATCAAAAGGTGGGTACAAAGCCACCCCTCACACATGTGAGTCAAAAATATGTACATAAGAGTCTGAAATAAAAGAGTAGCGGAATAGTGGACAAATAAAAGCACTATCTATCAGCATAGCAGATAATGTCCAAGCGGAAGCACATAAGCTAAGTCCAGAGACATAACCTGAAACAACTCGGTCTGACCCGAGCGAAAACACTCGGGTCAGGCTAGCTAAACAATCAGTAATAACTGAGATATATATAATAATGCGGTACATAAATAAAACAGTACTTCTCCAAAGAGAAGAGTAATATGGACTACATGAATATAATGACGATCCCTAATCATCAATCACCAGTAAAAATCTCCAAAGAGAAAATCAACACCAAGTGTAGAATAAATAAAATCGCCTCATATCATCGGCGTAGCCAAAACTATAAAAAGTTGCCCATAGGCAATAATCCCAAAAGTGACCAGAGTCTGTAATCAATGCCCAAGCAAAGATCGATGCTCCAAAGAGCAATAGGGATATACTGAAAAGTCAATGAAATCGAATACAGAAATGCAGTGTCCAGAGACACTGTGAATCCATAGGGTAATCGCACTTACATCGTATGGTTCCATAGAACCAACATCGAATGGGGATACTCGAATGGATATAAAAATATCAGATAATACAAATATTGCACGTGCACCGACCAGAGTCGTTGTTGCCAAGTACTGTAGAGTTGTGATCGATCACTCGCACAGATGCGGAACGCGCGAAACGGCGAGATCCTTCCCAGAAGGATAAAGGCCCAGAGACGCACGCCGAAAAATAAACTGCTCCATAGAGCAGGTGTCCAGAGACGGTTTCCCAGAGGCGTGGTGACCCAGAGGTCCAGTACTGGCCGCCCAGAGGCTAATGTGCCACTAACTTCTTGGAGAGGAACCCGTAAAGTGTTAACAATGAGTCCCATACCCCACGTTCGCACTAAACGGTTTCCTAACCAATTGCAAGCTCACACTCCAAACAATAAAAAGTCCACCTCATATCATCGGTAGACTAGACCCAAAGGTCAAAACGATCAATCGAATAGGTCGGGGATTAACCGGAAAGAAAATACACACGGTTTCCATAGGACGGATATTTCCTAACCGTTTAAGCACCTTTCCACTTCGCTCGACGTGCTGAAAGTGAGTGTGAGATTTTTATTATAGAAAATAATGGTGTAAAACGGATTTGTAATTGATTTCGAAATCACTTTTAAAACGGTCTTTTGAAAAGTCTCCTATTATGGAGTAATTAATTTAATAATTAAAAATAATATTATATAATAATTTTCAAAAGCCATTTTGGAGTGAAAAATCCTTTTAAATCCTTTTTATAAAGCCCGTGTACGAAATCCAGGGACAAATCTCAAAGAAATCGACGAACACCAGAAAATCATCCAAAAATATTCTAAGTGTTTAAAACCATTCAAAAACTGCTGCGAACCCAAGTTCGGCAATTTATTTGGACCAGCAAACTGTGTCCAAATGGCATGAAAACTAGTACACATGTAGTCCGACATCCCTACTTTAAGATGCAAAAAGAATTTCTGGATTGCGAGTTGAGACGAAGTGGCAGCGACGTCTCAAAGTTGAACCCAGAAAAGATTCACACTGTTTTCCAACAGCGACTAGAGTCTAACTTTGGCACGAAAATCGAAGTACCAAACGAACTCCAATGTTGCCCAAATTTTCCAGAGATGGAGTTCGGAACTCCACCTTTCCAACGAGACCAAAAACGTAGAATTCCGACTACCGATGCGAGCGTGGCGGCATCGTGAAGTGGAGGTCAAAAAACTGGAACCAGAGTAAAGCACTGAGGTAAAGATTTTTTTTTTTTTTTTTTGGACGCGGGCCCGGCCCGCGTCGGCCTGCCCCAACCCGCCTGGGCTGGGGAGGGTCCAACCCCCCAGCCCAATCGGGCTGGGGCGAAACTCATGTCCCCAGCCGAATTGGGCTGGGGCGGAACACAAGCCCCAGCCCAATTGGGCTGGGGCGAACTGCCTGCCCCCAGCCCAATTGGGCTGGGGCGGAGTACATGCCCCCAGCCCAATTGGGCTGGGGAGGAGTGCCTGGCCCCAGCCCAATTGGGCTGGAGCGAACTGCCTGCCCCAGCCCAATTGGGCTGGGGCGGAGTGCCTGGCCCAGCCCAATTGGGCTGGGGCGGAGTACATGCCCCCAGCCCGAAGCGGGCTGGGGCGATGGCATGTGCGCCAGCCCATGTGGGCTGGCCTGCTTCTGCTAGCCCTACTGGGCTAGCCAGCTGTGTCTGGGTGCAGCCCAGGCCTGCCCTGCTGCACCCAGAGCCCTGTTTTCAGCCCATTTTCAGGCTGTTTTCAGCCTGCATATTTCCAGCAAGCTATTTTTTGAGTTTTTTGGCATTTAGGGGTGTTTTTTCAATTTTGGGCATCAAAATTTTCACTAATAACAATCACTAATCATCATATAATGATTATTACACTAAATTAAAGGAAACCAAGACCAAATCTTAGCATTACAACTAGCATTAATTACTAATCCATAGTAATTACCTTAATGAAGAAAAGTATCAAATGGTTTGAGTGCACAATATGAAGCAAGCCAAACTCCTCAACCCCAAAGCAAAGATCAAGAGGCTTCATGGACCAAAATCAACAAAGAAAACAAAATAATAATTACTACAAGATGGTAGAGATAAATAGGGATTAAGAAGGAGGATTAGAGAATATGAGAGATTGCATTACCTTTCTTCTTCTCTTTTCTTTTTTTTCTAGGATTAAACTAATTTATGAAGAGAAGGACATGGAGCTTCTAAATGGAGGCCATTAATTTTGTTTAGATCTAGGTTTTAGGAATTTATGAAGAGGAGGAGGGTTAGGGTTATGAGTTTAAGATATTATATAGGAGGGGGTTAGGCTAATGGGTTATGGTAAGAGGGTTTAGAAACCCATTAGGACTTAGTTTATTTTCTAAGTTATCATGTGAACAAAAAAAATCCTAATAAGCATCCTAGTTTTAATTAAAACCATGTAATTATCTCATTTGGCCCATTAACCCATAATCACTTTTTATTTAAAATTTCCCCATTTCAACCCAAAATATTTTAATTTGCAAACCAATTGCAAATTTAAATTCCCAAAAATTTGTTTAGCCCCCGTTTTAACTTAAAATCATAATTTTTAACTTATCATTCGGTAATTGCAATCTCAGGGTTGTTACAGTTTATGACGACATATATAGGCAGAAAAAAGTAGAATGGAATGGGCTCGATTGGTTTGGAATGTTGAACGATACGTGACTCGAAAAGCCTGTTTCAACTCCGGAACGAAAATGGGACAACCCATATATCAAAATCGATATTTTCAAACATTTTAAACTCAATGGAACAGATTTCAAGTCCTAATTCCATCGTATGAAGAAGTTATGTTAAAATCAGCTTATTTCAAACTGATTTCGATTAAATGGATTTCCAGGCGTTTCGAGCCCGTACGATCAAACGACAAGTCCGAGCGCTACAAAACTTGAAATCCTACAATAATTCACCGTTACAGATCCGATGAAATTGGTTTCATCGAAATCCGAGACAGTTGCCAAAATGGATATATTTCAGCTAATTAAATTAATTAATATTAAATTAATTAAATCACTTTTTCGTTCACATTTAACAAATTTCCATTTCTATCACTTTGGATTTTCTTAGTAATTTATAATCCTTTAAAATAAATTTCTATATCAATTCAATTTAAATTATTTTACCAATTACAGTGTTAAATTTCAATTGTGATTAACTCAAATTATTTATAATAATTCTATATAAATTGATTTGGTTCAGTTTCAATCCTTCTATTAAATCCATTATTACTCTATAAACATGCTTAACATTTGTTTTACATTTCATTACAATAATATATGCGAATTTCCATCTTTACTTTGTATCAACTATCATATTTCCATTTTATTGCATTTTTGTCAAATATATATATATTAATTATGATTAAAAATTCTCAATTAACTTATTTAACTTGGTTTCATTCTTTTTATTACATCAATTATTATATTATGAATAAATTTACATTTTTATTTACTTTATTACATCCACAATTTCAATTATTTTATTAATTCTCATTAATATAACATTAAATTACATTTAATTTTAATTTATTTTCCATTTCAATTAAATAGACCAAGGTAACTTACAACAATCATTACCATAACTTTTGATCACAATTATGAATTCATTATTCGCAAACAAATGTTACAATTCTTATATAACCCAAATTTTATTCAATGGTCATTTATTTCATTTATAAATACAATGTTTGCATTTGTTTTCTTATATCAATTTACAACAAAGTATAACAATTTATATTACTTCAATTAATTGTGATCTCATTCAAATTGTTAATTATTAGCTTTAATTATCATTTGTTACTTTATTTCAGTATTCATTTCATTATTAAATTACAGATTTTTATTTCTACCAAATTTAATTACCAAAATTTTATTAAATTAACAATTTAAATCATCAAAAATTTACGGGTCGTTACAAGAAGTATTTATCAGCAAGTATATACGTTTGTCAATCGTCAATTCATTTCATTTATATATTTTAACCGATAAGCTTTTGTCAATCATATTAAATGCATAAATTTATCAATTAGAATATTATAACATTATATAGCCTATATTCTTTCAATATTACAAATTTTAAATTTTATCATTTCATTTTTCTAATAAGTTCCCACTAGTCTTTTATGTTTCGCCAAATTCTTAGTCAAAACATAATACTCTTTCGACCTTACTAGTAAGTGTTAGGACTCGTACGTCTTGGGATTTCGATCTTGAGGAAAGCTCAATAAATCATACTCACGTGATGGATAACTCCTTATCGGTTATATCGTGTACAACTCCTAACCATGGTACCATGTCCTAATCTCATTTTACCTTAAGGAAAGCTTTACAAGTAAAAGAGATTATTCACTCGTGCCGACCATTTTATGATGGCCTAAGTATACTATAAATACCTTGAGAAAAGCTTAACAAAAATGTATAAGTATCTTAACTCATATATTCTATACATTGATAATATTACACGTAACATATCTAGCTTAAGGAAAGCTCAAAGACTAGAGAGTATGCAAGTAATTTATTAACATATAAATAGTACATGACAAGTTTATATTAAAGATTTATAATCTCCAATATATTATAGAGTGATATCGAATTATGGAATAATGTATTTCTAATGAAACAACCTCGTGGTTCAAGTGTCGAACACATCGTTAATCACGGTATACGCACATTTACGTATGTATTTATTTCTTAAGTCTATTAAAGGTTTCTATAATGTTCCACCTTTAGCTTATATATGCGTATTATGTAAGTTTCATTATCATACAACTTTAATATTTTAATTAGTGTACATAATAATTTTGTGTATAACATTGTATTAATTAAATCATATTTAATTGATTAGCTCTTTTATTAATTTTATATTATTATTTAAATATAACTTTTATATTGGACATGTATATTATAACTTTATAGCATATACTGTAACCATTATAGTAATATATATATATATATATATATATATATAAATGTATGTATGTATGTATGTATCTTTAGTTTAATTAATTAACCTTTAATTAATATTTGATCAAGCACTTTTAATTAAATTAAATTAATTTCAAAAGTCATTTTATATATACTTACATATATATTTATACTATCTTGAACGTTTAAAGATAATATAACATACATATAAGTAATTAACTTATTTAATTAGTTAATTAATCTTATTAATAAATTAGTTTTCAACATTAATGTTTATATTTTAAAATTTAAATTTAAACACTTTGAAAACTTTATTTTCTTTTCAAATATTTTGAAAACTTATTTTATATTATAACTTTTATAATAAACATATTTCATTTCAGATTTAAAATCTTCACTTTAGCTATTAAACCAAATTTGAAAATTAGCCCAAGGTCCATTCCAAATTGAGCCTTTTTTGTTGGGGGCAACCTTTAGGCTCACTCTACCTTTTATGATAGGTTGGTAACTAGATAGGTCAAGGTACTTGCTTATCCAATTCTAATCCTAGACACTACCTTTCTATACGCCATACTGAGTGTGCAAACATATATAGCTAGCTCTAACATAACTACTTTGTACGGCATACCATTTGTTGAAACTGGACCACCCGTAGTAGAGTTAAAGGGCAAATCTCAAAAAAATTCTTTTGAATCTTTATTGGACTTACGCAGTCTAAGTTTATTTAAAACATTTCTAAATTTTCTTTTAAATAAAATTTTCATCTTATTATAATTATTTAAAATTAGTTTGATTTAATTTTAAATTATTTATGTTAATTTTTTATTTGACGGGCGCATCAAATGTGCTCGTGTGTTAATGTGTAAGTGTTACATATAGAATGTATGCATAGAAAATGTAAATGTTTTAGGTGTTGGAATTTACACCAGAATAGTCACATATCCCCTTCATGTATGCCTTTGTCGCCCAAAGGAAAAAAACTTTTTTTTTTAATTATGCATACGAATATAAATGTAAATATATGTGTATGAAAGATATAGAAGGCAATCTAAAATTGATTTAATTAAAAAGGTAGTTCAAACATCATCACATTACTTTTAAAGCTAATTTTATAAACTTTAATGCAACATATATTCACAGACATTCATATATTTATGTGTATATAGAGTAAATTGATATTTTAAAAGAAAACAATGTAAAATTATACTTAACTAATTTGCAATTCAAAACCATACTTTTCAAACAATATAGCTTGCCATAAGTCCAAATATTAAATTAAAAAACAAATCGAGGGAAATATAAAGGTTTCCCTTTTCTTCTTCTTTTTTCTTTTGGGAACAACATACGAAATTTAAATTCAATTAGTTTACATGTAAACAATGCAAAAAGTATTTCAAAATATTTATAAACATCCTTGATCTATTACTTTGTAATATGTAATATGAACCATTAATATAATGATTCCAAAATTTTATTCAAATTAGATTAATAAGCATACATGAATATTTGACAATTAGATCTAGAACCAAATCACATATATATATAATGATCAAACAAAAGGAAGCAAAAGAAAATCTTCGATTTATATTATTAATATCACATGGGTAATAGTTAGAGGGAAATCAAATTTAACATGATAACAAAGTAAATGATTCAAAAGTAAAGCTTTGATAATCATGCATAACCCACAAAACATACATAGAGGAAATAGAAGATGTGGAATATTACAAGCATGTGAAAATGATATTTACATATAAATAAAACAAAATAAGCTTTCATATGAAGCCTAGCGAATACATCTTAAATAAAGAAGAACTCCTAGATCGTACCAATCGATCTTTAGGTCTGCAATTTTCTAGAGATAACCGCCTTTTTCTCTTTTGTTTTTTTAACTTTGTTTTGAAATTTTTAGAACCTTATCCTCATAGAAATTTCGACGTTGAGAGGTGAGGATAAGAATGAGAGAGTTTAAAAAAGATTAGGATAAAGTTTTATTAAAGGAGAAAATAAATATGGCGTTCAATATATGCTAATTTCTCTCTATTTAGTAAGATTTTTCTTTTCGTTTCAAGGAAAAAAGATCCCTCTTATTCCTCAAATTAAGGTTGACTATTACATGGGCTATTTGGACTTCAAAACATTTTAAAAACCAATTAGTGTTATTTCTATTTTAATCTGATTAAAATTTGCTATTGATCATATTTTGATACGTGCGCAAATAACTGTTATATACGCATTTTATTAAATTATAATGGCAATCAAACATACCAAATAAGAAATTTTTAATAACTAACATTTTACAAATATTGATTAATTTAATTTGTTTAAATCCTTTTTAGTATTTATTCTATTTAAATCAAATTTAAACATTCTACCGATAACATATATCGATATGCCCATTTGTAACCTTTATTTATGCACTTTACTTAATACAAATGGCATTCAAATGAATTAAATAAAATTGATAAATATTATTTCATAAATATTAATTAATTTTCAACCATTAGAATTTAAACAAATTGTGTGGTTCATTCGGAATCTTCATCATCTCGGTTGTATGAGTCATAGGTATAAATTAAGTCAGCGATTAATATTGAACAATTCAAATATTAATCATCACGCATTACTGATGCTATGACATTTTGGCTGAATTTATAACTCATGCATCATTTTGTAAAATGCAATTTTATTTATTATAAGTGTTACCCACTAGTGATAATTATTTATGCCAACTCCCTTTATTAAAACCATATCACTTTGAACTTATGAAATTTGGTAATTGTCAAAATTCAAATATAATCCATATTCAACTTCATGGTCCAAGCACAGTGTCCTTGTTCAATAATAATAATTATTATTATTAACTGAACTACTCTGTCTAGAGATTCTGAATTTGAGTTGACTTCTCTTGACCATGATAGTAACCCCATATTACCAAGGAGACGAATCCTCCCTTTAATAGTGTTTCACTTCCACTTGATCCAACTATAGCCATTCGATGAATGTCATGCTACGAATTAACTATAATCAAACCAAGGCTTTCATATTAAAAATCAATAGTATTCTCTAGTCAAGAGAAATATGTAAATTAGTCACTTCGATATTTTCTGTTTGACCTTAGTTATATTAACCAACAGAAAACTATCGGGTGGCTCATTCCATAGTTATCCAATAACTATCAGCACGTAATCCGTTGGTATCTCCAGCAGCCATAAATAACACACTGTCTAAAATTTGGAGAATGTTCCGTACTCTAGTCTCAAAGGATGCATAAATATTTAGTCTTGATACACCTTGACTAGGAATATTTATAATGACATACTTATCATATTATGGTATAATACTCATGGTTACGACTAGTTGTAACTGTTATCACAAACACATCATTATGGACTTTCTTGCATACATACTTAAATTAATTAATTAATTAATTAATTATAACATTTTATAACGAGTATATAAAAGAAAGGAATCAGCTTTTATTTCGAACAAGATTGGTTTTCGAGTTAGATTTATATGAAAAATACATAATTACCCCCACGGCGTACCTAGAACTCTACGGAAAATACAATGGAACATCTATGTGAACACTCTGCTCTGATGATAGTTAAATCACGGTGATCCACTAAGCAATTATAGTTGGATCTAAGTTGAAGCATTTTAACTGAAACAATTTGCAATAGATAATTCATCCACGTGGTAATAAGGGTTTAGTATCACGGTCAACTATCGTCAACTCAAAGTCAAAGACTAGCCAGAGCAATACAGTAAATAATGATTGTTATTAATGAGCTAGGGATTTTGTGTTTGGACTAATCAAGTTGAATGCGAACGATTGTCGACCAAAACCAAATTCCATAAGTTCTAAAGTGATATAGTTTTGATGAAGAGAATTAGTGTAAATAATTGTTACTATCAAATACCACTTATAATAGTAAATTGAATTTTTGTCAAAAAGATGTATGAGCGATAAATTTAGGTAGAATGTCACAACATTATGTCAGGTAACGTGTGAACGTTAATATTTGAATTGTTTGATATTAATCACTGACAAAATTTACACATTTGAGTCGCACAACCGTAATGATGAATTCCATTAATATTAATTATTCCGTAATTAAATTACAATATTTATGAAATATTAATTATTTTATTTTATTGGATTTGATGTTTGAATTCCATTAATATTAATGAAAAAGGGTATATATAAAAGTTGTATATGCGCGTATCGATATGAGATATTGATAAAATATTTAAATTTTATTTAAAGAGATTAATAACTAAATGTTTTTGGAAAAATGGCTCAAATAACCCCTATTTGGCCGTCCATGCATCAAAAGTGGGGTGGTTTGATTTGACTAAGATTTGATAAGGAATTAAAGAGGGAAGGTTTTAATGAAGGAATTGAAAAGGTTTCAATTATTCCTTTGAAACAAAATTCCTTCTCATTCATTCATTGATCTCTCTTGACAATTCATTTCCTCTTATTCTTCTCTCTCTTCTTTGGCCAAAAATCCATGGCTTCCAATTCACAAATTTGTTTTTTGAACAAAATCAAAACAAATAAATTAAAATAAATATAAAATTGGTGCTTCAAATTTTTGCTATTTCTGATGGTGATTCAATTGGATGTAAGAGTTTTTACACATTCATGGTGCAATACAAAGGCAATTTTTGTGGTAAGTTTTCAATCTCAATTTTGTTTACGTACATCATTGTGTTATGTAGATTTGATTCTGTATGCTTTATAATGAATTTATACGTTCCAATGTTATCCGATCAAATATATACATATGTATTCATGTTCAAATTGATACAAAACATTACAATGGTGTTATATATATATATGTATGTATGTATGTATGTATGTATGTATGTATGTATGTATGTATGTATGTATGTATGTATATGTGGGTGTGCGCGTGCATGCGCACATGCGCGTGCATGTTTGTTTATCAAATATGTTTTAAATAGCTTTGTAATTATACCAATATTTAAGGATTAAAAAAGTGAAATTTTTTTGGCCTAACATGTATGTACATTTAATATATGTTAATATGTGTTTTGTTTAACAATAACGTCGTCTAGTATATAATATATATATATATATATATATATATATATATATATATATATATATATATTTGTATGTATGTGTATTAATAATTCAATTCTATTTGAAATATAAATATGTTTTATAACATCTAATTCAAACTTAAAAACAAATATATTGTTTGAAATTATAAATCTAAGTTTTACTTTCAAAATCAAAATAAGATTTTTAAGATAATGCTTTAATTTCAAAATATATGTAATTTGTCAAAATTGTTTTTAAATATTTTTATTATTATTACAATTGGACATTGATTTATTATTATATATCTTATACTATAGTCATATCTCACTTAATATTTACTTTTTTTTCTTGTAATTTTAGAATAAAAAACTTATCTCTCCCTGATTGAGTATATTTTAAAGAGATAACAAGTTCATGTTCTGCTAGCCACTTTTATATCTTATATATTTAAATAACCTCACTTACCTTGATTTAGTTTAAATGAAGCACCCAGATTTGAATTCATTTGACCTCATTTTATCCAATATAATTTAAATTGCATAGTTCATTTGAAAATATTAACTTTTTTCCTATTAATTATCTTTCTACGTATAAACTACATTCAAAATCCAGGCTCTAATCATAAAATCTTATGTAGCTATTATGAATAAGCATGATCTTTGCTCAAATTCCATTGGTTCTAGTTTTTCAAATACAGTTTATTGAAGAGCACCATTTTATAAACAATTATGAGAATGAAAGAAATTCGAAAGTATAATAACCAAGAATCCTACATGTATATTATTTGGTTTGAGAGCTATAATTTTATCTTAAGTTTTTTTGTTAATTCAACAATTGAACTCATGTGTTATAAAATGAAATACTCAGTTTATCCATGTATCGATCTACCTTTCATACTTCTAAAGACGACGCTTAATACATCCTCGATATTCATGCGCTGATCATCTAGGTATCCGAAAGATAAGTCATTGGGGTAAAAAAAAAGGAAAAGACAAGAAGGAAGGAACAAAAAATCTCACAATGAAAAAAAATCATATATAATAGAGCATAAGATAGTACACATATGGACACTCTTAAAATGAAACATTAGAGTTACAACAGAATAAATGTAACAATCCAGAATTTTACTGCTTTGATATTCTAATATTTAATTAATTTTAAATACCAAAATAATATTTTATACTTATAATAAAACTCTTTTAAATAATAAATAATTATGGGGAAATATATTAATGATGGTGAAATATATTTTCAATTTTTTTTAATAAAAATATGTAGTTCGAAGAAAAATCGAAAATGTAACCGAAATTCATTTTCCGAACTTTCAACATTTCGTCTGCTAAAGTTATCAAAAATATTGTAAACCTTTTTGTATGAATATACATACACATTTATACATAAATATTAGGATTATATGTATATGTATTTGTATATGTATATACTTAAGTATATATAATTAGATGTAACATTTTATAAAATGTAATATAACATTAAGTGAAGAAGTAAACATCACATCACATGAAACATGTTTAAACATATTGGCAAAGCAAAGGGAAAGGGGGACAAGCTTATGGGATGAGGTACATGAAGGTGAGGTGGTAAGGTGATGTTGCAAGAAGGGGTAGAGGGTCAAGGACCAAGGGTATTATGGTAGTTTACTTTGTTTCTTGCTTACAGATACCCCTTTCATTTCTTTAATTTTGCCTCATCTTCATTCTACCATATATTTATCATATCTTATCCAAATGGAGATTTTCTTTTTTACAAAGCATATAAAATTCCAGTGGCTACAACTTTCAGGTGTACTACTTCTTCAAATTTTTAGTTTAACCATGTCCAAATCTCATTTCTTTCAGACTCATTTTCGAACCCAGATTTTCAAGTCTGAATACCCCTTCTTATTTTGACCATACTTGCTTCAAAACTAATTCAAATTAGGTGATTATTTTTCTGAAATTTTATCGATAATAGTTTCCAAGAACTTTTCGTTTGACAATGTTTCCAGATTCTGTAAGTATCTTGTCCAAAAATTAGTTGGAAGATGAACTATTTTCGAGTTTGATATTTGTGAATTCGATGATAATCTGATGACCCTCAACCTATCAAGGCCAAGCTCCACCACTTTGGGCCATGTGTACCATATCTTGGACGAGCCATAAAGCCACCATAAGGCCACCAAATCTTCATTCTCCAAAGTCATAGATAGGATTTAGGTTGATACAAAGTTCTAGTGAAAGTTTGTAGTGGTTTGGTAGCTTTTGGGTGAGTAAAGCACACACTTTTACATAAAGTTTATAACATTATTTTTAATGTTACTTGATAGTTAATTCGTTGCTTATTTGGACGAATATGGTGTTGTTTGGTTATACATATGTATGTTTAGATGAAATGTTATTTAGACTTGTAAATGAAAAGGTTAAAGTTAGTAAAGTTTAAGTCATAACCTTATGCTTGTTAAATCTTGTGATGGCATATATATTGATTGTGTTCATGCATATGTGGTTATATGTATAAAATGAAAAGATCCTTAGTTTTTAAAAAAACTTGTTTTCCTAATTTACATTTCAGAAATGTTTTCATAAATTTCAAAAATCCTATTTTTGTTTTCTAAACTTTATACTAAGTTTATAAAGTAGTCAATGTACAAAAGATAAGAATTTTGAAACTATTTGTTATAAAAGTTAAAATTACGGTCATATAGCGATAGTCATTATAGGTGTAGTTCGTAAAAACAAACTCCTTTTGAAATCTAAAATGTTATTCATTTAAGTGTCTTTTTGAAAAGCGTTTTCAAACGTATTTTAATATTAAAAAATAAGTATTTTTTATTTGTTCATTTACTTAATGATTGTTTAATCAAGTAATTAAATAAGGTAATTAGTACTTATTTATTTTTAAGTAAGTAAATTATAATGCGTTAACTAATAAAAGGTAAATTATTATTTAATCAGTTAATTAAGAATTACTTATTATTTCGTTAAGATTAATTAAATTATTTATTGAAGAAAGGGCTAAAATTATTAATTTTATTTTAAATCAAGTTAAATTTAAGTTATGATTTAATTAAAACTTAATTACGAGTTAATTATTTTAAATAAAGGTTTAATTTATTATTAAGTTTTCATTAAAGATTATTTAATTAATTAATTGAGATCACTTAATATTTAATTATTATTAAAAAATATAAATTATTATTTAATAGTTAATCAAAGATTAATTATGGTTTAATTATTTAATTAAAGGTTAGCTGTTATTCAAAAATTTATTTAAAGCGTAATTATTATTTAATTATTTAATAGTTAATTATTGTTTATAATTAATTAAAGGTTTAATTATTTTTAAATAAAGAGTTTAAATATTATTTAATTTTTAAATAAATGTTTTGAGGTTTTACACCACTTTATTTCTGAAAATTGATTTTGTTTTAGATTAACTTTCCTTTAAAAATTGTTTTTTTAAAAATCCAAGATCACCTTTAAGTAAATTCATTGAATATGAAAGCCAATGATATTTGTTTAGCAGAATAAATCACCATTCTGCTAATTAAGTTATATTCAACTTCTGTTAGCAGAACCAAACACTATTCTGCTAACATATTAACTTGGACATGTGTTTAGCATCACAAATGCCCGTCTACTATTATAGTAACTTGGAACATCTTACCTATATATTAATTTGTTTGTTGTTAGCTGATTCTCTTTACATATCTGCTTTTTATGTAAATACCAATGATATAACTTGGATAAGTTAAACTAAATTAAAATATAAACCATTGTGGTCACTAAGCCTTTTTGTAATTTTGCCAAGTTAAATGTTTTATTCTACTTTTGTTTTAAAAAATGATTTAAAATTTATTACCATTTTAGATAAGATATTTAAAGGATGATTAAGCAGTGTTTTTATTGAAGGTGTTTTGAAGTAATTTAATACTTTTTAAAGGCTTGTTAGAAAATCATTTTATTTTCGTATGATTTAAAGGTAAATTCAATGAAGAATGTTTTAAATAATAATTTTTTTATTTAAAATTCATTTGAAATAGCAATGGTTATTGATTTGAGTTTATTAAAGAAGTTTTGTTTAAAATAAGGAAAGTTTATAAAAGAAATTTTATAAAGGGTTTTGAATATTTATAAAGAAGTTTTAGAAATGATTTTGAAGATTTATGAAAGTTATATAAATGATTTTTGATAATTATATAAGAGTTTTATAAATGGGTTTATAATTTTAGTAAAGGAGATTCAAAAATGAAGAGATTTGTTAAAAGGATTTATTGAAGAAATTTATTAAAGAATTTGAGATTTGATTTCCTTTAACCGACCTTCTTAATTTTGATGGTATGGACATTTGCTCCATACTTAACACCGAAGGAATAATGTTTGAGTTATCTTTATCTCCAATTTAAATAATATTTATTTGATCCTTTTAATATGATTTTGTAATAAGAAATATTTCACGAATGTATTGTGAATATACATATGTCAGTGAGATAAGTATATGAATGTTTTGATAAATATTTTGGAAAGTGATTTAAAACAAATGAAAGATTTATTTTGATGTTTAGTGGTTGTTATGGTTGATTAAATCTCTGAATTGTTGTTGTTCGATTATTTGATAGTTAAATAATCGACTATCAAATCTTGACCTGTTATGACTTGAAAAGTATGATTATATATTCGACTTCCCTAGCGAGGACTCAAATACTTGTATATTTCCAAATGAACCATGAATGAGTCAACTGGAAATTATCACGGTTGGTTTGGAGAGACCAGAATCGGATATGTTATCCAAAAACCACTTTGAACTAATATATGCATTCATGTGGAAGATATCTTGAAGATGATTGAAGACTATGCTCCTTGAAGAGCCTTGGGTTTCATTCAGACCCAGCACGAACTTGTACGGATGAATGCTAGCATTGCATTTCTTCATGGAGGGTAGTGTTATCATTCCAAGATGGATTGCTAAATGTTAAGAGCGTAGCCTCTCAAGCCTCACATCCTGGTAATGGTTAAAATAGGGTACAGGTGGCAGGGCCATGTGGGTCGCACCCATTAAGGTATGATCATCCCAAGATCTAGTGTCAATATCTCTATGTATGCTTTGAGGACCATTTTTAGTTGATCGCAACCAAGGGGTGGTCATATTTGGTACTGTCCAATTCAAAGGTAGGTTAATCCTATGTTGGTAGGGGTTGAAAGGTTTTCAATTCCACTGTACATTTTATCTAGAGCTGTGTAGATTTTCGAGAAGGTAATCCCTTACCTTGCTATTTGATGGAAATCCATTCTCCAATATGAGCCTACATGTGATTAAATACTTTAAACCTTAGACATTATTATAATATGACTAGATTTTTATATTATAAAATGTTTTAGCTATCGTAGGCTAAAACCCATCTATGTTTATGTGCGATGTGGTCTTAAGTGATACTTTTGATTTTAAAATGGTTTTATAAGTTATAATAAAGTTCATTGTGATTTGAGTTTCTCACGCTGGTTTTACCAGACTAACCTGGGTATTGTTTTCCTATAATGCTCGGGTCTGCTCGAGCATATTTTTTAGATTTAGTTAGATTCTTTGGAGATTTTAGGAGACGAGATGGATTCTCCAAGATGTATTCTTGTATCTTATATTCTTCTGTTGTTTAGTTGTTCTTGATATCTATTTATTATATTTGTCAAATTGTGCATACAGGCTGTTATAACTATCCAGTTGTTAATAGGTTAATGTACTCTGATGTTACGTATAATAAAGATGATTCCTTTTTCTAAAGACTTATTCATATTATATATTACTCATCGAGTTTTGTGAGATTTATTCTTCCTTTTTATATCTTTCACCCTAAACGACCTGTCTTTCAAACATGTAAATGATAGGCACATAAATAATGAGGATGTATTAAGTGTCATCTTTTGGTGTAAGAAAGGCAGATTGTTACAACAAACTTCAGCCAAGGAAATTTATAACTGCCTATCCCCACAGTGCTATTACATAACACATACGCACGACAAAAATAGATAAAGATAACTATATAACGACAAAGCCATCTACTTTGTGCTCCTCCAAAATACATCTCTAAGAACCTTGACTACTTAGATACTCATACAAATTTGAGTACCCAAGAGTTTTAGGGTAAGAAATAAAAACACTATGTCAGATATGGGTCGGGTATGAGTAAACTCAAAAACAACCGAATTGTTATACTTATAATACTCCTTTTAAAAAATGAAGGAATCTCGTAAGACCACGCAGCACATAAATACTGATGAGTTTTTACCTTATGATAACCAATACATTTCAAACAGAAAACCTAGCAATATTATAATGATTTCTTTGGTTTAAAATAAATACATAACATAGTCGAAAAGCTTGCATCTCACATTTTAACATAATTGGACACAATTAAGTTTGTAAGGCACTTATTGGAGAATTGATTCCATCAATGACAAGGCCACTGGGTATCGCCTGTCATGGTACACTTTTAGACAAAATGTACCTAGGGCCTCACATGAACCTCTTGCAAATCAAGTCCGACCAACCCTTTTACTGTATAGTGTTGAATATGTCAACACCCTGGTTTCTTTGTAACCTTTTCTCGAAAGCTCTTATGCACATACCAAATCCACAAATAGTGATCTAGAATAGTGATGACTATACCCTAATGGTTACGACCCACATAGCACTAAAGCATATCCCATCTTTTAGTCATTCTCTATTGTGAGGCTCGAGAGTATGATTACCTTTCTATATAACAATCCCACTTAAAATGCTAACACCGCCCTCTAGGCAATAATGCAATACTAGCATTCATCCATACAAGTTATTAAGGATATGAAAAAACTGAAGGTACTACTTCTAGTACATCCATTTTGGAATCACCCTCAGGATTAGTAGAGTGTAGTCCTTGCACTTCAAAGATCTTCAACTTTGATTCCATATCACTAAGATGTTTCATGTTATCCAGCCTATTTACCCGACTATGTCGAGATTGATTGGACAAGTTAGACCTGATGATAGACAAGGCAAGCACTCCAGAAAGCTGGTCATGGAGTCCAGAGATCATAGACAAAAATATGAAGTAACAATTAGGAGAAACCAAGAGATAGACTCTATGAAACATTTTAATTATGGATTGGTGCATCACCTAGGTATGGGATTGGTACCTAACCCTTCCCCTAGGCAAGGGATTAGATAGGATCACTATGGCTATTAACAACATCAATCAGTGGTTTAACTCAATAGGAATCGTTCAGTAACTCAAAAATCATAAAAGCAACTATATAAACAACTTTGGAAACACGAAGCTAGCATGAAGAGGGACCCACGTAACCGATTGTGCGTCGCCAAATGGACTTCTCAACCAATCGGTACCAATCGCTCTAAATGGGGAGTTGGGCCTCGAAATTTTTTGAGTGACCTCATCTACATCTGGAGATTTTATCGACGAATTTTCAGGAAGACGTCTACCTCTATAAATACAGAGTTCATAGTTCATTTGAAGGGTTTTTTGGCTGTTGTTTTCTTTATACTCCATTGTATTCACGTACTTCGATCTGATCCCTCTTGTACTCTGAATTCAAGTGATTAATAAACTATTTCATCAAAGTGGGCATAAGCATTAAACACCAAACTACTATAAATCTGTTTTTCATTATATTTTACTTGTTTTCTGCTTGTTTCTTCTATTTTAATTTTAATTTCTTTATTTATTTCTCTATATATAATCTATTATTGTGTGTTTATGCCAACTTTTGGTCCAAACGTTTTGGTTCTTTCACTGAGAAATTAGTTCCCGGCTTGATTGGATCTCATCATCTACTTATGGATTCCCATATTCGCAAGATAGATCCATATTTCTGCCAACCCATTTCCGTTTCTACTCAGATTTGAAGAAGATTGTTAACTTGGTTTTTAACCTAGCAGAATTCAATAGGAGTTAGAATATCCAGACTAATCTAGAATGACTTGGAACTTGAACAAGGTATCTAAAAGAACAAGTTATTTTAAATTAAGAGAAACAAGCCAAAAATCCAATAAGTAGATGGATCGCTGGCGATCCATCATCCATGGATCGCTAACAATGCAAAAGAAAGCATTAAGAGTTATCAAAGCCACTTGCACCATGATATACTACCTCTTCTAAGAATACTTATCAAGTTTCATAGTATTCCAAGTAGTGTAGTTCAAGAAGTAAAGACTTATTTTATTCAAGCCGTTTACCCGCTTTTTGACCAAAGCAACTAACTTAAAACGGACCTAGAGAACTCATACGAAGTCGGATTAACTTAAAGTATTGGAAGAACACTTAGAAGACATAAAAGAAGGCACTCATAAGAAATGAGCTTCATTAGATAAGATTAGATGGGTTGCTAGCGACCTAACTAGATGGATCGCTAGCGATTCATGTAGATAGGGCCTCACCACTTGAAAATTTTATACGAGGTCCTTGACACTCTCTAGAGTGCATCTGCAAGGTCTCATCTTATTTAGTTAAGTTTTGAGCGAGTTATGGATGATTTTTCTAGACCAGATTGCCCACGAAGACGGATGATCAAATAAACTCCAAACGACTTAATATTTGGACAAGATACTTAAATAGAAGATAGAAAGATAACCAAACAAAGATCACTCAAAAATATGTTAAGTGGATGGATATCTATATCCTCTATGGATAGTTAACGATCCATCCGCTATGGATAGCTAGCGATCCATCAAGATAGGTTAGACCGCCCTCAAATTTTTCGAGCTCCTTCATAGCACTAAGTAAAGGCTTTTGGTAGAAAATTATGCTAAGTTAATGGATAGCTAGCGATCCATCTCCTATGTATAGCTAGCGATCAGTAGAAATGACTCAGATTGATTTGAGTTTTTCAATTATGACTTGGCATAATAACTGGACTCTTCTGCACTTAAACTTCTGGCCCAGGTGCTCTCCAACCTCTATAAATAAAATCCTACCTGTAACATAAACATGATCCACCAGACTGGTTGCTGATACTCTGTTGAAAGCTTTATTCATTCTTCTCCTTCCTCACAACGGTCACCCAAAGGGTTCACTATGATTCTCCAATGAACTGTAACATTGTGGACTTAATCTAACTAACAATATTCAAGAACTTTGTAATCTAATTAACTTTATAATAGCAATCAATCAATAATAAAAACTATAAAGTGGTTGCAGACTTCATTAACAGCCAAACCACCATAAAAATCTTCTTGTCTTCTTTCTATTTCTGCTCGTTTTACATTTATTCTCTATATTATTGCTTCGTAAGAAATTGGCTGGTGCTTTCACACTCAATTCAGGGTGTTGATCCATTTTTTGGGTTAACAAAGATCTAAAAGGAAGCTATTAGCCATGCTTAAAGGAAAACCTACTACTTCCTGTGTTTTAAAGGCAATGGAGATACCAACGTTCAATAGGTTGATTAGAGCATAGAACCGACTACTGCCAATCCTTAAAATCCAACTGACTACATCACCAAAGCAGATTTTGAAATCCTAATGAAGCAACCGATGGTTAATCGTCAGCAGCATAACTAGCAAATCCAGGATAGCACCGACCTGATGAACCGGTTGAAAGATTAGCATAGAAAGACAAGAAGGGAGCCTACTCCATCTCAGGATTGAAGAACTACTCCTCATCTAACGATTATCATAGAAAAAGACGTCGCAAAATGGATGCATATGCAGCTGGAACATCGAGACGGAACCAGCGATCAGCTATGACTGATCGAAAACAATCGATACCGAACCCCTAGGGGGATCGGTATGGAACCCTCATCTCATAGGGGGCAGTCAGCATGCAGGTGGAGGAGCTTACCCTAAAGGTGCCACAATTGATCAAGATGCTGGAACTTAGGCCAATATGGTTGAACCATAGCTGAGAGATGACGATAGAACTGCTGCTCAGTGAATGGATCAAGAATAAAAGGAGCCAGGGCAACATGGCACTGCCCGAAGGCATGGATTGGGTCGCTCACATGAGGAGGAGTACGATTACCACCTGGCACTAAATCTCCAAACAATAGACTTAACAACTGTGATGAGGTAGCTAGTGAAAGAAAGTCAAGGCTTGACCAACGATGATAAGGGACAATCTAGAAATCATACTCCATTTACGACAATATTCTACATACAGAATATCCAAGGAGGTTCCATAAGCCTACGATGCCTGCTTATGTAGGAAAACCGACCCTAGGCAGCATCTCTTAAAGAATGAATGGTATATAGACTCTGCACGAACTACTAATGCAGTCAAGTGCAGCTGTTTTTCCATTTTTCTAGACGATGTTATGACCATCTGGTTCACTAAGCTACCACCACTGTGAATCTCTTCATTTGCTGAGTTAGCAAAGAAGTTCCTAGAGTAGTTCCACATACACATGACTCGTCCCAAGGATGTAATGTCACTCTCCAACTTGGTCCAGGCACCGGGGGAGTCACTAAAAGAATTTATAGAAAGATTTAATATAGTTGTTACAGATGTCAGCTATCTGAATGATGATGCAATACTCATGGCATTGACTAGGTGAGTCAACCCCGATTCCGAGTTTAGCGATTGGTTAGCGGGAAAGCCACCTTTTACTTTGGACCATTTCTTTGCAAAGGCAGCTCAGTTTCTTAGGAAGGAGAAGGCAAAGCAAACCAGGAAGAGAGATGTTGCAGGTCTAAGCGTTGAAGGAGTACAATGTAATGTGGTAGTAAAGTAGTGTGGTGATAGTTCCGGGAAAGTTCAAATCAATGTTTAGAACAAATCGAATGAACAGAAGAAAGGAGGTGATAGAAACCATGACTAAAGATGGTATCCTGAGTGAAGGAAGCCAAGGATCCCTTTGTTGGCTACATACACACCGTTGAATACATTGCTAGAGAAAGTTTATCTACCGACTTGTAACACTATGTAGTATAGGAAACCACCTATGAAGGAACCGACGAAGAAGCAGAGATCGTCCAGAAAGTACTGTAGATTTCATGAAAGTAATGGACATACTAGGGCGAGTGCTGCCACCTTTGTGATGTTATTGAGAAGTTGATTCGTGAGATAAAGCTGCAGCAATTTGTTAAAGCCCCATAGGATAGCGGGCCTGGGACATCCGAATCAAATTGAGGACGAGCTCTGCCCAGTGCTGAGGATCCTCTTCAGATAGTAGGGAGATCAGTTATTAATACCATTGTTGAAGGACTACATCCGACCAGTAAAAGTTGGAATGAGATAGAGCTTTACATGAACGTTATTAAACATGTTGAAATTGAATGTTGCTTGAACACGTAGGATGGTGCTCCAGCAAAGCAGCGGCAAACTATGACAAATGATATCGTATTTCGAAGTAGAGATGCAGACAAGGTAGAGGCCCCTACGATCGACCCAATGGTGATATCGGCAATGATCGACTCGCTTTGGTGAGAAATATTCTGATTGATTGTGGAATTTATATGAATATCATTTTTCAAAAAGGCATACGACAAGATGTTACTGGAATCCAAAGATCTGAATCATGCAAACCTGTATCCATGCCTTTAACGTTGCTATAATTGTACCGATAGGCTATGTCTAGCTACCGATGGAGTTAGAAGATGAAAAACGAAGGAGAGTGTGGGTGTTTCCATTTGTTGTGATAGATGTGAACTCTCCATACAATGCATTTTTAGGCCAACCAGCGCTTGCTGAATTCAGGGCAGCTATCGTCCCCTGATGCTTAACACTAAAATTCCTAATAGAGAATGACATGGGAATTATTCATGGAGATTAGGCGATTGGCAGTGCTTCTTATGTGGCTGAGTTAAGAGAGGCTCAATGGGGAGAAAAGGGAAAAGATGTGGAGAAGCCTCACTGCATCAAAATTAATGAAACTTAGCAACCAACATTCAAGCCTTGGCACGGGTACCAAAGTCAATCCCATAAAGATATAGATCCAAGAGATAAAGAAGAGAAGCCCAAAGAAACCATGGCTGCATCCGCTGAGCTGACGATCGACATCACAGTCAGCCATGATGACCCATCATGGGTCTTCAAAATCAGATCATGGCTCGGTGTAATGATAATGAAGGAATTAGCTGGCTTTCTTCGAGTGAATCTTAATGTGTTCGCTTAAACCCATTCTAACATGTGCGGGATCTCGCCAACTATCGTAAGCCATGCATTGAATGTCGATCCAAGGCATGTCTTAGTGAAACAAGAATGACGTGGCATAGATCCGAAGAGATCTGCTGCACTTAAAGAGGAGGTGGATAAAATCAATAATAATGGGTTTATCAATGACGCGCTCTACTCGAAATGGATCCAATCCATTTCTTGTGAGAAAGCTAATGGAAAGTGGCGGACATGCATCAACTACTCAGACCTGAACGAGGCACGTCTGAAAGACAGTTTCCACTTTCGAAGATTGACCAGTTGGTAGACTCAACCGTTGGACATGAACTGCTCTCATTCATGGACACACACTCTGGATACAATCAAATCCTGATGCATGTCCTAGACCAGGAACATACTAACTTCATTTTCGACTAAGGATTATACTATTACATGGTGATGCCTTTTAGACTAAAGAACGCTAGGGCTACTTACCAGAGATTGGTCAATCGGATATTCCAAAATCAAACCGGGCAATGGAAGTATATGTAGATGATATGCTTGTGAAGTCACGATGATCAAACGACCACATCGATGACTTGGTGGAGACAATTGTTTTCTAGAAATATGGAATGAAACTTAACCCTTTGAAATGCTATTTCATTATTGCATTAGGGATGTTCTTAGGTTTCATTGTCAACCCTCATAAAATTGAAGCCAATCTCAAGAAGATTCAAGCGACTAGAGATATTCAAGTACCAAAGACAATTAAAAAAGTGCAAAGCTTGAATGAGAAGGTCGTCGCCTTGAGTCAGTTTATCTCCAGAGCCACCGACAGTGCATTCACTTCTTTAACATGATCAGGAGAGGGAAGAGAAATTTTGAATGGACATAGGATTGAATTGATGCATTCCAAGCTCTAGTAAATCACTTAAAGAGATCCCTATCTTGTCCAAGACACCGGTTCATGAAGACTTGTATGTTTACTTGCCACTGTCAGTGCATGCCATAAGTGCTGCACTATTGCGTGAAGAGAATCGGATTTAGAGGCCGGTCTACTACGCTAGCAAGAAATTGACTGATGTTGAAACAAACTATCTGAAGCTAGAAAAGCTCGCGTACTGCCTGTTGATTGCGTTAAGAAACCTCTTCCCTTGTTTTTAGGCTTATTCCATTAATGTCTTCACCAACCAGCCGTTACAACAGGTCCTACCGTGACCTAAGACGTCTGGAAGGTTACGAAAATGTAACATCGAATTGAGCCAGTTCAATATCAGTTATCTCCCTCGAAGAGACATTTTTGGACAAGCACTAGCTGAGTTCATAGCCAAATTCACTAAAAAAGACGACTCTCCAAGAGAGGTAGAGAACCTATCATGCAATTGAAGATGTACATGGATGGTGCATCTAACGATCGGTGTTATGGCGTCGAAATCATACTGGTAACTCCTGAGGAACTCTCGATTTGCTACGCCTTGAAACTTGACTTCCGTTTAACAAATAATGAGGCTGAATATGAAGCCTTGATCGCTGGGCTTAAACTGGTTAGAGAGGTGCGAGTAAATGCTTTGCAAATTTTCTCTGATTCCCAGCTAGTAGTATATCAAGTCAAGAGAGAATCTCATGCCAAAGGAGCGCGACTTGCTCCTTACCCCAAACAAGTCCAAGAATTACTATCTGATTTTGAACATTACACCATTACATGCATCCCTTGAGAACTTAATGAGAAAGCCGACTCGCTGGTCAAGTTGGCCAGTTTTTTGAATACATAACAAATAGGCCTAATTCCAGTCGAAATACTCTGTGCTCCAAGCATTGGCTAGATGAGATTGATTGTATCTTAAAGACAGAGCCCGAGAAAGGGTCATGGATGACTCTGATTAAAGACTATTTGCAAAGGGGAATCCATCCCGAATGGAGGAATGAAACACAACATATCCTTTGTACACATCCTTCAAGAAGGAGTCATGTACAGAAAGGGTTTCCCTATCCCCCTGCTTTGATGTATCACAAACTATGAAATCAAATGAGTATTAAGAGAAGTCCATGAAGGAGAATGTGACGATCACACTGGGGGCAAACCCTAGTGAAGAAGATACTTCGTTATGGTTATTTCTAGCCAAGTTTCAATTGAGACGCAGCCAATAAGTGCCAAGTGTTTGCAAACTAGTGATCTAATCCTAAAACGGATCTTTCCTAGACCCGTCAACATGGGTCCGAGATAGGAAGGATCGTACATCATCGATTAGAAGTTCGAAGATGGAACTTTCTAGCTAATGTCTATCATTGGCATTGCACTCCCTCAAGCATGGAATAACGAGCATTTACGATGCTATTTCACTTAGTTTGTTTCATTCAGTTGTATTTAATTTAGAATTTTCTTTTGCATTTGAATTCAAAGCCATGTAATAAGACAGCCTCTATCATTTCTTTTATAGTTTGCAATAAAATCTAAAGTTTGCTCCATATTTGTGAATTGTTTGTGCATAATATAATAGTTGTAGTATACAACCAACTTACATCCATATATGCCTAATATAAACCAACAAGTAACCGGATTCTGATGCCAACCAAGTACTCGTCTCCATAATAAAATTAAACAAAGTGAATATGACTCGTTCGTTCATCCGTTAACTCTTGCCCGCAATCCAATGGGCTGTATAAACAGAGAATGGGTGTGACTCGACCATTCGTTAACTATTTCCGGCTCATGATTTGGTCGGAAGAATATGAAGTAAAGATGGTCATGATATGACCCACTATTCTTTGAGTTTTTCCCTAGACTTAGTGGCAAGAGAATTAATCATAAGAAATGTGATTCGATCGTTTCCTAGGACAGCTTCAGTCCCCAAAGTCTGGGTTAGATTATGGACATCAAACGGGTGTGATTGACCACCCATCGACTAACTCTGATCCCTATAGTGCGAATAAGAGTATAAACAAAACAAATGCATATGATTCGATCATTTGTTCTCTAACTTTGGCCTGAACCAGATTGGTGGAGTATTAACTTATCATGGATAGGACCCGACCGTCCACGAACTAACCGACCAATCCAAGACTGGGGCAGGCGTATAATCACTTAACCGTAGAACATGACGGCGTAACACTATGCTCGCACCTAGCATTTGATATGACTTAAATCCACGACTAAAAAGAGGCATTGGGATAGATTTTTTAGATTGATGTTCGAAGCAGTAGTTGATCAAAAGACATTACAACTTGAACGACGAGCGAAGATTATGAGTACATTAAATGGGAAATGTGATAGGTCGAACACCGAAACAAGTTTCATACAAAATCCAAACAAAAAACAAAGAATGTTTATTCACATACTGAAACTTGGAAAGTAAATCAAGTTTATTTTAGAAACTAAAAGCCAAAAGCGGGGGACGTACGCAGCTAACAAAAAGAAACTAGCTACCTAGCTATGCACTACCCAAGTCAGTTCGACGACTATTTCCCATCTTTTTTAGGCTTCTTGGGGACCTTCTTCCGGGTGGACTCTCCAGAGCTATGGCCTCGTCCTCTCCTCCCCGACCCTTTTTTACCCATGCTACCTTTGGGAGAAATGCTTTCATAGGCGGAAGCATAACCAGTCTCACTTCGAGATACAGAAGGGTCGACCTCCTCAGGAGTCGCATCGCCTGGTAGTATAACTTGAAGCGGAGTAGTATCCACTTCAACACTCTCCTTCTTGGCTTGCAAATCAAACTCCTCCTTTTTAGTGTGCTCCTTCATGCCAAATTTACCAATGTCTTCAGAGGCATGGGTCGCTAGGATGTCCTCTGTTTCATCCTAGCCCAACGGATCATCAGTCTTTTCTTCATTTAGAGCCCCAATGATTTTAGCATCTAGGCCGAGAGTCTCATTAGGTTGATCAATAGGAACCACCTGTACAATGACGGCTATAGTGGACCCCATGGTCAGTGCCTGCTATCCCAAGATAACATCATCATCGGGTGCATGGACAGATATAGACGGACCTCCAATTTCATAAAGACCAATGGATAAGCCCATGACTATTAAGCACGAGATGTAAACCTCCTCGAACGTCGAAGAAGCACCAGTTTCTTGAGTAGTAGGATGGTCTTGGAAATCAGATCCTAAGGCTTCACCTCCAACTTTCCCCTTTTTGGTGGTCATTGGATCACCGACTAAACTAAGCCGAGAGCCTTGAGTTCATCGGGATCTTCATCGTGCAAGATTTCATGCAATAAATGCTCTTCATCCACTTTAGCGCCATCAAGGAGCTTCTTCTTCAAATCTACAATATGGTCCCAGGCTTTGACAAGCGCCCCAGGATAACCCTCTCCAAGGAAGCGGAGGTTGCGGTTCTTGAGGATTCATGCATTGTGATATATCAACAATTGATCGAACTTGTCCTTTATTTCTATCCGACCAATATCCCTAGCCTCTTCCTTAAAAGCCTCTGTTTGTGCAAGTTGTCTTCCAGCCTCTATTTAGCTTCTCGAGCTTTGACGATCTCCTTACACTATCGTTGAAACTCTAGCCGAGCCTTGGGTTTATCTTGCTTTTCCTTCTCAAACCCCTCCTCCTGCTGCTTGATATGAAGGGCTAAGGAATTATTGTCTTTTTTCAGCACATTCTTCTCCTTCTGTAAGACATCTTCTAAAGGGCTAAAAAACCACTACGACAAATGCAATGTCGAGTTCAGCTTGGTGCACTTTTATTATATGCTCGATGGCTTCAAAAGACTTGCTGGCTTTTTTCTTAATATTGACCAACTTCGTATCCAACTACTTGACCTCCTCATGCAAGTGCTTAATGATGTCTTTTTCATGGATTACCTAAAGAGTTAAGCGGTCAATTATGTGTTTCCTTTATATCGACACCTTAGAAATTCTCTTAGCTACACGGAGAGTTGTACTGTGCTGGACATAGAATTCATTAACATAAGATAACACCATGCCCTGGCCTTTGGAAGAATTGGATGCATACTAAAAATGAACATGAACTCATCAAACACAACTTTGGAAATGTGGCCTTATGCTCGGCCATCTTCCCAGTAGCAATGGCTTTAAGAGTAGTCGGGGATGAGGAGGCCCATCTATCGGGCTTATGGGACGGAATATCGAGATTTTATGCACTAGACTGGCATTTTAAAGATCGGAGAATGCTCGAAGAACCTGAATGTTGCTAGGGCATAGTAGCTCCGAAGTGGAGCATGAGGCAGTGACTTGCTACTACTATATGTTGTAGGTTGTTGACTGGCACCCTTGGGGTAAGAAGACTTAAATTTTGATTTATGCTTGGACAATGATTCCTTGGATTGGTGGCCTCAGTCATGTTTTTCTCTTTCTTCATGATCTTCTTTATCTCGACCAGGGTTTAGACCTCGATTGGGCCTAGAACATGATGGTTAGGAGTATGCTGATTTCTTCAAGTGATCGTAGCTGCAGGGGTATCCCATCGAGCCCACAAACAAAATGGAAGTGTATAAAAATTACTGGAATTAAAGATAAACAAATGTTGTGTGGTGAAGTGCACTGATCATGAGTATCCTAGTGTTCCCCCAAAAGGACCAATTACTAGAGCTTTCCTAGCTGGAGTAATCTCTCCTGTGTTAGTTGGAGGAATATCAGTGCCAAATCGAATAAGAGATTCGAAGCCCCTAAGACTTAAATTGATGAAATCATAATTCCCAATGTCATCAAGAATTGGGATGTCTGATAACCCACAAAATAAATTTCATGGAGGTAGAGAGCTAGAGTGATCCGTAGTAGCAGAAGTTGACTTGGATTTCTTCGAGACCTCCCCTCTGCAAAGCTTATAGATAAGCCTTTTTCTTCTTCTCTTCTCTATGGTGGGGAGCTATGGGTCTTTAGGGGATCTGACTACAGGCTCGTGACTTGAGCTCATATCATCATGACTGGGCTCATTAGTATCACCCCTCACCTCGCCTTCTTCGATGAGATCCTAACCCCAATTGACTGAGGGCATGACAGGATCAACTTTGTCACATCCCTGCCCAACGACATCTCTTCTTTCGACAACTTCCTTCTAAGTATTTCTTGGCAGTCCGTGTTGCGGCCTTCTTTAGTAAGCCAAAGATAAAAAGGCATTCATCGGAAAGAAGAGATTCGATGTCCCTATTCGCTACTGGTATTTTTTTTTTGCATTGAAACTGCCTTCGAGTATATGTCACCATTGGGACGTGGATGGCTACTTCAATGTTTAGTAAGAAACTGCTTAGCTCAGGATACGACTTGAATAGAAGCACGTAAAGTTAAATTTGAACTGACACTTACGTCCTTTCACCATTGTCCTACAAAACCAGGTGGACGGCACAATAGAACCATTCATTCTTAAAAGTGCTCAGTTTGTTTCAAGCGCTAATTACAACCTGGATGTTAGAGACCGAATCAAGGAAAGTGTACGAGAGGCTTCACTTTTACCGCTTGAGATTGTAAATGAATATGATGTCTTTTGGAGTCGGCTCACGATATGAGAATTCAAGGAGTATCATATACGTGCAGTGTAGAAACGCGTAGCTGTTCTGATGCGCTGAGCCAACACCAATCTTAAATAATTTAACATTCTCCCAATAAATGGATTGAAAGGAAGAACGCAACCAGCCTAACATATAAACTTGTTGCATTCAGTATACCCTTTCAGGGGCAAGTGAGCCCTATCGTTACAAGATGGGACTCGCACATCCTCATATAGAATCCCATGTTTAATGTATAGTCTATGGAGAGAGCCCTCATCGACCCTTAAAAGCACAAAATCCTCAAGATTATTTAGAAATATGGCATCTTCTAAAGTGCTAGGTTCTAGCTCGATTTCTGCTTTTAAGTTCAAAGGAATTTCTGGCACCAGTTGAGAACTTTCGAGCTGTTCAGATTGATTGGGATTGTTGTGAGTAGTAGTTTGTTCAGTACCCATAGCAACTAAACGCTTTAAGTGTCTAGAACTCATAGCCATCAAACTCGGCAGTTAGTAATCATTGGAAAAATTATCCTATTCTCCCCATGCTAAGTGTAAGCTAGTGCAGTGTGGTGCAGTGTTGTTCAGTGCAGAGATAAGCAGTTCAGAATTAAAATTATGGTTACGACGAGACTCTAGGATTCAACCGAAGTGACTGTCATCATTGACCATCCCAACCAGCTTTCACATCGAGTGGTATGGATCTTACCTAAGCTCCAAGATCATTTAGCGGCATGTTGGATTCTAATATTTGCATTCAAGTACGTATGGGAATTCAAGTCTATACAAGCATTTGTATTCATTTACAAATTCAAGTATTTGTTTGAAATGTCCAAGTATGTTCATATGGCCTAATGCGCAAGTTTCCAAGTCCAAACATTCAAGTTCTAAGTCGTATGCATTTGTTCCAATGTTCAAGTATTTGTGTTCGAGGTTATATTTAAGTCTCTAGTTCAAGTTCAAGCTTAAGGAAAATGTTCATGTGTATGTGATCAAGTTCAAATTTATGTCTCTACTCATGCAGAGAATCGGCTAAGTCCCCCTAAGCAAGGGAATCATACCCAACCCTTACCTAGGCGGTCCTGCCTTACACAAATTTCAAACTACAGATGCCTCCAACCAATCCCTACAATAGTCTATCCCTCCATCACTTCATTCCACTTCATATTACAACTGACCACATGCCTCTGTTCCATCAAGCGATTGATTCTACCATGTTGGATTGACCCAGATCAACTTCGTAGTATGTAAACCAATCGCACCACATTGCTAACCCTCCTCATCACTTAATCTCCTCCATATAAATTCCTATCACCATTGGTCGATCCCAACGTCATTCAACACTCAGCCATGCCACAGCCAATCCCTATGAATCCAAACCAATCCCAAAGCTCACATGAAATAAAAATCAGTATCACCTTGCCTCGATTTATATCCTAAACTCACCTTTATATGACGACGTTGATCAAGTTGTTGAAGAACAAAAGCTTTCCCAAACAAATATAGGTTCGTGTTCAAATTGAATTAGAGAACTGAATCTATTAGAATTGGATATTAGATGCATTCGAAGATAATGGCAAGAACTGTAGGAGGAGATGGAGATTTGAATCGATGATGGATTTGAATGGTGAATTGATAGCCTTGAGCACGAGCTTAATAGTGGTGATAGCAAAGGAAAATAGGGGCTTGGATCGGTTCCAAGTCAAGTGAAGTGAGAAGGGTTAAGCGTTTAGCTTATATATTTAGCTTACATATACAAAAGTGGGCCGAACCTACTAGCTTGAAATCATCTAACTCCACCTAAACTAAAGGATCAGTATCGATCCCT
This sequence comes from Allium cepa, assembly GCA_030765085.1. Taxonomy (NCBI): domain Eukaryota; kingdom Viridiplantae; phylum Streptophyta; class Magnoliopsida; order Asparagales; family Amaryllidaceae; genus Allium; species Allium cepa. The sequence continues at coordinate 602,067,928 of CM060934.1, read as the reverse complement.
CTGCCTAAGGGATTAGTACTGAACATACCTTACCAATGTTTAAAAAAATAAGCAAAGTCCATAGCATGTATACTCAACCATGTGATAGCATATACGACCCGCTTCTCTTAAAGCCCAAAATTGACTTAACTTTACGTAGGTAGAGGGATTAGGTATGAACCCCTACCTAGGGGATTTATATCGACCCCTTACCAAATATAAAAGAGAAAGAGAAAGAAGAAAAGAAAATTGAAAGTGCAATGCTCTTTTACTTCAACTACATGATATCAGCAATGATCCATAAATGTGTAAACGTGATCAAGAGCCAATGACAAAAGTGTGTATACAAATGAATATGTATGCATGTACATATCCAACATTCGATTTATTGAATCAACATGAGTTGAATTATTACCTGGATTTCTCAAAAAAGAAGTCACTACAGGTAGCCAAGGCCCACTAGCTCAATGGAACCGAGCATGGAATGTTGTCGACCAGTTACAATCCAATATTTATACTATCAGACATCGACCAAGTGTCACAGTGAATAGAGAGATATGACTCTTCAAAAGGACAAATCAATGGAAGGATAAAGATTGTTCAAGAAATTGAATGGGATCCTTTTCGATGACTCTAACTTTCTTTGATTTAAAGCATGTCATATTTGAAATAAGACACACTTTGGAGGGCATGTGTTATCCGGCCATTTGACCCAGCTTGGCTATATCAAGATTGATTAGACAAGTCAAGACTAATTAGACAAGTCAGACTCGATGATAGATAAGGCAAGCATCTAGGGAGGTGATAGTGGAGTCCTAAGATCAACTACATATAACAATATGAAGTAACAATCAAGAGAAACCAAGAGATATAATCTACGGAACATTCGAAGTTTGGCTCAGTGCCTCCCTCAGGTAGAAGATCGGCACCTACCCATCACATAGGCAGGGGGTCAGATCAGATTACTATGGCTATGAACAACATCAACCAATAGTTCAACACAACAGGAATCTATTGATATATCTACAATCAGAAAAGCAACTATACAAACAACTTTGGAAACATGAAGCTAGCATGTAGGGGGACCTACACAACTGATCATGCATCACCACATGGACTCTAAACTGATCAAGGCCGATCGCTCTTCATCGGGAATTAGACCTCAAATTTTTTTGAGTGACCTCGTCACATCTGAAGATTCTATCGACTAATTTTCAGGAAGTTATTCGGTTGTCTAACCCTATAAATATGGAGTTCACAGTTCATTTGAAGTGGTTTTTTAGGCTGTTGTTTTCTTTATACTCCATTGTATTGATCGATTCAGATCAGATCCCTCTTGTAATCATAAATTCAAGGGAGTTATAAAGCTATTTGATCAAAGTGGGCATATGCATTCAATGTCGAACCAATATAAATCTGTTTGTCATTGTTTTTTACTTCTTTTCTGCTTGTTTCTTCGGTTTTAGTTTTTATTTCTTCATTTATTTCTCTATACATAATCTATTGGGTGTTTGAGCCAACTTTTAGCCCAAACATTTCAATTCAAAGGCTTATGCTTGTTCGACATGGTTTCAAATAGCTCATGCTTATTTGATCCTAGACTCTTCGAACCGACAATCGATAATTTTGAAATTGGTGAAGTTATCGATAATGGACAAATCCAATATGCGAGTGTACGCATAGATTTGGATAAGAAAAATAATACATCCTGTACTTATCTCCACTTTCCAATTTTAAAAATATTATCCCTTGATTAACAATGAAATCAGACAAGTTAGAAAATTTTCCTTTCCTCGACATACATTCTTACTTCTCAGGATAGAGACCAGTTTCCATACCTCAAAATCTAGTGTTAAGTATATAATGAAGTATCTTCCATATACATAATAATCATGACCCATTTGTAATGACCAGGATTTTCGAACCTTGAAAATCGACACTTATACTCCACTATATTGCGTGTCGAGCAATCGAATCCTAGAGAACCCGATTGTTAGGGAAAAAGAAAGAAGGAAGAAGATAAAAAGAAAACCTACTAACATAGAGTCTCGTAGTGGAATGAATAATCTATAATATACAACAAATCTTTATACAAAAGCAATACTATAATGTGTATATATAGACATTAATCAAAGTGCATGAACCTATTTAGCCTAGACAGTTATAAAAGCCTGTCCTTACAACTTTCGATAAATATAACAACAAATGCAGCGGAAAAATAACCATATACATGAATACGTCTCTAGGCCTCCAGCTCGTCTCTTGAAGCTCCAAAACATCTAAACTTAATCTGTAATATGCTCATTCTAACCCAAGTATTGTAATAAAATAACACCCGAGTCAGTCTGGAAACCAGCGTGAGAAAGCACACACAATTGGATTTTAAAGTTATAGAAAACCTTGAAAAACCAAGAGTATCTCGTAAGACCACACCACACATAAACACGGTCGAGTTTTTACCTTAAGATAACCAAAACATTTCACATGAAATTCTATGATATTCTAATAGAATCACATACAAATACTTATGAATCTTAGCCAAAATTGTTACATTAATTAAATTCTAGCATTATAGGTATAGAACTAAAACCATAAAGGCTTGTATTGGAGAATGTGTTCCATACAATGACTGGGCTTCTTGGGTATCGCTCATTGCAGTGCATTTCAAGATAAAATAACACTAAGGACCTCGCCTATATCCCCTGCCAACACAGAACTGACCTACCCCTTACTGGATAATACTGCATATGATCACCCCACTTTGGGCATCGAAGCATACAATTTGAGAGATAATAGCGACTCTAGATAGGGATGATCATACCCTAATTGTGAGCGACCCACTTCGCCCTGTTGCATCTTCCATCTTTTAGTCATTCCCAATTGATGAGGCTTGGTGATACATTTTATTTTCATATAGCATTTCCCACTTGAAATGTTAACACTGCCATCCAGGAAACAATGCAATATCAGAATTCATTCATACAAGTTCGTTCTGGGACTGAACGAAACACTTAAGAGCTCCATTTTATAGATGTCTTCACTTCGAAACGCATTCGTTGGATCGAAGTGGTTTTTGGATAACGTACCAGATCCTGGTCTCTTCGAAATAATATTCGATAATTCTCGGTAAACTGAACCCCTATTTTTTAGGAAATGGACAATCAAAGATAAGATCAGAGATCAGCTCCTAACCTTTAGTGGATGGATTTCCTTATCATTGTCCTAGGAGAACGAGATGAGATTTATATGCACAGTATAACATCATCGGAGATGGCTATGCCATATAGCTCACGTGTTTCACAAAGATATGTCCAAAGTTACTTTCGGTTCAATTTTCGATAATCGGTTATTTAACTATTGAATAACATACATTCAATCAGGGATTTATTCCATAGGGAAAACCAACATTAGTTAAGCACATAAGCAACCACTAGCCTCCTTTAATAAATCTTTCATTCATAAATATCACTTTGTAAATTACTTGTATATAAGTACCTTTACAAAGATATACTTGCAAATCCCTATATTTCAGTACTTAGAAAATATTCATATACTTATCTCAATGGTATAAGTATATTTACAAACTTAGAAAGATTCCTTTTTTATTCGATTCAGAAATCATTCATAAACTCCTTATAATTCTCTATAACCATTTCATAAAACTTTTGGAACCATTTACAAAACTTCATCTATAAATCTATAAACTCATTTCTTAAGTCTGTTTATAAATATCTAACCTTCTATAAAACTTTTTCACCTTGTAAATGATCTTCCCTTATGTCTCCAAACCAATTTATAAATTTCTCTCATACAATCCAATTCCGTTATAAAACTCTACTTACGAGTCTCGAACACATTTATAACAAACAAAGACCATTTACTTCTAAGACAATATTATGTGAAAATAGTTATTAAAATTAAACATTTTCCAGAGATAGGCTCTTTCGTTTTGGCATTGTGCCAGAGTCCTCTTGCGTTTTTTGCTCTATTGTAACAGAAAGTATACAACATTTATTCTTCGACTGCGATTTCTCCTATAGAGTCTGGGCGGCAACATCCACTCACTTACTCGGCTATGTCCCAACTATCACCACCTTTTTTGATCATTGGCAGTATAATCCCCCCAACATTCACCTGGATCCCTTTGTAGCTGTCTTCAGTTGGTGCATTTGGGTTCAACGTAACGATCGGGTGTTCCATGGTACCAATCCTCACTTTGAGAGAGCTTGTAGGCGTACTATTTATTTTTACTCTCTCTCAACAGGGCATAGCTACTCTGCACCGTTCAGACTTAGACTGCCATACTCCACCACTTCGCCGACGGAATCAGCTGCTAGCACTTTTGCTGATCCTATTGGCAGGCATCATAGGCAGCAACTGTAGTCCCCTATGCGCAAATTGTCTGTTTGTCGGTACTTGTTCTACATTACTATGTTGTAGTTGACTGTTCTCTTATTTTGTGTTGAAAGACTACGTTGTAAACTCTCATCATTTTGGCCATCGATCGGGCCTGTCGATCGCGCTACTTATATATTTACTATTATCTAACCGGCTGTGTAGCAGCACGCTACACATCCGTCTTGCTCAAAAAAAATTAAACATTATGAATAAGTATATAATACTTGTAAATCTTGAATCATCTTAAAAAAAATTAATCATTTCAAAATGAATAATAATTTATTTTTACTCTTACTATAGATAGTAATAACTTATTTTCAAAATCTTATTAATAAATACTTATTATTAGTTTCAAACCATAATTATTCTTGAAATAATTAATCTTTCAAAATATTAACATTTTGATAAACTCTTTAAAACAATATTAACTATAAACAAATAACTTTTGAATAATTCTTATATAATTAAACAACCTTAAAATAATTGTACTATAATTAAATAATTATAAAATAATACTAATATAATTAAATAACTTTTAAAATATTATTATTATAATTAAATAACTTTAACAAAAATATTAATATAATTAAATAATTTAAAACAATATTAATTGTAAACAAATTATCTTTTAAAAAAACGATATATTTCTAAAACCCATTTTCGAATTTAAATCATGTCCTATCTTAAACCCAATTTCAATTCAATTGGAAATTTATAGTATTTCTAAATACTAATTTCAAGCCAATAGCCACCAAACGCTCAACCAATATTGATATTGATTTTCTATAATCACTAAGTTTTTGTTTTTTTAAGCGTAGAACAATGTTATAACCATAGTGTGCACAACAAGGTTCATTATTCAATAATCCATATAAAAGGAATATTATCGAAACAATTCAACAATAACGAGGAATCCCATTGGATCCCACCAACCTGTTTCCCCTCGCATCACAAACAGTATATATCAAATAATATAAATCAACCGCTTCAAGACAGGATTTGTATACAAAGGGCCATCCGCTCTTATACGGGAACATAATAGGGTCTTATCTGCTCCAACGGGAAGGAATATTCAATCCAACTAATAATTTTTATCAAATATCAATCATACTAGTTAACCAAAAAGGCGAGGCTAACTCACCGAAATTATCTATCGTCGCCGAGGCGTTCCGGTTTGGATGTTCGATTTTAGCCCAAATTTCAATAGTCTTCAAATTTATCCAAACTAGTTCCATCTCGAAGATCTCGGCAACATGATTCCGACATTTTAATCCGACTTCGTACGAGTGAGATAAATATTTTATAAGTTACCGACAAATTTTAAATTAAAATTTAAACTATTTACAAGTCTACCCCTCTACCTTAATTACTTCATCTTCCCCAAACATAAAACTCCTTTGCATGAAAACAACCATGGTCGTGCCGTTTGGAACTAACAAGGAGTTACGGGATGTGAATCAAAAATACGACAGTTGCATTGAACTTCACTTCCAAATCTCCACTTACTCAATCCCTCGAAATTGCGACCGAGCCTACCCTCGAAATCGCGACCTGCTACTCGATCACCTTATTTCCACTACAAGTTGTGCAACCTCCCTTGCCTCTAAAAACTGCTAAAATTTGGCCAAAGCGCCTACTTCCCATGCAAAACTCAAATCCGAGGTCCGTTTTGCGGATCGATGTCCAAAATCGCCTAAAAATCCAACCTTATTTCGACGGTTTCATGGTTGATCATCCAAACGGTGGGCGCGACTACAATTCAGGTATAGGATGAATGCTTTAGTTGAAACGAGATTTTTAAACTTGTTTGATGATTTTTAGAGGTGTATATATATAGTTCTTGAATTTTGAAGTTTGAAATAAAAAAAACAAAGTGTTCTTATTGTTACAAGCAATGTTTAAATAGATTAAAGGGAATGGGGGACTAAATGATTGGAGATGGGATAGTTAAGGCAGATGTGATGATGGCAGGGGCTAGCATATGGTGGCTATGTACATAGGTATATATTATTTTAATTTTAAATTATTCATAAAAACACACCGAAAACATCGAACTCCAAAAGGGGCGTGCCGCCTGGTGTTCTATTTGTTTTTCCTATATTCCGAACGCAATGTAACTTGTCCCAAGGTCTAAATTCGATCGTATGCAGAAGATTGGTTTTTAGACCCTGGTATTGTATCAAATTTTCGATATTGATTTCAACGCGTTTCTATCTCGCACGACCAAATGATACATCCAATCATTATGAAACCTGACGGCGTATAATAATTTTCAATTATGGATCCAATGAAACTCATTTAGTCGAAATCCGAGACCGTGCCCCAAATGTCTATTTTCACTCATTAAATAAGATGAATTATTTTAAAAACCAAATTAATCATTTTAAATTTTCATTCAAATTTTCATTATCTGTATTCTTATCGAACATAATTTAAATAAGCTTGGAAATCATTTTTATCCAAACTAAAACCCCTAATTCGATTATTTAAACAATTTGAAATATTAAATTCAATAATTTAATTATCAAATAAATCGCTGTATTAAAAATTCAAGTTATTTAACTTATAAAATCAAATTTTTAGTATTTTAAATCGACTAAATATTTCAAATTCAAATGACTGAAATTCCGACTTGTTACACTCTTCCCCTTTAAAAGAATTTCGTCCCTGAAATTGCCAAGGTAAGAAAAATGCCTAAACCCATTACTTATTAAAACTAATTAGTTGAAATAGATTACCAAATCCTTTTAAGTCTTTAACTTTCAAGAATCAATTCATTGAAACTTCATTATCACCTTTCTTAAAGTAGTTATTTCGATCATAGATTTCAACTGATATCAGTCCATTTAATCTTTTCAGGTCATAACTCAAAATCAAATTTTAGCTGTAAAAAACTTCTTCAAAATTTCTCAAAAATTTCTAATGCCTTAAATTCTCAAAAAATTTCTCCATCGTCTTCTTTGTTTGGCTCAATCGAAAACAACTACACTCACCAAAATGGTCCAAACCAACAAAAGAAAAGAAAATTCATTTGGCTCAATCATAAAACCATCAAACTCAAACAAATATAAACATGTACCTTCTAGTCGGGCAACCCAAATTTTACTTATGAAATCAAAGGCATCAAATTAGCTCCTGCTTTTATATATCTGCATCTTATTTACCAATGATATCCAATCATATAATTCAAAATCACATTATTTTGCATTTTCAATTGTCAACATTTGCTTTACCAAAGCCCGTACAATGTACATGGATCATTCATATGCAATATCATACCCGATCGCTTGCTTAATCACACAACTTTACTTCCGAGCAAGTATCGACGACCTCTCTAGTGCAGACTCGGATCTGGTTCCTTGATCAGAAACCGTCATTCTTCTTGTATAGCCCTATACTACAATAGGGAATTCCAAAATCAACCAATAATTCATATCCAGTGTTCGCAGTTGAGAATCGAGTGAAAAATTCCAACTCGGGTCGATGTAAATCATCTCGAAACTACGTACTCGAATCTGGATCAAACTGTTATGTGAATAGAATAATATACGTACACTTATGTATTTATTTAATTTGATTTCGTAGTTATACCAAATCCATTTATTCACATTCATTCCATTCTCATTCATTTTATTTACTTTCACTTACTACCTAGTATATCCGTTCAATTCTAATGTCACATAATATATTTCCCTCAAATTTTGTGTTTAATGACATTTCACTCTATACTAAATTCATTCAGGAATTATTTCATAAAACTTTACTCAAGTTTATAAGCATTCATTCAACTCTTCTCGTGTTTATTACCACTCACAATTTAAGTCCATATCCATTACAAATTAATTTCAATTCCAGTTAACTCAATCCATTGTTCAATTTCAGTGTTTAATTCTATAACCAACATTCCAAAACCATATTCAACTAATTTATTTAGTTAGCTCATTTCATTAATCCATTTCAAATATTAATAATTTCCTTTCAAATTTATTTCATTTAGTCTAATTCAGGCTAAATTTCTTTTCAAAATTCATTTTATTTTACTTTACTTAAGTTAAGTTCCATTTCAATTTTGCTTTTCTTAACAATTATATCCAACAATTTTAAAACTTTTTCTTGACTTACTAATTCTCAAAATTTATAAGTCATCAAACTTATTTTCTCATATTTTCATAAAACATTTAATGAAAATTACCCCGTTCTTATTTATTTCAAATCATTTTGAAATCATATATATACATAATATCCTTGGCATATCAAATCATACTTTTGAATTTTATAACGAAGACTAGTTTTACCAAAACAAAAATCCAATGGTGGCAGTTCCTCTCTTGGAAACCCGAAAATGTACATCGATGATGCTGCATTTATCGTCGAAATTATTTTCCAACGACCGAAATGAGTTCAGTGCTTTCTATCTCTTTAAAACCCTTTTAAAAATATATATATTAGAAAATATTTTACAAATAATACTACTATTAATTTCCAAAACTTCAAAAAACGATTTCCTAAACTAAGAAGATTTAAATTCTCAAATTTCCAGCATTTAAACCCTTTCTACTTGTAGATTTATTTATAATATACTTTTGAAATTTAATTTCCTTTCAATTCATAAATCATATTTGTAAACCATATATTTATATAATCTCACTTGGATTATATAAAACATTCCTTTATTGTATATCTTGTTTGCATTATAATAATAACAACTTCTATTTGATCACAAACAACAAATGATAATAATCAAAATTTATCATTCTCTAACAACCAAGCACACCTTATATACTATAATCATTTTCAAAAAACTATTTCTTTATATATAAAATGTAATCAAGGTAAAATTATTTCATTTTCCCAATTTCAAAACAATACCATGTCGAATTGTTTCCCTCAAGTGTTTAGCGAACCCTATCAATAAAGTTAATTACTCGTATTGACCAGAACCCATAAGCCACTCAACAAAATAACCAGCATAATATAATTTTTTTTATATCACTAACAAATACACGCTCATATACATATATATCACAAACTCATTCTAGGGTGCTATTGACCATATCTCTAATGAGTACCCCACCAAAGCCAAGGTTCTCGCTTGACATTCAGCTCTGATACAAAATTTAACGACCGAGATTTTCGACTCTCGAAAGTCGACACTAATATGTCCACTATATTGTGTGTCGAGCAATCAAATGTTAGAGAACCCGATTATTAGGGAAAAAGAAAGAAGGAAGAAGATAAGAAGAAAACTAAATAACACAGAATCTCACAGCGGAACGAATAATCTATAATGCACAACAAATCTTTACAGAAAAGAAAAACTGTAATGTGTATATAGAGATATCAATCAGAGTATACTAAGCTATTCAGTCTGGATAGTTATAACAGCCTGTCCTTACAATTGCTGATAAATACAACAACGAATGCAGCGGAAAAACAACCATATACATGAATACGTCTCTAGACCACCAGCTTGTCCCCTGAAGCTCCAAAGCATCCAAACTTAATCTGTAATATGCTCAGTTTGACCCGAGCATTATAATAAAGTAACACCCGAGTCAATCTGGAAACCAGCGTAAGAAAACACACCCAATTGGATTTAAAAGTTATAGAAAACCATGAAAAATCAAGAGTATCTCCTAAGACTGCGCCGCACATAAACATGGACAAATTTTTACCTTATGATAACTAAAACAATTCACATGAAATTCATTGACATTATAATAGTGTCTAGATACTTACTAATCTTAGCCAAAATTGTTACATTAATTAAATTCCAGCACAATAGGTATACAAATAAAACCATAAAAGGCTCGTATTGGAGAATGAGTTCCATACAATGACTGGGCTATCGGGGTATCGCCCGTTACGGTGCATATCTAGATAAAATAACACCGAGGACCTCGCCTAGATCTCCTGCCAATATAGAACCGACCTACACCTTACTGGATAGTACCGAATATGCTCACCCTGCTTTGGGCCCCGAAGCATACAGCTTGAGAGATAATAGCAACTCTATATAGGGATAATCATACCATAATAGGGAGCAACACACTTAACCCCGCTGCATCTCCCATATTTTAGTCATTTCCGGTTGATGAGGCTTGAGGCTATGTTTTACCTTTTATATAGCACTTTCCACTTGTAATGCTAACAATTTCCTCCAGGCAACAATGCAATATCACAAGTTCATTCTGGACTGAACGAAACACTTAAAAGCTTCGTCTTCAATTCCATCATCTTCAAGATGTTTTCACTTCAAAATGCATTCGTTGGATAGAAGTGGTTTTCGAATAACATACCCTATCCGGTTCTCTTCAAAATTACATTTCATAATTCTTGGTAAACTCAACTCCGGTTCTTTAGGAAATAAACAGTCAAAGATAAGATCCGAGATCACCTCCTAACTGTTAGTGGACGGATTTCCTTATCATTGTCCTAGGAGAACGAAATGATATTTATATGCATAGTACAACATCATCAGAGATGACTATGCCATTTAACTCATGTGTTTCTCCGAGATATTTCCAAAGTTACATTTGGATCAAATTTTGATAGTCGGTTATTTAACTATCGAATAACAAACATTGAATCAGGGTTTTATTCCATGAAAACCAACATTGGTTAAGTACAAAAGTAATCACTAGCCTCCTTTAATAAATCTTTCATTCATAAAAATCAAGTTGTAAATTATTTGTATATAAGTACCTTTGCAAAGATATACACGCAATCCCTATATTTCAGTACTTAGAAAATATTCATATA